>JARDVY010000298.1:9340000-10681574 GCA_029030555.1 Ornithoptera alexandrae
CAATCCGCATTGAGCCCGCGTAGTGACTGTGGCTTATCGCCCTGTTGGTTGTTGAGCTGAACATCTCACAGTGATGGTGTTAGGGAGGACTGTGACTCTGGAACATGCATAGACTGCACAGAAGCATCGGCACCCTAAACGACTACCACGTCTTAGTTATATATTTTTATTTACAAAGGGACAAGTCGATCAAGATAAGCGATAAGTGATACGCCTCCCCATCCCCACCTAACGCTAGTTAAGATGGTATACACTATACCACATTTTGCTCGTCGCCACATATCTCGTTTCTTCATTAATTTCACTATTACTACGCTCTTTAATACACACAGTAATGTTTGCACACAACTACTTGCCGCCAGAAGTAGAAGTTGTGGTGGTACCTACCTAAACAGCTTCCGGCAGATACTAGTAGAAATGTTATCAAAAGTGACACTAAAGACGCGATGGCTCAATTCGTGATGCGGCCTAACATAATCTACGTCTCGAAGAGGCACAGGTTCGATCTTTCCTGATCTTGGGATTCCGGTAAAGTTGATCATGTATATGTTAAGTTTTTAAGACTCCTCAAACATAAAACAAAAGGTCTGAAGTAACCGTTTTATTTTATTTATTTTTTTTAATTGTTTATATAATCACTCAAATTAAAGTTATAGCTTTAACGTTACAACGAACTTAAACTGGAAATATATTCTGTTATCTCTATTTCTGACTACAGTTATAAATATACGTGATAGATAATTATATTTGCGTTTCGTTACTACATATAATACTAATTTCAAAAGTTTTTTTTTTCATTTTTATGTAAGAATAAACAAAATATTGCTATTTTAGTTTCAGTTGAAATACCGTCAGTATAAGCAAGAAGGATTGTATTGTAACAAAGAGACGAGACGGGTCGTACGTTAACCTGATGTCTAGTTATACACCTATTAGCAACAAAGTGGTTAATATAGCGTTGCGTGTTACCAAAGTAATTACACTACTTATTCCGCTCTTTAATCTTAAACGCAGTAATAATTCGCGTTTGAAACAGTATATTTATAAAAACGCTATATTACTATAACGAACATTGATACGAACCTGCAAGAGGGATCGTATCTATTGTGTTATATATGTTTACTTACTACATTAACAATTATACTTAGCCAAATCGAAACTTTGGCAAATTGTTAATGTAGTAGGAATACACAAAAGCAAAACTTAACATTAACATTTATTATATATTAAACAATTCCATATATATGATAGCAACCTGTCGACCGTAGATAATAAAGTAAATTGAACTACCCGAAGTGTCATTAATAAGTACAGATTTCTATTAATTAATGATTTAAAAGAAAATGTTTATTTACGTTTCATGCCTATGATAAAAGGTTGAATTTTGATAAGTTAAAAGATATATAAAACTCTCTGTATAGCTATAAAGAAAGAGAGAAAATATATTATTATATAACATTTCGCGTATTGTTTACTTCGAGAACATGCCACTCGTCTGATCGATCTGTTGTAAAGAGAAAAAATATATATGTTTGAAATAACCTAGCATTAAATTCGAATGCTTATCATAGTAGCAGCCGGGTGAAATGATCTGTATCGCATCAACTACATCCGGCTGCGACAGCGCTGAGCCTGATATCCGCCCCGTGCACTTATCGTCGCAATCCAGTTCAATACGAGTCCGCAAGTACTTAAACTAAAGCGATCCATTATTTTAACTGCGATAGTGTATCAGTTAACTGTTTTAAACTTCATCAGCATCATCAGCCGATAGACGTCCACTGCTGGACATAAACCTTCCTCGAAGACCTCCACGTTTATCATTTAGCAGCTACCCGAAATCTTGACAGAAATATTTAGTTTAGAACTAATTTAGGTATAAAACCGTCTAGTTATTGTTTTAGTTAAAATAACCTCTTCTTTATACTGACAGTTTAAACTATTGTTACGGTAAAGCAGTATACGTAATATTCCAGTTAAAAGATACAACCTTCATTTTATTACGGAGGAAACCTTCATTGGACACTTCCGCTGCGGGAACCTCACGATGTCCTTCTAGCGCTATTAAGTACTAACTACACACATTTATTTGAAGTACATAAATCATTCAAAATGATGATGATGACGAAATCATTCAAAATATTTGATTAAGTAAAAAGATGTAAGGGTTCCCGCACAACAGCTTACAGGACTCAAGCCAACCTCACCTGCTGGTGGTGCACCCTGTGAATCAACAAACCAGACTCTGGCTTCCGCTAACCCGCATTGGGCTAGCGTGGTGAGAAATAGCCCAATACCCTCCATATGAATCCCTACCGCATTGTGTGGGAATATTTGGGGGCGCTATGTTCAGCAGTGGACATCTATCGGCTGATGATGATAAAATAATAAGTAATATCAATTTAATTTTTTTTTTAATATCCCGAGCCGTAGTAAAAATGCCTGGTATATTACAACCACTACTTCCAAAATAAAATAACGGTGGGAAACACATGCTTTAATGATTGCTTAGTTGGAGTATTTTTTTATTAGTCTAAGAAGTAACGAGACGAATAGGATGTTCACTTGATAGTAAGTGATAAGCCTGCCCATAGCAAAGTGGCGATAGTTATGATGTCACACACCGCACTACGTTATGCTCGTCGCCTTGAGACATAAGTTGAGTCTCGTTACCCAATAATTACATTAGCTACAGCGCCCTTTAAACCGGAACACAGTAATGTTTACACACTACTGTAAATCGTCAGTAATAGGCGCTGCGGTAGTACCTAGACAGTTTCCGGCAACAGAGTCCTCCTACCATTAGTAAATCTAATGTTCAGAGGTAGACATACGTAGAATGAAATGAAAAAAAAAAAACTTTTGCAGTAAAATCTTAGAACAGCTGCGTATTATAACATAGATCAGCTCACCTCGCAGCGGAAGTAAAATCATTAAAAGCCTTAATAAGTTATACTTTGATTTTAAAAAGAAATCTCTCGGGGCCCTCGCGAAATCACTTTTGTGAAAAAGTTCCAAGAGTTCGTCCCCGTGAAATCCAATAAGTACCTGCTGCCCGGTGCCTGCTGCGACTTCTAATGAAGACTTCGGCTTAATATAACAATTTTTTACGTTGTAAAAAAAAATAATAATAAGGAAAAGCTTTAGAAGTGGCGAGCTTAATTAACAAATATTCCCTGTGAGAGGTAAGCGGAAGTAACTGTTTTTGTGTGCGTAATTAAATGTCACTGTTTTTGCCCTTGAAGAACCTTTTGACTACTGGTGGGAGGACTCCTTTGCTGGAGACCGTCTATATACCACCGCAGCGTCTATAACAGCCGACAAACAATATTGTGCAGACATTACCGTGTTCCGGTTTGAAGGGCGCTGTAACTAGTAAAATTAATGGGGTAAGGAGATTCAACATCCTATGTATGGTAGCGACGAGTACAATGTAGTCCAGAGTATAACTATTGCCACTTTGCTATGGACAGGCGTATCACTTAACATCAGGTAAACGTCTCACTCCTCTCGTCGCTTTGTTAATTAAGAAAAAAAAATAGTAAAGTTTGAAAACTAACCTAACATTGGACTCTATTTCATATGAAGTTTAACTAAGACTAAATGTAGTTAAGGGTGCTCGCTTGGATTATACTGTCTCTCATATAACAACCGGAGACCAGAGATGCTGTTTGACGACAGATTAATATATAATTATACTGTTTTGGAGAAACCCCATCACCATTTCTACTACATGCAGCATCAGATTCAAACTTAATGCTTCCGGGGTAGAATTATTGCCTACGATCATTTAACCAGACAGCTGGTAGTTCCGTTCACTTTTAACCGTTTCGAGGGTTAATGACGTCATCGTTTATAGCGGAAGTTTACTAGATAGGGTAGCGATGACGGTTAGATGACGCTACCTGTTCATGCTTCATACTCCTATAGATTA
This sequence comes from Ornithoptera alexandrae, assembly GCA_029030555.1. Classification (NCBI taxonomy): domain Eukaryota; kingdom Metazoa; phylum Arthropoda; class Insecta; order Lepidoptera; family Papilionidae; genus Ornithoptera; species Ornithoptera alexandrae. Next base: position 9,343,935 of record JARDVY010000298.1, read on the forward strand.
TTTTACATCATCATTATCAACCGGCAGACGTCCACTGCTGGACATGGCCTCCTCCAAAGATCTCCACATCGATCTACCCGTGTTTGTTTTACATAAAATATATATAATCTATATATGTAGGTGATTTCGAGCTACGTGGACTCATCACGACATCTCTGGAACCATCAGACCTGCAGACTTGAAATTTGGTAGAAATATTGCTTATGCCATTTAGAAGTCGGCTAAGAATGTATTTTACAAAATTCTTTTTCCAAAGGGTGCTGCAGGGTGGCTGCAGCCAACAAAGCTGGTGCGGAACAGCTAGTACATCAAAACACTAGTGGTAGAGATACGACTACAGCTTTACGCGGTACTGTTTAAACATGATAGTAGCTGTATATTGTTATGATCACGACGTCCAGGTTATCAGCAGGTGAAGGAAGAGTCAGTGTTAACGCATTGTTAATATACAATATATTTCCCAGTTTAAGTTGACTAATTGGCAGCATTAAACTGATGCGGTTCTAAATAAACTATTAATGGTATGTCACTTGCAGGTTTCAGCGACGAATAAATTAACCGCATTGCAGTTGGTGCCCAATATATTGAATAAGCTCTTGTTTTAAACTAATCCAAAGCTTTAATTATTTCTAATGTACGTGTATATACCCGTTAATAAGCATATCACTTATTAACGGGATGTTCACCCGATAATAAGTGATATGCTTGCTAGTTATTATATATACTGCACTGCATTGCGCTCGTCGCCTTGAGACATAAGATGTTGAGTCTCGTTACCCCAGTAATGTAAGACCTATAATGTCTTACGCCAGCGTAGTCTTCGCTCACTCGACAGAAACACACCTCAAATCTTTGCAGCTTCTCCAAAACCGTTTCACCCGTATCGTCGCCGGTGCAGAATGGTACCAGTGCAACGGGTACTACCTTAGCGACCTCAAACTCCCAACTTTAACGGAGCGCTTCAGAGAATGCTCCGAAACTTACTTCGCCAAGCCGTCATCTCAGTCCAACCCACTGGTGGCCAAGGCAGCCGACTACGAGCCGCCTCCGAATCCCAAAACCAGTAACTGCAGACCACGGCATGCGCTAATTCCGTCATCCCCAGGGGTCCCTCACACCACGCACGACGAACCCACAGTCACCGACAACACCCACGTCACGACACACACTTCGGACACTACCAACACGCTCCGAATCTCCGCATCACGCCGCGCTCGCTTCAGAACGCGGCGCCACAGGTACTCACACACCGCGTACACTAAGTACACCCGCGATCAGGAGCGGTTCTCACCGCCCAGAGATTCCGATACAGGCGAAGGTAGTCGGGGAACGAGTCCGCGCCCGCTCTTCACGACCAAGTAGTTTCGCCAGAAAGCAAAAAATCCAGACACTACGTAAATCCGTCGTCATATAACTACACTGGACGGAGTACATTTTTTTTATTTTTAAATACAGGCCGTGGATCCGGATCCACAAGCCCGGTATCAGATGAGCTATAAGAGTCGAATCTTTGGGAGAGCTATGTCCAGCTGTGGACATCGATCGGCTGTTGATGATGATGAAGTAAGAAGATAAGTAATATCAATTTTATTTTTTTTTAATATCCCGAGCCATAGTAATAATATCTGATATATTACAACCACTACTTGCAAATAAAATAACGTTGAGAAACATATGCTTTAATGAATGCTTAGTTGAAGCATTTTTTTTTATTAGTTTAAGAAGCGACGAGATGAATGGGATGTTCACTTGATAGTAAGTGATACGCCTGCCCATAGCAAAGTGGCGATAAATATGATGTTACACACCGCACTACGTTATGCTCGTCGCCTTGAGACATGAGATGTTGAATCTCGTTACCCAGTAATTACATTAACTACAGCGCCTTTCAAACCGGAACACAGTAATGTATGCACATTGTTGTTTGACAGCAGAAATAGGCACAGCGGTGGTACCTATCCGTGTAGTTACCACCGCAGCGATGGCCACATTACTGGGGTAATGAAACTCAACAATATATGTCTCAAGGCGTCGAGCGAGATATGATGCAGTATATATCATCCGAACTAGCAGCACATTGTTATGGGTAGGCGTATCACTTACCATCAGATGAACGTCACGCTCGTCCCGTCGCCTAAATAAAAATCCTCCCATCTTCAATATCAAATGTTTGGACTGCCTTGGAACATTGCGGGTTCGCTTAAGTAACGGAATGAATGTAGCTGTTCGTAATGTTTGTAGCTGAAGTGACGGGGCGTGTAGCTCTCACAGTAATGCACAATTAATGGAGCGGCCGGCTGCGCGTCCGGTAATTAGATCGCTTTGATGAGGGCCGCCACTTACTGCCTCCGCAGCTAATGCTGCCCCAATTACAATCCAGCTGATAATCGATAGGCCCTGTTGCAGCTTATGATTTATTGAATGGCTGTTTACAGATGCTGCGTGTACACTTTGCGTTTCATCAGTAACTAAGCTACCGGTTTACATCAGTAACTTAGCTACAGCTACAACAAACACGATAACGATAAATAAATAGAAAGAAAGTAGCAAAAGGCAGTGTTGTCGTTTAAAGCGAATTCTTCCAATCGAAGCGACGAGACGTGCGCGACGTTCACCTGATGGTAAGTGACACGCCAGCCCATTACAACTTGGCGCCAGTTAGAATGGTATATAAAGCAACACATTGCGCTCACCGCCTTAAGACATAAGATGTTAAGTATCGATATCCCTAGTAATTACATCTGCTACAGCGCCTTTCAAACCGGAACACAGTGTTGTTTGCACAGTAGTGTTTTTCGGCTGCTTTAAGCGCTGCAGTGGTACCTACGTAGACGTTTGCCAGTAACAGAGACCTACCACCAACAAGAGCTTGAACTATCCTGTATTTAGTGTCCGAAAATTCAACAAACAAAATATTACTAACAACTGAAAACGTTGTAAAAAATCAAATGTTTTTTTTTCTCGTTAGGGGTGGCACAAAATAAAACGGCGAAGCAAGCAGGTCAGGGCTTATTAAAAATTAAAACGTTCCGGCAAATTGGCGCGGGCAATCACGGGATGTGCAAGCCAGCGATCCCCGCGATAAGCGATGTTTAGCTTTCGTCCTTCAAAACACAAGCTGAAGCGATTTCATTTATTCCTCAGCAATGCGACGAGTTCAGCTGACGACAAGTGTTTCGCCAGCCCATAACAACGTGCACCACTTTGTGCTCGTGGCCTTGAGACATATGTTACAACGCTCTACTGATTGACGGCAGCAAGTGCTGCGGTGGTACTTAGCTAGACAATGTTATTTTTTTTATTCAATGAAGGGACGAGACGAACGGAACGTTTACCCGATAGTAAGTTATACGCCAACCCATAACAACGTGGAACCAGTTAGGATGATATACACAGCACCACATTGTGCTCGTCGCCGAAAATATTAAATGTCATTACCTCAGTGATTTCTTTGACTACAACGCCCTTTAAGGGGTGACTGTTGACTAAGCACTGTACTAAGACCTAGAGGGTCTCTACCTAGATCTACTATCAGTACAAATATCAATAATTGGGTTAAAAATAAAACATTAACATTGTTGATATTTATTTTCTTTCGCACCACATTTTAGTACATCTCACCCAATTGTGCGTGATTCATCATCATCATCGTCAGCCGATGGACGCCCACAGCTGGACATAGACCTCCTACAAAGATCTCCACATCGATTGGTCCCGCGTTGCTTATCCCAACACTACGTCTTCCGGTACGCGTGCGCCACTTGAGAACCTTACCTTACCTTGTGCGTGATCATTACTATTATATTAATCAACTAGCAGTTCCCTGCTAGGTGTAATGGCAGTTACACCCCCGTAATTCCCTTTGGGGAGGAATTTTGTAAAATCCGTTCTTAATTGACCTATGCTAGTCAAAAGGAATATTCTAAGCAAATTTCAAGTCTGTAGGTCTTATAGTTCCTGATTTATAGTATAATATATATATTGAGAGAGAGAGGGGGGGAAAGAGAGAAAGAGATAATATACTATGATATACTATTGTACACGCTTTACTATCGTCAACTCTTATTTCTTATCTAAGTAAAGACCATCCAATTACAGCAAGACGTTCAGTCATTCACTAAGCACATGAACTTCTGTTTTTTTATTGCATGTTCTTCATGCTTGAGGGTTAGAACCACCTCCATGCACATATATAGATAGTTAATAAAAAAATCTCTTTCCGCGTTTCTTCTCTAATGGATGCCGCCACCGTCGCTCTTGTTGTCCCCCACCAGAGGCGTAAGAACGCCCCGATCAGCAGATTTCCACCCTGAGATATTGGTAAATGATGATTTATTATAAAATAAACCCTCCGTGCTATTTCACGAGATCGTTTCGAATTTGCCCTATAAATATTTCTTAATTATTATCAGATACAATCTCCAACTTTAACTACCCTACACAATAAAGGAGTGTCTGTATAATACACAATAATATTGACCGGAAATTCTATTTAATTAAGGGATACATTTCTTTATCCGCAATAAATTCTTCTATCTATATATAGGAGATATCCACAGATTCACTGATTCATCTCGAGATCTCCGAAACTTGAATATAAGCACTCATAGTTTAGTAGATATCTCTTCTGCCATGAAGAGATCGGCTATGAATAGACTTTCAAAAATCTCTCCCCAAAATGAGTTGCGGGGGTGTTAATAACGGAACTGAACTCCATAAACGGTAAGAATATTACTGATAAATTTAAAATTTAATTCTACATTACGGCCAAAAAAGCGGACGAGGAATTGCTAGTTTATATATCATCATCATCAGCCGACAGTCGTCCATCGCTGGACATAGGCCTCCCCGCAAAATCCCCATACCGATCGGTCCTGCGCTGCCCGCATCGCCGGGCACCAGGAGCCATTGTTTATAGGAGTTCATATGGAGGGACTTGGGCCATTTTCCACCATGGTGACCCAATGCGGGTTTGGTAGGAGCCAGAGCTTTGTTTGTTGATTAGCAGGATGCGCCACGAGCAGGTGAGGTTGGCTTGGGTCCCGCGAGTTGTCGTCCGGAACTCCTTACACCCCTAGTCTATGTATACAATTTTTGACAAAGTAGATTGATTTTCGACATCATTTTTGTTACCGAATTATATCTTGAAGTTGGTTCCTATAAATCCCAGAATAATCTGATATCGTATAGGAGAAGGTTGACTTTGAAGCTTTATGTAAAGCTTTCTTCATTTCCGTTGGTTTGTGTGTTTGTTTGTTGCGTGTAATAGTTATTATAAAACAAAATCGCTCAACAGCACTCCTAAATGATTGGCTTACGGGGCGAAATCATATTGGAAGGCCCGCGCTCCCCCTCCTCGTGTAGCTCATTGAAGATTATTAAAAACACACTCGTCCTTCCTTTATAAGCTTCAATAATTCGTACAAAGGACGCTTTGTTGACTTTCATGAAGGATAAGTGGTGCTCAGGTTGAATGAGTACCCTTTACTTGGAGCTTATCTTGAGTGACTCTCCGTCGGTGAGCCATTAGTAAAGTGTGACTTGACTTTATTGATTTGGATGCAGAATAATCGTTTTGCGTTGCCTATACATCGACAGTCGCCAGGCTACAGCAATTAGACAGCCTGAGTATCCAGTGTAGACTGGAACACATAGAATAGTATTTACAATTACGTGAATTAACTATGTCCTAGGTAATCCCATATGACTTGCATAGGAGACGATCCACCGCAGTGTACTTCTGCTGGCTGCGAATCATGATTACGATAATGAATATTATGGGATCATGATTTAAAAAAATAATGTTACATTATATTATTTTTTATCCTCCATTTATCCTTACAATTTACTAAATACGTACACTTAGTACTACACGGTAATATTTTCAGATAACAGTTTAGGTTACCTAGATGATTCAGAATATGTGTATAAATATAACGAATTGTATGACAAATAAATATATTGTTACAGTCTAATGCCTTAGAATAACATAAATTTTTATTTTCAATACTTTCCCATCAACTATAAACCTCTATTACTTGATGCAATCCATCAAATTGCATTTCCATTTACAACTCGAGTCGCGGGCTTCATTGTGTATAACATAAACAATACTTTTGTTTATAACAATAAGTTTTTATATCATCGTTTCAGTGTATTGATGGCCGCCGCTGAAAGTACTTCTCCAAAAAAAGGGGGCGATATTTACACATCTTAGCTTCCGTCCAAAGGGAGAACGGTAAATAAGATCTATCCGGCCCAACAGTCAACACACATACACAAACACATACATCCGGCCCGCCAACTGGATCGATGAGTCTTCAGCAGTTTTGAGGTGTAAGTAACCTCTAAAAGGTCTGCTGCAGAAGGTAACGGAAAACCACTGCACTCTGTTCCCGAGTCTTCCGCATGGAAAAGTAATGTAACAATAAGGCCCCGAGTGCCCGGCGTCTCTTAGGAGACAGAAAGGACTGTACCACGCTGATCCCCAACCTTTACTAGTTGGCGAGGCACTTTAAGAAGAAGAAGCTCCTATTCAAAGTAACACAACCTTGACCTCTATGTAGAAAATGTTACAACGTAACATTCAAATTGATATCTGTAAATAGATCACCCTGAAACATCTGACTGGATCAGACAATAGTTCCAGCTGTGAATCAGCTAATTGCTGTCCCCCACTTTCCTTTGCATTAGTTATTTACTGGAGCCAATGGAGAGCGCTCATTAGTTTGCTGAATATTAAACGAGCACTTAACCCGCCGGCCGATAAAACTTTTTGTATCGCTTAGACTTCCTGTAATCAATCCTTACACCATTAAGTAACATTAAAAAAATTTTAAGTTACTCATAGACAACACACTCGAACCTGCTACTTATGCTCGCTGTTTCGGCTGGACCATTTCCTCTCAATTAAATGTAAGATCATGCTTGTGCAAACAATCATCGATTATGCTGATGTGTGTTACCCGGACTTATCTTGAGCGCCTTCTGAACAATTGTGTCAGATTCATTTCCGGTTTGCGTGAGTACGGCTATATCTCTAAATATCTTTCTCAACTTAACAGGCTCACGATTCGACAAAGGCGCGATTCTAGAATTTGGTCTGTTCTCTTCTCTACTCGAATACTGAAAAGTTCGTCCTCTCCTTCTTATCTCAAAGATAAATTCCAAAATCTATTATCTTCCCATGATGGATATCTTTGATCTTCAATTCTGAATGAGATCTCGATTCCTAGTCATGCCTCTCAATAGGAACACATTTACGATTCTGGCTGCACTACTCTGGAACTCCTAACCCAAAGAGATTCGGAATGTCTCTTTAAAAAAAGGGTCCGGGAACACCTTAAGCAGAAACAAATATCTTAGTGCTGTACATATATTTGTATATATGTATTTATGTATTTATATGTATATATATAAATATATATGTAGTTTAAGACAGCAGTTATCACGTACCATTGGGACAGTGTGGTGAGAAATGGCCCAAATACCCCCATATGAACCCCTACAAAGGACGAACCCTGGTCCACAACGATGCGAGCAGCGCAGACTGATCGATATAGGGATCTTTCAGGGAGGTCTATGTCCAGCAATGGAGGTCTATCGGCTGATGATGATGAGCCACGTTTGTTGATTAGCAGGACGCTAGACAAGTTGTACGGAACCCGTTATACTTCAGGAATGGTACCTTTTTATTATTACTATTAGATAGAGTGGCGCAAAAATAACCTTATAAAAAGTACCTTATTACCTGTGTTATAAGGTACTTTTTATAACGTTATTTTTGCGTCACCCTATATTATAAGCAACAAAGCTTAGTTATATATGTATAGTTATATATGTCTTAAGCTTAAGTAAGTTTTAAAATTACATATATATTATAACAGTTAACTTACATCCGTTTTAAACTTTAATATGTACTCAGTTTAATTTAATAATTGTCTTGCTCATGTTATTCGATAACGGCACCGGAGGCTACTGTTTTTTTGATGAGCCCCCGTCTCATCTGCGAATCCCCAGGTCCTCGGGGAGAGCAAGCCATCGGCGAATCAATTAAATATCCATGCAATCGCGTAGCCACCCCCAGATGGGCCATCCCCCTAGGTACATAAACAAGTCTTTTTTATTGCCGAAACTTTTCACGTTACTTTACACCAAACCTATGCAAGGTGAAGTTTAATTTCGTTTTCTGCTCTTCGAAAGTTTTGTGTGAATTTTTTATGTGAAAACTAGAATTTAGAAACACTAGGAATAATGTCTTTATGATCTTTAGGTCTATTATTAGATTAAGTATAAAGCAGCGATTAATCGGCTCTCCTTGTAGCACAAGGACGTCGGTGCGGTCGATTAGTTTGAATAGTAGATAGGTTTTCGAACACAACTAACAAACTGCTCTCTGTTGCCGGAGAGCGTCTAGGTAGGTACCATCATAGCCCTATAGTCTCAGGCTATTAAGAATAGGAGTAAGGTATTCCCTGCCTGTCATACTAAGCGACTAAAAGGGTCCTCGGGTGCATGAGCTTTGCAGTCGGGGACCCTCGGAGCTCAATAAGCGAGCCTTAGGAGAACAGCAAATGCATGGTGGTTTTGTATAAGCGTGGGTGCTAAAGAGGGCTTTGCCCTTCCGTGGAATATTTGAGCCGGAGTGCAGGAGGGCACCGGTGCGTTCCGTAGGAGATCCCGGTGCCCGTCTTAATGCACTGACGGAGACCACTAAGAGGGTTTTAGTGGGTAGAAGCCCCACATAACCTTCTCCTCCCCAGAAACAAAGAATCTAGAAGGTAGATACCACCGCACCGACTATTGCACCCGACAAATAGTTATATTCAAACATTACTGTGTTCCGGTTTGAAGGACGCTGTAGCTAATGAAATGACTAGGGTAATGAGATAACATCCTACGTTTTATCCGAAGACCGCAATGTGATGCTCTAACAAGCATCACATTGTTATGGGCAAGCGCATCACTTACCATCAGATGAACGTTCCGCTCTTCTTGTCGTTTCCTAAAAAAACATAACTGCTATCCTCATAATGTAAATCTGTTGCTATAACATCTTCTTGCTCTTTATTCTCTGCTGTATTCTAGACCAAGTTTTCATATTTCCGGCCGCATTGTCACTTAACATTATTAATAATTAAAGTGAAGTGTTTACTATTTAAGTTAGAAAAATTATACTTACTATACACTTAAGTCCACATCGCTCGAAGGACTGACAGCCGATGGGGCACCAAGGTCCTAGAATGGGAATCGCGTACCACACGACGTAGTGTTGGCAGACAACCCACCAGGTGATCCGACGATCTGGTAAAGGTTGCGGAAATAGCTGGATGCGGGCAGCGCTCGATCAACCGATGGGGATATCTTTGGGAGGGACCTATGTCCAGTAGTCGACGTCTGTCAACTGATAATTATGATGATGGTATCCTTAAGTTAAGTTTGACGTCACACCAATGTATTGCAGTAAAGACAGAGAAAATATGTTTTCTATCTTCATCGTTCTGTCCACGATTAAATCTTCATCTATGTGGTTCCAGTCACCATCTACAGCAGTCTCTGGTGTATATATACCAGAATTGTGATTTGGTATACGTCGGTATTGAAATCACTTCCGATCTTTACAACAGAGTTTTATTTGTATGCAAACTCGGCGAAGAATGTTCTAACTAAGATTTAACTTCGCAGCACGAGGCGATGTATACGGTTATACTAGTTTATAATTTTTCAAGTCCTTCCAAGTTTTTAAGTACCATGATAATGATTTAATGAAAAAAATATATCCTTTAAAGAATGTAATAACTGATAAATATCTTTTTTCTATCCTTATTGAAAGGTTATAAAGGAAACGCTTAACGCCATAAAGTATTATTTTCCAGTGAATATAACTGTGGTGTAAATTTGTGATTAGTGCATTGGGAAATAAATAAAATCTATAATATATTTATTTAAATATATTATTAGATATTAGTGGTAGTATTTACATTATTAGTACTAAACTAAGAGCGTTTGAATAATTTCTATTATCATGTAAATATCACAGTCGAACTAGAAGCTGCTACAAGGCGAGTTAGTCGCTGCGCTGTAGCGGCAATTGAGAGGAGGTTATACCAACAAATAACATACAAACAAAAAAATTGATGAGAACAAAGCGAAATATCATGTTAAATAAAATGTACACTCATTCCGGCGTGTAATTAATCAAACGCTCGGCTCCCTTTGTGGCGGTCACGCGGCAGGTAAATTTTGTTTCATATTACATTCTTAACGCGTAATTGATTACACTGACCATATATATATATGTATATATATATATAAATATATATATATATATCTCAACGTCTCGGAAACTATTGGACGGGAGAAGGGGTCCCGCAACAACACACGGTACCCAAGCCAACAACACCTGCTCGTGATTGACCCGGCTAATCAATAAACGAGGCTCTGACTTCCATCAACCTGCATTTGGCCAGCGTGGTGGGAAATGGCTCAAATCCCTCCATATGAATCCCTATAAACGACCGCCCCTGGTGCCCGCCGATACGAGCAACGCAGAACCGATCAATAGGGAAAGCCTTGGAGGAGACCTATGTCCAACAGTGGACGACTATTATCTGACACCCAAAATATGGTAGAGGTACTGTTTCTGACAATTAAAGGGCGTCTAAGAACAGATGTTATAAAATTCCTTCCCCGAAGTGAGTCGCGAGGTTGTTACAGCCAGCAACGCAGGAGAGGAACAGCTGCTTTACAATATGTCTGATTGCTATGACTCTTTAATGTTTAGACAAAACGGAAGCATTAATAGTGACTTAAAAGCTGGCAAAAAGCAATACTGCCATAATAAGGTTGCTACCTATCTACAACTTCATCTCATACAGAGTTGCCAACTTAAGCAATTTCCAAGTTAATTACAGATACGCGTAATTAATATTAGCCGCGAAGGATCGCTTGTACTGGTGGTAGGTCCTTTTTTGCCAGAGACCGCCTAGGTGTAATTACTGTAGTAACTCTCTCAAGGCTACGAGGGCATTGTGGTGCAGTGTTCCTATCGGCGGGCGTATCATTTACCATCAGGTGAATGTCCCGGACTATAAATTCTATATCCAAACATATAAACATTCGACAGTCATTTAATTGACTTATTTACTGTCTTGTAGTCATTTGATCAACTAATTAAGATAATAGTGTTGATTTTTTAAAATAATCTAAGTAGCGATGAGGCAAACGAGACGTTCACGTAATATTAAGTGATACGACTGTCCATGATACCGTGGCGCTAGTTATAACGATATGCACTGCACCGTATCGTGCTTCATCATTATCAGCCAATAGACGTCCACTGCTGAACATAGGTGTCTTCCAAAGATCTTACATACAGTCAGCAAGGGCTCCAGTACCGCTGGGCACTAGGGGCTGTCGTATGTAGGACTATATATGGAGGGATTTAGACTACTTCCCACCACGCTGGTCTAATGCGGGTTGGCGGGAGCCAGAGCCTCATCTGTTGATTAGCAGGCTGCATCACAATTAAATGAGGTTGGCTTCGGTCCCGTGAGTTGTTGTGCGGTACCCTTTACACCTTATTCGTCGTTACCTCAGTAATTTCACTAGTTACAACTTCCTTCGAACCGGAATACAGTAACAAAGCGTTTGTCGACTGCAACAAGCGCACCATACGATCTCTGTCAACGGAGACCTGCCTTTGTAGACGTTCTAGTGTTTTCATTAAGATCGATTCACTACAATATAAATCAACTGATTCTTTAAATATAAATATCCTTGTATATTTAAAGTGTCCCAACGACTTCAGGACTAGACTGAAACTTTTTTATTTTCCACCTTAAGAGGTAAGAACTTGGACTTGGGCTTGCTTTATTATCTTAATGCATTCTAGGCGTCGGCTAAAGTTGTGTATAACTTAAGTGCGCTTCGAAAATGTTTTGCTTTAACGTTGATGTATTGAAGAGACAATGTTAGGCAGCGATTAAAGTTCTATTTTACTTAACATACCTTAATCGAAGCTTTATATTATGTTAATGTAGATTAAAATATCTAAAAATAAGAATTTCGTCTATGAATTCACCAGAACATAGAAACGTAAGGGTTGGAGTTAAAACGTATATAAAGTTATCTCCGGTTCGCAGAGCTCGCGGATACATTCCAGTTCGTCGGCGTGTCTTATCGTGGGGCCCTAGCCTTCCTGCAGGCTTTGAAGTGTCTTCGTATCTAGCAATAAATCACACATGAGCTGCTTCCTTCAATGTTATCATGGCCGTTTGATTCAGTGCATCCCCCTTGAAGTACGCAGGGCGAGTACATTTTATTGCTTCCCCGTGCGCGGAACTATCGAACAGCTTCGAAAGGATGTTTAGTGGAATTTTATTACTTCCGGTAGAGTTCACTGGAATAAAGATATTGTTTATGTTACAACTGACTTCTAGGTATGTGATAGAGATAATAAAAATTTAGATTTCTTTAACCCATAAACACATAACATGCATATTCTATAAAACTTATTCAACGAACTACGCCAATATTCATATATATGAAGAACTCTGTAGCTTGTTAGATTATTAGTTTAATGATTTATCTTTTAGTTGTTAGTTGCTAAACCTCCAGATCAAGAACATTGAAGAATAGAGATTTCGGGTATGCACTCACTTTCTGTGCTTCATCATCATTATAGACACGTCCACTGCTGGACATAGGCCTCCCCCAAAGATCCCACAGCGATCGATCCTGCGCTACCCGCATCGTAGTGTTGCAACACTACGTCTTCCGGTACTCGATCGCCATTCGAGGACCTTAGTGCCCCATCAACTGTCAGTTCTGTACTTATCTATACTTAAAAATAAAATTAGTTATTTAGTCAATTTCGTAACAGTCACAGCATAGTTATGGACCATTTTAGTGAGTATAGAGATTATTATTTATACAGGTTTAGTTAGTCAGTCATGAGGATCACATTTGATGGAAGACATCGGGGAAGGCTTATACCCAGTAGTGGATAAATAAAGGCTGGGAATGATGATTATGAGTTAGCCAGGGTACGCAAAGCATATTTGCCCTTATTGAGCGCCCGCCCATGCCCTCCTTCTATAATATTTTTAAACATAAGTCACAAAAGAAATATATATAAAAAAAATTCACAACAGAAAGGAATAGATGATAACAATTCCTATTTTACCTCAACATATTTTTTTTTAATTTTTATATAAAATGTCAGTCTTTTCAATAAATAAGAAGTTGTTTATAACGAAACATTTAAAGATTATGTGTTGTACTAAACAAAAGGTAAAGAACTGCGAATATGCATTAAAAAAAAAAAAATTATTCAACGAAGCAACGCAGCGAGCCAGTCGTTCACGTGATAGTAAGTGATATATGAAGGAAATCACGCTGGTTAGAATGCTGTGTACTGTACTAATTATGCTCGACGCTTTGAAACAAAATGTTAAGTCTCATTACCCCATTATTCACATTAACTACAACGTCCTTCAAACCGAATCACAGTAATGTTTGCAAACCACTACTTATCGGCTGGAATAAATTTCCGGTCTCCGGCAACAGAGACCTACCATCATAACAACAAACAACTCACGCGATCCAGGCCAGCCTCACCTGTTCGTGGTGCACCTTGCTAATCACCACACGGAGCTCTGGCAACCCACACTGGTCCAGCGTGGTGGAAAATAGCTTAAGTCTGCCCATATAAATCCCTAACCGATCGAGGTGCGAATCTTTGGGAGAGGCAGCAGAGTCTAGTAGTGGACCTCTATCGGCTGATGATTATTATAATAACATATCTAAAATCATTTTTAGATATACCGTCAAAAAAAAATAATTAATCCAAAACAAATATAGACAAGCGGAGTTAGGAAAAAAAAGATATATGTCGCAGCAGGCCGCCCAAAAGAACATGTCCCGCAGCCCCCGGGCAGCGCCCCCGAGCCGCGCCCCCGCGACTGAAACACTGAAAAAATATCGTAATAAATTCACTAACTCCGTTGTTTTTGCCAAAAGCAACGCGCTTTGTTTACTTTGAATATATTCCCATTTCACTTTTTTGTCAAACGTTCCGATTATATATATTATATGATAACAATCCCTTCGCGAATAGTATTACTGTGTTAGGTCTCTGTTGATAAGCCCTGTAGTCTTAGGCTAGTAAGAATAGCACTAACGTAACGACTGAAAGGGTCTAGGAGTTCCGCTGGGCTTGAGGGTAAGCGCCCTTATCGCTCAACGAGTGTACATGCGTGGGACAGCGTATGGCTCAGCGATGGTCTAGGAGGGTTAGGCTCCTTCTCAGAGACGTGTAACACAAAGTGTAAAGGGGCACCGGTGCGTTCTATAAGAGATCCCGGAGCCTCTCCGAATGCACTGAGGCACCGAGGAGGTTTTAGTGAGTAAGAATCTCACATAACCCTGATTCTCCCCCAGAAGCACGGTATCTTTTAGAAGAGTTCCTCCGCGATTATAAAAAAAAATGTCTCCGTTGCTACAGACCGTCTAGGTAGGGTAGTTACGGGCAGGCGTATCACTAACCATCAGGTGAATGTCCCGCTTGTCTCGTCGCTTAACTGAATAAAAAAAATAAACTTACAGCCGATACTTTTCACTTAACAAAATTTTAGCTTAATTTACATAACTTCTATTACTTAAGGTTAAAGGTCAAAGACGAAGGTCAGACGTATTTTTAGGTAACTTTATTTTCGTACCGCGGAAATAAAGTTAGTATTTCTCCGATAAAACAGATAGCATCCGGCTCAATCGCCTTTGTGACTATATTTATTAAATCTGCGAGCGAAAAGTTAAGGCCTTTAGTTTATATACGGGATATGGACTTGGGAGGGACAGGTCAACGTTAACAGCGACCCTCGTCACGAAGCCGTGTTGGTATTCTACGGAATATACATTAGAATATCATGCCACCTTTCAGTTAGATTGAGGACCTTATACTAAACAACTAAATGTATAGGAAGCGAAATAAATTTGAATTTAAGAATTTTATATATATATATATACGTAGTGGTCTTCTCGGCTAGGCCTCCAGGCCTCCCACAAGGTGGACCGACGGTCTGGTGAGAATCGCGGAAACCCACTGGATGCGAGCAACGTGGGACCGATCGATGTGGAGGTCTGTGGGAGAGGCCTATGTCCAACAGTGGGCGTCTATCGGCTGATGATAATGATGATATATATATATGCCACTACTACTAACTACTTCAGTGCTGATCCCACTGTCATAGAGTATAATTTTCTTCAAAGACTGTGACGGCTGATTTGATAAGAAATTCTTAAATGAACATGTAAATGAAACACAGACGTTTTTAAATTTTTATATATTTTTTTTAATCTAATAAAGCGACGAGATGAGCGAAAGGTTCACCTGATGGTAAGTGATACGCTCGCCCATAACATTTGGATGTTATACACTGCATCTCTTTACGCTCTCCGTCTGTGACATGAGATGTCGAGTCTCATTACCCCAATAATTACACTAGCTACAGCGCCCTTCAAACCCAAACACAGTAATGTTAGGACGTAACTGTTTGTATGTGGTATTTACCTGGACGGTCTCGAGCAACAGACACCTACCACCAGTAAACTTATTTACGTGCATTATCTAATAGATTTTAGCTTATCCCAAATTCAACTAACGTAAATACAGTTTCATTTTAATCGCTTTAATTGCATACATTTGATGCTTCAAACACACCCCACACCCTGGTCGCATGCGACCGCACCCCCGGCTTTGTTCAAACATCAGCTCGTATTTCACATTAATATTATTAATTAAACGATACTCCGAGACGAAAATGTTTATTATTAGTAACAGCAAAAGTCCAAATGTAATAAGCTATTGTAAGCTCTATCATCACTAACCCAGTCGTATAGCTTAAGTTCAAAACAAGAGTCAATCATCTGCTGGTCGAACGCCTATACATACAGTCCTCCGGCTACCATTCTAGAAATTTCTAGGAAACTCTATTTCCTATTACCTATGTCTCATTGTTTATTGTAAACCTGCCGCTGGTTGACTCGCGACTAGTCGCTCTCTTTATTTTCCCAGAATGTTCTAGTACTATGTTCTATGGCGATAATTTTTATATATACGAATATAAATTAAATTCCCGCGATCCCTTTATTTATATATTAGACGTTCCCCGCCCGATTTAACACCCCCGCAACTCCCTGTGGGGGAGGAATTTTGTATGTGATATACAGTAACACATTACGCTTGTCGCCTGAGACATGAGATGTTGAGTCTGTTTACCCCAGTGATTATACTAGCTGCAGCGCCCTTCAAACCGTAAAACAGTACTGTTTGTTGGCTACAATAGACGTTGCTTTGGTACCCACCTAGAGAGTCGCTAACAACAGAGATCTACTATGAGTAAACTGATTTTGATAATAATTCATCACAATCAATCCCCGTCATTTATTCCATGAGATTTGTTTCTTTTTGCTTCTGTTTACTTTGTACTTATATATTCTATATTCCTTCTTTCGACGGAAAATTATTTATAGAGACATAGCTATGTTCGTATATTAACAGTAAGGCACTAAAATCCTCTGTATTGCGATATCTGTGGCTTGATTCCTCGGAAAATCCCGGCACAGCGGCCACAGATCTCGCCGCATATCGTGTTCTGTCGCACGGGAAAGCGAAAAGTGGTTTCCGGAAATGGTTATCTACCTTATACCTATGTGTAAAGGGAAAATCTAATATCAATATATGATGTTTCTTTTGTTTATAACTAATTACAAGAATATAGTTTTACAAAACATTCCCATATATTGAGCAAGTACTTAGTGATGATACTTTAAGCTTATGTGTATGAGGCGCCGGTGACGATGTTCATTTAGCTCTTCATCGCGTTCATCTTCAAAATATAAAGACTAGACGTTAAGAGTAGATGAAAAGATATTGAAAGATAGCTAGTTTAGAAGAGGAGGGATCTAAGAAAGGTATTTTGTCTCCAGGGAACAGTCGGTGTGATGTCAAATTTCTTGTCACTAAGTTAGCTGTTGCTTGGTTCTGTACATGTACAGATACTTCATAGTACAACAGTAACTATATTTAAATTGTTTGACGATCTTGAAAAATAAGATCACAATGTTTAATTCCGAACGAGGCAGCTCACCTGTTGTATAGAAGGAGAGGAAAGTAAAGAGAATTAAATCGGATTAGCCGGTGTATCCTCTCACATAATGCTCGTCGCAGGAATCTAATCTGAGCTCGTCCTTACGATTAACTTAGGCAACAACGCGTGACGCGATCCTCTCACGATATTACATGTGGCAATTACCTGGATTAAAATACAGAAATTCGCTCACGAGGATATCCTGCATCTCACCACCACTGTTTACTATTTAACGAACATGTAATTAAATAAATAAACAGCTCATTTCACATTCCTAACATTAGGACTCAGGATATTATTTGCTAAGAGAATCAAGGCTATTAATCCGCGGTGGCTAAAGCCATGTTTGACGCTTTCGCATGTTCCCGAAAGCTGCTGATCATGAAACATATCGTTCTCCTCAAGATGTTTTCTTCAATATCATTAAGTCATAAATTTAAGTTATAAACGACTCATAATTTACGGTTTAAAACTTAAAAAACTATTTGACTGGTCATTAAGGATGTTTATAGAAGAACATTAGATATAAAGAATTGAGACATGATGGAAACTCCGAGCTTAGTCCTCAATCAAAGCAATTGTAAGTTCATCATCATCAGCGGACAGAAGACCACTGTTGGACATACTCTTCACCCAACTCTAATCAGTCATACGCTGGTGGTATCCAGTAGTTTACTGCGCCTTTCATCATATCTTCGGTCCGTCTCGTGGATCTACCGCATCGGTATAATTTCCTATACTATCCAGACGAATCTAAAGATGGAGAAGCGCACTGGACCATGAGACATTGGCTCTTGAGAACATAGAAATGTGATTGTTAAGAAAACAATACTAGCAGCTTCCAGTCCTACTTCGAAAAACGAACAGACTTTACTGTTACATAGCAAACTTTTGGAGGCAGTAAAAATATAAATTAAACTAAATTTGACAACTGAAACGGTAGTGAGTGTTATCACTCAAAAAATGGTAAATCAAAAATAAACTAATTGTAGACTTTCATTGATTAAAAAATATCTTTTAATTACTGCACCATACGAGTGAATAATAAGCTGTTTCAACGGATCGAGCTATAACGGAAGCTGTTAATATTAAGTTTTGGCTTTATTCGCGTGCTAATTGCAATTTGCAATCAAGTTAATAACTTTATAATTACAATCGGGAGCGGGATAGGTGACGTGAGGTGATGCCGCCTCCGAAGTTAACATCAATTAATGCAAATGAACTGTAATTGATGTCCTAGTCAGATCAGATGGAGAGCTCCAGGTAATATAGTTCATGTGTCGGGACACGTATATTTATTGACCTCTGACATGTACACAAACGTAACTTATCTAATAACTTATTAGCAGTGGATAATAGTCAAATTAAATTAATAATTAATAAGGGGTGTAAGGTGTCCTGCACAACAACCTACGAGACCCAAGCCAATCATACCTGTTCGTGGTGTATCATGCTAAACAACAAAGGAAGCATTGACTCCCGCCAACTCACATTGGGCCAGCGTGGTCGGAAATGACCCAAATCCGTCGATATGAACTCTACAAACGACGGTTTCTATTGCACATGCTGACTGCGTGCAGATCGCAGGAAGACGCTGGATGCAGGCAACGCAGTACCGATCGGTGTGGTGATCTTTGGGGCAGGCTATGTCCAGCAGTGGACGTATATCGGTTGACGATGAAATTAATAATTAATAAGGGGTATTGCACAACAATCCACGAGACCCAACCCAAACACACCTGCTCCTTTTTTTTTGGATCTTCGAAAAGATATTCTACCTTCTGGAGGGAAATCAGAGTTATGTATAGATTTTTACCCACTAAAACCCCCTCCGTGGTCACCTTCGGCGTTTGAAGAGGTCACGGGATCTCCGTTCGGAACACAACTGCGGCATCGCTAACGCTATGCTGGGATAGCCTGACCCGGGATCTGATTTATGCAGACGCTATCAGCCTCGTGAATACTAATTCAATGACCGGAGACCACGTCCAGCCATTGTCCTTCTCAGGGACGTTTAGAAGGCGATGGGAATCCCTATCCTGAACACCAACGACCCCAAAAGCCTCATTATGATAAGGGAACACCGTTCGCGGGTGCGACGCGTTGACGCGCGTTGGCGCCACGACGACTTCGTCTCCGAGCGGGATCTGTCCTCTCTCGATGCCGCTCGGCAGCCTCCTTTTGTACCATTACTTCTACGACAGGCAGGGCTTACCTTAGTCCTATTCTTACTAGCCCGAGACTACAGGGCTAGCTGCGGTTATACCTACCTAGATAATCTCCAACAACAAAAACCTACCACCAGTGAAATTTTAATTTCCTGCAAGAGTTGGAAATTATTAATAATAAAGGAAGTAAGTTTTGACATATTTATAAAAAGGAAACGGATGTTAACGATATTACTTTAGAGTAGACGGAGCTGGCGCGCGATTAGGTGTGCCATTAAATTAATAAATCATAGAGGGGGAGGAGGGCGTCGCAGTAACACCAGTTGACACAGGTTAATATCCTCGAATTTATTGCCCGGTATCGGAGGCCGTCCAGGTTGCACCATGCTTACGATTTTTGAAAAAAAAAACATTTTTTTTATTATAAAGGACCTCTTTACGTATACACTTATATATGGTGATGGTAAATATACCACCAAAAATGTTGATATTAAAAATATAGATATACAGAACCACACATGTATATACAAGTCTACGTCCAGCAGTGGACGTCTATCGGCTGATGATGATGATGATGATGATGATACAGAAACATATAATGAAGAAACTCACATGTAACTATATCTATGGTCTGCTTTGTCACCAAGGTGTTCATCAATCCCATGGTACTTGTGGTGTACTCATCCCCTATTATATCATCTATGTCTGTGATCATATCATAAGGAGTGCAAACGTTGCTGATAAAATCTGATCAGAAAGAATTTTAAATGCTAGGTTAAGGAGTCTCGGGCAACAAAAATATTACTAAGGTAAGCCCTGCCTTTCGTAGAAGGCGACTAAAAGGGTTTAGGAGTTTGGTGGGCTTTGATGGTAAGGGTCGTTATCGCACAAAAAGCGAACCTAGGTGGGACAGCCATGGTGCCTAGGAGGATTAGGCTCCTCTTCGAAGACGTGCTAACACAAAGTGTAGAGGGGTACCGGTGCGTTCTATAAGAGATCCCGGAGCCTCTCCGAATGCACTGATGCAGAGCACCGAGGGGATTTTAGTGAGTAAGAATCTTACATAACCCTGACGTAACTTCAGAAGCAGGGTATCGTTCGAAGATTTCCACGCTGAAACTATTTATTACAATAATTATTTCCATCAAAATTCTATCTCTGTCTCGATCTCGGCCTCTGTCTTTGTCTCTGCTTCTGCCTCTGCCTCTCTCTCTTCCTCTCTCCGTCTCTGTCTCTGTCCCTTTCTCTGTCTCCATCTTCATCATCGTTAACTACTATTTGTATGTACGCTATCATGATGATTGTATAGTTTATATATGTATCTTTTTATCTGACAGCCGATGGTGCATCAAGGTCCTCGAATGGCGACGGCGTACCGGAAGATGTAGTATTTGCAGGCCCTCCACCAGATGATCCGACGATCTGGTAAACGTTGCGGGAAGCGGCTGAATTCGGGCAACGCAGGATCTATCGATGTGAAGATCTTTGGGGAAGGCCTATGTCCAGCAGTGGACGTCCGTCGGCTTATAATGATGATGATGATATCTTTTTGGATATATATGTTTATACTAGAGTAGAATGTTCGCGAACTATATACAAGTGATGCAGATGGTTCCGCGTGAAATTAATCAGGACAGCCTCTGGTCGGCTGCGGCGGCGCGATTTGTCTCCTCAAGTATTAATTGGAGCGCATCAATCCTGATACAAGTGCATCGGAGCGGGCACATTAATACAGATTTACCGGGCAGGTGATGGCTTCTTAATCCGATCGATACAGCTTCCCAAACCTCTTTCTCTTTCTTACATACGCGGCTATAACAAACTAGCTGTACTGACGGTAGGTCTCTCTTCCTTGAAATCGAACTCTACTGCCGAACAGTAATGTTCAAATATTACTGTGTCTGTAATTACATTACTTCGGTATTGACTACATCTTATGTCTCGAGGATCATCCTAACTAGCGCCACGTGGTGATAGACAGGGGTGTTACACACCACCAGGTGAACGTCTCGCTCGTCTCCATCCTTAATTCTTCGTAAATGTAATTAAGTTATATAATCTAATTGGTAGTTTTACTTATTAAGTATTATTTATTGTTATCTTCCTCCTCGAACATAAATATTCACGGAGTAGACAATAGACTTTCAGTATTAAGTTAACATAAGTAAGATAATATATAAACTAATAATATATAAGCTAAGCTCGGTTGAACCGTTCAAGTTCTAGAATTTAAGTAATGGTTAAGCCGTTTACTAGTTACAATTTCGTTAAGTATTTAAACCTTTGGGAGGTCATACGTTAGTTTCGTATATGTAGTAGTAGCAGGAGGTCAGTAATGGTGGTAGACCTTTGTTGCTCGAGACGGTCTAGCTAGGTACCACCACAGCTTCCGTTTCCGCTGCTAAATAGTAGTGTACAAACATTACTGTGTTCCGGTTTGAAAGGTGCTGTGGCTAGTGTAATTACTGAGGTACGAGATTTTAAATATTATGTCTCAAGACGACCAACAGGATGTGGTGCTGTGTATATCATCTTAATTAGAGCCACGTTGTCATGGTCAGGCGTATAGCTTACCATCAGATGTACGTCATGCCGCTTCGAAGAATAAAATATGATGTTAAGGAATAATACCTCACTTTTTCATCAATATCGTCACATACATCTACATCCCAGTGATCATTAAAGTTCAAATGCGAATACTTATTCAATTAAGTTAATATATAGATGAGGTTAACTTTGGAAAACCTCATCCGCAAGTCGTAGTCCTCGTGTCTGAGGGTCATGACCGCCTTCATCCAACATTGCGAAGTACAAACAAAGTAGCCTTAACTTGTTACATAATCAACTACTGCTAACTTAGTTGTTTATCGATTCATTAACGGCGACCACTAAACCAACGGTTCATTGTAAACATGTTATGAGCTATCAAGAACAATTGTCCTGGTGGAACAGCCTAGCCCCTTGGCTTTTAACACAGACCCTGAGTTGTATCTAACTACCACTACAAGTGCTTAAGGGTTAGATGTTCAAGGTTAATTGTACAGAGTAAGCAATTAGATGCTGTACAACAGAAGCAGTTAAGTTTTCTTATTTCTAGACCAGCTGCAACTCTCTTTATGCTTCTTAGGCATCTTCATCTTAAAGTGCCTCTCCAACTAGTGAAGGTCGGCAACAGCGTGGTACAGTTCTCTCTTCTCTTGGTTCGGCGGAACAATTGGGACGCACCAGATATGCCAGTCCTTTCTTGATATTCCTCAGCCATGACTTTTTCTTCTTCCCACATTTCGTTTTCCAAAAATTTTATTCATTATAATCAGCTGCAGCTGATCATATCGCTGATGACGGGAGTTCATGACCGAGGTAGGAGATTTTTTGCTTCTTCACCGTAAGCATGAGGTAACGCTTTTGGCCACTTCTTTGAAGAACCCTGATCACCCTGGTCACATAAAAGCTTACCCACTCAGATGTTCCTCGCATACTGAAATGAACTATTTTCCAGAGTCTGTTGGACTTTACACATTCAACCCTTGTTGAACAACCCCGCCTGATCTCGTTCTGTTTTCAGGGAACCGCTGTAAGGATGAAGATATGAGCAACGTTACCCATCGCCTAAAATAATACAGGAAGGATTAATAACGCGAAGGCTCTCTGAAATAACAAATCCCGCAATACATTACGCCGCTTTTCGGAAAGGATATTGAAGGAATAAATAAAACGCAGCGGCCGCGGGTCCGGCCGTTAAGATATATATCATGCGTGTACTGAACCCATACATGTCCAGTTGACAAAAAGGGTGATTCCTGTGAAATATTTGGAAAACGTTTTCAAATACGTATACGGAATTTCATATTAGGGTACCGCGGACGGCAGGCGGCGAGCGGCGTTTGTAGAATGTCTTCACCTCACACAATATATCGCAAATGTACCGCTAACCTCCAAAATCAAAAAAAAAAACGCAGTTAACCATAGAAATATACACATTATGAACAGAAAAAAAAAGGTTAGAATATTTATCACTTTGTGCTTAAATCATCATCATCATCAGCCAATACAGTCAGCATGGCCTCCGATACCGCTAGGCACTAGGCGCTGTCGTATGTAGGTATTCATGTGGGGGGATTTCGGCCATTTCCCACCACTGGCCCAATGCGGATTGGCGGAAGCCAGAGCCTCGTTTGTTGATTAGCAGAGCGCCACGAGCAGGTGAGATTGGCTTGGGTCGGGTGAGTTGTAGTGGGGGACTCCTTACACCCCTCGTAAATACAAATCGCTTTTCGTATTCGGTAATCCAGCGAAGAGTCAATGAAATCGTTTCTCTGATCATGAACGACAAGCGATGAGTTGCTAGTACATTCACATGACTTCCTCAATCACTCTGTAGTAATTTCACTAGCGTTTAGAAAACACTAATTTTTGCCCACTTTAATAGGAGCTTTCGATTACCTCTTTAAGCGATTTACAGAGACGATAAAATAGAAACAGAAAATGAATCTTGTTCTTTTCTTTTTTTCTTTTCTTTCTTTTCTTGATCAAGGTAAATAGAAGATAAATCGTAGTTTTAAAATTATAAATTAGTTCACTTTAATTTCAAATTATTAGGGTTAGAATAAAAAAAACTGTTTGCAAATGCACCCTGATTACAAGCTGTACCGCTACGATGTCAGAGTAGAAAAACTTTTGGTCATTCAATAAGTAATGAATTCTAAATAAAATCTTATTTAATTTAACTTTAATAAGCAAAGTATAAACTTTACTGCGTCAACGATAAAATGCTGTAAAGTTTCTCACAATTACAGACCCCCCAACTCTAAGTTGCATTTGTGTATCACTTCAAATTGCAGCAACCGATTTTTTCCAAAAGTTTGAAGCTTTAAGGAAAAACGTATAATTTTAGTTTTGAACTGTAAACTTAATAAATCTGTAGAAGTACCAACTTTCAGGAGTGTTTGAGGTTGACGCAATTACTATTTAAATAATTTTCTTTTTAACAAGTTTTAACGTAAACTAGAAAACCGGTTAAAGTTTAAACCCACTGAAGTGTTTTTGTGTAAACTTAAATATAAATTGCGCTATAAACGGCTCGAAGACGAATTTTGAGACTATTACAAAAAAAAAATTAAATACCTTTAACGCATTTTTTCAATTCTACGATGAGACGAGTCGAGCAAGTTACGTGATGGTAAGTTATACGCCAACTCATAACTTGACGCTAGTTATACACAGTAACATATTGCGCTCGTCGCCTTGAAACATAAGATGTTAAGTCTCGTTAACCCAGTTATTATACTAGCTATACAGAGCAACCTTCAAACCGGATCTATTTGGTGGTTGAAATAGGCGCTGCTACCTACCTAGACGGTTTCCGATAACAGAGACCTACCACTAGTACAATCATAAAGCATACTTATAACAAATCGATGGATAGCATATATGTATCTCAATTATGTTTAATAAGTAACTTAATGTTATTTTTTCAGTAACTTGAGGTAAAGTTAAATGATACTGTATTCACGTGTTAGATATTTCTCTATTTTCAATTCGTGAATTCCATTCGCATTTGCTGGAAATAGTTCAATTATGAGACAAAGGAGTCGATGTAAAAACGGGGATAAAACGGCCATTTCAATAAAACTGTACAAACCCTTGGGCGAGTATTCCTTTTCTGACGTGGGATCAGATAGCGTTGTTGCTCGAAATGGGAAATTTCACATTCGCCCGATATTTGTACACGCAACGAAATCTTTTTTTTTTTTTTGTTCCTTCCACATCGTAACAAAAACATCATTTAATAAAGTTACTAAAACTACCCCGTAACGAAATCGTTTCGTTTTCGTTTCTAGTTAATAATGATAACAGACAAAGGTGGTGTATTTAACAGCGTGGCAGTTAAATTGGAGCTTTTTTTAATTAAAAACAAATATTGTTAGTAATTATATTTTTATATACGCTAAGAAAGAAGAAAGGTTTGTCTTATTACTAACCACTGAACGGCGGAGTAGGAACAGCGATCCACAAGTGAAGTCTGATAGACACAATATATTTCTACCATAGACTTTCATGCCAGACTAAATAGTTTTTAGCTTTAAGTACTAACTTTTATCTAGACCTTCATTGTTAAGAAATAAATAAGATACTGAATAAAATTGATTGTATTCATAAAAATGAAACAACGAGCTCGTCATGTCGGTGTTACATCTGTTCCGGTAACTTTCTTCTCGTTAAACAAGTCGTATGTTTTTTGATTAATTAGGCAATAATATAACAATAAAAGCTATTAATCAATTCTATAGGAGATAAGCTTTAAATTTATAATATACTGTAAATGTAATATCTATGTGTTAAAGTCTAAATATGATAATTTCTTTTCGCAGTGCAAGTTTTAAGGGGGAACCTCTTATTGAATACATAACGTCACTTACTTAAAATCTCTAAATAATATAGGACTGATTAAATAATTAAAAGCATATAGAGAACTTTCTTTTCTATCAAACACAACTTCTTAGTTATTAGAAAAAAAAAACGAAGTTCCCCAATCGAGAAATAATTTACTATAATCCTGAGCAGGGCGCGCAAATAGGGGCTGAACTGAGCTGAGCTTGTAATTGAGTAGAAAACTTCGATTTAACGTTAAAATTTTGTTGTTCGCCTAACTCACCCGCTCTCAATAGTTTGCGGTTAATTACTTGACCAGTTAACTGCTGAAAGTTCTTTATAGCTTCAACCCTATCGCGCAGAATTACGGCTGAATCACAAAAAAAAACCTACCCGCGGGAAAGGGCTGTTTGTTCGGTGGCTTTGTTCAACGGTTATTTATCTTAAAGTTTATAATATAGTAGAACCTACACATGATTGTAATATTAAAAGAACGGCATCATGGTTTAATGATATGGATGATTCATGATACTCACGACCTGGTGCACTAAATAACCATTAAACGAAGATATTCTGACGTGATACAAGTCCTCATTATACCTTGTTATACAGGCATTTCCTTCACGACATATTTAATCTCGTGCTTTGTAGCATTCACATCACAGCTTCGTTTCCAAGGTTACATATGGTGGAGTTGGATCGGAATGAGGGTTTAAAGAACCAGCTTTGTTAACTACCACCCTCATTTTTTCAATAAGCTGCTATAACATCATTACTGTGTTGTAGTTATCAATTATTTAAGTGCTACAGTATTTCGGGCAAAGATTGTCACCTATTATTACTTTAGTTGAACTTGAGGTCTAGTTCAAGCTTAGGTAAAGGAACTGATATAACGAAGTACACTACATGAAGTTTTTATCTTTGTCTCGAGAAATTAAATATAGTCTCGTTAGCCCAGTAATTTTATACTACATGGCGGTAAAACCAGGCGCTGCTGCTGTAAGACACAACTAAGACAGATATTTGTGTTTCTGTGAAGTTTAAAGCATTCGCCTTTGTTTTTTTTTTATTTGACGAAGCGATGAGGCGAGCATGACTTTCATCATCATCATCGTCAGCCGATAGACGTCCACTTCTGGACATAGGCTTCCCCCAAAACATATCCACGATGTTAAGGGTTCATATGGAGAGATTTATGACATTTCTCGCCACGCTGGCCCAATGTAGTTTGGTGGAAGCCAGAGCTTCGTTTATTGATTATCAGGGTGCACCACAATCAGGTGAGATTGCCCTTACATTCACCTGATGGTAAGTGACTCGTTTGCCCGTAACAGCGTGGCGCTCAGTTAGGATGACATACACAGTACCACATTGCGCTTTCGCTTTTAACACATGAGATGTTAAATCTTGTTACTCCAGAACTACTAGTTAGGGTGCTTTTTTAACCGGAACCTAGACGATCTCCAGCAATAGTGACCTACCAGTAAAAGTTTAAGGCACTTGGCTTTCAAACTGTAGCAGTCAATAGATGTAACAAACGACTGGAGGAGCAACATCGTATATTATCGAAATATGTCGGCAACATTTTAAATTTAATATCGAAACAAATATCCTGTCGGCGCTCGCTGCTGCTCCTGAAACGTTGGAAAATACTCCCGGACAGAAATTACTCAGCTACTAACTCTTCTATCAGCGCCGTTAAACACACGCGACGCACACTCCGAGACATTTTGCAGCGGCGCTCCCAGATCTACGGCGGCATTATTACACACCCTAATTCTAATTCCTACCCACTATATTTCTTATTGTTTACACCGGTGACAGTTCCCACCTGAAGTCAACTGCATGCAGACATTACTAAGTTTCAGTAGGAACTGCGCTGTGGCTATAGTAGCTGTGCAAACAAATCCCGAGTACAACAATGAGATGATAGGACGGTTTATGTTTAAAAGAAATTTCCACCTATGACACTCATCATGATATTTCTGCTACCATAAGGGATAACGACTTGAAATTTGGTAGGAATATTCCTTTTATCGAGTATAGGTCAGCTATGAGCGGATTTTACAAAATTCCTTCCCAAAAAGGAGTTACAGGGGTGTCACGACCGGCAAAGCAGGCGAGGGACAGCTAGTTCTATACAAATAACAAAATGTATAAAAATTCCTATAACCATCATCAGTATCATCAGCTGATAGACTTCCACTGCTGGACATAGGCCTCCCTCAAAGATCTCCACATCCATGCTCTCTACCCATATGGAATAGAAATAAATGGAGTACAAGGATCTACCTGACCTTTTTATTTTATCACTTCTAAGCTTAGTTAAGCATTCATGAAGTATACTTAACTAAGCTTAAATATAACATTGTTGCTCAGGTAATCAACATATGAGGATCAGAGAATTTTGGGCGAGACCACATCATTGAGCCTCAATAGAAACATAAAGCTAGTTAAGATGATGTACACCGTACCATATTATGCCCGCCGCTTTGATACGTAAGTTATGTCTCGTTACCTCAGTAATTTCACTAGGTACAGCGTGCTTCAAACCTGAACACGGAAAATGCATGATACTTTCTGACAGAAATAAGAACTAAAGCGATGTCTTCCTTAATAGTCTCCGGCAACAGAAACCTTTTTTTTTGTCCGGTGAGAGGAAGACAGGGTTATATAGGATGTGTACCAACTTAGTCTCGTTAGTCCATTGAGAGATGCCCTGTGATCTGCAGAACAGACCGTTGCCTCTCTGCTCTACGCGTATGCATACTTCAGAGAGTCCAATAACCATCTACAGCACTCTCTTTTTGCTACGAGACCATCTCATAGTTTTTGTTCACTTTAGCCTTGCTTAGTGAGTAATAAGAGCTTCCACCTTCAAAGCCTTTTAGTGGCCTCTACGAGACTACAGGACAGATCGGCAACAAAGACCTACCACCAGTACCTGGTAGAACAATAGCTTTTATTGAGAACGATATCCAGTAGGACCCTTCTCTGTTCTGTCGGTAAATTAATTATGTCGGTAACCCCTTCGTATCTGGAGTGCATCGGCGTCCGAACGACGCGTTGGGCACCACATCCCGGCGATTCCTGACACAGCTCGCCGCATGCCTGCCGACTGCTGGAGTGACATTAATTCCGGATACGGACGCGCAAGTGGAAGCCGCAGTGACCCTGCGAATGCTGAGCCAGGCGTGTGAATTAATTTGGACGGGAATCACTTTGTAAGAACGTTACATAAAAGATTAAGTTTTAAAACAGCTTGCATATCAAATCTTTATAATAAGACCTAGAATGAGATTAAGGGTGAAGCCCAAGACCGGACGCGATGGAGAATCATTGTGGACGCCCTTTGCCCCATATTTTTTTTAATAGTTCCTCTACGTATGGTGGGTGATAGACTTTAGGGTACAACTATCATCAGTATCTTAAGTTTATTTCCTACTTTCATTCTTTCTACTCTTTCATACTGTATTCTTCTTTCAAACTTCTCTGTATCATTCTGCATTCCAATTCCCTCTTTCATACCTCTCGTAAGATCTCGTAAGATCGACGACAAATATAGCTTCTTCTCCTTTTTACTTTTAAAATCTTATAACTAGTTACATTTTTATTCAGTTATAGCTATTCTTATCACAGTTAGCTTCTATTTTCAGTTTTTTTTTCTTTACAGTTTCAACTATAACCACCCTGCAGAACTGCAACAGAATGTGACGACTGTGGTCTTCATTCATCATAGAGGCAATGACTTCCTCGTTGATCTCTCTGTCCAATTCAATTTCGATAAACGACGCAAATAAAATCTGTATATAACCGCAATGGCGTAGATGAAATATTCTTGAGATAAAATGGCTGCTTTATATCAGGAAGTGGACCAGAATTGCGAGTACCACTAAACTGTTTCAGCTCGCAAGAGAATGAGCGAAATATGGTGACCTGACTCCGGGCCTAGCGCTCGTCGAACAGCCACCTTAAGAAGAAATAGTAAAGGTCATCATTCAACAAACAGTGATGGTACCTCATTGCCGGAGACCGTCTAGGTAGGCACTAACGCAGCGACTATTGCAGCTGAGAAACAGCACTGTTCCGGTTTGAAGGGCGCTGTAGCTTATGTAATTACTGAGGTAATGAGACTTAACATCTTATGTGTCAAAGCGCTGAATACAATGTGGTGCAGTACATCGTAACGAGCGCCACTATTCTATGACCAGGGGTATTAGTTACCATCAGGTGAACGTCACGTTTACCTCATCGCTACGTTGTATAATACAACTATATCGAAGTTGCTTCTACATTTCCGAATTTAAACAGAGACAAATGTAATTGTTTAAGCACCTATTTTTTGAGTTGATGGTTAAATGTTGAAAAATCCTTCAAACCAGCTACACACAAGCTCATTACAAGTGCAAATAACTTTCCAGCTCGTGTACACGCTGTACGGTGTACATTCGCTCGCCGAATTTAAATCTCAATTACCACCTTCGCCGTTTTACGTGTATTGTGTTTTCATTAATGTTTTCACGCTACCCTCTCCTTAATTAATTATTTTTATTGTCTCTCACCTCTCCTCTTCCCTGTCCTCTCCCATCTCCACCCCTCTCTCACCCCGACAGCGGCAAAAGATATTCATTGATATGTTTATAACAGTTAATAGGGTTACCTACACAGTTTACTATGTTTATGTCGGACTTCATCATCATCACTAACCGATAGAGGTCCACAGCTGGACATAGACCTTCCTTATAAATCCCCACATCCATCGCTCGTGCGCTGCCTGCATCGCCCGCCAACAGCAGCTGTCGTTTGTTAAGGTTCATATGGGGAGACTTGGGCCATTTCTTACAACGCTGGTCCAACGATGGTTGGTGGGAGCCAAAGCCTCGTTTGTTGATTAGCAGGGTGCACCACGAGCAGGTGAAGTTGACTTGGATGCCGTGAGTTGTTCTGCGGGACCCGTTACATTGTAAAGATCAGTGGTAGTAGTCAATAAATAAAAACTCATCAGATAAAATACATAAAATTATTATAGTAAAACTAGCTATTCCCCGCCCGCTTCGTTAGCTTTAACATCCCCGCAACACCCTTTGAGAAACGGATTCTGTAAAATCCATTCGTATCTGACCTCTAAATGGGAGAAGCAATATTTTATACCAAAATGTGTTTGCGTCTACTAGTTTCGGAGATCTCGTGATGAGTCAATGAATATCTCTTACACATGTATATATACATATATAAAGGCACCATTTATCATTAAGCGGAAGCTGGTTAATTTATTGGGATACATGTAACGGAAGACTATTCCTTTTGTATTAATAATTCCATGAAACTGCCAACCCTCCAGCTAAACTCTTGTGACGTTATGTCAGATAATAGTGTTGAATAAAAACGACCGATTTAATATTTACTCTCGGACTGCACAGCTTTAAAGACATATTAAAATATTACTGAAGGATAATAAATCCATGTTACAATAACCAAACTGCAGTTGGGGTAGTTTTCTATCCCTAGAAATTACCTAGGTACGAAAGCAACGGCTAATTATGAGAATGATCAGCAATTTGAAAACTTTACCTTTTCCTTGCTTGCAAAGCGGTGTAGATAATGAAATTTATGGGTTAACGAGATTTCATACATCCCTAAGTAATATACGATACCATCATCATCATCAACTGATAGATGTCCAATGCTGGACATAGGCCTCTCCCAAAGATCTCCACATCGATTGGTCGCGGGTGCTCGTATCCAATGGGTTCCCGCGATTCTCAACAGATCGTCGGTCCACCTTGTGTGAGGCCTCCCAACACTACGTCTACCGGTACGCGGGCGCCACTCGAGGACCTTACTGCACCATCGGCCGTCAATCCTTCGAGCAATGTGCCCTGCCCACTGCCACTAAATGTAGCAATCTTTTGTGCTACATAGGTGACCTTAGTCCTGCGAATCTCCACATTTCCGATTCGATCGCGCAGGGAAACTCCGAGCATAGCCCTCTCCATTGCCTTTTGTGCCCTATATTTATATATATATATATATATATATATATATATATATATATATATATATATATATGGGAACAGAACATGAAATATCTTTCTTCTCTTTTTTTAAATCTATGCATAAGTCAGCTATCATTAATATGTATACATATACTCAATATATTAGCCTCTCACAGTATATGTAATAATTATTTTTTTTAATCTTAAAGATTATCGCTTTACCCTGAACCCCACTGGTGCTAAGTATTCATGTGGTATGTGCTGATAGAGCCTTTAACCTAGTAATACCATATTCAGTCTTGAAAACATCTTGGTCGCATTTGTCGAACGACGCCGGCAAGTTATTACACTCCTTTGCTATTCTTAACAAGAAATAACGAATAACAGGAATATATCCTTTTTCTTACACATATCATATTATATGTAATAATGTTTTATAAATATAAAAAAGATTATTCTTATTTGATATCTCTGATCAACCCTAATGTAAACTAAAAGAAATCGCCCTTTGGCATTAGGCCCGCCGTTTGTATATATGCTTTTGTATGCAAATACAAGTTATAATAAATAAACATGCGATCCTATAATAAATGTAAATATTAATACTTTAAGGTAAAAGAGGGATAGCACAGTGTTTGATGAGTATATAGCTTTAAATCGAAACATAAAAGAGAAACAAATAATCATAGCTGTTTAACTCATAAGCAGTGACCCAATGTATTTACTAGGGCGAATGTAAACGACGTCTCTCCCCTCCTCGTTCCGTTATCCTCCGCGACCCGAATACGTATCGGAAACACGGAACGCGACACACAAACGAACAGCAACACTGATTTATGCTAATAGGGCGACTTTTAATTTAGCTAAGCTTTTAATGTCTCACCCACTTCTTTACGGTTAGCCATAAAACTGTCCGCGGTGTATATTTATCGCACCTTACATGCGCCGTTTTGTTTGGATTGTTTGTTGCTTTGAGTGTTTTATATAAATCAAATTCGTGTTACACTCCCCGTCACCCCCTCCTCTTTATATCTGTAAGATGTAAGACATGCTTAAACATCAGTCTTCGGTCTAAAATAACAACAAGAACAATCAAGCTAATAATTACTTACTAAAGTATTACGGTTTTAACGACAGCGTCTGCTTTAAGGACTATTTCGATGAGCGTAGTAAATAAAAAGATATATGGTACAAAATTATATAGAATAAGCCTCCTCACTTACCTTGGTTTTATCATCATCATCATCAGCCGATAGACAGCCACTGCTGGTCATAGGCCTCCCCAAAAGATCTCCACAATCAGTCAGCATAGCTTCCGGTACCGCTTGGCGCTTAGGGTTGTCGTATGTAGAGGTTCATATGAAGGGATTTGGACCATTTCCCACCACAGTGCCTCAATGCGGGTTGGCGGGCGCCAAACCCTCGTTTGTTGATTAGCAGGGTGCACCACGAGCAAGTGAGGTTGACTTGAGTCTCGTGAGTTGTTTTGTGGGACCCCTTACACCCCTTCGAATCTAAGTATACAAAAAAAGTATAAAAATTTTTTGCTAACGGTTTGAGCTAATTTTTAACAAGATTTTTTTTTTAATCTTTACTTTCGCTAATCAGGACTAAAAGCACCTTCTGTTACAACTGTGAGCCTCGAGATAACTTGAACCTAATATATTGCGCAGGAAACTATCGAACTTTATTACAGACCCCCTGAAAGCGAGTTTAACGAAAATTGCTTTCATTTAACAAAGGACACGCAACGCTATCTCGCAGGATATGGAGCATCAGTTAAGAGCGCTATAGAAATCTTGTTCAAAGAAACTTTTTGTGATAAAACGTTCAGCGATTAAAGAACGAATTATAAAAGTTTACAAGAGAATAATTTCAGATAATACATGTTGAACCACTACTATTATTAGTAACAAAAAATTATAGTTTTAAAAGCTAACTAAAGTTTTAACGGGGATGGAAGCGGTCCCGCACAACTCACGGGATCCAAGCCAACTTCACCTGCTCGTGGTGCACCCTGCTAATTAAAAAATTCAGCTCTGAATTCCATCAACCGGCATTGGGCTAACGCGGTGGGAAATGGCCTTAATCTTCTCATATGAATTCTTCCAAATGCCAGTCGCAGGAAGCCGCTGAGGAAGGCCTATGTCTAGCAATGAACGTCCATCGGCTGTTGATGAAGATGATGAGAAGATTAAACAACGCCTGACAGAAGTTACTTCTATGTTCTTTAATAAAAACCATCGATATATTTCTTCTCAAACGCACAGGTTGGAATGTGATTTCATGAAATATTAATGCACAACTTGCTTGTATAGGTATAGGTGCACATGAAAGTGCATTCAAACACATTAACTCTATCAGAATTGAGAGTTGCCGGCGAAAGTGCACCGCGGCGGTTCGCGTTCGACTCCTGAAATATTCATGAAGTCATCGAGTGGATTTCTAAGTTTATTGCGTTTATGGTATGTTATCGTGTTGTTAAGTAAATAAAAACTCTTTCAGACCATTACGCGCACGTACCGCTCACAGCGAAAACTTGAAAACTACTGCATTAACTTGAAAGGGTTCCCGAAGTGGTACGTCTATGATGCCATCGACCGCAGCCAATTTTTCTACCGACAAACAGTACTATGCAAACATTACTATCCCGATTCAAAGGCCACTGTAGCTGTTGAAATTACTGCGGTAACGAGTCTGACAGACTTATGTCTCAAGATGACAAATACAATGTAGTGCTGTGTATATCATCTTAAGCGCCACATTGTTATCAACAAGCGTATAAATATCGTCGCTACGCCGAAAGAGTTACTGGATGCAGACGATGTAGGACCAGATATAGAGATCTTGGATATTTTACTCCTTCCAATCACCATAACAAAGGCTATGGTGGCGGATTAGGAGGGTATCCGTCACCAAATATGAAAGGCCTCAAGGTGGTGCGTGCCGTACTTCCACCTAACACTTGTATAGGGGGTGGAGAGCAGTAGCTACCCCGAGATGTGACCATATCAAGGCCTTTCGCTGTCGGAACCACGGTGTGTGCGAAACAGTTCCCGAAGTTCCGGCCAAATGCGATAAGAAACCGTGGGGTTTTAACCGGCAAGAGTACGGGGTAACTCCTCTGTTCCTTCGACGAGCAGGAGAGTATCCAATGCGGAATTTTCCCACATAAAAAAAAAATCTGTGGAGATCTTTGATGAAAGCATATGTCCAGCTGTGGGCTATTATCATCCTGTTACGATTTCCATCTAGCAGCGTGCGTTACAGCTTATCGTTGCTCGATAAGCTGCATACATGATACTTGCGGAGAGCACACATCGACTGTTGTATCGGCGCTTGTAAACACCTAAACTTATCTTGTTTAACCAGCACTTGCACAAGATGTTGCTCGCTGCAAAGTTAAACACGTGAACGGCGGTGTTCTGAATTTACTTCAGCCAACATAAACATGCGAAATCACTGTGCAACGCCCAAGTTGTAACTTAACCATAACACACGAACTATACTGCAATTAATATTGACCATGTTTATTACCTTACATGTACGTGAATTTGCCGGGACTTAATTATAACATGATGAAATTTTACTAATATAAAGTAAATTTTAAGCCTCCTATCTACTGCCAAGCAGTAATAACCATTACTATGCCCGGACTAACATTTATCGTATTACTAGTATAACTTAAAACTGCATCAACTACATGTTAAAATCCAAACACAGTAAGGTTTATACACTACTGCTTGGCGACAGATATCTAAATGGTCTTCGATCTTGAAGACCAGCAACTATACTATCAAAAAATAATACTTCTTGATGTATATTCCTAGTATAGATTAAATATTCAATACATATTCGAAATAGATCATATGAGACTTTAAACCCTAGATGTATCAGCTGTATCGTCTCCTACATTTATACCATCATAGCTAATATAATTACCGGAGTAACAGTTACTACTTGAAGTATTAATCGGTGGTGATGATGTTATGTAAACATAGTATCTTGTTATATGTATTTATTCTCTAACTTTATTGTTATATGTATCCTTATCATCATTAGATGAACTACTTACTCTTCTTGTCGTTGCTAAATAAATATAAAGATTATTTATATGAAATTTCCTTAAAAAAAATCCTTACATAAGAAGCATGTTTCCTTTAGCGCCGAGTGAATTAATAAATAAACGCACTTCTCTCACTTCCGGCACCGGGTACAATGTGCCATTATTTATAAAAATGTACAACGCGTGGCACAAACCGTCATCTGTATACATTCACGTGGTGCGGCATTAAATATTCGTTAGGGTGTTCCCCGTTTCTCGAAGGGTCGTTATTAATATTTCCGAATACTTTCAAAGACACCACAAATCAAAAGAAATCATTGCACCTTTGATCGCATTACGAGCTTACTTTTTAAAAAACCGCTAAAAAAGCTCTTCTCAAGGACCCTGGATGGAGTTTCTCTATTCGATTATACTACTTGTATATAAGTAATACCCCTGCCTGATATATCAAAGGAACATCACCATCTTTCCGAACTACATAATTAAATTTTTTTATTCTACGGAGCGAGGAAATAGCTAAGACGTTAACCTGATGGTAAGTAAAACGTTCATAACAACGTGGCGCTAGTTAGTATGATATACAGTACACCACGTTGTACTCATCGCGTTAAGAAATAAAATGTTAAGTCTCGTTATCCCAGTTATTACACTTCATACTGGAACACAGTAATGTTTGCACACTACTGTACAGAAGTAGCACCTGCGGTGACCTAGACGGTCTCCGACAATAAAGACCTATCTAAATTATACACCAACTCTTGGCCAAAGGAATAAGAGTCGCAATGGTACCTACGTTGATGGTTTTTTTTTTTTCACTCAAAAATTCGTATTTTCATAACGTTGATATCTCAGTCTGTAAATCGGTCTTATGCGCTACGGGAATCGAACCTGGATCCTCTATAAGCTTGAACTTACGTTCAACAAAGATACTAAGAATCCTAACATGGTGGCAGATCTTTTTAGGATACCTTTAAGTACCATCGCAGCTCCTATATCTGTCGCGAAACACTAGTGAGCATACTTTACTTTATTCCAATTTGAAGGACGTTGTAGCTAATAAAATTACTAGCTACAACGTCAAGTAATACAAGTATAAACAGGTTTATTACTGGGGTAACAAGATTTAATATATTGTCTCAAGATCACATCACATACATCATCCTAACTAGTGCTCCGTCGTTGTGTACAGGCGTATCATTTACCATCAATTGAACATCTCGTTGTGGGTGTAATAACTCACAATAACTCACAGAACCCAAGCCAACCTCACCTGCTCGTGGTGCAGCCTGGTAATCAACAAACGAGGCTCTAGCTCCCGCCAACTCGCATTGGGCCAGCGTGATGGGATATGCTCCAAATCTCTCCGTATGAACCTCTATATACGACAGCCCTTAGTTCCCAGCGGTACCAGAGGCCATGCTGATCATATGTGGAGATCTTTGGGGCAGGCCTATGTGCAGCAGTGGACGTCTATCGGCTGATGATGATGAACATCTCGTTTGTCCCATCGCTTCGTCCAAGGTAAGACGCAGCTAAATCAGTGAGTGATGACTGTGTGCCGTGGTAATGAGCATCATACATATCAAAGAGGCCCGGGTTCGATCCTCTATGTACTTGGGCTTACGTTGAGGACAGACTGTGTGGAAATCGAAATGTCACAAGAACCACAGCTTTCGTAGATATGCATCATCATCATCATCAGCCGATAGAGGTCCACTGGTGGACATAGGTCTCCTCTAAGGTTTTCATATCGATCGGTCTTACGGTGGCCGCAACCTGCGGCTACCCGCGTCCTTTGTTTGTAGGGGGTTCATATAGAGGGGTTTGGGCCATTTCCTACCACGCTAGCCCAATGCGGGTTGGTGGCAGCCAGAGCCTCGTTAGTTGTTATGCGGGGCCCGTAGTGTCGTAGATAGTACATATCCGTAGTCGTATATATGTAACATTGTTGCACACACACTTGGTAGATATCTTGAAGAGAGGACTCTAACCGTATGAGAGAAGGCCCACAGTCAAAGCTGAAGAAATTCGATCTGTTCATTATTATACACGCATAAAGCACTTAACTATTTAAACAGGTTATTTGCTTACACGAGTAATCTGATGCTGATGAGATGAAGAGGTTAAACGACGCGGCCGTTCGTAGATCGATTACAGTGGCTACGACCCCTCTACAATCCGTCTCCACGTAGGTACAATGGCCCCTATTATCTGCTCTGTACCTTCACTCGATTGTCTCGAACAATGAAGATTGAATTCGAACGTTTGACCCCCACTTGACAGGCGAACGACCTGAAAGGGCATAATCAGAATTAAGCACTGAGATCTGTTTTTATAACAACCCATACACCCCAAAAACATAAACTAAACCCTGTTAAAGCTTCAACATGAATCAGTAACACCACTCTTCAATAAGTTATCTAAGTAATTAACTTGCCAAACATTTAAATCTAATCAACTTAAGTAACAGACAGAATTCATCAATTAATAACTTTATAAGATTTGTTATATTTTAACTTAACTACTAATTTCATTAAAACAAATATTATTATAATTTTAGAATTACTTTAAGTAATTGATCATGAAGTAAGGGTGTCAACAACTCACAGGATCCAAGACAATCTTACCTGGTGTACCCTGCTAATCAACAAACGAAGCTTCAACTCCCACTAACCTGCATTGGTCCAGCGTGGTTGAAAATAGCTCAAACCACCCCACAATAACCACTACTCAATCGATGTGGGAATATCAGCAGACTCTATCTGATGATGATGATTCATGAAGCAAGTGTAGATAAATAACAATATGTATATACATGAAGTTATTTCTCTTTTATAATTAACTGAAAAAATAACGCTGGAATGGAATTGAAAAACGGCACCCCCGGTGATCTTTTCAGATTATTCTTTCATTCATCCTCTTTATTATGAAACGGCATTCACTCAAACACTTTAATATAAGTGTTCATATAATTAGCTCGTGAGATTGACACCAAACATACAATAACTTTGTATATAACTTATTGCTTAGTATAAAGATTATATAGATGTATGAAAATGGAAAATGTGTTGTATAACGAACCCTCTCCTGAATGCTGGTTAAAACTTAACTCAAGGTCCATGTGGTAATAGCATTAATATTTTTTTTTATTCAAAGAAGCGACGAGATGCGCAATATGGTCTCCTGGTGGTAAGTAATACCAATAACAACATGGCAACAGGCCGTGGATCCAGGTCCACGTGCCCAGTGTCAGATAAGTTGTAACAGTCGAATGGCTTGCAGCGCTGACATCATCCAGAATCCTAACAACATGGGGCTAGATAGGATGTTAGACACAGCATCGTAGTGCGCTCGTCGCCTGACACATAAGATGTTAAATCTCGTTACCCCAGTAACTTCACTAGCTACAGCGCCATTCAAACCGGAACATAGTAAAGATTGCACGACTACCTATATGGTCGGCGGTAACTGAGACCTACCATCATCTTACACCTTCACCAGATCCCCGTCGTCATGGCGTCCGGTACCACTGAGTTGTAGAGGCCGTCGTTTGTAGGGGTTCATATGTGAGGATTAAGACCATTAAACACCACGTTGGCCCAATGCTCGTTGGTGGGAACCAAACTGACGTTTGTCCCTTAGCAGGGTGCGACAAGAGCAGGTGAGGTTGGCTTAGGTCCGGTGAATTGTTGTGCACCACCTTACACCCCCACCACCTTTAATAGCAACTTTCTTTGGAAATAAAACTTTCTTATATATTTTTGATTAAATAATCAATTCCTGCTTTCACAGCAACTCTGCAACTGATGTTCCTCTGCCCTCCCGCTCGCACACCTCCTACCTCTCCTTCCGCTGGTTCCGTTTCCCACATTTATATGCATTTATAAAAGTTCAACTTTAATTATCACTTAATGTACTTCCTTTGAATGACGTCACGCGGGACTCGAACGCTGAACCGACTCACCCTGCTAAGCTACGTCTAAAAACACGTAACAAACTTTGCGAGCGCTTAATTTGGATAAGTGCTTAATTACCAAAGTTAGTTAACATATCACCAAATGAAAGTCCAAATTGCGAGGGTAATTTGCTTTTCCAAACTTCGCTCCGACTTCATTATCTTCATTTTCATACTCGCGCCCGGGTGGTGGTGGTGACTCGACGACTGCTACAATTATTACCATCATTACCATATATTAAAAGGTGTAAGAAGCCACGACAACTCACGGGACCCAAGCCAATCTCACCTGCTCGTGGTATACCCTAATCAACAAACGAGGCTCCGGCTCCCACAAACCCGCATCGCGCCGGCGTAGTGGGAACTGGCCAAGTCCACCTATATGTACCCCTCCAAACGACAAGATCGTGAGAAGCTGCTGGATGCGGCAGCATAGGACCGATCGATGTGGAGATCTTTGGAGGAGACCTATATCCAGCAGTGGACGTCTATCGGCCAATAATGATATTGATATCATATATTACTGCATTATAACAAATGATAATATAAAATACTTTTAACTACTCTCTCTTTCTCTCTTTGTCTCTCTCTCTCATCTCTATTTTTGGATACCGTTTAAGGACAACCTATTACTACCGCCCAAACAATAATTCGCGGAAATTACTGTGTTCCAGTTTGAAGTGCGTTGTGACTAATAATATTCATAGAGTAACAAGACGTGTGCGGCGATAGACGCGTGACACCAACTAAGTTGCAGTTTCATCATCATCGGCTAATAGGGCTCCACTGCTGGACATAGGCCTCGCTCAAAGGTCTCCATATCGATCGATACCCCGCTGCCTGCATCCAGCCGCTACCAGCGACCTTTACCAGATCGTCGGACCACCAAGTGGAAAGCCTGCCAACACTGCGTCTTCCGATACGCGGTCACTCGGCTCTAAGTGCTTCGAGCGATTTGTCCTGTCCATTACCACCTGAGGCTAGCAAATCTTTTGGACTATATCGGTGACCTTAGTTCTGCAGATCTCCTCATTTCCCATTCGATCTTGCAGGGGAACCCCGAGCATAGCCCTTCTATTGCTCTCTGTGCGATTTATAGCTTTTTGAAGTTGCAGTGTACATCACCCTATCTAGCGGCGCGTTATTATAAGCGAGCTTATTCCTTACCATCAGATCACATCTCTACACGTCTAATTGCTTAATTAAAATATAGTATGTTCCTGTTTGAAAGATTCTGTAGTAAAGTTTGTATGTAGATCTGAACTGTCTCGTGGGCAGGAGTACAATATACCAACGACTAAGCCAGGTCATCATCCCCATATTGTACTAGCTTTTTGTATTATATATATAAACTCACGTAAGTTGATCCCCTAATTCATTTCGGCGAAAACCTTTCTGATGGTATTAAAGCGTAATAGAAGATTTTATCTTTCGTAATATATTTATTAATAACCTCGATTTTCTTATATACTTGTGATATATTTAAATAATATATCTTACTACAGTTTTTTTTATATTAAACCATATCGCTGATTAAGAACTTTGTGGAATATATCAGATCGCTGTCCTCACTATGAAAAAACATTTAGTGAGTTAATCTAGTAATCTAACTAGTAGTCGACGCAGCTCCTAATTTCTACCGCTAAACAGTAGTGTGGAAACATTACTGTGTTCCAGTTGAACGAGCGATGGAGCACTTTGTGTTGACACGTCTCTGAGGAGAAGTCAAACCCTCCATCGATGAGCCATACGCTGTCCCACGCAAGCTCTCTTATTGAGCGATAAAAGCCCCCACCCTCAGGGCCCGCGAAACTCCTAGACCCTTTTAGTCGCCTTCTACGACAGGCAGAGCTTACCTTAGTCCTATTCTTACTAGTCCGTGACTACGGGGCTGGATGTATATCAACGTAACGCTATATTATTATGGACAGGCATATCACTTACCATCAGATCGTGTCACTCGTCTTGCCGCTTGGAAGTCTAAAAAAAACACTATATTAACACTGAGTCCGTTGGGTCACATACATACATATACATCACGCCTCCTTCCCAGCGGGGTAAGCAGAGACCACCTCTCTCCACTTGCTATGATCCTGGCACACCTCTCTCGCTTCCTCTACTTTCGTGAATGTCTTCATCCATGCTCGTCGGTTGCGAGTACTCTTGATCTGGCCTTTCTTTAGGACATCTTCATTTTCGAATTGATCGAAACATGTCTGCCTAGGTCAACCTGCACCCATTTGTCCAATCATTCTTACCTTGATCCACTCCATCCATTCTGTCTACATAGCCGAACCATCTAAGCATCCCTTTCTCTATCTTTGTCACTGCATCTTAAACGACGCCCCACCGCTCCCATATCACACTGTTCCTCACTTTGTCCACCAGCTTCCATCCAGTTATACTTCTCAGGCTTCTCATCTCTACAGCATTAATCCCACTTTTATGTTTCTTCTGCCATACCCAACATTCACTTCCGTTGGATCAAAACACAGTTAATAAGTTTACTTGGTGGCTAAACTTTGGCTGCTGTAATACCAAGACAGATTTCAATTACTATGAGCAACCTTATCTTAAATTATACATCAATTCATCTTCTTTAATTAATCATGATTTTTTTTTTATTTATTCAAAGGGACTTTTACTTTATGTTAAGTGATATCTCTGCTCGGAACAATATGGCATTAGGCAGGACTCATCAGGCATCACGTTCTTCTCTTCGCGTTGAGATATAAGATGCTGAGTCTCGTTACCCGAGTCATTATACTACCTTCAACACCGTTCAAACTAAAACACTAATGTTTACACACTACTTAAATACAACTGACTGAAATAAGGTTGTTAACTTTGATAAGTGTGGATCTGGATTAAGTTAAGTTGTCAATAGTACGTTAACTTACAACCAGAGAGCGAAGAAATTTATTGTTGTAATCCCAATACATATACAGTGAGGCAGCGCTAAGCCGCTTCAACTTCAAACTCACATAAGTACTGGAGTTTTTCCATCTCTTGCTAAACCAGCAGTTCCTCATCATCTAACACATTGTTAAAAGCTTACTGAACTGCAGTTAATTAAATAAAACTACTATTAATAAACAAAAAGTTAACTCTAATAAAACACTGATATATTAGTCCAAATACTATACAGATTATATCTGATATGAAAATTAAGTTCTACCACAGAGAACATTAAAATATACGAATACAAGATAAATTTAAGAAAATGAATATCCTTTAAAGAGTAAGGTTCATCCATAAATAATATTGTGAAGCGGAATAGAATTTTTCTTCAGGAGTGTAATAGTGTTTTGTGTTAAAGAGATATAATTTAATTTGTGTTATGCTGCCTGAGATGCTGTTATAAATCAATTTCTATACACGCGAACCTTTCAAGAAATTACTGAAACACTCTTCAGTTCATAAACACCATAATATAATAATCGGATAAGAAACTGATTTTTTTTTTAATATCCAATGGTCGTGACTATATCAACCTTTTCTTACCGTTGGTGCCTCTACCTATAAATTATTAACATAATCACCGTTTAAAAACAAATTATTACATTAAACTATATATAAAAATTAGTCTTAGCTTTAGAGTACCTAGGTTTACATACTAAATTTGTAGTAATAATAAGCAGTAAGAATAATAATAATAATAGAGGAAGACCGAAGAAAGTGTGGATAGATTGTGTGAAAAATGACATGTGTAAGAAGAGTGTGAATTTAGATATGGCGGCTGATAGAGAGATGTGGAGGAGAAGTACATACTGTGCCGACCCCACATAGAATGGGAGAAAAGCAGGAGGAAGAAAAAGAAGAATAAGCAGTAAGAATATTTGTATAAAAAAAACCATATACATCATCATCATCATAAATTTAACGTCTGTATCGATATGTTCATATATATATATATATATATATATATATATATTCCACAAAATAGGAACCCAGCGAGACCGGACGCCATACTGACCATATGTGGAGATCTTAGGGGAATGCCTATGTCCAGCAGTGGACGTCTATCGTCTGATGAAAACTCGAGACAAACCGATTTTGATATATTTTTACTGTTTATATAATAACGACGCTCTATATTCTCTATAGCGTGTTATTCCCAGGATCGTACATGGTCATCTGTCTCATGTGATGCTTCCTTCAAACTGAAATTTGACAGTCGAATTGAGAGAACTGACTTCAACCAGCTCCTTTTCAAATGATGATAATTTAGCTCAGTCCATTCCTTTACACGATCAAACCATTTCCACTGTCCACCAAGAGCATGGTTGCCTAAAATTTTGTGGTGATTACTTTATTTAGAACCTAGCCTTGTCTTTATGCTTAATAGTATTGATGGATACCGGAAGTAACAAATTTTAGAGC
Source organism: Ornithoptera alexandrae (assembly GCA_029030555.1). Lineage (NCBI taxonomy): Eukaryota > Metazoa > Arthropoda > Insecta > Lepidoptera > Papilionidae > Ornithoptera > Ornithoptera alexandrae. Next base: position 9,388,025 of record JARDVY010000298.1, read on the forward strand.
AAGGGTATTTTGAGTTAATACTTATCACCATCCAGAGTGTCTTAACGTTTTATATATAACATCGGGATATGATAGAGAAAACTTTTCAGTTATTTTGAAGATGTTTTTTACAGCATTCCCATTAAATCATTTATGGGCTTGGTCTTAGTTCCTTATTTTGCTACATTTTTATTTCTGCCCTCATTCCCGCCTTCCCTTCTCTTCTTTATTATAAAGATCTCATCTTCCATTTCTATTCCTTTACTCTCATGCTCTGTCCTAATTCATTCTTTCATTCCTCCCTTAAATGAGTTGAACTACGGTCTTTTCTTTTGAAGATCTATTACTACCCTTGTCTCCTTTACCGTATTTTTAAACGTTTTAACTTGATGTTATACTTCTAAGTTGAGGAGTCGAAGAATATCTTTAATTTGACTTTATCACGCATTAGTACGTATGTTAGCACGCGTCGACAAGCCCGTGGTAAAATGTTATTTGATTTGTGGCTCCTTCCGGTTGGCTGTAAGGGAATACTTACAATAATATTATTAATGGCTTATTGAAACCCGCGAGCCCCTTAACGAATATTTAATATCGCCCTGGACTGATTTATATGGCCGCCGAATTTTATATGTCGGAGGACGGCGGAATTTTTCCCTAATATAATTTAAAACAATTCTTAAACACAGACTACAGGTGGTAGGTCTCTGCTGCCGGAAGCCGTCTAGGTTAGTACTGCCGCTAGCCCTGTAGTCTCGAGGTATTAAGAATACGACTAAGATATTCACTGCATGTGGTACAAGGCGACCAAATGGGTCCTCGGGTTCGTAGGCTTTGAGGACGGAAGCCATCAGAGCTCAATACGCGAGCCTTAGGAGGACGTCAAATGCATGGTGGTCTTTGTCGTAGCAAAACGTAAATGCTAAGAAGGTCTTGGCCCTCGGATGGGATGTTTTAACCAAAGTGCAGGGGGTACCGGCGCGTTCCGTAGGCAGTCACGGAGCCCCTGTTAATGTACTGAAGGAGACCATCAAGGGAATTTTAGCGAATAGAAGCTCCGCATAACCTTGTCTTCTCATCAGAAGCAAGGTATTTTTTAAGAAGTTTTCCCCCGAAATAAAAAAAAGGTAGGTGCCACCGCAGCGCCTATTGCAGCCGATAAATGGCACTGTGCGGAACATTTATTTGTTTCGATTTGAAGAGTGCTGTAGCTAATGTAATTACCAGGATGTTAATACACAATATATGTCTTAGGCGACAAGCGCAAAGTGATGCTGTGTATGTCATCCTAACTAACGTCGTGATATGAGCAGGCGAGTTATTAGTCTTATCGTTTCACCGCTTTGTTTAATTCATTGCTGATTATTTGTATATACTTCACAGTTTTTACTATTAACTTGGTAGGTCTCCATGGCCGGAAACCATGTAGATTGATGTGCAAACATTACTATATTTCGGATTGATGGGCGCTGTAGCTAGTGTAGTTACTGGGGTAATGAGACTCAACATCTTACTTAACAACTAGCGCCACGCTGTTATGGATAGGCGTATCGTTTAGCGTCAGATGGTTGTCCCGCTCGTCTCATCGCTTCGTAGTTAAAAAAAAAACAGTTCCACTACAGCTAAAGGATATCCTTTACAGAATTTACACACGAAAAAAGGTGTTTGCGCCTTTATTACCAGTGTTAATGGTTGATAAAATCGTAGTGGGAGTCATGCGGTTCAACCCTAGAGCGTTGGTTATCTTTTAAAAGTATATAGAATATATGTTTAAACGATGGAATTGGCTTCCACTCGAGCAATATTCTCAACCCTCATTATTGTAGCGATTCCATTTGCATGGCAGTCACATAACCGAGCGTTACTTTAACTTTTCTCTCTTGCAACCCTTAGTAGCCGTGGCTTTATTTCAATATCATCTTTACGATAGCATTGAACTTTTAACTTTAAATTTCCATCAATAGGAGAATGAAAAACTAGTTATAACTTCAATTATAACCTAACAGCTAATAAATGAATTGATCTTTCGTCTTACCATACAACGGACGAAGATGTTCACCTGATGATAAGTGATATGCATGCCCACAACAATTTATTTAATTAAGATGATACACACATGACCACATTGTGCCCATCACCTAGAGACATATGATGTTAAGTATCGTTACTCCAATAGCCTCACAAGCTACAACTCCTTTCAAACCGGATTACAGTAATGTTTGCACCGTACTGTTACTATCAACTTTAATGTTACACTAATGTTTGGAGGAAATTGGAGCTGCGGTGGTACTCATTAATAGGATGAAAAGGTTATTATGGAGGATGAGAGTTTATGTCAAATACTATTTACATCTTTACTCTCTTCTCTATATCTCTTGTGGTTCGAAAAATTTACTCTTCTGTATTTCGTATTATCAGCACAGGAGCGAAGAAGACTAAGCTAACAGATGAGATTCTAAAGGTAACATTTATATAAAGATTGTTTAATGTTAGTATATACTGCATATATCCAACACCGCCGTGTCTGTGATGGTATAGTGACCTTCCTTGAAAGCCTATAGCAGAAGACTGCTGCAAGCTAATGATGATGACGTATATTATTCTTCTGAAGCAATGATTCCATTTCCGTTTTGCAAGATATCAGTTTTACTATAAAGATAAGTCGGAAGCGAATAGTTAGGAAATATGTTTATCGTTATTACCTGACGCGACAACCCATCCAGCTCGTCAACAGATGATAAAAGATGATTGTAGGACAATAAAACTCCAGCGGTAACACTATTTGTCCCCGGGTCGTATTCAAGTTGGTAATGTCGAAACTTTTTTATGGGATATCTCGTAACTTTATGTTTAACCTCACCGTACACTCCAAGTGTCGGAGTTAGTTTCGTCAGGTTCCATTTTCAGCATTTTCGCTGTCTCATGATGACCAATATCCTAGTAGAAGCACTATTTTTATTACTAGGTAGAATCCTGATCTAGTGGTAAATAGTATTTCATACCCATAGTATAAAGACTGAGGCGACTGATATCCCATCAAGAATACTTAGTCAAACCATAAGTAGGATGTTCACTTGATGGTTAATCACCTGGTCATAATAATGTGGCGCTAATTAGGATGATACACGCAGCCTCACATTGTACTTATCACCTCATGATACAAGATTACCGTTGTATCGATACTCCAATAATTCCAGTAGCTACAACGCCTTTCATTACACAGCAGTGCTTGCACACTACTCTTTGCCGGTAGAAATAGGAGCTGTGGTGGTACCTGGGCAGTCTCCGGCAACAGACGCCTACCACCAATAACTTTGTAATACCACTATTAAACAAAAGTACTTCAGCCTGTAAAGTAATTTGTATTAGCTCTGCGATTCCAATATCTATATAACTCGAGCGACCAGCTCATAGGATGCTGTGTATATCATCCAAACTACCGTCGCGTTGTTACAGGCAGACGAATTACTTGCAACTGTTATGGTACAGAAGGAGGCTGCCGAACAGGATCGAGAGAGAACAGATCTGCTCAGAGAAGAAGCCGTTGTGGCGCTACCGCTCGTCATCACGTCGCACCGGTGAATGATGTTCCTCTATCTCAATGGGGCGTTTAGGGCCGTTGGCGGTCAGGATAAGAGTTCTCATCGTCTTCTAAAAGACCTTGAAGAGGAAAGTAGCTGGACATATTTTTCGGTCATTGAAGTAGTAATCACGCGGCTGGAAGGGTTTACATAAAGCTGATCAAGGGTCAGGCTATCCCAGCATAGCGTTAGCGAGGCCGCAGTTGTTGCAGATGAATTACTAGATCTGTCACTTCGCCGCTTTGTTTAACCCATTGCGGATTACCAAAAAAAATACTAAACAAATCTCAGATAGAATATCTAATTGTTCTATGTAGATTTGCTGATAGTGCGCAGGATGTTTGAAGATCAAAAGATCTTGATAAATCACAGCACCTACATAACAAATCTTATTAACAATCATATTCTCTATACACGTGACGTTTATGCTTGTGGGGAAGCAGAGTCGATGGTGGAAATGTAGACATAAATATCCGAGGAAATATCCCAAGAAATTTATTGCACTATACGCTTTCTATTATCGATATGAAATATTATGCAACGCTCGTAAATAACAATAAAAGTATAAATGTCTATAAAATAACAGAATTTTCTCCGTCTTTGAATACAGAGTATAGTTAACGAACAGTTCACAAACTATAGCTCTTATTGTTCAGACCTTAAATATCACCTGTTATTTTAGGTTTTGGATTAATATGCGATAATATTGAACGGTTACTTGATAGTAAGTGATACGCCTGCAAACAACAGTGGCGCTGGTGAGGATGATATACACAGCATCACATAATTCATCCCAGTAATTCAAGTACCAGTAACACTATTTAAGAGGTCAGTAAAATTTGCAAACTACTGATTGACGATAGATGAGGTGGTACCTCCAGCAAACTTTACAAATATTTCTCATATTTTAAGAGGATTTCAGGTTCTTCATATTTTTTAATTTTCATAACTTTACAGAGCAATACTTAGAGTTAATTAGTATAATGCTTTTTCTGTACTATTTTACTTCTTCTTCTTAAGGTGCCTCTCCGATTAGCGAACGTCGACGGTTCTTTTACTATGATAACAGTTTTATCGTCATCATTACATCTTCATTATTGAATTAGAATATAAGATAGATGTAGTAGACAATTGTTAACAATGCGATGAAATGTCCTTACAGTCAACGGGCGGAACAGGAAGATATAAATGACGACCCAGTTCGACGTGTTCTGCACCGGATGAAGTTTGCTGCGATCCGAAATGAGTTCCCGAGCGCGCCGCGCGAACCGCTGCGGGAACATCACAGCTCCGCCGCCAGTTCCGCTCCTCATTCCGTTATTATTGTTAAATTAAACTTCTACTGGATAGTGTGAATAGGAATTTATAAAACAAAAATGATATAACTGTCAATATTTTCATTCGGTTCGGGAATTTGGAGAGTTAGATAAAACGCGTTACTATAAAGTATCTATCATTTATCTCTTCGTGCTACAGTTCGCAGCGCGCCCACTACTCTACACAGATTAATATCCTAGATGAACAGACAAACCGGATATTGGATTATATATAATAAAAAAAATATATTTTAAATAGAACATTTTCTATATTTACTAACATTTTAAGGTGCTTTAATTTTTTTCTCTCCCTCTCTCTGTTTACCTTTAAAGTGTTCATCTTATTCTTTTAAATATTAATCAGAATCCATAGTTTCTCTTCTGCCGCTTGTGTACTCACATCTAATGGCTTACTCTTCCCACTTATTTTACTATGATAATAAAACAAAATATCGTGATAATTAAACCTGTTAATTAGTCAGTTTATTTAACATTGTAATGCTGAACAAACTTAACCGTATATTGTATTTGTTAACCAATATCATATCGAAGTCGGCGATATCGCTGTTTTAAAAAGGAGGAGCTTATTTATATACAAACAATAGATATATATATATCTGTTTGTAGTACTATGTAGTACTAAAGACGCTATATACATTATATAACTCATGTATATCTTTTTTTTACATTTTAAATGAGAAAATAATACAAATAATGACTTCGTCGAATATTTTATGAATCTGACAGTCTTCATTCGTACAAAGAGGGCGATTCCTCCGACTACCGAGGGTTACTATTTCGGGCAACCCTCTATGGGAGACAGGAAAATTACGGAGCTCTTTCAGCGCTGCATTTAGTCCAGGACCTCTCAGAAAACCTTCATTTCCTCCGCGCTGCCCTACTTGCAAATACCGACGAACTTATGCAATACTCTCTTTTCTCTCCGTTTACGAAATTTAATACTTGTTTAGTTTAAGTTTAGTGTTTATTGTAAACCTTAAATCTAGATAATAGATAGAGCTCTTAAAGTCATTTGGCATAATCTCTTAATGAACTCCGTCTTGTCAGTCGATCTCAGGAATAATTATTTGTTTTATAACTACCAATACATCATTATCAGCCAAAAGACGTCCACTGCTGGACATATGCCTCCACCAAGGACTTCCACATCGATCGACACTTCACATATATGTATTTAATTATAATATATTCATTAACATGCAAAGGAAATACCTTGAATTGGTTTTTAAGCTTTACACTGAAGCATAGATATGGCATACACTGATATTTTATTAGTCGTAAAAAAACACAGATTATCAATTAACCAAAAATTTTATTAATACATACTATGTATATATTGTATATATATATATATATATATATATATATATATATATATGTGTGTGTATATATATATATGTATATTAGTTAGTTTATTATCTCTATCTATAGTCTAACGTCCTACCACACCAACCACTACAGTCAATGCTTTAGATGGGATATTTGAGGATTCCTATAGACATAGGTGTTGCAATAATTATTTAAAAAAAATCAGACATAATAACAATAAATCACAGACAGTAAAACGAAAAATCGTGATAATTAAACGAGTTAATTGGTCAGTTTATTTAACTTTGTAATACTGAACAAACTTACAACGTATTGTGTTTGTTAGCCAATATCAGATCGTAGTCAGTAATATCGCTGTTTAAAAAACTTATTTATATACAAATAATTTATTATTAATGTGTGTTTGTAGTATTATATAGTACTAAAGACTCTATACACATAGTTTAAAGTTATACTCTTTAAAATTTCAAGCCATAATTTAATAAACACAAGGACTTGTCTATAGAGTTCTCATTGGTGCCTAGTTCAGTTCACACGAACTAAGGTTTGGGCGGATGTCGCTTGGATTTTACCTCGTTAATAACTTGCAATCATTCAGAGAAACGTTGAATGTCGTCTCATAACTCAGTCTTTGTCCTTTCTAAGAGTATTTGTTATATCGTAAGCGATTTATAGCGTTCATTGTTAATTAATGGTCGGCGCCTGTGTGAATTGTTTGAAACATTTAGTGCGTGGCACCTCCGTAACAAAGCTGGAGCTCGCCACGGAACCGATTCACTGACAACCTGTTTGTTTTTACTGAATATTCCTGTAAAACGCATCTATTATATTCCTCCCTATCGATGACAGCTTAAGAGCGAGACAAGAGTGTGTGTCCGATGCCCGCTGAGCTAAAGCTTCCGGTGCATGGAAAGCGTCGTGCGGAAACCGACATGTCGTAACAATTTTCGAGTACATACAACACAAACCCGCACTTGATCAGCTTGGTGGATTGCCTTAAACCTTATCTGAAAAGAAGTGGACTCTCACCTCAGTATTCCCAGCAGGTAACCAACGGATAGGTACATAAAGAGTGTTGTTTAATTCTGAATCGAAGTACGAGCGTTTTAAAAGCTAAACTTTATCATTGAATACCATTCCTGTCTGGTGTTAAAGAGCGACTAAGAAAGTATCGATTCTAGGAAACACCCCTTTTAGGGGTAATGAATATCTATAGATTGAAATAATCGAATATAAAAATTATAAGTATCTGCGCCTCTAACTATTATCTTTTTTACAAAAGTAATGCTTTTAAATTGAAAGCTATGATAAACAGAAATAGGTCGTAACATTCCGAAGATTATCAATATTTTCCAGTAGTTCCTTTAAAGTGGATATGAAGAAATCTTAAAGAGATCAAACCGATGTGATGATAAGAGGTAAAATAAAATCGAAGAAAGTTCTAAATAACCTTATAGTTTTTGATATGAGTATAAACGGATGTAACCGAAGACATGGATGATGATAAGGATCAGTAGAAGATAAACGCGCTGAGCTCCACCTAAAGCAATAACGATATGGATAGAAAGAACAACAAACGGGAACAAAAGGAAATAATGGACGAGACAAGCAGCAGGATTTAAATAAACAGATGGATAAAGCTTGCGAAATCGACAAAAGTTTCTTAATCTTCTCGGATTGTAGAATTTTAAATTAAATTGAAAGATTAAAGAAAACTGCATCCCTACAGACGGGGGTTGTAAGGTTTCCAAACATTTATTGGATAAACTTTCTCGTGAATTATACTACTGTTGTTTGATTTGCAAATTATACTTTAATCGACTTATTGTTAAACAAAGCGTTTAGAGGAATAAGGCATTCATCTGATCTTAAGAAATTATAGGTTTTTGAATATAAAAAACAACAACAACAAGCTAGATAAATTTTAAACGGATAATGTGACAATACAAAATACTTTCAGTGTTGAACCGTACTCATGGTACCGCCAACATTTAACAAGCAAGAGTAAGTTAATAAAGATGGTATACAGGATTGAGGAGCCATGATGTTTTCAGTAATTTCACTGTCTACAGCATCCTTCAAACTTGAACTGTTGGCAACGGAAATTTTAAACAATCTTCAGCAACAAGGAGCTGCTCATATTCACTGGCCCAGTTACGTCTCTTACAATTACTGAATGAAATTTTCTCGTCTGATATATGACCATAAAGGTACCCATGTCCCAAAGTCTCTTATAGCCAGAAAAATGTCTTCATACGGATAAAACCTCACCCACCCCCAAACATAAATCAGCCGAGAGCGATATTAAATATTCGTTAAGGGGATCGCAGGTTTCAATAAGCCATTAATAATATTATTGTACGATCTCGTAAGGAGTCACCACAAATCAGTTTGGTATTTGTTGGGAACATGGAAGGTTGCTTCGTTTTTTTAAACCACGACCGAAAAGAGGACTCCTATAAGATGGTGGATGCTGTCTATGGATTCGTCACTCTCAAATAAATCGGATACAGTATTAGCAACTTTCTTTGAAAGTATTGGTTAAACCTTTTGGAGATTCCGGACTAATATCTAATCGATTTTTTTTTTTGACGTTATATGTAGACGGTTTTGTTTCATGTCTCAAGTGTTCAACTGTGTTTCTGGCGGCAGATATATTGGTCAAGTTTTGTACATGAACTAAATTAGATCTAAGCTATTCTTAGGAGAACCGCAGGCCTCAGTATCACTTAACATAATTTCTTTTATTTGCGATAAGTTTACATTTATCCAAAGGGGTGTAAGAGGTCCCGCATAACAATTCACGGGACCCAAGCCAACCTCACCTGCTCGTGGTGCACCCTGCTAATCAACAAACGAGGCTCTGGCTCCCACAAACCGGCATCGGGCCAGCGTGGTGGGAAATGGTTCAAATCCTGTCCCTCGAGAATCTCTACAAACAACGGCTCCTGGTGCCCAGTGATGCGGTCGGCACAGGAGCCATCTATGTGGGAATCTCTGAGGGAGGCCTGTGTCCAACAGTGGTTGCCTATCGGCTGATGGTGTTTACATTTAACCACAGTTTTACATGAGGTCAGAAGAAACGTTACCACCAATAAAACTCCACAGAACTGAACCAGAGACAATACGAGATATTCAAGTCGACTTTTAGCCCATTGTTTATATAAAATATGATATAATACTCTTGTATGATAAGTTCGTAGCGAAAATATACAAGACCGTCGCTTTGCACCTGATTTAAATTACTCAAACAACCCTGCAGGTAGTTAGATAATTGTAACGGATGACACTGCAGCATCCCCGACAGCGTTAATAAATAAAAATGTTACCATCCCGACTATGGGCTTTAATCGCACTCATAACTATTATCCATTGTAGGGTTGTTTTTCACTGATACATATATAATTTTTTTTAAAACATTTACTTAACAGCAGTAACCTGTTGTATGTGGAGCTGATTAAGATGTTTAAACAACATTATATTGCATACATACATACATATATATCACGCGTCGTTCCCAGTGGAGTAGGCAGAGACCACCTCTCTCCGCTTTCCACGATCCTGGCACACCTCGCTCGCTTCCTCCACTTTCATGAGCGTCTTCATCCATGCCCGTCGGTTGCGAATACTCTTGACCCGGCCTTTCTTTAGGACATCTTCTATTTGATCGGAATATGTCCGCCCAGGTGGACCTGCACCGATTTGTCCAATCATTCTTACCTTGTATACCTCTTTCGTTAATCTTCTTTCATCCACTCTTTCTATATTCATTTGTCTCGTTAATACAGTATTATCACTATGGTGTCTTTGAAATGTAACAGCAACGATTCGACAATACTGCTTCGCAGTAAAATTAGACGCTGCGATGGTGAGGACCGTTTTAGGCTACCCTTACCATTAGTTAAGATAATTTTATTAATCACCACGTATAGCATTAAGTTTCTCGTACAAATCATATTAAATTAAACTTACTGATGATAAGCATGAAAAGTATTCTTTACTATAACATGAGTAAGGTCAAAGAAAAATATATAGCACAGTTTTCTGTCTCAAGTAGTAAGTTTCTTTCACAGTATATTTTCTTAGCTAAAAACTACCTAAGTTTTTCTTTAAAATTGTATCTAACACTTCTAAAATCATAGTTAACAAGCAGATATAATAATTGCACATAAATATCTATTATTCTGGATAGCTTAAAAAGTTTGCTATCTTAATGGAGAATCTGTGTCTGAAGAGATAAGATATTGAGACTGCAAGTTGGAGTAATAATGAGCCAGTCATAATCGACGAGTGCCAAAAGATGGCAGATGCGAAGTGAGGATCTTTATAGAGATCTTGAAGTAGAAGCGCAAATCGACCATCCTCCAAGTGGATTAATAATCTACATCTATCCAGGTGAATGAGGGAACAACGCATAGAAGGAATATTCTATACACTAAAATATGCTAATGATGATTAGGAACAGCATCTGTCATCGTCTCGGATGATCTCTTAATTTTTGAAGTGTTAATAAAACGTTTTTATACCATTAAATATAATTATCGCTTGCCTAAATATCCTGGTGGGCCTTCGTTAAATATACGAGGTTATCCTTCAGAGATGCAATTATTATAATGGGATAATAACATCATCCAATATACTCACATTTTTAGTATCCACTGAAGTTAATTTCCTAACTTATATCCTCTTATATTTCTTGTCTTTATTCATTCGGTTAAGATACTACCTTTTTCAAACTTCTATTAAAAGTTTAAATTTTTTGTTGAACTTTACTACTTTAGAGTATACTTAACAGCCTTCGTGACGCTACGGCTAAGCGATTGTAAGTGTTAGACCCCATGGCTTAAACTTTTGGGAATTTGATGAAGACGGCGTTTTTTTCAAATAAACCAATCTAACCACCTCCGAATCGTAAATTTACTGCCACACTGCTATGTTTCGGCTGCCAACACAGATCTTAGCTTCCAATGCTTTACCATCCATGATCTCATTGCCATTTAACATCATGTCAGCATCGGCAGACTCCCCGTTAGGTGGACAGAGGATATGAAAAAATCACTAGGAGCCTCTGGATCTAAACAACGCAATACCGTGCTAAATGGAACACATTACGAGAGACCAGTGTCCAGCTGTGCACGTGTATTACTTGAAATGATGATCACATGAAATGAATATATTAAAACTTTTAACCTAATGTAATTTAGCTAGGGAATTAGGGGAGTATGACGGTTAATAGGCTGCTGCAGTGGTCCCTAGTGCCCCATCCAACTGAAAGCATTCTTAGTTCCTAGTCTTTTAATAATCACTCCGTGCGATGCGGATTGTGACGTTCTGTCTCACCGACCTCCACTCCCTGACCAGCGCCGCACTTCCTTTCTTTTCTCGGCCTGCTGTCAGAGCTAATTCCAAATTCCAGATTCAATGTCAGTCGTGGGGTACGTTCGGAAATCATACGCAGCCACAGTAGAATAAAAAGAATCTTTCGTGTGAATTAATGATATGAATATCAGACATAGCGATTATTCATAACTAGTCCCCATTCGCTTTGCTGGCCGTAACACCCCGCAACTCCCTTTGGGGAAGGAGTTTCATAAAATCCATTCTTAGCAACCCTATTCTCGGCAAAAGGGTATTCTTACCAAATTTCAAGTCTCTAGACCTTATGGTTCTAAAGGTATCGTCATGAATCTCCAAATAGGTGGAAATCTTTAATATATATTATATATTTCGTGTTAATGACTTAATGACTGTCGACCAGCTGCCTCCACATCGCCCTGTTCTCAGCACGTATCAGGGCGTTCGAAATGTTGGTTCCTAAGAGTGTTTATGGACCATCGGGTAGGAAATCGACCCCTTCCTACAATTTTTCCTACTACAACCAGCTTATCCAGATTACCTAGTTGTCTCCGGATAATATGACCAAAGTAAACTAGGACTCGTATATATATGTAGATATTACAGTTGAAATTAATACAGAGAATATAGAAACTAGATAAGTTGATGATTTTTCAAACGGTTGAACCGATTTTTGTAACTACAGCTGAAAATATTCACGATGGATATAACTTAAAAAACATAGGAAGTCATATCATATACAGCGTATATAATGTTCCTAATCAGAGGTTTCTATTTGTGACTTCCTGTAGGAGTCAAGATATAATCATAACCAAACACAAGTTAGCGAATATCCACTAGTTGATCTTTTGACTAGTGTGTCAAAAGACCAGGAAGATGGAGGGAAGGATGAAAGGATGAAAGATGGAAAAAAAATGCAGAATGCTAGATGGAAAAAAGTGTGTAAGGCGAACAGAGTATGAAAGTTGGAATAGAAAGAAAGATGAGAATGACTTGAAAATAAATTGTACTGACCCTGACCCACCACACGCAGAGGAATAATATAAAAAAAGTCACTAACCTCGTAGTGATTCTTTTTAACAGAAGCTTAGGACAAAAATTCAGGAATTCATTCACTTCAATATCACCTTTCTCTTCTAGACTTGATAAAGAATCCCACATTAGTATTAAACTTAGACTAAGCACCAATTATGCTATTACGGCGGTATTACGCGTTACGTAACTTACAAAACGCCTTTCTGTCGATGACGATTAAAAATAAAGCAACATCACTCAATATTACGTATATAAAAACTGATGCAACGAAAAAGTTCAATTCAACAAGTGCATTTTATAAACTAGCGGTGCATTTTATAACTCTTTTGTTGACTGTCCAAAGTTATTCAGAATTAACTCATTAGCATCGGGCAAGGGTGGAACACCGCGAACCGGACCCCCACCCCTCATTCGGAGCCACAACACTCGGTTTTTGTTAAACGTATTATTCCATGTTTGCGAATGTTTGCAGAGTTGCATTCGCAAATAGGTTAATCTGATAAAGTAAAACATTTTATGTATAATACGGGGTTTGTTTATTTCCTATTTCCTTTGTGTAAATAATTCATGATGATATCACACAACAATATACAATACTTTATTATAAAAAAAATTCTGGTAATATATAAAATAAAGAAGAGTTTCAATAGAAAATAACAGAAGAAACAATTCTCATTCTCTTTCCTAATAGAAGAGTTCATATCCACCTTGTAAATAATACACCTACTGGTAACACTTCAGTGTTAAGTTTCGGTACATAGCACCACATCTCTGTAACAAGTCAAGAGTGCTGTGCAAACATTACTGTGTTCCGGTTTGAAAGACGCTGTCGCTAGTGAAATCGCTAAGGTAGTAAGACAACATCTTGTTATTTTTTATTCAACAAATCAACCAAAGTGAGACGTCCATCTGATGGCAAGCGATACGCTTAATCATAACAACGTGGCGCTAGTTAGGATTATATACACTGCACCATATTGCGCTCGTCTCCAACATGAGATCTTTTTTTTTCTCAGTGAAGAGACCAGCCAAGAACATACTCTATATATGGACATAAGCACAAGAATGCATCCAATGAACAGTTTTTCCCGCGGCCAAATACTCGGATGCCGTACCATGGAAATAGGAAGCGGACCCCAAAATTCATAAGATATCTCAAACTAAAACTACTTAACGCCAACTTAATAATTTTCCAAGGCAATTAAGCTCTGGAAAAATATTTCAGGTTTTCAATTTAAACTTGAGTCTAGTAAAATATTCACCACCTATTTAACTTGGAGTAAAGAATAAACTACTTAGTTTTTATTTAAGTATGTATTAAAAGGAAATTAATAGATGGAGTTTACTAATAAGTAATGGACTTACTACTTACTGAAATTATTGTGTTCCTGTTTGAAGGGTGTTGTAGCTAGTGATATTACTGAGGTAACGATCTTGACACTTACCCTATGTGTCAAGGTGACGAGGACAATGTGGTGCTGTATATATCATTCTAAGTAGGGACGCGTTGCAATGGGCGGGCTTATCACTTACCATCAGGTGAACGTCCCGCTCGTCTCGTCGCTTCGTTAAATAAAAAAAAAGACTTCAGTCATTTACATCCGGTTATATAAATTATCAGTTTATTCGGTTTACGGTACAGTTGCTGGAGGTCTTATAACTCATAATATATACACGTAATATTAATGTAGTAAAACTAACTACTCCCCGTCAACTTTGCTAATTGTAACACCCCTCACCCCTAACTCCTTTTGGGGAAAGAATTTATTAAAATCCGTTCTTAGCTGATCTCTAAATATCATAAGCAATATATTTACCAAATTTTGAGTGTTTACGTCTAATAGTATCGAAGATATGATGAGTCGACGAATCTCTGGATACTCCTATGTATATATATAGGGAGAGAACGAGATGACATTAAAAATTAAGTTAACATTAAAATATGAATAAGAGAAAGACAAGACTAATATTAATAAGGATAAAAATTTGTAATGAAATTAGTTATACATACTAATTATATTTAATAACGAAAAAATAACTAGCCTGTGTTAAGCTTAGAATTAAGTTTCATTATCATTATCAGCCGATAAACGGCCACTGCTGGACATAGACCTCCCCTTAATATCTCCTCATTTGTAGGGATTCTCAAGGGGCAGGATTCGGACCATTTCCCACCACGCTGGCCCAACGCCGATTGGTGGGAGTCAGAGCCTCGTTTGTTGATTAGCAGGGTGCACCGCGAGCAGGCGAGGTTGGCTTGGGTCCCGTGATTTGTTTTGCGGGTACCCTCAAACCCCAATGAATTAAGTTTGGGTTAAATAAAATAATTATAAATCTAAAGAAAAACGAGTCGAAAAGTATAGTTTTTTTTTATGAGTAAAGTTGAAGTGAAAAGGATTTTTTTTTTTCAAGAAATTCGCATTTTGTAGTGTACTGTGTAAAGAAACTCATTTAGGTTCCTTTAAGATGTGACCTTTTCCTTTTCACAGCGTCCATCACTCCGGGCACATAAAATGCTGCTTTTTACTTATTAAATTATTATAGAAATTTATTAATGATTTTAAAGAAACGATAACACAGTAAATATGATTTGAAAACATTTAATTTAATAAACACTTTTCAGATTTATAGAGAATGTGGTAAAGATGAAGCAGCATATGAAATTTACAATTACTTCCAGGTCTCATTTCAACTGTGAACTAATTTTAGAGGGCTACTCAAAAGGTTTTAGCTTATTGATAATCATCATCATCATCATCATCATTTCAACTGTCCGACTTCCACTGCTGGACATAGATCTCTTGTAATGTTTACCACAAACCAGGGTCTTGAGGTTGAATCCGCTGGCTTCAAGGAATTTTATTGATAATAAAGAGGGATAATCCTTTTTTTTATAACACAATTAGTTCTTCCATTTGTTCTCTCTTACTGCAACTCCTATATTTTTGGTACTGATTCTCCTCCAAGATTCGTATTTGTTTACCTTCTGTCTCAATATAATAAATTTGCAATTCTTTTAAAACCTCTCCATCTTTTCATTATCCTACATTTAGTGTACAGGAGTTTTAAAAGCGTCCACTGAGTCATAGTACTTACCACAGACAATTTACTGTTGTTTTTTTTTATTCAACGAAGCGACTAGACGAGCAGGGCATTCACCTGATGGTAAATGATACGCCTGCCAATAAAAATATGCCAATCGTTAGGATACTATACACTGTACTACATTGCGTTCGACGCCTTAAAATATATGTGTTTGTCTCGTTCCCCCAGTATTTTCACTAGTTATCATCATATCATTCTCATCAACCGATAGATGTCCACTGCTGGACAAAGGCCTCCCCAAAAGATTTCTACATACAGTCAGCAAGGCCTCCGGTACCGCTGGACACTAAGGGCTGCGCGTTCATATGGGGATATTTGGGCCATTTCCTACTACGCTGGCCAATGCGGGTTGATGGGAGCAGGAACCTCGTATTTTAATTACAAGGTGCACCACGAGCAGGTGCGGTTGGCTTGGATCCCGTCAGTTGTTGTTCGGGATCCCTTACACCCTCTATTGTTTGGTGGAAGAAATTAGAGCTGTGATAGTACCTACCTAGACGGTCTCCGGCAACAGATACCTGCCACCTATATTGATTGTAGGTCTCTGTTTACTGGGCACGCGTATCACTTACCAGCAGATGATGAATAAAAAAAAATGAGTGTGCGCCATTTTGCGTGACCATTACTTGCTCTTAAAGCGTAGCCCTAATAGCTCTTGTTTAGCGGAAAGTGTTTGTCACTGGGCAGGTGTGACTTTCCCATTGACTCGGTTTTACAAGGGCAGCCTCTTTACAAATATTCCGTTCGCTTTATAGGGGGTGAAAATTCTTTTCATAATGTCAAAACTCCGATTGGTGCGCGGAGGGCCAGCTCCGCTCTTTGTTAAGTCACAACGCTCCACTTGCCGATTAACTTAAACGAAAATTTTACTTACCATCATAAGGTTAATGTATTATATATTTCAATTAATATTCCGTTATGTTTCCATCAATATAAAATTTTTCCACAAATTAATTAAGAGATGAGACGAGCTGGACGTTACACTAAATTAGGCTTCATAACACCCAGGGTTTCGTATGAACTGAGATTACATCCCAATGTTGCTATCACGGCGTTACTTTCTTTTAATTGTTATATGGGATGTAGGTTTTCCCGCACAACAACTCACGACATCCAAGCCAACCTCACCAGCTCGTGGTGCACCCTGCTAATCGACAAACCAGGCTCTGGTTCCCACCAACCCGCATTACACCAGCGTGTTACGTTATGACCCAAATCCCTTCATATGTATCCCTACCCGATCGAAGTGGTAAACTCTGGAGGAGACCCAATGGACGTCTATCGGCTGATGATATCGATGATATATAAGGTTCTTGTAAATATAATAATCATCATCAGTCAGCATGGTTACCAGTACCGCTGGACACTAGGAGCTGTCGTATTTGGAGGGGTATGAGCCATTTTCCACCACGCTGGCCCAATGCGGGTCGGTTGTAGCCAGAGCCTCGTTTGTTTATTAGCAGGGTCCACCACGAGCAGGTGAGGTTTATTTGGATCCCGTGAGCTGTTATGCGGGACTCCTTACACCCCTTAAAATATAATGAATCGCTATAAAATTATTTGTTTACATAAAATCAATGCCAAGTACTGTTAGAAATCTCACTTGACATTATGAGGATCTTGTTAAAATTCATTAACTGTGTAAACTGAAGTAATGCCGCACCAATTTAACTTCGTAGTGATCAAGTGAACGCTCCGTTAAGATCTCAGTTAAGATATCTCGCAAGTGTTTCAACTTTTGGTTAAGTCACTGAAACACGAGATATTTTAACTGAAATCTTAACGGAGCCCAATACTCCACTTCATTTAAAAGAAACTCTTATTAACTTAAATAATTTCACACAACAACCCTTTCATATTCTTCTAAACGACGTGACGGTCGAAACGTTCACCTGATGGTAAGTATAACACATCCTCGCATTGCGCTCGTCGCCTTCGGACATAAGATATTGAGTGTCGTTACCTCAGTAATTACACTATCTATAGAGCCCTTAAAACCAGAATACTGCTGGCAAGAGAGACCCAGCACCAGTGAACCTTGAACACCTCCTGTAGGCGACATGTCCATTTTAGTTTAATCCAGTTATTACTGCACTATTTTAAGATGTGATAAAGTAAGATCAATTGAACCATTATAAGTACATCAGCTCTTTTGGATGAGTTTCCTTTACTTAGTTTTCTTTCATTATTTGACTTTAAAATTTTCTTACACATCCTCCAATAAAGTTCTTTTAACTAATTTAAATTTCATTAACTTATATTTCGAAAAAAATCTGATTTTGTACTTATTAAACTTATTAATTCTTGACAATTTATTCTGCCTCTGTAATTCACTGAATCTACCTCGCCTACTCCAAAATCATTTTATTGGACTCATCAAAATCATCATCAGTCGATAGAGGTTCACAGCTGAACATAGGACTCCCACAAAGATCACATCGATCGGTTCCGCGTTGCTCGCATCCAGTGGATTCCCGCGATTCTCACCAGATCGTCGGTCCACCTTGTGGGAGGCCTCCCAACACTACGTCTACCGGTACGCGAACGTCACTCGAGGACCTTACTGCTCCATCGGTCGTCGGTCCTTCGAGCAATATGCGCTGTCCACATAGTCCGCTGTCCACTGTCCAAGTTTCGAGCTATGTCGGTGACCTTAATTCTTCGAATGACCTTCACAGTTCTGATTCGATTGCGCAGAGAAACTCCGAATAAAGCTCTCTCCATTGCCCTTTGAGTGACTTCGAGCCTTTTTATAAGGCCGATAGTAAAGGGCTACGTCTTGGTTCCGTATGTCAACGCTGGCAGCACGCACGAGTTGAAGACTTTTGTCTTCAGACATGCGCGATCATCCCTCTTATGTCGTTTTAGTTAATTTTCTATTTAACTAAAACGACATAAGAGGGAAGATCAGTAAATAGTAAATCTTTGAATAATTAAAAATAGGTAGTTAATACCCGCAATGGGCTGGCGTAGGTGGAAATTGTCAGAGTCCTCCCATATGTACCCCTACAAACGACGGCTCCTAGTGCCCGACAATGTGAGGATCTTTGGATGAGGCCTATGTGCAGCAGTGGATGTCTATTGGCTGATGATGGTTAGTTAATATGTTTACACTGGTTGCAGTGATTTGAAGGTACATTGCAATCGTCGCCTTGAAACTCTTTAACTTAATACATCATTAGTTTCTCTTTTGACATAAATACTGCTGTTTCTGATTAATGCTGGATAGTTGAAATAGATGTAGCGTTATTAAGTTACTATTATCCCATTGATAGTGTTACATATAATATATTCTTCATTATACTTTGTTCATGTTGCTTTGAGGAAGCGGTAACAGGTGTGTTATGACGACTGATGTGTAATATGACATGAGCTAACCAACCGTATTCGAAAAGGCTAAACCACCAGCTCAGAATCGTACCTAGGTGTTACAAGACAAACGATGAGCCATTTAGGCGTTTAAATAGTATCTAGTTATATAACTAACATATAACTTAAGGCATACATAAATCAGTTATCGCAAAACGCCAGCATGAAAAGGTTAGTGAAATTAGTGTATTGAATGGAGTCGCGGCGGGACGTGACGTGGGTCAGCAGGCCGCCGGGGTCAGTGGGGGTCAGTACAATTTGTCTTTCGCCCAAACACATCCATTTGTTACTTATCAAAGCCATCAGTATATTTATGACCCTACCGCGAACCCTCAGTCGGGTTTGAGAAAGAACTATATATTTGCACCTAATGAAATTGTATACTTTTCTTATTACAATACGTAAAATGTTATTTGATATCTTCACGAACAGATTAAAAAATTTCGACTTAGTTTCCTTTAGAATGATGACCCGTGCTAGTTGTTGTTGTTGTTTGTTGCAATCATTGTTTTAGTATATATCAACGGAATTACTCCGCAGATTAAGCCACGTCGAGCGTAACTCTATCCAGCATTTTCCTCAACAATGAACCAAATATTTCGGTTATGAAATTTCAATGGTAACGGATTTCGACAGTTTGCACCCGAAATTAAATTCATTGTTTTATAAAATTGTCCGCTTTTTGTTATTCATCGCGATGGAGCTGAACGGTGGAATTGGACCGGGAGCGACGGCGGTCATTACGGACGAAGCGATATTTATATACTGTAAAGTTTATATAATGTTTAATGAATTACTAGCTGGTCTTAACTGTCTATAAGATCCTCATTTAGTTACCTCACCGGTGTATCACACGCTGGTGAGCTTATTCTGGTGCAGGTTGCAAGAATCTGGACTGTGTATGAGCGCAAAACTGATGCACAAAATATTTAGAGACAAATACGAACTTAAATACTAACCCTGTTACTTCCTTAGTTCAAGTCTGAAGCCTACGTCCCGATTTTTCCAAGGTTATTATGATACTCTTCATGATCTTAGGCCCCACTGTCACAATAAGATCTTATGTAATTAAAGTCAACGATACCTCATTGTTTATAAATAAACGAAACCTTTGTACTTGGCACATTTCGCACATAACTCCATTACAATCTCATCGTCTAATCCAAAGCTTATGAAACATACACAAAGAAGATAACACAATACTAGTATTTGAGTGTATCCAAAAGTAAGTATATAAATAATACTATCGCGGACAGAAGTGGTATCAGCTCTCCGCCGTGGAATTTATGGCCGTTTTATTCCGCAACTTTCCACATACGCTAACGGAAATATATGGAGACTGTATTAATATTGCATTTCAGTTTGTTTATTATATTGAACACCAACTACAGCTTCAGCAGAGTGCTCGGTGTGGAGCTGTGATTTTATGCATCTATAGCGTTGCTGCTCGCAGCCAGTGGGTTCCCGCGATTCTCACCAGATCGTCGGACCACCTCGTGGGAGGTCTGCCAACACTGCGTATACCGGTACGCGGGCGCGAGCAACGCGGGACAGATCGACGTGGAGATCTTTGGGGGAGGCCTATGTCCATCAATGGATTTCTATCGGCTGATGATGACGACAGTGTAGCTGAATGTAGATTATTTTTTAAATATTTTTTTTACACGGCGAAGCAACAAAGCGAACAAGAAATTCACCTGATGATAAGTTATACTGCCCATAACAACGGCGCTAGTTAGAATGATATATAACGCACCACATTGCGCTCGTTGCCTTAAGACATAACAAGTCTCGTTACCCCCAAGGATCACACTAAATATAGAACCTTTTAAACTGGAACACAGTAATGTTTGCATACCACTGTTTGGCGGTAGAAGCAGGCGGTGTGGTGGTACCCATCCATACAGCCTCCGGCAACAGAGACCTACTACCAATTATTACCTGTCTGTGCTTTAACTCTTAGAATTGGTTAATTTCATCACAGTCATCAACAAATAGACGTCCACTGCTGAACATAAGCCTCCTCCAAAGATTTCTATATACAGTCATCATGGCTATTGGTACCGCTGGGCACTAGGGGCTGTCGTATGTAAAGGTTCAAATTTGGACCATTTCCCACCACGCTGGCCCTAGCAGAGTGTACCACGAGCAGGTGAGGTTGGCTTGGGTCCCGTGAGTTGTTGTACGGAAATCCTTACACCCTATTAGTTAGTTTAACTCAATATAAATAATATTGTTAATGAAAGGTCCTTTATAACAGTTAGCAGTAAAAATAATAATAATTAAGGCAGAAACGATAAAAAAAAGGTAAACTTCGTACCGAGCCGTTCGTTACATTAAGGGGCAGATTTATATTTAACCCGAATAAAATCGGCGGAAAACGGCGCGGAATCAGTTTAAGCTCTGATAAATGTAAAAAGGGGAGGGCAGCAAGTTTTAATTTCGTAAACGTTTCAATGTTATAGCTTTTATTTAGCAGGTAATAAAACTGTCTACTTATTTTTGTTTTAACAAGCGTAATCCCGAGACGCACTTTACGACTTCCGTCGGGCCCGCACGGGGAGACTTGCTCGCGCTC
This sequence comes from Ornithoptera alexandrae, assembly GCA_029030555.1. Lineage (NCBI taxonomy): Eukaryota > Metazoa > Arthropoda > Insecta > Lepidoptera > Papilionidae > Ornithoptera > Ornithoptera alexandrae. Next base: position 9,409,693 of record JARDVY010000298.1, read on the forward strand.
GCCAATATCCGGCGCGAGGTGACTTTCTAAATATATATTTCAACACAGCTTCAGCGATGCAAAAGTACAATATGGAAGCTACAAATAAATGTCATTATCATCTCATCGTCATCAGCCCATTCTCGTCCACAGCTGGACATAGACATCCACCAAATATCTCCACATCGATCGGTCCCGCATCACACAAAAGCAGGTTTGTGGGAGTCAAAGCTTCGTTTGTTGAATGCGGAGGGTGCACTACGAGCAAGTGAGGTTGGCTTGGGTTGTTAAGCGGGGACCCTTGCATCACATAAAAATAAGTATTATTAATTTAGTTTATAACAGACTAGTGCTTGACTGCGATCATACAATCGGCGGCGAAGTAATCTTCGATAGTAAAGAGTACTAGTTTGGAAGTAGCCTATTCACTCTTCTCTTAAAGATCTCTGCATCATATCCGGACAGTGACACCAGTATGCTATTCCAAATCTTGCAATGATCTAATCCAATTCTGATGATATAAACATGTATATGGAAAAATAAATTATAATCATAGAAATATGTCATCATAAACCTGCAGCAATATTTTCCATTGACGTTAGCCTCTTCTAATGAATCAACATATAAATAATTTTTTTAACATATATCATGATATTATAGTTTTTTTTTTGTTTATTTTAAACGAACAATGAAATTGTCTCTTCATATAAAACAATCTAGACTTGTCTAAGGTCCTCCTCACCTACGACTGGATCTCCTTGCTTCCTAGGTAGACTTATAGAGAGTACCCATATGGACTAGTCCGCCTTTTGTTACTTTATTTTAATGATTCAATAAAAATTTATAGAAATAGATGAATAGAGTAAAAATAAATTAAGTCTTAAAAGTAATTTAGAAATATATCAAAGACTCCCTATAATTCGCGAAGAGTGAAATGGCAGGATTATAAACCAAACTATTTCTTTTACAACCCTTTTCCGTTCAGTGGCACACGGTGCCGGGTTGTGGGGCAGCGGGATGTTGGATTGAAAGCGCAGCGCCACTTAAGGCGAAGCCCTGATTTACGTTAATAGGGCAACTTTTAATTTCGCGAAACTCTTAATGTTTTACATGTTTCTTTATAGCGGCCCATAAAACTGTCTACGCGGAGTATTTATAATAACGAATGTTTGCTACGGGAATGGTTAATGTAATCTTAGTGAATGTTAAATACAGTTTAAAAAAAAAGTTATTTGAATAAAAAAATGATCACGAAGCATCATTATCATCAGTCGATCCCTCGCCGCTCACATCCTAAGGTTTACACATAAATAGATATCTATTTGTGAACAATATTTAAATAACCCTACTACCCTTGTAGAAAACTCTTTATCTATTGTTAGACTAGTATTTGTGGATTAGATGACGAGCTGGCTTAACCCCGCCACCGTACACGTCATCATTGACGAATCATAAAAATCAACTGGGAACAAGAACAAGTACCCCAATATATCCTCTTTACTTTCACCAGATTTTGTTTATGAAACAAGCGGGAAGTTCGCGTGATGGTAAGAGATACGCCTGCCCATAACAACATGCTAGTTAGAATAATATACAGAGCAGTACTTTATATTCGTCGTCTGCAGACATGAGATGGTAAGTCGCGTTACTCTAGTAATTTCACTAGCTATAACGCACTTTAAACCGAAACACAGTAATATTTGCACACTACTGTTTGGACGCTGCAATAGGAGTTGCAGTAGTATCTATCTAGACGGTCTCCAACAATAGAGACCTATCACCAATTAACTACTGCGCTTGCTAACCAAAAACAAAAAGAAATAGGCAGATTGGTACTTAAGAGAAACCAAGGCTTCTGGATATCAATAGATGAGTTACTTGTTGAGGATCGTGAGATAAAGAAAGCGAATCTCTGAACCCCGATTATTCGACGAAAGCAGTGTAGATATAAAAGTGCTTCAAGCATCTGGCAGGAGACATACAATAGGGTAATAAATCGAACATAGTTCCCCCATCCCAGTTTCACCACCGGTCGAGAAGGCAGTCAGGAGTCACTATACTTACGTGGTGAACATCCTTAGTTTCAAAACAAAGAGATTCATCTCCTTATTCTTTATAAGATCAGCAAATGAGTAGAACAACATTCCGGCTTCAGTATCGTCAAACGGCGCGGGTACCTCCAAGAAGAGAACGAAGGACTGTTACTACGTTAGCGCGCTTTACCACCACATCACTCTTGTGATGAAGACCAAGACTCACTCTTAGTCCCTGTGTTGGGGTAATATTTTAATGTACTGGCTCAGTGGGTTGAGGTTGTTTATAAAATACTAAAGTGCATCAGTGCAGTGCGCATTAATGAGAGTTTAATACTTGTTTTACAATGTTGCCAGCCCCGTTGCGAATTTCACCCGGTTAGTTGCCGTAACTTCACATCTTCGGGGCGGGGATGTTTACATTTCACACATAACTGGGTGATGCAGCAGCTCCGCCCGCCATTACTGACTTATTACGAACATTAATTACACAATAATTAGCTGATTGTTTTAACAGGGTTAGATACGCTTTTTATCTGACGATATGAGCCAGATGTTCACCCGACAGTAAGTGATACGCGTGCTCATAGTAAAGTGGTGGTAATTAAGATAATATATATATCACCACAAGTCACTAGTAGGTCTCTATTACTGGAGATCGTCTAGGTAAGTACCACCGCAGCTCAAATTTCTTCCGTCAATATTGGTGTTACGGTTTGAAGGGCGCTAAAACTAATTAAATGACTGAGGTAATGAAAATTGTCATCCTATGTCCAAGGCGACAAGCATGAATCGGAAAAACCTTTCAGTCGCCTGACAAGGCAAAGGTAACAAAGACCTATCAGCAACGACAGACAAGGCATCAGAATATATTTAAAAACATATTGTACCCTTACTGATAATTGTAAAATTTTTGAAGTCGGTTATTAAAATCATAATAGGGGTTGTTTTTTGACAATTGTTATAAAAACCCAAATGGGTTTTGTCACGGCTCCTGATTGAGGACGACAGGAAAATTATCCGGCTTCGTACAACTATGTCCTCCATTGTAAGCCCACTGTACTGTGGGCAACACAATTGATACGGACAAAAATTTTAAGCTATTACTTTTAATGAGTTCGCGTAACCCAAATTTCGGGGTCAACGCCCTCACGCCGCACTCACAGTGGCAACACTGGAATCAAATTAAAAGCTAAACTTAGAAATAATTTAAACGTTATCATTTGAAACATTACACTTAGTTAAAAATACAGATAATCTTATAACAGCATAACTGCATCCGTAGCGCCATGGTTAACCTCTTTCCTTGTTTTTTTTTTTATTTTCGTCGACGAGATGACCGAGGTTTTCATTTGATGGTAAGTGATACGTCTGCTCATAACAACGTGATGGTAGTTAGTATGATCCACAAATCACCACATTGTGCTCCTCGCTGGAGACATAAAATATTATGTCTCGTCGTCTCAGTAATTACACTAGCTGCAACGCCCTTCAAACTGGAACCCAGTATTGTTTGCATACAACTATTTGGCGATAGAAATAGGAGCTGTGATGGTAAATAGACAGATTTCGGCAATAGAGACCTAGCATCAGTAAAACTTACCTTGAAACAGACTCCGGACTTTAAATGATTGTAATTTTTTTTCAACTACCCTAATTAGCTACCACCCTCAATTTCGAAACTGCCACCATAACAGTGTTGCTGTGTTCCGGCTATCAACATATGAGATTGAAAGAGATGGCTGACTTTCGATCAATTACTTTAGGTCATTACAAATTTAAGTTAACTCTAGATTAAAAAAATGGTTACCCAAGCCTATTGAATTATAATATTAATATATCATTTATTCCCACAAAATAAGAAAAAAACATCACAATAACATAAAGAATTAAAATAAAACAAAATATTATGCTTTGATTTGATAATTTGGGAAAGAAACCCACTCAGGTAATGTTACAGCCTACAAAGACCGCAACATGGATTTTTAGTGGGCCAAAAAAATAAAAAAAAACACTACAGCTCCAAAAATATACAAATTTATCATAACTAAAACCACTATTGCTTACTTATAACAATAATAAGAAGAAAAAAGATAAATACAGATATAACAAAAAAAAAAATTGTTAATACCAAGTTCAGATAAATGTAAAATAGAAAAAGAAAATCACATAACATATACGTATAACACAATCCGACAATGGCGCGGCGCATGCGCAGTATTATTCTGTGTGGAAAAGAAACTACGAGTTCATTGGTAAGCATTACGAATTAGGTAAAAAGTAGTATTTTCTTTTTTTAAGTTCAACAGAAATTGTTCCAACTTAACATTAAAATGATTACCCGACTTTATATCTCTTATTGGGGAGGAGGCAAAAGTTATAGTTAAGAATGCCTATAAACTGGCTTTCAATCAAAATAATATTTTTTTATATACAATTAAGCGACGAGACGAGAGGCACGTTCACCTGATGGTAAGTGGAAAGCCAACCGTACACTACACCATATTGCGCTCGTCGCTGGAGACGAGATGTTGAGTCTCGTTACCCCAACAATTTCATTAGCTATACCGCCCTCCAAACCGGAGCACAGTAATGTTTGCACATTACTGTTTATCGGATGCAATAGTGTTCCGGTTTGAAGGGCGCTATAGCTAGTGTTATTACTGGGGTAATGAGACTCAACATCTTCTATCCCAGACGACGAGCGCAATGTGATGAAGTGCTTACTATCTTAACTAGCGGCACATTGTTATGGGCAGGCGTATCACTTACCATCAGGTGAACGTGCCGCTCGTCTCGTCGTTTAATTTAAAAAAAAAACTTACGTAGCCGTTTCCGGCAACAGACCTACCACCAGTAACACAAAATTGGTTAGTATGAGAGTTATAATGTGTACTTACAATCATACCCTATGTTACAATGACGGTGAATCAATTCGATACTGTATGTTAATTCCCTTACTGCACAGAAGTAAGGTTTAAATGGTACATTAAAACAAACATTAACGTGCGTTCTATATACCATTCAGCAATAAAACCTAACTTCACTTCGTTAAAGGTAATAACCTTCAGCGCAGGTTAATTGTGGTTTTTAACTGTGCCTCGAACGATTAAGGCACGGTTTGTACGGGAACTAGCGTCTTAATTGCTTTCAACGCTTTATTTCATTAACCTGCTATCGCTGTTACAACGTTTCGACTAATTTACGGTTAATATAAAGGTAAATTATGTTTCCATGTTAATTATAACTTTTATTATATTTATATATACATACATGTGTTGTATAGTTATCGTTGTTAAGATTTATTCATTCTCACGCAAGTATTGCTAAACAACGTGCTGTATGTTTAAAGGTATGGTGCCTTGAGACATCACTGGCAACACTCACGAATTATGGACCTTTGACTTTAGACACTGGAGTAGTTGGGATGAGAATATGCTGCGTAGCTTCCCGAACTCTGCAACCACCACCATGTACTTTTTATTTGACCTCAAATGATTCTTTAAGAGAACAGTGATATACGAGCGTTAGTTTACGACTATTCATTTTTGGAGTGGACATATCCTCGGGTACTTTTTGTGTCAACAGGAAGGAAATGAAGTTATGTAACTTCAATTTATCGTTAACATGTGTTAAATATCAGGTATCTAGGTATTTATCAGTTTAAACTTATAGAGACAACGTCACGACGGTATTCGTAGAATACCATCTACTGGATACTATGTAATACTATATAAAAATAACAATTATTGTTTTGCTTACTGTCAAGTATATATATATATCTTAAGAATATAGAGTAATGGATTAAATAACACATATTTCTAGACTGGTGTTCTTTTCCATGAAAACCTACATCGCCACTTATCATCAGGTAGGAACACAGTGTAGCGATAGTCTACTATTAAAAATATAGTAAATAAAATTTAGAACAGCAGGGCATAATTTAGAATAGCCACATATAAATTTCATATCAATGGCTGCAGGTCGCGTCCGAGGTTCGAAGTAAAGTTGATTGCTTTCCAAATGATTGTTAGAAGAAAGTTGTTCGAAACGCGATATAGCATGTTGTTGGCGGCAAAGATCAAAGCTGTGTGCCGCGCCCGCCCCCAGCCCCAACCCCTAGCGACCCTCGCGCCTCGACACTTGCTATTTATTGCCGCTTAATATCAAGACAAAGCTTTCATAATGGCTTTCAAGCGTGCCCCAACAAAACGGCCAATCCGTGACGTCACAGTTCAATACTAACGCTAAATACGTTTGATATATGTCCAATATATGTTATATTGCAGTACACTTTCTATATTATATGCTCTATCAGCTCAGTGTTTCTCTGCGGGACCGATTCAGAAATGAGGAGATCCGTAGAAGAGCTACGACTAAAGTCACTGACACAATCCTAAGGTTTGATGTACTTAAATGACAATGGATAGGGCACATTGTTTGAAGAGCTGCCAGCCGAGTACCGAGATGCCTTCTAAAATGTGTACCAATGGTCTGATGAAGCTCGCGGGAAACAGCTGGAAGCGAACAGCACACAGCAGTGCCATGAAGATTTTTAAAAGGTCTATACACAGCGATAGATGATATTACTAGTATCAAAAGATGTCCTAGATTTTGCAGGAAAGTCTGGGTTACGTAGAAATTTTATCCTCTATAGCCTGCTCGGTGTTCGCTCTCAGCTATAAATCTCCCCAAAGACAATACAACTGGCCTTACTTTGACCTAGAAGAGTAAGATGGATGTGATGCACGACGACCGAAGATAGAATCTTCACACAACATCGAATACCGTTCACGACGTGGATATGGAAAATGGTGCTTTTCATTGAGCTATTAGAACGGTCAATCATCAGATAATGAGAAAATACTTACGAAATTGAGTACCAAGTTATAAGTATAATTAATTTCATGTAATACTACAGACATAACGATTTAGTTTAGTTTTCATTCCCGTTTTTCCTTTCATCCGTTTATAGTAAAGATTTCATCTCCCAACCGACCGCAGTTTGTAGGTCGGATCGCGGTCAGTTGGCATCGGTCTGTCCGGAACACATTCATTCATCAAGTCAACGGCATGCGAGTAAATATGACCGCTTTGTGGGGGGGATCGTTTCTATGAAATCAACTTATTATTAAAAAAAAAAAACCCTCATTTATGTTTTTTTGTCTTCTCTCTGTGGTGTATAATTAAATAGTTTCGAAGTTCACTACAAGCAATGGGGATATCATTAAGCCGAAAATTGAGGCCAAATCTTCAATCAACGAAGTTTTTTTTTTTCACTAATTGTCTCCTACTAAATTAAAACATTATTTTTTAGCTCACTGTTAGGCAGTCGCATGCCTCTAGAACTGGTTCAAATGTTTAATTATCAGCTAATAAACGTCCACTGCTGGACACAGACCTACCCAAAGAATCCGACATCGATCGGATAAGGATTCATATAGGAGGATTTGGGCCATTTCCCACCACGCTAGCCCAATGCGAGTAGGTGGGAGCTAGAGCCTCGTTTGTGGATTAGTAGGGTGCACCACAAGCAGCTGAGGTTGGTTTGGGGTGGTTTAAATAAGTATAAATAATAATTAGAATAGGGTTCTGCTGACGCCGTTGTATAACCAAGAAGTTTATGATTCTCTTATCTTTTAATTCTTCTTAAAACTATTATTAAACTATTATGTTACTAACTCAATATGGATCACGTTTCTGTTCAGAATAAATGATTTATTACCATTATTAAATATACTGTCCTCTTGGCTGTCTTCGGTATGCCAACAAAGAGGGCACATTATGCGTTCTCCAATGGGTTATTTTGGCTGATGCGCTGGATGGAAGCTGTTAGAAAGGCGGTGGGTGGCAGTATATACCGTGCGGTCCATTTTGACCGCACTCAATGGTGATTGTGCGTGGTCACAAACCTCAGCAGTGAGGGAGCAGCGAAGAAGAAGACGATTAAATATACTACAACTAGCCTCTCCGCTTTTTTGGCCGTAATATGGCATTAGAATTGAAATATGTCAAAAATGTTACCGGCTCTCCTGGACCGTATCCCGTTATTAATATCCTCATAACTCCCTTTGGGGAAAGACTTTTGTAAAATCCATTCTAAGCTGACCTATAAATGACAGAAGTATTATCTCAAAATTTTGAGTGTTTACGTCTAATAATTTCAAATATCTCGTGACGAATCAACGAATCTCTTGACGTCGCCTATATATATCATGATACATAGAGTTCTTCTATATTATCGAAGTTGTAATATGACAAACTTTTTTTTATAAAACCTGTTTTACTAAGTAAACCTATTTTGTTGTCAATTTGACCACAAAAAGCACTGCTGTTCTCTAGTCTATATATATGAGAAATTTTATGAGCAAGTTTCTAAAATCTTCAGTATCGTTTACCGTCCTATCAATTTGCTGCTACTTGTTCGGTTAAAAAAAAATGAACTGTAAACCAGTCGGCCCGTGTACTATAGACGCGTTATAACGTAGATAAGGAGTACATAAAAGAATGGCGGTTTTGGCGCTGCTGCCTTCGGATGCCTCACTGAAAACTCGTGAAATAAAGTGGCCGTAAATTATGCGGCGTCGCGGCGATAGCGGCGCGCCTCTTCACGCTGCAGCATTATTTACACGCTTTCTTTTGTTCCTCAGCAGCGATGTTTCACTCTCAAATATTCATTAATGAACTAAATTAATTTCTTTCTATAATCAAAATCGTTTTTGTTTATTAAAAACACTGTATTCAGTATACAGAAATGATTTCCTGTTCTGAAAAACGACGCACGATAAGGACGTTATCTCAAGGACAAATTATACTCTCGCTTGTCACAATTTTTTTTTTTACTCTAGAGAGAGACTAGACGAGCGGAACGTTCACTTGATGGTAAGTGATCTGCCTGCCTATAAGAACGTGGCGCTACTTAGAATAATAAACTGCACCATATCGTTCTAGTCGCCTTGGGGCATAAAATGTTAAGTCTCCTTACTCCAGTAATTTCACTAGGTACAGCATCCTTCAAACTGAAACATAGTAATGTTTGCTCACTACTGTTTTTCAGCTGCAATAGGAGCTGTTGTAGTACCTAGACGGTCTCCGGCAACAGGGACCTACCACCAGTAGCAGCTTTAATTAAGATTTTTACGCTGCACCAAATTCTCGCCGGTCGCGTTGATACATAAAATTTTAAGATACAACCAGTTATAGCACCGGAAGCGGAAGCTCAGCACAACATTGAAATGTTAGTGTCCGACAAGGGAAATATATCACAGATAAAAAAGTATACAATTTACATATCCTTGTTGTAAATTAAAGGCCTCTGTAGGTATATTATATACAGTATACTGTGAATGACACACGATGATGAATCGTGATAGGATGCTGAGTAAGTATCCTAATTATTTCCTAATCCTAATCATTGTAAACATAAGTAGGAGGAAATGGAAGAAGGAAGAAGAAGAACAATCATTGTTATAAGCAGGGTTACTGACCGGTTTAACATTCATGAAAAATTTTTGAAATTGTTCAATATCCATCAATGTTTACTACAGTACATTTATTAATTTCCCACACCATTTCCGTTTCCGTTGTATATATTTCTTACACAAATTAGCTGTTGTTAGTGTAATCTGTAGGGTAGTTAAGAGGGGTACATGATCGGACATGTTCCGTGCGGATTGTTTTCGTTTCCGATTGAGTCGGGGGGCGGAATGCTAAGCGAGTTAACACCCTCGTTTTTATTTGCTCTTTAGTGTTTCGTGATAATGTTAAGGCTAACAATACAATATGAAATTTAGTAGCGGATAACAATGTTACGGGTTCGAATCCGACATTTAACTGTATTTTATATGCAATAACATTGAGAGTATTCTGACTGATAAAATACCTGCTATGATAACAGAATGACATAATCCATCCTCACCATTTGTGGGTCCAGAATCAAACCTAAGATCATCATATTGATACACAAAAACACTGATGGAGTTGTAACACAAATTTTAGATGCCGAGTGAGACGTTCATCTAAAGGATGTTATGAGCAGAATCACATTGCTCTTGTCGCTTTGAGCCACAGGTTATATCCCCATACCCCAGTTTGTTATTACATTGGCTGCAACGCCCTTCAAACTGGAACACAGTTATATTTGCACACTACTTTTTCCGACAGGAAAAGCAACTACTGTGATATCTAGGTACCACCGCAGCTGCTTTCTTTTTCTAGCCAGCTAGACAGTCTATAGCAACAGAGACCTACTACCAGTAAGGCTTGTTTCGCAGGTCATTGACCAAGCTTTAACATGAATTAATTAAGAAATATTAATCTAAAAAAGGGTCTAAATTAATATTTCTTAAACTAAAATTTATTTTACAGAAATTCATGTTTTAATCTCTTTATGATTTAGTTTCAACATAAATTCCCATTAAAATATTTATTACGAAGAAAAATTTTAAAATAGTCTAAAAATGAACTGAAATCATTTCAGCTATTTGAAATGTACAATGCAACAGTTACACGAAAAAACAGCCCTTTAAAGAGACGAAGTATTAAAATTAGCAATTCAAAACAGAGCTGAAACTCTTCCCCCGAAAAGGGAAGGCCGCTGTAGCTCAAATTAAGTTTGAACAACGGCGACAGTTCTGTAGTTCACTACGAAATTACAAGTGGGGCACCAAAAGCTCTGCAAAATTAAAGCTCACTCAAAAACATTGTAACTTGAAAGCTTTGTCATATGATCAATGTCCTCAAGTACCCTTTGTTAATATTTCAAGTTTTTATTTCACTCATCACTTAACATATTTCTAAGTTAAATTGAACTTTAACAAGAAATACTTTACATCTTTGGGAAGCTTCAACATATCAACTTAACGGCTAATGTAATGTAATGTTGTGACTAAACCCTCTATAAAAAGAAATAAAAAAAAAGTATAAAAGCAATCACTTTTATTCTAAACATTATCTTGAGACAGTTGAATGCTCAATGTTTACCGGATCACAGTATAAAAGATAGTAAAAACCGCACTGATCTAAATTCCATAGAAGATTGAATAAGCATCGTCGGATGTTAGGAAAATCAAGGGAAATAAGTGTGAAGCTTGTGAATTATAATTTTCCTTACAAACATGATAATCATCATAAAATTTGATGATTTAGAAGACTATTTATCACGATCCAACTAATCAATAATATTATCTTTACTATAACTTTTTTAACTTTAATATTTAAACAAAAAAAAAGCCAAGGAAACTCAAAACCCTTACCACAGTGTTACGGTTTTACACTCCAGGACAGCTTTTGACCCTGTACAAAGCCCAGGTCCAGGTGCCACCAATTATACACTGGCAGTTTTGGACTTGGTGGAAAGACGCGCAATAAGGATAATTGGTGACGAGAAGCTTCAAGTTTAAAACTGGATGGAATGGGTCACCGGCGTAAGGTAGTTAATCTGTTAATGTTGTACCAAATACCTTTCGAAGAATGTGCTCGGGAGTTACATGGTTCAATACCATCATCACCGTTTTACCATCGGACGTATTGATAAACGGCAGATCTTCATCCCTTCGTTGTAGATGTCTTCGTAACAGCACAAAGGATTTCACATCGTCCTTAATAGTACGAACAGCGAAGGATTGAATCAGTCTTCCGGCATCATAGTTTCCGACCAGCTATGACGTGAGTCTTCAAGAGAAATGCGAATAGACTTATATACTAGTGCACTTTATCACCTAGATTATATCTGCGCTTTCCACGAGGTGGGATCGTAGTCTAGCATGTAGTATAACAGGAGATATCAATATACACCTTGTTTGTGAGAAAAATAGCATTCATGTGATTTATGTATAAATCTATAATTAAGTCTAAATATATGGGTCTGCAATAATCTCCCTGATCACCTTCAGAGCAACGCGAAAGACCTGACATTTGCGGAACGAAAAAAGACTCATGCGATCAGTAAATGATAAACAAGTTTCCGTTAGTAGTATTACAATAAAATCTAGACTACACCCTTGATAAAATCCATCCATAAAACTATATATATTTCTATGGAAACCAATAAATCATTTTAAGTACAGTAAGCATAGAAGTGGAGCATGATTTAGTATCGATTTATTCCGTTCCATGGAGCAGAGTAAAGTGCATTCGATAGCTTAACAACTGCGAGAGATTTGTATGAAATGTATTTGTTCTTCGAGCGTTAAATAGAATCGGATATATAGAAACCGTTTCATCATCATCATCAGCAGCAGCAGCCGATAGACGTCGATCGCTGGACATAGGCCTCTCTGAAAAATCTCCACATTGATCGGTCCCGCGTTGCTCACCTCTAGTGGCTTCTCGCGATTCTCACCAGATCGTCGGTCCACCTTGTGTGAGGCCTCCCAACACGATGTCTACCAGTACGCAGGCGCCACGCTAGGACCTAACTGCCCCATCGGCTGTCGGTCCTTCGAGCAACGTGCCCTGCCCACTGCCACCTAAGTTTAGAAACCTTTTATTAATCCTTCATAGAAGTCCAATGTAATTAATTTTTTTTATTCTACGCGGCGATCATCTGATGGTATATGATACGCCTGCCCATAACAACATGGCGCTAGTTACAATGGTACACAACACCATATTGCACCTATAGCCTTGTCACGTAGGATATTGAATCTCATTACTCCGTTAATAACACTAGCTACAACGCCCTTCAAACCGGTACATAGTAATATTTGCACTGTTTGCTACAGTTTGTCGACAGAAATAGGCGCTGCAATGGTACCCACGTAAAAAAGAACCAGGGTATTATGTGGTAGTGAAAGTTTCCTGGCGACCGGAGAGGGTCTAGGAAGGTACTACTGTAGCGCCTACTGCAACCGATAAACAGCAGTGTGCAAACATTACTGTGTTCCGGTTTCATGGGCACTGTAGCTGGTGAAATTACTGGGGTAATGAGACTCAACATCTTATGTCTCGAAAGATATATCAAGTGTTGACGTGTCGCTTAACTTAACACGATAATGAATGTGAAAAATCACACCTCTGGTGTTACTAACGGTCATAGGCTGCGGTTACCGCTCAACATCAGGCGAGCCTCAACCCTGGTTGCCAAGTAAATGGTATAAGAAAAAAAAGATGTAATAAGTAGCGGGAAAACAGAAGCAGTTGGAGCAGCACTCATGATGGAGGGGGGGAGGGCACAGTCATAGTGCATGCGTATGGTGTTTTTTTTTTGGTGTTGATTTTTATGAGGGAGGCAGCGCGGCCCGTCCAGGGCGGAACTCGACTGTATTTCACATTTACAAGCGTTTTCCTTTCAGCGATTGCGGTCAGTGGCCATAAATTACACGGCGCCCTGGATGTGTAACATTTGTTTGCGCACTAAATAAAAATTTACAAAGCGCGTCGCAATTTTTTTTGTTATTCCATTTACACAAGTTTACGCCCGTTTACATTACGAAAAGAATTGTAAGCGCACACTGTTCCTTGCTTTAATATTAACTTAAATATCCAACCGTGAACAAAAGTATCTTCTAAATATTTTCTTTCTACCCGATAGTAGATAGTCCTGCCTACAACAATGCGATTAATAGGGATGATAAAGAATACACCCTATAGTACTCGTCGCTTCAAGACATAACATGTTAGCTCTTTACTCCAACAAGTTCACTAGCCACAAATCCGTTTAAACTGTAATACAGTAAAGTTTGCACAGCACTGTTCGGCTCCTTTCATTGGTATTCAGCAGAAATAAAACAATATCGTAGTTTATACATAATTTAATGGATTTATTCTCTCCTCCCCCATCCACTTAGTAAATATAATATATTAACATTAAGATACATCAGCTCGAGACCATGCAGCGCGTGTCGACGTCACCTTTACTTACATATTTCTCCATTGTAGAAATTCTCCGCGGTAGATAATAATTTCACCCGTTTTAGAAGGATTTACTGTAATACCCCTCTCGGCTAGGAAATGGCATTCTATTGATCTAGACTTTAAAGATACGTCTTAGATCAGTTATATTTTAAAGATAAAAGAAACGTCTATTAATCTTTATTGATACAGATCACAGATTAGCTTAGACAATGAAGACTGTACTAACTATAGTAAAGATAGTTTAAGTACACTTAAATTAAATATTCTATTAAATAACTTAGTGTACATTAATTTTTACAAGTATACATAAACAGCCCTCCCGTTCCCACTGTTGGGACACAAAGCACAATTTTAGATTGATTCGGGCAACGTGCATTATGATTAGGTTAAAAGTTATTTAAGCAACAAATACCACTCGGTATATGAGTTTGTTGCCATGAGGTCAGAAATGGTAAGATGTGTTAAAGCAAAGCTTCATCACGAAGAAGAAATATCAAAAACTTTATCACAAAAACTGCACCAATTTTGTGGTACTTCTAAAAAACAATGTATCGCCATTTTACACAGCAAAGGGTTAGATACTGCGCCATAAAAGTAGACGTCTTCTCCTTAAACTACTTCTCCTTCCGAAGATCAAAAGAGCAGCGTGCAATCTGGACTCCTTGATTCTGAATGATACTATTTCCAAGTCAATCGCTTAGATTCTTTAGTCAGAATATTCCTCACCAACTCACAAATGGATGTATGGTGTCAAAGGTAAAAGTTTCATCAATGACGTTCAAACTCGTTAACTGAATATTTTACCGGTCGTGATGTACATTTTAGGGGTGTAAGGGACCCAAGCCAACCTCACCCGCTGGTGGTGCCCGAGGGTCCGGAAGCCATGCCCACTGTGACGGACCTTGGCAAGACGCCAGAACCAAGGATGCTGACAACGCGGAACCGATCAATGTGGAGATCTTTGGAGTAGGCCTATATCCAGCAGTAAACGTCTATCGGCTGATGATGATGATGATAAACATTTTCGTAATTTAACCACCATCCATAAATTTATCTGTACCTTAACATATAACAGATGTACCTACCTGATGAAATAACAAATTTCAGTGACCGGGTGACCCGTGTCACGCGCCCATATAATTTATCCGGATCCGGCTACGCTCTCAACGCAGACCGCTACGTGTTTCTATAAAAAAAGATCCCTTACGATATATAAAAAATATATCTTACAATATTTTAGACTTCTTAAAGGGCGACATATATGCTTTTTAGACCACAAAGCTACGACCCTACCAAGACGATCTGGTGGTGATTCATCCGCCTGTACGAGTACATAACAATAGTGTTTAGATGTTTACACAACTTCACATTGTGTTCATGTTATTAGTTAATGGGACCGTCTTGATACATTACCATGTTCCGGTTTATGGGACGCTGTAGCGAATGAAATTACTTAGGTAATCAGACTAATCTCAAAGCGACGAACACAATGCTGTGGCAGTGTGTATCATCCTAACTAGCGCCATGTTGTTATTAGCAGGCGTATCACTTTATCATCATCATCAGCTGATAGACGTCCACTTGTGGACATAGGCCTCCCTCAAAGATCTCCACATATGTCGGTTCTGCGTTTCCCGCATCCAGCGGCTTCCTACGACCTTCATGCAGCCAACATAGCCTTCGCTACCGCCGGGCAATAGGAGCCGTCGTTTGCAGGGGTTCATACGAGAGATTTGGGCCATTTCCCACCACGCTGGCCCAATGCAGGTTGTTGGGATCACTTACAATCATGTAAACGTGTCACTCGTATCGTCGCTTTGTCGAATAAAAAGAATTAGTTCACACCCTCCAAATTGGCGACGGTATTAAGTACCACTTATCTGTTATCTGGGTGTGTAAGGGGTCCCGCACAACAATTTACGCAACCCAAGCCAAGGTCACCTGCTCGTAATGCACCCTGATAACCAACGAACGAGGCTCTGACTTTCACGAACCCGCGTTGGGCTAATGTGATGGGAAATAGTCGAAATCCCCTCATATGATTCCCTACCCAATTGATATGGGAATCTTTGGGGAAGACCTATGTCCAGCAGCGGACGTTCACCGGCTGATAACGATGATGATATCCTTTATCTTAACATTTATCTACCATATTTGCACAGTAGATGCTTACGTTGTAACTTAGCAGTTCCTGGCTCCATCTCGGAGCCACGTTTCGTGAACTTCCGCGGTGGCAGATTTTTCGGACCTGTGCTATTAACTACCACCCTCATAATGTCTGCCATCATGACATCAGCTGGAGTAAAATTGGCTTACAAGACCCAGCGTTAGAACGATTAAGAAAGTAAGTATATATAAGTACGTATAAGCAATTTCAAGAGTTAAGTGATTTGAGGAAAAACAGCCTTCTAAATGCTAACTTTATCTCCATTAAAAAATCTAATAATTTTTGCTTATTAATTGTCTGATCCTTAATTTTTTTAATCTTTTGATTATTAATCTTAAGACTATTTCTATAAATAGGATAATATCTTAATCCTTAAACCTAGAAACCTGCTAACAGCGTTCAATGATTTATTTGACTTGTACAATGTTAATATAATTTACATAAAAAAAAGTGAACTGGATAATCTACTTTGAGTGTGCTTCATTACTTCTAACATAAGATAATTATGACAAATTGCTTCAAGGATAATAAATAAAAAAGATAACCAGGTCGACGGAAGCAGGCTCTATCTTGAAAAAAAAAGTTCCCTTCATTCTTGTTTGTTTAGCTTTCTGATCTGTTGATTGCAATCGGATGTTAGGTAAATCATTTCTAAGATAGAATGAAGGATTGTTTTGTGTATTACTATCTCTTCTGCAGGATACTGGAGTTAGATCTATGTCGTCGGAAACTAATTCGATATGTACCATTAAGCGTGCCGGAAGCAATTATGTTAAGGCAGTAATACTTAGACGAGAGACTGTCACAAAACAATACCAAAAAATTACTGCTTTTTATGACTGCATAAAAAAAAATATTAAGTAATCAAACACGTCTGCGGAGATATAAACCGCGATGGAGACGAAAGGAAAAATCTTTATTGATTACGGCAAATTAGGATTCGAACCGCGAACCTCAAGGAAACAATCAAAGTGTAGCAACAGTAAACAACTGAGCCGGAATTATGTCCGATTGTAGGGAACGACCGTTCACCGGATACGTGGCCTGAACTCAAACGAACCGCCGAATTGTTAATTTATATTAATTAGTTAATGCTCGTTGTCTTTTAACTGGCTGTCCCCAAACGGCTTCCATTACTCGTTGTTTTTAACCAAGAGTTTCTCTGAGCAGCAATAAGTGGCTCGACTCTGAAGCTTTATTAGATATTATAAACTTAAGTTGACTTACTGAATATTATAAAAAATAAGATACTTTCTTCTTCTCTAAAGGTATACTCTTTACAGAGTGGTCGTGGTCATCACTTCCGGTGAGATATTCAAAATAAGATACATATGTACTTTAAATATTTTGAGGAATGCTTGATATCTCCTTTAAGTTCCATTCTCATCGCAAAAAGAAGCTTATGGCCTTCTCCAATTCTCTTCTTCTTTTAACAGAAAATTGAGCAGATTGAGGCTTGAATGGTAACAAGTATTATCTACCACAACTACCAAAATATTTTATTAATGATAGTATAGACCTTATATTAAATGTTATCATTATTAACATTAACCAATAGGCGCCCGTTGTATTGGATGGCACTTCCTTAAAAATCTCCAAACCGATTCCGTGTAACCCTCATCCATCGATACTCAGAAAATCATCAATCCACCTTGCGAACAACCTTCCAGATGAGCATGAGAACAGAACAACTTAAGGCAGGATAGGGTTTTATTGGTGAGAGAAATTTTCAGACAGATTTTTACTGGAGACGATCAGAATGAAATGAGACGTGTGTTCATAGAAAGTAGTTAGTTACTTTAAAAGTTAGGTTAGTTAGTTTTAATTATAATTAGAATTGTTTTTATTATAATTAGAAATTATTGTCGTTTTGATTAAGATAAAAGTTAGGACGGAGAGTTTAAATTTGTTAGGATTCTATTGTTTACACTATCAACTGGTCCACCGACTGATTTCTAAACCTGCCGCTGAGGTTCATTGTATAAATTCAACATTGTAGAGATTCTACCCGGTTCGTTATCAGTTGTAACCGATGTTGTGTAATCAACATTTAGTTGCAACAATTTCCTGTTCCGCGACCACATTTTGAAACATCTCTGTCGAATCGAAACAGCTCGCTGGTTGAAACCTCGAACTTTAGAGCCTTTGACTCGACAAGATCTTGGCTCTTGTGAATGACTCGTTCATATTTTGGATACAGATAGTTTATAACGAAACACCCTAAGAGTCTCATAATGAATATTATCGAGTATAGTTATAGTTTTTGTATCTTTCCCATAAATTTACATTTAATTTATAATTTTCACGGGAGAAAAGAAGAGATGGAGAATAATGATAAGGAGTAATCAAAATCGAATGTTTCGTTTAATAACGTTAAGGAGAGATGTTGAACGTCTTTTGATAATGAAGAAAAACCTATAGATAGATATTAGTAAGGTTTTAGATATCATACTAATTTCAGTCAGGTATCGTTCACATGTGGACGTGGTGCAAACAATTCGTTGAACTCAATCGAAAGATTTTTTTTTATTCGACAAAGCAACAAGACGTGTCAGACTTGCACCTAATGATATTTGAGTTAGGATGTTATACACAACACCACATTGTAGTTGTCGGCTTGGATGTGGAGACATAACATTTTAAATCTTGTTACCACAAAAATTTCACTAGCTACAACACCCTTTAAACCAAAAAAATACTGTTTAACGGCAGAAATGAGAGCTACGCTAACTAGACGATCTCCAGCAACAGGGATCCACCACCAGAAAGAATAAATGTATTACACTGAAAAACTACTTCAGTCCAGATCAGAGTCGATAAAAAATCAAAAGTAGTAGGCATGTAAAGAATATTAGAGACAATGCTCGAACGCAGCCGCTAGCTACACGACGTATAGGAATTTACGAGCACTTAACGTCGAGTGAGGTTTCCTAGGACACTTCCGAATATAGTGAACGGAAAGACTGTTTATTGCCGTCACAATATCAGTGTGGTTAACCTACAGCCGTCGATTTTAGACCCATTCATCGTGATCATCAGATAGAGATCCACTGCTGGATATAATTTTTCGTAAGGTAATCTAAATGTCACTGTAGTGCTAAATGGACCCAGTAGCTAACATAACTTTTTTTAATATTGTTTGTCTGCCTTGGGAAGGAGGGTAAACTCTGGTCGCCATTATTGGGCTTTGATTCCCCATCGTTCGTAAGCTTCTACAAGCTCAACCCTGTGCCATTTTCGCCTCGCGATCGGTAACCTATTTCTAGCTCTTCTGCGAATTTCATAATTTCCGTTTTGATCTCGGAGTATGACTGTCGCCGTTCTGGTAAAATCCATCAGAGCTGCTCTTTTAAATTAGCTCCGACACTGTATCAGGGGGTCAATAGAGCAAGGCGGTATTCATCAAAGCGTCGGAACGAGCAAACATTTTGAAAACGTGGGGGACGGAAGGGAACTCGTTCTGGAGACAATGAACTTCACTCCGGACGTAATCTGCCAGAATGGGTCGCCATTAATATACTCTCGTATAGGAACGAGATCATAATCACTTATATACAGTAGCTAATGTTGCTTTCAACGGAAATGACTTCTATAAATATACATCAGCAGGATATAATGTTCGTCCTTTTTATTTTTAATCTGTAAGTATAGTAAATGACTTTTTTTCTAAATTTTCAGTTTAATAAATAATTTGAAACTGAAAAAGAAGTGAATAGATAAAGAAAGGACTAAGCAGAAAGTATATTTGAAATAGTTAATAGAGAGTTGTAATATTCTTTAAGGACTATACAAGTATGAATGTTATATCTATAGATGTTCTTGTTGTTAAAGGAAGAAAATCTTTCCTTGTGCTTTGATAGATCTCTATAGAAGAACACATGTTTTACACTTGGGTGTTTATCGGCGCGCTTCTTAGTGTATCTGGAGGTGGATCGGTATTCCTCACTTCACGGCATCTTCGGCTTTGAACTAAAAAAAAAGAGATTATATGATAAAAACTATGAACGGGCGAGATTCAAACGGTATTTTAAAAAACTTCAAACCAGATAATACATTATTAAACCATTAGTTTTTTAACAGGTACATTGTTGTATATTTTACGATACGACTTATGGAACCTTGAGAAAGAAATCGGAAACATGCGCCTGAAGATGAACACAGTATAATACTGTGTGAATGCTCTTATAAGTATTACAGTGTTATTACTAGGCACACGATTTACTATCACCTGGACCTCCTTCCGGATTAGTATAAATAAATAAAATTACTTACTGACGCGACGAATTACTACTTCTATTTTACGCTCGAACACGGTACCGAGGAGCAGGAAGAGTAATATTGCAATGATGATCGGTCCCATGTACCATCGTTCCTTACACGTCTTGTAATCTCTGGAAATTTGATTAGTTCACCATCAGTTGAGTGTAAGGTATAACGGTCCATAACAAGGTAATATTTACGTTTTGCACATCACACCTCAGCATCCTCAAATGTTTATACAACAGCTTAATACACTCATCGCTTACACGTTTAAGATTGTAAGCGTCAGTTAATGCACTAAAGCCTAATTACACTGAAGACTAGACACTACTAAATATACTGCGATGAAGAATAGATATTTGAATTGGTACATAGATGATGATGATGGTTCTAATAAGGGCACAATAGACGATGAAATGTGAATCTTCTCTTTTTGATTTCTCCCACAACTCACATTTCCTCGACGCTTCGTTTCGCTTGTGCAGTGAAAGTGGGGTAACTCTGGTACATCATTTGTATAATGGCGGTATCAAAATTTATCCGAAGGTGAGGGACTGATGGATGGAGTAGAGGACGCGGAACATGTTCCACATACTGTGGCTAAGTAGAATTATACCACGTATACATAATTTTTAAGAGTGGATTAACTTATTACTATGAAGGAACATCGTATAATTTACATAACTTCATGTTTTATCTAACAATTGTGACGTTTGATGTCACTGTCATATCATCCAAAGTCTGCTGACAATCAATTCAAAAGTAAATAAAATTAAAAAAGAAGGTTTCTTTAGTAATTTTTAAGGGATGAAATTTTTTCTTTTTTATCAAAGCGATGAGACGAGCGAAACGTTAACCTGATGGTAAGTGTTGCCTGTTCATAACCACGTGCCGCTAGTTAGGATGATATAAACTGCACCACATTGTGCTGGTCGCTTTGAGACATGCGTATCTGCAGTAACGTCGCAGCTTCTGTTCCTGTCACCAAACAGCAGTGTGCGAACAAAGCAACATCTGACACCGCTCGACAGCAGAAATAGGCTTCGCTGTGGTACATGCCTCAATAGTCTCTGGCAACAGATATAACAACAACAATACCCTCGAATCAAGGCCTATTATTTTCTGAATCCTATTTATATGTCATAGTCATATATGTAGGTGTAAGGGGTTCCGCTCAACATCTTACGGAGCCCAAGTCAACCTCACCTGCACGCGGTGCACCCTGCTGAATAACAGACGAGGCTCTGACTACCCACCAACCCGCATCTGTCCAACGTGGTGGACTAACCCAATTCCCCTCAATGAACTCTTCGTTGTGGAAGTCTTTGAGGGAGACCTATGTCCAGCAGTAGACGTCTATCGGCTGATAATGATGATGATGAATCATATATATACTATTTCTAGTCTCACCATGAGCAGAGCAGAGGTTTCCAAATATGGTAGCAATATTTTCGTCTACGTATTTTGCTCGCGCGTAGCGGCGTGAATGATTTTTTCAATTTCCAGTTCCGGTACGATTCTCTCCATGGAGCATCGGCTAACTGTTAGTTTAATCTAGCCCTCGCCAGCTATAGCTCGTTTGTTCCATTTTTTTTTTTTGTATATTTTAGTTGGCGCGAAGCTGTCGCGGTTTTATTACGTTTGTATACCATTTTGATACGCTACCTGATTGGAAGCTCTGACCCAAACCTTGTCACGAACTCCAATAACCAAATATTGTACATAGACAATTAGTAACAAAATCTATTTCCTCTTTTTTTCTATTCATGTAACTTCAAGTCACAGATCGTTTTGCTAACTTAGATCCTAAAGTAACACTTAAAAATTTTAACGTTATAATTTATACATATAAAATAGATTTTCACTTATGTAGACACCCATCACAATGTTTCCTTAACCATAAGGCCTGAACACTTAAAATTTCGCAGGACTATTCCTATTGCCGAGTATAGTCCATCTAGGAACGGATTTTATAAGATTCCTTCCCCAATGAGAGTTGTGAGGGTGTCGCAGACAGTAAAGCGGAAGAACACCTAGTATAAGTAAAGTTTATCAGTGTCTGATAGAGAAGCATAGAGAAAGTATTATATATGATAATACAATACCTTAGCCAACGTGGTGAATAAATGACCTTGACACTGTTCTTGTGTGAGAAGTCTTCGAATCTCATCAAGTGGGAACAATGAGAGTAGAAATAAAATGGACGAATTTAAAAATTTACAAATCTGTGCCTGTATATTCTATCTAACTTAAATATTAACGTTTTTACTAAACGTAATAGGAATCAGTTCTTAAGTAATAAGTACTTCAGTATTAAGCCGACATCATTACTTCTGTAAAAAAAACCTTGACGCTATTAAGTACAGGCTTGTCTTACACCAGTGGATGTCTAATGGTGTTGTAGACAAATGGGAGTGGTGCGGCGTTACATCCCCGCGACAATGGAGCCGGTATTTCGTCGAGGGGAGTTTAATGGCGTCGCATTTCGTCGGATTGTATCTGGAATCAAATTCATTGTACCATCAAATGAGGACCTTTGTTCCCCGCTCGCATAAATCATGGCAGGAAAATTACGGGTCCCCACTCATTTGGCAACCATTAAACGACCACCCGACTTAAATGATGGCACGAAATATAACAGCATCTATGAAGTTCGTTGCTTTATCACATTTATTTAATTCTTTACCTTTACCAAGATTGACATTAAATAAAGTCAGTCTGGGAGTGGACACCGCATACAGGTAACAGAAGTGTAGGACGCTCTCCCTCCAGATGGACCGACGACATCAGGCCGGTCGGAATTAGGTGGATGCGAGAACCTGAGGATCGTATTTGGTGGAAGATATTGGGGAAGGTCTATATCTAGCAGCGAATAAACAAAGGCTGATAATGACGATGATATAAAATCTTTAAAAAAAATTTATATGAATATAATACATCAACTCCCAGATGAACATGCATCAAGCGCCATTTTAACGTGGTGGTAAACATTGCTTAATAATATAACTTAATTTGTAACAAGTGAAAATATAAAGTATAGTATTCTCTAGGTCTTATATGTTCATTACTACAATACAGAGATCATGTTGTGTGTGATAAATTGATAATATGAGGATGATAACTAGCTATACGGATTCGAGAAAAGGTATCTCTAGAATTGTATCTGGTACCTTGGTGTTACAAAGCAAGAGTTAGCGCTGTGCTTCGGAGGCAAATAGAGTTGATGTTTTTCGCATTAGGCATAACAAGATCCTCACAAATCGAACATCCGGAATACAATGAAACTCTAAACTAAAACGATTGGCACAGGATCGAATAAGTTTTTTACAATTTACCGTCCGACTTCAATTTAAATATCAGTCGATGATGATGATAACAGTTCTCGTTCCTCTGTCAATGTAATCAGCGACAATTGGGACTTGAGAGTCGAAATATGTTTTAATAAATAATTATGAATCTCAGGAAAGCGCTTCGGAATTGTTCCAACGTTCGCTTCATAAGCAGATGGAGAAGGAGTGATCGTTTAAAATGTAATAATAATATAGATATCTAAGATCAAAGAGATTCCAGGCGAACAAAGCCGCGGGTAAAAGCTTGTTTATATAATAAGATTCCACGTTATTAATGTAGCGGGACATTATTAAGGCGTTCGTGCCGAGATTTGATGCTGGGATCATCATCGTTATTGGGTACTTTCGTTATTAAAAAATGGGATGAAATAATGTTTGCGATCTATCAGTGTCGAAGCTTTATTACGAGTAATATATTACCGACCAATGCGAGAGGTCCAGTACCTCAGTACCCAATTTCGGAGTCATATAAATTTCTTACTATACCCCACATCTAAAGTGTGACATAGTTATTAATAACAAAGTTAAGAAATGAGCGGTGAGTTTCCGATGAGAGGAAACATGGTAAGGAACCAGATATGATCAGAAAACAACAGCTTTCGTGGACATACGATATTCACCAACCTTCATTTAGCCAGCGTGGTGGGTCAACCACTTTGTCTTTCTCCTTCAAATAGAAGACATTAAAGTCCAGTAGTAAGAACATAAAGGATGCTGTTTAGTATCAAAAAAAGAGATTTATGAAGCCGCCGAAAATACTCTTCTAATATTATAACTTTGAACTGAAGGAAATACCTTGCGAAGAATAATTGAGTTATACATTATGTATAACGTCTCAAAGGTAATAATATTCGTTTAAATTTACAGAGAATATTTAATGTAAGTATATTACCTACGATTTAACTTAAAGAAGAAATGAGAAAAACTTATATATTAAAAGATATATGTATTAATTAAAATAGCAGCCCGTTATTCAGTCGCATCCAATAACCGCGTCGGAGCTGTAGGGGCCAGCTAAACGGAGCAGATTCCTCTCGACAACTTTTGGCAAACGTAAAAGAAACTTAACGAATAACAAAAAGTCATTTTCGTCTCACTTAATTTAATCTTCAGTGCCTTTTGAGATGGTATATTTCACGGGCTAACTTTATTCAATAACAATATCTTATCTTAAATAACTTTGACTAGAACAAAGAAAAATAATTATGTATAGCTTAACAATAGAGAAGTTGTAAGGGGTCTCGCACAACAACTCACAGGATCCAAGACAACCTCACCTGCTCGTGGTGCACCCTGCTAATCAACAAACGAGGCTCTGGCTCCCACCAATCCGCATTAAGCCAGCGTGATGAGAAATGAACTAAATCCCCCTCATATGAGATACAAACGTAGAGATCTTTGGAAGAGGTTTATGTGGACGTCTATCGACTGAGGATGGATGATAAGAACAGATAAATAAAACTTTAAGAAACAAAACATTTTTTTTTTACGAACGACGAAACGAGTGGGACAATCACCTAATATTAAGTGAATACGGCTGCCCATAACGTGGCGTTAATTAGGATGTTATACACATCATTGCATTGTCCTCGTCGCCTTATGAATGTCGTTACTGCAGTGATTACGCTACAACGCCCGTCAAACCGGAACACAGTAATATTTGCACACTACTGTTTGTAGATTGCAATAGGAGCTGCGGTGATACCTACCTAGACGTTCTCCGACAGCAGAGACCTATCACCAGTAAATAAACTTAAAAAAATAACTTTAAGAGCACACAAACAAAAGGCTAATGTTAAACTCCACCTTCAAGACAGAAAGGAATTTCCCGGTTATTCAAGTGATAACAGGAGATGTCGGAGTCATTGGAGTATTTACAGAAGATTAAGTGCTAGAAGAAATAGAGAGCAAGAAGAGTAGAGCAAGACTTTTAATTATTGTAAATATGGAGATGTACACGTATGTAAATTAATAAAGGTGGCCACCAGCACAGCGCCTATAACAGCCGACAAACAGTACTGTGCAAACATTACAATGATCCGGTTTGAAGGGTGCTGTAGCTAGTGACTTGAGTAAGGTGACAAGGCTTGACATCTTATGTCTCAAGAAGGTGCTGTGTATATCTTCCTAACTGTAACGTGTAAGTCTTAAAAACCGTAATATTGTACGGGAGGAACATAAAGATATTTTTTTTTTGTAAAATATATTTAATGAATCAAAGTACACACCGTTGTTGTCTATGCACTTTTGTCATCTCATAGGTAGTTCATTGATCCCTTTACTAAACAAACCATGGGGGGCGAGAATCAATAAACTCTTTGAAGACGGTTTGGACTGCCGCATCGGAGTTGAATTGTTTTCGTTGTAAGAAGTTGTCCAAATTCCGGAAGAAATGGTAATCTGTAGGGGCAAGGTCCAGGGAGTACGGTGGATGTAGCAGACATTCCAATTGTAGCTCATCTAACTTAGTGGTTGTTTGTTGTGCAGTGTGTGGTGGTGGTGTTGCGTTGTCGTGAAGCAGCAGTGGCTTACAGCATTGACCAATCTCGGTTGTTTAGCAGCTAGTTCCTCTTTCTTGGTCTGCAGTTGCTGACAATAGATATCTGCCGTAATCGTTTGGCCAGACTTTAGAAAGCTGCAGTGAACGACACCGGCGCTAGTCCACCAAACACTTTTACTCTCAAGCTATGTACGTTACAAAGTTATTTCCAAATGAAAACAATTATAATAACCAACCGAAGCACGGATGCTGGAGGCTGTACGTTATGATGAAAAGGTAATGGTTCCAAAAAATACTGTTTAAATATTTTTTTATTTTTGACTTAAATGGAATTTGACGTAAATGGGTAGATGCGAGAAGCTGAGAATAGCACGTGGTGGAAGACATTGGAGAAGGCCTATATCCAGAAGTGTATAAACAAAGGCTGATAATGATGATGATGATAACTACTGTGGATCTGTGGGCATAACAGATGACGATCTTTGAGAAGGTCTATGATCATTAAAATGTTGAAGTGATCATATAAATGATTTATTTTCGTATATGTTCCATTTCTGAGTTAAACGCGATGAGGTCGGTAGAGCTTCCATTACTCAGACTCTTGGGAGAGCAGAGTTATCGGATACAATTATACATCCAAAAGTGGCACGTTATAAAAAAAATTGTTGCACGTCACTGGTGTCCTTCAAAGGTATAAATTTTAAAATGTTTCTAAAGAAACTTGGTTATTTCAGACAAGAGGATTTAAATGGCGCCATATTTTGCTGTCCCGCGTTTAAAAAGGAATTTATTGTGACGTCAAACGCGATCCTTTGTAGCCGCCTGTGCGGAGTATGAGGTGGAAATTACAGCCGCTTTTGTATGGGCCACGGAATTGTGTGTTCAATTTTAATTCATACACACACACACACACACACACACACACACACACACACACACACACACATTAATGTAACAACTGCCGGAGAGGAGATATTTATTTAGCGCAAACACATAAATGTCTGTCATTTCTCGTGCCGGCGATTAGTAACACGTACGTGGGGTAGTACCGTGGCCGAAGCCGGTACGGCCGGTTAAATCCGGCTACGGAATTAATTCAGCGTGCTGCGGAGCGGGCAGCCCCCAAGTCCTCGCGACTTACCGGCTTGATGTATGTGCGGGCCGCAGGGCGCCGGGTTGCGGCCGCGGGGGAAATTACCCGGGCCGCGGGCTGTCCGGGCAATCTCGCCCTGTCTCCTCGCAGTGACGGCCTGTGACGTCATACGTCACGGCTACCCGACGCGTCCAGTCCTCACGTCGTCAAACGCTCACCGTAAACGTTCAGTTCCTAATTCACCAACCGGTTTAGAAGACTTTAATTTTAACCTAATTATATTTTGTAATATTCTAAAAGAAAAACCCCACCAACCCGCTTTGGGCCAGCGTGGTGGGAAATGGATCAAATCCCCCATTATAAACCCCTACAAACGACAGCTCCTAGTGTCCGGCGGTACCGGAAGCCATGCTGACTGTGACTTGATGAAGGTCGCGAGAAACCGCTGCCAGCGGCCTGCGCAAGACTGATCGATGTGTAGATCTTTGGGGGAGGCCTATGTCCAGTAGTGGACGTCTATTATCTACGCAATGAGCGATACGGTTTTACTGGGTGGTAGACGTCTTTGGCCGGAGACCATCTAGGTAGTTACCACAGCAGCGCCAAGTGCAATCGACAAACAGCACTGTGTCCCGGTTTGAAGGGCGCTGTAGCTAGTGTCATTATTTGGGTATTAAGAAAACATTTTATATCTCACGGCAATTAGTGCAATGTGATGCTGTGTATACCATCTTAATCAATGCTACGTTATTATATGCAGCTGTATCACTTACCATCAGGTAAACAAGATGTCTTGTTGAATAAAAAAAATATTTTGAAACGGTAATATTAAAAACAGCCCCCACATTCCGCGGATATACTTTACGTAATGTATTATAAACATTGGTACTTTACATTTGGTGATTGGGGGTATCAATAATGTGCCCCTTTTACAGCTCCACCCCGCTGTATTTACATAATACATGAATACGCGATCAGTGGATGGATGTGTGTCATCTCTTATTCGATCACTTCCTGTTTACGTCACGTCTGTACCGTTTGTTTATGAACCTATATAATCTACAAATACATATATATTTCTTAGCATAACGTCTTTTACGTATTGCTAACTGTTTGTTGATCTAATTTTTTTTTTATTTGATGATGAAGATGAGTAAAATGTTCACTTGATGGTAAATGAGACGCCATACTTATAACGTGACGCTAATAAGGATAATATGTTCCACCGCATTATAGTCGTCTTCTAGAGTCACAAGATGTTATACAGCACCCTTTAAACCGGAACACAGTAATGTTTGTCGACTGCAATAGGCACTCCAGCGGCACTTACCTAGATGGTGTCCGGCAACAGAGACCTACCACCAGTAAAAACCAACTATTAAAAGATGACTATAATGTCTATATATATATATGTATATATATAAATTATTGTGTATGGTTATATAACATACAAATAATAGAATAGTATACAATATAATAAGAGGGGTGTGAGGGATCTTGCACAATAACTCACGGGGCCAGAGCCGACCCCACCTGCTCGTGGTGCACCCTGTTAATCAACTAACGAGGCTCCGGCTCCCACCAACCCGTATTAGGCTAGCGTGGTGGGAAACGGCCTGAAACCTTACAAACGACGGCCCCATGTGCTCGGCAGGTCGCGGGAAGCCGCTTGATGCGGGTAACCCTGGACCGATAGTGTGGTGACCTTTGGGGGAGGTTTTTATCCAGCAGTGAACGTGAACGCTGATGATGATGATACAATATAATATCTATATATGTATGTATGTGTGTGTGGGGTGTAAAGAGTTTCGTTCGACATCTTACGAAGCCCAAGTCAACCTCACCTGCACGCGGTGCATCATTCTAAACAACAGACTAACCCGCACTGAGTCAGCCTGTTGAGGCTAAGGCCCAATTCATCCTCAATGTAGATCCCTGAAAGAGGCCTATCGCCAACAGTGGGCGTTATCAGACTGATCGTTCATCACTATAAATAAATAATACTTGCATTGGTACAGATATAAAGAAAACATTGCTGTTTCGCTTGCATGGCAAGCTGCATCGGTCGATAAAGCAATTCCTTTCAACCTTTAATTCCATTTCAAAATATCTGGAATTCCTTATCTTGCAAGTTGTTCAGCGCTTGAGCGACGGGCGGAACTCTGCCGCGATCCCTCTGCAGAGGGATCTGTAACAAGAAGACGCTACGGTAAAATCTGTACCAACTTACTTTACTTTCAAAATACTTTTATATAGAATTTAAAAATTAACATTAATACTAACAAAATTGGATGCAAGGAGTCCCGAACGTAACTCACGGGACCCGAGCCAACCTCATCTGCTCGTGGTGCGCCCTGCTAATCAACAAACGAGGCTTTGGCTCCTACCAACCCGCATTCGGCCAGAGTGGTGGGAAATGGCCCAAACCTCCCCCCCCTAATCACTCCCATTTGAATCTTTACCTGATCGTGTGGGAATCTTTAAGAGACACTTGTGTCCAGCAGTGGGCGACTATCGGTTGATGATGATGATGATGATGAGTAAACAAAAACGCAACAAAGTGAACATATTTCTTTCACAATTTTACTATTAGGTCTCTGTTGCCGGATAATCTAGGTAGGTACCACCGCAGCTTCTATTTCTGCCGCCAAACAGTAGTGTGCAAACGTTACTACGTTCCAGTTTGAAGTGCGCTTCAGCTAATGAAATTATTCGTGTCAAGGTGACGAGAACAATGTGGTCATACCACTTACCATCAAGAGAACCTTAAACTCGTCTCATCACTTCGTAGAATAATAAAAAATAGAACAGAAATAATTTTCCTCTGCTTTTCCTCATCATGTATCTAATTAAATATTCTTTCGTATAGTTTCATCCCAAAAAAAACAGCAGGGCAAAATAACAAAATGGCGGACATAATATCCATGTACTAAAAAAAAGTAAATACTTTCGGCTCTCTTATTCGTTACAATACCACAGACGGAGAGATATACATATGCTCTGATAAATATGGATCTTCAGGAGCCAATTGTTAACCTTATTCTTTCATCATCATCATCTTCAGCCAATAGACGTCCACTGCTGGACATAGGCCTCCCCCAAAGATCTCCACATCGATCGGTCCCACGTTACTCGCATCCAGTCCAATTATCACCAGATCGTCGGTCCACCTTGTGGGAGGCCTCCCAACACTACGTCTACCGGTACGCGGACGTCACTCGAGGACCTTACTGCCCCATCGGCCGTCGGTCCTTCGTGCAATATGCCCTGCCCACTGCCGCTTAAGTCTAGCAATGCTTTAAGCTATTTCGGCGACCTTAGTTCTTCGGCGGATCTCCACATTTCTTATTCTTTAACCTCCAAATATTCCATATAATTGCTATTGACACAAAAGGGTTAGAAAATAAATTCCTTTTCCTCCAGTACGAATGGAGTTAATAAACAAATCAATGGTATTGTAATAACTTCACCATCTCCAGAAACTCTGGAGAAACTTTTCCCTGGTACCTAATAATTTGTAGAATTCCGGAGCTGCGCTTTATACGTAACTTGCAATCGAATAGTTTCTACAAGAGTACATTCATTACGGAACTGTGCGCAGGATATCCGCTATTCATATCTATGGATATATACAACTAATATAATATAATGAGTTTTCTATTTAATTCATATAAACATATACTAGATGATCATATCAAAATTTTTAATTATTTTATCTGTTTATTTGTCTGTCTCAAGTGATCTCTAACACGACGGACAGTAAAACCCTTCGGAGAAGGTAATTCCCTTTTTTTGATGGTCCCTTTGGAGTAGGTATTTTGTAAAATCCATTTTAAGCTGACCTGTACTCGGCAAAAGGAATTTTACCACTAAATTTTAAATCTCCAGATCTTATAGATCCAGAGATATCGTGATGAATCTTTACATATATATGTATAAACGTATATATTTAATATTTTTTCTTTAATTAGAGTCCCGTGTGAAAAACTTAAGTGATAAAAACAAATAATATGCGATCCGGAAACATAAACAATATACACGAGCAATGTCTACCAGTTTCAACTACTACGTTTATAATGAAGGAGCTTCCGCTATGTGATGATGAAAATAACTTTCATGAATAAAAACGTAGTACTAAATACGAATATTGTGTACGAAAATGCCCATTGTTGGGCATAAGCAATAAAGTTTCTTCACAGCATCATTGGTGGTAGATAGCCCATAAGTAGACAGTCTAGACTCTCATATTATCTACTTCTATCGTGATACTATAGTGTGCAAACATAGCTTACTTCCGGTGAGCAAGGCGATATATCTGAAGGAAATAATCTATGGATCGAAGCTGGTGATATCCTTCAAATAACCCTTCATCGTGGGTACCTTTTACCATCAGCTATGGATTTCTATATTTATATTAATTCTACGTATGTTATTACTATGGAATGAAGGCTTTATCAAATCATATGATGTGCTCATAATAAATAATAACGGAATATAAAAGACGTTGAAAATCAAATTAAGTTAAATATATCAAATACATATATTCCTTTTAATAAAGAGCAAAAAAGACTTTATGACAGCGGTGGGATTCGAACCCACGCCCTTTCGGACTGGTGCCTAAAACCAGCGCCTTAGACCACTCGGCCACGCTGCCTGATACGCGACTACTTTAAATAGATTACTATTATAGTAATAACTTATATTACTTAGTATTCTTCCAATTTACGTCCCCACTGCTGGGGCACAGGCCTACCCTCAATACGAAGGCGATGGACCACAGTCACCACGCGGGCCCAATGCGGATTGGTGACTTCACACACACCTTACAATAAATTCTAATTCACGTGCAGGTTTCCTCGCGATGTTTTCCTTCACCGTTTGTATTTCGCTGTTGTTACTTAAGTTTCCAAATATACGTAACTTAAATATTAAAGTGACCGGTACATGCCTAGATTCGAATTCGCGACATTCGCAATGAAAGCCGCACACTCTAAGCATTAGGCCAGCGAGCTAGTCCATTATGTGTTACTTAGTACTTCTTGAGTAAACTGGAGGTAGGCCTCTGTTGCCGGAGGCTATCTAAGTAAGTAAAACCGCAGCTCCTGTTGAAGCCGCGCGTTATTTGAAGGGTGCTGTAACGGAAATTATGTGGTGCAGTGTATACCATCCGAACAAGCGTTACGTTGTTATGGGCTGGCGTATCACCTACCATCAGGGGAACGTCGTGTTAGTCTAGTAGCTTCGTTAAATAAAAAAATTTAACCGAAGAGAATACTTATGTGATTAAGTGAAACGTCTGCCGTCATATGCAGGAAAGTAAACACTAGCATCCTGCTATCCTTATCTCATGGGTGATTTCAGTATTACTATGTGGTACTATTATATTTTAGCTCACTGCTAGAATGTTCAGTGCCTTCACATCAACCAGTCTGAAGTCGGTGACGGAACCGCGACATGTGACGCCACGGCGGATGGATGAACTGGAGTTATCTGGACAGGGAGTCCCCGCTGATTTCCCCAGTGGCTCTATCTTTAGGTCCTTGTATAAACTAAAATGTAATGATCTTATAGTTAAACCTATAATTAATTTTAAGATAGTATATGTAGCTATTTTGAAGTTTTCTGTTTAAGTAGTTAAATTGCAAATATTTTTTTTTTTTTAATATGGAAGAGAAAGGAAGAAGTGTTTATAAAAACTATAAAGAGATCAAAAACTTCTTATGGTCATATTGTGATAGTCTTCATTTCTTACAACATGGTCATATAAATGGTGTAAGGGTTCCCGCACAACAACTCACGAGACCCAAGGCAACCTGACCTGCTCATGGTGCACCCTCCTAATCAATAAACGAGGCTCTAGCTCCCACCAATCCGCATTGGGCATGCATGATGGGAAATAGCTTAAATCCCTTCAAATGAACCCCTACAAACGACGACCCCTGGTGCCCGATGATGCAGGCGGCAAAGGACTGATCGATGTGGAGATCTTTGGGGGAGGCCTGTGTCCAGCAGTGCATGTCTATCGGCTGATGGTGGTGGTGGTCATATAAACATTGAATAAATGTAAAGTTATATTAGGCACTATTGACATATAACCATAACTGTTATTAAAAACATTAATATCACTTAAAAAAAATTAACAAATATTTCCATAATAAATTTTGATTTACTGATGAAGTATGAAGTTTACTTCAATAAAAAAAAATCATCAAAAGTTGCTTCAATAGAAATGAACAATTTCAGGTTCAATGTGGGAACTGTTTTTCTTTAACTGTATCCGTATGAAAAATCAAAATTTTCCTTCTTCTTCCTCAGATCACTCTTGACAGAGTGTCGCAAGATTCACAACACAAATTTTTTAGGCTGTTAAAAAAAAACGTCCCTTTCTCGGATGCTAAGGTGTACTTCACCACTCACCCCTTCAGCGAAGAAAAGTGAGTTTTGACCTTTCAAATAAGAGGGGTATAATAAGAGACACATAAAGGGTGAAATAATAAAATTGGGGATCCAGACAATATCCTTAATTTTTTTCTTATCAGGGCTGTTTTATAATATGAATATACATCGAACTTTTTTTTATTCTACGAAGCGACGAGACCAGCGGGACGTTCACCTGACAGTACGTGATACGCCCGCTCATGTCTACGTTCAGCTGCTTGTTAGGTAGATATATACTTCACCATATTTCGCTCATCTCCTGAGACATAAGATGTCGAGTCTCATTGCCTCAGTAATTACACTAGCTACAGCGCCCTTCAAACCGGAACACTGTAATATCTACGCACTTCTGCTTTGCGATAAATTTAGGCGCTGCGGTGGTACCTACCTAGAATATCTTCGGCAACGAAAACCTACCGCCAGTTTCAAGATTTTCGTGAACACTTAAGATCTTCAGCTTTCCAAGTTCCGTGTATTCATTAAACAAGTAAATAATTGGGCGCCCGGACACTGAACTGTTAATTAACGTCCATTTCATTTCTTGAACCAATACGATCTCTCCGCAGACCAGCTCCGCAAACACTACCTTCACGTAGAAATGCAGCTGTATGGAGCCGCATCTGCAGCATACTTTCAGTGTCCGATACGTATATAGCTTTTGTGTATAGACCAGCTGTTCCCCGTCCGCTTTGCTGGCCGTAATATAAAATTAGACTTGAAAATTATCCTAAATATTCCTTGAGAACAATCGAAACTGTAAATGGCTTCCTATAGCAACCGTTACTATAGCAACCGCATGAATAAAACCAAATGAAAATGTTTATAAAAGTTATTTAGAAATAAAATGATGAAGGAACTATGAAATTCAAAAACTAAATAGCCTATAACCATCCACAAATCATTCCGAGTCGACTTATTATGTTCCCATGATACGTTCACTGGTTTTCACGTGATTGGCGAACAAACAAAACCCATTCTCATTATGTATATATATATATATATATATATATGAACTAGACATTTCTATTTATAATACAAATCCCCGTAAGATAAGACGTTCAGACAGCATCATAATGTTTCCTTCGCTTTCACATAAAGATGAAATATCTCGTTACCTCAGTCATTTTCAAACCTGAATACGATAACATCTGTACACTACTGCTTGGTGTTACAAGTAAACGTCACTAACGATGCAAGAGAATAATTCCAAGGAAAGTGTACTAACTGTTCTTATGAGATCCGTCTATTAGTCCAAATAAAATTTCGAAAAATGTGCATACACAATATTTATATACACTGCTGGTAGATCTATGTTCCCGGTATCCGTCCAGGTACCCAAGAGGATTAAACTATTAGGATTATGCCTAAGAGGCTTAGGGTCCTCCTCGGAGACGCATTAACACAAAGTGTAGAAAGGCACCAGTGTGATCTATTTGAGATCCCGGAGCCTCTCCTAATGCACTGTGTGAGTGAGTAAGAATCTCACATAACCCCGACTTTCCCACAGAAGCAGGGTATCTTTCGAAGATTTCTCACCCGAAACCAAACAAAAAAAGTACCATCGCAGCTCCTATTGCAGCTGAAAAACAGTAGTTTGTAAAGATTACTGTGTTCCGATTTGAAAGGCGCTGTAGCTAGTAATTACTGGGGTAAACAGCTTCATAAAATAAAAAAAAAAACTAGAGCATACAAATATGCACAAAAATATTGTAATATAATATACAGCCTCTTCATCGTTCCAACTACTAGACTTTGGAACGTTCTTTCACAATGTCCATGAAAGCTGTGGTTCTTTGAATAAATTGGTTTCAAAGAAAGGTAAATATCGTTGGGAATCGAACCCACGTCTCATCTCAACATCTCACTCACATCGATCCAGATTTTTAGTAACTAAATATCAGGTTAAAACCATTTTAACTGAGAGCGACATGAGCTCGGTCACCGCTCCGCTACTCGAGAACTTTTGCAATGACACGGCGTGCGTTCGTGTTTTGAAGGGACACGGAACACATTTTTCAGTTAACGACACAAAACAAAATCCTTACTCATTAAAATTCCTAACGAACTGTAATCAATTTATTTAGAAATCTAACAAAACTATGCATAATTCATAATAATAGAACGAAATGTGTTTCCTCTGTTAGCCAATCACGAAAAAAATAGTGAACGTAGCGACATGGAAACATGATCATTCGACGCGGGATGATTTGTAGATGGTTACAGGCAATTTATTTTATGAATTTATCTATATCTTTCATTATTTTATTTCTAATTAACTTTTATAAACATTTTTATTTCGTATTATTTATGCGGTTGCTATAGTAACGGTTGTAGTCACAAATTTCAAGTCTGATTTTGTATTACGGCCAGCAAAGCGGCCGGGAAACACTTACTGTTATTTATACTTGTTTATTATTTCTTGCACATGACTTAGATAATTAAGTTTGTATATATGTTGTAGTTTTATTTTGTACTTATACTTTACTTGGTCTTGGACCTATCTACATCAATAATCATTAAGTTCTCTTTGTAGTGTACCGCAAGAATAAAGTTAGGAAATAACAAAACTCCAAGCTGCGTCAATGAAATCTTTAAGAATATTTACATTTATTTCTATAAATGTTATTTTACTGTGATTTCCGTTTGCATTAATAAATAACTATTCGTAATAATAAACTTCTGACAACTTAATCGATGAATGAACCTCTCATCACAAAACGTAGGGATATAATGATTAAACCGAGTAAAGACGAGCTGTGGTTGGTAAGACCCGCGATCAAATCCCGTTCAATCATTCAACATCATAAATCCAAAGTCAACTTATAAAGAAAACTTGAATACAAATCTCAACCTTATGCTATTAGTAATAAGGATAAAAATACAGCCGCAGATAACCTGCAACTGAACCTCTGAAGACTAATAAAGAACTGTAATAGATAGTTCCAAATTTTATCAATATAGTTAGTGTAATTCATTTATGCGCGCGGTTGCATGTGTGCGTGGGCTTAACGTATGCCGTTTGGATTTGTGTGAGTGATGCTTCGAATATGTACACACAGACACACTTGTTCTGCCGTGTTTTTACTACACTATGCGTAGTACCACTATTTACACAATTAAATCGAACTCTGTATACGAATGCTGATACGTTATCTCCCTTCTTTCCTCAGATTGAGTAGTGAAGACATTTGTCTCGCCATTTTTACGGATGCTGTAATCAAATACAGTTAATATTCTTTTTTCTTTATTCGACGAAGCGACGAGAGGAGCAAGACGTTCACCTGATGGCGATACGCCTGTTCATAACATCGTAGCGCTAGTTAGAATGTTATACACTGCACCACATTGTGCTCGCCTTAACACATGAGATTATTAGTCTCGTTACCGCAGTAATTTTATACAATCATATTGAGTAAATTACTCCCTATAGCTAACAGCTGCCTTCATCGCGTGTAGGGATGACAGGAACACAGTGGAAGGGTTATTACAATGACCTTTGTAAAACTTTATTAACTTTACTGTGGACATTATGAAAGCGATGAGGATATAACAGTATGTGTAACGTCCACGGTTCAAGTTGGTAGCTTAAACTTTGCTGTAGCGAGCGCGCAAAGACGCGGCCCCCGGGGAAATTACCCGGCGGCCCGTAACCCGCCTAATTCGTCCTTGTCCCATCCAGCATCCCGTCAAAATGGCGACATATTAAATTCACAACTGCAAGACTACTTCCCGCTTAGTGGTAGCGACACTGGTGAGTACATTTTCGATCTTTATCTAATCAACGACACAACGGGCCAAGGACACATTTGAAAAAACTCGAGGTATTTTCTAAACTGCATTATTACCTCCGCTGTAACTGCTCTCCTACTTCCGGCTGGCAACAAGTAGACATAAACACACGTTATACTATATAGAGACGCTCATTTGATGTTAAGTGATACGCCTATAGTAAAGTTCCGCTAATTAGAATGACACACACAGCACCCCGTTGTGCTCGTCGCCTTCAGATAATTTTTTATGCAATTAAATGATAAGACGAGAAAGACGTTCACCTGATAGTAAGCAAGACGCTTGCCCATAGCGTGGCGCCAGTAAGAATGGTATACTCTGCATCAAATTCCGCTCGTCGCCTTGAGACATATGTTCAGTCTCGTCACCCCAGTAATAGCACTAGCTACAGCGCCCTTTAAACCCGAACGCAGTAATATTCGCTCACTACAACAGAAATAGGAGCTGCGGTGTTACCTACCCGGACAGCCTTCAGCAACTGAGACCTACTACCAGCTATTAATCATGTTAATGCATAGCTGTTATATGACAGATAGATTTTCTACACCATCTTCGTTCTGATTATAGTTTATCATCTTGTAAATTTTTTGGCCAAATATTATTAAGGATAAATATATAAAAAAAATCCTTAATGATTAATGTTCTCAGCGTTCAATGTATTGTAGTTATAATTTTATCATGGGCGACTAATAAATGGGTTACAATTACCATCAGATGAGAATATTCTACTCGTGTCATCTCCGAGTAACTTGACACGGGTTCGTTCGTAGAATAAACTATTCAGGAGGAACCTGGAAATATCATCCTTGTCTACATATATATATATATATATATATATATATATATATATATATATATATATATATATATTAAAACACTATATAAGGTATAAGTTTATCTTTAACTGTTAATATTCAAGTTAACGTGTAGTACAACGCGCTGTGCGACTTAACAAAGCATTAGTTCGATCACTGAAGCAGAACTTCCGGTGAAAGAAAACATTGTGAGGAGACCGGTAAGTTCTAAGAACAACAGCTTATCAAGACATCCGCCAACCCTCATTTTGCCGGCACGGTGGATAAATGGCCTTGATTATTTCTTTGACAGTTAAGACACATGTACCCGACCATGGAAATATTAAGACATTTCCTACACTACAAATGACAAATAGTTTAATTTTTTTTATATATTACATACTATTGCTAAAACCATTTAAATTTTTTTTTATGCAATTAAACGACAAGACGCGCGGAACGTCCACCTGATAGTAAGTAATACGCCTAGCCATAACAACGTGGCGCTAGTTATGATTGTATATACTATACCACATTATGCTCGTCGTCTTGAGACATAGGGTGTTAGGTTTGGTTACCCCAGTAATTACATATTGTAACAAGAAGTTAGTTAAAGGACTCAACAGATGGCGCCACCACAAATAATAGATCGTGCTTTCATGTACCATAACACCAATACATATAACGTTGGTACATTTTATGTACATGGACTGGACTAGACGAAGCATTACGGATTATATAATTCTTCCTTTACTGGATCTATTTGGATCTCTGTAACGTTAAGCCTTCGGCCAATAAGTCTTTACGGAGTATGCAATTCTATTCATTTACTGGATCTCTATGGATCTTCGTAATATTAAGAGGAAGAAATACTATTGTTATAATTATTAGATCCTGATCCCCTCACCCCTCTTCACTATCTGTACAACTTGTAATATTAATCTATAATTAATATTACGGGCCGAGTGTATATCATTGCACCAGATCATGCTACACATATCATTATTTTGGAGTATCAAAGCCAATTCTAAGATATACGTATACACAAATAAATCAAACATATAGTACACCCCCCACCTTTTTTTATCCTTTTTATAAATACTCTTAATTTCTTTATAGTCTCTTAAATTTCTTTTAACCATTGTTTGTTTAATTGTAAATTTATATGTAATTTCATGAAAATTAGATGAAATATCTTTCAGGGTTGGGAGAGAGACGGACGATAAATGGAGTAACGTCATGTGTCATCATCAGCTGCTAAATGTCCATTGCTGGATGTAGCCCTACCCTAAAGATCTCTTCATGAATTGATCTAGTGCTGCTCGCAAAACCGCCAATCACTAGGGATTTGAGTCTTTTCTCACCACGCTGGCCTAATGCGGGTTGGTGGGAGCCAGAGCCTCGTTTGTAGATTAACAGGATACACCACGAACAGGCGAGGTTGGCTTGGGCCCCGGGTG
The DNA here is from genome assembly GCA_029030555.1 of Ornithoptera alexandrae. Taxonomy (NCBI): domain Eukaryota; kingdom Metazoa; phylum Arthropoda; class Insecta; order Lepidoptera; family Papilionidae; genus Ornithoptera; species Ornithoptera alexandrae. The sequence continues at coordinate 9,449,412 of JARDVY010000298.1, forward strand.
TTGTTATGCGGGAGCCTTTACACCTCTATGCCTAAGCCTCGCACGTTACATGTGTGAGATTTTTACTAAATACAGTATCCAAGATACAATATGATATTTGCAAGTTATAAATACAGTAAAATTCCACATCCGCTTTACTGGCCCTAATACCCACCTCCATTTGAATATTTCTACCAAATTCCAAGTCTCCAGGCCTTATGCTTGCAGAGATATCGTGATGAGTATCTACAGGTGGAAATGTCTTATATGTGTATAGACATGTCTTATGGCAACATTTTCTTTAAACAAATAGTCAGTAAGGGATGTGCTCACGGTAATATATTCAACGTTAGTAATGAATAACTTCAAAGGGCTGTCAGGGAAAGTGGAAAAAGTCTATTCAAATATTTATTGTAAGGCTACGTTCGTATCCATCATAAAAAGCTGTTTATGCAATGAGAACGCTGGAGTCGAAATGAGGTGTGAATGTCAGTGGAATAATAAATTCGACCTTTCCTCTTAATCCCACACGAGAATTAAATTCGTCGACGTCACAGTCCAGACTTCTTTTGTTCCTGAATATTAGACTAGTTCAAGGTGACAGTAAAATTAGAACAGATAATGTGACCCTGTGTTCATGTAAGTGATGAGCATCTTGTGGTGCTGTATGATCCTAACTAGCACTACTTTGTTATGGGCAGGCAGAATACGAGGCGAACGTCTCGTTGCTTCGTCAATAAAGAAAAAGAGATTGTAACCTCCTTGAACCCTCGATGTTTGCTTCTCGAAACGAAAACCTCCGGAGACTATGTTTGGTCTGAAAAATTAACCAAATTATGTGTTGAACTTGAAAGTCCTCCTGCGATTCCTGTGAAGGTTGTTGAAATTCACTCTTGCAACTTTGCAGCACCCGCAAAGTGTGCCGAAACGAGCTCGCATGTTTCTATTCCCCTCGTCATCAGCAGTAACAGTTTCGGTTGGCCGCTGACGCAGCTAATTGACTAACACATCCGGGGTAAATCGACACTTGGACAGTCAGCTGAGTGCTGAAATATGCGTGTGATGGTGAACGGAAGGTCATCTATAGAGTTGTAAATTTATCCAAGAGTACTTAACAAACATTTTTTTATTCTCCGACGATCCGATGAACCTAACGAGATGATCGCTTGATGGTGATACACCTGCCCATAACAACGATAGTTGGGATGATATACACATCACCACAATATGCTTGTCACCTTGAGAATTAAGATGTTGTCTCGTTACTCCAGTAATTTCACTAGCTATGACACCCTTTAAAGTGGAACACATAAATAGGCGCTGCGGTGGTACCTATCTAGACGGTCTCCGACAACAGAAACGTCATCATCATCAGCCGATAGACGTCCACAGCTGGACATGAGCCCCCTCCCCCTCTCCAACCCCCAAAGATCTCCACGCGATTGGTCCCGCGTTGCTCACATCCAGTGGGTTCCCGCGACTTTCACCAGATCGTCTGTCTACCCTGTGAGAGGCCTCCCAACACCACGTTTACCGGTACGCGGGCGCCACTCGAGGACCTTACTGCCCTATTAGCCGTCGATCCTTCGCGCAATGTGCACCGCCCACTGCCACTTAAGTCTAGCAGTCTTTTGGGCCATGTCGGTAATCTTAGTTCTTTGAGGGATCTCCACATTTCTGATTGGATCGCGCAGAGAAACTCGGAGCATAGCCTTCTCCATTGCCCTTTGGGTGACTTACAACCTTTTATAAGACTAATATAACGGAGACATACTTACACTAAACAGAGAAGTGGATGATGATGATGATGATGAGGTGCTTGCCATACTCTATGAACGAGGAAGAATCATTTGTGCAGTTTAATTCAAACAAACGTTTATTAGTATGTTTGCTAAAGCCCGTAACTATAAGATAATACTTGGAAAGACGCTGGAGATTAAATTAACTGTGCGAAAATTGCTTTTTGTTATTCCGAAAGTTTCTTTCCTGTTTGCAAAAGTTGTGGAGTGGATGCTGGACTTCAGCCTATTAAGAACCGCCCTTAGGTTGAACAACCTTATTTTCACTGCTTCAATTTATGCGCATTATAATTGTCTTATGAAATAAAAGATAACTGTTGGTTGAAACTCCGTCTGGTGTGACAGAAGTGAGGACTTCCTTGAATCTATTACAAATCTAAGCAATGTGCCTGGACTATCGATTCGGTATCCGGTCTTATTCGTTCACAAAGCAACTTCCGGCTACTACTGGAGTAGTATTAGTAGTGAAACCTTATAAAGCCATTAAGACAGTTCATACTTCGTTATCATTAACCAACGAAGAATGATTAACTAAATAAACATAAAACAAACAACACTTATTGTTATATGTACAATAATAATTGTCGTAACAATGGTTTGACATATTAAAAAAAAAATTAATAATTAACGAAAACGTATTAATTGATCAGTTTTACACAATTTTCACTGCTTTTATATAGTGTGAGTATGTATACGATATATATATATATATAGATACATATATTTATTTATATAACGTATTATAAATATATTTTTATATGTGTGTTATACATACATATATATTTATAATGTCTTTATATTAATTTTCTCACATCCACATACAAATTTCACTTTCTCCCCTGCGTTAATTGGTAAATGCATATACGACATTAAGTACGACCTCTGCACCCCTAACTTAAACTGTTACATAAAGATTAAATTAATAAATGAATACACGGACTTTTCTTTACTGACAAGTTTTTTAATTTTTTTGTTTTACGAAGCTACGAGACCAGCGAGGCCTTCACCTGATGGCAAATGATACCCCTGCCCATAGCACGGCACTAAGTAGGATGATACACACAGCACCATATTGTGCTCATCGCCTGGAGACATACGATGTTGAGGATCGTTAACCGCCCGTCAGCAGCCTATTGTCCCACGCTGCACTTGCCAAGCGATTGCTGGGATTATGTTCAGCAGTGGACACCAATAGTTGGGCATAATAATCAAAAAGATTCCAACACTATCGACAGAGTTTTAAATAGATAAAAAACTTTTAAAACAGGTTTATCTGATGTTATGATGCATTTATAACAATGGTAGTTTTAAGGTAAATTAGGAGAGGGGGTGGAGGTGCAGATAGAGTAAGTAATCAGTGCTCATTGAATTCAGTCTGCGATTGAACCGGACACGGACAAATTATCCGAGCGACGGGCTTCGGATAATTTCCCCCGCGACCGGCTCTTTGCAGTCTCTGTGCAAGTTAAATATTTTTAACAAGGGCATTGTATGGCGTGATGGCAACCCCCCTAGAGGATAAACGATATTAAGAGAATCACTGGAAGACACTGGACTCATTACAGGAGTACCTATATCCAGCAGTGGGCGTCCATCTGTTGATGCCGATTGTAAACCGATATAATCATAACAGACATTCGTACAGACTTTACTGGTGGTAGCTAGTGATATTACTGGGGTAACGAGCCTTAACATCTTATGTGTTAAGATGAGTGTAATGTGGTGCATTATATACCATCCGAAATAGCGCCACGTTATGGTCGAGCGTATCGCTTACCATCAGGTAAACGTCCCGCTCGTCTCGTCGCTACCTTGTATGAAAAAAAAGGACAATACAAACGTCCTAAAATTTTAGTCGACTTTTCGTATGCGGAATAGAGATAATTGAAGCAAACTTTACAGTATGAAAGGATTGTTTATATTATACGATTTTTTTTTCATGTACCTGAACAGCAACTCCTATGCTATTGTACTATCGCCTTTGCTAGTAATTCGTACGATATGTGATGATCCTGCCGGTGATAGAAGGTGGGGTAGAATGTTAGTTAGTAATAGTTACCACCGGATGTACAGACATACCGCAGGCATTCACCCTTACGTTGTCGAGATCACACGCATTAGGATGAAAGGTTTCGCTTCCACCTTCTCAATGCGAACAGCAAAGGACTAGAACAGTCTGCCGGCGACAGTGTTACCATCCAGGTATGAGGAAAGGATTTTTAAGAGAAGAGTGAATAGGCTACTTCTAGATTAGTGCGTTTTATCGCCAAACACTACATCGCCGCTTACCATCAAGTGGTATCGTAGTCAAATGCCAGTCTATGCAATAATATATATATGACCCTTAAAATAACTATGATAAAGTTACATATAATGTAATAACATTTATGAACTAAATAAAAAACTTAAAATCGTGACATGAAGAAGGATTGCAAAATTCTACCAAATTGCTTCAGAAACTAGACTAGGCTGATATAGAAAAACTTGTACATCGAGCATACATGCAGGAAGTGGACCTATTTCAAATTTCAAGACCTAAGTAACACATTCACACACACAAACAGACACCTAAATACATAAATACTTTACACAATAGGGAGAGCCAGGACTCGCATACCACAGCGCATTCGAATTTGCACTTGTCTCCCACACCAGAATATAAATAAATATTATATATACTTTATCCTGTGGTAGGAAACCAAATAAAGATTTTTTTATTTATTTATAAGGATACACTTAATTTATTTATTAGATCTACAATCAATCATAGACTATTACATTCACTAAAATATACAAAGTATTTAAACAAGAAAATCTTAATACACGATTGTTGAGAAGTAGACGCAGCGTTCACTAATTGCACTCGCTGTCCGTGGCTAGGACAGGTTAGGTTGAACAACAAAAGTAATTGCACTCATAAAGCAGTGAAGGTGCCAGGTCTGCAAGAGCGCAACACTTCACGACATGTATATAATGAGCCCGCGTGGATGTCGACAGATTTACTGCAGCAGTTCAATAGCTCGCATAGCCTGGAAACTGGAGAGTTGCGACCAAGCACTGATCTCCGCAGTGGCGGCGACATGGGAGTAATCGCACATCTAGGAATTCTAATAGGTACCCTAATAATGAAGCTGGATAGAAGTCAGGAGCAGTCAATTTTATTGCTAAACAATTTAAACAGGAATATTAAGTCCAAAATATCTCTACGACTATCTAAAGATGTTATCCTAAAGTACTTAAGTCTAACAGTATACGAAAATCCTCTATCAGCTCTGCCGATGATTCTAGCAAAGTACTAAAGAAAACTCTTGAATTCGCTCCAGCCTCTAGCTGTGTATAGCAAAGAGAGGACGCCAAACTGTTGAACAATATTCAAGAATACTCCTCACAAGACCATGGTATAAGTGTTTTTTACTGGACAAGGTTTTGAATTGTTTTATATTAATAAGAACCCGAGCGTCTTTGAAGATTTTTTTGATAATACCACGTGGGGAACAAAAATCAACTTCTTGTCAAAGGTGACTCCCAAATCTTTAATTATCTCCAGTTCCTGAACGATGTCTTCTTTAATTCTGTGCTGTTATATAATAACACAAAATTTTCTTGCAAATCGAACATGATAACATTTTTTAGAATTTAGGAGCACTTTGCAGATAATTGGAAACAAAAAAGATGTTCTGACAGCGGTGGGATTCGAACCCACGCCCTTTCGGACTGGTGCCTAAAACCAGCGCCTTAGACCACTCGGCCACGCTGCCTATGACTAACAATGTTCTAACTTGTAGCTCTAGCGATTTTTTTATTGAACGAAGCGATGAGACGAACAGAACGTTCAGCTGATGGTAATTAATACGCCTGCTCCTAACCAGGCGGTAGTTAGAATGATATACACAGCACCACGTTAAATATCGTTACACTAGCAATTTCACTATCTATATTATTTATATAACCACAGCATTTCAAATTATATTATATATACTGTTTTTTTTATAACACTGATCGCCAACCTTCACTAGATGGAGAGGCACTTTAAGAAGCAGAAGAATACAACGAAGCGATGAGATGAGCAAAACATTCATCTGATGATATGGGATGCATTATACGCTTATCCATAAGAATGTGGCATTAGTTAGGATGATATACATTACATCACATTGTACTCGTAACCTTGAGACAAGGAGACAAGGTCTTGAGTTTCGTTACCCCAGTAATTTCACCAGCTTCAACGCTTTTTCAACCGGAACACGGTGATGTTTGACGGACCATCTAGACGGTCTTTGGCAACAGAGACCTACCATCAGTGATAGGTATTGTTTTTTTCACAGCATTTCCTTCTTTGAGGGGCAGGGCATTTGAAATAGTTCTTGTTTTTACATTCTAGTTCTCACTTTTATCTGTCACATTATCTATGATTCCTTTCCGTCTACTCTTAACTCTCCACTACTCATCGCCTCTAATCCTTCACCGTATTTGATAGATAGATATTAAAAGTGACAAGTTCAATATGTTTACTTATTTCAGAATAATATTTTGGGAGACCACGTATCTAACTAGCCAAGCAACGGGAGAGTACGAAAACATTCAATTTAGAAATGGGCTCAAGAGACACTCGCATCATACGGGCTTCCTTCCCCTGCGGCTAAGCCGGCTTATGTAAATATTCACCGGAGCCAGCCTCTCCGTGTAATCACCTATTTAAATTGTAAAAATACACTACTTCCTGTGCGGGCGTCTCTGTATACCGGTTTGTGTTTAGACATCAACTGGGACTCAATTGGATTAACTCGCACGCGAACGCAGCGCAGCCAGTCTAGGAACTTCTTCGCTTCATCAAAACTATCGTAAATGAGATTGTGGAGCGCCGACGAAGCCCTCTACGAATATCTGATGTCGCAGACAGCAACTACGGAGACAGTGCGAAAGAGAAGCACTCATCTCCTATTCCACAAACTGAGACCTGAGTATCGTAGAAAGATGCACTGTGAAGCGACGTATTTGGAAGAAATGCCTAAACACCATGTTTTTATGCGATTAGACAATTGCAGTACATTGGTTGCAGTCACTAAAATAACTCTGAATCCCTTTACCTAAACTTTTCTGTCTTAATCGCCTTTTAAAAACCTTCCAAAGAAAAGAGGAAGGTGGAAATACATATAATAACCGTTCCACCCCATACGGGGAAAATTTTATATGCATCAGAAACTTTATACAGAGGAGTAAACATCATTATTTATTTCAATCATAACATAAGGTTCCACTTCCAACAATCATTTTAATAATATTTCAAATTCATTATACACAACCCTTAACATTTAATAAATTTTTAAACAACTTCCGCCCTTAACATGTAGTTGTTAAGCTGTACAGTCGCTAGCGTCAATTGCGAAGGTGTAACCTACTTCAGAATTTCGTAAAAAGAAAAACAAGAACCTCCTTTACGTATTCCAAACAACTTTTTTTTTTATTGGAAACATGTTAAATACGTCTCGAGAAAGTGCCGCGCGTTTGCTTAGGACTGGTCAAATAAGCTACACGGACGGCAACCTTACCTGTACCACCAGCAAAATTCCTATAGTCCCTGTAGATGCGGTGGTAAAGTTGAAATTGAAGTGGCCGAGGTATTTGTAGAATATAAATGTATTATTGCGGTGACGGCAAATTGTTGGTACATTGATGGAATTAAAATACAAGTGGAGCACGAGGTGGGGGGTATTATTAATGCTTGTTCTGTTTGCAGACGCTTTCAGACGATGTTTACTTGAGCAGTTTATTCGTAGCAAATGCTGAAGTTGAAAAAAAATCATTAAATCCTCACTAAAAGAGGATTCCATCAAAATCTAATTATGGTTTATTTGAAGCACGGAAGAGCTTTTGCCAAAATCCTCAGACGTTTAAGTATGTTGACATACTTAGTTACTTGTTGCTGATTTGATTTGGTCGAGACCTATGCTCTATACTAACGATAACACGAAATATAAAACAGTTTACATTTTGGCAACTACATTGATGTAATAAAACGGTCTACATTTTGGATTTCAACGTTGTTTCTATATGAAGACGATTTCAGACAATAAGATAAACTTTAAATCTTATTTTACACACATGTTTTGTTCGGACGAATCCTACGAAACATTGTTTTGTAATCAAATGAAAACATTCGCCGAACAAAGACGAAGCCAGGGCCTCGTACAATACTTGTTATAGAGTCCCGCAATATTCTGCGAGCGTACTGACATCCTTCGCAAATATTTATCTCGCAATACGTCTGTTGACGGAACTTAAATTGCTAAACAAAACACGGAAAGAAGGTTATTGCTGGAAACTTCTTGAACATTTCACCCGGGAGAATTATTTCAACAATTTCATCCCGGCGCGCGCTTTGTTCGTACACACTGGTCTATGAACTATTATTATTTGCTTTTAATAATATTCATATTAAAACATAGCTTATAATCAATTTTAGTTTATTTAAGTATTGCTTTCAACGTTACCAAAATATTAATATCATTGTATTGAGAAAGCCTGCGTTGATTACTCGATAGCAATTCCAAGCACTGACCGACCGCAAGTAAAAATATCATCCTACAACGATATGGTTTTACTTGCGGTAGGCCTCTGTTACCGGAGACCGTCGAGGTACCATTACAGCTCTTAATTCTACTGCTAAAATGTAGTGTGCAAACATTGCTGTTCCGGTTTGAAATCGCTGTAGCTAGAAAAATTACTAGGGTTACGGGACTTAACATCCTTTGTCTCAATGCGATGAGCGCAATATCGTGCTGTGTATAACATCCTAACTAACGCCACATTATCATGAGCAGGCGTATCATTCTCCATCAGGTGAACGTCTTGCTTGTCTCATCTCTGCAAAGAATACAAAAAAAAAATTACTTTCACAAATTAACAATTACATTTCAATACCTTCCAACATAGAATGATATATAATGCCGAACATTTACTATACTTTTGCACAATGCGTATAAGGATAAATAAATAAAACTAAATGAATGTTCTTTATCACAGCAATGATGAAAAAAAATTGAATCCTATCTAATTGAAAACGTTTTCGTTTTCGTCGGTAAAAAAAGATTGGGCAAAGAACCAATTGCAAATTTAGCTCCTTTTACATTTAAATCTCTACTTTTAGCGAGGTAAAAAATAATTGCTAAATAATTTTAACAGGCGCTTTAATAAAAATATCTTCATTAATAAGTATATAAATGGTTTTATCCCATAAGTGAAAATGTGAAGAACACTTACAAAAATAAATATTTCTTTTCAACTAAGTTTCTTTTTAATTTTATAAATATCACTAACGTTGTTACTTTAGATTTTGTTATGAACTAATTAGAGTCGTTTTCCTCAAAAGATTGGTTTTTGTTTGTAAGAAACCTGCAAACAATCTACTCCGTTACTTTTTATCAGAAATACGCAGCGGAAAATTATTAATATTATATAGCTGTATTAATCAAAACTTTTACTTTCTTCGAAACAAGAAACGCAAATACAACATATACAAAGTTAAGAAAGTACGATCTATACAAAACCATATAAATGGAAAGTTTTATATTACAGTGTTTCGTAACGTTTGATGAATCTTATGAGATCTATTATGTAGGAATTAATCAAGGATTATTTTCGCTCATGTTCTTATTTATAACGTGCTATAATTTTATTTTAATTTCATACGATGTGACAATGCGGTCAAAGGTAGTCAAGCGTGCTCGCCCACAATAATCTGGCTGCCATATTTCGACAGATAAAGCTGCAACGTTGTTATGGCATATATAGTAGATATAGTCAATATGGAGGTAGTAAGTTAGTAAAAGCAGGTGCGAAATAAAAGCTTAGTGTCCAAATTCTACTATACGCAGCTCCGAAATCGAACCAGGTCGCTCCGTGTTACTAAGCAATCGGCTAACAGCTGAACTAAAGGAGTAGTTAAAAGTCTTCGAACCGTGAGAATGAGAAATCGATTTCCATCATATTATTCGCTTTCAATTCGATTCTGATTGACGAGTACGACGTTGACAAATAATGGGGGGAGCGATTCAAAAGGGTGGATTATAAACCACGAATTTCCTCCTAAGATTTCTGTACGTTGCATATTTTAAACTGATATGAAGCAAAAGCATTTTAGTAGAAATATAACAGTACCGTTCAATAATTATTAAAATATGTCTTACGAATTCTCGTTTCTTCTTCGTTTTAGTAAAAATTAATGAGTTTTATTTACTCCTTTGATTCATTGCATGTAGGATATAAACGGCTCACTTATTATTACCAAAGCTAGAACTTGAGACCTTCATTCGCAAGAAGACACAATAACTATTATCGACCACACATGCTAAGGACTATTCGTAAAAATGTGCATACTATGAAATGTCCTAGGTTCTAAATAAATGGCTGCATGTCCCAACAATCAACCGCTTGCATATACGAGTCTCTGGTACGATTCTCATTAAAGCGTTGATAGTATATTTTCTAATACCTAACGGCTCGGTATCGTCATCAGATTGTAAAATCTCCATAATAGCATTGCTGTTCCGACTGTGAACATATAAGAGGTAGTTTTTTGGGCAAACACGGTTCCCCGTCTTCGGGTCTTTGTCATTTAACACAATGTAAAATGTTTTCGTTATTATTCTAAAAAGTAACGAAATGAGCAGAACGATCATCTGTTGGTAAGTGCCAGCAGATGACATAACAACGTGGCGCTAGTTCAGATGGTATAAAATGTTAGGTCTCATTTCCCCAGTAATTTGCATTAGCTACAGCGCCTTTCAAATTTGAACACAGTAATGTCTGGACAACACTGTTTCTCGGCTGCAACAGGCGCTGCGGTGGTACCTAGACGGTCTCCGGCAATATAGATCTACCACCAGTTCAATACTGCACTTCGGGTATTCGTATCCCATACAACAATAATAATATAAATATTCATAGTTGTTTAAGGTTTTGGCGCTGTACATATATATATATATATATATATATATATATATATATATATATATATATATATATATATATATATATATACGTAGCGCCGCGGGTCGCCGCGACGTATCAATAAGACCAAAATATTGGCTATTAATTAAAATGCACAGTGCACGCACGATTATTTTGCGGTCCAATTTGCAAGTGTTAGCAAACATACTTTAATATATCATCATCATCAGCCGATAGACGTTCACTGCTAGACATAAACCTCCCCCAAAGATTCTCGCACGATCCCGTATGGATTCATACGAGGGGATTTTAGCTATTTGACACCACGCTGGGTTGATGGGAGCCAGAGCCTCGTTTATTGATTAGCTGGGTGCACCACAAGCAGATGAGGTTTGCCTAGATCCCGTGGATTGTTGTGCGGGTACCCTAAAACCCCTTAAATTATTATATCTCAAAATATTAACTAGTGACTAATATTATCTCGTAAGGAACATATGAGTACAGTTGTTAACATGGTTGGTGGATAAAAGCGGCTATAATGAGCTGCGAGGACGGCAGCAGTGAGGCGAACAATTGGTTTGAAGCTTGAATAAATAATTTAGATCATAAACACAAGGAAACAGGAACTACATGAAGTGATAACTAGAGAGTATGGAACGCAGAACTGTTGCCACTTTAAAAACTATCATAAATTTTCTCGTTTTCTATATAAAACACACTCTCACTCATGATATGATTCCTCCGTCCCCTTTTCACCACAGGACGAGCAGAAGCACGGCGAGTCTCCATCCTCATGTGTACCTCTTCAGGTTCAGCTCCTCGTTCTTCATAAGAATAATAAAAGAATGGAATAATTTGCCGGCGTCGGTGCTCCCATACAAATACAACGTTGATGTCTTCTAGGAAAGATATTGTTACTAGGTTACTGCGCTTTATCACTACAGATCACATCACCGCTTAATATCATGTGGGATCATGGCGAACCGCTAACCTTGTCAATTGAAAAAAACCACTGATGAATAAAAGACAAAATTCTCTTTCACATCAGCTATGATATAGTGTTACAAACAAAGCCCTCTTTATACGGTAATAATTTCACACTATCTGATACCGGCACAAAAATACGCGTTGTGGTGATAGATACTTCAGATGTCACGAGAGGTCTGCCAGCAGTGATACTCTTATTACTTGCACCAGAGCCGATCCTGCTGTAGCTTTTAATCCGTGAAATACGACGGCCGAACGAGACACCGTGGCCGTTAGCAATTTATCGAGAGCTGCCTGAACGCTGCACCAACTTGTGCCGTAAGCTGTCTGCACCATAATATACTTTATAACACACCTTACTTCAGCCATGGTAATCCTTAATTATTTCCTTATCCACTTATTATTCTTTAATGCTAAAACGGTTATAATTAGTCCGCCTGTTTCTAATTATAAGTAGATGTTAGCTTACCGAGAATCATCATAATCATCAGCCGATAGACGTCTACTGCTGGACTTAGGCCTCCCCCAAAAACCCCCACATCAATCGATCATGCGCTGCCCGCATCGCCAGGGAACCAGGGGCCGTCTATAAACATAGTGGTTCTTGTGGGTTGATATGGGTCATTTTCCTCCACGCTGGCCCCATGCGGGTTGGTGGAAGGTGAAGTGAATACTAAAACAAATTTATACTTGATAGCTTATAATAATAAATATATATTAGACTTTTATTGATAACACCCGTAGCAATAGTTTTTAACACATTATAACCCCTCTGCTTTCTTTAAGTAGTATGTTAACACTGTTCAGGGGGTAATTTCATTAATTGGTAATTAACTCACAGTTATATAATTTAAACGCTTTAATAAATATTTTTTTAATGAATGTATCGGCTGTTATACTACAAATCAAATCAACACTTTAATAATTTATTTAAAGTAGACAATAAACAAAAGTAGAAAAATCATTGAAAGTGGTAACTGAGGGTGATATGCCAGACAATTTCGAAAAAAAAATTACCACATAACAAACTCCACCATATGTGCTCTTGGATCCAAAACAGGGACCTCCGTATTACTAAGCAAGCAGTTAGCCACTGCACCACGGAGTACACGAACAGAATAATATAAAGTTACCTAATAATTAAACTGACATTGCTTATGTATGTACTCCACAAGCAAAGCAAACGGAAGTGAACGCAAATGTCATCCCTCGGGCACACCGAGCGGTTTCCCTTTGGCGAAATGTTAACAAATATTCTATGCAAATATTTTATCTCTTGAAACCGTCATAAAGTGTATTAGCAAAGGGTTTGTTAAAAAAAATCTCGCAAACTTACCGCCAAAAGTGAAAACATCGCGTTGCTTTCGCTGACGGACGGTTAAGTAGTTGTGATATTAAATTACATGCTCGGTGACGGTGACCATGTTGCCGTCATTGTTAGGACACCATGTTTCTATTGCCATACCGTTACATTTTAGAAGTAGTACTCAACTACAGGGGTGTAAGGAGTCCCGCACACCAACATACGGGACCCAAGTCAACCTCACCTGCTCGTGGTGCAGCCTGCTAATCAACAAACAAGGCTCTGGCTCCCATCAACCCGCATTAGGCTAGCTTGGTAGGAAATAGCCCAAATCCCCCATATGAACCCCTACAAAGGTGAATAGCTATGGGGGAGGCCTATGTCCAGCACTGGACCTCTATCGGCTGATGGTGGTGACTCAACTACATAATATTATAGATAGGTCTCCGTTGCCGGAGACCGCCTAGGTAGACACCACCGCAGCTCCTATTTCTGCTGCAAAACAGTAGTGTGCAAACATTACTGTATTCGGGTTTCAAGGGTGCCGTAGCTAGTGTAATTACTAGGGTAACGAGGCTTAACATCTTATGTCCCAAAGCGACGAGCGCAATGTGATGCTATGAATACCATAACTAGCGTCACGTTAACATCGGCCGTATCACTTACCATCAGCTGCAAATATTACTATGTTCCTGTGTAAAGGGAGTTGTAGCAAATGAAATTACTGAGGTAACGGAACTTAACATCCTGTCTCAAGACGACTAGTACAATATGGTGCAGTGTTCACCATCGTAATTCGCACCACGATATAATTTGCAAGAATATTATTTACCATATGGTGAACGTCTCGTCCATCATCACAACGTTGAATAAAAAAAAATGTGAATAGCAAGAATGACATCGATGAGTCCACCAGCACATCCGAAATCATCGTCACAGTGTGCACGCAGGCGTCGGATGTTTTGTAAGAGTGAAAGCTCCGCGGATTGCGTTTCCTCACAATCGGTACGAGCAGCGGTACCAGCCATACGTCGTCATGGTGAGTATTTCGACAATTTTTTTTATATTATAACAAAGTGCAGTTTTAAAGGACACGAGTATTCTAAAAACAATTCTTATTAAAAATTAATAAGGATGAAGGAAGGACTCGTGTGGCGAGTTCTTATATTGAAACGGATATAAGGCGTTATGAGAAATGATAAATATGTAAGCTTTTCAATAAGCCTCGATAACAAAAAAACTTGTGGAGTATTGAACTGGAGTGATATGGACTCGTGATCAGAAGAGTTGAAAACACTGGAACAAGATATGTTTTGAATTAATAACTAAATGAGTACAAGAGAGGCGGTTACCAAAGACTGTCGTGAATGATAAGGTTGAAACTATTGAGATAACAGAAGATACGAGACGAGTGAAGAAAACTCTTGGTAAGGAAAGGATAGAATTGAACTCTTGAAACAAAACTACTAATACAGGATCTGTTGATCATCTAATCTCATATCAACGATTATCTAAGTTATTCTAAAGCTAAATGTAAATTAGAATGATAGTTTGGATGCTCTGATCTATTGCTCAATTTACTACCTATGACTATATATCTACATACCATCAGTCTAGATTCTAGCCAGTTGATATGCAATCATGTTTCTACATTCCAGGGTGCGGCTCAAAGTGACCATGCGAACCTGAATAAGGCGGAGTTGGTTATGAAGATAAAGACTCGTCTCGCAACCGTCGATCCGACGAAGGCCAAAGAAGTGGGGGGTGTTTTCCTCTTTAACATCATCAAAGGCACCTCCGTATACAGCTGGAGTAAGTTTTGGTTAAAAAATTATTTAATATACAAGTGTCTTGAACTCCTTCCATCACCTGTTACTTACTATATTTCGTATGGAGGAATAATGACTTGAGGATGGAGGGAGGAATGAATTTCTTTACGACAATTCGCTGTTGCTTAATTTAATTAATTTACTTAACTTAATTGTTAATTTGATGTTATTGTATATAATATATATTGATATTTCCTCTTGTAATATTTAGAAACGTTCCAGTAGTTCCTACCAAACACAATGAGAGACTATTCTTTCATTCTGTTCGGTAGGAACTATATATAGATATGATATATTATATACATATATAGATATGATAGACACATTATAGTATTTGACACCATGTGATAACAATTAAGACTTATTCATTACTCTACAATTATAATAAGGTTAAACTTTATTAAAGTAAAGGTAAATACATAAAGAGGGAAAAGGCAAGACTCTCAGCTGATAGTGATTCAGATATATACTATACATCGCCATCGCCGTAGACTAATAGAATAACAATATTATCAATAATAAAAATATGACTGTAAAGGATAAAGAGTGAAATAACTCTTAAGGCGACTAATGTAAACTGGTGCACTGGTGGTAGGCATCCGTTGCTGAAGACCTCAGGTACCACCGCAGCTCATGTTGCTGTCGCCAAACAGTAGTGTGCAAAAGTTATAACGTTTAGGGTAAGGGATGTATCTGTTGAAATTACAAGAGCAAAAAGACTCAATATTTTATGTCTCAAGGCGGCGAGAACAATATAGTGCAGTGTAAATTATATTTTTTTTGTTTCGGGTGTGGGGGGGGGAGGGAATGTTCACTAAAACCCCTTGGTGGTCTGCATCAGGGCATTAAGAAAGGCTCCGGAATCTCTTATAGAACGCACCGGTGCCCCCTACACTTTGTATTAACACATCTCTGAGGAAGAGTCTAACTCTCCTAGGTACCCTCGCTGATCCAAACGCCGTCCCATGCATGTTCGCTTGTTAAGCGATAAGGGCCTCAACCTTTAAGGCCCGCGTAACTCCTTTTTAGTCGTCTTCCACGACAGGCAGGCTTTACCTTAGTCCTATTCCCACCAGCCCGAGTCTACAGGGCTGAGTGTATATCACACTAATTCCAAGTTTACATCCACTGCCGCCACGTTGTTATGGGCAAATATATAACCATCAAATGGACATCTCGAAAATCGTCATAGAATAATAAAAGAAATCGTTTTCACACTTTTCATTTAAACCACATTTTCTGTTTTCAGCTTTAGACTTGAACCGGGTCATGGTATACGAAGGGGAGCCCGAAGAGGATCCGGACACTACGTTTACGCTGAACGAGCACTACTTCAAGCAGTTGGTGAGCGGCAGGGAGGACGCGAGGGTCATCATGCAGGCTGGGAGGTGTTCCGTCACCGGCGATATCATGCGAGCGATGAAACTGGAACCTTACATAAAGCTTGATTAGGTTTCAATTAGACCGCAGCTTAGCTGCTGGAACGGTCACTGCGGTAATACCTACTTAGAGGAGTTCCTACGTAATTACTTCCTAATAGAATTTTTTGCGGAGAAACTGACAGAAACTAATTCAACTGAAACTTACGAGTAAAAGCCAAGGTTAATCCTAAGTTACTTTCGTAATATAAAAATTCGTAATACCACAGAACCAACTTATTTCCGTTAATAAAATAACCGTATTAAAAAATCTGAACTATGACCTACAAATTTATATGTAATAGTATTAAAAGTAAACTTACAAAATTAAGAACAACTTTTCGCTTTCGGTAAAATGTAGATTTTTTTTTGTAAAGGTTTAATTAAAAAGTATTATTATATTAAAGTAATGCGTAGGGAGAAAAGACAAGATGGCTATATTTACACAAAGTTATAAAAAACAATCGGATAAATATAAAAATGGTTTTACAACATGAAACAGAAGTCGTGTTCTTCTGAAAATCGTTCAAACTATAGCATTTATATCGACAATTACGAAATATGTTATATTTAGATTGAAAAGTATATTCTTGTAATTAATCTTCGATAATTTTGAGGTTATGTTCCTTATAGAGCATGTTAAGTCCAAAGTCCGCATAAATGTAATTAACAAGCAGTATTGTTTAAAATTAAATGTGTAAACACTGAAAAAACTATAAATATTATGTATGTGAGGAAGTTTAGCTTATTTAATTAGCCTAGTTTTAGCTTATTTAGTTCATAATATTTAGTATCCTCTCTAATTATCTAATATAAAAGTACAGTTATTTTGATATCTTTAAATTTTGTTTTATTTATCAGCCCCACTAAGAGTGAATAAAACAATGATATTTTATGTCTACTTAGGACTGACAACACAACATCACGTAGTAAAGAAATTTACCACATTGTAGGGGGAAATAACATAACCAATAAATCACTTGATGATGTTATTATGTACGGCGCCTATGGACCGAAGACACTTTCATTATATTTACTTTAATGAATGAAATGAAATATCTTCACCAGTCGATAGACCTCCACTGGCCTCTTCCAATAATCTCCGTTAGTAGGACATCCTTTGATAATGAACATATAGGTATATGTAAAGAAAGAAATACATATTAGATAAATAATAACTGCTTCGTGATGCGGAGGCCACTTGTTCGACTCCTGAGACTCCATGTAATGGAGTTACGTGTTGGAACAAACCTTAATATTCCTCCAGCCTCTGCATTACACGTGTTCGTCTTTGTTTAAAATAACAAACAATCTTATTTTGTAGAAGAACCTCTTAGTTCAATCGCCACGATCAGACTGTCGGGAATGTATAAACATTTCCCCCTCCTAAAACCAAGCTCGTGTTCTGATTGGTCGATTGATCGCGCCGATCCCGACGGTAACAAGTAAATAAGTGACATTTTATAAATTTTTGTGTACATTAAATATATAAAATTCGAAAATTAGACATTGATAACTTAAGGTAGTCGCTTTAGTCAATAAATATTTTTGGAAAATTAATCCAAATCAAAGGAGTGTAAGGAGACACGCACAAGAACTCACGCGACCCAAGCTAACGTCACCTGCTCCTCCCCCAATGCCCCCCTCCCTCCAACGGGTTCCCGCTTTGTCGTGGTGGAGGTGCTCAGTAACCGTGGCGGGGTCGCCACGGTGAAGCGAAGAGAAACATACCCGGGCGGCCCGCGACGAATGGCCGACCGGGGGCGGCCGTTCCAGGTTAGAACTCTGGTTGAATAACTGGAGCTCACCGGAGCGGCCAGGGGCTGCAGGGCAGCTTCATTGCTGCCCTTTGCGGCAAAGCTGCAGAGGGGTTTTCATACTGCGCCTTGCAACCGAGGTGGGGTGGCGGAAGGAGTACCCTCTGCGACTAACCAGTGTCGCACTGGCAATGCGGCGACGGTGAGACCGCAGGAGATCAGGAGTGTCGGTATTGCGATGCGCCGTTCTCCCTATCCTCCGCGACCGTTAACGGGTAGCGGCGGACCCAACATCTCTCCACCGCAGGAAGCCGGGAGAGGTTTGTTCCCGTGGCTCCCATAGCCTCTGGGCGAAGGGTTCAGGGGAACTCGTCGCCCGCGCGACTGCAGGAGGCCCATGAGGAGGCGCGCTGCATGTTCCGGCGCGCCCTGGAAAGGAAGGGTTCATCCCTCCTTCCGGAGATAGGGCTGCGAAAGCGGCCAGCGCCAGCAGCGTCGCGGTTGCAAGCGAAAGCGTTCCCGTGACCCTGTCATCAGGCGATGAGGTGGGGGTTTTAGTCGGTGCAAGTCCGACATAACCTGTCCATGCGATTCGCCGCTCGCCCTATTCTCCGCGATTAAGCAGTGCCGCACCGCTGATACGGCACCGCTTAATCGCGAAATCTCTTGCGACCTCTATGAAATCTCTATGCACGTCCCAGCCAACCAGACTTCATACTTAACACCATGTAACGTTAGTCCTGTATTAGTATTACTTGATTACTTGATATTTATTATCTTCAATGGGAAGGAAAAGATATACACCATCAGCCAATAGACGTCCACTGCTGGATATAGGCCTGCTCCAAATATCTCCCCATACAGTCAGCATAACCTCCGGTACTGCTGGGCACTAGGGGCTGTGGTATGTAGGGGTAAGAGACATAAGAATACTCTTAAATCATTTTGTGTAAAACATAATCGAATCACGCAATACTTTTTCGAATATCTTTTCCGGTCATTAATCTTTGCCGTCTAAGAAGTTTTCACTAAAAAAAAAAATATATAGGTATTTAAGACATCTAATGGTGGTTAATATGCGACCGGTTGGAAGCTCTCGGGCTCGGTGTGTAAGCTTCACCAGACAGGTTTGCGGTTACGGTACCGCAAGTCCGTCGGCCACGCGGTCAAGAACCTCGCCCCTGACATTACAGCCGATGGAGCCCGATATAAAAACCTTTTTGTTTTAATCAAAAAAATAGTTAAACTCTACTAAGTGGAAATCGGTAGATGCCTGTCATCTTCAAATGTGACTGACATTTTTCGGATATTAAAATTTGTTATACCGTTTTATCGAACAGACGCGTCAAAAACTCTTATTGGATATGATTTTTTATTCGACGAAACAACGACATGGTGCCGGTTAGAATGATATACACAGCATCACATAGTGCTCGTTACCACAGTAATTTCACCAGCTACGACCCTCTTCACATTGCTGTCTGTAGACAGAAATATTACAGTAGTACCTATCCAAACGGTATCCGGTTATAACCAGTAAATATTTATTGTTACTGAAAAATACTATATACATTATTTAAAATATCACAAATAAAACAAGAAAAGGAAAAGTATTTTTTTTATATTAAATACGTAAATCGTAAATAAATAAACAGCCCAATTAATATTCTCTTCTCTTACAAGGCTATTTATCCACCGAGCTGATAGTAGATGTAGCATGTCCTCTAAAGCTGTACTAATAGCTATTTATAATTATTTAAAAAGGTATGCTTAAATATCCAGAATGATAATCATGAGAATTTTTTGGTACTGTTATTAATATTTTATTTAATTTATTAAATTAGTTAGTTCTTTCTAAATTAATAATAAAAATAAAAGTTTTGACAAATATCTCTCTGTCTTCTAATATGACTGAGACTGCGACCTGTTAAGGTGTACTTATATATTGCAAAAGACCGGATGTTTACTAACTATTAATTGCTTATTTGAGTTCATTTAATTGGAAGGGAATGGCAACTTCAGAAGGACTAAGGACGACGGCATTAATCCTTGAAATTTTATTAATAAGGTTTTTATAAAGTACTTGCATGTACAAAATATATTTCTTGCGTACATACATTTCTATATTTTCACTAGGTGAAATATTAAATGAATAAGTTTCATGTCTTATTAATTTTAACTACTGCAAACATTGTAAATATAAATATATATATTTATAACATACTATTCAAACTAATATATAAACGATGACTGACTAGATAAACGAACATATAAACTAGTTTTCATTTTTCATCGCGACTGTACAGGTTAAACAAGATACAGCGAAATCTTGTGCTGGCTTTATATTCTTTATTTACATCCAATTGCCATTCGCACTACAACAGAACAACACATACAGACGGGAGGCTGCGGAAGCTTTAATAACATAGTGCCTGATATAAAGTTAAAACTTATAAAATAATTCCGACAATTGAGTAAAAATGGCGCGAAAATTAACGCTGTTAGTGTTTTTAACTTTCATCGCATTAACCCATGGTAAGTTTATTAACAGTAATATTTAAAAAAAACGACATAGTATAAAATGGACTAAGCGAAGAAAAGATTAAGTATATACTAAAATCGTATTTTATTTAAACATAATACTCCTTTTTTTTAACTTGACTATTTTGTAAACATAATATATATATTTCAAAAAATGTATATAGTTAAATTTATTACTTAACTTATAAACATGTTTATTATACTCAAATATTACATTAACAAATCGTAATAAGTAAGGAAGTCGACAACTAAAATTTTATTTGTAAAGATTATTCAACACTCAAAGTAAAATATGCAATAAAGTAATAAAACTTTAAGTTAATTAAAATAAGTATTTTAAGTGTAACTAATAAACATATTACTGTAGGCTTTAGAAGATTTAGTTGTTACTAACGTACAGAGCTAAAATAAAATACAGGTTCGTTAGTGATCCTACAACTTGATTTAATATTATTTTTATTGCAAGATTTAGAATATTTTATATAAAATAAATATATGTATATCTATATACATATATATATATAAATATATATATATAGAGAGAGAGAGAGATTCAGAGTCATTAAATTATCACGAAATCTGCGAAACTATTAGATCTAAACACTCAGAATTAGGTATAAATATTGCTTCTGTTACTTAGAGGTCAGCTAAGAATGGATTTTACAAAGTTTCTTCTCCAAAGGGTGTTGCAGGGGGAGGAGGGTTACAGCTAGTATTGATTATAGCACGACAAAAAATAGACATTCTCTCAAATAAATAAATTGTCAATAACAATTACACTTGTATATAAATTCTAACTAAATATGAAGGAAATGTTTATAATGGAACCTTTAAAAGCTCCGCGAAAATTTTCTTTGGAAGTAATTTCTAACAAAAAGATTTATATTGACATTTAACTTCCGGTCAAAAGGATAATCCATGCCAATTGTAATAAATTAAACCGGACAAATGGTTATTTCAATTTTGGATTTACTTTTATTAAAAGAAAAGATTCAAGTTTAATTTTTTTTTTACCTACAAAGCGATAATACGAACGGGACGGTCATCCAATGGTAAATTATGCCGATAACAACTTGGCGCTAGTTAGAATGATATACACAGCACCACATAGTGATCGTCGCCTTGAGACAAGGGCGAAGGCTGAAAACCAGTGTCTCCATGGGGGTATGTGCAATGACTCTGGGCTCCTTGCAGCACTGTATATTTAAATAATGGTCTCAAACCTAGCAATTAGGATACAGAACTTGCTTTATGCCTATTGTTATACCATTATAAATATTCAATTAATATCTACTCTGTATGTTATTGATTCATACTATTTACTGCTATATGTAGTTTCACGCGACTCTAGATATAAAACATCTTCAAGTTATAAACTTGAAGTTACTGGATTGTATAAGTTAAATATTAACAATATATATCTTATAACAATAGGTGAACCTCAAAGCAATTACGAAGCCAGCCGAAACAAGGTACCTGGTAAGGTTGATAGAAGTTTAAAATGGTTTTCGGTACATCATCCACATGAGCATAATGTTATTATATATTCATTTAATACATTTTTTTTAAAAAAAAGATGTATTTATGTCCATCGTCATCAGCCGATATACGTTCACTGCTGGACATAGGCCTCACACGACGATCTCCACGTCCATCGGTCCTGCGCTGCCCACATCCAGCGACCTTCCTTTATATGGGTTCATATGGGGAGATTTGCTCCACGAGCACAGGGGACCCCTTACCCCTTGCACAAAGAATTTATGTTCATAACACTTTCATATATTATCAAAGCTTTAAAACTGAAATTACAGTTACCATATCAATTTACTTCATAAGTTTATTTGTCATTATAATCCTCAAACAATCGCAGAACCCTTGAAACCATTTATAACCCTCACTGCAGTACATCACAACCATTTGTATGGTTCAGCCCATTCACTCGTCCCGCATGCCTAACAGTCATTTCATCTCATCTAACAATCCATTCAACGATTCACCAACAGGGGTACGATTTAGCCAAATACTGGACTATTTGATAGGAGGCTACGGTAACGAGTATTACTCGGGCGGATATTATCCGGGAGGCGGTTACAACGGACAGTACCCGGGTTACCACCCCGGCGTGATCGGGCCACCGGGCGCACACCCTGGGTGTCCACTCTGCGATTCTTCGGTCTACAGCTACTGTTCGTATAAGCAAGTCCACGATTCTTGCTGCTGCGAGAACTCTTTATGTGAGTGTATTTGGTTTTTTCTTCTATAGGTTAACAATTGACCTCAACTTCACATAGTGCTAAGTCACATTCAGGCCTTGGATAGTGAAACGCACACTGCCTAGGATACTCTCATTCTCACATGTTTACAGCATGTTTCCAAACTCCTCAATACACTGGTGGTAAATTTCTATTGTCGGAGACCGACTAGATAGGTACCACCGCGGCGCCTATTACATCTGACAAACAGTACTGTGCAAACGTTACTATGTTCCGGTTTGAAGAGAGCTGTAGCTAGTGTAACTATCAAAATAACGAGTCTCAACAAATTACGTCTCAAGCGACGAGCTCAATGTGGCAATATTGTAATGAGCAGGCGTATCACTTTTTTTTTTATTATTCAATTAGCGATGAGCCGATCGGGAAATTTAACTGATGATAAGAGGTATGCTTGGCCATAACGTAGCGCTAGTTAGGATGTCTTACACTGTTCCACATTATGCTCCTTACCCGAAACATAAGATGTCGAGTCTTGTCACCCCAGTAGTTACAGCGCTCTTCAAACCAGAACACAGTAATGTTTGCATATTGCTGCTTGGCGGCAGAAATAGGAGTTGCGATGGTAACTACCCTGACAGTCTCCAGCAACCGAGACTTACCACCAGTAGTAGCTTTATTGATTAAAGAAAATATGTGTTACGAAATCGAACCTAGGACCAACAAAGCAAGCGCTTAAACCCTGCGCTATAGAGGTAGTAAAGCAAAAAATTCAATACAGTTGTTTACTTCCGCAATAATTTCAGCTTTTGAAACGCTCGCATTTTATTAATTTATTAATTTTCTATGTATTCACTCCTTCAGTCATGCCGTTCCGTTGCTCTAACACCAACTGCAACTTCGTGTACGCAAACTCCTGCCAAGAGTATCACCTAATCACCAATTGCTGCTGTATAGATGTCCAGAAGAGGGCAATGGACAACGAAGTGCCGTGATTAACTCTTACACGAAATGTATTTGAAGCAAGTTAATATGGATATACATTTAAGTTTTATTATTAAATACATAACGAAAATGTAGTTATTTTTTTCTATTATTTCTATACAATATATTTTCTACATCTGCCGATCCCTTGCCGTCTAAATCCCTCCTCTACCCATTTGTTGGCAGATGTCGTCTTACGACCTATTCAGTGGTCTTCCCTTTCCGCAAATACTTCCCTCTAAAGTCTCACCCAATGACTGTAATCCATACCTACACTAAAAAGCGCAAGCAACGCCGTGCGTTAATCTCAACATCCCAAGGAGCGGGCACACCATGCACAATCCCACTAACACCAACAACGCTCATGTCACCTCACACCGCGGATACAACAAACATACTTTGTATATGGACATCACGCCGCCCTCGCTTTCGAACGCGAGGTTACAGCAACACATACTGCGTACATCCGCGCTCAAAAGTGGTTCTCACCGCCCAGTTTTCGATACAAGCGACGGTGGTCGGAGAACGGATCCAAGCCCGTCTTCGGCGGCAGATTTGGTCCAGAAATCGAGACACACACAAAGTGCACAATATCAGATGAGCTGTAAGACTTGCAAATGAATGCCAAGCGCTAAATATCATCAGAGAATAGGAGGTACTGTCCATTCGAGCAATGTGTCCAGCCCATCTCCACTTCTCTCTCGATTTCTTCCACCACGTCTCAAACTTTCAATACCCTTCTTATCCAATTGTTCTTTCTTTCTTTTTTGCATTATTTATAACCAAGAAATCAAATAACGGCAATTGTAATAGCGCCAAACTTTCCCACTAAATAATAAAAACATGAATTGACCAGAAATATAATAACACAGTAGTGCGCTGGAAATTTTAAACTAAACAAACTGACAGCAGATCTGTTTCCGGAGACCACCTAGATAGGTAACACCGCAGCTATTATTTCTGCCAACAGTAGTGTGCAAACGTTACCGTGTTCCAGTGTGAAGAACGCTGTAGTTACTGGAAATACTGCGCTAACGAAACCTAAAATCTTATATATCAAGCGACGAGCACAATGTGATGCTGTGTATATCATGCTTACTAACACCAAACTGTTATAGACAGGCGTATCACTAAGCATCAGGGGACCATCTCTCGTCTCGTTGCTGCGTCGTTTAAAAAAAAAACTCAGTAATATAAATAAACTGAATTATTTTACATGGAATCTACTTAAGAAAATAAATTGCATATATTTTTTTCTATTTATTATCCCCGGTGTTATCAGAAACGGTTAAAACGCTATTCGACAAAACTGATGTTATAAAGCCTAACTTAAGCTTTTTATAATACATATTGATAATCTATAATTTTTAGGAAAATTGTGATGCTTTATACCTTAAATTAACATTTTGGGGGTACAATGCCATATCTAACACGAAAACACTAAGCAGATCTAATTATAAACCAATCTTGTTCTCTGTCGCATACCTGTTTCTCTTCAAGGATATAATAAAACAACACGGCGTCTTGGAGAATATATTGAGGCAGACGCTGCGAGCCGCGAATTAATGTTGCTCTAATTCTATTAAAAACAAAAATAAACGAATACCAATTACGTTACAAATTGTGCACATCAATAATGTCTAGTAGTTTCAGTTAGGCGGGAAAACGTACTGTCACTACGTCATAATGACATCTGTAGTACGAGAATTTTTCAGTTTTTATTTTGTTTAAAAAAATTATTAAAGCAGTTGCATTATATAATAACACAAAAACTGTTTCCAATTTTTTTTTTTTGTTTAATATGAATTCCATAAAAAATGTTTTAATTTCTTATTATTATAACCTTAACTGGTGTTTCTTTGATATGTCAATTTTTAAAAATGAATAAAATTGCTTATCTTTTTAATTTTACTCTAATTATAGAAATACTTAAACAAGTATATTTAAGCATTATTTGGTATTTTTCAAGTTTAGCAAATAATACGAGGGTTAATTGAAAAAGAACTTATAATACAAGCCTTAATATTTAAAAATTGAGATTAGTTTAACAGTGGGGACTTATTTGGATGTCATTTAGTAACATAATATGAAAGCCCTTTTGAGATAACAGACTCTGTAAGTTTTACAGAAACACAATTTATTTCAGGGTAAAATAATATAAATCAACAATTCTCCAGTGTATTTACCGAAAGTTAAAAAAAAATACATTACCATTAATGTTATTGTTTTGTAGTTTGTAGCAGAGTTTGTCATCTCATACAACTTCTATAGAACAAAATAATTTTGGCATTACATATTAATGTAAGATACAAGCACATGGTATAAAAAATGTATTTATTTATTCCAGTATTCCATTGAACATTGTAATTAATGCAAAATTTGCATATTGCCGCTAGTTTTGCATTATTTTAGTGGCCATTTTCATAGGAACATAAGACAGTTCCTGGGAAACACCCTACATCAATCAAAACTACCGACATTTAATACTTCACTTAGATTTAAAGCGTCCATCACACTGAGAAATAAAGACTGGTATCACTATTGTATCCACACACTACGGGCGTGGTGAATGTATCGCGGACTCCATCCGTGGGCGTAACTCAACGCATTCGGTAATGGTTCTTCTCCTTCACCTGGCACAGCTCGCCTTTGAACTCGATCTCTAGCTCAAAGTCCAAATCGCGATTATTGCGCTCGTTCTGTTTCATACAAAACGTGCCCATTATCTCCTCGCCCTTTTTCACCTGCCAATCAAAATATCAACAGCCAGCTGCTAACATTATCATAATATTAACAATAATCTCATTTATTACATTTATTTTATCAAGTTGTTTTTGTTTTACTCTTGTTATAGATCACCCTGATGAAGTTATTCAGACAACCAATTTAAACTACTTCTGTATATTATTTAAGTTCCTCTTGCCTCAATGTTATGAGCTGGAGTACTCCTTATCACTAATTAGATATCCTGCTTTCCTATAAAATTTGTAGATTGACTTTATGATTGTACAATTTACTGGCAAAATAAAAAGGTTAATTTAGTGTGTATTTGCTCATAACGGTAAAAAAAAATTCTACTACCTAAGATTGTAGTCTAGACTGTTAAGTAATAATTACACAATTATGATCCATACGGTAATGGTTGATGTCTTTTCCCAGAGACTATATGTAGGTTCCCACCACAGCCCTTATTTCCTGACACCATATATTGAAACTATTTGCAGTGGAGAATTAAAATTTTATATCAAGTCTACGTGCACATGTAAAGCAGTGTAAATTATCCTATGTAATGCTATGTTGTTTTAAACAGGCTATCACATATATCACACGCAGTCAGGTAAATATTTGCTCATCTAGACACTGTCAAGTATAAACAAAATAAGAGGGACAAGTTGAACGCACCGTCATGTACTCGTCGAAATAGAACACAGTCTGCTT
Source organism: Ornithoptera alexandrae (assembly GCA_029030555.1). NCBI lineage: Eukaryota > Metazoa > Arthropoda > Insecta > Lepidoptera > Papilionidae > Ornithoptera > Ornithoptera alexandrae. The sequence continues at coordinate 9,476,606 of JARDVY010000298.1, forward strand.
CCAATGCGTGTATGGTGCTTCTGGTGCAGTGCTAAAGCCTAGCCTCTTGTGTGACTTCGTAAACTCCACATTGAAGAAAGTTACCAGTGCCTGTATAAAGTCATTACGGCGAACCTGGGTAACAAAATAATAATGCTAAATTATAACAATTGCAGGAAATTTTAATTAGTTAAAGGATTGAATTAAATAAATTTTAATAATGATTTCATTATTTTGATATCTTTGAACATAATTTAGGTTTTATAACTAAACTTTGTTACTCAACACTATGTCTACTGGTATGCAGCTGCCACATAATTTATATAATTTCTTACCTGGAGATGAAACTTTGCTTCGAAGTTGAGATCTTCCTTTTTAACAGTATACAAATCTATTTCTTTCAGCAAACAAGAATTTGTCACCACCTATAAATAATACGAAACAAGAAAACTAACTTAAAATATATACCTACGATTAAAGTCACAATTTCTATTTTCCTATGCCTCCCTAATAAAATGGAAAGAAAGTATTTGTTAGTACTCTTGCCAAAAACTATCAATATATTGCATTTTGACAGTAGTGCTGTGCAATTATTACTGTAGTAATGGTTAGATTGCCTGTACAAAATATTGGAAAGAGGTACAATAAAAATTAAGGTGATGACAAGTGCCTAATTGTTATGAGCAGGGCATGTTTTATAACCGGCTAATTTATAGCTCTATGAAAGAAATGGAAACAGAATTCTACATGCTGTCACTGGTATGCATCACAATATAATAGTAAAAGTATTAACACTCCTAAAAATTATTGTATTTCACCAGATAATAATAGCAAATTACAACAAATTTTACAAATTCTTGCCATTTTCACACCTTTTGTCATTTGATCTTGAACTCTACCATAAAGATGTTGTTGTGGAAATATTTTTTGTTCATTTAAGAGTTAGATTATTTGTTTATTGAATAATAAAAGCAATGTTTGGAAATCTCCAGACTTTTTTAAAAAATGTAATGGTGTAAGTATATAAAACCTCACCTGTTTGGCATCCACAACATCGACCAGGGGCTCTGAAATCGCCACCTTCCTAATGGATGACATGTCAAAACCATACACATCATCCCACCAATTAATCTTCTCATCCTTGTACTGACGATCCTCTATGCCACATATAAATAATGTGCATCTGTTGAATATCACACCACATGTAAAATAATCACACTATAATAACTATGAAAAAGATGATGCACAAATTTTGTGCATGCCATTCATTGTAAGTGACATAAAAATCTAAATCCATTATAAGATTGAATTGATATAATTGTCACCATACCATTTAAAATGTCTCAATTGTTATATCCTTTTCTAGATTAATTTAGTACCTTATTAAAAACTTGGTAAGAAAATCGACAAAAATATTGTTGTTTTACCTATCAGGAAACAGCATGCCATCAGGCTTGAGCCACTTGTCACGTGCATATAGCACTGTATCCAACATGCTCTCATAGAATAAACAATAGCCCATCCATTCAGAGATAATAATATCTACTTTGTCAACCGGCAGCTCGACTTCCTCGACCTAAAATTTGTGTTTAAGCATATTTATTATGTATATAAACATTAATTGGAAAAAAATTTATATTTTTATAATACAAACAAATACATCAATATGTTTCATTTTATAAATGTGGACATACCAAAGTTTATAAAATTTTAACATAACAAAGTATATTTATTATTAATAAATTGGTTAAAATATAAATTTAATAATCTGATAATCTATATAAAGCTAATCCATTTTTTAATAATAGTTATTTTAATCTATGAAACAAACTATGACAAACCAAAACCAATTGTTTCAACTGCAATACCCCTTGGTACACAAATCAACCTTAATAACACTTCTTTTGGATGTGTATTTAGTGTTGATAAACTTTGTATCAATTATGTGACAAGATGAATGAGATGTTCACTTGATGGTGAATGATATACTTATCCATAATAATGTGTTGCTAGTTGGGATAATATATAATGCAGCACATTACACTCATTGCCTGAGACATAAGATGTTGAGTGTATCTTTTACTCCAAAATATTTAATTTTAATTTTAAAATAATAGTAATCACCTTTCCTTTGACAATTTCTATGATGTCATCAAGCCGATTTGCCTCAACAATCTTTCGTGCATAATCAACAATATTTGAACACTCCACTGCTATCACTTTAGCTGCACCTGCTTTTGCAGCAAACATTGAAAGGATGCCAGTTCCACATCCTATATCCAACACTGTCTGAAATAAAACGTCCATAATAAACGTACAATTAGCCATTTAAACTATTTTATACTACTCTTTTATGATATTTGTTCCTTTATTTGCAAAAACTACAGCATATATTTTCAAATGGCAGATACTATCACAATTTGTTTTTTACCTTTGTGTTTTATACAATAATTTCCAAGTATTTATCAGTTATTTTAAACAAGTAAATGCATAAGCAGGATATTCAACTGATGTTAAGTGAAAAGCCAGCCCATAGTAATGTGGGACTAGTTAAGATATTTAAATTGCATCTCTAAGTGCCATCTTATGCTTTGAAACAAAAGTTTTTGTTTCTCCCATCATTTCACACAATTATCAAAATGAGAATATTATTTACACACTATTTTCTGATAATACAAATAGATTCTGCAATGATACCCACATAATCTCCAAAAACATAAACCTACTACTAGCAATGTCATATTATTTCACTTAATCATTTACTGTAATCTGCAAAGATTTATTCTAATATTTAAATTCTCTATTATAAAATGAAGTAAAACCGAGGACAAAATCTTTTGTCTAAAATACCAGCATTTTTTTATACTTATTAAAATAATATTTTATATACATTGCAGTTAAAACCAATTTAAATTACTTTATAATAATAATAGTAGATCATTTAAAAAAGATATACATTAAAAATATATGAACTCTTAAAAGTAGATACAATATAAAATAATAAATGTCCATACATATAATAATTGATGCTATACATGTGTTTTACATTTACTTGAATAGATATTTTTAATTAAACAAGAGTTAGTAATATCCATAATATTTTTGTAAAAGTTGTATATACAACAGTTCATACTAGTGCTTAAAATTTTTGAATTAAAAGACGCGAGATTATATTAAAAAAAAAAGACTTGAGACATTGAAACTATAATTCCATTCTATTTATTTATGCGATGACAAAGTTTATAGTGTACTTACTTTTCCTTTGAACAAATGCTTATTGTGATACATTGCATTTCGATAAGTGAGTGTGCGTACTTCATCTTTGAGCATTTCCTCGTGGATACCAAAATGCGCATAAGAATCGAAATAATAATCCCTAGAAGTCATCTCCTCTGCTGTAACGTTCTTATCGGGCCCTAAAACATTTTAACCTCAGAATATAAAATAATGCGCGATTAACAATGAAGCACATTTTTAAAAGCCGACGCCGGCGTCACTGGAGTAGTTTTGAAATTACTCACCATTTTCAATAACTGGTGTCGTTGCCGCTGAAGTTCCCTCTTGTGCAACATCCATACTTTCCATTTTGTACTGATAGGAAAAGAAAATAAAGCTAAAATTAAATAATTTCGTATATAACCTGCAACTTGTCCACTGAATGCCAATCGATCTGTCACGATTTGCGTTGGGTATGTTTTATATCAATTTATTGGGCCAATTACCTCAATTATATTTACTTAATACTATTTATAAGAGATTATAATAGTAAATATCACAAAATACAATGGTTAAACAGAAAACTTGGAAATATGCTCGATATGAAGAACGAGCTTTTCTTTAAAATGGTTTGAAAGGACAGATTAAAAAGCGCGCCGAACACTGGTAGAATTAAATTCTCTGAACCACACTTTATTTGTCTGTAGTCACTACTAAAATATGAACTAATAAAGGAAAAGAGGATAATACATATTATTACAAGTAAAGTTATCGAAATAAATATTCATTAATTTAATTATTGAAATAATTTATTAAAATATGAAAACAAATATTTATTACAAATTAAGACAAGTATTATACTTAATATTTCTTTTAATGATTTTAATAACTTCCACTACTTTTTACAATGTTGATAAAAATTTAAGAAAAAGCCTTAACTGTTCATAAATGTTGTAACAAGGTAATTCATAATAATTAAATAAAGCAAAATTATTTAGCATTTTGTAAATAAAAAGTATTAAGTGACAAATATATACAAAAAAAAAGTTTTTTTTTTATATATAGATAAAAATATATACATTTATGTTTGGAATTACAAAGTTTTCACAACATACGTTATAATAACCTTTTTCATGCATTTATCAATAGCCATTTTAGCTATTTTGTCACTTTACTCAAATTCTCCCATAGAACAAATAAATTTTTAATTGTTGAATTTTTATAGAATTGTTGTATCTATGATATTTTTGTACCATGTCCGTACGCGTTATGTGAATATAAGTGAAATACAATGACACATTATGCTTAATACTAAGCGATCAAGCGAAGCGTTTCTTATGTATAACTTTAAGAATTTGACGTAATAACTTACAAGATTTTATTACGTAACTTAGAAAAAAATATTTTTTCTCTGTACTCCTTAATAGTGCACCAATCAAATACTTATTTCATTTATTTTTTTTCTTTATAAAAGTTACAGCTATGTGCAGACCTGTCACGGTCCGTGATACCCAAACTAGGAATATTTCCTGTATTTTGGGAACCAATTTCCGTCATACACTATTTTTTTTTTGTAGAAATGACTAAATAGTACTTGTAATTCTATATGTATTTGTGTATACAAGTACGTGCGGGTAAATGCGGGTCTGTCGGGTGTGTACGGGTGTGTGCGGATGTGTGCATGACTGTGCGTGTTTGCGTGGGTGTGAGTGTGTTTGCAGGAGTGGATACGTGCGTGCACGTATGTGTGTGCTTATTTAACTTGTAATTTCTGTAAAACAAAAAAGTTAAGGAGAAATAAGAATCGATTGTATTTAGAATTACTTAGTTATTAAAAAAATTGTATAGAACTTTTTACACCAGACTCCTTTAACATCTTTTTATGCAATTAGTGTAATCGAAAATGTATTCTGAAAAGGATTATCATAAAACCGATCCAAATTAATTTCAAGTATTTTTGTAAGCGGCATTCCAAGTACTGGCCTTACCTGCAACAAAAATCCCTTAATTGACCCAGCGGGGTATATTACTTCCTTGTTCTTTATTAAATTGCTTTGATCATATTTGTAAAGCAAGTCAATCATGGTGAAATTATATTAGATCCTTACATATGAAATTGGCGTTTTGTACGGGAGGAAATAAAGTCATTTTTTTTTGTAAAATATGTTTAATCAATCAAAGTATGCACCGTTGTTATCTATGCACTTTTGCCATCTCATAGGTAGTTCATTGATCCCTTTACTAAAAAAAACTATGGGGGCAAGAATCAATAAACTCTTTGAAGGCGGTTTGTACTGCCGCATCGGAGTTGAATTTTTTTTCCTTGGAAGAAGTTGTCCAAATTCCGGAAAAAATAGTAATCTGTTGGGGCAAGGTCCAAAGAGTACGTATCGTATATCGCTTTGAGTTGTACATTTTATAGAAATGTATAAAAATTATAATAGTTGTTTTGGAGAGGCCTATCTTTTTATAACCAATTAAAGTCCTGGCGATGTTGTCGCTATGTTGTATAAAAATAAACATGACTGGCAAAACAGAATACGAACACAAAGTAACATGCTTGGAAATATGCACCTTTAATTATTACTTGTCGACAATATCTTTTTTGGATATCCCTCATGGAACAAATGTATCTCTGAAACATTTCTTCGTGCCGGGATGCAAAGATTGGTGTTATTTATTTATGATTTTATTTTATTTACAGTGCATATGCAATGAGAGCGTACGTTTAACTGGTAATTTTATACCGAAAGCTTTTATGGTAAATACAAACCAAGAAAATATCTATTTTAAGCAGTTAAGCCTAATTTATAATTGTGTCGTCTTTGAAATACATTGTTGTTATTAAAATAATTTAACAAACGTGAATGTAACGTTATGCTAATAAAGTCAGAACTTTTTTATTAAAAATCTTGTTTTGGTAATCTTAAATATAAATATATTTTTATACTTGATTTTGACCTTATTAGGAATCCAGGTTCAGTGAACTGCGCCTCTTGTGACACATAGGGCTCTTCCAGTCACATCTTTTTTTGCCAAAATTTTCCTGCAATCATTTTGATGTCATCCACCCATTTTAACTTATCTTCCTCTTTTTATTCAGCTGTCGTTGCAAAATTGTCATTCCGTTATAATTTTAGTTAATATATATCTATCATTTTTGTCAGTTTTTCTGTCTATGTCCATATAAACTCATTATTGATTAAATAAATTTCACACTTTTCTATAGAAAATACCTTTAACTGCACGTAACAAACGTTATGTGATATTGTAATAAACGATAATTAACATATAAGGCACAACAGATTAAATATTACTACAATGTTTATGTTATAGCATCATTTACTCGATGTGTACGGCAGTCGCAGTGTGTGGGCGTAAACAGTTCCAGAGTTGTATGCAAGTGTGTGCAACGAGTTCGTATATCGTATTCGTAGAACAATCTAATTTATTTTATGTGACTGGCTGCAAACTCAATGTTCAGTCCACGCGGAAAAGTCAATGATTAAACACGCACCGGTAAAACGATTTTGGCGCGAAATTTTATGTCAAAAAAAAAATACAGCATTTTTTTTCCTTATCATCATGTTATCATTTTGATGATATCGTTATGTTGTATTCGTTTAATGTTTTATTTAATATTACTAAGTACAATTAATTCATGTGTATTTATTCAAGTGTTTAAAAGTGAAAAGAATTTTTTTATTACATTTCTTTTATTGGTAAGTGCATTTTCGATAACTCTTTCGTAATTATCGATAAAATTATTAAATAAATGTTTATACTAGTTAGCACAACTTTTTTTTTTAATTTTTAAGGCAAATAAAATTTTTGATAAACCACAACATAAAAATTTTAAGCTACTGCTGTGAACAAATAATTGTTTTTCTATACGGTTAAAACAGCCTCTTTATATTTTAAATATATATCTTTTTATATATATAATAACCTATGATAAGCTATTTTGCAAGTGTACGTGATGTAAGAAATTTTATTAAATTCAAAGAGGATATATAAAATAATCAGCAAATACCCACATTTTTGAAATTATTATTATGTAGTACCAGCTGAGCAAATAAAATCCTGTATTCGCAATTTTCTATTTGTAGAAAGAGATATGTATAAAAATTCGTACTTGGCAAACTTAGTTTTAATTATTATTCGTCCATTTCTATTAACGTATAATTTGTTATAGTACAAAAAAATACAACATGTTTTGATGTCGCTAACAAGTTATAACTGAAATGGGAATATCTCATATCTGTCTGCGAACAAGGTCGGTGCTTGAGCCCTTGAGAAGTCCAACTACTTTATTAAACGACTAATCCAATATATGGTCATGTCGTAATAGAAATGTTTCCCTAGAGTCATTTCTTTAACGTATTAGTAAACATCGACGGGTTGGGATCTTTCACCTTTTTTTTCACATGAGTTGACATTTCATAGAGTAAAAAAAATTTTATCATTATAAAATTTACTTTGATTTTCAAATCTGTTTTAAATATACTTTTGAAGAGTTACGGTGAGTATACCATACAATATTTAGGAAATTCATACTTATAAACAACAACATACATGAGTTATGTCATTTTATACTGATGTCTGTGATCATTATTTCGTGAACTCAAGTGATAGTAAAACTAATAAATATTGATTATTTTTTTCGTCCTCGTGAACTAGCCATTACTAAGGCTACAGGTCATTACGCCAGCTAGGGAGCTGTTTAGGTAAGAATTTTTGCTTTTTATTTTGATTATGTATAAAATGTAAAATTTTCGCGTGGTTACTCGTTGATAATAAAAATAAATATTTTTAAAATATTATACAATCCAGAAATAAATCATAGTACATTAATTCCCATTTTTATGATGATGAAACATGAAAAATTTATATAGAAATACAAGCAACTCGTATAGTGTATAGGTAATCCAAAAAAAATGAAATATTAAAATTTTTAATAACAGATAAAACAAATTTAATAAACATACATTTAAAACTTTGATAAAATTTTATTAAAAGCCTTTTTTTGTAATACTTATCGAGGTAGTAACTAAAGATTAGGAAGAACGGGAGCTCACTAATTTACAAATAATATCACACCTATGGATACATATCTTATCGACACTCATGCGCTATCGATACTTATTGAAAAGATAAGCGCCGGCACGCAGCAGTGAGGTATAGTCCATGGTGAAGAGCAGACGTGTGCCAACCTTACGAAATCAGGCGCGTACGGAATCATACCAAAAAAAAAATTTTATAACTGCCGAAAATATTTCTACATTAATCTATAAACAGTCGTAAGTCATCATCAGCCGATAGACGTCCACAGCAGGATATAGGCCTCTCCCAGATCACCACAGAGAACGGTGAGTGTTTTTTTATATTTAATTATATTTTATGGAAAAATTATATTTATTACTTGTGATTAGTTTTTAATTACACTATTTTAAAGTTAAAGAAACATAAAAGGTATTGTTTAAAGTTATGACGCTTGGCAGAAAGACGAAAACGTAGTTAATGTTATTTTAATTACCAGTGTATAATAACAAAATGTGATTTATTCTTACATGATATACAAAATATCTCCTAAAAAAAAAATCTTGATTCTAGTGATTTTCTGTATCGGACAATTAATATACATATATATTTCGCTCCGCTTTTTACACTTTTGAAACAAATAGATTTATACATGTGTAACCAAAAACAATACAAAGAATACTTATTTCGGTGAAGGAACATTGTTATAAGGAAAACAATATAAAACAACCTTTGAAAACAATTTGTACGATACGTAAGTGAATATATGTCCTAATAGTAACATGAAACCGGATAATGTTTAAAACTTGCAATACTATCAAAACATACAGTGGCTAAAATTTAAAAGCCAGCAAAGCTTAGTGAGTTTCATAAAACAATTTAAAAGCAAACTTCGCTTTTTCTTATTTAATAATATTGCAAAATAAATATTACTGTATCCATCGCAAATATCTTCGCGACATCCTTTCTTTTATACAGGCTTTAACTGTTTCTGTAAAACAGAAGCCAAGTGCTTGTATTCTGATACGCAGATCCCAGGTTCGACTGTCGATATAAATATTATAAAATATGTATAGGGGTTTGTTTTTTCGAACCCGTCTGGTTCAGGGAAAGGACTAGTATATCTGAAGCGTCCGAATTGTTCCGCCTAACCAGAGACAGAAAGGATTGTACCAAGCTGATCGCCAACCGTCACTAGTTGGAGAGACGCTTTAAAAAGAAGAAGTCTGGTTAACGACCATTAACATATTGTCATTCTACCACCATAACTACATTGATGTGTTCCCGCTGTCAACATTTAAGAGCCAGAGTACTGATAACCATCTTCAGCCTTATAGCTACAAAACATCATGTGAAATTGAGGTCAAATGTTAACTCATTGTTATTAAAGAAATTAAGCAGTGTTAAGTAATATACAGGGTGAAAGGTAATAGGTGTAAAAAATCTGGAGGGGTGAAAAAGTATAGCTCGTTTCCTATCTATCTATGTTTGGAATACCCCATACAAAAACGGTGGTTCTGGAGTTATTTATTTTTTTAAAAATTCCCAATTTTCTAGGAAAAAATTCGATGGTTTTATTTCTTACTTAGTTCTATACAAATTTTAATTTAGTTATATTGTTTAATCATTATATTATTAAATTAAATTAATAATCATCACTTCACAAGCTTCACATCAAAAGCAAAGTATTTTTTGAGAAGATTAACCCCGCGATAAAATACGTAAAAACTAAAAATTCGGTAAAGATTAGATTCTGATATTTAAAGGTCAGCTAAGAATGGATTTTACAAAATTTATTTCCCCAGAGGTATTTGAAGGGGTGTTAGTAAAGAAATTTCTGATTCAAGTTTAAATTTCAAAGCTAATTCTATATTCCGGCCAGCATAGCGGGCGCGGAACAGTTAATAGCTTATATGTATTTGAAGCTCAAAATTCATTCGCATGGACGCTCCGTAGCCACTAATGTATTCTCAACTTCAAATTACTTATCTCTACGCAAACACTATTATAAACTATTGTTCCTATTGTCACCTAATAAAGGCTATTTCATAATATTATTTATTATCACATTATGATAATTATTCTTATTGTGAATGTGATAACCCAGTTACGCCTGTAAGCTACTACATACAGCTTATGTATTACGAGTATGCTTAACTGATAGATATAGATGTACTTTATAAAATCATTTACGCGATTTCTTTGAAAGACTTAAATTTGTGAAGGGTTTTCAGGCAGACGTTAACAATACGGCTAAGGACGAAATTGAAGGAAGTTGTAGCTAAAGAAATTACTGGCGTAACGAGATTTAACATCTCATGCTTCAAAGTGACGATGGTGCAGTGTGTACCATCCTAACTAGAACCACGTTGTTAAGGGCAGGCGTATCACGTACCATCAAGTGAACGTCCCGCTCGTCTCGTCACTTCCTTGAATAAAATAATAGTGCATCCACCTGATGATACGATGCATAGATAGCGAGTGATGTAGCATCCCAGTTTCAAAACCTGATTTTCCGTTTACCTGACCTTGCAGCCCGAGCAGCGGGAGAATTCTCCTGGCTTCGTTGGTAGTTGTCGTTTCATTATTGACAGATATCTAACATTTAACCAGACAAAATCTGGTGGGGAGAGCCAAAACAATGTTGTGTGTTTGGAAAGCGCTACATTGCCATTACCGTCATCACGTATGAACTTAACAATTAGTTTTTTTTTTGTTCTAATGCTTCAAAAGCAAATTTACAAAATATGGATGAATCAACTGACAAAGAGGACAATGAGGACAATGATCCTGTACAACCTAACAAGTAAATAACGAATCCTCTTATCAATCAATGATGTTCCGAACAAAAAGTGGGCGTCAACTTCCAATTATAGAACTGCATGAAGTCTTTATGAAAATCCGTAATAAATAAACATGTTTATGTTTATATATTCCAAAATATTAAAAAAATTTAATAGTTTGCGATACTTGGATACTAACTAGACTTCACTTGTACATTCTACTACGCCTGTATACAATCAGTTTTATGTCACTTTGCGGTATAATCATTTTCATCATCATTATCAGTATGTACAGACGAAAAAAAGACTTATACAACTGATAGCAGGTCTCTGTTTACTGATTGTGTTATTACAGGAGACTATCTAGGTACTATTTTTTCTACGATTAGTAGTGTACATACCAGTTCACAGTTCTACCGATTGCTTCTGTCGGTTTTAAGAGTGTTGTAGCAAGTGAAATTACGAAAGTAACGAGACAATACCTTCTGTCACAAAACGATTACCATCATGTGGTGTACGCATATTATCCTTAATACCGCCACATCGTTATGAATTGGCATGTATCATTTACTATTAGGTGGAGCTCCTTCTTGACTCAATGCTCCGGATAATTAAAACTGAATGAGAGACCACAATTAAAAATAAGATAATAAATACTTTTGGTAATTGTAAAATCTGATATTTCAAATGAAGTCTGTAAGGTTCTGTAATTTTTTTTAATAAATTCTCTATAACTGAGACAAAAGTAAAGTTTTGTTACATAACATAACATGACAAAGAAGCGAAAGAGGTCAAGGTCTTATTCAGATATTACTACCTCAATATTTTTAACATAGAATAAGTCACAAGCCAGTCTTTTACTGCTGGTAGATCTCTAGAGACATAAGATGTTAAGTCGGTAACCTCAGTAGTTCCCCTAGGTACAGCGCCCTTCATACCGGAACACAGTAACGATTGCACACTACTGTTTGTCGACAGAAATAGGCGATGCGGTGGTTCCTACCTAAACGGTCTCCGGCGATGGACACATACCACCAGTAATATAATAGCCATTTATATGAAATTTGATATGTTTATATTTATAGGCGACCTATGGATCGAGACCATAGTAAGTAATTTGTGTGACCTAAATTACGGGAAGTTGTGTGTTCCTGTAATGGCTGTTCGGTCCTTTCGCTAATGGACTAATTGATCACTAGTCTCGTCTTAAATACTAACCAGTAAATACTCTAAATTTGTATAAGGATGTAGTGGCCGATTAATTATCATGTAGCAGATATCTGTAAGTCTAAATAATCAATACTAAAGATTTATTAATCTAAATCTATTTCCATAAGAGATTTCCACGTATATATACGTTCATTACGATTGTCACTCGAAATTTTGTAGGAATATCTTTCCGTGGGCCTTACCATTAGCTTTGGGCCAGTGTGGTGGGAAATGACCCAAGCCCCCCCATATGAACCCATACAAACGACGGCAACTGGTGGCCGGTGATGTTGGCAACACGGGATCGATCGATGTGGGGATCTTTGGGCGAGGCTTATGTCCAGTAACGGACGTCTATCGGCTGATGATGATATTTATCTTTCCGTATATAGATCAGTTTCCAAATTCCTTCCCCAAATGGAGTAGCAAGGGTGTTACGGTTAGCAAAGCGGGCGTGGAACAGCTAATATTTAATAAAAATCTGTTATATTTTTATAATACCTTAATACATAAACTGTATTATTTAGTAGATAATAATAATTAGACATAGGTTTTAGCCTTTTTCTGCCACCATACATGGTCCGGTATGAAGGACGCTATAGCTATTAAAATAACTGGGGTAATGAGACTTAATATCTTATGTGTTGAGGCGACGGGGGCAATGTGATACCTAATTAGCCCCACGTTGTTATGGGCGGACATGTCATTTACCCGCACTGGGCCAGCGTGGTTACCTAAGCCCTAATTCCCCTCAATTAACTCTGTGATCTTTGGGGAAGGCCGATGTCCAGCAGTGGACGCCTATCGGTTGATGGTGAAACAGGTTAACTTTTATAAAAACTTATTTATATAAATAAAGAGGGCGTTCATATGATAAATAAGTTGTTTGCTATGTTAACGTGTTATTCATACTAATGTGTTATCTTTATTGTTTTGTGAATACCTTCGTGGTTATTGTAAAAGGTATTTATGAATAGATACTTAACTAACCTAAAAGATTAACTACTTTAACTCGAGATGTGGTAAACATAATTAACTACAAGTTATATGAAATGTATTATGTCATGATTTTTGTTACGTAGTTTTATGAAAGATGTATTTACAATCACACAGACATATTCATTTATCGATATTAAAATTAAAAAAAAAGTTTATTTCCCACCACGCTGACCCAGTGCGGGTTGGTGGGAGCCAGAGCCTCGTTTGTTGATAAGAGGGTGCACCACCAGGTCAGGTATATTTGGGTCCCGTGAGTTGTTGTGCGGGACATCCTACACTTGTACAATTTTACAATTTTTTTTAATACACAGGTAATGGATTCATTGGTGGTAGGTCTCTATTGCTGGAGACCGTCTGAGTAGGTACCACCGCGGCTCCTATTGCAGCCGACAAACAGCCATGTGCAAATATTACAGTGTTCCGGTTTAAATGGTGCTGTAGCTAATGTAATTATTCGAGTAATGTTTGAAGGCGACAAAAACAATATGGAGCAGTGTATACCAGCATAACCAGCGCCACGTTGTTATGAGAAAACAGTTACTACCAGTTGAATATCCCAGTCGTTTGGTTGCTTCTTTGAATTAATAAAAATTGGTCATTTTTATAAAGAAGAATAAACACATCGGCGACTTTTACAATTCGTTCAAAGATTACTCCCCAGTATACAGAGAAAAAACTATTCAAATTGTTTGTTAGGTATTACTAGCGCTTGAACGTTCGCATTAATTAAGTAAAATCTTGTTAGCTTGATGCTGCAAGGTTTACATTTTAATTTTAACATTTAGCATATCATAATTATCATTTCAACCGATGGACGTCCACAGGCCGACATAGGTCTCTTGTAATGTATATATCAACAGCCAATAGATGTCCACAGCTGGACATAGGCCTGATCCAAAGATTTCCACATCGATCGGTCCCGCCTTGCTTGCATCCAGTGGGTTCCCGCTAATCTCACCAGGTCGTCGGTCCACCTTGTGGGAGGTCTCTCAACACTACGTCTACCGGTACGCAGGCGCCACTCGAGGACCTTACTGCATCATCGGCCGTCGGTCCTTCGAGCAATGTGCCCTGCTCACTGCCACTTAAATCTAGTAATCTTTTGGGCTATGTCGGTGATCTCAGTTCCACTTCGAATTCCACATTTCCGATTCGAACGCGCAGAGAAAATGTCTTATAGTGTGAAATAAATAAATTGCATATATTACAATTAAAATATTGTATTTGTGTATACCATAGCGCTTGTGTTCAAGAGCTGATACATATTTAGTTTTGTATCGTATCGAATAAAATAACACGAAAAAAACTTTATTACATTGCTAATGAAACTTCTACTCGATTAACTAACATAATGCTATTATTAATCAAATGGCTCGACATCATTAAACCCGAATATAACATATATACAAAAACACTTGTATAACTAGATCCGTTCTTTGCAGGTTTCTGAACAAACAACAAAAATTTTATTGTCTATGATTAAGTGTTACAACAAAAAAAATTTCCAGTACAAAAGTTTACAAAAGTATTAAGAGTCTTAGTCGAAATAACTTTATGTAAATAAAAGCATTTAATGAGGGGTATTTAAAAGATTTGATCTTAACATTTGCATATCATTGAAGTGTCATGAGCTTTGCAAATACAGTAAATATAAACCGATTGTACTCTTATATAACAAAGTACATACGTGTAAACTGCTTCTACTCCTCTGGCGCAGCAATCCAAAGTGAGTCTTGGCCTCCGACACAAAAGAGCGCCAGCGTTGTCTGTCTCGCACTGCCTCTACCAGTCCACTGCTTGGGGTTCGCGTAAGTCGTGCTCTACGGCATCCTTCCAACGATATCTGGGCCGGCCAACAGGTCGGCGCCCGATTGGGGATTCGAGAAATGCTTTTTTGACTCTACAATCGTGTCCCATCCTTAGCAAATGGCCCACCCAGCGTAGTCTGAGCTTTAGCTTCCCCTATGATGTTCGTAGTGTGCAAACATTACTGTGTTCCGGTTTGAACGCTCTGTAACTGGTGTAATTACTGAGGTAACGAGATTAAACATCTTATGTCTCAGGCGACGAGCGCAATGTGGTATAGTGTATAACATCGTAACTAGCGCCACGTCGTTATGGGCGGGCGTATCACTTATCATCAGGTGAGCGTACCGCCCGGTTCGTCGCTTAATTACATAAAAAATGTGTGGTTTATACCTATTAAAATATCTGCGGTGCTAATCTTCAATTCATTGCGATAGTCTCTACACCGGAGTCCTCTGCACTACATCCAGGCTCGTCGGTGGAGTTCCATAGTCAGCGACTTAAACGGGTCCACATCACGTTTGTCGTTAACCCCAGGTTTCCTTATTGAACGACCTTCAACGGTACGCAAAATTTAATACTCTCTTAATCGTCTTTTACGACAGACGGAGACTACTTTAGTCCTACCCTTAATATTACTGTAATACAATGTTGTAACGTAAGTAAGGTAAAATATTATAATTACAATATCGATTAAAATTTAAAGAAACATTAATTTTAACCATGTAGCCAAAGACTAGATAACTTAGAAGATATGAGATATAAATATAATGTATATATGAGATATAAAACATTGAATCCTTAGAGACATACTCGACGTTTAATGTAAAACTACATGCGCGGTGTCAGTTGGAAAAAAATATACTCGAATAACCTGACTGCGTAATCTTACATTCACTCCGTATAAACAGGCAGTGTTCAAAGCAATAGATCCTCTAACACTTTGCAGTAAGAATGGAAATTGACTGCACATTATTGTAACTGCAGCGGACTGCGTTGGCGCATACCAAAATATTTTCAATGTTCGGACGCAACATGCGGTCAATAACACTAAGTGGGGGGAACCGAACTTCGATCGAAGGAACTAAACGTGGTATGAGAACATTTGTTTTAAATAAAAAACAAAGACAACAATAATAAGATTGTTTATTATTAAACGCCATGCTATCAAAGTTATATAAATTCTACATTGATTTTTTACTTGTACTAATTATCAACTGTTAGGCTTTATCCTCAAAAGAATTCCACACGGCTGTCCTGTGCTGCTGACTTTATTGGTTTTTGAGACCTTCGCCAGATTTTTGATCCACTTATTGGGGTGCATTTCAATTAATAATCGCGGGGGTGTATAGGCTCTGCCTAATATCTTACGGAGTCCAAGTCAACCTCACCTGCTCGCGATGCACCCTGCTGAATAACAGACGAGGCTCTGACCACCCACTGACCCGCACTGGGCTAGCGTGGTAGGTCACGGCCCAATTCAATCCTCCTCAATAAACTCCAACAAACGATCTGGAGATCTTTAGGGGAGACCCATATCCGGTAGTACACGTCGGTCAGCTGATGATGACCGCGGGGGAAATCTTCCTAAAAGATACCCTGCTTCTTAGGGGAAGACAGGGTTATATATGATTTCTACCCATTAAAAATCCCGTCGGTGGTCTCCGTTAGTGCATTAGGAGGGGCTCCGTGATGTCCTAGAGAACGCACTGGTGCACCTTTTGGAGGGCCTACCGACAGTATTTCTATAGACACGCGGCTGACTGTCATGACAAATGATTACTAAGACAAACACAAAATATATAAATAGATTTAAAAATTTTACTACTGTGCACTAAGTAGGTCATGACACCGATAAAGTGATAGAATTTCGAGTTTTATATATATTATAAGTAAATCAGTAATGGACATTAATCAATTCAAACTGACCTTGATCAATTATTTACCGTATTATGGATGACTAAGTCGTTCATAAATCACTGATTCTTTCAAAAACCTAAATAAACATTGCTGGTGGTGGGTACCCGTTGCCAGAGAAGAGACTCGTAACGAAACTCAACATCTTGTATCTCAAGGCAACGAGCACAATGTGGTTCTGTGTATGGCATCCTGACTGTCACGTTGTTATGAACAGGCGTATCACTTACCTTCAGGTGAACGTCTCCTTGCTTGTTATATAACGGTGAATGGGACATGTAAGAAGAGGCGATTGCGTTCCTTAGCCTATGGTGGTGACCGGGAAGTGAAAAAACTCCTTGAAGACTAAATTTACGCTGACAGTATGACGTCGAACGAGATTTTAAAAATGTCGACGACAAGATAATATTGAAATAAAAACCTAGATTAGAATAACATTGAGATATGTATTGGACGGATCCCAGATCCACCCGCAACCTAGCTTCAGATGATAACGATGACATTTCATTTTTTATATGTTTTAATGTATGACAACATTTTCATCTATAATTAGACACTGCGCGGGAGGTTGATAAATATACATTGCATCTCATCACAGTACAAACGCGTGTAACGTATTGTTTTGTACACAACGATGACGAACACCACATCCGCGACGGCTGCAGTTATCTCTTGACACGTGCTAATTGTATAAATGTCGTTGTGTTAATTAAATATTTATTTTATATAGAGGTTAATAAGGGCAGATTAACTGTACAACGATCTCAACTTCGTTTACCCCAAGCCGATAAATCAAATAAGCAACGCAATTGTGACAGTCTTAGTAACGATGATCGTCTACTATCACGAGAGTTCCACTCTAATTTTCCTCACATTCCTGATTAAAATGTGCAATATCATTGGCATTCATTATTATCAGGTGACAGAGGACCACTGCTGGACTGCCTTCCCGAAAAATAGATCTTGCGCTACCCGCATCCAACTGCGTCCCATTACCTTCACCAGATAGTTAGATCCCGCCGGGCACTTGGAGCCTTCTTTTGTTGGAATTCATTGAGGGGAATTAGGCCGTAACCCACCGCGCTAGCCCAACGCGAGTTAATGGGTGGTCAGAACCTCGTCTGTTGTTCAGCAGGGTGCACTGCATGCAAGTAAGTTTGCCTTGATCTGCGTAAGATGTTGGGCGGAACCTCTTACACCACTGGCATTGTCCAATAATAAATAACCTTTTCCTTTATAACATTAGACAGAAACTAAACAATGAATTTTTATTATAAAGTGGTTAAAATTAAACACATTTAGGAGTGCTCTTCTCTTCTAACTAGTGAACTGGTGCAGAAGTCGACAAATTATAACCTAATAACCTACCAGGTACCCTGTGGGTCGGATTCAGCATGATTATGATGATTTATAGCAATATAACAAAATTTTATCATATTTATAAACGAATGACTAAAAATACTTAAGTGCATCAATTTCGGATGAAAAATAGTAAACATAACAGACTGAATGATAGAGGGGCAGGTGATGAGAAACAACCACGAGGTCTGATCTTAGTTTGAATACGGTAAGCCTTTGCTAACAACTCCATGGAGTACCATAAAGTTGGATTGCGTTTTCCTCAATACAATTACGTCTAATTTCAATTCAAATATATACAAATATTGTTATATATTGTGTGGTATACTCTTCTCATAATGTTTTATATATTTGACTTTAATATATACATATATATATATAATCTACTTTGGATTAGCAAACAAAAACATTCAAATCAATTTTTTTTATTCCACAAAGCGATGACACGAGTGGTTCAAGTGGATGGTAAGTAATACGGCAACCCATAATAATGTGGTGCTAGTTGGTATCATATGTACTCCACCACATTGTACTTGTCGCCTCGAAACAAAGCGTTAACTATCGTTACCGCAGTAATTTCACTAGCTACTACGTTACTGTTTGGCGATTATTAACGTTACCATACAATAAATAATGTAACTTTTGCTTTTATGTTAGTTGCACTATTTACATTATAATTTATTTATACGTTTATATAATACTGACAACAGGTAGTAAATGGTACAGGGCACAGCGTTGCTTTCCGAGGACAACTGCTTTTGTATATCAACCGTAAAATCTAGGAAATACATACTGTACTTAATAATACTTAATATTACCTTCTCTAAAAAAACTTCACACAAATTTATGTTATATTACCTTTCATCCGTTTTTTAATGTTTTCAACCCTTGACCTGTTAATCCCAATTTAAAAACTATAATAAGTAGTAATATATAGTAATAAATCATGAAACTTTGTTAAACAATAAGGAGGATATGAAATGTTACTAAATAATAATAATATATCATTTATTCTCACAAAATAACAAAAAAAAATACACAGTAATATAAAGAATTCAAATAAAACAAAATAACAAAAACACAATAAAATCTTTGATTTGTTCATGTGGAAAAGGAACCCACTCAGGTAATGTTACATCCTGCAAGGACCGCAACCCGGATTTTCAGTAGGGCCTAAAAAAATAAAAAAAATATTACAGCTCTAAAAGTATACCAATACAATATCCCATAAACAATTTTCTACCAAAAATTTTATCATACCTAAAATCACTATTGCTTACTCATAACAATAATAGTAAGAAAAAAGATAAATACTGTTATTTAATATTGTTATATCTGTATAACAATGAAAAAAAATATAAATAAAAATTTTGTTAATAAAAAGTGCAGATAAATGTAAAATTAAAATTGAAATATAAAAAATGAAAATCACACAACATATATGTATAATACAATCCGACAATGGCGCGGCGCATGCGCAGTATTATTCTGTGTGGAAAAGAATCGAGTTCATTGGTAAGCATTACGAATTAGGTAAAAGTAGCATTTTCTTTTTTTAAGTTCAACAGAAATTGTTTCAACTTAACTTTAAAATTATTACGCGACTTTATATGTTCCAGCATTTGGTAGCATTGTACTTGAAACTACCCCTGAAAGCTACTGTCTTAAAGCGAGGTGGAACTGCAATCTCGTACTTCTTGTATCCCGTGTCGTAGGATCGCGCAGCCATTTCAGTTTGTTGCAGAGATATGACGGTTGATGATATTTAACTATCCCAAATAGAAGAGTTGCTAAATGAAGTTCGCGTCTTGCATTCATTTTTAAGACGCTGGTTTAATTTTATAACTGCAGCGTTAATATCTTCGAGTTTAGAAGATATGTAAACTTGAATGTCATCAGCGTAACAGTGTATAGATGTTTGTTTAATGGCAAAAATGAGGTCAGCACTGTACAAAATAAATAGTAATGGTCCAAGATTAAATCCTTGTGGTACACCTCTGACGACCGGTTGTGCTGAAGATACGATTTTTCGCCAGAATAATTTTATATTTCTACCATCTCTGTCCCCGATTTTGTAAATAGCTATTGAACCATTTTACTACAGATATATCAAAGCCATAATAAGTTAATTTATACAAGAGTACAGCTGTATTTATGGTATCAAATTCGCGGGAAAAATCAAGCATGGGTTAATATTGTACCCCGGACAGAATCCTGATCACATAAAATGTCATCAACTATGTTCACCAGAGCCGTTGAGGTGCTTCTTGACTTTCTGAAACCAGATTGAGTTGAAGGTAGAATGTAGGTGGTCCCCAAGTACTTAGTATTTTGAATGCGAACAACCTTCTCAAGTATTTTAGAAATACAGGGAAGAATACTCACAGGTGTTAACATTTCAAAAGCTGTCGGTTTTGATGACTTGGGCAATGGCCTGACAATTGACTTTTTCCATGAGTCAGGAAATGAGCTGCTTGTTATAGACTTGTTAATAATTTCAGTAAGTATATGTTTGATTTTAACTCTTTTATTATTTTTTTATATACTACACTGTCGTTGACTGGTTTTAACTTGAAAGAATACAAAATATTATGCCTATTAAATTCGTAAAACATGAGCTCCGATAACTCAATATCACACTTACCTGGTACATTTAAAAATGCCTATTTATTATTTCTGGATCACATAATACCCTGCAGATGGGCCTCTTTATTAAAATCTAGTATATCGTTTCTTTTCAAATATTTCTAAAGAATTTTAGAATTAGCTATATTATTATTTATATAGTGTTTGAAATATGCCTGTTTCTCATTTAGTATGGCTTCCTTTACCACGACATTAAGACTTTTGTAATAGTCTTTATGTGAATCCAACTTGGTTTTACGGTACCGTTCATGTGCTTTATTACATAGTTTGATCATCTGCTTACCATTATGAGTAAACCAAGGAAAATATTTGTTTTACAAATAATGATTTAAGTGGTGCATGAAAATCAAATAGCTGTAGTCTGCAAGTAGTAAACATATTAACCATGGAATTGAGGTCCGATAAAGTCAAAATATTTTCCCAGTCGAAAGCATTAGGGTCGTCCACGAATATTTCCATATTAATGTCCTTCAATGGTCTGCAGTAGACTCGTTTAGGTAACGGTTTATCGTACTTTATATTAAGGAGACATGTAATAAATGCATGCTGATTGAGCTATGGTAAATAATCTACAAAAATCTCACACACTTTTCAAGTCAATACACACGATACATCAATTAACGTATTATTGTTTTCAAAAAAATGTGTTGGCTCGCTAACCACTTGTTCCAAAGATGTATATTTAAGAAACTTGACAATTTTTTTATAATTTGAGAGATTTGTGTTAAGAAAATCAATATTAAAATCTCTCATGAGTACCATACGATCGCGTCTGGAAAAGGAAGACACACTGCTAGTTAATGCATCCAAAATAGTATCCACGTTCACCCATTGCGGTCTATATGCAGTACATAACACTAATTTGACACCATTAACGTTTAACGAAAGCCACATTTGTTCAACAGGCGGGGTGATAGATAGGGTGGGATAGTTGCCGCATTTTTATACCTTTTTTAATATAAAAGCCTACCCCACCATCACGAGTCCGCCATCCAGATGGACGCGGTACGTGTGTAAATCTGTAACCCGGAACAGAAGGAATACGGCCTAGTTCACTTTGACCCTCTTTAAGCCATGTTTCATTAATAGCCATAATATCAACATTGTGGTTTGCCATTGCTGCAATAAATAGTACCCAATAACCCTGCGTTTAATAAGCCAACCAGTAACTTTTTCTTAGTTAGGCCAATGGTAACATAATATTTAACAAAAGTAAACTGGAAATACCGCACCATTATTGGAATATTCTAAGGAACATATAACATAAAATTTAATAAGTGTAAAAATTTCATGCACACTGTAATGGAAACAATTATTTCTTGAACAAATTACAAAATTACATAAATAACAAAAACTCCACCGTGCGGCAACAATGTAATCCACTGCATGATCATTGGGTGGTATTATAACTAACCTTACAACATTAGCCAGCACAGACAGACAAAAGAAATTCATCATAACAGTAAGATTTATCAGAACGATAAATATTACCCATGCTGGTGAGGAATACAAAATATGCCACCGGGCGCGCCTGGTTGAATGACTTAAATTATTTATCTTGAACATTAACAAAACATTACATTTGTGAAAAAACAACTCATTACATACTTTTATGTTTGGGTTTTGGGAGCAATCAATAAAACAGTATACTAATAGTATCAAAAGCAAATTAGTTATCATAATAGTTATAATAGAAATTATTATATAATAATATTAAATTGTAAGGTAAATTGACAATGTACAGATCTATGTATACCTTCAATATTAAGAAGAAAGTAAACGAAATAAATACAATAAAACCATACCCATACAGGAAAACAATACTAATAGCACCACCATCCTCAGAGTCACCTTGAACATTATCTTCGCCAAAAGCACGCCCAAGGTCTGCTGCAGTACAAATCCTCAGGCAAGAGGAGTTGGCTTCATTACGTTGTCGTGCATATATTCTGCCTTATTTTGTCCTTGCCTTGGCCAATAAAACGCGCTTGACGAAATGTCGGTTGGCCCTCGTTAGCCTCTCGTCAATGTAAAAACGCTGATGCGCTCCTGGCAGTTCAAGACCCTGGATAGTAGCCCCACGTCTTACTCGCGCCGCTTGAAGTAATTGTTCCTTTATCGAGCGGCGTGTCAATCTCACCACAATAAGACGCGGGCGAGAGCGAGCTGACTGGCTCTCGCCCGCTCGATCATGCGCTCGGCCTACTCTCACGGCGCTTACGATATCTTGTTCCAACAGATTCTCGTCCAATTTACCCCCTAATGTCATTAGCGTATGCAAAAAATTTTCTCCTTTTGTCTCGGGAACGCAAGATATCTCGATATCGTTTTGCAAGTGATCCTAGTCGCGGTCATTCAAATCGGCTATCAGTCGTTCAATGATATTTAAAAGCAAGCTATCAGGAGGCGATGTTTGACATTGATCTTTAACACGAGTTTCAATGCGAATGCACAACTCGTGAATGCGGCTCTCGCAGACATCCACTTGCGCCGTAAGCAAAGATGGAGGCGTTTAACAATTCCAGCTGCCCGCGCGTAACTCGCATTTCCTCTCCAACCACGCGCACCTCTGCGATAAGTGTCTTAAGATCCGCACTGACGGATTCCGCCTCGGGTGATGAATTCATCATGTCAAAGTTAGAAGCCGCAGCACCGCGGCGCTCATTAACTGCGTTAGATGAAATGTGTGAAATGAAGCCGGAAGTGTGATGCTTAATCTGTTTATTTCTACATGACGAGCATTTCCACGCCGCTTTGTGATCTGTACTCATCGTATTCATAAAACGTTGCCCCGACACATTAGCACACTTTGAGGTCAAAGTACTTTTCACACAGATCACAGTGCAAAGTCTAGATTCAATGACTTTTGAACAACCACCACACTTCATACTATTTTTCTTTCCAGACATATTGAAGAGTTTCTTTTTAAGACAGTTTTAATCGTACAAAATTCTTCATAAATACCGGCACAATTATTACTATTATGGCAGAGGGTAGTTACAAACGACACGCTTATTACGTCCACTAGAATAATGAGTTCCACCGAGACAATATCTCTCAAATGAGATGTGTGTGTGTAAGTGATACGCCTCCCATAACAACGTGGCTCTAGTTAGAATGGTATACACAGCACTACATTGTGCTCGCTGCCTTGAGATATAAGATGTTGAGTCTCGTCACCATAGCAATTTACACTAGCCAGAGCCCTAACCCTACAGGGACTCTAGTCCTTCAAACTGGAATACAGTACTGCTTGTACAATACTTTTTGTCGGTAGATACTATTTACCTAAACTAATACAGGTAACAGTATTATTATTTATTTATAAGTTGAGGATATATTACAAATTATATAAAATAAAACTCGAGGTTGTATAGCAATATTAATGAAGACCTTAATATATATCCTGTGACATATATAAAATTTAAAATGACTCTTCGCAATTGGCTTACGACTCTTTCAAATGGCGCCACGGAAAATCTTACGATCTACATACATATATAACCACCTCGTTTCCAGTGAGGTAGACAGAAATCACTTATCTCCACTTGCTACGATCCTGGCACATATAATTTAGTTTTATACTCTGTAAGCACTGTACACATCTTTTGAAACTCGTTCCACATACATGCCATACACACACAAATGCACGCGTGCACATGCACAAAGGTTCACTAGTGTTGAAAATAAGTAAAAAGAGTACAAGAATTTACTGATGGTACATCTCTCTTGCTAAAATCCCTCCATATGAAACCCTACAAACGACGGCCCCTGATGCCCCATGATGCGGACGGCACAGGACCGATCTATTTGGGGATCTTTGGGGGAGGCCTATGACCAGCAGTAGACGTCCATCGCCTGGTGATGGTGGTAGTATATCTCTGTTGCCGGAAACTATCTAAGTATTCACCACCGCAGCGCCTGCAATGCCCGGTACTTCACTTGATATAAACAATAACGAGATTTGACGATCTTATATCTCAAGTGATGAGCGCAATATGACGAAATGTATACTATGATACCTAGTGCCATGTTATTATGAGCAGGCGTATCACTTACCATCGGGTGAACGTCCCGCTCGTCTTGTCCGATAGTTGATTACAAAAAAGCGATATAAAAAGATCTATTTTTATCTAGTACATGTGAAAGTGAGCGTTGATGACTGCGACACAGTTGTTCAATTAACTGCTGCAGTTAGCAACACTTGTACCATGTTATGAAAGAGTTTGTTTTAAACAAATTTGTATACTTACAATGTTAACTAAAACTTTTCTTGTTTAAATATATTGTTACGATATGCCAATGTCAAAAAGTTTGATAAGGGGTTCGCATATAAACAAATCTGCAGATTAAACATTACACTTGATTTTCTATAAGTAAGCTACTATATATAAATATACGAATAAAATATAATGTACGTAATAATAATCGCGATGTACTTTGAATATATAATAGGACGTAAATAAAACGCATATTTATAATTATCAAAACAAATTCTTGGCGAAAATCCATCCCTTTGTTTGGGGTATTACTTGCATTTAAATGAAGTATGAAACGTCTTCGTCTCATAATAAACGCGAAACAAGAGAATGAAAAAGTATTCTGTTGTTAACGTCGACTTTTACTGGTCGTAGGTCTTTGTTACCGGAGACCGTCTAGGTAGGTACCAACGCAGCTCCTATTGCAGCCCACAAACAGCACTGTGCAAACATTAATGTATTCCTGATAGAAGGACGCTATAATTAGTTAAATTGCTAGGGTAAAGAAACAAGATCTAATGTCTCAAAGTGACTTCCTAACTACCGCCATTTTCTTATGGGCAGGCGTATCACTTACCAGGTGAACGTCGCTCAATAAACTCTTCGATGTGGAGATCTATGATGGAGGCCTATATCCACCAGTTTACGTCTATCGGCTGATGATGATTATGATGATGATGAACGTCTAAGTCGTCTCGTCGCTTATTCAAATAAAAAAAATGTACATATAAGAAACATTTAAAAAACTATACTAAAAATTATAACTATATATATATATATATATATTAATAGTAAAAAAATAACATAACCTTTGTTACTTTCGAATAATAAAAAATCTACTAATACGTTCATATATGATGATATGGGAGCTAATGAACAGTAGTCGATGGTAAGCTGAACTCTAGTCTATATAATGTCATTTTATCACATCTTCTTCTTCAGACGATAGACGTCCACAGCTGGACATAGTCCTACCCCAAAGATCCCCACCTCGGTCCCCGCTAAGGCTGTCATACTTACTCCGCTTGAGGATCTCCTCATGATTTGCGGCCGCACCAGTGATACTCGTGTCGTTAATAAGAAATTTATTCTATCAACCTATAGTATGAAGTTTATAATAATCAATGCAGTGGGCGTCTATCGGCTGATGATGATGATGAATAGCTTTACAATTTATTGTATAGTATCTGTGCACCTGATTATATTTTGTAGCTATCATTAGTTTTGGAAGTCCGCAAAATTTATGGTTTAACACCGTGATAATTCTGCCAAACAGAACTCCTATTCAAATAGCTGTTCCTACTTCCCAAGGTTCTTAATGAATGTACTGCTTTGTTTCCTTATAAATAATAACAAACAAACATTACTGAATTCTAGCTTGCAGATCATTGTAACTAACGAAATATGTAAACAGACTAACGCCCCGTTGTCATGGAAATGATTTACGACTTACAAGTACTTAGACACCACGCTTGTCTCATGAGTTTATTTTACAATCTATACAAATAAATAAATCTAGCTATTTGACATACAAATAAAATCCAAGTTTTTCAAGGGGTGTAAGGGGTCCCCCGCACAACATCTCACGGGACCCAAACCAACCTCATCTACTCGTGGTACAACCTGCTAATCAACAAACGGGGCTCCAGCTCCTATCAATCCGCATTAGGCCAGCGTGGTGGGAAATGATCCGAATGCTCCATATGAGCCCCTACATACGACGGACCCTAATGCCCGGCGGTACCGGAAGCCGTGCTGACTGTATGTGGAGATCTTTGTCGGAGGCCGATGTCCAGCAGTAGACGTCTCTATCGGCTGATGATGAAGTATTTATTTGTGATATCGAAATAACGCTATATGATATATATCTCACTGAAACCATTCTCAGACTTACCCTAAAGCGAAAAAGATAGGTCAGGGGTAGTCCGAATATACCTGAATAAATTTCTTATTAGTCTCCAGAAAAAAAAAGTCAAGTTCTGTAGTATTAAAAGAAATATATGGATAAAATTGTATTTACTATATTGCCTTCGTAAGCACGTTAACCAGCGCTAAACTAGAACTCACGTTCGGGTCTATTCTTTGCTCTTCAAGGCTGTGCTACGTGAAAAGTAGTTTTTTTTTGTTTCGACAAATATTGCAAACGTTCAGCTTTGACACATTTAGAAATAAATAACAACATATCCACTACAAAGCATCAAATGAACCTGTAATAGTTTTTTTTTTTACTTTTTATATTACGTTTGAATGCGAAACTACTCTTGACTTAACCATCAGTGTAATAAGGCTCGATTTGCCATTTAGTCACGTGAAGTATATAATAAAAAAAATGCGATATTTCGTGAAGTTTCAGTATTTCTACTAGATTTTAGTATTAGTTTATTGATTATCAAAATTTTACATCGAATATTGAAATCAAACTATTTATTTATTAATATCTGTATGTGGCATTGATAGACCGCAATGATATAAACAATGAAGATTTTATTTCATCATCAGCCGTTAGAAGTCTCTAGCTGGACATAGGCCTTCCTCAAAGATCTCCGCATTGCTCGGTCCTATGCTGCCGTCAATACGGGACATCAGGGGCCATCATTGATAGGGGTTCATTTGGGGGGATTTGGGCTACTTCCTACCACGCTTGTCCAATGCAATTTGGTGGGCCAAAGCTTCGTTTGTTGATTGGCAGGATGTACCACGAGCCGGTGAGGTTGGCGTGGGTTCAGTCAGTTGTTGTGCGGGACCCCTTACACCTCTATTATTTAGTCATCTATATTTCAGTACATCATATAACCATCACCATCAACCGATACACGTTCACAGCTAGACATATGCCTCTTTTTTTATACGATTAAGCGACGAGACGAGCGGTGGTAAGTGATACGCTCGCCCATAACAACGTGACGCTAATTAGTGTAACACACAGCCTCACATTGGGCTCATCGCCTGAGACATAAGATGTTGAGTCTCCTTAACTTAGTAATTACACTAGCTATAACGCCCACCAAACCGGAACACAGTAATGTTTGCATAGTACTGTTTGTCGGGTGCAACAGATACTGCAGTGGTACCCACCTCGACGGTCTCCGACGACAGAGTACACCAGTGAATTCTCATGATCACGTCGATTAGCTCAGCTCGGGTATAAAGTTTTCTCCTTTGCATACCACATAACCGTTTAATTAACAGTCAGCTAAAAAAAAATTGCGAAAATATAACAAAAGTTATTATATTTGTTCGATGTTCACTTAACATCAATTATAGCAAACTTTACTATACGTAATAAGAGAACCGTTATACCATTAGCTAAATTAGCGAGCGTTGTAACCACGGTAGGAGTAACATTTGAATACCCTGTTAATTAATTAGCTATAAGTAAATTGGTAGGTTTTCGGACAGTAAATATCATTTACTTAATAATGATTTTTAATATGTGAAACATACAAAGGTTTAGCCAATAATCACCATGCTTGGTAGTTGTTGGTGATCG
The DNA here is from genome assembly GCA_029030555.1 of Ornithoptera alexandrae. Lineage (NCBI taxonomy): Eukaryota > Metazoa > Arthropoda > Insecta > Lepidoptera > Papilionidae > Ornithoptera > Ornithoptera alexandrae. The sequence continues at coordinate 9,505,309 of JARDVY010000298.1, forward strand.
CAGTACTGACTACCGCACCGATATCCCTGCTGCGCAATTACGATCTGTAGTATTTAAGTCGGCCAGAGATGAATGGTTATATAGCTATTAGTCGGTCGCCAAAGCCTCGTTGATCAATCTGCCGGATGCACCACGGGCAGGTGAGGTTGGCAGTTGTAGAGATTAACTAGGACTGAGTCTCCTCTTTATACCCCGCGAGGCTTAAGTAGCAATGGGCGGGGCACATAACTCATAGAACCTATGGCCGTTGGGTTCTTAAGGTGCTGGAATAGCGAGCTCGCACCGGAAAGCGCTGCGCTGGCAGACGCCACTGGATTCAAGCAGCGCAAGACCGTGATTTGTGGAACACATTACAAGAGACCTATGTCCAGCAATGTACGTCCATCAGTTGAAGTGATGATGATGATATGTAAAATAAAAAGTCACTCGTAAATCTGTACAAATACCGTTAATCAAAGTTTATTCTTAATACGATGCAATTTTACGATCGTCCTTATCTTTCAGGTTTTATTACATTAATACGAAATACTATAAACTTTATATAAGAAGCGAGTGTTTGCTGTTTAACGTATAACCTCTTTTCGTCGTGTTATTATTGTATTGTGTATCACAAAACAAACACAAAAATATGATTACAATTTCCGAACTACAGATCATCATCATCATCACAAACTAAACAGATGGACGTGCACTACTGCACCTGATCTCATGCAATGAATGTCTTCAAGAAAAGAATGAATAGACTGCTATTAAGTTAGCGAGCTTAACCCTACATCACTACGTAACATTAGCGGAGATCATGATCAAGTACTAACCATGTCGATTTAAAAAAATCCTTAAAACATAGCGTTTCGGTGTTTGAGTCCAGTGAGTGGCAGCGATTCCAACAATGTCGACTGTACACCCAGTGGGAGGTCAGTCAACGCAGCGTTTTCCGGTGCAGGGTCGCCGTAGAGCGTATCCGTAGAAATTAACCAAACCTTTGTATAGCATATTTATTCATCATTTAATGTTATGTTGTAAAACTGCTAATGTTTTATTTTTCAAAAGGTGACATCAGCGGCGCCAATAATTATATTTCAAGTTTCCTTGTCTCAAGCAATTACTAAGGACAGAATAATAAGTATGGTATAGATATCGAGTCACATATGCCGCAGTTAGCGGATATTAAAAAACAAACAACACAATATCAAATATCGTTTAAAATTTTTTATTTTAAATCATTATCGATACCGTAATTTAGGATTCAATAGATGAATATAATGCCTATAGGCATAGGATATAGCGATAGGTGAGGTAGAATTACAACGTCAGGTGTTATCATCGGTTTATTTATATTTATATTAATTTTTACACTATAATTGTTATAATGAATTTGAAAAAAATCAATACAAAAATGTTAATAAAATAAATAAATTTAAACAATTTCTAGATGTATATGATAAATCCATTATAAACATCTCTTTATATTATAGTATAAAATAAAATGATGTAAAATATTTTGATTATTCTATTAAGTGACGAGACAAGCAAGACGTTCGCGTGATGGTAAGTGACACGTAGCACTAGTTGGTATGGTACACAATATGCTCGTCGCCTTAAAACCTAAGATTTTATGTATCGTTACGGGGATAATTGCATTAGCTACTGCGCCGTTCAAACCGGAACACAGTAATGATTAAACAGTATTATTTGGCGTAAATAGGTGCTGCAGTACCTCCGTAGACAGTATCCGGCTATAGAAACCTACCACCAGTATATGTTAAATATTGTAGATATTTAATAAAACCTGAGTATTGATAGGTCAAGAAAATTATATATTCAATAAACCCACTTAGAAGTACAGTTAGCAACATCACCGTTTACTGCTTAGGCGTAAGTTAAATGTTATAAACTATTACCATGATAGTACTACACTACGATAAACCATGTTGCTTATCAGGTCGTAATTACTTAGCAAGTATACTGGTCGTAGAGGTCTAGTACTATCTACCGTAACGGTAACTCCAATTACTGCCGTCAAACAGTTGTATGTAAAAACATTGTGTTCCTGTGTTACTTGGAAGAAACCTTAATATTCTTTCAGCCTCTGGATCACCCGTGTGCGTGTCTAACATAGATTAATATTTGAAATAAAAGAATCGTTGGGTAGTACTCACATTTCATAATTATCGCACAAAATAACACTGACTTGGTTCACAAAAGAAAAACTTTTTGTAGGATATCCTTCCACTTCAATCGCCGCCAACACACTGTCAGGAATGAAGCGATCATCGTACAAGGCAGTATTTCTCCCACCATTTCATTTCCCCCTCCTAAAACCAAGCTCGTGTTCTGATTGATCTATTGATCGCGCCGATCCCGACAGTAACAAGTAAAAAAGTCAAAAAGTGACATATTTTATAAATTTTTGTTTACGTTAAATAAATAAAATTCTAAAATTAGGCATTGATAACATTTGTTTGGTTCGAAAAAGGTTGTTATATTACTGCGGTAACACGACTTAAATTCTTATGTATCAAAGCAACGGGCAAGATAGATATGGTGTGGGGCCTGTGTCCAGTTCTGGACATCTATCTGATGGCGATGATAATATGGTTGGTTTAACAATATAAAAATAAAATACATCTTTATCAAAATCCATCCACATTAGGGTGATAATATTACCGCTTATCGTATTGCGTACAGCCGATGTGATAGCTCTGAGATTGTTTAGCATTATACGAAAACACATTCATCGGAATCACAAAATTTCTAAATATATCGTAATTATAAAGATAATGTCAATCAGGGGAATTATACTAAGGTTATAAAACTACATCCCGTATGTCTCTGTTATGAGCAAGAGTATCGATGAAAGTCCTGGTCGTCTCGCCGCTTTGTTAAATAAAAACTGGTTTACTTGTAGTAGGTCACTGTTGCCGGAGACCGTCTAATCAAGTACCACCGCAGCACCTATTGCAATAGTAGTGTGTAAACATCGCTGTGTTCCAGTTTGAAGGACGTTGTAGCTAATGTAATTATTGGGGTATAGAGACTCAACATCTTATGTCTCAAGGCGACAAGCGTAATGTGGTACAGTATATATCATCGCTTCCTTGATAAAAAAACATCGGATCTATATTTTATATTTACTCGTATACCAGCAAAGTGATTTTAAATTAAAATATTTTATATTTCTGTTACCGGTAATTATAGCGTGAACATATATGTAAATTACATACACAAATAATTGGATATATGACGTTGAATGAAGCCTGACAAATAACATTCAATTATCAACTTTAGTAGGATGGTCTTCATCCATTCTTATCAGATCACAATGCTCACATGATGCGAAATAAAACGAATAAAGAGTAGTCATACATCCGCTGCAAGACCAAGTGGATAAATGGATGCCTTTAATTCAATTTCATGAGAGTTTGTGGTGATATAACGAATGAAAACTAAAATATAAGAAAGGGACGTAAATTTAAAAAACATATTAGCGAATTGAAACTATTAAACATTGCGGTTAGCCTTTATTAACTTATGGACTGACCATAGAACGCGAAGTTCAAAGGAAAGATAGGGCAGGAAGATCCTTGAGTGGAGACCACGGCAAACAGCGTTGGACGACGTTAGACCGTCGACTTGATGAAGATCGTAAGGAATCATTGGATACAAGTGTAATCGGACAGGTCGCACTGAAGTTTGTTTGCTTATATTCAATAGCAGATTGAAATGATGATGAGGATTGTAGTCGTAACATAAAATAATTTTGTCATTAACTTAACAGTCTGACAATTTTTTACAAATCGTTATTCGTTATGTATGTGGTTATAATAGTCATTCTACTATTAACTTCGTTTTCACAGGCGTATGGTTAAACAAAAACGGCCACGATGTTTGTTCACCGTTAATTTGTTAACAAGACATTAGAGGTCACATGAGTAATTTATTGTCTCTAATCTAGGGCTGTGCTTAAAATGTTTTTACTACACATATAAAACATTTAGTAATGTCTTTATATCTTTATAAAAGTCTGTCCCTGTCCCTGTCTTCGTTTCTGGAGTGACATATTGTGAAATTTGTTTATCGGTAGAAATTTTCCAACTTACCTGTCTAGGTACCACCGTCATATTGAATATCTACCGCCATTACATCATTGCTGTGTTTCGGCTTGTACTTATACATGTAATTTGGACAAACTCATTTCATCTTACATAGTAGTATTGTGAACACCTTGTGGTATTGATTGTTAACCCATTGAAAATAAAAATATCTTAACTGTGGTAAAAATTATTTTCCTGACAATATCTATATTCATAAGTGATAATAAATCCTTAAATGGAAGAAGCGATAATTTAATGAAAGTCGCAAAGTTTTTAATGTTAAGATATATTCTCCAAACAAGGATTTTGTTACAATATATGAAAGTATCAGAATAAATATATTTATTACCAATTGTTACAGACACACGATAATGAAGGACACAGCCCTTGAGAAAAGTGATGGCGCGAACGGAACGTCCAGTGTTTGCGGGAGTAGTGTCAAATTAAGGCGGGAACTGGGGTTGTTCTCAGCCGTTAATTTGATACTTGGCGTGATGATTGGTTCAGGAATTTTCGTATCTCCGGCTTCAGCGTTAGAACATTCCGGTTCCGTTGCATTATGTTTAATTATATGGACTGTGTCGGGAATTATATCCTTACTAGGTGGGTGTAGGTAAGAAGTCTATTGTGACTATACGCAAACATAAATTCATTTTTATTTTCGCAGATTTGTTTTTACTACCACTGATGGCTGGCAGGTGGCCTTAGACCAGTCGCACTGAAAATCGTTTGGTCAAACCTATAGTCAGCAGTGAACCAAAATAGACTGAAATAGTTAAGATGACTAATCTTACCGATTATTAATGAAAAAATATAGGACATAAATATATAATTTAATATTAAAAGAAATATATTTCATTGCCTAACTATAAAAATTAGTACGTGAAAAATAATATAATCATAAATTTTATTAACATATAACACAATATTTATTTTTATGAATAATAATTCCGATTATAACAGTATAAAAGACTAAAATATTAAGTCAGCTAAAGAAAACAGATAAAATGTTGAAATTGATTCATAAAATTTTCTTTATTTATAGGAGCTTTATCCTTCGCTGAATTAGGTACTGTACTTGGAAAATCTGGAGCAGAATATTCATATTTCCAAGAGGCGTTTAGCAACACTCACAAATATTGGGGCCCGCTACCATCATTTATATGTGCCTGGATTTATGTAGTCATTTTGAGACCTGCTGAAGTGGCTATTATCGTAATGACTTTTGCGGAGTATGCAATACAACCTTTTACTGTTGATATAGATCCTAACTACAAAGATACGGCCATCAAATTAGCCTCATTAGCTGCTTTATGTAAGTAATCTTTATTAAAAAAAATCTGTGTATTTTTCGGTTTTTTATCAGTTTTATTATTAAAAAATTAAAAAAAACACAAAAACTTTATTAAAACACTAATTTAAAAGTTAACGACTCGTTTCTGTACTCTATGGTATCTGAACTTGTCAACTCCAATTTGAATTAACGTCAAAGTCAAATGCTCAACGGGCGAGTAGTGGTCACTTAATATAATAAAGTTTTTACTTTATTATAACGTGTTTTGCATTAAACAAATGAGTGAAAAGTAATTAAAAGAAAGTAAGTACATCACAATGTATTAAATCAACCATTCAATTGATAATTCACCATATATATTTTCAATACATATTAAAATTTGCAGATGAATCAATCTAGTGTAAATATTCAAACAAAAGAGGCATTGTCACTACAATTAAAATCATTGAAAGAAAGATGCGTTTACGCTTATAACGTTATTGAAAATTCACAAGATGTTGGGCTCTCACCAAACGACACACAAAACAATGTTCTTAACTACATAGAAGCGTTACGAACTGAAATAGAAACGACGGATACAACAAATATTACGACAGACAACAATTTATTAACTAGCCAGTTTCTATCAGAAATGAGGGAAAAATCAGAACAAGTTGAAGAATTAATAGCTTTTACTAAAGGTTCTATTTATGATTTGGATGTTGAAACTGAGAGGTATTTGACTAAAACTCTACATAACATAGCAATAATAAAGACATGTCAATAAAATTGTAAGATATTTTGCATTGTGTTATCTCTCAGATTCTTAACAGTGATTTAAGTCCTTTATACCGACAAGCACTTTGAATTATAAAATCTCTTTACAGGTTAAAAAAACTAATCCAAATGTCAAAAGAAGTTATATCTAAACCAAAAGTGGACAAAAAAGATGTACAGCCACAGCACCTGCAAAAAGCTAAAGAAAGATTTCATTTGATGAAAAAAGAACTACATGGTCTAATACATTCACTATATCCAAATTCAGCTGATCTCATTAAAGAAGTTTTAGGGGTGAGAAGAAAGACAACCATTTATTTGTATCTAAATGATTCTTAAATTCCAGTAACTGGAGTTAATCTTTTTTTGTGAAAAACATTTTGAAGAAGTTTTTAATATGTGAAATTTTTATCCAACTTAATAAATTTATTGAAACTGAGGTTTGTTTTTGCTGTTGCATAGGAATTTATGCAAGTGATCTAAAAATTAACAAACACCTCTATTTTTCATTGTGTTGATGGTCATTCAACCTCTAATCTCATGAATCATATCCTTAAGCTGTATTAATAGTTTCCAGTAATTGTATATATGTATGTGCTGTGCATATTGTTCCTATATGGTTATTCAGTGTTATATTTATTTTTCAGCAATTAATGCAAGAAAGGTTAAATGAGTCATCATATGGATACATTGAAGTTACATCAGAGAACTATCCAGCTATAGAACTATTAAGAGACATAAACTTAGTGTGCTCAAATCCTTACAATAATATGGAAGTTAAATTAGTTTACTGACTTTAAAATAACTTCAATGACTGTTAATTAAAAATATTGCACCTGTAAAACATGTTTTATTTATTTTTAAAAAGACCCTTTTTACCATTCGTAACACATTTTTTAAGACTAAAACCTTAACTAGAAACTTATCAAAAAGTTTATGGGTCTATATCTTTTATAGTTTTGTTATAACAAACATGTTCATATCTGATCTCATTACAATGTTACTGTTTATGGCTGTATGTCAAACTAATATTTTTTTGATAAAGAAAATGTGCAAATTAATTTCATCACCATCTAATTATTATCTTTATTTAATATGCTTATAAATATGAATAAAGTATTTAACACTGTAATAAGGCATGAAAAAATATAAACATTTTATTTTAATGAATGAATCCAACTACTTTTTTTAACAAATGAATGTTAAAACTCATTCCAAATTTACCAGGAGATATTTTTACATATTCATAGAATTATGGAATTATGATGAGAGCATATTATTAACATACTGTTTTTTACTCGGCAATAACCATGTAATTGAATTATTAGTAGTTTGGTGATTAGAAAACTAAATAATTTGCTGTTAGTATAACAAAGATAATTAATAATGTTTTATGAAATAAAATTGAAAGTAATATTAGACTTGTTGATCATTTAAGAATAAGCTTAAAATACATTCCTACATCAGGCAGCCATTTTTAGTTTTCACTAATTTTTTACCCTCCTGTATCACCATAAAAAACTTGAATACATAATATTATTTGTTTTACAGTTGTAATGACATACATCAACGTAACAAGTGTGAAGTTATTTGTGAAGGTGCAGAACATATTTGGTATATGCAAAGTATTTGCTTGTCTTATAGTCATCGGTGGGGGAATATATGAAATTGCAAGAGGTATATTGTATAGAAGTTTATAAATATTTCACTGAAATGATATATAAAAATAAAAACTTTAGACCTTTTTTTTTCAAAAGTAGAATAGTAAAGAAAACACAGAGTAAGGATTTGCCGCAAAATTAGTATAGTATTGATTGCAGATTCATTGTCAAAATAAAGTACCGGCATGTATAAGGAAATAATTTTTTCAACAGGTAATACAACTAATCTCAACAAAGGCTTCGACGGTAGCACAACAAGCGCTGGAGGCATTGCTCTCGCGCTTTATTCAGGTCTATGGGCATACGATGGATGGAACAGTGTCACGGTGGTCACAGAGGAAATCATCAACCCAGGAGTGTTCGTATAATTCTTTAGAAGTTAAACAATACAATTACAATTTAAACTATGAATAGATTAAGAACAAAACTGATGCATCATATTTGAAAGTATTTTTTAGATTCGTCCATCTTCTACCTAAATTTGTTATCCTAATGTATATTTAAGAAACTACTTTTTTGTGTACGGCTTTGAATTCATGTCCATAAAATTTCCAATAAAGGTTTTAAATAAATAGTAAGATGGTGGAATTTGTAGTTTTGGTTATGAAAATGTAAAAGTTACAAAAAGGTTAAGCAGACATACATTGATGCTTATTTACTTATTACAAAAATCTACTTCTTCAATAATCACATTTTTTTACAGGAATGTACCCCTGAGCATATCCATAGCAGTGCCTTTAATAACAGGGTTATACGTTTTCATGAACGTAGCCTATATGACGGTGTTAAGCTACTCTGAAATGACATCAGTACCAGCAGTAGCGGTAGCTTTTGGTGCAAGGGTCCTTGGTCCTGCAAGTTTTTTAATACCACTCGGTGTTGCTATTGCCACTTTTGGCTGCGCTATGAGCGTACAATTTGGGGTTACCAGGTGAGAAAAAACAATGTTCTTTTTAAGTTTGTTGATATAATTTCTTAAAAAAATAAAAGCATACGCAGCTCTATTGTCACCATATTATGCAACAAGTTGCTTAATATAAACTAGAGAGAATAAAACTTTATCAAACTTAAGTAGAACCTAATAAGAGGAATTTTGAGGAAATAAGAGGAAAATGGTATCTAAAATTATTTATATGTTTATTTCTACAGTTAATTTTTACTCCTGTTATCAATACATAGATACAGTAAAAAATATTTTTGTTCAGGGTATGTTACACTGCAGCTAGAGGAGGTCACATGCTAGAAGTATTCTCGTATGTTAATCTCAAACGCCTCACGCCCGCGCCTGCTGTCGCTTTTCAGGTAAATCAACACCTAATAAACCTTATTAGCCATATCTGGTATAAACCAGCCAATAGAGTAGTATATTATTTAAATTGCATATAAGTGGTTGAATGATATAAAAATCACAAGTAAATAAAAAAAAATATAATATAGAATAAATATGATTAGATATAAAAATTTTTTTTAGTTATTGAATAAAGTTAAATTGTCTCCATTTAAAGCTGTTTTTTGTTACAGGCGTTACTAACTTCAATATTTATCCTAGTCGGTAACATTAGGACATTAATAGAATTCGCAAGCTGGTTTTTATGGTTCTTTTATGGTCTTGCAATGGTGGCTTTGTTAGTCTTACGAAAAACTCAGGCAGATAAACCACGACCATACCGAGTGCCGACAATAGTTCCATGCTTCGTTTTACTAGTGGCAATATTTCTTTCAGTGTTGCCTATTGTGCATGATCCATCTATTAAATATTTAATGGCCATTGGATTTATTGTGCTAGGAGTCGGTGTTTACACAGTTTTTGTGTATTATAGAAAAACGCCTACTGCTATTCTTAGTGAGTATTTTATACAGATAGAGTATTCCATATTATTAAGTAAACATATGTATACTTAAAACCTTAAAAGCATTTCAGTTTCATAATATTAAAATTTCTCTATTTTCCAGAAAAAATTACATTCCTCACGCAAATACTCTTCGAGAGCGTGCCGCCTGACAATCGCCAAGACTGATTTAATGTAGAAATTTTTAAGAAAATTGCATATATGTATTTAAAGTATACACATATTCTGTAAATATATACATAAGAACACATAAATACATTATAATGTTTAAGGATTATTCTGCTGTTTTGTTTTCTCCTTTACTAATGTATAATTAATGTTTACTGTTACAAATATAGGAGCTATGTTAAATATATAGTACCAACAACTTTAAAATTAAATTATATCTTTGAAATGTTCTGTACTATAAAACACCTATTTCTCCTTTTTGGTCACTCTCGTAATGTGGTATGAATTAAATGGGTACTTATATACTACTACTTGTATGTAAGGATGTCAGAAAAGTCTGATGAGGAAGTTTCAGTATGTTTGAGATGAAAGTTATTGAAAGATTGAATGAATATGTGAAAATAACATTATTAAGTTTGTAGGTTCAACAGTTTATATTCACCAGTGACTTAAATTTAAATACCAGTATAGTTAAGGCGAGTGTAGAATGCGGGCAACGCGGGACCAATCGATGTAGAGATCTTTGGGGCCCTGTGTCCAGCTGTGGTCGTCTATGGCTTGATGGTGATAATAGTTAAGGCAGCTAGCAGCAACTGGATGCATATAGTCGAAAATCGGACATAGTGACGTTTCTTGGGAGAGGCCTATGTCCAGCGGTGGAGTGCCGCGGGCTTTTGATGATGATTATAGTTAACGGTGTGTTAATGTTTTTTAGCAATGAAGTGTCTTTAACGGATTTTAATATAATACAATTGATATAGTACAAATTAAATGCAAATAAACAGGCCTATTTTACAGTATAAATTTTGTGTTGAATGTTTCAGTTTTCCTTATACTTTATTAATAAATTCTTTTAACGTATAATGAGAAAATTTGAATAAATAAGTTAGCTACAAATAAAAACATCTTATTCAATAATATCTTTGTGTCATTTTAAAAAAAAACTTTATGAAATTAAGTAGTAAATAATTATTTTTAGTGGGAATTTTCTTTTTTTCTTACAATAACGTTTAGGCATTTATTGTAGTTTAGTGTAAACATATTTATAGCAAAATATAAAAGTTATCTATTTTTTCATTATTATGCGTTAGCCTGATTCTTATTTGTCTATACGGCTTATTCTTTATAAGTAAAGTTTTTGAAAACACTGGTATTTTGAATTAAAAAAAAATCAGTGCATTAACAATCTGTGCTTGTCTTTTCAGTCTGTGCAAGTAATAAACAATAAAATCTATGGAGCAGGCGGCATATTATTGTGTTGTTCGTTAAATGAAGAATAATTTAAAACAGTTAATATTAAAAATTAGGTTTTAAGGTACAATATTTCGCTATGGCGTATCACTACGTGGTTACTGCACAGAAACCAACAGCAGTTACAGCATGTGTTACTGGTAAATACACTGCAGTTCGTAATGTTTTCTTCATATTGAGGTTAACTAACATAATATAACATACTATTTTTGACTTTTGTTTTATACAGATCTGTAACCCTAACACAACTTAGTTATTTACTAAATTTACCTTTCATGAATCTTTAATGTAATTCCAATAAATTATTCCTGATATGAAACTTACGTTGATCACGTACGTTCGTTGTTTCTAAACAGTGTAGTAATCATTACACAATTATAGTACGAAAATTAAAAAAATAAATCAAATGCAAAAAGGTGACTTTCTGCCTCGTGTTAGCGTGTTCTATGTTTTGGCGGTAATAAGCTAATAAATGCAAATAAAAATCAAACAGTTTAGTCTATTTCATACTACAGTATGTTTTATAGCATTAAAGTTTAAATCTAAGGAATGTAAATTAATATATGGGTCTTTTATTACGTAAAATATATGTTTATTGTATAATAAAATTGCTAAAACAAAATAATTTTTTTATCATATATACTAAAGTAAGAATAAGCAAAAATGTCTGTTATTGAGAATTTTTTTTCCCTATCCACATATTAACAGCTTTTAAATCGTGTATTATCACTTAGATAAAACTAATAAAACCAATATGAATTTTCATTTCTTTTCAACTTTTTAGGCAACTTTACAAGTCCCACGGACCTTAACTTATTAGTTGCAAAAGTTTCGCGACTTGAAATGTATCTGGTGACACCAGAAGGTTTGCGTCCCATGAAGGAAGTTGGTCTATATGGAAAAGTTGCAAAAATGAAGTTGTTTAGACCCCCAGTAAGTAAATATTGCACTTAATAAAATGAAATAGTCATATTTAAGTGAAATAAGTAAAAAAAATGTTTTTTGCCACTATAACACAATGATTATATAGTTGGATCCCAAAATAGTAATATTTACTAAGAACAATTGGTAGTTATAAAAATTTTATTCATTGTTCCTGTAAGTGTAATAAATACTTTTACTAATGGTAGGCATCGACTGACAGTAAATGAATAAGATTATATATTTACTTAGGTATTACGTATTGTGGGTATAAGACACATGATGCAAATGTAAAAAAATAAATTTAATGGATTTTCAGTACGAAAAGAAAGATTTAGTATTCATTCTAACTGCACGTTACAATGCCATGATACTTGAATGGCGAACAGGATCAAATGGCGACTTAGAAGTGGTCACCAGGGCACATGGTAATGTTGCAGATCGCATTGGAAAGCCCTCAGAGAATGGCATACTTGCAGTAATAGATCCACAAGCAAGAGTCATAGGCCTAAGGCTATATGATGGACTATTTAAGATTATACCATTGGATAAAGATTCTACAGAGCTTAAAGCTGCTAGTTTAAGGTAAATTACAATAAAGATATTTGTTACTTTTTTTAAAAAAGTAAAAAAAAATATGTGTATCATACTATTTAACAATAGACTTGAATGTTGATTATAATCACAATGGGCTAATGCTTAACCTTAATTTCACATGCTGTATCAAATGACAAGGGTATGGATGGGGTAACATGCTGGCTCACTTATGTTACCTATCATAACAGCAATATTATAATTACAATTAATTTATATTTAAAGCCAGCCAGGTGAATTAAATAAAACTTTCCTCCAATCAAAGTCCTCAACTTGTGGCCTCTGAATTAAACCAGAAACCTCAATGTTACAAGACAGGCAGTTAGCCATGCAGTATGAAGCCAGTTAAAATGATTGTTATATCATCTATATTACCAATATATAGCATATTAATGCTTATTGTTTTAGATTGGAAGAATTAAATATTTATGATTTAGAATTTCTACATGGATGTGCAAATCCCACATTAATTTTAATACATCAAGATCTCAACGGAAGACATATTAAAGTAAGTAATCATGTGTATTAACATTTTAATTTTATTTACTGTAATTATTACAAGCATTTTACAATTAGCAGTAATGCAGCACTGCTGGTTGGTTATTTTCACAGTGATACCATTCTGAATTCCAGACACACGAGATAAACGCAAAAGATAAAGAGTTCATGAAAATACCATGGAAACAGGACAATGTTGAAACGGAGGCATCTATATTGATACCAGTTCCAAGTCCTTTAGGTGAAATATATTTTTATAAATTAATTAATTTAGGTTCAACGAATAAAAATAAAAGAAATTAAAATTTTATTGACAAGAATAAATTACTTAGTGATCTGTTTTAATTAACATGTTTATCAATTCAATTCTTATAAATATGAAGCCGAGAAGAAAATTACAGTATTTAGATATTGCGAGATATCTTTAGATGACTACCTTCGTGGTGCAGTGGTTTAAGTGCTAGCCTTGTAACACGAAAGTTCCTAGTTCAGTATTGGCGCCATATTATCTTTGGATTGTGATAGAGTTTTTTAGATTCCAATCACCCCACTACCACTCCTGTATTTGCCTCAATATATATATTGGATCACATTACTTGAAATTTATTTGAAATATTCATTGAGAGCAACAGCGACCACAAATGACTTTATAGCAACTGCATAAATAATACGAATGAGAATATTTATAAAAATTAATTAAAAATAAAATAATTAAAGATCTATGAAACTCAGAACATAAATAGCCTGTAACCATCTACTAACAGCATTCTGCATTTCATATGCTTGGTATGCATGCAATATGTTCGGTAGTTTTTGCATAATTGAAAAATAAAGGAAACCCAATTTCTTCATATATATTTATATAGCTAAATATATGTATATGATATAGATAATATATGTATATGATATATATAGATAAATATATGTATATGAGGGCCAGATTATTCTAAAAGAGCATGGTTAACATCCACAACCTCATCGTCACTTAAACCCATGGGAAATTTAGATCCAATAATCACCTGTTGTACATAAAAAAAAAATCTATACCGTTGAGTTCTAACTGGCATTTAATTTGGATATCTTTTAAATTATTAATTAATACAGGATTAAATAATTATTACAGGAGGTGCCATAGTCATTGGACAGGAGTCAATAGTTTATCATGATGGTCAGAGTTACGTGGCTGTTGCACCAGCGCAAATAAAGGTAGCTTAGCTCTTAACTTATATTTGATGATTGCTTAAATTAAAAATTTATTTAATAATTAAATTTAAGAACAGTTAATAAGAAAACTTTTTGTGATTTTCAGATGACACCAATAAATTGTTATTGCCGAGTTGATGGGAAGGGTCTTAGATACCTGTTGGGCGATATCGCGGGTCGCCTGTTCATGTTGCTTCTAGAGCTGCAGGAAAAGATGGATGGCACTCAGGCTGTTAAGGATCTCAAAGTGGAATTGCTTGGTATGGATTTTTTAAGCATATATCTCAAAAGAGGCCGAGCAAGAAAGTTGCTGTATATTCTAATACGACTTGCGAAATGCAAGAAATACCTTCCTCAGGATGGTATTGCAGACATGTGCTGTAGAGTTTTTTTAAAGAACAAATACTAAATATCATTTTTTATTATTGTCGCTTGTTCTGGACCTTGCCTCCACATCGTTTCTGGCGGGCCTTGTCAGGCGCCATACTATAGAGGTGCTATTTTAAAAGCTTAATGGTGATAGGTCGTCATTGCCAGATACCGTCTAGTTGGTTACCACCGCTGCGCCTATTTCTTCCAAACATTACTGTGTTCCAGTTTGAAGGCGCTATAGCTAGTGAATTACTAGGGTAACGAGGCTTAGTATCTTGTTTCAAGGCGATGACCGCAATGTGGTGCAATGTATAACAATTAGCGCCACATCTGGGCGGGCATATGCCCATAAAGATGTCGCTATGGTGATACCATCATCAGGTGAACGTCCCGCGCATCTCGTTTCGTACCAGACCGTGGATCCGGGTCCACAATCCCAGTACCAGATGACCTGTAAGAGTAAATATGACTTCCAAGCACTTAACATCTTCAGAAAACAGTCACTTCGTAGTATAAAAAAAACTCATCTTGTATTTTTGCGGTAATAAAAATGAAATGAAATAATTGTCCACAGGCGAAATTCCAATACCAGAGTGTATGACCTACCTCGACAATGGGGTGGTCTTCATAGGTTCCCGACTTGGGGACTCCGCCCTTGTCCGATTATCCCCTACTAGAGATGAAGCCAGTCAGTATGTACAACCAATGGAGAGCTTTACCAGCCTCGCGCCGATTGTGGACATGTGCGTTGTGGACCTAGAGAGACAGGGTCAGAATCAGCTTATCACATGCTCAGGTTAGTACTAAAATTGTTTCTCTCTCATTTTCAATGAGAATGGTGTTGTATGTAGATTGTAAGATTACTGAGGTAAAAAAAAAAGAAATTGTAACTTTAGACTTGTTTTAATATTAAAGGTGCATACAAGATGGGCTCCCTGCGTATAATACGCAATGGTATTGGTATACAAGAACAGGCCTCAATCGACCTACCTGGTATCAAGGGCATGTGGGCCCTAACACTCACTCCAGACTCGCAATACCATGACACACTTGTGCTTTCCTTTGTAGGGCAGACTCGGTGAGTATTTATGACCTATAATCAAAAATTTTTTGACTTTTACAATTGAGATGGATGAAATCTCTCATTGCTTAATAAATATTCACAAAATACCTATTAATTTGAATCATTTAAGTGACAATTATGTTTATAACAATATTTTATTTAAATTTCTCTAGACAACCAAAACCTATAAAGTTTAATAAATTGAACTGTTCCAGAGTACTAACACTCAATGGTGAGGAAGTGGAGGAGACCGAAATCAAGGGCTTTGTTTCGGACAGACAGACATTTTTCACCGGAAATGTCTGTCATGATCAGCTGATACAAGTAAGTTGTATTCCATTTACAACTCTCTATGCTACAATTGTCAAATTGATTCTTTTTAAAAATATTATCAAATCCCAAAAAACGTATCTATGAGTAACAAAGTATCACTTAACATCATGCGATATTGAGGTAAGCGTGAGCCCATTATAGATAAGATTGTTTTATCACCTGTGTACACTACTAGGTGACGGACGAAGGCGTGCGGCTCGTGGCGCAAAGACTCGGCGGTTGGGAGCTCGCGGCGCAGTGGCGCGTGGGTGGAGCTCGCGGGCTGTCAGTGGTGGCGTGCGCTGGGGAACGCGCGGTCGCTGCAGCCGGCCCGCGCCTCTACCTATTAGCGATCGGGAATGCGCGCCTAGACCTTCTCTCGTTAGTAATCTAATTTTTTTTTTTATTATTTGATGTATGATATTAAGTGATATAATAATCTTATTTGGGTATGAAAACAAAGTTCTGCATTTTAAAAAGCTATCTAGCTTCTGACTTGAGATGTCCGATTTTTTTGTGTGTAGGGAGGTGTGCATGGACGAGGAGGTGGCGTGCTTAGATCTCGGCCCCGGCGGCGACTCGGCGCTGTTGGGCGTGGGACTATGGACTGATATCTCTGTGCGCGTTCTGCGCCTTCCTGACCTGGTGCAACTGCACGCGGAGAAACTCACAGGAGGTACACCACGTGATTCCAAATGCTATACTGTTATTGATACTAAAACTAAAATTGAAATGTCAAGCCCAATTTTTTACTATCCAGAGATAATCCCGCGCAGTCTTCTCATCAGTGAATTAGAAGGCGTGTGCTACCTTCTTTGCGCATTAGGCGACGGCTCTATGTTCTATTTCACACTAGATCGTGATACCGGCGCGCTCTCCAACCGCAAGAAAGTCACTTTGGGCACCCAACCCACTGTGCTTAGGAGCTTCAGGTATATCCGGCAAAGAGCTCAATGAATCTGATGATTTTTGTCGACTTCTCGAAAAATAAATCTTTAAAAAAACAAATGTTGACAGATCTCTCTCAACGACTAACATATTCGCGTGTTCGGACCGACCGACTGTGATATTCTCCTCCAACCACAAACTGGTCTTCTCCAATGTGAATCTGAAGGAGGTGACGCACATGTGCTCGCTCAACGCGCAGGCCTACCCCGACAGGTAAGGTAAAAAATCATTTGGACCTTAAACATATATCTGTAACAAACATATATCAATGTTTGTTCTTTACTTACATCATATAAGAATATTTGTCTCACTTAAGTAAATTTAAATTTTATTAAGTGTACCATAGACATTAAAATTCATGATTTCTAATCGTGTACTTTCCGAGTTCCGTTAACTTCGAGTGATTATGTTATGGAAGCTTTAATTTGATTATATTTACACAGCTTGGCTTTAGCAACGGATAGCACGGTGACGATTGGCACCATAGACGAAATACAGAAGCTGCACATCAGGACCGTGCCGCTTGGGGAGACGCCGCGGCGCATCGCCTACCAAGAGGCATCGCAGGTACTTATTGTTACACTGCTTAATATAACAATTACTAAATTATTTTTAATTAGGCATACAAATTTTCACATCGATGGACTGATCGACGTGGAGATCTTTAGAGGAGGCCTATATCGCGCTGATGATACAAATTTTGTTTGTTTCTAATATTTATTTAATTTTCTGGTCTAAATATAGTTTTCATTGTCATTTCCATTATAGAATACTAAATTATCGTCCATAGATTAAACTGAATGGAAAAATATGTAAAATTTGTCAGTGTGTGTGTGTCTGCTGCAAATTTAAGCTAAACTTTTGTAAAACTTACCAAAATATAACCTACGACTTTGGATGCTTATGACAACTACACTCCACTGGGAATATTTAGGTGATACATAGTGTTCTAATTATCTTTTTCGCTACAGACATTCGGTGTTATAACGATGCGCATAGACAAGGTGGAATGGGTGTCGGGCACGGGCACGGCGGTCGCCATTCGCCCGTCCGCATCCACCGGTGCGAACAGCTCGAGCGGCGCCCCGCCCCAGCCACCCAAGCACGCCCCCACCGCCCTTGACCTCGAACTGCACAATCTGCTCATACTCGACCATCACACTTTCGAAGGTATGAAAGTCTTCTCAAAGTTGAGAACCTTCACTATAATATAGTAGCTTATCCTCACTTATACGGCGAACTTCTGAAATTATTTATATTAGAATAGATTTAAAGGTTTCCATATAATTTTATTTAAATAAAAATTACTCATGTATATGATATGTCAACAGTACTACACGCGCACCAGCTGATGACGAGCGAGTTCGCGATGTCGCTGGTGTCGTGCCGGCTGGGCGACGATCCCAACCACTACTATGCCGTGGGCACTGCATTACTTAATCCAGAGGAGTCCGAACCAAAACAGGTCAGTGGGGAGGATATTTATTTCTTCCATGAAGTTATGAAATGTGCAAGACATTCTCTTAATGGTCAGTGAGACCCATAAAAATATGGTGCTAGTACTCCGTTGCCGAACGTCGTCTAGAAAGGTACCACCGCAGCGCCTATTTCTGCCGCCAAACAGTAGTGCCCAAACATTATTGTGGTCCAGTTTGAAGGAAACTGTAGTTAATGAAATTATTGTAGTAATCAGACATGAATCAAGGTTACGAGAGTAATGTGATGCAGTGTATATCATCCTAACTAGCGCCACGTTGTTATGGGAAAGTATATCACTTTCCATCTAGTGAACATCTTGCTCGTCTCTTCGCTTCGTCGATTAAAAAAAAGATCACGAATACTACTACTACACTACATTACATTATGTTCGTCGTAAATGTAGATAAAAAACCACTCAATAGTCGAAAGTTATCAAGGTCTACCTACGATATTTATTTTCCAGGGTAGAATATTATTGTTCCACTGGTCAGAAGGTAGGCTGGTGCAGGTAGCGGAAAAGGAAATAAAGGGAGGTTGTTACACTCTCGTAGAATTCAATGGAAAACTACTTGCGTCTATCAACAGTACGGTGAGTTTTATTAACCTTCAAAGTCAACACATATAATACTAATTCACATGATAATATAGTTTATGAACTTACTACTAGAATTAACAATACAGGATCACAGAAGTTGTATGCTGTTCATCTACTTAAAGACTTTATTGACAAGGAAACATTACTTTACGTCCCCACTGTTGGGACACAGGCCGACCTTCAATATGAGAGCGTTAGGCCATAGTCACCACGCGGGCTCAATGCGGATTGGTGACTTCACACTCACCTTAGAATAAATTCTAATTCACGTGCAGGTTTCCTCGCGATGTTTTCCTTCACCGTTTGTATTTCGCTGTTGTTACTAAAGTTCACAAATGTACGTAACTTAAATATTAAAGTCATCGGTACATGCCGAGATTCAAACACGCGACCTCCGGAGTGAAGGCCGCACGCTCTAACCAGTAGGACAGCGAGCTACTGTAGTAGTAACAGGAAACATTAAATATATATTTTATATCACAATTCATGTTCAAAGAAACGATGGTCAGCAGACTACCTAGGTAGGTAACTACACTGTTTATTTCAGCCACCGGACAGTAGTGCGCGTCTTCCTGTGTTCTGGTTTGAAGGGCGCTGTAACTAATTAAATTACTGCGGAAACGAGGCTTAGTATAAAATGTCTCATGACAATGAGCGCAATATGTTGCAGTGCATATCATCTTAGTTCTTTGGATTTGTACCTTCCAAAAATAAGGAATCGATTTTAATCTAGTCTTCTATTCTGGAATACCATAGATCTTCTTTAACTTGTTTTGTTTTAGACACTTGCAAGAATACTTATCATATTAACATTTTAGTTAAGTAGTTTTGACGTAAAATCAGTTTTAGTTCCTTGAATTACTTAAGTTTTGGTTCTTTAACTTTTTAACATCGATGATCATCAGCCGATAGACGTCCATTGCTGGATATAATCCTCCCCCAAAGATCACAACATTGATCGGTCTTGCGCTGCCCGCATACAGTGGTTACTGTCAGCATGGGCATGGGCACTAGCGATCTTCGTTTGTAGTGGTTCATAACGGGAGGTTTGTGCCATTTCCCACCGCGCTGGCCTAATGCGGGTCGGTGGGAGCGAGAGCCTCGTTCGTTGATTAGCAAGGTGCATCACGAGTAGATGAGGTTGGTTTGGGTCCATCACCGTATTTCAGTTAAAATCTAACATTCGTTCATTTCAGTTTACTTTTGGACCTTTAAGTTCAATTAGTGGTTCCGCTTATGACCCCTCTGGCATTATTTCCTCTAATACTAAATTCACAATTCCCAGGTACGTTTGTTCGAGTGGACCTCCGAGAAGGAACTGCGGCTGGAATGCAGCCACTTTAACAACATTGTAGCATTGTATCTGAAAGTCAAGGGAGACTTCATACTGGTCGGCGACCTCATGAGGTCCATGTCGCTACTACAGTACAAACAGGTGAACGGAGGATAATCATTACATTGAACTTTTATTAACTTCAACCTAACATGTGAACCTTCATTCGAAACAGTGGCTTCCTTGTTTGACATTGGCAAAAACTGAAAAGAGATCCTTTTTTTGTTATCTTCATCAGATGGAAGGTAGTTTCGAAGAGATTGCACGCGACTACAGTCCCAACTGGATGACGGCGGTGGAGATCCTGGACGACGACACGTTCCTCGGCGCAGAGAACAGCTTTAATTTGTTTGTTTGTCAAAAGGATAGGTTGGTAAATTTTTCAGATAAGTGACCATTGACACACAGAGTACTAAATCTGCTCTCTTCCGATAGTTATCCACTGCAGCATATGAGAGAAAGAAAAGTATCCTGTAATGTTGCAGGCTGATAGCCGCAATCTGCTGTGAAAATATCTCAACTAGCATTTAATTATTGAGAGACCTCTTACATCATCAGTGAAGGTGGCCATTTAATGACACTCAACCAAAACCTAATTTGCGGCGTTTATGAAAGTTAACTATAGTTCGTACATTGCAGCGCTGCGACGACGGACGAGGAGCGGCAACAGATGGGCTACATGGGACAGTTCCACATCGGCGACATGGTGAACGTTATGCGACTCGGGTCGCTGGTCGCGCAGCACGCAGACACCGCCGCGCCGGTCGCGCACCCCGTGCTGCTCGCCACCGTCTCCGGCGCTATATGTAAATACTCACATACACCTACCATAACACAGATACAACCACATACACATACTTTATCAAAACGAAGATTGCTGCATAACCACAATCTCAATATATTAGCTGGGGATGTTTACAACACCAGGATCCTACATTCTTCTTCCTCTTGTCTTTTTCTCAACTATGTGGATTCGGCACAGTATGTTCTACTCCATATCCCTCTATCAGCCGTCATTTCTGAATTCACACTCTTCTTACACATGTCATCTTTTACAGAATCCATTCACACTTTCTTCGGTCTTCCTCTACCCTTATAACCATCCACGTTCATTATCATTACTTTCTTTGTTATATGCCCTTCATCCCTCTGCATAGCATGCCCGTACCACCCTAACCTCTTGCTCCTCAACTTCTCTGTCACTGGAGCAAGTTTCAGACTTCCTCTAATATACTCATTGTTATTTTTATCCATCCTCGTCACACCATACAATCCATCTTAACATTCGCATCCAGGATCCTACATTATTTACATTTCATACATAATATTAATACGCCTATAGCATCTCAACATTTCGGCCTTTACCACACTGCGTTTTAAACCCACTTGGTTTGCTACCAGGTTTAGTGGTGCAGCTGTCTCAGGAGCTGTACGAGTTCCTACACCAGTTGGAGGAGAGGCTCACACACACTATCAAGTCAGTGGGTAAAATTCCGCACGCTTTCTGGCGCTCGTTCAACACCGACATCAAGACTGAACCAGCAGAGGGCTTCATCGACGGGGACCTCATAGAAAGCTTTTTGGACCTCAGCAGAGATATGCAGCAAGAGACTGTGCAGGGACTTCAGGTCAGTAAACATTGTCAACTGGCATCAATAGTAATCAATTAGTAACTTTTTATATCATTTCTACGATACACAGATGCCTCATCTCACCTGGAGTTCCTATATATTGGGTTATATCAATCAGGAACTTGTTAGGATGTTTATACAACGCAGTTACTATAAAGCAGTAATATGACATAGATAATGGTGGCTTAGCACACATAACATTGTTTTATTCTCCACAAACGAGGCACAGTGCGGTTTTTTGGACATCGTAAATAGCTCCATATTAAGACACCATCAGGTCAACGACCTGCTCGTTAAATAAACAACGGTTCGCAGATCGATGACGGCGGCGGCATGATGCGCGAAGCGACCGTCGACGACCTCATCAAAATTGTGGAGGACCTCACACGGATACACTAGCTGCGCGAACGCTGCACCCCCCATCACCATCAGATTAATAATAAATACTTTACGTACTTCGCAGTGTTGTATTCACTTCATAAGATGACCTTTTTTTTTTGTTTCCCTGCATCTGGAGGAAGTTAGGCTTAGGAGATTCTCACTCACTAAAGACCCCGATGGTCTGCATCAGTGTAGTCGGAGAGGCTCCGGGATCTGTTATAGAAAGCACCAGTGCCCCTGTACACTTTGTGTTTCACGTCTCTGAGGAGGAGCCTAACCCTCCTAGGCACCATAGCTGGACCATACGCTGTCGCACGCAAGTTCGCTTGTTGAGCGATATGGGCTTCCGTAGTGGTATAGTTAACTGCTTGCGTAGTAACGCTAGTCCTTGGTTCGATGCACGAGTCAATGTTGTCGAGTTTGATTGGTTATAAGTTTTTTTTTAATCTACCTAGCTAACTACTCTCCTTATATTATAGACCCAGTACCATAACAGCGTTGCTGTATTGCAGCTATCGACAAATGAGTCTGAAGGTTCTGAACGATGTTTCACTATCACAGACCTTATTGTCATTTGAGATCATGTGACCATTGATACCAAGATAAGTCTATATCTTCTTGGTTTAATAAGTAACTTACCGGTAGTAAGATACTGTTACCGGGGACCGTCTAGGTAGGTACTAGCGCTGATCGTAGCCGACAAACAGTAGTGTGCAAACATTACTGTTTCGGTTTGAAAGGCGCTGTAGCTAATGTAGTTACTGGGGTAACGAGATTTAACATATCTCAAGGTAAAGAGTACGGAGATATTTGTCATTTTAACTAGCGCGAAATTGTTATGGGCGTATCATTTACCATTTGTATAAAAAGAGTGTTATCTCTTAATAAAGCACTAAAAATCAAGTGACAAAGTTAATATAGGACATAATAAAAAACAATACTTTATTTCATAGAATAAATATTTAAAGTATGTGGTACTATAGTTCGGTTAGCGCAAGGTCATCCTTTTGTTTACTGCAAATAAAATATGTATTAGTTGATGACTCTGTAAGGTGGTTCATTGTGCTATGTTACGTTCAGAAGAGGCACGGGTTCGATCCCCACTGTGCTCGAGTTTCTTGTGCAGGCACACGTCATGATGAAAATAACGTGTTTCAAGAACAACAGCTATTGTAGATCATATCATATACCCCAACCCGCACTTGGCCAGCGTGATTTATAAATAGACTAGACTATTCTCAGATCTAGACTAGACTCTTAACGTCGAGACTCCGAAGTGAAAACACTATACCATTTGTTTTTTTAGTTACCAACTAAAAAAATAATATTATTGCAGTGACTGTAATTGTGTCTTCGCAACTATCCGATGCTATCTATTACTTGTAGAAAATAATATCTATATTATTCTTCAATAGCTTATAATTAGCTTCTTCAATCCTACATTCCATTTTTAGTCGTTTTTTGGGTCCACAGATATCGGTCTGTGGCTCTAAATGACAAGATGTGCATAGGCATAGATCACTTGGCTCCACCGTGTACGATGCTTTACGAGTAGTCGGAGATCATCAAGTGTAACATCGTAAGGACAAAAGTGATGAATGAAGCTGAACACAAACTCGGAAAAATAAAAACCGAATCACCAATCCATTGGTCACACGAAGTAAATTGTACTGCTAACAATCATTAACATACAGAGTAATCAAATGATGACCGAAACTAATGATAACATCATGACGACCTTGACATATACCACTTTACATTAATCTTTTTACACAAATGATATAAACTGATCACACCATTACATAAATGTGTTATGTATACAGTAACGTTCCAATTAAAAAAACTTAAAACATACATATGAATGTATTTTATAAAATTCAATCCCCTAAAAGGGAGGTTGGGGGTGTTATGTCCAGCAAAGCGCGCGGGGAACAGCTAATAATATAATATAACTAGTTTTAATCTGATTGTTAATGAAAATAAATTATTTAAAATGAGATTTATAAATTCTAAAAATCTACTGTGATATATAAATGCCCTAGATCTCTCTTTGTGACAGAAGGCCCTGAGGCCCAGCAGGGGGAATATTAAATGCGCTGTTTTTGATTATTTGCTGTAATTCGCCATCATAGGGTGGCTGCTACAGTATATAAACTTATTTAACATTTAAATGATTTGTATGGTGACAGCTTATATATCTGTATATATAAACTATCGTATTGGAGATTTATAAAAAACTTGGGTCAAACGTCATTCAGGACACCAGCTGATATAAAATATCAAGTTAAATTTGAAAACTATTTTCGGAACGATGTCAAACGAATTTATTCGATAATTATCACATTTTAACCGACGACAACGTAATTGATAAAAACAACAAGTATCAGTATAAAGTGCTATGTATAGAACCAATCGTTATCACCGCACATTTATACTTTTAGACAAAGCATCAAAAACAAAAAAAAATATTTATATTATTATATCGTAAGTGTGTAACCCGTATCTTAAGACATATCCAGCAGTGGATAACAATAGGCTGAAATGATGGTGAGGTATATATATTAACTGGTGGTAGGTTTCTGTTGACGGAGACTGTCTAGATGGTTAATAGAGTAAGAAAAATCAGAGAAAACTGGATTAGGACATCTCTAGTCATATGAAGTGCAGTGGGACACAGGTGTTTTGTGGTAGATCCTGGGACACCTCGCAACAGGTTGAGGATGACCCCGGAGGAGATTTTATTGAGTAGAAATTATACCTAACATAGCTTTATCCGGACTATGTCCAGCAGTGGACTTCTATCAGCAGAAAATAATGATGATAACTTTATCTTCACACCAAAAGCAAGGAAATCTTTAGAAAATCCTGTCTCTCCTTGTTAAAAAAACTCATATAGTGAGCATGTATTCACATACTCCGTTAAGTCACACAGGCACAGTGGACACACTGGTGGCAGTCCCATAATCTAGTCCAATGATGTGGTGTAAATCCAAAGAAATTGCTAGAAACGAGCAGCGCAGAACTCATGATGATAATTGTGCTGAATACTTCAAACTTACTATCAACAACTATTTACAACAACGATTGTATCTGTAAATATAAACTAATGCGAACTACATGATCATTATTCATATTCACCTAGCAGCCTGCACTCTTCACAACGACGACCGGAAGCTCTGGTGATGAAGCGAACGGGGATTCATTAAGCATTTTATTTTGTAGAAAAGAGTGAGCTCGGCATATCGATTAATTCATTAACTCCATAATACCATTGAATCCAATATCATACCTTTTTTATGGCCGTGTATGCCAAAATGATTAAAAAAAAATAATTTGTCTCTAACACCATATTTACTATTAAGCACTAAATATGAATAATTTAAATTATTTGCATATTATGAGAGTTGATAGATACATTTGTAAATTTCTGCTGAAGAAGATCATTGCGAAGA
Organism: Ornithoptera alexandrae; assembly: GCA_029030555.1. NCBI lineage: Eukaryota > Metazoa > Arthropoda > Insecta > Lepidoptera > Papilionidae > Ornithoptera > Ornithoptera alexandrae. The sequence goes on from JARDVY010000298.1 coordinate 9,531,165, forward strand.
AACTTAAACAAGGCATGCGGTATACACACTTAGTGTGCTGGGTAAATCGTCATAAAGCTATCCACATGAAAAAAGGCTACGGCTCACAGAAGATGGATAATTAGGAGTGCTGTTTGCTTTCGAATTTATTATTGTAATTTTTTTTCTCTTTATTGTAATACCTAATAGTGAGGTACAAGAGGCGGGCTTAATGCTTGTTGGCATTCTCTACCAGCCAACCTTTGGTGAGGAAGGATGTTGTGGTCAGTGATAACTACTGACTTAAACTATATTGGTAATGGTAACAACATATACATGTAATAATATAAATATATTAAAACGAAACAATTTTTTTATGTATATGATGATTAAGTTTTACTAAATACATGTTTAATATAAGATCAATTAAAGGATTTACAATTTGCTAATGGTATACACATCAATGGATGTCTATATGATGATGATGATGAATGTAAATAAATACAGTTTTACTTAGCTCTTAAATAATATAATAAAATATTCATTACAATGAAAATAATACAAAAATGAAACTTATCGGCATATTACAGAGAGATATAAAACATTAAAATAGTTAAGGAGTAGCCATCAGATCCAAACAATACAAGAAAACTATTTTCACAGAGGATGATGATGATGATGACAAGATATATACTAATCTATATATAGATTACAGTTTTCATATACAATAGAAAGTTCTAGAATATATTGCAGCATGACTTAAATAAATAATAGTAATGATAATTTAAATAGGAATAAATTTAAGCATTTCATTACTTCAACTGCCAAAATCAATAGCTACATGTCTATAATCAGCGGCACAGTGCGAGTGGACCTTACTTTATAAATTTGCCCACTTTATAATGTAGAAACCACATCAAAGCAAACAAACAGCTGGGTGGGCTGGGAATTGGTCCCGGTGAATTCACCATCTCCTCCACCTCTGGTATGGTCTTTTCAATTACTTCTATCAATTCATCGTCAACACCACCACCTAGAAGATAATGTATTCTATAGTAACTATGTACATGTCTTGTTTTCTTATATTCAATGTGGTAATGAGATCAGGATATTCATTGCATGGCAAGCAATACCCATAGCAATGTTGCACTACTAAAGATGATATATACATCACAGTTTCCACATTGCTTGGAAACTTAAGATATTCGTAGTCTTTACTCTAATAATTTCACTAGTTATGAAATGGAGGAAACATTTAAAATGCAGATGCATTAATAAAAAAAATGTTACAATCTTGTAGGTTTAATAAAATTTTTAATTTATGTAGCCTATATATTGAAATAGAGCATTGTGTGTACCTTAGATAAAATTAAACCTAATAGCCTGACACCATTACAAAGTAGTCTCAAATGGAGGACATTAGTGTCATCTGAATTATTGAATCATTAGCCAGATTAGTCAATTTAGTACAAAAATGGGGAACAAAAAAGATCTTATAGCAAGCAGGAATGTTAACAACAAACCTTGTTCAGTTTTCATGTCATCCGTAACTTCACAATAGAAAAATGTCTGCAATGCACCTTGCACACCTACACCTGATCTGTGACGAACATTAAAACTCTGGAATTGATGTACATAACAGTGCAACATGTGCATTCAATAATATATTATGTGGACCATGTACACAAAATTCTTATATTATGTAGTAAATCTGAGCCTCTAAAGTTACTGAAGCTAGTGAAATTTTTAACTGATTTGTAAACAATTCCATTTTATTTATTTCATAGGTTATATTTTAGGCGGAAGCGAGAGAAGTGTGCCAGGATTGTAGCAAGTGGAGAGAGGTGGTCTCTACCTACCCCACTGGGAATGAGGTGTGATATATATATATATATATATATATATGTATGTATGTTATATTTTAACTATATTTTTTTTTCAAAAAAATGATCTTAAACACCTACATCAGTTTTTTTTTTTTGTACCAAATTAATCAATAGTATTAGTAACAACAAGGCAACATCCATATCTACTTTCCAATATAACAAAAATATATATGAGATAAATGGTAAACAAAGATTATAACATAATAAGAACAGTAAAGCAAGTTAACTCTATTATGTACTAGGACCTCTATCAATGAGGTAATAATATGTAAGATCATGAAAACTAATTTGCTGTTTCTTTGTTTACTAACCTGTATGATGTAACCCTATGCAATTTTTCTAGCGGGACATCATAGCCACATTCCTCCAAAACCTCCTCTTTAGCTATCTCCTCAACTGATTTGTCCTTATCAATAATACCTGCACACATCTCAAGAGCCAGACCAAGAGATGCAGGATATTTGTTTGTGTCTATGGTTTGTTTTTTTCTATCTTCGGGGCTTATACAGTTATAGTAAATCGCTGTAAATTATTGTATTTTTTAATGGATGACAAAATTTCCTAACAAAATAAGGTAAGGCACAAATTAAAAAGTGAGATCTATTGCTGTGCTGTAGTAATTATGGACATATATTGCTGTATTTATAAAACATATAAATTATGCAAAACTATATTTTGCCAAACATAATTTCTTATCTATATCAATAAATGCCGTAGTTAGTAAATAATACATACCTGTATCTCACACGTTGGAAACAAATTTATAATATAGATTGTGCATACATAAAAAACGAGAATTGTGGAAACGCTACATGAATTCAACGTTCACGTTCAGTGCGAATGGACCATTTTTCCCATGATCCAAATTTAATCAAAATAAGTATTTGATTAATAATAATTGATTACGAAAAATTACCTGGACGGAATTGTTTAACGAAAACCATTACATTCCTGGTAACGTTAAAAACAATTATTGCGACACTATCGTGAACTTCTAGAAGATCCCAGGATTTCTCCACACCGTTTTGTGTATAATTAAATCTGAAGGGTTTTACGTATGGCGAATCGGGCAGAGGACTTAAATACACATTCTTTAAGTCTTCCATTTTTTAATGTATTGAAGAGTTTTTGAATGTTCTTAATCAAGTCCCTAATTTCTTTATAACCAACCTTGTGAAAAAAACTTTACATTAATAATATCAATTTAAATTATAATAATAATGGACTTAAGTTTGATCAAATTGACGTATCAGAGTAATTGACATTTAACCGTATTTGATAGGAACAGATATTTTTCATTCAACGAAGCGACGACAGAAACAAAACGTTCATCTAATGATAATCGATCAAGCAAGTCATTATTAAAATTTAATTTATTATTCAATCTGCACACTATTCATTATATTGTACTATTCGTTACTGAACCCCTTTTTGTTACCGATTTTTTTACTTAATATTCAACATTGAATCTGCGATAATAACAGAATTTTTTTTATAACATAGTTCAATCTTCTTCCTCCTGCCCTTTTCCCAGCTATGGAGTCGGCACAATATGTACTTCTCTTCCACAACATATTACAGTTCAGTAATAATAGGAAGATCATGTGATTTAAATCGTAAAAATCATATTTTATCTGAACTATAGTTGACAACCGCTGAATATTGACAATGACGCAAGCTTTAAGTTTTAGTATCTACAAAGTGCATGTATTTACTTATGCAGACTATATTTTCTTAATATAATAAATTTGCATTAGAACCAATGTAATAAATGTTTAGTTTAAATATTTATCGACATTAAAAATGTCAAAACCCGATAAAGCATCAAAATCAGGATTTGTCATCAAATTGTCTTGTGAAACTGTTCAAAAACTTACAAAAGAAGAGCAACATTTGAAATCTAGCGATCAAGTTATTCTCGACTCAGATAAAATTGTCAATGAATTAAATCCACCAGATGTTAGGAAAGATAAAACGAAAGAAGAGAATTCCTTATTGATAAGTAGTGCTTGTAGTAAAATCAATGATAAACATGACAGTCAAGTAAAAATCGCAGAGGTAAGTAAAAAAGACTCATCTATCTATAACGATAAAGAGAAAAAACTAGATTTGTCGTCATGGGGAGATTATGCACCTTATGTAACCTATGAAGGTGATAAAGCTGTGTACACAGATCCCTCAACTCAACAAAAATATCAATGGAATCAAGAAACTAATACTTGGGACTCTAATAATGAAGTTCCGGGGCGAGTGTATAGTTATGAAAATGATATGCATATATACACAGAAGCAGATGGGTCTAAGTTCTTCTGGGATGAAGACAAAAAAGCATGGATACCAAAAGTGGATGATGAATTTTTAGCATATTATCAAATGTCATATGGGTTCATTGACAATAGTAAAGACGAAAAAGCAGATGAAGTGAAGAAGCAAGAAAAAAAAAAGTTGGAAAGTGCTGGTGTTAAAAGAAAGAATGAACCACAGTGGTTTGAACAATCAGAGGATAAAAATACTAAAGTCTATGTGTCAAATCTCCCACTGGATTTAACAGAAGAAGAGTTTGTTAATTTTATGCAAAAATGTGGACTAGTTGAAAGAGATCCCAGTTCACAAAAAATGAAAGTAAAACTTTACATAGACAAAGAGCAGAACTGTTTTAAGGGAGATGCACTTTGCACATACATAAAAATTGAAAGTGTTGAATTGGCACTCAAATTGCTTGATGGCAGTGATTTAAAAGGTAACAAGGTAAAAGTGGAAAGAGCTCAATTTCAGTTAAAAGGAGAATATAATCCTGCTCTCAAGCCTAAAAAGAAAAAGAAAAAAGAGTTAGAAAAGATAAAGAAAATGCAACAGAAACTGTTTGACTGGAGACCAGAAAAGTTTATTGGGGAAAGATCTAAACATGAGAGGGTTGTTATAGTCAAAAATCTATTTCACCCAACAGACTTTGATAAAGAAGTTCAGTTGATCTTGGATTATCAACAGGATTTGAGGGATGAATGTGGTAAATGTGGAGAAGTTAGAAAAGTTGTAATCTACGATAGACATCCTGAAGGAGTTGCTCAGATCACCATGAAAGAACCTGAACAAGCTGATGCAGTTGTTCAGCTTATTAATGGCAGGTGGTTCGGAAAAAGGCAAATTACAGCAGAAATATGGGATGGTAGAACAAAGTATAGAATAGCTGAAACTGATGCTGATATTAACAAAAGAATAGATAAATGGGATAAGTTTTTAGAAGGCAAAGATGATACTGCAACAGTGGCTAATAATCCTGGTGATGAGATTATAAATGACAAAAACAAAGAGGTTAAAGCTGTAGATAATAGTATGCCAATAGAGAGTATTGGGACAACAGAAAAGCTGAACATATAAGTTTTACCTTTTCATCATCATCATTTCAACCGATGGATGAGCTGGAAAGCACTGTCTTGTGTTGTTTGAATCCAGTAGCTCCTAGCGATTCTTTTAATGTTATCTGTCCACCTAGTATATCTTTTAATATTTAAGAATTATCTGTTGTAATAAAACTTAAAATGATTGCTGTAGTTTCTCTAAATTGATAATAATTTTAAAGTTATAGATTTATATTAACACATGTGATGTTTAATTTAAAAAAGAGGAAATAACTACATTTCACAAATATTATATAAAGCAATAGTTTAAATACCTTATTCGTGCATTTACTTTAATTTTAAATAGAGTTGGTATTTGTCTACAATAAACTTCAAAATATAAAAATGGCGTTTCTCATTCATACTCATTACCATTAAGCCCTTTTATGTAATATTTAAGGGTACTGATGAGTAATAACTCGTCTAAAATAAATTAACCCAATAATTAATGAAGCAAAAATGGTTTAAAAATGAAAAGGAGTGGACCAGGCTTAAATACATTAATTTGGAGTTTTCTGATTCTGACCACCAGACTTCAACTAGAACAAGACGTAATGATGTAGTAAATTTTAGTTAGTTGGTGAAGTTGCGTACAAAGTTAAAGAAAATATGCCCAGTGTTAATTTTTATAACAGAGTTGGTAATTTTCCGTATCTTCAGTAATTTCAATAATTTCACATGTACCTGTTGTGATAATCTTTATAATTTTTACTTTGGATAAAGCATTAATTGTATTTTCTCATATGTTTAGTTAAGATTTCATGCGATAATTTTTGGCATTAATAAACTGAAATATAGGGTGGCGCAAAAATAACCTTATAAAAAGTACCTTACAACACAGGTAATAAGGTTATTTTTGCGCCACCCTATATATATATAACACAAATTTAATTCAAAGTTGAATTATATAAATAGTTCATGTATAATATATAAATTAAATAACTTCTTATCTGACATAATAAACCATATTTTTAAATTATTGGTGGACATCCGCGAAAATATTTCTTATATTTTTATTAAAGCTGTTATGAACATCGAAGAAAAAATTAAACACGGCACCATAAACAACGAGCCGTCATGTTGTCTGACACATGACTTTTTATGTTGCATACACAAGAATATCTAATTTGATTCGACAAGTAGTAATTAAAACATATAAAACATTAAGTTTAACAGTCACCTCTCCAATGAACCGAATTGATACTATGCACGTGTGAAGGATGAGAGCCATTTTAATGCGCCTGGGTTTTCGTGCGGTCTTGGGTTGAGTTGTCAACTGATCCAAATTGGGCTTCCTTAGCCGCCTCCATGAATAATAACAGGATATGATAACATGGCTGTGCAATCGGAGTCCGGAGGGAAGGACGACGTGAAGACACAGTTTGTGACTCGGGAAGGGACTTATAGATTGATGACGCTATCAGAATACTCGAGACCAAACCGAGTTGGGTACACTAGCGGTTCCGGGTCGACTCATGTTCGAGTGTCCTTGGTGTCACTGCCGCCGGGACCAGGAAGCGGCGCGCCAGGCTCCGACGGACAAGGCTCTGATGACAGAATATGTTTCAATCATGGAAAAGAACTCTATGTTTATGTTTACAGAGGAGTTAAAAAGGTAACATATTTCACATTGAATATTTTGTTTATGTGTGTTACCGTGTTTAATTAAACTAGTTTCGGTTTCTAATACATTTATTAAGTTACAATACTAGCTAAACATAATAATTCATAGCCAATCACAATTTTAATTGGTTAAATACTTTTCCTAAGTATTTTATCAGTTAATATGTATTTCATAGCTATTATATATATCATTTAAATAAATTAATATTTTATATAGAAGTTTTCAAATTGTATATTCATTTAAGACTAATTTAAATAAGATTCTGCTCTCAATTTATAATTGCATATTAAAATAATATAAAATGTCATATTTATTACCATTAATACATATAAGGAATTTTGATTCCTTTTATTATTATGGCAGTGTTATAGTATATATTTTACTCATAACCTATTAAATTAAATATAGTTACATTAGCTACTCATGGGAAATGTCAGGTTTACAAAAAATATCTTAATCACTTTATTTAAAAGAGCATTATTTTGATGTAAATACAAAAAGTAATTGCAACATTGAATTTACCAATGGATTGTTTGCTTAGACTATGTGATATAATCTGGATTTAGACCTGAAGAAGCTAATTCTTATTTCTCTGATTTGCTTGCCGAAGATCTTTTCATTGTCTTTTGAATTGTATAGACAAATATCATTTAATTTGTTTTCAATATAACCTATGTACTTTCACTGTAATGGACTATGTTATTAGTTAGAAGCTTGTACTAATAAATTATAATATGCTGTCAAGGTTGCAAATAATGTCATAATGTAGGAAATGGTTTCACATAAATGAGACTATACTATAATGTTCAGTGAGGCAGAAGTACTAAATAACAATGAAAAGGCATTTCTATTTGATATGAACAGATAGATAACGGGCTTTATTTTTTGCATTTCAACTAAATGGTTCTTTATACATGCTATCCCACATAGCTTGCACAGTTCTTATTATAAGAGACACTCTCCAGGTGGCTTTTTTTACAGTTTTCCCAATATAACCTGTAATATGAAGATTTTTTATTATTTAATTAACGAGATGAGCAGGACATACGCATGATGATAAGCGGTATGCCTGCCCTTAACAACATGCAGCTAGTTAAGATAGTGTACATAACACCACATTGTGCTTGTTGCCTTGAGACATACAATGTTAAGTTTTGTTACCCTCATAATTACACTAGCTACAACACTCTTGAAACGGACTTCAAATGATTATAGTCTCCCACTTTCTCAAATTCTATAGTGATTAAGAGAGACAATAGCAAATGATAATTGTATGTGTATCATATACTGGAATGATAAATAATTGAATACTACTATAATGCTACCAAAAAAATAACATTTTTAACTACTATAGATAGTGGTACATACTAAATCAAAAAGAAATATATTTTTTTTCTTGACATCCAATAACAATAATTAATTGCACCACCTATTTTCCACTGAATATTACAATAGTGTTCAGTACTAACATTGGTTTTATGATTTTTTTCATTAATGAACATTAATAATTAATGAAAAATTTTAACATACTCTATATGACAAGAATACAATGATTAAAAATAGTATCTTCTAGTGCTTGGTAAAAAGAAAACTTGTATGACTGACTTTATCTTTTATAACTATATGATTAATTCAAACCTCGATCAAAGAATACCTGCTAAATGAGAAAAATGATATACATACAAAAACTATTCTTCCATACATCCATTTTTCACCATTTTTGTAATCATTGTTAATTAATATCTTATGAGAATGTACTTAAGACAACATTTGTCTTGTGTAGTTTCTTTCTAGTCAGATGTCCAATAAAAAGTCTATGATGGTTTACCACTTTTTTCAGGCGGCTGACCTAACGAAACCTGTTGATAAGAAAATGTATAAAGGAACGAATCCCACCTGCCATGACTTCAACACGGTCACTATGACGCCGGAAAGTATCTCCTTAGTTGTAGGATTCTCTACTGGACAAATACAGCTTATTGATCCAATTAAGAAGGAATTAAGTAAATTGTACAATGAAGAGGTGAGTGTTATATTCATTAATCCATTGGCGATAATGGATGTTTGCTTATCTAATATTAATAAAAAAATATATTTAATTATAATCATTATGAGGAATTTCTTAATAAATTGTGTAAATCTAACACACATAGCTCTAAAGATTGACAGTCAATGGGGCACCAAGGTCCTCGAATGGCGACAGTGTAAGGGAAGACGCAGCTTTGGCAAGCACTAGGTGGTCCTTCTATCTGGTAAAGCTTGCTGGAAGCAACTTGATGCAGGCAGCGCAGGACCGTTCCATGTGGAGATGCTTGGGGGAAGCCTACGTCCAGAAGTGGATATCTATCGGCTGATGATGATGTTGATGACATGTAATTAGTAGGGTACAAGTCTCATGTTAGAATCCCTTGTTAGAATTTTTGAATACTTAATTCTAGATCTTGTTAGATTTAGATTTTGTTATTATATGATAATGTTAGTTATATTAATGTAAATAACTAAGATTTACATGATGCATATTTCAAAAAGGTATTTTGGTCAAATTTTATGGTCAGTTTATTGAAGGTAGGCTCCAAAATAGTGTTATATAATACTGTGTATTATTAAGATAAAATATGTATAGATATCACGAAATGGATTGTTGATAATCATTATTAATAATTGTTATACCATTATTTGAAGTGTTTACCGATGACTCATGATTTGAACTTTTCCATAGATTCCTGCTATTTTTTGATTGATATGTAATATATTCACTTTACAGAGACTGATTGACAAGACGCGTGTAACTTGCATTAAGTGGGTGCCAGGGTCGAGCAACCTCTTCATAGCGGCGCACGCGTCCGGCCAGCTCTACGTGTATAACGAGGAGCTCGGCTGCGGTACCGCCTCGCCCCACTACCAGCTCTTCAAGCAAGGGGATGGCTACTCGATACATACGTGCAGAACTAAATCCACGCGGAACCCGCTCTACAGGTGGCTCATAGGCGCTGACGGCAGCTGCATTAACGAGTTCGCATTCTCGCCTTGTGGCACTAACCTAGCCGTAGTTTCGCAGGACGGTTTCCTCAGGGTATTTCACTACGATACCATGGAGTTGATCGGCCGAGCGCGATCGTACTTTGGTGGATTTTTGTGTGTGTGTTGGTCCCCCGACGGGAAGTATGTTGTGGTCGGTGGAGAGGACGATTTGGTTACCGTCTGGTCTTTCGGCGAGAGGAGGGTGGTAGCGCGGGGGCAGGGCCACAGGTCCTGGGTATCCGTGGTCGCGTTCGATCCCTACGTAGTCAGTTTTAGCGAGAGTGAAAGCGAGGAAGTCGTTGACGAAGACAAGAAAAGTGAAAGTGTGCAGTGTTACAGATTAGGCAGTGTTTCGCAGGACACGCAATTATGCTTTTGGGATCTGACCGAGGATGTCCTGAGACCGCCAGTAAGAGCGCGCGCATCTGCTCATTTGTCGCCGAACAGTCAGAACTTTTCCCCGAATGGTGTGCCCGGGGCGAAGATTCCAGGGAAGTGTCCTAAGATGAACAAAATCGGGCACAAGCACGCCGAGCTCAGCGGGCACAATAACGCGGCCGGCGAGCCCTCCGGCGCCAAGCCTGCCGCCAAAACGAAAATTAATAACGTGTCGACGCTAAACATCAGCGTCGGTAAAGCAAAAGAGGAGAGCTCCGGCTCCATCGGCGTTAATTTCACACAGCGACTAGCAGGCTTCTCGTTTGGCGAGCGTCGATCTGACCACAGGCGGAACTTCAGCTTGTCGAAGCCCGCCGAGAAGACTTCCGCGACCAACACGGTGGCGCTCAGGGGCAAGTCGGCAGGGACACACGCGAGCGACACCTACGATCCTCTGAAGCTGATAGGCACGCCGTCTTGCCCCCGTTTCGACGAGTGTCCCGTGCTGGAGCCGCTCATCTGTAAAAAGATCGCGCACGAGAGGCTGACCGCGCTGCTGTTCAGGGCGGAGTACTTCGTGACCGCGTGCGCGGACGGCTGCGTGAACACGTGGGCGCGGCCGGCGCGCGCGCACAACGGGGACTCGCGGCCGCGGCGCTGCGAGCGCATCGACCTCGTCGACTAGTGCTGCGCCCCGGCGCGCTGCGTGCGCGTCGTCCACACGGCCACCGTTGAGCGCGCGTAGTGTAGTGCTGTGAAACGTGCTGTAGTCGTATGGGACAGCTTTACAAACTCCGTGTAACTGGACCTTTTAGTTAACCAATTGAACTCTTGTGCAGTCTATTTAAGACATTGTGAATATATAATCAGTGAAACTGTTATTATATACACTTGTATAATACATGAACAATTAAATCATATAATACATTGTCATGGAACATTTAATAGGTTTTATTGCCATTAGTGATACATGGACTGTGGCAACGAAATAATTTACTACACTGTGTATAAACTATCGAATTTTGATACCATGAATAGAGTGATTCCCTTAAAAAGACTGCAGGGAGAGTTAGACTATAGAAGCATTTATTGAATGGAAATTTGTATTTGATCTATGAAAGAGTTTATCCCAATATTCCATTGTAGTGAATATAGTTGATTTTGTAACACGTAAAATATGTTCTATGAGAGATTCTACTGATACTTTAATTGTATATGTAAAATAATTAACAATCAATTATGAGATTTCCTGTGATTTTTGTGAAAGACCCTCTGTATTGGTGTCATGTGGTACTTTATTAAAAGGAAATGATTTGGTGTCCCTGATAACAAGATAAAGAGTGAATAAGCTCTCTCTGGGGCTAGTCAGGTTTATTACCATAGACCACATTACCACTATTCAATCAAGTGGGAATTATAGTCAACCATTAACTTACTAATAACTATATGTTGGACCAATGATGCAAGTGACTGAAAGTAAGTGGGGGTGGGCCTATGTTTAACATTAGACACCCATTGACCGACTATGATATAATGTTAACATATTTAAATGGTATTATTTGAATTTATAATTTTCCTTATGTTATATTTATGAACTTCTTATGACAGTTGTACACAATTATTTACTCATTGTTTATCATTAACTTGTTCTAGTTATGTGACATAACTTTAAGAGTGTTGATTCAAGTTTAATCTGTGTACAAACAGTGAAAACATATTATGTATGTACTTTAGAAATATTGACATTGACCATGCTGACTGTGCACAGGTACTGTATTTCCTAAGAGGAAGTATCACATGATATGAATACTTGAGTGACTCTCAAGTGAATATCGTTTCTTACAACTCAGTGTTCGACTCGTTAATGTTCAGCTCGGTATCTGACTGTCGGTACTGAAGAAGGAGTTTTTATATAAGCAAGACGAAATCCGTGTGTACAGATGAGTGTATATTATAACTGTAAGAAGAATGTTTTTTTCTAGGCTCACTGTAAATATAGTGCATAGGTCAATCGAGCAATCGAAGATTGCGTTCGCAGTACGCGATGGCGGGGAAATGTCGAGGGTCGTTGTACATTGTCTATGGTTGCGTTGTTCCAAATGTAAATATCCAAAATGATTGGGGTCGATCCGTTTTGTAATGAACTAACAAAGCGTGGGGGCGCTCGTGCTCTCTCGATGTTTGTGGATAATTTTTGTTTGATTAAAACGTTGTTGAATCGCATCGTCGCGTCTGTGAGACTCGCGTGCTGTATCGATTTTTAATATGCGAGAGTTGTTTATGGATTATCGATTGTCGTTTGTCTATGATTATTTACTTAGTAGGTAGCTATTGGTTAAACGCGATCCAGTCTTCACTCTCTATCATTTGGCGAATTGTGTGTTTTTAATTATCTAAAAAAAAATATATATTATTATTCATCCTAAATGTATTGCTAATTAAATAACATTGTAATAAATTATTTGTGTATAATTTTTATTTATTATGATATTACCTGTTTACGTATACTTTTTCTAAATGAATTGAAATGATTATGCTTTTAGTTGTATTTGTAAAATAAAAACATGTTATGTAAAACTAGACGGAGCCGGATTCACGTTTGACGACTTAGTAAATTTATTTGATTATAGTCACATTTTGCCTATTATAATAATTGTTTCTACATTTTCCTACTGCGTAGAAATTTGTACTACTCAATGCTGTATCCTTCGTATCGTATGGGAGTGTTAGTTGAAACATTTTGTGTGATCAGCTGTACGTGTGGTGTAAAGAATACACATTAATTTCTAAATTAAATTATTCGTTGTTTTGTATAAATGTTTTTGCGATTATTAGAAACTGTGTTCGTGGCATGAGATTGGTAGATCGTACCAGAGTTGCATTAATATATTTTAGTGTATCCACGAATTATTAAAATTTATTGAATAACGATCGTTTCGATGTAGCGGTCATGTTTTTTTTTGTGTTTATGGCAAGTCTCATTTTGTTCATTTTAAATTCCTGTGCTAATCCATTGATAAACAAACCTCAAATCCAATTGGTCTATGAGTTGTTGAAATGTTGGTAATATTTTAATTGTATTTTTTTTTTCAAAAATTGGATTAGACGGTTATTTAAAATTCGATTGCTTTGTTATTATTAAATGATCCATAAAACTTTTATTATTTCTTGTAATAAAATTGAATAGTCTGTACCTAGTACTCATGCTGCGATCACACCGATTACTAATATAAACAAAGGGTAGACTGTTATTAAAAGTTGAATTATGAAATAGAGTTAACAAATATTAAATAATAATAAAATTTTTAGTATTTTTAATTGTAATGACATTTGAAACGTTAGTAATGAATGTTATAATTATTTGTTAATATACTTCATCCGACAGGGGAAGGCTGCATTTAATATTCATAAATATTAAAATGTTTCATGATCTGGTTATATCGCTTTATTGGTCTTATGTTTAACCAGTTCATCTTCACGTGTTTGGAAACCACTTCACTTAATCAACTTATTGCTGACTTATGACAGAATACACGACGACTTTATGATACGTTTATATAGATTATTGTACTTATCTCGCTGTACATGATTCGACTTTTAATAAATTGCAGTTGTACCATTTGTCTATATGGTCTTCATGATATGTTTGAATTGGACTAACGTGTGCACTATAAAATTATAGTTTACCCCCAAGACTTATTTAGTTGTATAGTTTACATGTAATTACGTTGTAGCTTTACGATATTTGTTCCATTCGACGTTACTAGGGGTGGCTGCGCGCGGGCGGGCGTGGTTAATTTATTGAGACGAAGTTTGTTCAAAACTAGTGAGACACAAATTATGAGCCTATCGAGTTATTTAATAGACGATTCTCTTTATAACATGCAGTTTTATTTGTAACCTTTCGGCAACAACTCTCTCAAGGTGAACAGACGGCGTGTTCGTGTTTCTGCATTATTATATAATAAATTATGTCTCCTCTAGTGATAATCTTAGACTTTACTACAGATATGACACCTTCGACCGTCGCTCATCTAATCAACTTCGCCTAGTGACGGCTAGCAGAAGGCTGCTGCGATTGTCCTTCGCCAAAGCTCTCTTAGAAGTTTTTGCGACGTCTACCTCAGCCTTTATCAATTATTATAAAAACAGATCTGAATATTTTTTTTAATCCTTTTATTTATAATATACTCAATATTAGCTACCTATGTAAACATTACAAACTATATTATGACAAAAAAAAAATATACTACAAACACTGACGTTTGGTTGTTGTAATTAACTTTGTTCCTCTACATTAAAACTTAACAGGTGTTTTTATTTATTAATTTATTACAATTAAACAAGCGTTTGATTTGTTTTTGTAGCTCGCTGGCTTAATGGTTAGAGCGCGCGGCCTTCATTCCGAAGGTCGCGGGTTTGAATCTCGGCATGTACTTTAATATTTAAGTTATGTACATTTGTGAACTTTAGTAACAACAGCGAAATACAAACGGTGAAGGAATACATCGCGAGGAAACCTGCACGAGAATTAGAATTTATTCCAAGGTGTGTGTGTAATCATCAGCCCGCATTGGGCCCGCGTGGTGACTATGGCTCATCACCCTCATATTGAGAGTAGGCCTATGCTCCAACAGTGGAGACGTAAATTGGCTGTTGAAAAAAAGAAAATTTGTTGTTTTGAAATGACGTAATACAAACAAAATTTTCGTTTTCTCTATAATTTATTATTTCTAATTCATGAAAAGAAATCAGAACCCGGGGTCCCAGGAGGTCTGGTCGCTTACATCGACCATCTTGTAGCACACGACCGTGTCGCCCGACTGCACCTGGAAGGATGGGTCGTCGAAGCGCAGCCCGCACTCCATGTCGCGCTTGATTGTGTTAACCTCCTCCTTCAAATGCTTCATGGAGGCCAACTTGCCTGCGGAGAGAATCAGTGCTGGTCACTGACCATCGTATAATTCACGCAGATTTCTATTAAAGCCATTTTTATAAATGTGAAGATGAATGATTGATTTTAAATCCCATAACGTCAAAATAATAATTATTATGAATGTCGTTGTGGCTAAATAATACTTACCCCTGTTCCACGTAAGGGTAGGAGACAACCATTCCACGAAAGATGAAGCGTTTTTGCTCAGGATACTCTCCTCACATGACGAGGATACTTAGTCTTGCGAATTCTAAAGCACCCCACTACGAACTAAACTGACAGAAATGTAGCCTCAAGATTGATCTAGGATCCTTTATTACAAGACAAGTGCTTACCCACTGTACTATAGTGACAGTTGTAAGAGTTTGTCCAGATGATAGACTCCAGCGTACCGCCCACATTTAAAAATGATAATCTCAGATATAATTTCCTCCAGTGCTTTTTAAACTGTTGTTGGCACATTTCTGGTGGTGTGAAAGTGTTCGTGAGGTGTTTGCTAGTAGCGGCGTGAGATGATCGCGATGTCGCACCTTCGTAGACAACTTCCCCGGCGCGCAGCACGCGGTAGAGCGCAGCCCGGGCGAGGGCGCCGTGCACGCAGCGGCAGCCCGCCACTGGCACCCGACGCCGCCCCTCCGACACTAGGAACTGCTGCAGCACGTTCGCTTCACCTTCAACCATCCAAACAGTAATCTTGTCAGAAATATATTGACCGTCTGTTTGACAAATGTCCCGCCATCAGGGCAGTAACTAATCCCTTTGAAATAAGGATTGTAACGAAGAGAACATTGAAATAAGAGACCAGCATCACGAGGTGTATATTTGATCCAGTGGTAACTTACATATTTTATAAAAAATAACGTGCCTACGTACTGATCACATTTTAATTTTATTTTATTTAAGGGTAGTTTCACTGTGCGTAAAATTCCTCAACAAAGGTAACAGCGCTACTAATGTTACCGGTGAACTATACTTTGAATGAAGAGAAGTTTCTTTGAAGCTTCAGTTATTAAAAATCTCAATTTGGCGTTAGGTCTTTGTTGCAGGAAACCATTGAGGTAAATACAACCGCGACTTCTATTTCTGCCGCCATCAGTACTGTCCAAACATAACTTTGCTCCGGTTTAAAGGGTGCTGGAGCTCGTGAGGTTATTAGAAGTAATGGTTTAAAATCTTATGCCGCGAGACGACGAGCATAATGCTGTGTAGTGTATCATTTTAATTTGTTCCATATTGTCAGGGCCTGTCAGTTACCATCAGATGAACATGTGCCACATAATTAACGAAATGGCGCAATGCACTA
The DNA here is from genome assembly GCA_029030555.1 of Ornithoptera alexandrae. Taxonomy (NCBI): domain Eukaryota; kingdom Metazoa; phylum Arthropoda; class Insecta; order Lepidoptera; family Papilionidae; genus Ornithoptera; species Ornithoptera alexandrae. The sequence goes on from JARDVY010000298.1 coordinate 9,547,669, forward strand.
TGCATTTGATTGAGACAGAGGCTGAATCTATATCGGTTCAGCAGGATATCTCAACTACTGCAGATTGTTGCAGAGACGTGTGAGAAAAGTCAGAGAACTAACCGATGACTTCTTCCTCCTGCCGTTTGGGTATTCTGGCGCTGAGCTCGTCCTTGATATCGTCCACCAGCCGATAGATGACGTTGTGCTTCTTCATTTCGATCCCCTTCTTCTTCGCTTGGACGGTGAGCTCGGGCGGGCACTCCACGTTGAACGCGTACACCACAGCACCGAAAGCTTCCGCAATCTGTAACATGACGTTGTGACTGACGAAGTTACTAGAGTTATCTTTCCTATCTAGATTATCGTTTTTTATACTACAAAGCCATGTTAAGAGAAGTTGAATTTTGTTACTACTTTCTCAGTAATTTCACTAGTTGCAAGGCCTTTCTGACTGTAATGCAGTAATGTCTGCACACTTCTGTTTAGCAGGCAATATAATTCCTATCTACTTCGACAGTCACCGGAAACAGAGACCTGTCACAAGTAATAAACTCTTACTCAACCCCGAGGTACTGACAGAAAATTACATTTAGCATTGAGTGTGCTCAATAAGGTGTGAAAAGGATTCCGCCCAACATCTTACGGAGCCCATGTCAACCTGACCTGCATGGGGTGCACCCTGCTGAATTACAGACGAGGTTCTGACCAGCCACCAACCCGCACTGGGCCAGCGTGGTAGGCTAAGACCCAATAGCCTTGCAACAAAATGTGAAGATTTTTGGGGATGACCTATGTCCAGCAGTGCTATTGACTGATAATGATGATGATGAATGACTTTCTCAACTAGTTTAAATAAAAATGTACTAATGATATAATTATTATGTTCTATCTCCTAAACTACTTTCGTCGGTTTGAGTTGAAGAAAAAATCACCTCCAGGTCGTTGGGCGAAACATGCCCCACCCCGTAGTGCACAAGGTCCAAGCGCACACGCTCGTGCTCGTCGTACGTCTCTAGAATATCCAGGATCGCCTCCAAGGAGCCATCTACGTCACCTGTTCATAAACAAACTAATAATAAATAGCTGTAGAAGCCTGTTGGTATAGGAATACAAACAGAAGCAGTTCAAGCTATTGCAGCGGATATCCTCTGAGACCCTACCGCTGACTACGATTCAAATATATTCAGCAGCTATATACAATATACTTTTGTACATCCTCCACTGCACCATCTCTAAAGGGTGAGGAAGCACAACCACGAAACATCTTCCCAGCTGTCTCAAGACAGGTTTGTAAGTCATTCTTCGCGTTTTGTCTTTCAATCTCCAGAATAACAATACGAGGCAATTTACAAAGTATTGACAGTTCCTCACGGATTACCAGGATTACCTTTGACTAGTACACTGAGGGTCGGGTGCGTGTCCTCCTGGAGCTGCTTCGGGCGCGGACCCTCGCGTCGAAGCCGCAGCCTACCTAGCGCCCGCTTCTTCGCCAGCTGCTCACGGTAACGCGCGCGGTGCTCTGCCTCCTTCGCCTCTATCACCTCCTGGTCCTCCGCTTGTTTCTCCTTCATGCGCTGGCTATGGCGCCACTTCATCACCTCACCGGCGCGTTTCTATTGTGAAAGATAACTCGTGGTTCATTATTGTATAGCTAACTAATTAACTGGCTATGAGCTTAGTGATAAGGAGTATACAAGAAGGGGGTAGTTAGACCAGTATCGATGTAGTAGCTATTTCTGCATAATTGTATATATATTCATTAAATATGGGTACAGTGACCTCCGAGTTAACTTCCAGCACGAGATCACCAGCCGAGGGCAGCTCGCGCCAGCCCATCACCGACACGGGACACGAGGGCGGAGCCTCCTGCACGGCGCGACCGTCCGCCGACTGCAGCATCCGCACCTTAGCCCACCCGGTGCCGGCGACTAGGACGCAGCCCTTACGGAGCGTGCCTCTTTGCACCAGCACCGTCGCTTGTTTCCTGAATTTTTTTTTTATATCGAAGCAGTTAGAAACGGTGCTTCCACCTGATATTCTGGGTGTATAGAGACCGCTTCCGAAAACGAAGACAGACGATAGTACTAATGACCACCTTTGATGATGGGACGGAAAAAAATCGTCCTGATTAAAAAAAATCATATTCATAAAACGTCTTATTAGCATTATTTATGCTCCATCATGTTAGAACAGCTAAATAAAATGATAGTTTACTTTACTAAAAAACCAGCAATAAAACACAAAGACAAAAACAGCTGATGCTCGAATCAACGAACGCCCGGGCAAATATAAAATCTATGCAGTCCAGCTGTAGCGTGATGGAATGAGCAGTTTAGTAGAGGAGAACAAATGATGTCACAGTAGTTCACTAAAAATAAAAGTAAAAGAATAAGTCATCACACTAGTCCAGAATCCACCTAAAACTGAAACAGAAATCTCTGCAGACCAACACTTGGAAGTAGTAATAGGTGCTGCGAATGAAGTCTTATCAATATTATAATATAATTTCCACTCACCCGAGGTGTGGGTCCACCTGTGCCTCAATGACTACGCCCTCCGTGTACCCGCCTGGGTCTGCCTTGAGCTCCATGAGGTGCGCTTGCAGCGTTAGCGCTTCCACCAGCGTGTCGAGGTGTAGCCTGCGCAGCGCGGAAACCTGCACTGCTTGCACTTCACCACCTACCGCCTCGCACACCACCCCGTGTTGCGCCAGCGCACGCAGGATACGCTCCTACCGATAAAGGCGTGGGTTTGTAATACTGGTTATATCTCATCATCCATACATACAAAAGACATAAGCCACACTGAAATATCTCCACGTTGATCGGTTCCGCGTTGCTCGCATCCAGTGGGTTCCCGCGATTCTGACCAGATCGTCGGACCACCTTGTGGGAGGCCTCCCAACACTACGATACCGGTACGCGGGCACCACTCGAGGATCTTACTGCCTCATCGGCCGTCGGTCCTTAGGGCAATGTGCCATGGCCGTTAAATGTATAAAAATAAAATAATAAACAGAGATCTTAACTAATCTCCTCTGCTGAGATTTAAGGGCTTCTTTCGTGTAGAGCTGATTCAAGTCAATTTTCCACCTAAAAGTCACATGTTCATTATAGTTTTATATTGGACTCTCTCCTGACGATTATCGTCACCGGAAGCTCAAGCCCAGTAGGGTCCGATTCCGTACCTCTTCACCGAGAGGTACAGCGTGTACGACTGCCTTATAAACCGCCTTAATTAATATCATTGTATATAAGCGCAATTAGCACAACAGTTTAAAGTACTCTGTATCAGAGGTCCTGGGTTCGAATGTTTACGCTTCAATGAAAAAATTTTTAAAAGGCACAAACAAGTGGCATACCTACAATGTTCACACCCGGCTTGTCAATCTTGTTGATCGCCACCAAAATTGGAACTGCAATTAAAGATTCCTTTGAATATAAAAAAAGCACAGGATAAGATAGTATGGTAGCACCCGGTATTCGTCAGTTTGAAAAACAGAAATACACTTTCATGTGGAAACTTGGGTGTCCTGCACACAAGCTCACGGGACCCGCGCCGACCTCACCTGCTCGTGGTGCATTCTGCTAATCAACAAACAAGGCTCTGGCTCTCCCCAACCCGCATTGGGCCAGCGTGGTGTGAAATGGCCTAAATCCCCCCATATAAATTTCTACCACAAGTGGACGTCTATCGGCTGATAATGATGGAAACTTCTGGAGTCTGGCAGTTAAAACTTCTCGTTTGAGGAATTATTAAAAAATATTAATTTTCGCTAGCTAACTGTCTTGCAATGTTGAGGCAAAGGTTCACTTACCATTCGCCTCCCTGGCCATTCGAATGGATTCGACGGTCTGCTCCATGACGCCATCGTCCGCTGCCACCACCAGCACCACCACATCCGTGGCGCAGGCACCGCGCGCGCGCATCGCTTTAAACGCAGCGTGCCCCGGCGTGTCCAGGACCGTTACCGTCTCTCCGGTATTTAGCTTCACTACAATAAATGAATCACATTATAAATTAAGGTATATGTGTAAAAAAATCATAGGGTGTAAGAGGTCCCGAACAACAATTCACGGATCCAAGTCAACTTCACCTGCTCGCAGTGCACCCTGTTTATCAACAAACGAGGCTTTGGCTCCCACTAATCAGCATTGGGCCAGCATGGTGGGAAGTAGCTCTAATCCCCCATATGGAACCCTTACAAACGAGGAGATCTTTGTGGGAGGCCTTTGTCCAACAGTGGATATATATCGGCTGATGATAAATCTCCGTGGTAGTGATAGTAAGGTACTTGTACCATGTACAACTGCTAATTACTAATGTCATACATTATTTTATTTTTTTTAATAAAATATTATTAATTTATTACAATATATTCTCTAGGTTAAACTATTACATCGCCCATTTCTATTTCTATACAGTGCTGTGATAGTGTACTTTTGTTTGAAGAATGTTGTAACTATTAAAATTAGTAGACAAAGATATGGTGGTAGGTCTCTATTGCCGGTTACCGTCTAGATAGATACCATCACAGCTCCATTCTGCCGAAGTAGTGAAACATTTTGGTTTCAAGGAATACAGCTAGTGAAATTAATGAGGTAACGAGACCACATCTTAAGTCTCATTGTGAAGAGCACAATGTGGTGCAGTATACATTATCCTAACTAGTGCCATGTTTTTATGGGCAAATGAATTGTGTACCATCAAATGAACGTCTCGCTCGTCTGTGGTTTGTTGTATAAAATGAAAATCGATAATCTAAATGTAAAGTACCTATATTTTACGCTGATCAGTGCATACCTTCGAAAGCGCCAATATGCTGCGTGATGCCACCAAACTCCTGGTCTACTACGGAAGTGTTACGCAGCGCGTCCAGCAGCGTAGTTTTGCCGTGGTCCACGTGGCCCATGACGCACACTACCGGCGGGCGGGGCCGTAGCGCAGAGGCTGGAGCAGGCGGCGCCGGCGTCGCGTCCTTATTCTACTCACATCACATACAATGTGAACTCTAACCAAATCACCAGAGATTTAACACTAATAACATATTTTATTCATTTATTAAATAAAGACTATGTATTTTTATATATATATATATATTATTCATTTGATTATTATCAAAATCACTTTTTACATAGTTCATGTAAATACTTTAATAGCCGGAAGTAGTAGCAAGATAGACGGATTCGTAAAATCTATCACCAACTGAACTCCACATTATATGGTCTCGGAAACAAATTAAGGACCTTTGTGTTACTAATAAACAGGCACTGTACAGAAGCAGTTAAAAATGGTGAACAAATTTGAATAAATATTAAATGTGAATCAGTTTACACAATTCAAGAAGTGTATAAATGTATAAGAAATCCCAAGTTTCTTTTGGTGCCAAATAAATATATAAAAATCAAACAAATATACAAACCACTTCTTCTTCATTAATACTATCTGGTCTTGGCACAATTTTGTAGCGGCATCCCAATATCTTGACTACTTCTCTTACAATCTGTGGGTTGTGAATCACAGATTTCTTTGTGTAAACTGTTTCTGAACTCTTATCAGCAAACTCTAGTGCCTGGAAAACTTGATCTGGAAGACGATTTTATTTTAATTAACGAAAATAGGTATATATAACAGTACATACACAAACATTATGACCTTGTGTGACTGTAAGGAATTCATAATCATCATCATCAACCCATAGATATACACTACTGGATATACGCCTCTCAATAATCACCACATTAATCAGCTCTGGACGACCCACATACAGAAATTATCTACTGTTCAAGAAATTATAAATTTACCTTTTGTTGTATAATAAGTTTTGTATAATGTGTATTAGTAGATAAAAGGATTTCATACCAACATCTTTCTTTATAACATCAGCTATATCCTGGACTGTCATATTCCTCCATATTCCCACCACTTCTGACCCTGCTTTAGGTGAATACCTAATCACACGTCTACCATGATTCTCCATTGCCTATGAATATACATCAACAATAATTTTAAACAACAAGACTTGATCAAATATAGTCTTAAATGTGACTTGCCTTGTCACACTAAGGAGCAAAATTTTTTTGGTTAATCTTCTGCTATAACAACATAGATGTGATCTAGTAATGATATAAATTAAAACTAGTACTTTCAACAAAAGTGTACATATATAAAATGTTAAAAAAAATTGTAAAATTAAAATAGAAATACGACAGATGGAATAAACATTTGTCTTACACACCTAATGTCTATATAGCTTTTACTTAATTTGTGTGAATGTTTACACAATACTTAAAACAACTAAAATCACTTTATCCTATTCATCTCTATTTGATGTGATACTCATTTACATTTATAACAAAAAGAAAAAAAAAATAATCACACAAGAAAAACAAAACTGTTTAAAATTCATTTAAGTATGAGCAAATTCTAATTACGATCATCTATTTTAACTTGTTAAAGCTGATGATAGTAATTGAAATTTACTTTTGAATTTATTTGAAAAAAAAATGATTCTATTGGGAACTAAATAAAGTTGGTAAAATTAAATTTCTTGATTTGTTAAACAACCGTTGTTATATAAAAATTTTATAAATAAGAAGTATGTTAATTGTCTTACGATATTGATGTTAGTAACTTTCATCTAAAGAATTTTTGTTGCTGATTTCAGATCCAAGAATCTTGTAATTTTGACCACTAGTCTTACCTTTTCTTCTGCAGTTTTCCTTTTTTTGTTGTGTACTGCTGACAATGAAATACGTCGTATCCAATGTTGATTTGGCGAATTGCGTATTAATTGTGTGAAACTTTCATTCTTCATTACTCTTAAAGGTAAGCTAAAAACGTATAAAGAAAAGTTGAAGTTAAAGTTAGAAGGAATTACATGTTGTAACGAAAAATATATATTATTTTTATATAAATAAATATATTATTTTAATATTATTTTCTCGACTTTTATCCACTTACTAATATTTTACAAACCTTTTAAATAAAATATTTATATACATTTTGTAACATGAAATAAATTAATATGTAATGGAATAGGGTCAACTTGCAATTGTAATATTAAAACGATATAAACAATTTATTATAAAGTAACACTATACTTTTATTATTAAGTAAATAAAAAATAAAAAATTTATTTCTTTACTTTATATATTCAAAACATAACCTCCCGTTTAAGATATGACAATTGACAATTAATATTAATTTACTGGTATTCCTTAGACAATGGTGTCTCCTCTCTGCCAAATAATTGAATAAATAAAGATAAGCAATATAAATAAACAAAAAAAAAATTTAAAAAATTAGAATCTTTATTTCTAATTTTCATCCGTTTTTAATATTCAAATATTTTAAAATCATTGTAACTACATTATATTTTATATTTGCAAAATATAGTATTTATGTAAATATTTTGTGTATTAAAATTCTCTTTTACATGTTTACAATATTAAAGATGTTTATATGGATTCGCAGATCTGGTCTTCAATCTTCAATAGTTGGAGTGGCACAATAAGAAGATGAATATTAAAGATTATATCAATACATTTTCATATAATTCTTAAATAAAACAGTTAATAAAATTTATGTACATTTATAGTGTTTTTTCTATACAAATTATTTTATCAATTTTGTTGTATAATTTTTAAATATAAAAATCGTTAAATCGATTTATTTAAATATATTTTTAGTTCTAAACCGAATAAATTTTTTTAAAAAATAAGTCATAGACAAATACTATTTATGTCCGCCATTCATTCTTTTGAGTTGCTTTTTCGTTTTACGATTCTGTAGAGAGCACGATTTGTCATCGAGATCTACGCAACACCACCGTTTAGGATTAATTACGTAGAAGCAGATAAAACAATTAAGGCTCCGCGTCTTTTTATCGTCAAGAACAAAACTGTATGGTGAAATAACTCTCTTGTGATACGGGATCATATCTTTCTTCCAGTGATGCTTTTCTTTGCCTTATACGTTGTCAGATACGACGTTCGCTCGAGTGTCTGATGGTGTGGGAATTATGTGCGATTAACGGAATAATACAAACGGACTCAGAATGGGAGCCTTTTTGAACAAACCTGAAACTAAGAAGTACAACGAGAGCGGGGAAGGTAATGGTCTACGCTATAGCGTGGCATCGATGCAGGGTTGGCGCGTGGAGATGGAAGATGCTCATCACGCGCAACTTACTTTAAATGGAACACTATCTGATTGGTCTTATTTCGCCGTGTTCGATGGGCATGCAGGCGCGCGGGTATCTGCACATTGTGCTGACAATCTACTGGAATGTATTTTGCAAACGGATGAGTTCCGACGGGAGGAGATAGCGGAGGCGATACGAGCCGGCTTCTTGGATTTGGATAAAAAGATGAGGGAGTTGCCTGAGCTTTCAAATGGGGTAGAGAAGTCGGGCTCCACTGCGGTTTGCGCTTTCGTCTCACCGAAACAGATATACATAGCAAACTGTGGGGACTCTCGCGCAGTGCTTGCTAGAAACGGTGCGCCGATATTTGCAACTTGCGATCACAAACCGGAGCTGCCTGCGGAGAAGTCACGCATCGTTCAGGCGGGAGGTTCGGTTATGATTCAACGCGTGAATGGAAGCTTGGCAGTGTCACGGGCTCTCGGGGATTACGAGTACAAGAAGGTGCTAAACCGAGGGCCGTGCGAGCAACTAGTATCCCCTGAGCCGGAGGTATCGGTGCACGAGCGCTCAGAAGCAGAGGATGAGTTCCTGGTGCTGGCGTGCGATGGTGTCTGGGATGTGATGAGCAATGAGGCGCTTTGTGCTTATGTGCACTCTCTGCTCCAGCTAACTGATGACCTTGTGGCTATAACAAACCAAGTCATTGACACCTGTCTTTATAAGGTACTAACTGTTATGTTGTTTTTCTCCATTCAATTATTTTCTTATTTTGTGGCAAATTAATTCCATAACTTAAGGTAAAAATGTAGTTTTCAGCCAAAGATTATCTAGGTGATTATTGTGCCTATTCTGATGTCAAATGGTGTATAATCAAGGTGTAGCAAGAATGTCATTGGACTTTTACCATCAGGTTAAAGTCCCCTGTCTTTTATTTCTAATGAAATATTATACATTTTTTATGAAGAAATAAAATGTATTCAGTTTGTTTGAGAATGTAGACATCTAAAGCAATATTCAAGAAGAAAAATTTTAGATATAGATTATTGTAAAGACAGCACTACTCATAGTCTATTTATAATTATCTATTTTTGCCAGAACTAGAGTTACCTGTAGCTATCTGTGTTCATGTAACTATGATACTCATTTTGTAACCATTTATGTTTATTTACTTTTTCAGGTGTAGGTTTCAATGTTCATTGTTATGGAATTAAATATTTGTTAAATAATTATTGTTAATGCCTATAAATGAGTAATTTTATCCAACAAATCATTTTTCACATACCAAAATTTTCTTTTCCTTGTGATGTTTTCATTCTAATGGAAGAAGCGCCTAAATTATTTCCTATATAAAAAACTTTTTTTCTGCACTCATTTCACTACCAACATTAACAACATTTCACTAATACATTCATATCTTGATAGTTCACAATGTTTTGTTTAATCATTTTTTTTAATTTGATTTAGTAAAAAATTGTATTTCTTTATTCATGAAATGTTTTTAATCATTACAAGTTACAATACTCCATCCACTTGTATACTACAGAAATTTATAGATGGTGTATATTTTGCAAACACAGTCTAACTTATCTAATGTTAATTAAACCATTATTTAACTTTTACTGAGCAATGCAGATTTTGGTATTTTTATGCATGTAAGTTATATGTACTTTACTTACAAAGGTAAATACTGTATCATATTGTTATTGCACTGATTTATATACATTATTATTTCATAACTTATGCTTATTTGCATTTCTCTCATTTCTCTTACAAAATTCATTCATCAACACTTCCTGAATTAATATCTACATCCAATCACTTAATGAAATTACAAGGAGTATGAACTCCTTTGTACTGGAAATGTTTATTAAAAATCTAAATACTGTTATTAAATTTAAAATTTTGATAATAAGGCTGACTTGTATGTTGGATTAAACTCCAAAATATTTTCAAAGTGAACTACTATAAAAATTATGTTTATTAAAGTTGATTGTATTTTATGGTTCTATAACATTGATGATGCAGGTGGACAATAGGAAAGATTCTAGTTTACACATATGTTCATATATTTGTTTTGACTGTTAAAACCTAATACAGTTAAAAACTTTACAGGGCAGCAAAGACAATATGAGCATTGTACTGGTGGTGTTCCCCGCCGCACCCAAGCCGAGCGCCGAGGCACAGCGCGCCGATCGCGAACTTGACGAGACGTTGCGGCAGAGGCTCGCAGGTTGCTATTACTCACTACTGCATGCCTGTTCACATAAGCACAGATACACAGAAAGACAGGACGAGGGAACCATAGATAGTAATAGGATGGCATCTAATGATGCAAGAGGATAACTCACTTGTTAGCTGTATTATGCTAATTACTACTCAAGTAGGATACCACTAATTTAAGACATTTCAATTTCCAAATATTAATGTTACTCCAAATATTTTGAATTCATAATATGTGGTTATACTTCCTTGCCATACAGAGATTTTACATAATTATAAGTACAAATGTGTGATATTTTTATCAATGTATTTTAATTGTATTAAGCAATAATTTAGCATAGAGTTAGATACATTTTAATTCCATTTTCTTTTTTATACATCAACTTTTAAATGGCTTCACCACACTTGTATACTTGTGTATACAAGTGTATCAAAGATAAATTGAATAAACATTAGTGTTACGTTGTTATAACATAGTAACCTGGTTGATTTCCGATTATAATATTAGTAGAAATTTACTTACTACACTTTTATAGTTAAACAATCTTACATGAAACATAATAATTTTAAAATATTTAATATTTTTATTATAACCAGTTGTTAGTAATTCTTAACACATTTGCCTTAATTTATACACTATATAGTTGTTGGAAAGAAATCTAGTAAGCTAAAAATTTATCGTCCAACTACTATTTCTATTTAAAACTATTGAATCTATTAATTATAATTAAGTATTTACATCTCTATTGCAGAATTTTTACATAAATTCAATTATTTATTCTCTTTCTAACTAGTTCTTTCTTCTAAGTCATAAGTGAAATTAAATGATAATGGTTTTATAAGTAAGCAATGTTAGAAATGTTAAATAATCTGAAGGATTTTGATGTCTCTATAGAAAAGAATAATTGGTGCTAAAAATGGGTAATCATTGCCTACGTCTAGCTATTGACACCTGTTATTGGTGATGAGGAAATGTAATCATTCAATTAGCAAAGTGCTAGTTACATAGTACACAGCTCTAAGGAAATCATGTTTTTCCAAAAAGTACCTTGCCTTTGTTATACTTTGTTTTTGGTATACTACATCAAAGCAGTAGTAGTAGTTATTTATAAAATATTCATGTTCTCAGGTGTAATTGATATCTGAAATTTTAAGAGAAGACTTATTATAGATTGTCTCTTCTATATTGTATTTCATACAGTCCTTTCCCCCCATACACATTTTTATATGACTTTAAAATCACATATTTTTTTCAATACCAACAACATGGTGTAGAGTATCATGGTTTACATATACACGACTTTGAGATTTATCTCAGACATTCAAATTTATACATTCAGCGGTTCTGCATATAATTGATTTGCAGATGTGTTATGAACTCGTCATGTTCAAACGATCTGATACTTTTGTATAAAGAAATGTGGTGTGTTTGTGTGGAGGGTGATAAAGTATTGAATTTGAAGGGAAATAGACGTAAATCGCTATCTATATATTACCTATATTTACTTATTCGATTGGTATATTTTTTATTTGTGATATTGTCGTTTATGAAGGTGCCATCGGAGCATTTTTTTCTATAATTTAACAGTAGTTTAGCAAATATATTCCAGTTTAAAAGACGTCGTAGGTAGAAACATTAATAAGCTATTGAAATATGTTACATCCCCAGGCGAGGGGCACATAATTGTAATGTAAACATCTTAACTAGCGCCTCATTGTTATGGGCAACCTGTTCGTCTCGCCGATAAAATAAAAACAGTATTCTGAAGAAGCGCGCTTCGCTATCTTCGGCTTTTTTATCACGAAACATTTAGACATACGAAATTAAGGTTAAGTGTTAGCTCGTTATAGAGACGGTGATAAGTTTGATGGAACTACGCGCCATATGGCTCAATGAAGCGAGGGTTCGATTCCTATTGATCTTTAGCTTCCGGCAAAACGTCACGAGAAAACTACATTTTTCGTGGACATCTGATATCTGCCAACTCGCACTATGAAAATAGGGAAGACATTGAGAACTTATGTTTTGTAACAACAAATAAATAATTATTACATTATAGTTTATTAAAAGATCTTTTTTAAAGTTCGTTAATTAGATACTACGTAATTTTATATCTATATATATATACACATATATATTTATGTATATATATGTATATATATCATATATGTATATATATATGAGATTTAACAAAGGCCACAAAGTATACAGGTAATAACTGCTCTCTCTGTGGCTTAGCATCTATATAAAAGTCTCTCGTTTGATTCATCATCATCAATCGACTCATGTCCACTGCTGGCCATAGGCCTCCGCCAAATATCATTCTAGTTTGATTTACTGTCCTCATATTGTAAATTTGCCATAGCTGTCACAGCATCACTGCTCTAGCTATCATATGAAAATCGAAGTTTTCTGAGCGAGCAAGTTTTATCGTTATCGAACTTATTATCACTTAAGATCGTATTCAATTGTTGGTACATTGTAATTAAAAAAATATATATATTCATATCCCTACATATCCCGTTAAAGACTTGAAGTGCCTAAATATATATTAGCTATTCCATATTTAACGGTTCTATAAATTATCTTTGTAAAGAATATCTTTTATTATTCAGATTTTATTATGCAATAAAGCGATGAGACGAGCCGGGCACGTTCACCTGATGGTACGTGGTGGCAGCCCGCTCATAACAACGTATCGCTAGTTAAGATGGTATATACTACACTAAATTGCGACGTCGCCTTGAGACATAAGATGTTAAATCTCGTTACCCCAGCGATATCGCTACTTACAACACGCTTCAATCCGGAACACCGTAATGTTTGCACACTAAAGTATATCGGCTGCCATAGGAGCTGCGGTGGTACCTACCTTTTTTTTATCGCAGGGGAAATCTTCAAAGATACCTTGCTTCTGGGGGAAGACAAGATTGTGTGGGGCTTCTACTCACTAAAACCTACTCTATGGTCTCCCGGAGTGCATTAGAAAGGGGCTCCGGGATTTCCGGAACGCACCGGTGCCCCCTAGTACTCTGGCTAAAACATCCCACGGAAGGGCAAAGCCCTTCTTAGCACCCACGCTGTGCTACGGCAAATACAAGACCACCATGCATTTGCCGTCCTAAGACTCGCTTATTGAGCTCTGAGGGCCCCCAGCCTTAAAGCTCACGAACCCGAGGACACTTATAGTCGCCTTGTACTACAGGCAGGGAATACCTTAGTCCTATTCTTAATAGCCCGAGACTACAGGGCTGCAGTGATAGTTACCTAGACGGTCTTCGGCAACAGAAACTTCCACCAGTGTAAATATAATCAGATCTGTATTTTAGGGTTACTTTATAAGTTTTTCTGTCATTATGCATATTTTTATAGATATGTAACTTTTCATAGGTGCCAAAAGCCATCGCGCGACCAGCTAGTGTTATGGAAGGTCTTTTTGCCAAAGTGCAATCTCTTACCGGTAATCAGTTAAGAGCTTTATATTGTTATCAAAGCTGCATCGAATTTGTAACTGGTGCTCAGGTTGAAAGGTCCCAAGATTCATAAGCCACTACGTCCGCCTTCTTCCTTGTGGTCTTCTCCATTGTATCTCCCGTTAATATAAAATATGGATATATCACGCTGTTTATTGTTGTTTTATATAAATCTACACTTTCTAGCTTAGAGGCGGACCTAAATGGTTGCTCACATTCATTGTGTAGGTTTCTTGATTTTCCATTGTCGGATTGTACCGTGTTAATGGCACAGTGTACCCTGCTTTCTTTTTCCAACCCGAGTACAGTCATCGCGATAATTTCGTTTTTTTATATCATTAATTTAAATGTTCAGTGGATTAACTACTGTTTGTTGTTTCAGTAGTGAATAAGTTAACATCTTATTTATTTGCTTACTTACAAATGGAAATATTAATATGCTGGGCATATTGACATGACGAGTCGGTATAATGTTGCAATTCGTATCACACACAGGATTTTTTTTTACGTGGTTATAATATCTTCTCATACATGTCTTCGCGAGGACAAAGAAGGGTTATGTCGGACTTGCACCAACTAAAACCACCATGATCTACCGTTGTCGCATTACGGCAGGGTCGCGGCAGCGCTTTGGCATACATCTGTAATCCGCCAGCGCCACGCACTATGTAGCTCCATCAAGGGAAAAAATCCAATTTCCTTTGCCACCTCTGTAACGGCGTGCTGGAACATACACCACGTCCTCCTTCCGGCCTCTTATCGCCACGTAGGCAACAGATCTACCCGACACCGTTACCCAGAGGCTATGGAAGTCGAGAGAGAAAACTCCCGACTTCCTCCGGCAGATCTGGTCTTGGGCCCCGCCAAACCAGCTCGCAGAAAGGCTACGTAACTCTTATACGTACATACGCAAATGTACGTATGAAAACATTTGTCATTCCTACGCGTACATAATATGTTTACAAACATTAATAAAACTTAATTTTTTAGATGCTCTTCATAGTGACACGAATAGTAGTTTTTTTTTTAAATAAAACAATATCTACGAAAATAGATCTAAAGTCATGATCCAGGTCACATATCATTCGGGTAAAGGTTCAATTAGAATTTCCATGAAGTCATGTACTTACGTATCGGTAAATTGCATGTGTTAGAGCGGTTATCATGTCACAGTAGCAGAGGTCACGCGATGGTCCTCTTAAACTTTAAAACTTTACCTGTTATTTGTCGTTAACTATTTTCGAGTGTGACTGTACTGCAATACTGGTGTGTTTAAGTTAAAATAAAAATTGTTTTAATGGATCAGTTTCTACATTCTCATTACAGGTAATTGACATCAAATATATATATATATAACTTTAAACTTTGATAGGGCTTTTTTAAAGTTTTACTGTTCTGAAGTAGGTACCACTGCAGCGCCAATTTCGGGTTAACATCGCTGTATTCCGGTTTGAATGGCGCTGCAGCTAGTGAAATTCAGTTATTTACTCTTACCTTTTTTTACTTCAGTAGGTAACGAGAATTGACATCTTATATCTCAAGGCGACGAGCAGAATGTGGTGCTGTGTATATCATCACGTTAGGAGCTAGTGTATCATTTCGAATCGGGTGCACCTCCCGCTCGTGTCGTAGAATAATTAAAGAAGAGGTCCATATACATAATGGACACCAGACTCAGTCTCACACTTTCATCCATAATTATTCTTCACAATCTCCAGCTCGCTGTGTTAATCATCAGATATAATTAGATAGATAGAGCGATAGACTAGAAAGATCGTAGATTTAAAAAGTGACTAGATTTCTTTTTAATTTTACTTATAAATGAAACAAATAAGACATAAAAATGAAATATACGATTTATATATATATATATGTATATATATATAATTAATGTATATTTGATTTTACTGTGTGGTTTAAATCGTTAATTCGCTTTTCCATTATCAGTAATTTGGGTTAGTAGGAGTACTGAATCTCTTCGTTGCTGCTCTGAATTCTTCGTGATTGGTACCAATTCGATTATGAATATTAATAGGGGGTTTTACTTAAGTTACATTATATTTATAAAAATGTAACTTATTGTAATTCAATTTACTTACTATGAAGAACTGGTCTTATTTTGATTTCTGATCTTACTTAGTGGTAGGTATCTGCTGCCGGAGACCGTTCAGGTAGATGATACCAGCGCAATTCCTATTGCAGACAAACAGTATAGTGCAAACATTACGGTGTTCCGGTTTGAACGTCGCTGTAGCTAATGTAATTACTGGGGTAACTCAACATCTTGTGTCTCAAAGGGACATGTACATCGCGGTGCTGAGCATACCATCGTAACCAGCGCCACGTTGTTATGGGCGCGTATCCTTTACCCTCGTCTCATTGCTTCGAAGATAAAAAAAAATAAAAGTAAATTCAAGTTCTACATAAGTTATTTAATTAGATATTTATTCAACAGTAGTAAAGTTAAATATCTAGTAAAGACACATTTTGAGGATCAACTGTTCTATACTTTTTAAATTATTACTTTATTCTGTTAAACGAAAACCGCTTGAAAAAAAAAAATAATTCCCTTTTATTTTTTACTGAGTGGTGGTATATACTTGCGTTATATCGGTCCTTGGTTCTATCCGGGGCCACACGTGGAGTATAGGGTTTTTTTGATCCCGCCTGTCTAGTTGCCACTATAACAGCTTTGACGTTTTCAAGCTGCCAACTTGTAAAAGCCTCATTGTTAATTAACATGCGAAATTGAGGTTAAGTATTTGTCTATTGGAAATAAGAGATATAACCATGAATTTTTTTTTCGAGCGATTTTCGGTTTTGAACCGTATAAAGAGATGTTAAAGTTTAAACTTAACCATGTGCTTTGAGAGGCCTGGTCAGTTCGGTTCTGTCGAAGGTTAGAGCGAAACAGGTTATATGTTTTATTATTGTTATAGATTATATTTTCTCTATTAAACAATTATTTGAAAGCTACAACATGTTTCATTGCTTTAGTCCCGACCCTTAATTTCTGGATGGGTTACGTTTTGGTTGTTTTTTTTTTTCGTTTAATGGGGGAGGGTTAAAGCAATGAACGTGTTACCGTAACGCCGCTAGGTGCGATTGTGTCGCTGACTGGTGCTCGAATTAGAATTTATATACAACGAAGCCGTATCGTGTACGCGCTGAACTAATCTCTGCACTCCGCTTATCGATCGTGTTTGTTCTATACGCGTGTCTTAATTGCACCTAGACATTGCATTATGAAGTCTAGATATGTATTCGTTTATATTTCTAACCATAATTGATCGGGGTGATTTGTTTTCGTTACACAATACGCGATGGAGCTAATCGTTGTTTGGTTGCGATCTGAAGAAATGCGAACGTATTATATATATATATATATATGACTATGCTCGCTCATTTCAGAGGTTATTTGTAGGTGGTAAACATGGTGAAGATAAAAACTTAAATGTTTTTCTCTGAAAGGTATCGGATATTGTTTCTAAATGAAACATTCATCCGCACGATACAAATTTTCAAAAAGAAGGCCCTGTTTTTAAATAATATTAGGTTCTTTTAAATTCAACAAAGTGACAACACGAGTGGGACGTTCACCTGATGGTAAGTGATACGCCTGCTAGTTAAGATTGTATACATACCATCATATTGCGCTCGTCGCCTTCAGACGTGGTGTTAAGATTCATTACCCCAGTAATTTCAGTAGGTATTATATTACAATTTGTCGGCTGTAATAGGAGCTACGGTGGTACCTAGAAAGCCGACTCCTTTTTTTTGTTTTGAGGGAGAAATCTTCGAAAGATACCCTGCTTCTGGAAAAAGTCAGATATGTGAAATTCTTACTCCATAAAACCCTCTCGGTGGTATGCATCAGAGCATTGGTAGAGGCCCCGGGATCTCTTACAGAACGCACCGAAGCCTCTGTACACTTTGTGTTAGCACGTCTCTGAGGAAGGGCCAAACCCTCATAAGCATTATCGATGAAGCATATATTGTCCCATGCAGGTTCGCTTGTAGAGCGATATGAGCCTCCGCCCTCAAGGCCGGCGAAACTTCTAGACCCTTTTAGTCATCATCTACGACAAAGCTTATCTTAGTCCTTTTCTTACTAGCCTAGCCTTTTCTTACCTCCGCTATATTTAAACATTTCATTTAATTACTTGTGTCGTGTTAAATGAAAATAATATTTTATTGTTATTAGTTACTAATAAATAACATGTTCAGTGGCAATGTACACAGTTTGATACGAAGTGGAGACACCGTTCATCTATACTATTTCATACACACAGTCTCACCTTACTGAAGATAATAATAATTATTATTAGGGATATTGTGTTTTTATAGTAACCGTATTGACGGTAAGGACATAATAAAATTTTCAATAGTAAAATAATTTAACAAGATTGTAAATTCGTTCACTGTATTTAGTAAACATAGATCCTGTGACTATCCCGTGTAGAAGTAGTTGTAGTGGTCATGAAACGGATCGGTAGCTAAATGGAGTGTATATTTTAAAGCAGGTCAATGTGATTTGTGCCCGCCCTTCACCCAGGCAGGGAAATCCAATTAGAAGTGCCACTGAGTGGGGGTTCCATCGCGAAATCACATTTTGCCTTTCTCTAATAATATCGCATATGAAATATATTATACTTCTAAACAAATTTTTTTGATGTATTGAAACGTGTAATATAAAAAAAACATTTATGTTTGTGTGCAATCTGACGTCATCGTTCGACCTCATGAGTAAGGCGGGGTTCGAATAGCGATAATATAGGAGAGAGGGTACTATTTGACAATAGTACCCTCTCTTCTATCTAGGCCAGGTTCATTCATCATCATCATCAACGGACAGACGGCCAACACTGGACATAGAGTTAAGATGTGGATATCTTAACTACTAATCGGTTCGCGTCGTCCGCGTGTGTAGACATATCACTAGTTGAACTTATAATCAATGTTCTAAGACCACATCCCACAAGGTCAAGTTTAAGAGCGACCTACGGTAACCTCTTATTATCGACCTGCACCTTTATATCGTGACTTGCGTGTGCGACACTGTCACTGCGATTTATGTGAAAGTGTACGTACTCGAGAAATAACGATACCAAAAATGTTCGATACTGACACTATGTAATGATTAAGTATCGTACATCTTCAGCATGCGGCTGTGTTAAAAATTGCAACAGTAAGATGTGATGCTGATGATAGCTGTTTCGTAACGTGTCAATTTCCTCACGATGTTTTACTTTACCGGAAGCTGAGGCTCGGTGGGAATCGAACCGGTGCCTCTTTGAGACGTTTACCGCACTGTACCTTACAAACTGAGCCATCACGGCTTTAAAGCTGTAATCTAAGTTAATTAGGTTAACTGGTGGTAAGACTGTTACCGGACACCGTCTGGCTAACCACCGCAACTGCTATTTTTGCTCTCAAACAGTACTGTGTAAACGTTACTATGTTCCGGTTACAAGGACGTTGTAGCTAATGAAGTTACTGAGTCTTAACATTGAATATCTCAAAGCGACGGGGAGTATGTGGTATAGTAAATATCGTACTAACTAGCGCGATGTTATGTGCAGATGTATTTATTATTAGGGGGGTTTATTTTTAATATACATTTATGCGACAAGACGAGCGGGACGTTCACCTGATGGTAAGTGATACGCCCGCCCATAACAACGTGGCGCTATTTAGGATGTTTATACACTGTCCCACATTGCGCTCGTCGCAGACATAAGATGATGAGTCTTGTTACTCCAGTAATTACACTAGCTATAATGACCTTCAAAACCGGAACAGTTATGTTTGCACACTACTGTTTAGCAACTGCGGTACTATCCACCTCAACAGAGACCTACCACCAGCAGTTTTCTTTGCCTTGTCGTTTTGTCGATTTAAAACGCTGCGGTGGTATCCACCTCAACAGAGACCTACCACCAGTAGAAGTTTTCTTAGCCTCGTCGTTTTGTCGATTTTCACTATTGCTAGTGTTTAGAGGTACATACCTACACTACATATATAGGTACCCTGCCTGAAGCGGTATCAAGTTCGCGCGAGCAGTTCCACTGGATGTTTATGTAGGCACCGCGGCGGTGCCTATTTCCGTCGCTAAGCAGTACTGTGCAAACGTAATGTTTTACTATATAAATTGCGCTGCAGCAAATGAAGTTAGTTCAAATATTCATTACCTCTCTTCTGATTTTCTTTATTCAACGATCGAGACGAGATGTTCACGGAGCCCTGTAGTGTTAGGTTTTTAAAGATAAGACTAAAGTAACACTTGCCTACTCTTAGGCATCTAAAAGTTTTTAACCTTAATCCAATATTTATGTTATATCGTCAAACTTACGAACGTTTGCGATTTTAAGATTAAGGGCATTTCGAAGTGCACGCAAGATTGTACGCAAATTTGCTAGAATGATAAAGTATTTTTTATAGGAAAGGTTTGGCAAACGAGCGATCAGTTCACTTGGTAGAAAGTGATCACTGACGCCCATGAACAGTCGCAACACCAGAGGGATTGCGGCAGCGTTGCCGAACTTTAAAAGAAAATTACGCTCTTTTTTTTGAAGGCCCCTATGTCGTATTGGTTCGGAAATATCGCGATATTTGTTGATAGTGAATCTGATCAAAAGAATCACTCCCACTCTGCCTCTTTCCCCCTTTAAACTCCGAGTCATTAACGTGTTGTATTAGAATAACTGTATTTAGTTAGGTAGATCGAAATCTTTTCTCCGGCTTCATACACCACTATCGCTTCCGCTTAGTCAGGTTATCTAACATTATTAAAAACACAAACAATAATACCCAGCTAAGAGGGGCTCGTATAGGAATTATAAAATTAAGCTTATAAAAAAATTGATATTGTCATACTAATGTTATATTCTCATTCCGTTACTATGCAAGATATCCACTTACGGATCATGATGATGATAGTTGGAAATTTCCGAAAGGGACACGCTACGCTGCGGCTTATTAACTTTAATAACTATTGTCTGTCTGTATGACAAAGGGGATGACTAAATCTATTTCAGAACATAATTGGTATAAAAATCCACTTATTAGTCATTAGTCTATTCCTTCTAAGATTTCCTGTTTCATAATGTTTTCCTGTATCTATAGCGGGTAATACGATCAAATGAAATTCCTTCGCACTTATAAAATATTTTTTAATTATTTGATAATCTTACGCATTTAGACATGTATGATTTCTCCACGGAAATGGAGAGGTAGAAAGGGAAGTTAATAACTTCCGCATAAATTTTATCTTTACGTAGGGTAGTCGTGAAATTTCTTATATGAATTAAATGTACGTTTTACCAACATCCCATGCACGTCTGCTGTGGATTACAATGTCGCGTCTATAAATAAAGATTAATCATCGATTGTTAGTATATCGCGGCCGAACTGTTCCGCAGCTCGGCAAACAATAACCTGCCGCCCTGTAATCGATACCTGGTCTTTAATCGTTTCAAAAACAACCGTCCACCAGTTCACGTATCCTGTATAATTAAAAATCTAGTTGTTAACACTCCTATGTTATCCCGATAAATAACTGTTGTGAGGACTTTAATAGTTGATCAGCATGAAGATATGCTTTTATGTAAATAAAATGTATTGTTACTATGATGCTTAGGCAATATCGAGCAAAGGACCATGCTTTTAACAAGGCCTATGCTCGGCAAGGAATTCCTGTTCTGCAAAACTATGACTAGTGTTTTAGACCAAAATACCATGATTGTATTATTTATTTAATTTAATTGTTATTTATTTAATTTAATTGTTAGTGTACTTGGTTCTAAGGTACAGTAACACTAGACCAGCAATCTTTTTGGACAGCGGTATATTTTCCCGTCATCATCAGCCGACAGACTTCCACTGCTAGTACTAGTTGCTGGTTTTTATTTTTAAATACTAAAAGTTATGTTTCTTTATAATAATTGTACAATCCACATTTTTAACTTAAAATGTTTGTTTGACAGCCTTGATTGAGCGCAAAGCTGGTTGTGACGACGACGTAGAGGTAACGGGCCACTTCTCCACGGTGCTGAAGCAGCTGGTGAAGGAGGACATACCCGGCTTGCCACCAGGCGGCGGCCTTGCTGCCAAGTGAGCATCCTCTATGTTACAGATGTTTTTTTTCCCACTAAAGCATCAGATTGCGCTCATTACATGCGTTTATTCTGTTTGTATGAATTATCAGCAATGTAATGGTATATGAACCAGAAGTCAACATTTTTGTTTTATAAATAGGAATTCTAGTAACTTTGATAGTTTTACTAGAGAAATAACATATTGGAGCAATTATCATTACAATAATCGTTAAGGACCAATGTGTACCCTTAACTTCAATATTCATGATGATCAGAGCTGGTGATAGTGAACAATGTAGCACAAGCTACATTTAAAGTAATCAAAGGGAATTATAGTGCCGTTGACTTTTATTTCTGCGGTTGTTTGCGTGCAAACAGAAAAGGGAGACCGACCACCTTAAACGTAGAAATATGACATCTGGTGACAAGTGGACAGAAGATGGATGCAGGTGGCAAGGGAGACAGGCATGGAAAAATGGAGAGGCGAATGTACAACGACGGACTCGATAGAGCCGATGTAGGTTGATGGATCTCTATTTATTTAAATTTATTTCCGTTGTTTATCCGCAGACAAGCTCTCCTGGACAAGATATACAGGGAGTACTACCCGGAGCACGCGGACAGCTCAGACACGTTCGAGAGCCAGGCCGAGCTGGCGGACGCGTTCGGCGCGAACTGAGCGCATGCGGGACGGAGCCGTACGCGCCCACCAGCACACACACTACGACCCACCACACGCTCTTGACCACCTAACAAGCAACGCGTTGCTGACGGTACCTTAGCGCGTATGTGCACGGTACGCTTACCGTCAGTGACACGTATGATTGATTACTTCACTCTCGCCAATCTCATCGACACAATACAACCACTTTTACATGTCAATGCTGTACAGATATGTACCTAGTACAAGTGACTATATTTTATTTATTTGGTATTCCATGTCGTCATCAGGAGATCCTGTTAATAGTGAATATTTAAGGTAACAATGTTATCAACATTATCTCAATCGATAATGAGGATGATAATTATTAATATGCTTTATTTTTTTTTTCAGTTTATTGTTAGTTAATATTTCCATACACTATTAGTATTTCGATTCTTAAGAGGTCTAAAAATAACGATTTGAAGACTCGATGAATTGTGTAGGGTATATTGTCAAG
This sequence comes from Ornithoptera alexandrae, assembly GCA_029030555.1. Lineage (NCBI taxonomy): Eukaryota > Metazoa > Arthropoda > Insecta > Lepidoptera > Papilionidae > Ornithoptera > Ornithoptera alexandrae. The sequence continues at coordinate 9,570,750 of JARDVY010000298.1, forward strand.
AGGTCTAATATTGGCAGTTCGTTGTGTATATGTTAAAAAAATTTAATGTTGACAATGAAACTGCTCCGTTTGCCTCGTAATGTAACTATAACCCAGTGGTCATTTCATGTTAACTCTTATATTCCTTTCTCCGTTTGTTTAGTGTTTAAAGCCATATTTTTGGTGTTGCCGGATCTGGTTAATTTTGTGATTACACACGGATGTGGATTGAAATCATTCTCGTACATTCTGTCAAATTAATATACTCAGTGGACAATTATACAGTAACCTGAAGTAAAATAAATGGAAACTCATATGGCCTAAAAGATGGTCGAGTGATGGCTCAAAAATGAAGATGACTCCGATCTAACTTTCGAGTTGGACAATTAGAAATCTGAAGTGCAGTAAATCTTTAAAAAAGTATTTTACTATGTGCCATTTCAGAGTTCTGTAAATAAATCAAAATTGGATAATATTATAAATATTAGTGTTGTACTGATTTCCTTTTATCAGTTTGATGGATAAATAATCTTAGAGGAACAATAGTAATAACTAATAAATTTTTATCATATATAAAATGTCCGGACAGGAAATCTAATGAGACATGTCACAAAAATAGTATACTTTTTAATTACATCATCATCTGATAATGAATATGAATCGTAAACCTCTTATCGTTGCATACGAAATTCTCGATGTAATTCTGATATGTGCTCATGTCGGAAGGTCACACAAAGCTGTTGCGCATAGGATATAAAGGAGTTGGAATTGAAACTAATGCTTGCAGCAGTGAAGCCATTGTACTACAAGCAGATCAGCAGTTCCTAACATATTGATCGCTATAGTTTGGTATCCAGTTATATGTGAGTTGCGATGTCCATCAAGTCTTCAAATCGGCGCGGTAACTTAGCGTACTCTAGGACCGGTGAGGCTTTTAAATAGGTATTTCGAATTTTTCATGTTTGATTTTGAATTTTTTTGTCGGTCGGATTTAATGTATGCTCAACACTGGTAAAAATAGCAAATTAAAACTTAGTTAAATTTAATGAACTGCGCTTAGAAATTGTGCAGAATTGTGAAGTCGGATCGTGTTGGCAGGCCTTGGAATAGTAAACTTTATACAGTTTATTGATGTAAAAATGTTGCCAGTGTACTATTTTAGCAAGCCATTCTGTTTTGTCTATAAAATTTATCTACAAATTAATTTTATTACTTAATTATTTCATTTTTAACAATCGTGATTATTTTCATAATTGAATGTCGAGTAAATAATACTTAAAATGAGCTCTCTACAAAATTGTAAAATTGTTTTATTTCACATTGAAGTTGAAACAAAATGACACACACGAAATGTCCAAACACTTCACTTAACTCTATGGTACTGGTGGGAGCGTACGGTTGTGGTTCCTTTAGATGAATACAAACGAAGAACCAAATGGAATCCCCAACGTCATCCCCGTGTAATTGAATATTGACAACATTTGATTTGTTTGTACATAGACATTGGAAGTGGAGGGATTCTGTTTGTTTCTTATTGTTCTATTGTAAACAAAAACATATTTTAACACACTTGTTGTGACAGGAGATTGTATAAAACTCTTGATCTTAATTTATAATAAAAACAAACGCGGTGAAAATTTGTCAAAATAAATAAGTTGATGGACAAAATGTTATATTTTTCTAGCAGCGTGATAAAGTGATTAATGTGAAGGAAGTAAAGATTATAGATCTGCTGAAGTTAGCTGAAAACGCTGGATACAGACAGCGCGGCAGCGGTCGGTATGAGCGTTGGGGGAGGTCTATATCTATGTCGACAATAACGGTATGGTCTTGTTTTTTTTACTTATAATTATAAACTCAAATAACATTAACTATTCCTGTTAATGAATTATTACAAAGAATGACTAATTTTGTCTGCAGTCATGTTATGATTTTTGTCTAAGTATTTTTTAACACTTATAATACAGACCTGTATTTTTTTTTCATGTTTTCCAACTTACCTATAGTCATTATTTCTGTTCGCGCCAAGGAAATTTATAGTAATTGATATTGGTGCAATTTGTCTATGGTGTAAGACATTAAAATTCGAGGTAATGTCTACTATTTATTAAAACTTTAGACAGTATATCTGGACATAAAATGTTTGATATCTCCTGTCATAACAGTGTGTGTTTTTTTGCTAATATGTGCAGCACTTCGTCTATGTCGATTGTCGTTTAAACCGAAAGCTTTGTACAAAACTATTCGCTTCACGTGTGAGACCATAGCATGTCTGTAGAAAAAAAAAATATGTCTGTGGTAGATATCATTAATGGCGGCAATCAGAACATAGCCGAAGGTGCAGGACCTCATGGTAATCGGACAAGTGTGCGTGTTAAATTTGCAACACTCTGGCCGCTTAAATTGTGTACTCTTTTTGTTTTCCGTTCGTCCATTACGTTTCCGTCGACGGCCATTCCAGAGCGTTGTGGTAACTCCGAGATGTGAGTACGTCAGGCATCGCATGGCACAAATTTCGGTTTACCCCATTTGGACCCTGTGTTTATAGTTTTAATGATGATTGTAAAGCAGCGCACGGGCTATTTAAACTTGTTCGCCTTTCATTAATTAGCTTAGTTTCCTTTACATTATATCTTTCTGTTATTACATGATTTGTTCATTAATTGTCATAATACTAGATGTGTAACATAGAGATTCGAGAAAAATATATATTTAAACCAAAAAAAAATAGTCTTACGTGTTTTATGAACACCCGTGTTCTATAATTCGTTTCCCGCCGATCGCATTATCTGTGGACGACTCAATTGGCTGGACATTGACCAACAATATCACCACAGATAATAATGAAGGCAGTATTTTAGCCTGGGCCAGTCGCAACTTAGATTAATGAGAATTTGTTTTTTTTTCGCATTATTATCTCATCCATTATTTCCATTCTTTCTTAAAAATTAACAAAAAAGTATTAATTTAAAAAATTTTGTAACCTTGAGACAAATATGGTGAAACGAAAAAAATATTATTACAGTTTTTAGTCAACAAAACTTAAACTATTTCGGTGTTAGAGTTAATAGTTTAATTAAAGGATTCTTAAGCGATTGAAATCGCCGTTTTGTATAAACGTGAGAATATCGGATATATATTGTGGAAGTGATAGGGTTTCTGTTGGCAAGAGACATTCTATTTAGGTTCTGGTACAGAAGAACCTAAATCTGCTGCCAAACAGTAGTATGCAGACGACGAGTACATATCATTTACCATAAGAGGAATGTCTCGTTCGTCTTGTTGCTTTACCTAATAAAAAAAAGCGTTATTCTCAAATGTCAATCACACAATACTCACAGCGTTTATTTGCCGCCATATCTTTCTCGATGTTTATTGTCCAACCGCGCCATGTTGATATAACGTGTAGTCATTGTCAAAATTGTAAGAATTTCAACATTATTACAAAACAATTATAATATAAAAATTAATTGGGAATTGGATGAGAATTGGGTTTATGTTTTAGTTTTTTTTTTCGCTACAAAATTAAAAAATAATCGCTTTGTTCAAACTTGGCTATTCGTTTTGGCGGCCTTGCTTTCAAATTGCTTAGTACTTAGAAAATAACATAGTAATATTTATGTTTCTTTTAAACTTTTTTTCATAATATTTTTTTTATAAATTTTAGTAGCATAGGACGGGAATACCATTTTCTATCTGTTACCGAAATAAAATATCTACAATTGGCTGTTACGTGCAGCAGTGTAGGGAAGGAGCTGGCGAGTCCGCGCTTAGCGGGACACTCGTAAGCTATAGTTTATTTTTTATCTTCGTGTATATAGATGGAGATACTTTTGTACCTGTTCAAATGAATTATAGAAAGTAAACACTTCTTTATTAATAATATGATTATTCTCAATGATGTTTTCATAGCAAATGTTGCAATAAGTGGAAATGTTGCCGCTCGTCCGTTGTGCGTATTATTGCCATTACAATGAATATTATCGTCTAGCGCCGAACGCAACGCAACAACTAACCGCAGTTTATTATGACCTAACATTAAACCAAAAAAGTGTACGTTTTCCTACCACTTTTTTTGCTATTTTGTGACTTGAAACATTTATGGGGATAATGTATCAAAAAAAAAAAAAAGATATTAATTTTTGCTGCTGGCAATGAATATGTACTTTGTTTATTTTATTTAATTTAGCTTTCTGCGTTGTTTAGTTTTCTTTTTATAAAGTTTGTCGTTTTGTAAATTAGACCAAATATATCAGAAAGTTGGTGTTAATTTGAATTACTTTGCCGTACGAAAAGATTAGAATAGATTTAAAGTTCTGGTTGTTTGTTTTTTTATTTTATTATAGATAATTTCGCTTTCAGAAAGTCGACATTGTGTCTCGTCATAACTAGTAGACGCTTGAACAAGAAATAAATACCTGTACGTACCTTTAAAATATTATTTTATTTTTGTTAATATAATTTCCTCATTACACCATTATCTTGCTTAATATTTTGCGTTTTAAATATTACGAGTACATATGTAATATTTATATCAATACAAATAACATAACTTTAAGTAGTCCCTATAATTCATACCTATCACACATTAAATATTAGTTAGTTTCACTTATACGAATTAAATGTAAGATGATTTTTGTACTTTTCTCTTCTAGATCCCGAATTACTTCAGATTTGATATATAATTTTTAGACAAAATTTTTAGATGATCATAAATTACTCATAAAATCTAGTAGATCGATGAACGGTAATCACTCTAGGTTGCCTCATATTACCTCCAGCAAAAATCTATTGATGTAACTGAAGTCGTGTAATTAATATTCAACAAATAAAGTTTTATACAAACCTACAAATTTATAAATGTTCACAATTTTTGTTTCGCTTCAATAAAAGAGTGTTCTGTGCGTATTATATGTGCACTATATCTGAATTGCGTTATTATGATGTTCATATATATTATAAACCATGTATATCATGTCAAAAATAGTAATGGATCATTTTTAATAAAAAAAAAAACGGTTATCGTTACAATATATTGGTTAGTAGTAGAATAGTTAATAGATAAAAATAAATAAATATTTATAATATTAGTTGTATTTGAAACTATATGAGTATTTGAGTTATTTAAATTTTGATCCTTTGAATCTGATAAATATCAATAAACTGTATTCAGAATTTCATTTTAAGCAGAGATTATATATATATATACTGCACAGTAATTAAAAAAAGCACTTTTATGGCGATTATTACTAAAACATTACAATATTTATAAAAAAAATTATATCCTAACTGCATATTCTAGGTTCATTCAATCAACAAGTACATAGTTGATTATGTTAACTTTTTTTTTTAAATAAGAACCGTTTGGATCATCGCTGACAACTGTCAGCACTTTACACTTCAAAATTGATAAAAATTGGGTAATTTATATCCATAATTATACTTTTTACTATATTAAGAAAATATGAACTACTTTAAAGACTATGTACAAAAAATACGAAAAGAATCACTACAAGTAGTGAATATTATACTTGGCGACGACATCTCACCTAAGCTCAATCATTACATCCAAACATTAAACAATTTAAAAATTAAACATGATGCTTACCAAGAATATTATGGCGAGGTGAAGAAAATTGTAAACAGCTTCAACATTCACTGGACTGAAGTGATGAATCGAGCCATCAAAGAAGCTGATCAAGTCTCTAAGGTTGTAGACAAAGATAAGATTATTATTTCCGTGGAAAAGACAATCGATCTGCAAAAGACAAAACAGACCGTCTTCGAACAGTCTTTCTTACCTGTTAAAAGTCCTGAAGAAAAGCTAGCGTATGACGAAATCCTGGTGCTATACGAAAATTATATAGCGGAGCTGGAGGAAAAGAAGGTGGTCGTTGGAAAGATGCGCGACATGCAGACCATAGAGGACTTTGCCAAAGATCAATTCTTTATTTCGTTGCGGAAGAAGAACCATAGTTTTGTCTTCACTCACACTTACATAGCTATGATGTTAATAAACTATGTAAGTATATCATCAGAGAAAAGTTTAAAATTATTTTTGTTATGCTTGATAATTTTTATACAACAAAATGAATGAAAGATAACTAACAAGCACAGCATCCAAATGAAAATTTAATGTCACGCGCTCATTCACTTTTAGATGTGCAGTATAAGAGTAAGCCTGGAAGAGATCGAGCATCGCGTACGTAACAACTTGCGTAGAATGCATCAGAAACGCGACGAAGACCTTAACAGTATGCTGAACGAGCTCTATAACAAAAACAAAGAGCACCTCGCCGTCTCCAGAAAGACTGTGCGTAACTCGTCCGAAATCGCCGAAGTAAGATCTCTAGTTCCGGTGATTACGTCACTATTGCTATGAAAATTATAATTATCCCTTCTTGATATCTCGCTCCAACGATATAATCGATATCTTAACGTACTATATTGTCTCCGTGGGGTAGTAATTTGATTCAAGGGCAACATGCTGTGGAGTTTGGCCAGAGATAGGGTTTTCGCAAACCCTTCTGTTTCAGTTACCATGCTTTTCTAAATCTGCTGCCATAATGAATTGTTGTGAATAAAAAAATAAGAGAGTATAACGTGAGCGCGCTTCAGCATCCACCGTCTCAATCTTAAATCCTAAGTGAAATTAAGAAGAAATGTTACCCTTATGGAAATAAAAAACACACGTCTTAGTATGCTTTTGTCTACTTTTAAAATATATGTCAGAAAACAACAGCGCAGGCAATACACTTGGGTACACTAGCTTCCTGGGGTAACCTTCCTAGCCTTAGTGATCTGCTCAGGACAACAGTTTTCTTTAGTTTATCAAGATGTATCATTATGTTCCTATTATAGTGTTCGTATTGGCGCCGAAATTTTATGAAATATCATCATCAGTCGATAGACGTCCACTGCTGGACATAGGCCTCCCCAAAGATCTCCACATCGATCGGTCCATTTCCCACCACGCTGGCCAAATGCAGGTTGGTGGAATTTATGATGATATGGTTGTTTTATGAAATAGTAAGAAATTGTTATTTGAAACTCTTTTACAATCGTTGTTTTACTGATTATTAGGTAAAAGTATAATTCGTTTTGTCACTATAATGTATATAGTATAATTGCGTAAGGTGCAAGACTGTTTGGTGAAGTTAAAAAAGAAAATTGAAAACCACAAAGAAATAATTCTGTCTCGTCTCGAAGAAGAAGCCGAGTATTGGAAAAGAAAACTTAAAGAGTTCAATCAGATTGCAAAAACTATCAACGATTTGAAAGAGGTCGAGGAGCATGTCTTGGAACAACAACAGACGTACTACCAATTAAGGTAACTATTAAAGGAGTACTTCAAATGGAAATACTTAACGCTTCGTCGTTTACGTAGATTTCACCCTTGAGAATATTTTTTTTTTTAATTTAATGAAAATATCGTTAATTCTACTTCATATCGTACATCTCAGTAATTTATCTTTGAACATACACGTATCTTAACTAGTATCTTTGATCTTTTCCGTGTATTTATGTCAAGGGATGTTGAGATACCAAAATTAAAACAAAGATGTTGGGATCACTTGGAAAATGTATTCAGTACGAAATTACAGCGGCTTGAAGAGAAGAAGAGAGAAGCTGGAAGGACGTTGATTAGTTTCTTCAGCGTTAAAGGTAATTTCGCCGCATCGCAGTGTTATTGTGTCTGAATATTTTCCTTATACTACCTCATTCTATCTTTGTCTCGATCGTATCCTGTTATTACGAACATACTCGATTCATAAATATTTAAGATTTTCAAGTCGGACTTATCTGTTACTTCAAGAACCAAGATGGAGTTTAATAAATCATATGAAGGTTTTCCATTACTAAATGTTCCAGTACTAGATGTAGCTTATATTAGGCTTGCGGTGCTGTATTATAACATACCAAAGTATCGTTTACATCGCGATGTAGTGTATACCATCCCAACTAGCGCCACGTTATAGGCGGGCGCATCACTTGCCATCGAGTGAACGTCCCGCTTGTCTCGTCGATGAATTTAATAAAAAAATCTAATGTTCTATGACTTTAAATCAGCCCGATATACAAAACGTTTTTCCTTTTAGGTCCTGATCACATTTTTTACAACGACAATGTCGGCCGTTATTACTTGGATGAACATGGCCATAAAGTCTACTCATACAATTACAGTCTAAACATGTACCACGTTAATTGTAAGGGCGAACTTTACAAGGTGCATCCCTTTTTTTATCCAACTGACTAGAACATGACGTCGATTTCTAACTGGAACACAGTAGTTTTTTGTGAACTACAATTTTCATCTACAATGAATTAACATATCTGTCTGAATATATTGTGACTGGAATATTGCAAGTTAATTCTTTACTTTGATTTATAATGCTATTACTAGAATTTACAGGAGCTTGATTTTTAAAGTAAAATGTTGGCAAAATAATTTTCTTTTAACATTTGACATAAATTTTAACACAAAAATAACGTATGAATAAAAAAGAGTATCTGACTTAAAGAACACTAGATTTTGCTGATTTCCTAGGCTCCCGACACAGAAGCCTATTACTATGATAACAACGGTCGTTACGTTTTGGATGAGAACGGTGACAAAGTTTACAAGATAGCCTCCTGCACCAGCTCGTACCGACTGGTCGATGACATTATGACCAAGTATACCATAGACTGCGGACACTCGGAGCGAGCAAACGAAAACTGCAGGATGGATATAAAGGACCAGCATAATCAATCACAGTTGCCTGACAAGAAACCGATAAATATAAAAGGTAGTGATATGAATCACGAAACTAAAACTGCATCCGTGCCTTGAGATTACGAATTTGATTTTTAGGGTAAGATAAGTAGTGAAGGTCGTATGGTAGCATGGTTAACTTTCATCATCATATTGAGGGGTAATATTGCTATTTCAGCCCTGCTGTTTTGGAAATTTAAGACGCAGATTCAGGTCTGGACTCGCTTTGTTATGTTTGGGCTTACTGTCACTTTATATCGCCAGTAATTGAGGACGTGTGTTATATATATATATACATATAAAGACAGGACATTGTTTTCTATTTTTAAAAATTCATCGATAACTGTAATATACAATAAAGTCACCACAGAAACTACGCCGCTGTTTCATAAAATAACCCGGGGCCTCGCCTAACAAAAAGGGACCATGAATAGGTTAGGTTGGTAGGAATCACATATAACACTGAACCCGGACAAAAAAAAAGGCGTTTAAGTTCATACATAAAAATATGTAATATTTCTTAAATTATGATTCTGATTTGTGATCCCCAACGCATCTTTAGAAATAAAACAAAAATGAACCTTGGTCAATTTCAGGGCTACTTAATAGCGAAACCACTTTATATCTTTGGGAGAGCTTCGGGCATGTATTGCCCGAGGTACTAACTCAACTCGCCATCGAGCATCCGAACAACCCGATACACCGCCTCGCACATAAGCTGCTAGCGTTCAAGTAAATAAAATTAATAATGCAAATAAAGCATCTTGTTAACTTAAGATTTCGTTGGGGTGAACCCATCTGACTATTACAGTAATGTAAATCTGCCGCCATTAATAGCATTGATATGTTTCAACTGTCAACATATAAAAGGCGAAGTATTTTGGACAAGCTCTTTACGGTCTCACTGTCAGTCACTAAACCATATAAAGTTAAGGACGAACCCACTGCAGATAAAAAGAATGAAATCAAATATAACAATTATTATTTAAAAAATTATTGTCATATTTGATTTAACATAATTGTTCTATATGAACATTGTTTCAGTCTCTGCAATGTGCTAAAGTAGTTTTAAAGTTTTTCTTTCACTTAATATGTTCTTTTGCGTTATATGTTGTAAATTTAATTAAATGAAACCTACCTAGTAACGATCACAACACTACAAAGATATTTTTAGGAAGACTATTGTTTGTGAAATTTCAGATATAATAAAACTTTAAAAGATATGGAGCAGAAAAAAGAAGAGGCACGAGTGTATCGCGAGAATATTTATCGAGATCGCAAAGATGTCAGTAAATTATTTATTTTATTAATTTATGTTTATTTCTTTTGGTCCAGAATGGAGATAACTCCAATGAAAAAGATCTTATCATATATGTGAATACAAGTATCCTGTTTTGTTGGTAATTTAAGTTACAATAAAATTTATAATTACTTTTTTTACTTAGATAATTCATTTCTTTTTATTCTACTGATTTGAATGAGGATAGTAAACTTTTTTTTGTAGAACTATTTACTATGGAATCTAATGATAATTATTTTATCAGTTTTTTATGATATCATAAAAAAAACTAACAATATTATTTGTGTTCACAGAGAGCGATAGCAGCGAGTAAGGCATGGAAAGCTAAACAAGTAAAACCCCGCAAGCCCGAGGAATCGGACGACACAGATGGCCAAGCATACCGCACTTACGCCGCCGAACAGGAGTTCATTATTTCTTTGTCCAATATATACGGATTATTATAGGTTATTGAAATTATTATAAAGCGTATTTTAATTTTCTCCTTTTTTAAACATAAATTTATGATCTTAACAATAAAACTTGAAATGTTAGTAAATCTTGTGATAATGATGAATATGTTACTTAACGATAGGATATGTAATGGTAGGTGATAAAAGTTACTTCGGTTACTAGTAGAGGTGGGTTATAACAGGGAAAATATAATATCTCTTATTACTGTTATGCAATAATAACAGGTACCAATTTCTGTTATTAAATAACAATTGTTATTTTTACAATATGTATTTTTCGGGTTATAATACTAGGTGTATCTCGTTTTAGCAACAGTATATACAATGGGTGTGAGCGAGATAAATTAATCAACAAAATAACAGTTAACACGAACTTATTAAGGAGTGACCTTTCGAGGATAATTATCTTGTAAAATTACAATTTGTATTTTTCGGGTTATAATACTAGGTGCATCTCGTTTTAGCAACGGTATAAGCAATGGGTGTGAGTGTGATAAATTAATCAACGAAATAACAGTTAACACGAAGTAAGTGCACCTTTGCATGGTGGTGGAATTTCCATCATAACATTGAATGCCCAAAAACTTAAAAAAAAAAAAGTTCACTTTAAGTTGATCGTGTCTGGATACCTTTTTAATGTCCATAGCATAAAAACAAAACAGTTGTAAACAATAAGAGCAAATATCACTATCCGTAAAACAAGCTTGAAGTTGTCGTTCTGCTGTTCTTTGTTGCAATAAACGTATGATTTCGTTTTTAATTTTATTTTATTGTTTTCGAATTTCTATTGCTAAAAAAGTAAAAATGAGTGGAAGAAAGGTTTGTGACATGTTTCTGTTTTTTTATAGCAATTTCAGAAAAACTTTGCGTTTAATTTAAAAAATACCACAGAATTTTACATCACTGTGCAATTTCTATCTCCTAGTGTATGGAAAAAAATATTTTTACTCATTGTTTTTTATTTGTTATTATTCTAAAAACCCCTAGATGCGAAGGAAATCACAGCTTATTTAACTCAGTTGGAAGACGGCTGACTATCAGAAGATAATCTTGATGACAAATATTCTGATGATGAGATGCGCGACGCTGATGAACTATGAAGATACCTAGAGGAAGAAAATGACGAAGATAGTAAAGTTGAGGAAACTGTGGTTGCGGATGTGGTTAATGAAACTTTTGACACTAATTCTCCTCTTGTTCAGGAGGAGGTAAATGAACAGCAATCTAATTATTTGCTCAGTTATCACATTTATATTATGGATAAAACTACTTTCTTGGGTAATGCTGCTTTCTTTATGAGATAACTCAACTAGAAACCCCATACCAGTGTTTCACCCATTTTATTACAAAGCATTTTTCAATAGATTAGTGGAACAAACAAACCTATATATAATACAAGGTAACCCCAGCTCATCTATATATTGTACTGAATCTGACACAAAAAACGGCATCCTTTTATACATGGCAGCAAATTTTCTCGCACTAAATTATACTGGTCCCCAAAGTTTGGATATAAACCAATCGCTTCAACTATGCCCATGACTAAATTTGAAAAAATTAAGTAATCGTTACTTTTCAATAATAATGATCTTTATAAACCCGTAGGACACCCAGAACATGACAGACTCCATAAATTTATTTTCACTTACTGGAACTTGCAGTAATAAATGTGTGGGTAATTTATAGAGAAAATGCCATTGAAAGAAACCTCCATAAGAAAAAATTATCTACAATTAGCCAATTCAGAAATAAATTGTTCTTTGTAATAAAAGAACCAATGAAGTAATAAAATGAGGTCGTCCATGCGCCAGCACCATTGAGGATGAACTGGAATCAAAAAGAAAAAAGGCTTCTCCAGCTCCTCCACCTCCAAAAGATATAAGAACATATAATGCTAAACATTAATCAACAATGGGTGGGTCGCCTCAGAGCAAACAGCCTAAATGTAAAGGTTATATTACAATTTCTTGTAGTAAATGTGGAGTCAATTTTTCTAAAAAAAAAAAAAATATTATTTTGTTAATTATCATAAAGAATAAAGAAGTATCTCATGATATCCTCTTTTATTTCTATTAAGTACTAAGCTAATAACCTAACTTTGCATGATGATGGAAATTTGCATCATATTGTTTTTTGCTAAATTCATACCATAAATATATACTAAGATTTTTTAACCATTTTTCTTTTAACTTTGAACATGAATTGTATTACCTCGATTTATTTCACTAATAAAAAAAAATCGTGCAAAGAAGAGTCAAAAAGTGACATTTCGAGGATAATTCTCTTCTTGTAAAATTACAGTTTGTATCCTTCTGGTTATGATACTAGGTGCTTCTCGTTTTAATAACAGTCTATCAAATGGTTGTGATCAAGATAGATTAATCAACCAATACTAAAGAAAATGATCTAATTAAGAATTCGCTTATCAAAGTGAATTTCTTCTAATGAAACGACCTACTGTAATTTTGGTTTATTTCAAATAAATACTAGGTGTGTCTCGTATTAGCTTGTGACAATATTATACAAAAGACAAAGACAAGAATAGTTTATTGCCTGTTCTGTTATTTCAAGCTACGTTACTGTTAGTGACCGTCTGTTATTGAATAATGAAAATGTTGATTGTTGATAGTGATTGAATAACTTCAGAATTATAAATGATATTTATTAACAGATATAATCACATCGCAAGAACAACTGATATCTGTTATCTTCGAATACTTGTGATTTAGATAAATACGCTTCACCCCTAGCTTACTATATGCTTGGTATATTTTTATATGCAAGTATATTGTTATTTATTTTCTTTAATTGGATCGAACGAGCTTTATATGAATAAAAAAGAAAAAATATGAAACAATTTTTTTTTAGTTTTAAGGGCATAAATTTCCCGTATATTTTTGTGAACATTTTATTTTGTTTAATAGCAACTTTCGGTCAGTTCATTCCATGGACTCTGGATTGTCTCATTAAACTGTCAATACTTATTGAAATTTTATCAAAAACTCCTTAAATATGAATGATAACAGGCGCTTTCAAACGAAGCGTATATCACTTCCTTAATATAAGCGTTAAACCGTAAACGATAGATTTTAACCAACATTTCTTATCGAAAGTTACTTTATAAACACGTTATTTAACTCCGGTGCAAAGGTAATATGCGGTTTTCTTTAATTTAAAATTAATATTGGTTTGATTTAATGTGATCGAAGTTAATGTGTTATATATCAAGTTCTAATATTAAAAGAGTGAAGCCTGTGTAAGGTTATTATAAGTCATATTTGTATACGAAGCCAGCCCACGGCGCAATGTGATCGGTGCTTATTGTTTACTTCGGTCAGTAGGCGGCAGACGTACGTGACGGTCGTCACAAAGCCACTATGTGCCTCCATTTATTCAATTAAAAATATTCAGTTTGTCTCTCATACTGACCTACTTTTGACTGTTTATGTAATCGGATACCTTATCAATGTTTTTCTATTTAGTACTTTAATTTTTCAATATTTACGTACTTTAACAGGTTCGATTAATTATGGCGCGATATTAAGGTCTTCGATCCTACATTCGCCACCATTCCAGACGATAAATTAAAACAGCAGTGTATAATGGCCAGGTACTTTGAGAATACCACAACCTTCAACTTTAGTTGGGACCAAGTAGCATGCGGGTACTGGAAAAGGTACCCTAATCCACAGAGGTAAGATGCATATTTGTACTATAAAAACAAAGGAAATATACATGTTAGCCTTGTAAAGTTTAGAAATAACAACATATATGCTCTTGTTTTTTAACTTTTGATAGTGTTATATTTTTTCCAATCAATTCAAGTTCTATAATTGACAATGAAGTTTATACATGTATGGCACACAATGATTTATAACCTTGAGATGAAGGGTTATAATTAATTACTTTGTTTTTATGACTGAAAAAAAATTGTCAATGAATACTTGATATAATGTTACATTGATTTTTGTATCTGTAGTTCATAAAATAGTTATTTAATGATGAAAATTTCCCATCAAAAAATTAAGAAAGAAATTGTTTTCTCTTGAATTTGTTACAAAACAAATCTTTTGTATAAAACTGGTTCAATATTTCTGATAAAATTATCAGTAATGTTTTATTAAAGTCAAATCCGATCTGTTCTATGTGTAACCTTTAAAATTACTGGTAATGTTTGTAGTATGAAGAGTTCATAAGTAATTTTAGCATAAAAGGAATAGTGTGGTATCATTCAGTTGCTATTTATTGTTTTACCTTGATACATGTAGATTTCCTATAATATACATAATGTTTAATTATGAAATATACATGTTATTATAATATAAGACAATAGATTATTGTAATTATAGAGATTTATTTTAAGTCAACTGAAATGTGTGTTCAATGACTAGAGATCATATTTACCAATTAATTTTATTATGTTGTATTTTATTTTGTTCTAAATTTTCTGTGTAAATTTTCTGTACACAAACAAGTATGCTAAAATTGTATTTCTCAGTTTACAATAGCCAACAGAAAAATTATTAAAGTACTAAAAATGTTTAACTACTTTATACGAAAGCTTGTGAAATTACTGCGCTAACAAAATTTAATATTGTTTGTTTAAAAGTGACTAAAGTAGAGTAGTGTTGTGTATATCGTCTTAACATGCAGCACATCATAAATATCACTTATCATCAAGTAAACGAGCAAGATGTTTTGTTACTCATCAAAGTCAATAATAAAAAGAATGTGTTGTTCATATAATAATGACAAAAATCTTGTTAATTTCTTTTTAGGCTTATTACGTTTATGTTTGATCATAGGCACTATTTTTAGTATCTATATATTGTGGTTAAATGTTCATAGTTATAATTAAAGCTGGACATATTCTTTCAGCACACATGTGTTATCTGAGGACACCTGGAGCAGGCAAGTGAAGGATGGATGCCTGTACACAAAGCGTCTATTGACCAAAACAAACAGAGTTCCTAAATGGGGAGAGAGGTATTGATATGAATTCTTTCACTCTTTGGATAGATCCAGTTAGCCTTGTTAAAGGAATATGTTCAAATAATCTAAATAATCGCCATTTTGTTTAGTGTTATTATATTAAGTATATAAAATCTCTATATAGAAAACAGAGATAAAAAAGATGATGATATGTATCTGTAAAATATGATGTATTTTTTTTATTACATTATCTAACTAACTTATGGATGGTAAATGGGATTCTAGTCTTATAATGGTAAACTAGTTTATTATTAGCTTCACTGAAAGGATTGGAGTTTGATTGAAGATGAAAATAATTTCTCATCAACATTTTACTGCCTTAACTTAAAATTATAATTAATTTTAAACTAAGCTATTAAATAATTTTTTTCATTCATTGAAACCAAGGGATGAGAACTTGATGAAAAATTATTTCTGATCATAACAATACTGTATTAATTTGTATGGTATATTGGAGAAAGATTTTAGTTAATATTATAGTATAAACTACATCCTACCTTTTATAACTGTATGAAAATATTTTCGGAGTATACTATCTTATCGCGGATTATGAAATACAATAGGAGATAACAATGTATGTTTTCATATGTTTTGCAGGTTTTTCAATGCAAAGTCGGTGAAAATTATAGAGGAGAGTATAGTTGACCCCAAGGAGAAAGTTCTAGTCACATACACAAGGAATTTAGGATACACAAAAGTTATGGTAATTGTCAGTTAATAATTGAATATGATTGATAAGCTGAAACTGAAAAACCATTAATACTTATAATGTGAAATAATAATAAAAAAAGAACATAAACAAAAATTTTTGAAATTAAAAACAAGAAAAGATATAATTACAATCAGTTTATTCAACAAACAGGTACATGTTCAATTAAGATGTAGCAGTTTCAGAGATAGGATGATATAAATAATTGTTGATATGACAAGGTTTTGTCGAGTGAAGAGTCATCTGATGGTAAGTGATACACTTGCCTGTAATAATGTGGTGCAAATTTGGATGACGCTGCATCAAACAGAGCTCGTCAATAAGTCTCTTCATCTTTGCAATTTAACTAGCCAAAGCCGTCTCTGAAGTGGAACTCTGTAATATTTACACGCTATTGTTTGGTGGCAGAATTAGCTGTGTTGATATCTACTTACACAGTCACGATAAGGGCTGATCCTTCGTGCCGGATCATGAATTATACAGATACATTTCCGACGACAATGCTGTTAAAAAAGGTTACAAAGACGGTTGCCTCGTAGAGTGTGGTGGAGCGAGTGGAGTACCGAGCGCTGGGCGGCGGGCAGACGATCGCGAAGCGTTCGGCGTGGATCGACTCGCAAGTGTTCGGCTTCTCGAGGGCGATACGAGCCTTCGGAGTCGAGAGGTTCCGTAAGAATTGTACTCAGATGGTGAGACCACTGCACATACTACTGTTCATTCTCTCACAAGTAGATAGTTTAGCTGTAGATGTCACACGTTCTACACGAAAAGCATTAGTAAACATGTTAATGCACTAAGCTGCAGTTCCCGCATGACGAAAAAATACCTTCGATTCCCACTATGAGAAAAGTGCCACTTGTGGAAATATTACCAGGAATTTTTTATTTTAAATATTTAGTAATAAAGGCAAATAAATCTTCTTTGCTATTCCGCACTATTGAGTATTTCATGTTGGTGTCTGGTCTCTACACCTTTTTTTTTATATTGTGAACATTTTCTTACATTGATCCAGGTATATCTATATGTGGATAAAATTAACAGTTGTCCATTCCCAGGTGAATGGGTTCAACCACGTGTTGCACAGCATGTTCCCGCGCCAAGTGCCGCAGCACAGCGCCACGCCCATGAGCCACACGCTGAAGGAGATGCGCGACGCGGCCGCCGCCGCCACCGACCGCGCCAAGGCCAACGTGCTCTCGTCTGTCAACAGGACATAACACGACTAGCAGCCCGCTCGACTTCGGCACGCATTTGTAAGTAGAAACGAAGACGTTCACTTAATGGAAAGTAATAACACCTACTCATAACAACAATTATATGATGATAGGTATTTGTTGCTGGAGACCCTCTAAGTAGGTATCACTGGAAATCTTATTTCTGCCGACATATAAGTATACAAACATTACTGTGTTTCGGTTTAAAGGGCGCTGTAGCTAGTGAAATTACTGGGGTAGTGATACTTAAAATCTTGTCTCAATGTGATGAGCAAAATGTGCTGCTGTTTATACCATCCTAACAAGCGCTACATTATTATGGGCAGCATTATCACCATCAGGTTAACCTCTTGCTCGCCTCCTCGCTTCATAAAATAAAAAAAAACGCGGCGCTAGATACGATAATATACACAGCACCATATTGTATGTAAGGGGTCCCGCATAACAACTCACGGGACCCAAGCCAATCTCACTTGCTCGTGGTGCACCGTACTAATCCACAAACGAGGCTCTGGCTTCCACTAACCCGCATTGGGCCAGCGTAGTGAGAAATGGCACAAATCCCCTCATTGAATCCAAACGACGGCCCCTGGTGACCGGCGAAGTGGTTAGCCCAGCAGTGCACTTCTATCGGCTGATGATAATATTGTGCTCAACGCTTTGGGACGTAAATATTAACACTCATTACTCCGGTAATTTCACTAGCTGCAGCGGTCTCCAAACTTGAAAACAGTAATGTTTCCGCATTACTGTTTGGCGGCAGTAATAGGAGCTGCGGTGGTACCTAAAGGCGATAAACATGATGTGCACCGTGCAATCCTAACAAGCGACATGGTTATGGACAAATAAATTGTGTGAATATTCTATTCAAGTCCACAGGTTCGTTAAAAAAGCAGCATTAATCATTTCATTTCTCTTTGCAGGTGTTTGCCGAGGGTGTAATGAACTTTTGTACTCAGTTACAGGAACAATGTTAAAAGAATGGTTAGCGCAAAAAAAAAAGTTTTTAGAATCCTTAAGGCCGGAGGAAGCATTTGACCGTTTTATAACACCGTGAAAAAATTTTTCTATGCAAAATCATGGTTATAATAAGTTAATATATATTCGAACTATACTTTCGTAGATATATATATATATATATATATCTATGTATTTATATATATATATATCTATGTATTTATATATATATATATCTATGTATTTATATATATATATATATCTATGTATTTATATATATTCATCTCTATAAAAGTACTTAGTTGCTTTTTATTAAGTGGCATAATATTCTCATGTTATTTTGAAATATTATATGGATTTAAACATGGATTATTTATTGTTGCCATAAATAAAAAATAAACATGAGTCCATAATGTTATGAAATAAAAAAATTGGTTGGTCACTGGCAACACAATGAACTTAAGTTCTCTTTAGACACGATTGGCCGTTGCGCAAAGATTTGCTTTAATTTTTTTTAAACAGTAACCGGTTAATCGTGATCACAACCACAAACGGTGATAAGTAGTGATGTGGCCTGGTGTAAACCATTCTAGGCTGGTGAAAGCCTATTTTGAAGACACTGATGTTGAATTTGACAAAGTATCCTATTTAGTGTTTAAAAAATAACTGTGTTTGAATAAACAACAGTCGTGATATACGATATATATTACATAACGTCACTGCCTGATTGTCACAATGCATAATATAACCTTCTCTATCTACTCGTACCTTTAAACCACATTCCAACGGTGGACCATGCATGAGAGTTAAGAAAAAAAAAATTTAATATACGCTTTAAAGAGTTTAAACTTGTCTCTTGTAACAATTCCGTCTGTGAAAAATGTGTACGGAAGGGAGTCATTACAAATATCATTAACTTGATTATTTCCAAATGATTGCATTTTTATATCTCTGAAATTCGTTTGTATTTTAATAAATGTTATGATTGGTACAAATCTAATTGGATAAAAACATATTAGTGATAGTGATAACATTATTTTGTACCGCACTAGGTATAACAAAAACATTGTAAAAGATATTTTTGAATTCTACCACTCTCCTATTGAAATGTTAAATATTTATATTATAAATTCATAAAAATGAAAATAGAATATTTATTATTAATCATAATTAAAATAAGTACATTATAAATACAGATTAAATAAATCATGTTTAATATATAAATTATTAATGATAATATTTTAAAGAAATTTATTAATACCGATTGAAATGTTTTAGCGGGTGTATGTGTAAATTAAATACGAAATTTGTTTATGTATTTAATCATACATAATTTGTAAAACTACTGTGAAGTGCAAAAGATATATCAACAGATAAATAGTGAAGTAATTCTGCATTTTTAACTTTTTCTTTATTAATAGTTTTAACACAGATTTATATATAAAAATGTTTAACCATATTTTGTTATAAAAAATACTTTATCAATTATGTGGTAATATATAATTGTTTGAGCTGTAGGGTGTAAAGTGAAGGTTAAAAATATCCATTAAAATATTAGTGCTAGTTACCACAACGAGAATGTACAATGGAAGCATCTAGAAATAAAAGATTACCAAACAATTTCTTGACTTTTGTTTTTCTGTTTTGATGTAATATTACTGTAGAGATGAAAAAGAACTTTGTTAATTTATTTCCACAGATTATTAAGACTTCTGCAATGAATAGAAACTGTCTAAGAGACAAATTAAAAAAGACCAATTGGCAACACCTTATTTCCTTCCTTCATTATACTGTTTTTGTACAAAAAATAAATAAATATACTACATTAGTTTATGCCATTAAATTTTTTTTTAATTTGTGCAATATGAAAAAAGTTTATTAACGCAGTCTTCCAAATGCAGAAATTAATTACTTTATAATAGTGCTATTACGGTGGTTCGCGGGCCTTTAGAGCGTGCGGCCTTCATTTCGAAGGTCGCGGGTTCGAATCTCGGCATGTACCGATAGCTTTAATATTTAAGTTATGTACATTTGTGAACTTTAGTAACAACAGCGAAATACAAACGGTGAAGGAGAACATCGCGAGCAAACCTGCACGTGAATTAGAATTTATTGTAAGGTGTGTGTGAAGTCACCAATCCGCATTGGGCCCCGAGTGGTGACTATGGGCCATCGCCCTCGTATTGAGGGTAGGCCTGTGCCCCAACAGTGGGGACGTAAATTGGCTGTTAAAAATGTCAATGGCGCAAGACAGAAATGTCTGGAAAGAAATGGTAGCCAGAGCAACACACCATAGTCACGTCTCTCAGTCATGAGGTTACGACAAAGAAGAAGAAATTGGCTGTTATGGTTATGGTGGCCATTTATAAGATAAGGGTGCTAATTAGACTGGTTTATTCAAAAAATTCTACTACTGAAATCCGATCAAGTAGGTGTGACTTTTTAGGCGAGGTAAAAGCAACCTAACATTAAGAATTGTTTTATCTTGCTTAAACAAAATTTATGAAATTTTCAATTGCTTTCTTTTACCAAAATAAAATACTTTATAAACTAATATAAATCTATTTATTACCTAAACTACAATTCACACATCAAACAATATTGTTAAAATCATTTAATTTTAATAGCAGCTCGTAGCCTAGCACTTCTACATCTTGAATTTTTTTCCACCTCCTCATCTGAGGGTACTTCTACATGTTTATTGATTGCTTTCCAGGAAGTATCCAG
Organism: Ornithoptera alexandrae; assembly: GCA_029030555.1. Lineage (NCBI taxonomy): Eukaryota > Metazoa > Arthropoda > Insecta > Lepidoptera > Papilionidae > Ornithoptera > Ornithoptera alexandrae. The sequence continues at coordinate 9,591,835 of JARDVY010000298.1, forward strand.
GAACTGGTTGATGGTTTCCTGATCCTGGACTAACATTGGACTTAGATATCTTAATGGCACAGGGTTAGCCACATCTCTAATAGTATTACCAGCTATGTGCCTCTTCACAATTGTATCTTCTAGTGAATGGAAACAAATTGTTACAAGTCTACCATTAAGTTTCAAGTAATATTTGGATAAAACCATACCATAGTTTAATTCGTTAAGTTCATTATTGACAAATATCCTCAGTGCTTGAAACACTTTTGTAGCATTTGATTGAGGCCTTTGCAGTTTGTCAAGTCTAAATTCATTAGGACAGCAAGAATCAACTATCTCAACCAATTCCCTTGTGGTCTCAACATTTTTTATCATGTACCTCGCTTGAATTATACTCTGTGCAATCTTTGCAGCTTTTTTCTCTTCACCATAAATTTTAAAAATTTTATACAACTCTTGTTCATTAGCATTGGCTAAAACTTCTCTTGCTGTTATCTGATTTGGATCTCTACCAGCATCCATTCTCATGTCTAAGTAACCATCCTTACTAACTGAAAAACCTCTTTCACCATTGTCTAGCTGCATTGATGAACAACCGAAGTCAAACAGAATACCATCAATTGAGGCTTGACCGATATTTCTTTCTTTCAGTAGTATAGGTAGATCACTAAACTTCCCCAGTAATGGTGTTACTCTATTTGGAAATTCTTTTGCAAATTCTTTAGCTTTTTCATACGCTACAGGGTCTCTATCAAGTGTTATTAATTTACAGTTAGCTGTTTTTAGTAATTGTTTAGAATGACCACCAGCTCCAAATGTCATGTCTATATACAATTCATTATCAGCAGGTTTTAGGTGCTTTATAACTTCATGCAACATAACAGGTGTGTGATCCTTGTATTGTACAGCTTCTGTAGATAATTTACGCTTCATCACTGTCCAAAAGTACTTGCTAAAGTTATAAGGAATCATATTTAGTCTTTATTAAACAACTTTTTGAAGAAACCCTTGTTTTCCTCTTTTAAGTAAGTGAGCACTTCATTAGATAGTATCAAATTACACTCTTTGGTACTGAGACCAGTGGCTGTACTTGATTTTTGTCTTTTATATTTATTTTTGTAGTAATTGTCAGCTAATCGGTTAAGTGAGTTGTATTGACGGGTACAGAGTTCAGAATCAAAATTTTGGGTTTGTGGATCCTCAAAAGCGGCTTTTACTTTATTTCGTATTAACTTGCCAAGGTCTCTAAAAATATATAATTTAATGTTTCGTATATTAATTAGGTTATGTTACAGCGGGAATGTTATGTTTTTAAATATTGTAATGGAAATATTTTCAGATAACTGGAATCGTAAACAATAAAAGAAATTAATTAACACATTCAAGTTTTAAAGTAGTACTAACCTTTCGCCTTTAGTAACGTCGAGGGGCCACTTAGCTATGAGTCTTGTAAACTTTTTATACTGAGTAGTCATATTTAATACATTGTTTTATAATAAAAAATCAGGGAGGTTCTGTAACCTTTAAAAATATACAACTGTAAATATGAAAGATGAATTCGACACGATTTTGACAAACGAGAATTGACGTTCTGACTGTCCAAATATATTCTGTCATAAGAGTTGATAAGTTTATAAATAACAATATAATTAATAAACGTTATTTAAAACAAAACACCAAAGAAATAGAATTAAAAAAATTATGTAATTTGAAAATTAAGTAATATAAATTAAAATTCAAAAAATGTTTGAAACGTAACGTTGCCACCTATATATACAAGCAAGTTTGTGTCGTTAAGTTCAGAAAATTCATTGTTTTTTCTTCAAATAAACTTACACTTTGTAAAGACATGTATTTTACCGCATACGTAATTTGCTTAAAACAATAATGTCTAATCAAATAAATGATGTCAAAGTAAAGGTCAACATCTCTACCTTTAAAAATACCTTCAGCCGGTAGCAGTCTTTGCATATTACGTAAAGCATAACGCATGTTAAATAACTATTATCTAAACATTGGTGTTCTAACATTCCACTCGTTAGCTGATGCTTCTTTAAGCTAATAGGATTTACTATATATTGGAGCCTTACTAGTAAATATCTTGACATCAATTTAACGTGTTCCGAGGAACTACTGATCGAGAGCATTGAATTTTAAGTAGCTACGAGAGTTCATGTGGGACCTTCCTCATTGCTATGTTACGGTAATGTTGTTATTTAAAACCTCTGTGGCGCAGCGGTTAACAACTTGTTATCTAATACGGAGGTTTCTTGTGCGAAGCCGCACCATTTGTTGTGGAGTTTCGATGGTCGTATGGTTTTTTCGAATTCCACTTGTTAGTTACTACATTTGTAATGAAAATCTGCTGTTATAACACTTGCATTATGGTTTGGTTTTATCGTCATTTAACATTAAGTGTAATAGAATTTAGGTGTACATCGTGGAAATTCTTTCTGCTAATAACGGAAATATCATGATGGGCTCAGCATTTAGGGAAGACAGATAATACAAATGGTTAGTACAGTAATTTTTATATTTGAGCAACCTTCTCTTTATATGAGAAAACCACGTTTTCATAGTACTCGGTTGCAAGATTTGTGTTGGGATATTTTCCAATGACATGGAAAGACACCTTTCACTTACTTTATTATTATTATTATTATTTTTAAATGGACGTGTAAAGAAGAAAGAAAGAAAAACTTTTATTTAGTTGCCTATAAATTTGATAAATATATATATAATATAATATATATATATATATATATATATATATACCAGTAAAAGGGTCATAACTGGGTCTACCTCATGCTGTACAAGAACCCCTCCAACGGGTTCTCGCCTTGTCGTGGCGGAGGGGCTTAGTAACCGTGGTCCGGTACACGGTGAAGCCAAGTGGAACCCATCCGGCCGGCCCGCGGCGAAGGGCTGGCCGAAGCGGCCGCTCCAGGTTCGAGCACCGGTTGAGGTAACTGGAGCTCACCGGAGCGGCCGGGGGCCGCAGGGGCGGCTGTGTGCTGCCCTAGCGGCCGGCTGCAGGGGCGGTTTCATACCGCCCTTCGCAGCCGAGGTGGGGTCGCGGAGGGAGTACCCTCTGCGGCCAACCGGTGTCGCACCGGCGATGCGGCGGCGGTGGGGCCGCGGGGGAAGAGGAGTGCCGGTATTGAGATGCGCCGCTCTCCCTATCCTCCGCGGCCGTTGACAGGTAGCGGCGGGCCTAACATCGCTCTGCCGCGGGGAGCCGGGAGAGGTTTTCTCCAGTGGCTCCCATGGCCTCTGAGCGACAGGTTCGGGGGAACCGGTCGCGCGCACACGCATGAGGTCGAGGAGGGGGCGCGCTGCATGTTCCGGCGCGCCCTGGAAAGAGAGGGTTCATCGTTCCCTCCAGAGGTGGGGCTGCGCAAGCGGCCAGCGCCGGCAGGATCGCGGTTGAGTGCGAGCGTTCCCATGACCCTGCCATCATGGCGATGAGGCGGAACATCGTGGAGGTTTTAGTCGGTGCAAGTCCGACATAACTCGTCCTTGCCCCCGCGAGGACGAGTATGCATAGGCATTTCCTCCACGTAAAACAAAAAAAAAAAAAAATGCTGTACAAGAAACTGCAGCGCTGATTTTCAGCTGGGGCTAGTGAAAAAGAAATATTTTTTTTGAGAATCCTTTTTTATATTTTTGTGAGCACACAGAGAAACAAACAAACAAATTTATAACCAATGCGAGAAATGACGAAGTCTAACCCTAAACAGATCTTCCAGCACATCCCGGTGATAGGAAAAAAAATAACATAATAAGAAGAAAAGTACGTAGGTATGATCATGAATAAGTATTTATAATATTAAAAACAAAGTTGAAAAATTGTTTTGAAATATTAATACATATATTATAGAAATTTTTTTTTTCACCTTTGAAGTCAATTTCACATGGAGTTAAGTGAAAATGAATGATCGTGAATGGTGAAGCGTATACGCCCGGAATGTTCTGGCTCTCATGTTGGAAGTCAGGACCCAGCTATGGTTATATATCGGCAAATTTACACTATGGCGTTTGAAAAAGCCCTGCCACAAATTTGATCTCCAAGCAAGCGCCATTAGACCTCGGAGGCAGTTAAGTGTTATAAAATATTTATCATATTATTATTTCCGATTTTATTGAATAATTCAAACTCATGTTTAATTTTGCAAGCTACTTTAGAAACAGCCGCGTGTTTCTCTAAACCAGAGCCTGCAGGTCGTCAATAGGATATCGTCGGCGGTTACACTAATCCTATTTGCTGATGTCATCGTACGCCCTTCCATCATGACGTCCCGACTGCTCGCTGCGATTGATCGAAGCCGACCCCATTCCGCCGCCGAGGACGATCAGGTATATTAAAGATAGATTAGGAGTCCGCTCCACTCCTTCGGTAATAACTGAGGTTATTTGAAAAAAATATATCTTGTTTTTAATAACATAAATATAAAAAAATCATATTACAAATTGATTCGTTTAAAAAAGCAGTTTCTTATTGTTTTTCTTTTTATAACGTAGTTTACCTTCAATAGTAATAGTAGGTACAATTATTGAGATGGGAGATTTGACGTATTAAGTCTCAAAGCATCGACCACAATGCGTAGTGTAAATTATCTTAATAACTGTGACATTGTTACAGGTTTTTACCTTAAGGAGAAGGCTCTGTTCGTCGCGTCGCTTTGTTGAATAAGAAAAAGTTTTAAAGTAATAGGACAAGACAGTTTCGCTCTTATTCGAATTCGCTGTCTTTTTATTATGTTATTCAATTTTATACGTAAATAAGAATACACTAATACATGTACTCGTATTACAATAAGTATTATTGGCCATAATAGCGCTATCCATTTTGCAACATTTCTTAGGACATTCGTTATATTATTGATTGTTAAAGTGAAGTGTAAAAACTAACTGCTCTTCTGATGTTCCCACTACTGGAGTTCGAGGCCTTCCCTCACAAGAAAGACAAATCCAATTTAATCACTACACCGGCTAAGTAGGGATTGGTGGATATTCCGCGATCAAGAAAGTTGTTGTACTGGAAACATATTGGTTACCACATGGTGTTGTTTATCATCTGAAGCTGATGCTTAGTGGGGATGAAATTAGCGCTGTTCTGAAAGAATAACGAGCGTACGATTGCGATAATACAGAGCAATCACCGCTTCTATGTATTTTAAGTATTTTAACTGAATTGTCGCTGACAATGAATACACAGGAAAATAAAATATGAATGGTAATCACAATATGTTTGATACAAGATTCGCAAAACAGCGAGTTTGAGAAGCGAGGGCTGGTCGACTCCCCCGAAGCGAAAGGAGGGTAACATGGACCGTTATATTTGTACAGCCTTGCTTTTATTGCTCGACTTCCCAGCCAAGGATGTACTCTTTCCTACTGCACTTATGAACGAGTGATTTTGTTCCCGAAAATCAACATTTTTTCCCCTCGACTTGTTGGGCTTCTACCATTTATCGCGACGATGTTGTGAATATCTATAATTTTGTCGTTCATTGCGCGTTAAACACTGCCAGAGGAAGATGTTTATTATGGAGATTTGGCAATGGATGCTCGAAGCATGTTACTTCCGTTAGATCTTCTCCTCTGGTGAAAGGAAACGCTGAATGTTACAAAGTGTGAGCCTTTTGTCTAGATTAACGTACGCTTTCATCATTGGTTTAGAGTTTTATATCTCCTAATATTACCAAGTATTAAAGGCTACTCAAGTTTGTTATCATTCCCCGTGTAATGTTTTTCACCCAAATGTTTTTGTAATTCGTATGTTATATTTTGATTGATTAAGTTTTTTATTACTTAATATTAACACCTTAAAACCAAAGTTTGTCCATTTACCTAAGAAATTTCTTTGGAAACATGTTTTTAAACTGGACCACAGCAATCTTTGTACTTGACGGTAGAAACAGACGCTGGCCTACTTAGTTGGACTACTGTAAAATAAATCAACCCCAAGTGAGTTTAGGTAATGTCCATATAAATTATATTTTATGAGCAATGTTAAGTGTATAATATCTTGCTTATTTAATTAAAAAAAAATATTTAAGAAAAAAAGGTTCCGATTACTTCGATGTTCTTTGGTTCGATTACGAGGCCTCATGTTTTTGTTTTTGAAAAGCATTTTTTCCCCCATTTCGTTACTGCCGAGCTGGTCCGCATACGAGATTTAAAGAATTCTGATTAAACATCACCATCCATGGAAAATGTTACACCACAGCTTAAGATAAAACATTTTTAATGTTGTGATGACAAAAAATATATATTATTAAATCGATGTATATACATAGTTCCTCCTAATAAATTCTAAAATTGTACATTTACGATATTTGTGATTCATTTGGAAAGTCAAAACGACACGGGGTTTGCGTTCCATTTGCCTGACGGTAGGTGTCTGTTGCAGCAGATTGTCTAGGTAGGTACCGTTGCAGCTCCTATTGCAACCGACAAATAGCACTGTGCAAATAATACTGTGTTTGGGATTGATAGGCGCTGTGGCTAGTGAAATTACTGGGGTAGCAAAACCTAATATCTTGTGTCTTAAAGCGACAAGCGCAATGTGGTACTTTTATCCTAACTAGCGCCACATTGTTATGGGCAAGCGTATCACTTATCATCAGGTGAACGTCTTGCCCGTCTCATCGCTTTGTCGTTTAGAAATAAATTTTAAATGGTCGCTGTCAAAATGTTTCCCGCGCCCAACATATATGATATGACTAAAGAATTTACATAATGCGGTGTATGCTTTTTCCTTGTCTTATTAAAAATAATTATGCAAGTGAGTTAAAACAGTTTTATTGTGTGTTATTAGTAAAATCGTAGCTTAAGCAGAGGGCGGGCTGCGCGCGCACCTCGCCGCCATTTCTGTCTGCAGTCGGACTCGGCGCTTCGCCCGCGCCACGCGACGCTGTGCACACTTGACTTACATAAGCACAACATAACTAATTACAATTTTTTTTAATTACGAGTGTGGTGATTACTTTAAAGTGAACTCTGTGATTGTAAAAACTGAGCCGGTGGATGCGGACGCGGGCCCATGGACGTTTTATAGGTAAGGGGTTTTCATTTCGTTTTTCCTTACCTATTCCTACTGTACGTAGGTTCTTTCAGACGCTACGCTTCGCTCGTCCTGTATCCTTATATTATCTGTGCTTCACGTAGTACGTATGATCGCTGAAAATTAAAACGAAATTCAGTGTTTATGTTCAGATTGCAACAAAATAAAATTGAAGTTTATTGTATTATGATATCGAGCTATGATTATCGATTTTGTTTATTTCATGGATAAAACGCTGGTTAATTTTAACGCGATGATAGAATTTAAACCAACCAGAGCCAACCTAACCTTGTTTTCTATTATAATAAAGAACTTAAATTCTGTCATTTTATTATTTATTGAATATAAATTTTAGACGAGGAAAATTCTTTCTTAAGAGTATAAATTGTTAAAGGGACCAAGGTAAATTAAGGGATCTAATTAACAGGAAACCCAATTGTGTGACGAAGTATTTAGCTTTAAACTTACTAGTTTAATTACTGAACAGTATATAAGTACATCATGGTGACTTACTATAAATATCGATTCTGAATAAAAATGTTACTCTTTGCCTCGTAATTCCATCCATCAAAATATTGTAAACATTATATAATCGCACTTTAGCAGATAAAATAAATATTTAAGTAAACCTCATTTACCTTACGCATATTACATATAGTTTGCATTTATCCACTTATGACCTATAAATTTAATAACTTAACGATCATTTGACTATCGTAATCTAAAAAGCTTGGTGTGAAAATGGAGTAAGAGCAATTACTATATTTGTAAAAATTGCGTCGTTTTTTTTCTTTTATTAGAACACCATCTTGTATAGCAAACGCATTGGCGGAACTAATTTCTTTAACCATTTTAAATTTCTATAAACATTACTCTATATTTTATCTAGGTTGCAGGAAAAAATACTAAAATAATAAGGTAGAAAATACTATCTTTGTTTAATTTTTTTTTTCATTAAAATTAGTCGCCAATACATGCTGCATATCATATGTATTACAATTTGATAGGATACTGTGGATGGCAATACAGCACTGTATTAGATTTGTGTTCTTGAGAAAAAGAATAGTTTGTCTCAACACAGTATTTATCCTAGCCTGCTTATAAATAGGTCATAAATGATTACACAACGTTTAAAATTCATTATATATCATTGGTGGCAGGTCTCCTAGATTCTTCGGCGGTGAAGGAACTTTCCGCAGCTGGAATTCGTTGCCTTCTCTAACAAAGAGATAATAATCCAGCAAGCTAGTCAAGTGCAGGTTGACGGATGTTACGTGTCCTTGTAAGTTGGTGTTCTTGCGATATCTCGGTGTCCTCATGACGTTTCCGTTCATCGGAAACTTGAGAATATCAAAACAACTCTTCGTATAGACCATATTTAAATCGCAGTATAAAAATAATTTTTGGTTTGAACGTCTTTGTAGCTAGAGATATTATTATATTGCGGTATTGAGACGTACCATTTTATCTGAAAATTGTGATGTTATGTTAACAACTTACTAGTGTCTACTTGATAGGGACTAATACATCATTTACCATTAGGTATACATCTATTTTATTATCTCTCTTCATTAGGAAGATATTCGTCTAAAAATATATCTTGAACTCTGTGTATTGTTCATAATCTAGTAAACAGTAATCTAAATCTCTAATGAATTATGATAGTTATTTATGAGAGATGTTTATAGCTTCAATCAATCTTGAAAATGGTAGGGTCCTGGAACTTACTGTTACGAGATTCAAAAATAAAAAATAGCTTTTAAGGAATCCGCGTCTGCCGCTTTCTCATTCCCATTTCGGTGGCTACAATAAAATCTTTAGAATAAATTCCTAACACTTAATAGCTGCTTCTAAATATACATTATTCTTGTTAATCCTTACAATTCATTAAGATTTTAAGAATTCCACTATTGTTTTAAAGATCGTTATAAAGAATTTTAAAATAAGAGAGAAGAAGAAGAAGAAGAAAGAGAAACAAGCCTGAAATAAAAATTAATAATGCTTTTAAAATAACACTATGGTAATAAAATGTTTCACTGGTTGTAGGTCTCTATTGCTCGCGCTGTATTACCTTAGTCCTATTAAAGAAAAAAAATAAAATAAAAAATAGTACTAAGTTAGGGTAAGGTAACGTAAACCCTGCCTGTCGTAAAAGGTGTATAAAAAGGTTTTCGGGTTCGTGGGCTTTGAAAGTCGGAGCCCCCATTGTCCACTAAGCGACATCGGTATGAACGCCAAGTACGAGGTGGTCTAGTTCTTGTCGTAGTCAAGCGAGGATGTCGAGAAGGGCTACAGCTCTCCCTGAGGCATCCTTTATACATAGAGTGCCGCGAGGCACTGATGTGTTCCAAAGGAGATCCCGGGACCTCCCGTAACGCATGAGGATGACCACCGAGTTTAGTAGGTACAAATCCAACATAACCTAGTCTTTCCTCCAAAAGCAGGGTATCTTTTTTAGAAGATATCCCCACCGATAACATAAAAAGTCTATTGTTGAAAATTGTCTAGACCCGTCTAAAGAAATCCGATTTTCTTACAAACTAGAAACTTTATCAAAAGTTGAAATCGAAATAGTTGTAGTTAATTCAAATGACTGCGGATGCACCAGATGCTTCAGACGTCTACTGTACATACACTCCAGACACGAGGTTAACTTATAGCATCCTTTTTTTTAATTCAGACATTTACAATAGCTGATATTTTATTCGTAAGATTATGAGTAGACATTAATATGGGTCTGAAATAACTTTATCTGTAACCGTTAAGTTTATTGTAGTAATTAAATATCCAGTAGATCCAAGCTAAGAGAATTCAGGTTGCGGAAGTGTTCAGCCACCTTGCGAGCCCGTGAGCCGGAATTAAACAGTTGTTCGTAAAGCTTCTATATTGATTTCTAATAAATTATTTATGCTAGTGTCATTCCCTACACGGTAGAAGTAGCCTATTAATCCAATTGACCTCAATATTAACAGTTACATGTTCATTTATTCATTATATATAAATTACAGTAGCACATTGCTCGTGGGACTGATGCAGTGAGGTCCTTAAATGGCGGCCGCGTATCAGCAGACACAATGCTGGAAAGCTCAACACAACTTGTAGGCTGTGGGAAACCGCCGGATGTTTGTGTCGCGCCGGATGTATGACCGATCCGAGATTTACCACGTGCATCATAGTACAGTTTATTTAGGTCTTATATCTCCTCTCAAATTCAAAATTGACCATTTATCTATATATGAAGTAGATGTCAATTCTTTTATATTAATACATTTACAATTACTTTTGTGGGGGCGTGTTATGGAGAGGGCTATGTTCGGAGTTTCTCTGCGCGAACGAATCAGAAATGTGAAGATCTACAGAAGAACTAAGGTCACCGATATAGCTCCTAAGATTGCTAGACTTAAGTAGTGGCAGTGCGCAGGGCACATTGCTCAAAGGACCGACGGCTGATGGGGTAGTAAGGTCCTCGAGTGGCGCCTACGTACCGGTAGACGTAGTGTTGGGAGACCTGCCACAAGGGGAAGCGACGATATGGTGAGAATCGCGAGAACCCTCTCGCATCCGAGCAACGCGTTATAGATCGATGTGGAGATCTTTGGGGGAGGCCTATGTCTAGAAGTGGATGTCGATCGGCTGATGTTGATAGTCGTGCAAACGTCACGAACATAGCTTCGTCGACGCTCCACCGTCACAGTACCAACTCTATTGTTGCGTAGATTTGCAACTGGTCTGGTCTCGCTCCAACCCGCTCTGGATCTCGTTCCATCGCGAACTCGCGAAATCTGGATAGTAAACCGGACCTATACTCGATCGCTGTATCCCATCCATCGTCTCGCGCCTTGCCTCTTCATAGAATGGGCACGCCCACAGTACGTGGTGCATGTCCTCCTCCTCGGTCGGGGTGCAATAGCACGTCCTATCCTCGCAGAGTTCCATCGCACACAGACGTTTGCTATAGTAATCGTGCTTGGTTAACAGTTGCGAGACTTGATAGTCGCGTTCGACCCAGGTTGCCTCGAGCGGCTCCCTCACGCATAGGAAATATCGAAATAGCTCCCAACCCCTCTCCGACTTCTCCCACCGGTCTTGTCAACCGTCGGTCATGTCTTCCGTCACCCTGGCCTTTGCCGTACGTCTTTTTTTAACTCTCCATTCAAAATATATGAAAAGCTTTTCGCAAACATTAAAGCGAAACCACGTTAATGTTTTAAATGTAACTAAGCGTTAATTTTGAACTGCTGCGTCAGACGGAAAAAGGTAAACTTCCAGGATTTATGCGGTTGTACATTTATATGTCTCTACACCAATGAGTATTCGCAAAAATTCCAGCGTCATATACATTACAAGGTTCAAATTTATTATTTTTTCCAAGGATGTCCATCTGTAGCGTTAACTTATATTATTACGTAGTAAATTTGTGTGTAGTGCTGATAGATCAGTTTTTAAGGCCGTCAACTGGATTCTACGTTTAGATGAGGAGCAGATTCGTTACCTCATGCAGCCTTCGGTAAAGGGAGACATCGTAAAGAAACCGATAAGTTCTATAAGCAAACGCTGTAGCAATATGAGACATTCCCCAAGCTGCACTTTGTCAGCGTGGTAGATAAACAACCTTGACTCTTTTCTCATGCGAGATGGTGGGTATAGTGTACTAAGATATAATTTCCAGAATAAATAGGTTGATGATATATATATGTGTATACTGCGCTAGTCCCAGACTTTCGCAGACGTTGTTCAGTAAACCGGCCCCAGGGATCGTAACGGATGACCTGTAATTAAGACTGCATTAGATAACTGCGCCGGGAGCTTCACTACCTAATTGATATTATGTAAATGGTTAACCATTTACATAACTTGAACTATGCACTAGACTATCTTAATTGCATATGCTAATATAGAAAAGCGTATTTTTTTAGGTTACTAATATAAATAAAGAAAGAATCATTATTGGAATGAAAGAGGCGAAGTTAGTTTCGAAGAAGTAAAAGATGTAATTAAATTCAAAGATGCAAGTATGTAGAAAACTGAAATGTATGAAGATAGGACATATGATAAGAGAAAGAGATGAAAAATTAACTGAAATAATAACTAACATCCAAAGAGTGGTAACAGTAGTAGATAAGTAAAAAATTTGCTGCACCAAAATGGACATAAATAGCAAATGACAAAGTGAACTGGAAATCTTTAGAGGTCTTTGTATAACGTAAAGCTGTTTGAGACAAAGAAAAACAAGGAGATGCCGATTAAGTTATATTTAGTATTATATAAAATTTTGATACAAATTTAATAAGTTTACTGCTGTCGGAGACTAGGAAGGTACCACCGCAGTTCTCATATCTGCTAACAGTATTGTACAAACTTACTGGTGGTAGGTCTTTGTTGCCGGAGATCGTCTGAGAGGGTACCACCGCAGTGAATTTCTGTCGCCAAACAGTACTGTGCATACATTATTGTGTTCCGGTTTGTAGGGCGCTGTAGTTTAATTACTGAGGGAACGTAGCTCAACATCTTATGTCTAAGGCGACGAGCGCAATGTGATGGAGTGTATACCATTCTAACTAGCACCACGTTATTATGGGCGGGCGTATCACTTATCATCAGGTGCACGTCCCACTCGTCTCGTCGCTTACTTACATAAAAAAATGTTCCAGTTTGAAAAGAGTTGTGGCTAATGAAATTACTAGGTTAACGCTACTTAACATCTTATGTCTCAATGCAAAGAGTATGTGGCGATGTATATGTCATGCTAAATACCGCTAAGATGTTTTGGATAGGCTTATTCATTACCATCAGATGAACGTCTCAAATAATATTTTTTTATTTCATTAAGCGACGAGGCGATGAGCGATCTGATGGTAAGTGATACACCTGCCCATAACAACGTAGCGCTAGTTAGAATGGTATACACTGCACCACATTGCGCTCGTCGCCTGAGACATAAGATATTGAGCCTCGTTCCCCCAGTAATTACATTAGCTACAGCGCCCTTCAAACCGGACCACAGTAATATTTGCACATTACTGTTTTGCGGCAGAAGTAGACGCTGCGGTGGTACCTATTTAGACGGTCCCCGGCAACAGAGACCTACAAGCAGTTAATAAAATAAGTTTAATATGTCTTCATTTCTTCTTTACCATTCTGCAACAATACTGTAGGATGTATACATGGCACAAAATCAAACTCACTTCCGTTAGATATAAGCTTATCTTTTTCCTCCTTCCCTTTTCCCAGCTGTGTGGATTCGGCACAGTATGTACTTTTCTTCCATGTCCTTCTATCAGCAGTCATATTTGAATTCACACTCTTCTTACACATGTCATCTTTCACACAATCTATCCACACTTTCTTCGGTCTCTCTCTACCCTTATAACCATCCACGTTCATTCACATTACTTTCTTTGTTATATGTCCTTCATCCCTCCGCATAACATGCCCGTACCACGCTAACCTCTCGCTCCTCGATTTCTGTCTCTGGAGCAACTTTCAGACTTCCTCTAATATATTCATTCTTTGTTTTTATCCATCCTCGTCACACCACACACCCATCTTAACATTCGCATCTCGGCCACATGTAATCTCCTTTCATCCGAACCTTTGGTGGTCCAACATTCAGCTCCATACAATACGACTGGTATAAGTATAACGACTGACTACTAATTATAACGAGTTAAGTTTAAAGTTGCTTCCGTTAACAAATTACGGTAAGTACACCACGTTTAGCCGACTAATATGAATATATCACAGTTCCCGCTCCCCGTACTCGCTGTTACCGTATTGTTGCTGCAATTAATTACTGTTCTTTAATCGTTATTGTTTCAATACTGCACGATATTAATACTTTTAATCTGAATACTAATTATAGTTTATACAACAGTATACGTGAAATATTGTCTTGATAACGATATACAGTAATTCCTCCTACAACGCGGTAGATTGGTTCCGCGTTGTACTGCCTCTGCACATTCCTTGCTAATGTCTGGAAACGTTAAAAAAATTTCCTATTAACTAGTCTTTGTGTTGTGCTACAGAATAATTCATTTATTTTTTTTAATAACTATATAACACTTGTATATAAGTATTCGTGTTATTGTTGTTAGAAGCCTTCAAACATTATTGAACGAACGTTCATGACCTAGTTGTAGTTTGAAAGGTGACATGATAGAATTTAAATTCAGGAAAAACCTATTCAATCCTTTTAGGATACATTCTTTAAGGACTTGGTTAATAATTAATAGATTAGATTGTTAAAGTTAAAACTCTTTTATTTAGACTGATAGGAATCCACTTATAAAGTGAATATATGTCTACATGTATATTTATTAAACAAAATTGCTCATCATTCACGTGACAGTTGTATGAATGGTCGTCACATGTTAACAAAACTCATCCCTTCGTTTTAAATAAGGGATGCAGTAAGACGGCATGGTTGCACCGAAATACAGACCAATGACATCGCTGCGGTCAACAACAGTTATTCAAAGCCACGTAACAATAAATTTGCATATTAATCCTTCTTAGATGCTTCATCCGTGAATTAGTTCAGGCTCTATAAATCCAGCTAGCACTGGATTTATAGATCTTAACAAAATGAATATGTATACTATTGTTTAATGGTGGTAAGTATCTATTGAAGATCATAGAGATCAATACAATCTCAAGTAGTTTGTAAATATTCTCTGCTGCCAAAGATTCTGTTCGTAATGAAATTGAAGGCTATTCTGTTGAAAGGTGACAAGCGTTTAGTTCCAATGAAAGCTTCAGATTATCAACGTCATCCAGTAATATTCAAAATAAGTCTCATATATTAAAGATTAGTGATATTAACGAAAACTTAAACCAATGCATTTTTTTTTATTAAACTTTAAACTCAAATGATTACTACTCTGCTTTTACATCAGAGAAGCTTTAGCAAACCAACTTAAAAGTCTTGGTTCTCCACGATACTTTGAAACTTATAGAAATATGCATTTAAGTAGAACGTACTTTAGGTCGATCCTGGAAGGTTTCAGTGATCCTGAAGTCGTTAGACTGATCCTCAGCATCATTACGTCGTTATAAAACTTATAACAAGACAGTTGAGTAGAGCTTTGCGCAACTTACTGCGTTAACGAAAAGGGTCAACCAAGTTTGTAGGTCGAAGAGGATGCTCCAGTTAAGTATGTTATATAAGTGTAACTTAAGATCGAGGATTGTTCTTTTGATACTTAAGAAAAGCTTAACATAGGTGGAAGTACTTGTTAAAAGAACCTTTTTTTATTAGACCGGGAAACCTTTTTTTATTAGTCAAAGCGCCACAACATTATCAACATCATCATCACCAGACAAACGTCCACAGCTGGACATTGGCTTCCCCCAAAGATCTCCATATCGATCGATCCTGAGTTGCCCGCATCCAGCTGCTTCTCAGAAGGTTCACCAGGTCGGCTTATCGCTAGTATAAAATATTTACATGACCACATATCTTATTCACACGATAAGTTACAACAAAATAATACAATACTTCTTGGAGAAAGAAATGGATTCTGAGATATTGATGATGATTTACTTGGATAAGGAATGATTATAAAATTCCTAGTTTTCGTTTGTGTTTTTACTAAAATAAAGTCTTATTATTACTGGTAATCTGACATTGTATTGCTAAAGAAAAGCAATGTTATTAGATTTTGCAAATATAATAACATCGACACTCTGTTTTAGATTCCACAGGGGTGCCTGTTACTCTTGTCTTCCAGCTGTGTTTTTGTTGGCAACGCTGCCTTGTTCTACTCAGCAGTTAGCAACGAGAAATAGTTTAACCACTGACAATGCCGGCAGTAAATTTATCGGGGCGCAAAATTGTCAGCATAGTCCCGTGTATAATATCTATTGCGAGATTAATTGCTTAAATTACTTTGTTAAATTCACAACAGATTCTTGTTCAACTATGTACCGGCGTTCTCTTTAAGTTTAGGTAATGACGAACGAGTTCAAATGATAATAATAGTACCTTTACATTACAGATTCTTTTGTTTTTATCTAAAAAACTGGTTATCATCAGGTGGTTACTAGGTTCTTCTTGTTAGCCCTCTAGTCTCGGGCTATTAATAATAGGACTAAGGTATTCCCTGCCTGTTTTATAAGGCGACTAAAAGAGTCTTCGGGTTCGTGAGCCTTGAGAGTGGGGTTCCTCAAAACTCAATAAGCAAGCTTTAGGAAGACGGCAAATGCATGGTGGTTTTGGATTTGCCGTAGCACAGCGTGAGTGTTAAGGAGGGATTTGCCCTCCCGTGGAATATTTTAGCCAGAGTGCAGGGGGGCACCGGTGTATTGCGTAGATTCCGGAGCGCCTCCTAATGCATTGACGGAGATCATCGAAGGAGATTTGGTGGGTAGAAGCCCTACATAACTTTGTCATCCCCATAGAAGCAAGGTATTTTTTAAGATTTCCCTCGCGATAACAAATAAAGGTTCTTGCTGGAGACCGTCTAGAAAGTTTTACCGCTATTCTTATTCGTTTCGCCAAACAGTAGTAAGTAAGCATTACTATATTTTGATTTCTAGGGATTTCTAGGTAGTGAAATTGCTGAAGTAATTTAATATTCTACGCCTCAAGGCAAGCACAACGTAATGTTGTGTATATCATCCTAACTGGCGCTATGTTGTTTTGGCCAGGCGTACCGCTTACCATTAGGTGAACTTCGTCGTCTCGTCATTTCGTGGAATAAACTATTGCAACAATGGAGTGATTGGTGGGTGGTGGGTGGGCTTGGTGTGCTTACCGAAAATTCTCTGTTTTGTTTTGACCACAGGAACAGTGAGGTCTAATTCAAAGTCCTAGTAGAGTTACACAGTGTGCAGGTTAGTCGCTGTGCTTTATAGATGTCACAACAATCCCTATAATAGTCTATTCTGCGGTCGCATTCGCATGATTGCCTGCGGCATTATGGAAACTAGATTTAGATTCCGATCGTCGGCAACCGTTTGCAACCGCAAAGCACCGAAAACCGCGAGTTATGTGCTGAATGCTTCTACCAGCGTTCCCATTCAAACTGCTAACTACACAGATAAATATAACCAGACGATAGTAAGAAGTCTCGAACAAATACTTTGGGAACACTATCAGTAACTATCATTTAGACTTATGTCACTATTTCATTATTGGTCGTGCCCCAATCAATACATTCATCGTCATCGTCATTATCAATCAACATATAGACATCCACAGTTGGACATAGGCCTCTCCCAAAGATCTCTACATATAGTCAGCATGGCTTCCGTTATCGCCGAGTACATGGAGGCGTCGTTTGCAATGGTTCATATTAGTGGATTTGAGCCATTTTCCACCTCGCTGGTTGATGGAAGCCAAAGCGACGTTTTTTGGTTAGCAGGGTCCACCACGATCAGGTGAGGTTTTTTTTTCTGATTTCCTGGGGGGAAATTCCTGCGCATACCCGTCCTCGCGATGGCAAGGATAGGCTAGAAGCCAAGAGAGAAAACTCTCCGGACTCTGCGGCGGATCCGTTGTTGGGTCCGCCGCCATCCGTTACACGGCCGCGGAGGATAGGAAGAACGGCGAATCGTTATACCGACACTCCTCTTCCCCCGCGGGCCCGTCGCCGCCGCAACAGCGATGCAGCACTGCTTAGTCGCAGAGTGTACTCCCTCCGCGACTCCACCTCGGCTACAAGGAGCAGTATAAAACTGCCCCTGCAGCCTCCATGCAAAGGGCGGCATAAAGCCGCCTCTGCAGCCCCCAACGCACATCCGGTGAGCTCTCGATGGGCCTCCGGAGCTCTAACCTAGAGCGGCCGCCTCGAGCCGGCCGGGTAGGTTCCTCTTCGCTTCACCGTGTATCGCGCCACGGATACTGAGCTCCTCTTTTTATTGCGCGCGTGATTGGAAGGCCTGTGATGACTGATATTTGGTCTATCCATTGGCCAAGACATCGGGAACCAGACCGTTTTCCATTCACTTTTCCAACATTTAATTTCTTCAGGTTGTCTAATTTCTTCGGCTAATTCCGAACAATTAAAATTACTGGCTGAACCGATTGCATGTCATGGGATTTCATTTATTTTGTTTCTAAATGTTCTTCTAAATGTAAATGTTTTAGTTTCCGTTTGCTTCGCGTGTCAGTGAACGCAGTTTCTTTCAACTATTGGAAATCTTCATTTGAACATCACTCGATCGGTCCTTGGCGGCCTATCAACGGAATCTTATGCCCAAGCACCCTCGCCTTTGTGCTTCCGTTACAATAATCTGTCAAGTTTCATCTATTTAATTAGGTTAATAACTACCGCTTGTTTTTTTTTTCGTGCACAACGAAACGGATAGGTGAGCAGTGCTTACTGATAGTAAGTAATCTGTTTGCCAACTATAATAATAAAGCGCTACGTAATATGTTAACCTAGCACTACATTACTTAAAGTCTGAGAAAGTAATTTTTACCCACAGCGAAGTTCCGTTAGATACTTGTTTTAAATAATTTTGCGCTGCTTGATATAGCTTTTTTTTATTTACTAAAGCCACGTGGCGAACGAGATGTGACACGCCTGCTCATAAGAATGTGGTGCTAATTAAGATAATATACATTGTACCGCATTGTGCACTTAGCTTCGAGAAATGGGATTTTCAGTCTCATTACTAGGCTTACTTTCACTAGTTACACACCCAAAAACAGTAATGTTTCAACACTACTGTCTGGTAGAATTAAGAGCTGTGGTGGCTTACCTAGATTGTCTCCAGCAATAGAGACCTACCACCAGTATTTTTTATCATTAGATGATATATATACTGTTTTACTCATGCAGCTCATCAGGTACAAGAGTCGCCGGTCCTATATTATAGAAGCGTAGTTAAAGATATATATTAGGTCCTTACATGTGAAATTGTTTTTTTGTACAGGAGGTAAGTCAATTTTTTTTTGTAAAATATATTTAATTAATCAAAGTATGCACCGTTGTTATCTATGCACTTTTGCCATTTCAAAGGTAGTTTATTGATCCCTTTACTAAAAAAACCATGGGGGGCGAGAATCAATAAACGCTTTGAAGGCGGTTTGTACTGCCGCATCGGAGTTGAATTTTTTTCCTTGTTGTCCAAATTCCGGAAAAAATGGTAATCTGTTGGGGCAAGGTCCGGGGAGTACGGTGGATGTCGCAGACATTCCAATTGTAGCTCATCTAACTTAGTGTTGATTTGATGTGCAGTGTCTGGTCTTGCGTTGTCGTGAAGCAGCAGTTGCCTAGAGTAAATTTTCGTTTAGGGCAGGATTTGGCTGGGTTTCCAGGGTTCAGCCATTGTGACGAGCGCTTCCGATTATCGTACAGTATCCACTTTTCATCACAAGTAACGATTCGTTTTAAAACCCCTTCATCATTGTGTCGGTTGAGCAAAGTAACACAGCAGCAGCAGTCGACGCGTGTTCGCAAGTTCGATTCACTTAATTCATGAGGTACCCATCGTTCAAGGTTTTTTACTTTCCCGATTTGCTTCAAGTGGAGTAATACAGTTTTGTCACTTACCCCGAAGCCTGCAGTTATCTCTGAAGTGCTTTGTGATGGTTCCGCTTCCACAATAGCCTTTAATTCTTTATTTTCCACTTTGGTCTCCGGCCGTCCACGGGGTTGGTTCTGAAGGTCGAAATTTCCGGAACGAAAACGTTGAAACCAAAAACGTACCGTGCTTTCTTTTGCGACACCAGCGCCGTACACATCGTTAATCCTTCGAGCTGTTCCTGCAGCACTGGTGCTGGTGCCACGGTAGAAACTCGTACTCGTAAATATACCGATATTTCATGTTTTCCATTGTGCGGTAATAAGCGACGCCAAAGAAAAAAGTAATGAATATCTGTTTTCAAAACTCAAATGTATCAGCTAAATGATATTATAAATTTGAATTTGGAATTCTTAACCAAAGAGGAGATATTTCAGATCAAAGTGGTCAGTGCGACAAAACGATAATTTCATATGTAAGGACCTAATATTAAATTGGAAAGTAACGATAACATGTTTATAACTTGTTCAATAGTAACTATTGTTAGCGTTACGAAATAAATTATAAAATATATTGCATTTTATGTCGGTATCATTACTTTTGTTATTTATAACTTGGCAACGTGGTAGTAATGGCCCAAATCCCTTCCTATGAACCCCTACATACAACCGGCTGTAGTGCTCAGCAGTACAGGAGGCCATACTTACTGTATGTGGAGATTTTTGGGACAGGTCTGTGTCCAGCAGTGGACGTCTATCGGCTGACGATGTTAAAGTAAAATCTTCATCTATATTTGCCAAACTGGAGGATAAGCTAACACTATGATTATATATTTGCTTTGTTATAAGCAAGGGTTATAACAAAATTGTTTCAACAGTACGCGTACAAAGTGCGAATGTGTTAACCCGACAGTTCGCAACAAAGTTGAATGCTGCGGGTAGCGCTCGTGTAAGTTACATTGAGTTCGCTGAACGCATACGTATCCTACCAGGCGTTTGTTCAGGGACCACCAGCGGACGTCGGCCCCGTACCAATTAATAGTTCCGGAGAGTTCAGGAGTGTTCTGCTATAACAGCTCTTCTGTATCGGAATTCAAAACAGACGCTGCTAGGACCATATTCAAGTACGAAAATGAACTTATTTATATTAAGTATTTTGACTATTTTCTTGTTGATAATTAATTTAGGTTTTGGTTATGTGTCAAATCTTTCTGTACAGGACGCAGGTTATCATCATCATCAGCCGATAGACGTCCACGGCTGGACATGGGCCTCCCCCAAAGAACGCCACGTTTGTAGAATTTCATATGGAGGGATTTGAGCCATGACCCACCGCGCTGACCGAATACAGGTCAGTGGGAGCCAGAGCCTCGTTAGTCGATTAGCAGGGTGCACCACGAGCAGGTGAACTAGGCTTGGATCCCGTGAGTTGTTATGCGGGAACCCTTACACACTAGTTTATATGAGTACCTTTTTCTTATCTTTTTGTTTTTTTAATATATAATTTGAATGAAATGCGGGAGGATTATAAATATTACGGTTGTACGCGAAAGGTTTCCTGTAGTTCCAGCGAAAAGCTTTGAGTTGGACACCGAGGGGTCTTTGCTGGTAAGAGTTTAGATTAACTATTCTATTGCCATAACAGCGGAAGGAAGGGTATGTATCATTTAAAAAAGAGGTTAATAGATAACTGTTGATATGGGAATAATA
This sequence comes from Ornithoptera alexandrae, assembly GCA_029030555.1. Taxonomy (NCBI): domain Eukaryota; kingdom Metazoa; phylum Arthropoda; class Insecta; order Lepidoptera; family Papilionidae; genus Ornithoptera; species Ornithoptera alexandrae. The sequence goes on from JARDVY010000298.1 coordinate 9,613,066, forward strand.
AATCTGTTACTCCCTATCTATATGAACATTCAAAATAACAGACACTATTCATATGCCATAGTAAATACACATCAACACTTCGTTTTTTATACTGGCTTATAGTAATTTTTGCACCCTATCTAATAGTCAGCGGTATAAATAGAACATGCGGTGATAACTATCAGTGATATGCACCGTTTTAGTTGAAATAGATCTAGATGAAATATTTAGTGTTTGTATTAGAGAGACATGAACTAGAAGTAAATTAGAAAATTTCATTTACCTATAGCAGAATGATAATTTAATTCAGGTTATATAAAATTATTTATCGTTTTGCCTTAATAATCCTTAGGGAAGTTTGGTTGTAAACTTAGTGGATTACTTAGTTGTATCCTGTAAGTCCGGATAAGTAATTATGCGGTAAAGTCAACGATTTCTATTCGAAATGCCCAAGATTGACTTGAAGTAGAAATTTATATTGAGGAAGGAGGAAGTTGCTTTAACATTTAAGTTTATTTAAGCTACATAAATGAATAAATATTTATAAGTACTTTAACTTGTTTATTAGTTCAACCCGTGAATTGATGAATTTTACTGGTGGGTAGGTCTCTGTTGATAGAGATCGTTTTGGTGGGTACCACCGCAGCGTCTACTGCAGCTGACAAACAGTAGTATGCGAACTTTACTGTGTTCCAGATTGAAGGGTGTTGTAGCTAATGTAATACTGGGACAACGAGACTCGACATCTTACGTCTTAGGAGACAAGCGCAATGTGGTGCAGTGTTTACCATCTTAATTAACGCCACATTGTAATTAGAGGATGTATTACTTACAATCAGGTGAACGTCTCTCTCGTCTCGTCGATTCATTACGTCAAAAATAGCTGAAGTTTTAATTTATGAAAATGTAATTTTAATAGATTAGGTGAAATGTTCATTTTCTTCCAATATCCATCTACAGCGTGAGGTGTCATGAACGAGCCGACAGTTATATAGTGAGGTTTAACGTGTAAAGCCGCCGGATTTACGAGGGGTGCCGAATGTTCGGACCATTCCGTTTCCAATATATATCCGGCTGGAAACGTTTTCAGACGGAAAAATGCTCGGATTTATCCAATATCTTCGCAGCTTCGTACGAGCAAACGAAAATCTTGTCAATAGTGATATTTTAACCAATTCAAAATACGTCTGATTGAATTCATCGTTATCATTTTCAGCCGATAGATGTTCATTGCTGGACACAGGCTTCCTCCAAAGATCCCCACATCAATCCGTCCTGCGCTGCCGTCGTTTGTAGGGGTTCATATAGGGGGGGGGGGGTTACCTGGGTCATTTTTCACGATGCTGGCCCAATGCGGGTTTGTGAGGAGGTGCGGTTGGCTTGGATCCTGTGATTTGTTATGCGGGATCTCTTACAACTACGCTCACGGCATAATTATAATAATTAGGGATTGTGGATTGAAAGTATATAAAAATAAATATATACAGCTTTTTAAACTGAAGTATTTTAATTTTTATAAAATATATAAACAAGAAACATATGTCGGTCAAAACATTCTGTACCATTAGCTGCCCGTTCCGGCGTGTGATACGGTTTCGCTTGTGCTCTATCAAGTGTGATTTCGCAGCTTCCCATTGGAAACACGTTTTATATTCCACAACGCGAAGGAACACACGGGATATTCACGTGATGGTAAGTGATACTTCTGCCCATAATATTGTGGCGCTAGTTGGTATGATATACAAAGCACCACCTTGTGCTCGACATCCTCAGGCATAATATATTTCATTGAGACAATAATCTTTCTGCCGCTAAATAGTAGTGCAATCAGTGTGTTCCTGCTTAAAGGACGCTATAGTTAGTGAAATTATTGGACTAATACGAATTAATATCTTATTTGATGCGACGAAGATAACATGGTGCTGTGAATATCATCCTATCGCCATGTTATGGGCAGGCGTATTATTTAAGGGGTGTAATGGGTCCCCCACAACAACTCGCAGGACTCCAGTCAACCTCACCTGCCCGTGGTGCACCCTGCTAATCACCAAACGAAGCTCTGGCTCCCACCAATCCGTTTTGGGCTGGCGTGATGGGAAATGGCCCAAGTCCCCCACATGAACATCTTCAAACGACTGAAGGTCGCGAAAAGCCGCTGGATGCGGGCGGCGCTGGACTGATCGATGTGGTGATCTTGGGGAGGCATAGTGCAGCAGTGGACGTCTATCGGTTGATGATGATATCATTTACAATCAGGTAACCGTCCCGCTCGTCTCAACGCTTCATTGAACAAAAAAATATATATTAAGAAGTCTTATTATTCAGGTAATTTCACGGGCTACATCGCAGAAATATGAGCTGCGAGTGGTACCTACCAAGACGGTCGCTGGCAACAGATACCTACCCAGAACCCCTAACCAGAAAAGAATAGAATCTAGATTTCTGAACCACTTCTTGTTGCACTGATTTTTAACAATTAAGTTAACGTTACTTAATGTCATTTAAGTTTAATACTGTGTGTTGGATTAAATAATTAATTTAACTATAGCAAGGGGAAAGTTGAATTGTGTCCAAAATGTTTTGTTCAACTTACATTGATGTTAAGTGGGGCCGTCGTAACTTTAACTGGTGCAGTTGTACTAAAAGGGGTGAAATAACCAAATAGAGATCCCAGTGCCAAATTTACGGCTTCGTTTTGTGAAGTTTTATGGTGGGATGTGCCATGTGAGGTCTCAAAATGACTATACTCCGATGATGTTCGGTGAAGTTAAAGCCTGCTTTTACGGCTTAGTCGAACTCGGGCTCGTGAAATCGGGATTCATTGGTTGAAGAAATGATGCGGTTATTTTTTTTTCTCTCATCATGGTGACGAGGGTAAACTACTTATGTTACAATTTTTCCTTATTCCTCTAAATGTTACGATGATGTTAAGGGAGAAACACCAGAAGAAGGTGTTACGACGGGAGTCTTCTTCTTCAATAACTAAATATTTTAAATCGGATAGTACTTCAAACATGTCTTCCGGTTTTAACAGTTAAACGTTTTTTTTTTGGTTTCGGGAGGGGAAATCTTCGAAACATTGCTGCTTCTGGGAGAAAGTCAAGGTTATGTGAAATTCTTACTCACTAAAATTCCATCGGTGGTCTGCGTCAGTGCATTCGGAGAGGTTCCGGGATCTCTTGAACGCACCGGTGCCCCTCTACACTTTGTGTTATACGTCTCTGAGGAGGAGCCTAACCCTCTTAGGCACCATCGCTGAGCCATACACTGTCCCACGCAGTTCGCTCGTTAAGCGATAAAAGCCCTCACCGCCAAGGCCCACGATACTCATAGACCTTTTTAGTCGCCTTCTACGACAGGGCTTACCTTAGTCCTATCCTTACTAGCCCGAGACTACATGGCTGACGGTGTTGTACCTAAAGTAATTACTGGGGTTACAAGACTGAACATCTACGAGCGCAATTTGTTGCAGTGTAAAACATCCCGACTAGCGCCGCGTTGTTATGAGCAGGCGTATTGGTTACCATCAGGTGAACGTCCCCCTCGTCTCGTGGCTTTGTTGAATAAAATATACAAAGTTGTAGAAATTTTTCATTTCATCGTATGCTAATGTAGCTGTCAGTGTATTTATTGCCCACATGAAAAGAAATTTGAATAGTATTGAATAAATGGAAAGTTATCCTAACAGATGCGAGGGTACAGTATAGAAATAAGTTTCGACAAAACTTTAATAGGAAACTTGCCGGGCTTTACAGACGCGTCCCCCGCATCGGACGGCCGCTGACGTCAATATTCACTGCGACCGGAAGTTGGATTTAGGACGTGAATAAATTTCCCTCCATATAATTCATTGGAGTAAAATTCGCACACACACTGGTTTTATTTGAACTTTATTTCAAACAGTGAAATGAAAAAAAATGATCAGGAGATAGATGCAACATGAACTTCCATTTTGGTGTAGATTATTTCGCTGTCTGCTTTATTTTGATTTAACATTAATGGAGTCCAAGTGTCGTACATAAAGTAATATAGTAGCACGAATGGATTTTTTTTAGTCGCATTAGATTTTAAGCTTCATTTTATAATAACTTGGTAAGTCGTAAGTTAAGCGGGCATTTTAGTGCATACTTATTATACATATGACACTAAGTAAACCGCACGGCAATGAGCTAACTGCGCGCCGCTTACAAGGATTTGTTATTACTAATTAGTCAACAACTAAACTAAATTAATTATGTAGGTTAACGGTGACTGACGTTTATTAATGGTAAATTAATAATTTGATTGCTTATATCTCATCGTCATCATGAATATCAGCCTTTGTATGAAACTTGTATAATATTTTGCTTTGGTTAACGAGAGTTACCGACGAATCTTAAGGTTATTGAAAAACGCCTATAACGCCGCAGCCGCGGAAGACCCTCGTCACGCGCCTGGTAATGGTCTATAAATACCTGAAGAAACAGACCTCCACATAAGTTTCGGGCTTCTTGGTATCTGAGGATAATGAAGAGTGTCCTAAAACTGGGGATAAAAGAAAAGGAGATCTGCAGCTATAATTTGTTTGTTCACCATTTGATCTTTGGATATTTATTATAATTATTGATAAGCGATCACACTGGAAAGTACAAATAAAAATAACTCTACCCCTTATGAGGTGGAATGTGAAATTAAAAGGTCTGTAAGAGGGACACTGTTTCCTGGAACTTGTATCAGTACACAACGCTTGTTAATTCTCCTGCATTGGGAGTACTGAGACTGTTACTTAATTTAGAAAAAGTCGAGACTTTGAATATTTCAAAAAGTATATAGCTTAAGGTAAATTTATATTCATAAAGCAACCGTCTGCTTTATGTACGTAAGTGTTATAGTCTTAATGAAGTTGAAAGTGCAAGGTTACAAACGAGACTGTGAGGTGGTTGCGTTGGAAACCCTTTTAAATGTGAAGTGAAAAAGTGCGTTTATAAATCTACACCCTCGTCATAGACCGCACTCATTCAGCGTAGTTATTCTGACAAGAGTGCGTAATGTACTTTCGTGTTAGTATTTTCCACTACTAGTACTTTCGTGGCAAAAGCATCTACTGAATATTTTTATGGATTGTCAGAACATACTACTACATAGATACCTTACAAACTTTATCTGCCTCCGTACCGCAGTAGCAAAGCGTTTGCCTTCTTACATGGAGGCTACTAGTTCGATTCCAGAGTTTAGAGCTTGCTAAGAATTGTTCGTACTACTAGCTCGTTACCAGCACCCCTACATCAAAATACTGCCGTCATAAAAGCATTCCTATGTCGCTGCTGTTGACATAAGATGGTGTTCAGGGCGAGCATACCTCATCATCCACGGCCTTATTGTCACTTAATACATTTAAATGACATCGCAAACACGTTTTAAATTATTAACACTCCTCTCATTCAGTCGGTGGCTAAAGGCTATTCTACAGAACAGTGGAAAAAGTTAAGCAAAATCGTCAGTTTAGACTAAAGATCTGACACAATTAAAACTTTTTAATTACGGAGCCGTGTGCCAAAGTAAGTCGTTCGAGGGCAACTTGCAGCGTGTCGAGAGGCCCTCCCCGTCCTCCACTCTTAAAAACTCGGAAAAAGTAATAAGATTTGGTTGCGTTTGCCAGGTTCTTGTCTTGCTAGTACTAAAAAGAATATCGCTGGAGGCATGGTAGATACTGGCGCTCGATGGTACCTATTTTTTTTTAGTTTCTGGGAAATTTTCTAAAGATACGCCACTTGTGGGGGAAGTCAGATGTACGTTGGATCAACTAAAAGCCCATCGGTGAATATTCTCAATGTATTGTTGAGGGCCTTGGGATCGATTATGGTTAACACACCGTTTCTTTCCCGCACTATACTACAGCAATCTCAAAGAGAGCAGTAACCCAAATGGGACCACGTCGTATTTGTCATCCACATCATTGTTTAGTAAACTACAGGGATCTTATCTTCAAAGATCGCAAACTCAAAGCCTCTTTTAGTCTCCTTCTGCAGTATTTAGGGTTAAGGCAAGTGTTATTGATAATAATCCGAGATTACCTGCAGCGGGTAGCGGTTGTGCCTACCTAGCCGATCCACGGTCGTATAGACCTATCACTTAAATGCAGTGCCTTAGGAAGACCTATAATCTTTATATATCTCATGCTCTTAGTAATAGTTTGATATAGTGAGGAGTTTTGCTGGCTAGGTCATTGACATGAGATTGCGAAGGTAAAGATACATCTTAACCATACATGGTTAGTTGTAAATTCTTTAGTGGTGATTACTGATGCTGTCCACCGTCAATAATCTCATTATGTACAATAAGCTTCACGTGTATGCTTTCCTGCACTGCTTCTAAATTATAGTAGGAATGGTTTAGCGTTTACTAATTAATGCAATTATCTACATATAAAGCTACTACTACTTGGTGGTGTTTGTCTGGGTAACATCGCCTCGCCGATAGGAAGCACAAAATAACGGATTTTCTCAATAATTTCGTTACATATGTTTTTTTTATTACATGAAACGATGAGAAGAACAAAACGTTCACGTACTTGTAAGTGATATGCTTGCTCATTAAAACGTGATGCTAGTTAGATTGATATACACTGCACCACTTTGCGCTTGACGCCTTGAGTCATAAGATGTCTTGTTACCCCAGTAATTACACTAGCTATAACGCCTTTTAAACTGGAACACAGTAATGTTTGCACGCTTCAGTTTGGTGGCGGAAATAGGCGCTGCGGTGTAACCAATCTAGACGGTCTCTGGCGTTATATTTATATAACTAGCGCCACATCATTGTGAACAGGAGTATCACCACCAGGTGAACATCCTGTGTGTTCCGTCGTGACAGAGTGTGCAATAGAGTCCTACCAGCACAGTATATGTGGCCGGGTGAAATAAGCAGTTTGTGATACCTATATAAACTTCTTAAAGTGCCTCTCCAACTAGTGATGATTGGCAATGAGCGTGGGACAGTCCTTTCTGTCTCTGGCTCGGCGGAACAATTCGGACGCCCCAGATATGTCAGTCCATTCCCTGATGTTCCTGAACCATGACTTTTTGCTTCTCCCCACCTTTCGTTTTCCAGAAACTTTACCTATTATAATCAGCTGCAGAAGATGATATCGCCGATGACAAAGTACATGACCGAGGTAGGAGATTTTACGTTTCTTAACCTATGTAATCGGTTTCCGGGAAAAGATTTCGCAGTTTGCTCGTTACTACAAACTGAAAATTTACTTAAATTTGGTTTGTCAGTCTGGTTCTTTGTCTTTACATATTGTGGTAGGAAGAGCCATTGTAGAAAGTTAGTAAATTATTCAATTTTATATACTGAGAGATGTCTAGGATTTTAGCGGTAAATGCACGAATCTTACAATTTCCTTATTCAGTCTTTTTGATAAATTTTCTAGTATTGGGAATATTCGTTCGGAAAAGTAATAAATGACAATAAATCTGAACAAATCCGCCGCTGGTAGCGTTGATATTGGTTTCCGAGTGGAATTTTACATCTACTTTGCAGTGCAGAATAGGAGAGTAGAGTATTCAGATTCGCGGCGTTCCTGACAGGAGTATTTGAGAAATTCCATATAATTGACTTCAAACTCGATCAAGTAAATGAATTGAAATAGTAGATTTGGGTGTATTGTATATGATATTTTGGAGTAACAAAGTAAAATCGACTTATATCTACAGGTGAGAGTCATTAGCAGATTTACAGCAAATATTACATACGGATGTAAGGGCTCTCGCACGACAGTTCATGGGAACCAAGTTAACCTCACCTGCTCGTGGTGCACCCTGATAATCAACAAATGGAACTCTGGCTCCCACCAAACCGCATTAGGCCTGCGTGGTGGGAAATGGCTCACATATACCCCATGTGACTCCTACATACGACAGAAGATCGCGGGTGACTGCTGGACGCGGGCAGCGCAGGACTGATCGATGTGGGGAGGCCGATGTCCAGCAGTGAAGGTCTATCGGCTGATTTTTTGCATAAACAACTGAAATATTTTCAGCACTATTTACTTGTCGGAGAAGATATATATGTATACGTACTTTGATATGTGGTATGCGGAGTGCGTTCCGAACAAACAATTTGCATAGCGCACATCGCTTCACGCTGGAATCTGTGCATTTAATGACCGCGATTGTATGTCTAGTATACACGCGCGCTTAACGATCCAGGATTCAGCTGAAAGTACTGTTTTGTTGCCTGGAATACTTGTTTATTTGTTCATTCGCCCGAAAATCGTTTCCCGCTTTATATCCGTTAATTACATTGCATCCTAATGAAAATTGTATATTTCGTACGTTATTAAATATTTTTAGGTATGTATTTGTGTTGCTTAAGAACATGAAGAATACATCTCGTAATGTCCCACCACCACATTACTATCAAATTGATATATGCTAACTTATCTGATTCTGGTAGTACCGCCTACATTGTGATTCTGACGCCATAGCAGCATTGATGTGCTTCATCTGCTTGAGAGCTAGATTATTCCATCGCCTTCGGCTTTATCTATACTCAAAATCATGTCACTATGTAGTTATATCCCTGCTATTGTTGCTGTATATATTCTTGCTTACACGCTTACAAATATCATCTTTATGATTACATAGGCACAATAACTTGAGTACTTGTTATGTTAATATTTCCTCTTTACTATTACTCTTAAAAATTAGTACAAAGCAAATATAAAGAGCAACTCTTGGGGTGTACGGGGTTCCGTACAACAACTCACGGGGCCCAAGCCAACCTCACCTGCTCGTAGTGCACCTTGCTAATCAACAAACGAGGCTCTGGCCCCCGCCAACCCCCACTGGGCCAGCGTGATCGGAAATGGTCCAAATCCCACCATATAAACCGTTAAATATGTACCCCTGTATGTGGAGATGTTTGTGGGAGGCCTATGTCCAGCCGTGGACGTCTATCGGTTGATCATGATGACTATTACTCTTAAATTATATCGTAGTTACAAGTTCATATAATGTATAATACTTCATTTGTTATCCCGTGTATCCAATAACAACTTAACCTATGAGCTGTTAACATATTTCTAATCCTCATAAAAATGTTCAATATAATTATCCTACTTGTGGAAGCCGGGCATGTCTTAGTCCGATTTAACGAATGTTATGTTGTGTAAAGCACGATACTATATATTTCCTACTGAAACAATATACGTAATGTGAAATAATTTCGTTTCACGTACGCCTGCTATTGTATTCAGACCGCTGTACTGCAGTTAAGTTTCATTTGGACGCGAACACCGCGCTGACACATCCGGCGATTCAATACGAAACGTGTTCGTTCACCAGCCGGTATATTCCTCCGTTATATTCCGGTCTATTTACACTTTCTTACTGAATTTATACAACTAAGATATATACAATAATATATAAACTATAATAATGAGACGCTAGTAAGGATTTCCGAATGGCACAACCTTGCACTAGACACTTTGTTTGTTACTGAGGTATTTTTCTGTCCTTAGCTTCCTTTAAACCAGAGCTCAATAATGTTTGCTTACCACTGCTAGTAGCGTCTTTATAACTTTTTTTTGGTGCCGGGGGAAATCTTTCAAAGATACGCTCGTTTTCTATTCGACGAAGCAACAAGATGAACGAGTCGTTTATCTGATGATTAGTGTCATACTGGCTCATAACAACGAGGCGCTAATTAAAATAGTATACACTGCGCCACGTAATGCTCTTCGCCTTGTGATATTAGATGATAAATCTCGTTACCGCAACAATTTCATTAGTTACAACACCTTTCAAACCGGAAAGTAATGTTTCCACCCTATTGTTGCGGTGGTACCTATCTAGCCGGTCTCTGGCAAGCAACCACTTATACAACAAAGTCAGGGTTATATGAAAATTTTGCGTAGTGCAATCCCCTAGATGACCATTTTCAGTACATCAGCAGGGGCCCTGGTATCTCCTGCGGAACTTATCGGTGCTCCTCAACGTTTTGGCTTAATATAATTTATGGAAGGCCACGATTTTTTGGCACCCACGTTGAGCTAAGCCATAGGAAATACGAAAGCACATTGCATTTGCTGTCCCGCCCCATTCGGGTTCATCTTCGCCTTTATGGCCTTCTTCGACGGACAGAGCGTATCTTATTCCTAATTACCTTATGTTATAGAATATTTTAAGCATTCACATTATACACACTTAACATTAATTCAAAATAAAGTATCTTGTCTCGACGTAAAAGACCACTGTGAATAAAAAACTGCACAAATTGTTGTGTCACACAAAAATCTTCGATTTTTTCTGATCGTCAAAGCTCCAAGGGAACATTGTATTTTGATTCAAAGACTGAGAACTCTTCGTCGGGTTGATTTTCCAAACAGTAAAATGTCGATTGAACAGAGCCCGGCCACGGTTTACCGTTCATTCGCCATTTATATATTCACTTGGCTGCACAGGCAAAGGGAGCTCGTTTCATGCAGATATCGCTGCTTGATATTGAATCCTTTTGAATCGGTAAATGTATAAAAGGTTCGTTTATGTTGTATAGATATCTCGTGAACTCAGGTTAAACCTCAACATGCTCAGATTAATGAAGCTCTAAGTAGATTTTGATTTTTATATATACGGCGTCACCAAAACATGCTTCGTGATGCGTTGGGGTCTGAATTAATAGCTCTAGACCCCATCACTATTTCAACTCGGCTGGGCAAAATTCGGGAGGCTACGCAGCGTCTTTTCGTCTCAGATGCCGCGATGTCTGAAGACAAAAGTCTTCAACTGGTGCGTGTTACCAGTTTTGACATACGGAACCGAGACGTGGGCTCTTATTATCGGTCTTATAAAAAGGCTCAGTCACCCAAAGGGCAATGGAGAGAGCTAGGCTCAGAGTTTCTCTGCGCGATCGAATCCGAAATGCGGAGATTCGCATAAGAACTAAGCTCACCGACATAGCCCAAATGATTGCTAGACTTAAGTGGCAGTGGGTACGGTACATTGCTCGAAAGATTGACGGCCGATGGGGCAGTAAGGTCCTCGAATGGCGCCTGCGTACCGGTAGACGTAGTGTTGAGAGGCCTCTCACAAAGTGGACCGATGAACAGGTGACAATCGCGGGAAGCCACTGGATGCGAGCAACGCGGGGTCGTATGATGTGGAGATCTTTGGGGGAGTTCTATGTCCAGCAGTTAGCGTCTATCGGCTGATGATGATGATACACAGCGTTGGTTCTGGTACATTATGTGTCAACTCGCACTTGCTGGCTAAACACGAGATTTTTATTTCTATATTACTATCGAGGCCATATAGTTATAATGCAATTACGAAAACTATTTTAGATAACACAACATCTAGGTTAGGTTTAATATATAATAACTAGGTGAGCCGCGACGTTACGGAATGAAGTTCAAGTGTTGAATGTTCATGAAGTTCAGTATTGATGTATTCAAATTCATACTCGATGAACTTTAGATCACTACCAGATTATTGACCATACGCTGTCATCGAGTTGTTACCTATTTTGACCACATTGCCCGTAGACATCCAGGCAATATTGAAAAACTGGGTGTTATAGAAAAGAGAGATGGTTAAAAGATTACGAGCTCGAAACTTCATCTCTTGATCGTGCCAGATTCAAGACCTGTTTTTTTGTATCAAGGGAAAATTTTCGAAAGATATTCTACTTTTGGAGGGAAGGCAAGGTTATATGTGATTTCTACCCAGTGAAACTCCTTCGCTGTCTTCTTCAGTGTGTTAGGAGGACATTAGCGCTCATACACCCAAGGCTTGTTTATCAAGTTTTGAAAGCACGCGTACTTGAGAACCCTTAGTCGCTTTCTACGACCGGATGGTCTTACCTTATTCCTATTTTTATTAGCAAGAGTCTACAGAAGTGGGGTGAGATGGTGAGTGGTGAGGTAAGAAATGTAAAATCTCCTAACTTGGTCATGTATTCCGTCATCAACGTTATGATTTTTTGCAGCTGATTATAATGAGTAAAATTTCTGAAAATCGAAAGGTGGAGGAGAAGGAAAAAGTCATGGTTGAGGAATATCAGGGAATGGATTGTCATATTTGGTGCGTCCGAATTGTTCCGCCGAACCAGACAGAAAGGACTGTACCAAGCTGATCGCCAAGTTTCGCTAGTTAGAGAGGCACTTTAAGAAGAAGACATAGGTGACCACAACTAAGTCTTATGAGAGCTCTATATTTCGAGTCCAGTCTAAGACCTGTGTGGAGTAAGTTTAAACATCAATAAAGGCTTGTCAAAACGAACATGACCTTCCGACATTATTGAGTGACCTTTCGTGCGCTTAATGGAGTACTATATTAATAACACTGAAGAAGAATTAATATAATAGTTGCAAGTAAATGACAATAGGTTAAGCGTGCATCCTAGCACAGTTACCTAATAGTGTTACTGGGAGGCGGTAAAGGTTGCGGTATCTTTTCGTTGTTAATGTTGTTCACTTAGCTGCAGTGCGAGAGGATCTCTTGCTTCCACCACAATTATAATACCTTAATAAAATTCTTTCGCCCTAATTATTTGGTATTTATTATTTTATTATATTCTTGACTCTAAAATACATTGACTATAATTTTAAAGGTCCTGTCAGTATATTTTTGTGTTTGTAATTGTTAAACCGATTTTGATTATTTTTATTTTAGTACTTCGAATCAAGTTTGATTTCACAGACAGGTTGTTGATAGTTCTGATTATGCTTAGCTAATAATTAAAACTTATCTTTTTATTGTTTTGTAATTTTGTAGAATTTGCTATCTTATGGGATGAGTAAAGATTTTTTTTTAATTATATAGCTAATGATCCAGTTTTGTGGGAGAGAAGCTTGTTTAATAGTGGACTGAGACAGGTTTGACAGTGACAATGATAATAATAAACATAGTTTATTTTTTTTTCTGTAGGGAATAAGAATAAACTAAAGTTTTAAGAACAGCAATTAACGTTTTTTTTCTTCGTCGAAATGATGTCGTGTGTTAAGACGATTTTTAAAGAAGAAAAGGTGACAATTCTTCAAATCGGAGCAGTCGTGCAATTCGAGCAAAAATGTGAGAGATCCGACATAAAGCGTCCGGGCTGGGTGCCAGCGCCGCGCGTTTCAACTTGCGACGTTAGAGATGATATCATGCCAGGCGTGAACTTTCCTGCCCGTGTGTTTGTGTAAGATATATACGGCGATAAATATATCTGCAATAGAATTAGTAAATGTTCTTTCTAAAATTCAAATAGTACAGGGCTAGGATTAAGATTTTGATACACCATAAGGCTCCCACATTTCGTTGTCACACGAGTTGGTTAATCGCTAGTAATTTGAGATTTCTATTAACATTTAGAAACTATTCTCGTAACAATATTATTTAGCAAATCATAGAATTATGATTATTCATCAGTACTTCTTAGATTAGGTTTATAGCAAAACTTGAACCAAAAGTACAGAACGTCGAAAGAAAACAGGTTTACAAAGGATTCTTTTAAGTTAAAGCATAGCAGTGTAACAAATGAGTAAGTCATAGTTTTGTACAGTTGTGTCGTCGCTATTTACTATACTAAAATATGTTTTTTTATTAAAACTTGTATTATGAAAATGCTTACTTTATACTTAAATTTAAGTATTTCCACCAATACTTCTACTATAGGGATTGTAGCTGGATGCAATCGTTGCTTTATTAGATAAAATAGTAATTATGTATAAAATTGCAGTTAGAATATTTTTTGTAGACTTAAAAGCGACGAGACGAGCGGGACGTTCACTTGATGGTAAGTGATATGCCTGCTCATAACAACGTGGCGCAAGTTAGGATGTTATAATCAACATCATATTGCGCTCGCCGCCTTAAGACATAAGATGTTGAATCTCGTTACCCCAGTAATTTTACTAGCTATAACCCAATTCAAACCGGAACACAGTAACGTTTGCACGGTACTGTGTGCCGGCTGCAATAGACGCTGCGGTGTTGCCTACCTAGACGGTTTCCGGAAACAGAAATCTATCACTAGTTTATTTTCAAGCAACGGATAAGTTACAAGAGACTGATTTAGATTAGCGCATCCATTGGGTATTTATAAAATCTGGTCGTCGTAGTCGGGCCGTACGTCTGGTCGGCCTATTTTTGTACCCAGCAGGCTCGAGAACCAGTTCTTTTGTCATTTGAGTGGCTTTTACCTGCGCTATATAGTGTCGACCGACCGTGGAGATATTAACTTTTCGTACTGCTTCGCCCTAGCATCAACTCTATTATCATTTTTAATCTGAATTTACTTGAGGTATAACTACACAATGAATAAATATTATCTTTGAATGACCTATTGATTTGATGTTATCATAATCAACCGATAGATGTCCAGTGCTGGTCATACGCCTAATAGGATTTAACTTTATTGATTATTAAATCATACGCTAAACGTGCGAACAGTATAGTTGAGGTTACAGTGTTCAGGTACTGATTACATTAAATAAATCCTTATGGTAACAATGTGACACCAGTTGGGATGATATAAATAGCACCACATTGCATCCATTATCTCGAGCAAGATGTTTAGTCTCGTATCGTTACCCCAGTAAATAAGTGTATTTAGCTGCAACGCCCTTCAACCCGGATCACAATAACGTTTTCACAATACTGGGCGTGCTATGGTACCTAAATAGACGGTTTCCGGCAACAGAGACCTATCACAAGTAAATCTGTAGGTGCTCTGTGATGTTTGTGGCGGCAGGATATCCGTCAGCTCGTCTTATAAGACCATGCCAATAAATTATTAAATGCTATAATATCTGTTGAATATTTTTTGTTATTTATATAAATAAATATAATTTAATTTGATATTATTGTGGTAATATAAGTGCAACAAAAAAAAGCAGCCATATTACGCTTTGAAGTACTACGATGTTCGTAGAACCTTCCGCGTAGCACTGTAATAACACTCAGTACTTTGACAATTTTATTTTGTAATAATTCTAAATGGCTGTAATAATCGACTACGATATTATATTCATGTAAAGGCGTAAGGAGGGTGTATGAGGTCTCGCTCAACGACTCACGAGACCTAAGCCAACCTCACCTGCTCGTAGTGCACCCTGTTAATCAATGAACGAGGCTTTGGTTTTACACCAAACCACATTGGGCCAGCGTGGGGGGTAATTGCTCAAATCCTCTCATTTGAATCTCTATAATTGATGACCCCTAGTGCCCGGTGATATTGGAGGCCATGCTGATTGTTAAAGGTCGCGGGAAGCTGCTGGATGTGGGTGGTGCAGGACCAATCGATACGGAGATCTTTGAGAGAGGCCTACGTCCAGCAGTGGACGTCTATAGGCCGATGAGTATGATGAGGATTATATTCATGTTAATTTAATAAAAATTAATAGAAACCTATAACTTAAGGCTTTCAGCGACTTTTCATTCTGTTTATCAATCCGCACGTTAAAGTTTTTCGGAATCGAGTAGCAGCCAAACGTTCTTTTAATGCTGGGGGGAGGTGCCAAGTTTTGCACTATAAAAATCCATTAGGTGCCTAATTCGATCGGACACGGAAGGGCGGTGGTGCCAAGTTTGACTTAGCGCCGGAGTTTGTCGTACGAATATTAAAAAGCAACTTGTTCAGCCAACTGCCTTTTTCATTTGTTTAATCAAGACAATTTAAAAAACTAGTTAATTATAGTGGGGGTAGGTTCCCGTTTGTCAAAGATCGTCTACGTACGCAGCAGTTCCTATTTCCGATAAACTGTAGTATGAAAACATTACTATGATCAGGTTTAAAGGTATTAATTATCTCTGTTATTTTTACCTGCTTTCCTCCGTATTTCTTTTATAACAGATTTATATATGCTAGCACATATTCATATCTCGTAATTACATCGCACTGGCGGTAGGTCTCTATTGCCGGAGACCACATACCACTGCAACGCCTGTCTGCCACTGAACTGTGGTGCAAAAATTACTGTGTTCCAGTTTGAACGACGCTATAACTAGCGAAATTACTGGGGCAATGATACTTAAAACGCCACATTAACATAGGCCTACCTTTAGGTGAGCGTCTCGCTTTGTCTAATAAAAAAAAGCGTTAAAAGAGGTTGTAGTTTCATCGTCGTCCACTGCTGGACATGGCCGTCCCCAAAGATCTCCACATACAGTCGGCATGGCCTTCGTTATCGCTGGGCACTAGGGGCTGCCGTATGCATTCAAACGGGAGGATTTGGGCCATTTCCCACCACGCTGGCCCAATACGGGTTGGAGGAGCCAGAGCCTCGTTTGTTGAGTAGTAGGGTGCATCACGAGCAGATGAGGTTGGCTTGGGTCCTGTGAGTTGTGGATTTGACCAACTTTCACAGTGTCCACTGAGTAACCGCCGGCTTCAGCGACGGCCTCGGCGACATCCTCCTCAGTGATAGAGTTGTCCAGGTCCATGACCCGGATTTCACCCGTTTTGTAGGGCCGCGTTATCCCGACCCCCGTTTCGAACAGGGCTTCCTGCAACAAGAGGACACTGGTGCGTTCTTTTAGAGATCCCGGAGTCCTTTACAAGCGCCGAGGACGGAGTCGATGTGGTTTTAGTGGGTGTTCCGGCAATGCGCCGGCGAGTCCCACATACCCGCCCGTTACGCGGCGGGAAGTCTAAATGCATTTCCCATTGTTAAAAAAAAAGGGTTATGTGAGTTGTTGTGCAGGGCCCCTTACACCAGTGTAGTACAGTTGTAGTTTAAGTTGTGGTTGTATCCGAGTCTCTGTGCGGAGAAAAGTTTGTTCAATAGATATTATTTTTAGATACATCTATACTCAATAAAATTGAGACGTCTGTTGCATACCTAACGGCTATTCCACGTACCTGTTCCACAGGTGGTGGGTCTCTATTGCCGGAAACGTACCACCAACAGTACCTATTTCTGCTGCCAAACAGTGACGTGTAAAGGATTTTTTTGTTCCGGTTTTAAAGTTGTTGCTGGTGGAAATACTGGGCTAACAAAATGTGGGCGACGACCACAATGAGGTGTAATGTGTATCATTTTAACTAACATCATATTTCTATGACAAAGGTATCCCATATATATTAAAGTATTTTTTAAATTTTTTTTTTGTTATTGTTACAGGAAATCAAGAAATGAAACGGAAAAGGTGTAACAGTTCATCAGCTGTCGTATGGTGACGTGTCCGGTGGCGATCTAACCGCAATGACCTCTGGTGACGTCACTACGATGCGCTGCGTCCTCTTCTGCCTCCTCTCCCTCTCCTTGAACAGGAACCTTGCGTTCGTGTTGGACAAACAGAACCCTTACTCCCAGTTCCGAAAATGGAACGCCGGCCTCAACGGCACCCTGGAGCTCGAGTTCAAAACGGACCAGCCTAACGGCCTCGTCTTGTATACGGACGATGGTGGCACTTACGACTTTTTCGAGTTGAAGCTGGTGAATGGTGCGCTCAGGCTGAGGTACAATCTCGGCGGAGGGGCCCAGATAATAACGGTGGGAAGCAACCTGAACGATGGACACTGGCATAAAGTTCAGGTACATTTTTAGTATTATAATTAATTGTAGTCTTTCTTACGTGGAAGAACTGATGACGGCACCATCGTTTGTCGAATGTCATCGTAAGAGTTTGTAATAAATGAGTTTATATTTATCTATATTTTTATATCATCATCATCATCAGCCGATAGACGCCCATTGCTGGACATAGGCCATATATATAAATACATATACGTAACACGTATTATTAATTGAGTTTTTTGTGCCAGAACAACATTGCTGTCCATTAATCTCAGATTTATAGCTCCATTTTATCGTTGACCCCATCCTCACTTAACATCACGTGATTTTGAGTTTAAGTAGTTCATGTTATTTACAAATTGTCATGAAACTATTTTTTTTTATTTATACAAGTATGTTCAATGTAACTATAATAGTCTCATATATCCTCATAAGAATTAGTTCCGTTGGTCACTACGAGTCTATGCCCAGTGGTGGGGTTGTATGTTTTGAATGGGTTTTCCCTTTTGTCAGGTTGCACGTAGAGACGAGCACACGTCGCTATCAGTGGACGGAATAAACCAAAGTAAAACGTCCCGCGGAAAGGAGTTCGTGTTCGGCAAGTTCAACACCAACTCCGACGTGTTCGTGGGGGGGATCCCACCTTCGTAAGTACTTTTATAATTTTTTTATTTTTATATTGATTTTATTTGACTATAATTGAAGTTGATATTGTGTATTAATAAAGAAAACAAATTTGTTATCTCCGTTTAACTTGGATTATATATTCACAGCACACCTGTGTTATTTTCTTTAAGTACATATAAGAAACTTCAAGTTAAACTTATACAATTTGTAGTGGTGGTACTCTAAGTGCTGGATCAATTCTTACTGACTTTAAATATAACATAAATATGATGAAGAATCCCGCGTTTCAATATCAACAGATCCGTACTTTGCTAAAGGAGTACATAAATAACCATCACTCTCTCCTAGTCAGGCAAAACCCTGAATTTTAACATTGAGTAGGTTGTTCATTTTATCATATTTAGTATAGTGTATAAAAATAATAAGTGGCAGTAGGCAGGGTCGATTGATCGAAGGACTGACGGCCGATGGGACAGTAAGGTGGTGGAGTTGCGCCCACGTACCGGTAGACGTAATGTGGGGAGGCCTCCCACAAGGTGGATCGACGATCTGGTGAGATTCGTGACAACCTACTAGATGCGGAAGCATATGTCCAGAAGTAGACGTCTATTGGCTGATTATGGTAATAAAAATAATAAACAATATTTCAAAATGAATACAAACTTAATTGGTAATACAAACACAGTGGTACGTAAGAGGTCCGGCACAACAACTTACGGGACCCAAGCCAACCTCACCTGCTCGTGGTGCACTCTGCTAATAAACAAACGAGGCTCTGGCTCCTGCCAATCGCATTGGGCCAGCATGGTGAGAAATGGCTTAAATCCCCCCATATGAACCCCCACAAACGACGAGTCATAATACCCAGCGGTGCCGGAGGCCATGCTTACTGCGGCTCTGGACCAATCGATGTGGAGATTTTTGGAAGAGGCCCATGTCCAGCTGTAGACTTATATCGGTTGATGATGATGATGACAAACATAAATCTTAATGTTCATTATAACATTGCTTCCGATACGTGAGGTCCTTGAAAAATAATTCTTATAAAATTACATTTAATGGTGCAGCATCGGTTACCAAGTTACTAATTAAATTTCAAATTACAGTAAACTATAATACACAGTTACCTATATATATTATTGAGAGTAATTTTAACCGCGATTAGTAATATAGATGGGGTAATTATTTGACTTTAATACAGACTGAGTAACATAAATTATCTTTAATGACGTTGAAACTGAAACGTTTATTTGTTTTTGACATCAAAGCAATTAATATGATTTTGTTTAATCTAACGTTGCTTAGGGATTATTTAAATTATTATTACTACTACTATTATTGTAGAAGTATCTTCATTAGTAGTTACTTGGTCTTGGTCTTCCTTGTGTTAAGCCTCCAAGAAGTGTGATTTTCAGTGAGTCTTATGTGGAGGTCGTTTTTTTTTTAATGCTTTCAGAGACGTCCGCCGATAAGTAAAACAGTAACGGAGGCATTCATTGATAATTTTTTATAAATACACATTTATACATAAAAGATATTTTTTCTTTAATTTAATTAAGCTACGAGACGAGCGCGACGTTCGCCTGATGACAAGCGCCTGCTCATAACAACGTGGCGGTAGTTACGATGATAAACACTGCACCAGATTGTGCTCGTCGCCTGAGACATAAGAAGTCGAGGCTTGTTACCCCAGTATTGACACTAGCAATAGCGCCTTTTAAACCGGAAGACAACAATGCATGCACACTACTGTTTGGAAATAGGAGCTACGATGGTACCTACCTAGTCGGTAGGTTTATCAGGGGGTGGGAAATCTTCTAAAAATATACCCTGCTTCTGAGGGGAAGCCAAGGTTATGTGGTATTTTTATCCACTAAATAGCAGTTTGTAGTTAATAGTCACCCTTTGTTACTTTACTAACTACAGCGCCGTTAGTATTGTATGTATTCGTGCTCAATAACTCACGGGATCCATGCCATGCTCACCTGGCCGTGTTGAATTTTGCTAATCAACAAACGAGGCTCTGGCTACCACCAACCCGTATTGCGCCAGCGTGGTGAGAAATAGCCCAAATCCCTCTAAACGAATCCCTACTCGATCGATGTGGGAATCTTTGGGTAGGCCTATGACCAGCTGTGGACGTCTATCGGCTGATCATCATAGATTGACTACTATTTGGGGGTATAACAGACGCTGTAGTTTTCAATACTGACTTTTCCGTATACAGTTTACAGCGACAAAGGACTACCATTAAATTATAAATTGAATGTTATTTGCGGTACTGCGCGGAGGGGAGCGTGATATTTAAATAATGGAGCAGGTTTAATATTGAAACCGACAAGTGTACTGTTATTGATTGGACTGGCTGTTAGGGTATCGAGCCCCGGGGGTATACATTACCTTTGAAACGCGATTGCCAATAACACCGTCTAATTGTTCCTTTGTGTAAACCCGAAGCAGCGCGGGGCTGTGCGTGAGGTAGACCGCGGTGTGTTTCGGTCATGTATCTATAAAGGTATCGGTGCTGTACTTCAGTGATATTTGTTTCCTCCTTCAAGGTATGAAACAGCACTTGGACTTGCATTTATCTTTACAGCCTCTGTCAAACCGTAACTGTCTCTGACGCTTCGAAGTTAACCAAGACCACATGCTGTTGAGTATTTTCGGTTTGTCTAGTTATTGCATTTTATAAATCTGCCACTATAACAACTGTTATCAATGCCTAACTTTAGAACTTTAATTATTTAATGTATACAAAAATTTATAAAATAAGTCACTTTTTGACTCGTTTACTTGTTATTGTCGGGATCGGCGCGATCAACCGACCAATCAGAACACGAGCTTGGTTTTAGGAGAGGGAATTGAAATGGTGGGAGAAATACTACCTGATACGATGATCGCTCCATTCCCGACAGTGTGTTGGCGGCGATTGAAGTGGAAGGATATCCTACCATAAGTTTTTCTTTTGTGAACCAAGTCAGTGTTATTTTGTTCGATAATTATAAAATGTGAGTACTACCCAACGATTCTTTTATTTCAAATATTAATCTATGTTAGACACGACACGGGTGATCCAGAGGCCGAAGGAATATTAAGATTTGTACGGAACAACATTGCTGTGTTCTAGCAGTCATCATATAGTGTCTTGTAATATACTGGTAACATATAAGTCCTAAGTTCACTTCCGATGGAACATTTGTTAAATTTGATCAGTTAGTATTTTATCAAACCTGTCTGATACTACTGTCGTATAAAACTGCAGCTAAAGCAGCAATACTGTGTTCCAACAGTCAACATGTAGGAAGTTTTGTTATGGAAGCTCCAAAATATATATTCTTGTAGGTATACTGTAACTATTTCAAAAGTATATTATTATATTTTCAATTAACCGCGACGCGTTGTCCCAGTTAACTCCGGTCCAAGCGGCCGCGACCGGATATAGCTGTGATACAATGTGGCCTTTTATGTATCATAGCCGAGCTTAACTGCTACCCCTGATTCCCTAAATTGGGACATAGAATAGTATTTCATTTTATCTATTAACTTTTATACCAGTACATAAATTAACCCATTGGTCATATCTGATTTTTTTTCAAGTCAATGTTTATAGCGTATAGAAAACCTTGTCATATAAAACTTTTACTTGTTTTTACGTCTTACTAACTTTGTCTTCCTAACTAGCCATCTTCAACTGGGAACGTAGGTGACAGCATCTTCAGTTGTATTATTATCATCATCATCAGTCGACAGACGTACACTGCTGGACATCGGCATCCCCGAAAGATCTCCACAGAGTTCATTGAGCGGGATTGGGCCTTGGCCTACCACGCTAGCCCAGTGCGAGTTGGTGGGTTGTCAGAGCCTCGTCTATTACTCGGCAGGGTGCACTGCGTGCAGGTGAGGTTGACTTGGGGTGCTTAAGATGTTGGGCGGAGCTCCCCTTACATCCCTTCAGTTGTGTACAAAACACTATTCTGGGTGCTACAAAATAGACCGACCTCTAGTTTCTGTTAGTAGTATTTATAGTTAATAATTTAAAGCATTCATAGCAATTTTTTTAAAAAAATTCAGTCGCTTTGTTAATGAATAGCTTGGGATATTTTTAGATGACTTAATAGTTGTTTGAGGGCAAAATCAAAATTGTGTTCATTATTTTCGGGTTTATTTACATTTTTAACTGTCTCATTTCCTCCCTGAACAGAGATTAAGTAATTATTCGGTGATATATGGATATCAGTATTATTATTTTGCCCGGATACGGAATGGTTTAAATAATTCTTGACTTATGTTGAGTAACTGATAGATTTAAATGTTTGCAAATATACCTTATATTATTTTGCAATAAATACAGATAATCTAATAATTTATCTTAGTCTTTAAAAAAATACAGCAAGTATCTAAAATTACGAGGGCCTTTTCGACAGCTAATTGTAAACTTATTCAGTTAAAGGCTTTGGTGGATGGGGGAGCCGGCCGGTAAAATTGTGAGACATTCCAACGTTTAAAATGAGATTTGAATCTACCGAGTCGTAATTAAATTCCCAAGTACCTCGGTAAATGAAATTCAACATGATGGAGTCAATTTGCTAGATTAATTTTGTCTTTTCGACGTTTACGTCGCTTGGTCGTATTTTTCATCCTGTTACAAGAAACTCAATTCCTTTCGTATGGTTTTTTTTAATAATTTTTAGCGTTTAAAATTTAAAAACGCTTTGATTTTAAAGTTCAAAATTCATTCACAAGACATAATATCTTCGAGAAGGATTTTGAAGTTATCTATTGTTGGTTAATGTACCATCTCGTTTGTTTTGTATATTATGTTTCTTTGCAAGATTTTCGATCTACAAATAAAATAGTTAAACTGTACATTACCATGTATACATTGAAGAAATGAAAGAGGCAGAACGTCTATCGGGTTCAGCTAAATTAAAAGGAAGTACATCGGCAGATATTTGAGACGACCGCGACCACGAACGTAAACTGACCACTCGGCTTAATCTCCTTTTTGTTTCTCGCAAACAAGACTCGGACAAACCGAAGCCGATTGTGTGCTGAAACTAACTGACCGAGTTTACATCGCCAGTCGACTATTAATGAGTACGTACCTGTGTTAGTGTTACCAATAAACCTTTGTTAACGGCTTTTTTATGTTTTTAGTTTCATCCATATTTTTATCATTACCAAAGATCAATAAGCGTCCACTGATCTGCAATAGCCGTCGTTAAAGATCTCGACATGATGACATTATGAATGCTTTGTCATAGTTCTTATTTTCTTAAGATCGTGTGAAATTAAGGTCAAAGATGTTATGTAGATATGTAACATCTTAATTTCAATAGAGGAAATGGTTGGGTATTTCAATCGGCTTGGGATGTCATTATCATTACCATAAACAGAGTCAAACACAAAGCATGCCAGAAGACTTCAAGAAACATTGAGCAGATTTTGCGGAGATCGTGCTGTACACGATGTTCAAAGAGCTGTATGTGCTTTGTGATGATTATGGCGTCAGGACAATTGTCAAGTGTCCCCTTGATAATGGACGCTGTAATACACTTGATATTTCAGTGTAATAAATAATTTAGTCGGGGTAGGCGTCGTATAACCGCAGCTCATATTTCTATCACTAAACAGTAGTATGCAAACATTAAGGTGTTCCGGATTGAAGGGAATTGTAGCTAGTGAAATTACTGGGGGAACGAGACAACGTATATCTCAAGGCGACTAGTGCAATGTGGTGCTGTGTGTTCCAATCTAATTAGCACCACATTGTTATAGGCATACGAAAGTCCCTTTCGTCCGGTCGCTTCGTTGAATAAAAATCATTTATCAGCAGCTTTAGTTACAATTTTGCTCTCGGACGCCTACGCTAATGAATATCGCTTAGGGCCCGATGTTATAATGGACAACTGTAAAGGCGACCTTAATGTCATATACCGATACCTTGCCCCTGATAGGCCTGCTCCAGCCGACTCATCAGAACGGCCGCTCGCCGCCGGCGGTGTTTATGGTCTAATTATTTCTTACGACGGTATTGTTTCAGCTTCATCTATGATGTCGGTTCGGTGGGAAATTAATTTGCCAAGTTTAATTTCTTTAGTCGCTTCTAAGGTCGTATTAATAGGTAATTGAAACTCCGTAGGAGAGAATTTAGATAATGTAATAATAAAGTTTTAATTGTTGAAAGTAACTTACTTTCCTTATAATATTAAATTAGTGAATTTCGTCAATTTGCTGGGATAAAAACATTTGAAAAGGTATAACGAAAAATTATATTACTGTTTCATACATCGATTTGTACGGTGGACAAGAACCCGTTATCGTTATTAATCAAGATGGGGGTAGTTCAGGCTCCTCCGTCGCAAGCGCCGCTGCAGCAAGCGGATCTTCGTCAGGTGGTTAAGAAATCAACATCTTGAACGGATTGTTATATGAATCTGAAGCTACAACTGCTTTCGCCACCGCCGCTGCTGCTGCCGCCTCAAGTAGTGGTGCAGGTGACTCTGGCTTTGGAGTAGGACAAAACGGAACTACGGATTACTACGGAACATAATTTACATGACTGCGTTCTGATCTTAAAAATATATTTATACAAGAGTTTGGCGATTAATTACTTAAACTTTTACAATAATGTAACTAAATGCTCCTTCGTCCTTCAGAACAAATTCTTTAATACGAATGTTAAGTTTTTATTATCAAAAAAATTATACGTGTAGTACATAGTATGATTGTATATATAGGGTGACGCAAAAATAACCTTATAAAAAGTACCTTATAACACAGGTAATAAGGTACTTTTTATAAGGTTATTTTTGCGCCACTCTATGTATGGGCGGCTCCATGGTGCTGCCATCTACCCTAAAATTAATGTAACAATATTTTTTAATGTTTCTGTATTTATCTCGATTTGAAACACAAAATATAAAAGACTTGTAATTGACAGTTTCGTTATGTTAACACTTTGTTATTTCCGCTAAAAGTCAGTAGGATTAAGGACTAAATTAATTATTTACGAAAATCAAGACTCTTAGTTTAAATAAATCGTCATTTTTATATTGTTCTTGTAATTAGTGTCAGAGATTTATAATTGTATTAATATTAAAAATAGTTATATTAGCGATCGATAATACAAGTAATCTATAAAAAACACCTGATTGTCACTGTTAGGGGCTCACTGTTATTCTGTCTCTTGGTCTGTACAACTCTTATTTTGTGATAAACGGATTATTTCCGTACTAAGGGGTTGTTTTTAATATGGATTATCAAGATAATCCCTGCCACCCGGCGTCATATACGTCTGCCCATAATAGTGAGGGGCGTTAAGAGAATATTTATATACCATCAAATGGCCTAGTCTAGGCGTTAGGCGATACTCTAACTTAATCCATTAAGTTTAAAACTAAACAGTGTGTAATATCTTTATACTACAATTTACTAGAGTATTCAGTATTGTTGTGGTACCTATAGTAGATGGTCACCGGCAGGGGTGATCTACCTTCACAACCACATTTTTATTTCAGGTGGGTGACCGTTACTGGAGCCCGTCTAGTTAGGTGCCGTTGCTCCTATTTCTGCCGCTAACCAGTAATATGCTAATATTACTGTTTCCTGGTTGGAAAGGCGTTGTAGCTAGTGAAATTATGCGATAACGCGGTTTAACATCTTGTCTCAATACGACTAGAACATGTGGGCTGCCAATATCAAGTCAGGTTGTTTAACATTTGAATCTAATTGTGAAATCTTTGTAAATACGAAGCAGGGTTGATACAGCGAAGCGGCCCGCCGGTCAGGTCTGCGGTCGTGTTCCGAACAGTTTTCGGTGCCGAAGTCGCTTCACATTGAAAGCTCCGCTCGTAAAGTTTATTTTAATGAATACAAGTTATTTCTAAGTTCAAAATAAAAGCGCTTTCTGACAGCCGCTTATATGTGACTATTGATCAAAGCCAGCTCCGGAGCGGGGGAGGCTGCGGTTGTGAAATATCATACTGTTATGTAGTACATATTGTCGAATTTGAGATGTGAGGATTCCGTGCAAGCAGTTTGTCTTCAACGCTCAGGTCCTTGAAAGAGCTGACTGTAAACGTAGGCTGATGACAACAGACATGCAAAGAAAGGTTGCATTTTTCGGACACCTTTAAAGAGGATCATTTAATGAGTTTCCAAGGTTAATCCTGGAGAGCAAAATTCCTGGTAAACGTGCACCTGGTAGACAACGCAATAAATGGTTTGACGACATAAAGGAGTGGACTGGGTTTGAATGCCATCAGTTAAAATAAATAGTTGAAGATCGAATTGGTTTTCTCAATCTGATCGCCAAACTTCCGTTCGTAAAGGGCACCTGATGATGATGATGATGTACATAGCTTGTTTTCGATTTGTCTTCTAAATAAAGTCCGGCTTTTAAAGCCAATTTGGATATAGTAAACATTTGTAAGAAGTATAATAAATGTTTTGTAGGTCTTTTAAATATCTTTTACAAGTCTTCTCTCAATCCATGAGAGAGTAATAAGTTTCTCGCTAATAGGTCTGGTTTTAGTATTAACTGTCCAGAGGTAATATGGTTAGCAGACGATCGTTAACTTCCTCATTAACTGTTACGAAATAAGTTTACTTATTAATTTTATCTATTGTATTTAATACTGTTTCGAAGTTACGAACGAATTTTCCATTAGAAGCTTAGGAGTTCTTTGGGGAAAGTGATGAAAACCGGATCGAAGCAACAAAGCTACTTTTTATTTTAATGTTACGTAACCATTTTGGGAGCCCAATTAAGGCTTTGAAAACAATCTCATCAAATCAAAAGAACATTAAATTCTTTTTACATGTATTTGTAAACAAATAGTTTATTAATAAAAAAAAAAACTGTTGTGGTTATTGGTCCTATAGTTTTGGAGTTAAGACGCAATAGACTGGTGGTAGATGTCAATTGTCAGAGACCGTCTAGGTAAGTACCACTGCAGCTGCTATTGCAGCCGATAAACAACTGTGAAAATATTACTGTGTCTCGGTTTGAAGTGCGTTATAGCTAGTGAAATTAGTTAAGGTTTCAAGGCTAATAGCACAATGTGGTGCTGAGTACCGTACCGACTGGCGGCACGTAGTTATGGACAGGTATGCGGTTGCGCTCATCTCGTCGATAAGTAAAAGAAAACCTATGTACATGTTAATGGGCGGGTGTTTCATTTGGCACGAAGTGAAGCTATGGCTCTTCTCGTCGCTTTCTACAATAAATATTGTTTAATAGTGTGACCGTCACGAAAGAAAAGTGAAAGCCGGTATCAGTTTGTACGCCGTAGGCAGTAGTTTAGCTGAAGCCGCACGCTCCGGGCATTAGTCAAGCGTCCCCCGGGCGGCGGACGTCTTCCCGGAGATTTAATGCAAAACGTTTTGTGAGGGAAACCGGCCGGAATATTTATCGAGGGCCCGCTTCCTTTGATACACCTCGCCTCTTGTTGTGCTGCGAACTGAATATCAAAGTGGAGCCGATGTAATGGAGTCATAGATGTTGCCGCACAACTGGATAGGTTTTATTGTTGTATTGCTTCGGGTAAGAGGTTATCGTTAACCGTTTCTATGATGTCATTCGGTTCATTTTTTATTGCTGCTGTTACTTTTGTACGACAAGTAGTGTCCAACGTCCTCCTCGTAATAATATTTTTTTTTATTCGAAGAAGCCTGATGGAAGAGCACCACCTCATAACAAACAACTAGTTAGGACGACATACACAGTACACGTCGCTTTAAGACATTTGTTAAGTAATTTTACTATATCGCTGTTTAAATTGAAACACAGTAATATTTATATCCTGTTATTTATCAGCTGGAATCTGAGCTTCATGTCTTACCACCAATGAAAATTCGGTCATTTATTCGATTATCATCTGTTATTTAGATCTATTAATAGATTTATCTTTCCGTGTTTTAAATTTACTACAACGAGATAACGTTAATGTTCTCTATTTGACGGCATCCGGTTAAACGAAATATCAGATTTAGATGAAAGTATTAAAAATAGAATCTCTAAAATGGTTATCCATTGAATGCCGAGCGTACCGCACTGCGAAAGCATCCGTAACACTTAGCGGTTAATTCCTGATGGTCGGTTTCTTTTCCAACTGAAAAATGTTGTCCTTTTAAGTTTCACATTAATAACTAATTAGTCTGTGAAGTGCTCTTTAATGAAATTAGGGAAATCCATCTAGCTGGATTAAATTCAAATTTCATTACATAAATACAATTGTATAAAGTGCTGGCTGTACAATGGGGGGGTAATGCATCGTCTTCCCTTAGTAGGAAATATGATTCGTGTTTTGTTTGAAATTTTTGTAATAGCTTTAAACTTAAGTACGAAAAAGAAGCTTAACTGGTGGTAGGTTTCTATTGTTCAGCCCTGTAGTTTCGGGCTATTAAGGGTAGGACTAAGATATTCCCTGCCTGTCGTACAAGGCGACTAAAAGGGTCCCCGGGTTCGTGAGCTTAGCGGGTAGGGTGCCCTCAGAGGTCAATAAGCAAGCCTTAGGAGGACGGCAAATGCTTGGCGGTCTTTTATTTGCCGTAGCACAGCGTGGGTGGGTGCTTTGGGCTTTGTCGTTCCGTGGGATGTTTTAGTTAGAGTGCAGGGGGCACCGGTGTGTTCCGTAGGATATACTGGAGCCCCTCCTAATGCACTGAGGGATACCACCGAGGGGGTTTTTGTGGGTCGAAGTATAATATAACCTTGTATTCTCCCCAGAAGTTGGGTATCTTTTAAGATTTCTCCTACGACAAAAAAAGGTCCCCGTTGCTGGAAACCGTCTTGGTAGGTACCACCTCAGCGGCTATTACTGCCTTCATACAGTTATGTGCAAACATTACCGTGTTCCTGTTTAAAGGCAGTTGTAGTTGATGTAATTACTAGGGTAACGATATTCAACATCTTAATTCTAAGGCGAAGAGCGCAATGTGATGCTGTGTATACTGTCCTAACTAATGCTACGTTATGGTCAAGCGTATCACTTACTCGTATCATCAGATGAACGCCCGCTCGTCTCGTCACTTAATTGAATAAAGGAATAGATTATCACTTAGCGCTGATTATAATATAGCGTTGTATAAAAACTCCACCGCACCTCTGTACCGGAAAGCGCAGCGTTGGCGAACCCCCCACTAGGTGAACAGTGAATATCAAAAAAATCGCTGGGAACCACCAGATTTAAACAGCCCAAGACCCTGTTTCGTGGAACATATTACAAGAGACCTATGTCCAGCAGTGGACGTCTATCGGTTGAATTGATGATGATAAAAACAATTTGAACTGGTAACCATAGTTACGGGTGTATAAATTATTTCTAAGGAAACTTATTACTTATTTACATGAATTGCTCAAATGTTCAGTAAAACAATATTAATG
Source organism: Ornithoptera alexandrae (assembly GCA_029030555.1). Lineage (NCBI taxonomy): Eukaryota > Metazoa > Arthropoda > Insecta > Lepidoptera > Papilionidae > Ornithoptera > Ornithoptera alexandrae. Next base: position 9,642,549 of record JARDVY010000298.1, read on the forward strand.
ATATCTTGAAACAAGGTTTAACGAGGCATCTATAATGAGGACCTCTTTGTTTACAAACACCCTGTGGTTATTTAAGTGTTGTATTCGATTCGACAGCTAGAAATGAGTGAAGTGGAGCACTCGCAATTGCTTTCAGAGAAATGTAATAATTGTGATTTATTTACTAGGGAGCAGCTTCCCGAGTGTTATTCATTCGAGAAATCATTTCCGATTCGCAATAAGCGCTGGGATCAATTTTTCTTATTAATGCAGCAGCTTAATCTGTTTGATTGTATATAAGATGAGCTGGTCGTTTTCTTGGGCGACGAGCGCAATGCGGTGCAGTGTAGATAATGCTAATTAGCGCCAATGTTATGGGCAAGTGTGTCACTTACAATAAGGTGAACGTTTGGCTTGTTTTTTCACCTTATTGAATAAAAAAATCGTGTGTAATACGGAGAGCGTGAAGAGAGAGATAAGAGAAACTGTCGACTGTCGGTACTGTTTAGAGCGTTATAGTAAAGTGAATATAATTCTTGATGGTGCTGGTGGATAATATATTGTACACATTATTTTTGTTATTAAATTTTTTCAAAATATACAAATCTTTAATATATTCTGAAAACAGATTTTGTGTAGTGTATATATAGTCCCAAAACTAATGCAGTAGAGATATGAACAGATTTCGTACGTCTACAGAAGATTAAATATATTTTTATGTTGAAGTTATAAAAATATTAGCATTTCCCCGTCCTTTTTGTTGACCTCGACACCCTGCAACTCGCTTTGGGGAAGGGATTTTGTAGAATCCATTCATAGCTGGCGTCCGAATGGCAGAAGGAATATCTCTACCAATTGTTGAGTGTTTAACCTCTAATAGTTTCGGAGATCTCGTGACGAGTCAACAATTCTCTGGATATCTCCTATATATATATAGATGGATGATTATATTGGGAAAGATGTCGTATTGTAAAGTTCAGTGATCTGATTATAGTTTGTTAGTAATCTTCTTAGCCCCTCATCTACATTCTGTGTACATTTTTGTACAGATCAATAAATTCGCTACGGCTTAAGAGAATCCTGCGATTTATCCGTTAGATAAAAGACTTTTTGCGTTTCTGGTGAAGGATAATTTATGTAAATGAGATTTCATCGAGGTCGAGTTGCTTTTTGAATCTGAATTTTATATTTTGCCTAATATTACCGCAGTCCGATTATTTCATAGATACGTTGAATGTCTATCGGAATTTCCTAGTTTAATCTAAAATTTTATTAGAATTAGTTTTATTACTTTGTTTAAAAACATTATATATATATAATGTTTATATATAATATAACTAGTCTGGCCATAAATACTGTTACATAAAAACTTTTTTTTTTCAACTTTTTAATTATTTTGGATTTGAAACACGTATATTATTTTAAAAACTTTTAATTTTGCGCCATTTCACATAGTTTTTTGTGTTCATTATCAAATTACAATATGGAATGGGGTGGGGGTGCAAAATAAAATAGGATTGCAGTGATCGCTTTGCACAAACTGGGTATGGAGCCGGTCCGCTCGCTCATATTCCAGACACTTCAAAAGCTTGCTATCAGCCGTATGTTCGTGTATCGTACTGCCAACAGATACAACAATATTTCCTCTGTCGAAGACCAGAAAAGTTCGGGGCGGCCGCGTGCTGTTAGAACTACAGAGGCTGTTAATGCTGTTAAAGCCAGAATTCGTCGAAACCTGATTAGGTAGCAAACAATCTTATCGCGAGACATGAAAATTCCCGCTAGGACTCTGTCGCGTATCGCGTGTTATAAAACAAGACCTGATGCTCGGTGCTCGGTGCTTATCGTCGGCATACAGGACATGCCCTAAATCAATCTTTACAATTAAATATGGATGGAGTGGATCGATCAAAACGAACAAACCTTCTGTCGCGATACAACAGGCAGGTGAGAGGCACACAAATATCCTCTTTACAGATGGAAACATTTCCACGATTGAAGAACACTACAATAAGCAAACTGATTAAAGTGTATGCTCACAGTTCTAAAGAAGCTGCTCAAGTAGGTCGGAAATGTACAACGTGGTCATCATCCTGCGTCAGTGATGGTTTGGTGACGCCGGTCTTATCAAGGAGTCATAAAACTACATTTTTGTGAAAAATTTGTGAAAACTTCAGCCAAAGTGTATCAATACAGTCTTGGATCATGTCGTGAAATCTCTCAGCAATACACTTTTTGAAAATATACCGTGGACTTTCCAGTAGGACTCTGCACCTTGTATCTGCACAATGCATGAACTACTCAAGCCTGGCTTGAAACCAACGTTCCGAACTTTATAAGAGCTGAAGACCGGCCCCCATCTAGCTCAGACCTTAATCCTTTAGACTTCAAATTATGATCAGTTTTAGAGAACATAGCCGCTCATAATGAAAAGGAGACATTGAGTCTTAAAAAATTTTTGGAGCAAGCAGTGGCGGTGGTGGAAATTTTCCTTGGAAACAGCGCGTAAATCCATAGATTCGTGATACGTGGCCAAACAGATTAAAGGCCTGTGTAAAAGCCAAAGGTGGCCATTTCGTATAGAATATTGTTTTTTATTTTTTTCCGAGTCTAATAAATATGTATGTATACATTTTAATAATATTACATTACTTCATTAAAAAAAATGCATTTCCATTTGTAACAGAACAGACCTTATGTAACAGAACTTATGGCCGAACTAAGTACAGGTGGCGCAAAAGTAATCCTCCTATCAGAAAATGCTATACATTTTGCCTTCATGTAAAAAAATTAAAAGACCAAATAAAAATAATCCACAAGAAGAATCAGAAGTTTTTCAAAGTTTTTCCTTATAACTTTGATTCAAAGTATAAGATATACAAGGTGGCGCAAAAATAACCTTCCGATGTTTTTTGGCTGTAATTTAAAAAAAAAATGAAAACTTTGATTCTTCTTGTGGATTATTTTTATTTGGTCTTTTAATTTTTTTACATCAAGGCAAAATTTATAGCATTTTCTGATAGGAGGATTACTTTTGCGCCACCCTGTATATAGAAGATATCCAGAGATTCGTTGACTGATCACGAAATCTCAGAAATTATTAGACGTAAACATTCAATATTTGGTGGAGATATTGCTACTGCCATTTAGAGATCAGCTTATAATGGATCTTAGAAAATTCCTTCCCAAAGGGTGTTGCGGGGGTATATCGGCCACCAGAGCGGGCGGGAAACAGCTGGATTTAATGTGTATTATTGTTTTTAAAATTTTCTTTTGTGAAATGCACAAACATTCTTATTAACCAGTAAATATAGAAATATACTTTATTTTTGCTTGATTTTTGGATAATAATGTTTATTAATAATGTATGGATGGATTGAAATCGTAAAATGTAACGTTTCGAATTAAATATTTCATGTTCCCTACAACAGACGGCGACCTGTCTCACAGTCGGACCTGGTTAGATTAGGTTCTAAATTATTCATTTTCTATTGTGAATACTGAACAAAACCGAGCATAGTTATGAAAGCCGATTGCTACGGATTTTAGTCAATTAGTTTCATTTATTTATAATAATAAAGATAGTTTATTTCTGTTTAAGTTTAACGATCCTAACATAATAATCATTAACAAAAATAAGGCTGGTGTCTTTTCTTTGGGCAATGATCACGGTTTCTAGAAAGATAGTTAAAAATATGAAGCAAATCTAACAAGAATTCTCAGCTTAATCCTGTTATATATTCCCATATGGGAAGTACTAAAGAATTGTGTCGTTCGTTCAGCAAGGTTTGTTTCATTGAAGAACATACCAAATATTGCTGAATTCCGCTTTGTATTTACCAACGACGTACCACTAACTTAAATTTATAACTTTAAAAACTTCAAATTTGTTAAAATGTTTTATGTCACTTTTAAATAGACACCCTGAAGTGTGATGTTTTTGGTGTGTGATGATTTACAGAGCGATATTTCAAAGTCACTTTCAAATGTATTCATTAAATATTTTTTTATACTACGAGACAAGTGAGACGTTCATCTGATAGTGATACTTGTGCCTATGGCAACGTGACGCTTGTTAAGATGAGCCATAAGATGATAAGTCTAAGTTATTACCTCAGTGATTTTATTAGCTACAGCGCCCGGACCGCAGTAATGTTTGCAGACAACTATTAAGCGGTAGGAATAGGGCTGCGATGGTACCTACCTAGATGAGCTCTGCCAATAGAGACCTACCACCAGTAAGAATATATTTATTACTATCCTTCTTTTAAATCCATGCTTATAATAATTTGAATACCTTGTGTGTTTTAATTAAATCTCTTTGCAAATAGATTAATAAAACAGTTTCATTAGCTGTAGGTCTCTTCTGTCGATCAGCGTGTTGGCAGGTACCGCCGCAGCTTCTATTTCTATTGCCAAAATTTGGTGTGTCAATATCACTGTGCTCCGGTTTGAAGGGCGATACAGATACTGACATTACTTTGTTAACGAGACTTATAATCTTATTTACTAAACGACGAGGATAATGTTGTCCTGTATAGATTATCCTAACTAAAGTCCGATTATTATATGCAAGCAAAAAAGCTGATTAATAATTTACATCATTATCATCATCCAGTGTGCTATGTAAACAAATATTTAATAATACTGTGGATACACTTTAAATTTATTTGTATAATTTTAACTATATCAATTAATTAAAAAAAAACCTGTTTCTAATTTAACGATGGAGCGACGCCTGGTAGAGATGGTATGGAATCGTTGGATACAGGTTGCATCAGATAGCCACCCTGGAAATAGTCTATGGGGGCCTATTCAGCAGTGGACGGTAATGATCTGAAATGATGATGATTGTAATTTCTTCTATTATCTATAAATTTTTATATCAGCTAGATTTAGAATAATATATCACCTTTAATAATTAAATATCTTGATTTATTTAGCAACTTGAACTCCGCCGGGATACCTTCGTTAGGAATTCTGTCGCGCTTCGGAAGGTACGTGCATTTATGTATATCTCTCCGAAATAAATTAACAGGGGAAAATATTTCCTTGTTCCTGAAAGTTAGTATTGAGTTGGGATTAACTGTCTCCGTGGAGCCAATGTGAGCCGTGTTTGAATTTAGATCCATAAAGGTATATCTGAATGATCTCCGGCAACGGGTACCTTCAAATATGTAAAGTATAATATGTATGACTTTTAGATAAATTTTATAATATAAATCTTGAGACGCTGTATGTGGCGTCGGATTAGTAGTCGGAAATGGTAATGCCGTGTGTCATGGTAATACTCCTATCGATCTGTAATTACTATATGTATTACTATAGGTTTATATAATCTAATTGCTGCTGTACATACAAGTCTTGTCAGTGTATATTTTATAATACTGTGTATTTCAGAATTTATCTAGAGTATATTAAATTTTGATAAACGATCGAGCTTGAATTACTCTATTACCATCTGCTTGTAAGTTACAAAGAAGAAAATTAAGTACATTCCCTCAACGTCGAATATACATACGTGATCAGTTTTTATAGCAGTCGGTGAAACGGTTTGGAAATTTACATACTCAAACAGGCTTTCGGTTTTAATATTATATACATACATAAATCGGTGTGTTATAAGCAGTAAATAAATAATTGAAATTATATACGAGCGTCTATGAAAGACTAAATTATGAGACACGTTCCAATGTGTCCCTTTACTTAAACAAACATGACATATCAATAAGAAATCAGATCGCCTCGAGGTTTAATCTCATCCGATCCTTTCCGTCCCACATTTCGCTGGCCCGGATACAAGTTCAGTTTATTTATATATCACTGAGAATATTTTCGTTTACATTCACTAATAATATTCCATTCGGGTTGTAACATAAATACGGTGGAAACGGCCTCCTTCACGCGAGACAGTTCATATGTTCACGTCACCTGCTAACATCGGATCCCGGGAGGGAAGTTAAATGATTATTCCGTATTTTGAGGTTACGGTGTAAAGACCTGGAGGAGTAAATATAGTTTGAGGTCATTAAATGGATAATGCGATATGAACTTTAAGAACAGTCAACTGAAAATCAGAGGGATACAAATGTTGCGTTACATATTTGTCTACAAATATATTTTTTTCTATACATTCACTTAAGCGACTAGTGGTTAGTTTCTTCATAAGAATGTATAATAAATTCATCATCATCTTTATCAGGTGATAGACTTTCACAACTAAACATAAACTATTCTCAAAAATCTCTTTACTGATCGATTCTGTGCAGCCCACATCTAGTTCTCGGTTGAACAATTCAATTAAGAATATAAAAATTGTAACATCCGTCTTAAGTGAGGGGATTAAATAAAACGCTATTTACTTCGTCTGTATCTCCATCGGGCAAATTAAAACGGACAAGTGAAATAAGTTGAACAATCTCCGGGGCACCATCGCCAGCTTTATTTGCAGCGGTGCAGCGCGCGCGGCGGCGGAGTGCACCCGCGAGATGAGCTCTCTTTATCACACAACCTTCAAATTTAATGCAAATTCGCGTAAGAGTTTCACACGAACTTTAATAAAACTAGACGAGAATGGTTATAAGATCGTAATAGAATGGTTGTTGTGCTTTCAAATCTAATATTTCATTTTTGAACCCAGCTGAGTATGTCCTTTAGAATTTGATATTCTGTATCAGCAATAATAGATATTTTATGACCGGGCGAAATATGGTGAACTGACCGCCAACCTTCGATAGTCGGAGAGGCACCTTAAGAAGAAGAAGATATTTTAGCTTATAAAACAATATTTACCTTCCCATACATCCCAGTTTGAAGGGCGCTGTAATTAGTGAAATTACTGGGGTAAACAGACCTAACATCTTGTCTGAAGGCTGGTCAATGTGGTGCTGTGTAACATTCTAACTAGTGCCACGTTGTTATGGGCAGGCGTATCACTTACCATCAGGTGAAAATCCCGCTGGTCTTCTATATGTATTAATATATATATATGTGTCTATAACTTTTTACGTGTTTTTTACCTGGTCAGTTGTTCTTATTTTCATACAGCTCATATATATCTGTTTAAAATTCCTGCCATTTCGAAGGTGTACTAGTTAGATAATTGATATCAAAGTTTCAATTTAAGTTGATCAGAGAAAAGTTAATAAATTCGAATTAATATAATACTTAAAATTTATTTAAAAATCTCTATAGAAGAGTATAAAATTAATAAAAACTATTGAAAAATTTTGTACATTAGAGCCTCCGAACATTTTTTATCATCATATAATGAGGAAGATGATCGCCAAACTTCATTTTGAACTGGACATCTTATGAAGTGACGACAATGAGGATAAAGTTTTAACTAAAATTATGAATTATTAAACTAAACAATTAGTATTACTTTGTTTATATGAAATCTGTTGTTTATGAGGAAAAAAACTTCGTAATAGGACTTTAAACTGGACATAAATTTAATTTATAGGAATAAATTAAAAATTTTTAGGTCTACCTTTTAGTCCTTGAATATTTTTTTTTATATGTAATCAAGCGAATAGGCGAGTGGGATGTTCACCTGAAGTTAAGTGATATTCCTGCATATAACAACGTAGCGCTTCTTAGGATGCACACTGCAACACGTGCTCGTCGCCTTGCTACATAAAATACGAGTTTTGACTTGCCTTACCCTGGTACTACATTACACTGGCTACAGCGCACTCAGACCGGAACTTAGTAATATTTGCATACTACTGTTTGTTAGCAGAAATAAACGCTACAGTGCTACCTACCTAGATGGTCTCCGGCAACAGGGACACTAACTACTACCAGTAAATTTTATACTAACATCAATGTACATAAAATGCTGTTTGTTTTATATATGTAGCATGAAAACAATATTGATATATAAATAGATTGTTGGTCATAAATTTTGAACATTTTCGTATTCAAAAAATGACCGCAATTTATCAAGCGGCGTGCGGGGGTGAGTGTTACGAGATTTGCAATTTTATTATTCACTCAAATCACTTTTGGTCCAATTAGTTTTAAATTGGTTCTATTTTTCAGTGCTACTGTTTAGAATTTTTTTTATTCATCACATCAATATTAGCTGGCGACATCAATATCACGACTGTCGATGCCCACTGCTGAACATAACATCACATTTACTGGTGGTAGGTCTCTGTTGTCGGAGACCGTCTATTTAGATCGCAGCGTCTATTGCACACGAGCAACAGTACTGTGCAAACATTACTGTTTTACGGTTTGAAAACAACGCCTACCTAGTGAAATTACTGGGGTAACGAGATTCAACACCTTATGTCTCAATGCTATGACCATAAAATGGTGCAATTTTTATCAACTAAACTAAATAAATGATTTAATTGCACATCCTCTTTTCATCGCTGAACGTCCATCCTTATGTTTTAAATATCCCAAGTTTGTGAAGAAATAGGTTCAGTTCCTCGCTCTTCATAAGAATAACAAAGGATTGCAACAAATTGCCGAAGTCAGTGTTCCCGTAAAAATGGTATAGGTGTCTTCAAAGAAAAATTTAATAGTCTATTTAATAATAATAACCTAATGGTTAGTGCGCCTTACCACCACAGATTATATAAACTACTTAAGAACTGGTGGTAGGTCTCCGTTTCTGGAGACCGTCTAGGTAAGTACCACCGCAGCGTGTTTTGTTTGCCAGCATACATTACTGTGTTTCGGTTTGAAAGGGTCTGTAGTTAATGTTAAATATATATAAACTTAGGTAGCGAGACTACATCTTGTCTCAAGGCTACATGCACAATGTGGTGCAGTGTGTAACATCTTAAGTAACACCACGTTGTTATGGACAGGTGTATCACTTACCATCAGGTGAACGTCCCGTCCGGCTCGTACCTTAGTTTAATAAAAAAAATAGAGGGTCCTGGTTAAGCTTATCTGGTAGATTAAAAAACATTAGAGCCATGTTCTTACAGGTGTAACTTACCCCCAGTAGAACGTCCGCTGATATCTTTACTTTGTTAAATAAAAAAAAATGATTTAATCAACTTAAATAAAGATAAAAAAAAACAACAGTGCAGATAAGTTATCGCGGAGCTAGACTCTGCAGTAGACCACATAACGGGATACGTACAGCTTCCCCTGGAGACCGACCCGCAGCATATTGCCTGATGTGTCATAACGCGCCCCAGCCATAACAACATGAAACGCGATTTATGTTTCACAGCGCGGTGAACTGCCTTTATAATTTTTTTTTTCACAATTTAATATTATAATGAATAATGTTACTAGGTGATAGGTCTCTGTTGCTGCAGATTTTCTAGATAGGTATTACGCGCAGCGCCTATTTCTGCCGCCAAACAGTATTAAGTATAGTTCTTTCTTCATAGTCGTCCATTATTGGGACATAAGAAAATGAAATTAGGGATATAACGGATCTCGCACAATAACTCGCGGGACTCAAGCCAACCTCACTTGCTCGTGGTGTACCCCGCTAGTGAACAAACGAGGCTCTGGCTCCCGCGAACCCGCAATGAATGGGCCAGCGTTGAGGGAAACGGCCCAAATCCACACATATGAACTACTACAAATTTGGTAATTTAGGGAAGAGGCTTATGTCCAGCAGTGGACTTCTATCGGCTGATGATGACGATATGAAATAAATAAATATATATTACTCTTAATGTTCCCCCTACTAGGAGTCAGGCTTTTCTCACAAGGAGTCAGGGTGTGTCAGATTAAAGTGGATAGATATTAATGGTGGTAGTTCTCTGTTGCCGGAGACTGTCTAAGTAGGGTACCACAATAACTTATATTTCTGCCGAAAAATAGTAGTGTTCGAACATTACTTCGTTCCGGTTTGAAGGGCGCTGTAGCCAGTGAACTTACTGGAGTAACGAGACTCGACATATTATATGTCACGAAGCGACGAGCGCAATGTGGTGTCACTTACAATCAGGTGAACGTCTCGCTCCTTTCGTCGCCGCGTCAATTTAAATAAGAGAGATTATCGAAAACCATGTGTATTCCTTTTCTACTTAATCTATATGAAAAGGAGAAAGAGTATTGTTTGAAGTGTGATAAACAGGTAATGTTTTAATGAAATTAAATATATCTATATTACATATGTCCTTCATTACTGGGGCGAGGGTTGGCGGAAAAAAGGCTTTTAATTTGTAACACTTGGCAAGGGTAGAAGACAGACGGAGCTGTCCCAGTGAATTATAGTGGAGTCGAGACGTACTACTGTTACGTCTTATGGCGATGAGAATTATGTAGAGCTGTATAATCATAATGATTAGCAACTGATAGTTAAGATGAAGAGTTAAAAAGAATTTTTTTTTATACAACTAAGCCACGAGATGAGTGAGACGTTCCCTTGATGATAAGTGATTCGCCCGCCTATAACAAAATGGCGCTAGTTACGATGATATACAAAGCACCACATTACGCTCGTCTTCTACGATGTAAGATGTCGAGTCTTATTACCCCAGTTATAACACTAGCTTCAGCTCCTGTCAAACCGGAAAATAGAAATGTTTTCACACTTCTTTTTGGTGCAAATATAGGCGCTGCGGTGGTACCTACTACCAATAAAGTTAGTTCAATTAAGTTTCTTTTGGGGTTGTAAGGGCTCTCGTACGACAACTCACGGCATCCAAACCAATTTCACCTGCTCATGTTGCACCTTGCTAATTAACAAACGGGGCTCTGGCTCCTACCAATCCGCATTGGGCCAAAATGATGGGAAATGGCCCAAATCCCTCATATGAATCCCAACCTAATCAATGTGGGAATCTTCGGGGGAGGCCTATGTCCAGCAGTGGGCGTCTATTGGCTGATGATGATGAAGTTTCTTTTGTAATTTTTCTTTGAATATGTAGTATATTAAGCATTAGATACTTTTTATTAACACCATATCTTCATCATCAATATCAGGCGATAAATGCTCACAGGTGGCCATAGTCTTTACTCAAAGATTTCTACTCGTATTTGACAGTTTTGTCCTGACTCCATCCAGTGGTTTTCCCCGGTCTGCCGGAATATGGCAATAACAACAACTAAACAATGTTTTTATCATCATCAGCCGACAAACGTCCACAGCTGGACATAGGCCTCGTCCAAAGATCTCTAGATTGATCGCTCCGGCACTGCCTTCACCAGACAGTCTGCATGGCTTTCTGTACTGTCGAGTACCAAGGGCCGTCGTTTGTACGCGTTCATATGGAGGGATTGGGCCATTTCCCACCACGCTGAAATAATGTGAGTTGGTGGGAGCCAGAGCCTTGCTCGTTGATTACCAGGGAGCACCATGTGCAAGTAAGGTTGGTAGGGCTCCTGTGCGGGAACCTTTACCCCTCTATTCTGTTTACATAACTTTTAATTTCAATTGGTGATTTCGTGGTGCACTCTGCTGATCAACAAACGAGGCTCTGGCTCGCACCAACCGTCATTGGGCCAGTGTGGTGGGAAATGGCTCAAATTTCCCTACATAAACCCCTACAAATGTGGAGATCTTTGGGAGAGGCTTATGTCCAGCAGTGGATGTCTATTGGATGAGGGTAGTGATGATAAATTTTAGTACACCATTATTGTAAAAATGAAAGTATATGCTTAAAGAGGATTCGTAAAAGTTTTATAATAAATTGAGGTCAAAATTAACGATGATGACGATGAGCGAGGCCAAGTGTAGCTTGCTTTCTTAGCTTTGGCTTTCCAATGTAGTCGAAGACAAGAATTGTATATGGCTTAAATTTTCAACCCTTTTCACATCAGCATTTAATAATAGGCTAAAAATTAATAGATGAAATGAAATACTATTCTATGTCCCAATTTAGCGAATCAGGGGAAGCACTTAAGCTCGGCTATGATACATAAAAGGCCACATTGTATCACAGCTATATCCGGTCGCGGCCGCTTGGATCGGAGTTAACTGGGACAACGCGTCGCGGTTAATTGAAAATATAATAATATACCTTGGAAGATACTATATATTTTGAAGCTTTTATAATAAAACTTCTTTTATGTTGACTGCTGGAATTGCTGCTATGGCGGAATTTATTAAAATGGGAGTGGTAGCTAGATAGATAGATTTGAAAAAATCCTAGCACCGGTCAAACTCCAAAACATTTCCCATAGGAATCGAACTCAAGTCCACTATGGAATGTTGGCTGTTGACCGCCTCGAAAGCATCTTCTCTATCATTGTCTTTTTTGTCTTGGATAGAACGGCTCCTTTCAAGTAGTTCCTTTACTTGAAATTAGCCGGAAGGAATTCAAGTCTTTAGACTTCACTTCTAAATAAACTTTCGATCTAGGTCTATATGCTAGAATTTCAAAATTGCTTTGACTATAACCTTGGCTTATTGCAGACAAAAGAAACTAAGCTACAATTTACTGAAAGATTGTTTCATGATGTCTGTGATGCCGTGATGCTTAGAACTGTCACGCGACACACGGACCGAAATCCGTCACGCGAAGCTTTCCGATATATATGGCTTTAGTTCGTATAAATATATATTTTTTGTTGTATTGATGTTATCACTAATATTTACAAGTAGCCGCAATCGTTCGACAACCTACAGAAGCTTTAATATGTTAATTTGTATAATTTTAAATGACTTCATTCAAGGAGATTTTAAACCAACTCGATATGAAAAAATTCACAAGTAAACAGAGTTAGAAAAGGGTGGATAGTCGACATTATCAGGACGTTCAAAAGTGGGTCGATGCGAGAAGTTATGGATCGCATTTGGTGGAATACATTGAGGAAGACCTATATCCAGCTGTGGATAAACAAAGGATGATAATGATGAATGATGATGATGAGGGATATATATGATCAGAAAACTACCTGTAGTAATTTCTTCACCAGTCTGTTTCATCATATTCTTACATTATTAAAGCGTAGTTTAATTATTCAAACGGTTTAAATAAAACAATGTTCAATTTAGTATATATATAAAAAAATACTTATTTGTACGAATAACACGCAGTGTTGGATAGCTCCTCCCGAGGTGGACTGATGTGGCGATCTGGTTAAGATAACGGAAAACCATTAGAAGCGGGCAGCATAGGACCGATTGGAGTGAAGATCTTTGGGGGAGTCCTATGCCTACGCGAAGACGTATAAGATCATACGATGACGTTAAATAAAATCTGCTTGATATTTTTCCTATCAGTTCTCAAGGAAAGAGTCCAGATCATTAATTCACCACGCTGACAGTTCACGAAAGCTGTTATTCTTGGTCCATAGCTGTTTCTTCTAATGTTATTAATAGTATGTTTATTCTTTATTGTAAAGGTTCCGTTTTTATTTATTTAATACTTACACCAACCAACAAACACCCATCCTTAGTTACAGCGCAGAGATATGACACCTGACCATCATCGGGCTGGATCACTGATTCAAATTAGTACAGCCTGCGATGGAGAGAGCGATGCTTGGCATTCCTTTAAGGGACAAAATCCGGAACGAAAAAATTCTAATGAGAACTAAAGTTGTCGGCGTAGCTCTTAAAATCTACAAGCTGAAGTGGCAGTGACGGCCGATGGGGGAGAAAATTCTTGGAGTGGAGGCGATGTATGAGTCGCAGAAGTCTAGCACGCGTTCCTTCCAGATGGGTCGAACACATTATCAGGGCGGTCGGAAGTGGTGGATGCGAGAAACAGAGGATCGCATTTGGTAGAATACATTGGGGAAGGCCTATATCCAGCATAAACTAAGGCTGATAATGATGATGATGAAAACATCTAGTACAATAATACAATTGTATATTCAGGTGTCTGTTACGAACTGGTAAAACAAATACATTAGCTTCTAATAAAAATATTTGTAGCCCAGGCTCGGTGCACGACACTCACGCGATTCAATCACGAATCCTGTACATTAATAACGAAATCATTCCTTGAATAATTGATGTGCTCGTTAATATCTTTTTTTTTTCAACTATGCTGAGTATTTGGTAAGTTTACTTGAACGTTTAAATTTTTTTTTTTCCTCAAACTGATCTGAAGAATGAGAGGGTCACCTGATGACAAGCCATACGGGTACCTATAACAATACAGCGCTAGTTAGGATGATACCTGTGTTATCACACTGTGCGTCTCTTTGAGACATGAGACGTTAAGTCTCGTTACCCCAGTAATTACACTAGCCACAGTGCCCTTGAAACCGGAACACATTAATGTTTGCATAGTACTGTTTGTGCGGTTGCTATAGGCTCTGCGGAGGTACCTACCTAGACGGTCTCCGGTAACAAAAACCTACCAGCAATAAATCTGTGTGATTTCATTTCTTTTTTTCAAACGTTTCGTAAATAAACAAAATCTGTAATAATTGAAATGATTTTGTTAAATATTATCTTGGTCAGCATCAAAGCCAATCTCACCTGCTTGTGATGCACTCTGCTAATCAACAATCGAGACTAGATCTCAGCAACCCGCGTTGGGCCCACGTGATGGGAAATGGCCCAAATCCTCTATATGACTTCCTACCCAATCGTGTTGGACTCTTTGGGGGAGGCCTATAACCAGGAGTGGACGTCTATCGGCTGTTGATGATAACCAGCATCAAATTGTTTTCGGTTTAATATAATCTCTTGATTACTATGTATGTACTAAGTCTTTACACGTACAATAGGCATATTGTCGACTGGTCTAGCATTTAGTTAACAAATTCAAATTTAGGCTTTTGTATTTGTATTTCGTATTTACTGTTTCATTTGTTTCTCCCTGACATCCCTCTCTTCACAAAATGGAAAACTTAATATCTCGCGTTATTTGCTATGAGTTCCACTGCGGCACCAGCGCTACAGTAACAACTCGAAGGATTAATGACTGTACGGCAAGTACTGAAAAAAAAAAAGGAACCACCAGGCTACTGCGGCAACTCCGTCCGTACGTGATAGTTGCGAAAACGCACCTAGTTACCGAGCGACTCTCAACCGACGACTCCTCGACGGCACTCCCTGAACCGGCTCCTCCCCTGCACAACCGTCCGATGACTAGAGGGCATCTCGAGACACCCATCGGTGCGGGGTGCAAATAAAATTTTTCCCATTCTACCTCATACCGAACAAGAATTTATGATTACACTCGTATCATACGTAATTCTATAAATAGTTTACCACCAGATACCAAAAACAATGAAGTATGTTCGGGATCACACCGAGCGATGTTGAAAAGGTAGCTCATTGCAAACCGGCCCGGATGTGACCTAGGCTACGACGACCGTATTATCCAGATAAACTTTACTGGTTTTTGGGTAATAGTTTATATTTCGTACATATTTTTTCGTTTTTAAAAAATGGTAGTTATGTATCCCGCACCGCACCAGAGTATAGAACTTTGTGGACGAGATTAACTGCTGAGTCCACACATAGTAATGCTTATTGTCGCGACATTGAGTCAGCACAGCTCGGCGCTCAGCAGTAACAAATAGTCGGGAACAAGTGGAGACATGAATGACATAAAGAAGAAATATTTATGATTGTAAAAGAATTATATTAGAGTGATATAGGAGTGTCCAGTGGTGGACATCTATCGACTGATGATGGTGATCATGTAGTAGTACGTGTAAAGTAGTCAAGTTAGTCTGTAGGAACGACGTTATATATACAGCTCTATATAACAATTGTTGTCTTTTTAAAAAGCTCTTAGTTGCTTCATAAAATTTAACTAGGTTTTAACCCACTAAACAAACCCTAAGCCAAGGCAGTCCAGACAGGTTTTAAAGAATTAATACATTCACTCAAAATTTTCTTAGCAATGCAATCTATGAACTACCTATAAGATAGCGGAAGTGCATAGTAAGAGAAGGAATCGTATTATACATTTTCACAATATCCTAATTACATATAAAGTTTTAATATAATATCTTATGTAGTTTTATGTGTATAACTCATTACTATAATAGTAGTTAATATATGCAGTATAGCGTTATTATACTCGGATTGTAAGCTGCAAAGTCAAATAAATCCGACGGAGCTTTGAGACAAGACCTTAAACTTCATGTTTGTTGATACACAAAGGTTCTCGATCCGAGGCACATATGAGCCCGCATACAAACGGAGAGCGTAAATGATTATAGAGCTTTAATATTAACGTATCTAAAATTGCTAATCGTCGCCCGGGAGACAACAATGACGTTCAAGTTTTCAATTACAACTTAAGGGTTCTTTTTTAGAGCAATTATGTTGTAATTTTTTTCATATATTTTTTTTGAGGAGGGAGGGGTGTAAGGGGTCCCACAAAACAACTTACGGGACCCAAGCCAATTTCGCCTGCTCGTGGTGCACCCAGCTAATCAACAAACTAAGCTCTGCGTCCCACCAACACGCATTGGGCCAGCCTTATGGGAAATGGCCTAAACCTTTCGTGTAAATCCCTACAAACAACGGCTCCTGGTGCCCGTAGTGCAGACAACGCAGGACCGATCGATGTGGGGATCTTTGCGGAAGCCCAAGTCCAGCAGTGGACGTCTATCGGCTGATGACGATATTTTTTTTGTGTACGATGGAATGTGCCCTACGGACAATGTTTATAATAAACCTAATTAACTTTTGTTTATTATATATATTTACATAGGGAGTACTTAATTGATGAATAGTCATTAATGACTTCAGTGTGTCCCTTGCAGCTGGGTGGAGTCACCGGTTTTTTACAAAATACCCCATACATAATTATTATCTACGTTAGTATAAATACATGATGCTTTGACTTAGTTATCGTATTTTGTAAATACTTTGCGAAAAAGAATCAAGAATATATAAAGTAACGAGTAAAAACATCTACGAACAACACCTACGTCGTAGCTGACCTCTACGGTTTTCTTTACTTAACGAAGCGACGGGACGAGCGGATCGTTCATCTGATGGTATGTGATACACCTGCTCATATATTACACACTGAGTCATATTGCGCTCGTCGCCTTGGGAGGCAGTATGTTATGTCTCGTTACCCCAGTAATTATACTAGCTATAGCGTCATTCAGTCCGGATCGCGGTAATGTTTACACAGTATTGTTTGTCGGCTGAAATAGGAGCTGCGGTAATACCTACTTTACTGTAGTTAGTAACTTTACTGGGGTAACGAGACTTAAGATCTTATGTCTCAAAGCGACGATGTATGCAGTGTATACCATTTTAGCTAACGCCACATTGTTGTGGGCAAGTGTCAAGTCACTTAACATCAAGTTAACGTCTTGCTTGTCTCATTGCTTCGTTGTATAAGAATAAACCTAGACTATCTTCAGCAACGGAGACTTAGCACCAGTGGTACTCAGTGCTAGTAGTGTATATAGCACCGCGATGAGAAACTTGCTATTTTTATATTTTTTCTTTATATTATATTTATGTATAAATAATTTAATACTCCTAAGTTAATGCTAAGTTACATTCACATTTTCCTTTATCTCTAAGCATCTTGATTGCATTTTTTTTGTTTTATAAGTGTAAAAAAATACAAAATCTGTAAAGAAAATAGAGTTAAACATGTATAGTTTATAATCTAAATATTGATGTAGTAGTTAAGCGGTTTTCTGGAACCCGCCAGACTCATCTGGATCCTCCAAGTCATATATAAAATTTGGTTAAGAATTCTTCTTCACTCAATAGTTGAATAGTGTTTATACAGTACTTGAGAATAATTGATGCGACCCAAATAGAGTCCGCTTCAGGGGCTGGGGCGGCGGATTTGTGTCGCGACTCGCGCTGGCGTGGAGACTGCCTCTTTTAACTTCAGTCGATATCTGACTATTAGTACAACACTATTCGGGAAATTTTATTATTGTTCCATAAAGGTTCAACTACATTAACTGGAACTGGCCCTGAGATTTTCAATTACTAACTGTGATTGAGCGTAGTTGGGTAGATCGGATCTTATAATATAGTGATCAGTAAGTTTTATTGTTGCATCTTTTCGTTGATGTTAACAATGAAGAATAAGTCTAGAATACTTTTAGATTTGAAATTCCTCCGATGATGGCGGCATAATATGTCTTAATCTAGGGCAATGTTCATCATCATCATCATTAGCCGATAGACGTTTACTTCTGGACATAGGCTTTCCCCAAAAAATCTATTTAGTATTATATCTCGTTGTTTCAAAGGCTAATTGAACTGATTTCTTTCGCTTATTTTTTTTTATTCGACGATACGATACGGGCATTATGTTCAGCTGTTGGTTAATTACACGCCCACCCCTAACAACGCGGTGCTAGGTAGGATGCTATACACCACGCCACATTGTAGTCTTCGCTATAGAGTCGATATAAGATGTCGTGTCTCGTTACTTCAGTAATTTCACTAGCTACAGCGCCTTTAAACCGGAAAACAGTAATGTTTGTACAGTATTGTTCATCGGCTGCAACAGGCGCTGCAGTGGCACCTACCAAGACGGTCTCCGAAAACAGAGACTTACTACCAGTAAAATTTGTCTGGATTTAATACACTTGTATCAAAAATATTTGATATTTTTTTATATATTATAATAAATTTGGTACTTTTTTATATATTATTGATGAGACTTTGAAGAGCTTTTTGCGGGCATTCTTTATATAGGCACTATATTGGAGTCGTTTATCTTGTAATTTAAAACTTAATTTCTTTATACGTATGAAAATTTACCATTTTTTATAAGATATTTTATAAGACAAGAGATATTTTTTGTAATAGTTATTCAACATTTCATTGATCTGTGTATTACTGGCGTGGCGCTAGCTTGCATGACTTAAACAGCACTAAATTGTGTTCGTCGCTTTGAGATACATTAAGTCTCGTTACCCCAGTAATTTCACTAGCTACAGCGCCATTCAAACTAGAACACGGTAATTTTCGCACACTACAGTTCAGCGCAGAAACAGGGGCTGTGGTTACCTGGTCTCCGACAACAGAGACTTACCGCCAGTGTGATGTATTTATAAGATTTGAATATGTGAATATGTGTTGGAATATATTATATACATCTGATGTGAGCTGATACGAAGGAAAGCAGGAAAAATTCCTCTAGTCTTCAATGAAGGTTTAACAAAAAAAAATTGTGAAGATTAACAGAGATACTTAATTCAGGATACCTTAATCTCTCGGGACCATATTTATTATTTGATACGACAGCTTTAATGGGAAGGTCTTTATTTCGGCAGCATTATTGCAGAGGGATGGGATGGAGTAGTCTTAGGAATTTTAATTGAGTTTTCCTAAAGAATTGTGGTCCAAACGAAACGCGACTTGCGGACTCTTACTAAAATTGTTAATAATATAATATTTTACTGGTGATAGGTCTCTGTTGCCGGAGACCGTCCAGGTGAGTATCACCGCAACGCCTATTTCTGCCGACAAACACACTGTGCAATCATTACTATGCTCCTCTATGAAGGCGTTGTAGCCTAGGATAATTACAGAGGTTACGAGATTTGACAACGTACGTCTTAAGGCACACAGTGGGGTGCAGGGGTGCGTCATCCTAACTAGTGCCGCGTTATTATAGACAAGCGTAGTGTTACTTTGTCGAATAAACAAATCTTAGTAATACATCGATCCTTTAGATCTCTTATTGGGATTTTCACAAAGGACCACATTAGTAGTTCGCTTTCAGACGTGTAGTCCATATTGTTACGATTTATTACTCTAGTAAATATAGTTTTATTATACCTATAGAGCAGAAGGCCATAAGGGGCTCCGCACAACAATTCACAGGAGCCAAGCCAACATCACCTACTCGCTGTGTATCCTGCTAATCAACAAACGAGACTAGCTCCCACAAAGTCGCATTAGGCCAGTGTGTTAGGAAATGGCCCAAATCTTCCCAATTGAACCCCTACAAACGAAGGTCCGATCGATGTGGAGATCTTTGGGGGAGGCCTATGTCTAGCAGTGGAGGTCTATCGGCTGATGATAACAGAGCTTTTTAATATAAGAAAAGTAAATATGAACGATATGGCTTGGCGATAGAAACAGGCGCTGCGACTGTGTCCGGTCAGCTTCAAGTATTTTTTTTTATCTTATACATTATATAAAGAATCTATTGTTGTTGTATAATCTAATGTTTATCTACCTGGTTACCATCACGTTTATGAGCTTTATGGAGGTTTATATTATAATTTAAAAGTATGAAGATTAATAATGCGGTAAAATAGTTCCGAAAAAAGGGAAAAGTGTATTGTGAAAAAAAAAGCTTCCGTTTGTAAACGTTTGATGAACTATTTCTCTTGTATATTTTCGGCTTCTTAAGCTTATACCTTAAAGCGTTAGATTCCACAGAAGTTTTCGAAATAAGTAGAGGGTGCTGTAAAATATGGTGCCATTAATACAAAAGTACTGTCTTTTTCCTTTTATCCACTCGGCGAGCTGGTGCGGGATTGCGCGGGATTATGTCTTCTATTTAAAATTTAACAGAGAAAAAATTCGCTTTACGATGTCTTACTTCAATGGAAAAGAGGTCCAAGTCTTAGACGTTTTTATTTATTTCATTCCACGAGATGAGCAAAACGCTCAACCGATGATAAGTTTACGCCCGAGGATAGTAGTGTTTTTTTTTGTTCAATTAACCGACGAGACGAGCGGTACGATCACCTGATAGTAAGTGAAACGCCTTCCCATAACGTGATGCTAGTTAATATGATATATACTGTATCGCATTGCGCTCGTCAATTGTGACATAAGATGTTAAGTCTCGTTACCCCCAGAAATTTTACTAGCTACAACGCCTTTCAATCCGAAATGTAGTAATATTGGCAGATTACTGTTTGGCTGTAGAAATAGACGCTACGGTGGTAGCTCCCACTAGAAAAATGTAAGGGGGTATAACAATCTATATAGGGGTATAACTGATGCTAGGTCCCTGTTGTCGGACACCGTCGAGGAAGGTGCTATCGCAGTACTTATTTCTGCTGCCAAACAGTAGTGTGCAAATATTGCTGTGTTCCGGATTGAAGGACGCTGTGGCTAGTGTAATTACTGGATTAACGTGACTCAAGATTTTGTCTTAGGCGACGAGCGCAATGCAATGCGGTATATAAAATTTTAACTAGCGCCATGTTATGGGCAGTCGTATCACTTACCATCAGGTGAACGTCTCGTCGCTTAAATATATAAAAGAAACATAATGATTAAATAGCTGATAAAATGCTACAACAATAATATTAAAAAGACAAAGGTAACCATTCTCTAATTAAACATTAATTTTATGTCTCTATATTATCTATTAATACCCACAAGTTAATATTCTCTCTCTCTTACTCATTGTAATAGTTTTCCTCGTGGGGTTGTACCATCCCCTTACGGCATTTAAACATAATATAATTATTCTACTAAATATAGTGTGTTAAATTAATTTTAACCTGTTTTTAGAACATACAATGTAGATATTTTACCTATATCATTATCAGCCGATAGACGTCCACTTCTGGACTACCTCAAAGATCTATCTAAAAACATATATATAGTAAACGCAAACAAATATACTTAAGTTTTCTATTTATTACATATTTTTAAATTTTTTTAAGCGATGAGATCAGCAGGACCTTCACTGATGATGAGTGATACGCCTGTCGATAAGAACGTGGCGCTAGTTAGAATGGTATATACTGCACTACATTGCGCTCGTCGTCTTGAGACGAGATGTCGAGTCTCGTTATCCCAGTAATTACTCTAGCTATAGCGCACTTCTAACCGGAACTTAGTAATATTTGTCGGCTGCAATAGGCGCCGCGGTTGTAACTAGATGGTCTCCGGCGACAGAGACTACCACCAGTAATATATTTGCAGATATTGTTAAAAGTTAAATAATAATAGAGTTAATTAGGTTTAAACTGTTTTCTAGAGTTTAACCTGAGCATCTTCATATATTTTTAGGTTCTAGCATTTGACTACGATCCCACTAGATACTATGATTAGATAAAGATCTATGTTGTGTTTGTTAGTAAAATGCACTAGTCTAGAAGTAGTCTGCATATTCTCTTTATATTTCCCTTCATGTAGGATGATAAAAACCGTCATTCATAGAAAGGTTGCATTTCTCGGACACCTTCAAAGCGGATCCCTTTATGAGTTCCCAAGGTTGATCCTGGAGGGCAAAATTCCTGGAAAAGGTGCACCTAGTATACAGCGCAAGAAATGGTTGGACGACATCAAGGAGTGGACTAGGTTTAAATACCATCAGTAAAAAAGAATAGCTGAGGATCGAATTGGTTTTCTCGATGTGATCGCCAAACTTAAGTTTGAAGGGGGCAACTAATGAATGAATATTCTCTCTTTCTCTCTCTTATGGATAATTCCTGTACGGAAGCACTGACGCCGGCAATCTAATCCTTCGTTTCGGTTTATCCGAATGATAGTAAAGGGATGGCAGTGCTCTATTCAATCGTCTTTCAAACAAAACAAACGCACCACAGATGAACGGATTAAGTTTGAGGGTTGAAATACATTGAATTGTCTCCTCCTCACTTAATTCGGCGTCTATTCTTTTTGAAAGTCAGTCTAATTACGCCAGGGTCGTGTCGGCGGCAATTAATTCTGTATCTCGTCGGGTGCCCCTTGACTCGGCGACTCATAATTGAACTTTGAACTACATCGAGCCACTTGACACCGCCCGCATGGCCAAGTCTGCAGCGAGAGAGAATATCGCGCGGGAGGAACGGATTTCCGATGTGGCTTTTATTGTGTACGATGATAGTTTGGTTACTGGTCTCAGTTTTGCAAGGATCGACCGATGCTTTCCGTAGATCTGTCCTGGAGTCTCGAGCTTTTAAGATTAGGTGTATGGTAAGCCATGCCTGTCCTGGAAATCGATTAAAAGGACCTACGCGTTCCATTGTTCCAACGTCAAAGACGAGGTGGTCTTATACATGTTGTAGCGTAGCAAGGGTGTCGAGGTTGGTTACGGTCCTATCAGGGACGTGCTTAGGCCTAGTGCAGGGAGGTACTGGTGCGTTCGGTAGACTATCCCGGAGCTTCCAGCAACGCACTGAGAACGACCACTGCGAGGGTTTTAGTAAGAACAAATCCTTCATAACTTTGTCTTCTCCCAGAAGCATGGTATCTTTTAGAGGATTCCAAAAGATGACAAAAAAAGGTCTCTTTTGCCCCAGATCGTACAGGTACTGCTGGAATTCTTCGTGTAATGCCAACTACTTTAATTTGGTACCAGGTTTCTCTTGTTGAAGTCTAGTTGGTAATCACTGTAGTTCTCATATGTTCAGCAGTGGACGTCCATCGGTTGAAATGATGAGGATGATGTACAAGTACTGTGTTTTGTTTTAAATGGCGAAAGTACTAAGGGTACGAGGCTTGATATCTTTTTAAAGCGACGAGCTTAATGTGGTTGTAGATCATCCTGACTTCTGCCTGAAGTTCTGCCCTTGACAACGTACTATCACTTACCATCAGGTGAACAATTCATTGTACAATGAAGTATATAAGAACTCTTTTCCAAATAATGAAACGAAATGAACAGGTTGGACGTCCTGTTCATTTCGTTTCATTATTTGTAAAAAGGATGCTCTCATAAGGTCAGACGCCAGTTATGATATTGATACCGCATTGCGCACATTGCTTTAAGATGCGAGACGGTTCTCGTACTGTTGCTGCGATTTCTAAAGATACAGCTTCCAATACACCGGAAGTGAGATTGCGCTCAATAATACTAAGCAGTAGTGCTTCCTTAACTGACTAAAGAGAGAGATAGGTCTGTACTAAATTAAATAAATGATTCTCGATGGTATGGTGTGCGTCAGCATGTTTACACAACCTTACACAGTGCTCATCATCTTTACATGTTAAGTAATGCTAAGGTAAGTAGGCAATAGAGATATTTGTTTGTTCTTTCTTCTCTTCACACAAGATAGATCCTTCATCCCTGTTATTAAATAATAACTTGAAGTTTAAGTATTGGAATAACTTTCCGTCATAAATCAGAAAATTACTTAAAACATCATCAACTATACTTATTTTTTCGTTAATATTTATTATGATAAATAGGTTATTCCAAATCAAAAATATTAATTATTATATCTCTCTTTTCTCTTATTTCTGCTTTTAAAATATATGTCAATAATATTACTTGGGGTGTAAGGGTTCCCACACAACAACTCTCGGGACCCAAACCAACCTCACCTGCCCGTGGTGCACCTAGCTAACCAAGAAACGAGGCTCTGGCTCCCACTAACTCGCATTGGGCCATCGTGGTCGGAAATGGCCAAATCCCTCGATATGAAACCCTACAAAAGACGGCCCCTGGTGCCCGGGGATGCGGGCAGCGCAGGACCGATCAATATGCGGATTTTTAGAGGACGTCTATGTCCAGCAGTGGACGTCTATCACCTCATGATGATGATGATGATGATGATGACTCTATTACTTATTGCATATGTTAATATCCATACGTTTATTCAATAATTTTTAATTTAATCTTTACCCGTAAGCTCAAAGGATTTGATCCTTTTTATGTTTTTCATCCCGCCGTTTTATGATTTTCCGCTTTACAGATCAAATAACTGGAGATGAGTTATAATGTCATGGATTTATTTCGTTATATTAAAAACGATTTTAAGTATTAACAGTTTAATTTATTTCATACTGATATAAATAAAATGTACTCGTGGTAGGAATGCTTTGTGTAATGCCACTTACATTAATTTTGTACCAGGTTTCTCTTGTTGGTAATCACTGTAGTGCTTATTAACAAACGAGCCCCTAGCTGCCACCAACCCGCATTGAGGGAAATGGCTTAAATTCCCCCCATAGGAACCCCTAAATACGACAGCTACTAGTGCCCAGTGGTACCGGAGGTCATGCTGACTGTACGTGGAGATTTTTGGGGGAGGCTTATGTCCAGCTGTGGACGTCTATCGGCTGATGATGTTGCCCTATGTGATTTTGAAATTATTACATTGAACGTACATCCGTTTGGTGCTTTGCTTATATGACAATCGTCAAAGAAAATACTGGTTTTTAGGGACAGGTCCCTATGTCCCTATAAATGGATATGTCCAAACTTTAAAAGGCGCCTGTATTAGGAGTGAGATGTATGTTAATATCTTTTTCCTACAATAGAAATTTATTTTAATTTCATGTGTTGAGGGTGTGGATGGTGAAGCGTTTTCGTCCAGGATATTCTGGTAATCATATGTTGACAACCGGAAGATAGCAATCCATTATAAAGTACATAGAGTATGTAAATGGCGCCCTTGCGTTAAAACGATTTAACTGATTCCGTAGTTACTTTCGTTTTAAAATGTTAAAACCTAGAGAGTTCATTGTTTTATATGAAAAAAAAAGTTCAGTTGTTTGATGATGATCGGCTGTTTTCTGCTTAAAGAAGTAATGCAAACGTTTTTAATTTTGTGTATAAAACCTTAGTATCTATCTCTGTTCATTTTGAAGTTCCCGCACGGTTCTAGCGCATAGCTATGAAAGTTGGCAGCGGCGTTGGTAACTTCCACTGTAGTAGGGCAGGGTTGATCATGGAGTCGTGTGACACGTAGGACATCCGACGCTGTTGTCTTTGCATAATGAAGCGAAAGAGGACGGCGCGTGACGAAGTTTCAAGCATCAGGACCGTGTGATGCGAATTGATTACAAGTCACACGAGTTCGGCGCTACAGGAACATAAAACTTTATCGTGGCTTAAATAATACTTTGATCGTGGTAGGTTTATTTTGTGTAGCCTAATATGTCCCCGATTTATGAGTGAAGCAGTCTCGTCACAAGTCCTCAACCTCACATATGCTTTTTGTTAGGTCTCTGTAGTCGGAGACTATCTGGGTAGGTACATCCGTAGCTCCTATTTCTACTGCCAAAACGTGGTGTATGTTCCGGTTTTGAAAATTTAACGCCACATTGTTATGGGCAAACGTATCAATTATCATCACGTGAACGTCTTCCTCTCCTAATCCTGTCATAGATTAAATAAAATATAACGGAAAGCGGCAAAATTTGCTATGAAAAACTATCGAGGGAAGCCTAATTTTCTCATCATTATGTTCGTCATTATTATCATTGTAGTGATGATTATATACAGTAATTAGTAGATACATTATACAGTATCATTATATTCTTCTTCGTTTTTGTCGGTATCACTCTTGACAGAGTGGTCGTGGTCATCACTTCTGGTGTTGGACACAAGTTTAATAACACGTCGTCATTCGTCTTTGATGGTCGCCTTCCTAGTGCATTCATATAGTAGTAACGATGATGAGTCATTAACTGCCGTCTTTATGTGGTCAGTCCATCTCATACGCGTTCCTCCTCGTGGCCTGATGCCCTCAACCTTTCCCTGAACCACAAGTAGCTTAATAGCTACTTCCCCTTGGCGGCATACGTGGCCAAAAAATCATTATATATCATCATACTAAAATCATAAGATAAAGATCATTGCATTAAGATAGGCATGCTTATCAACAGCAAGTAATCAATTCACAATGATAGTCAACTTACGACGGCTTTCGTTCTATATAAGTATATTGTTCTTAAAGGTTTTTCTTCGCTTTAATAAGGAACGGTCTAAAATTCCGAAGGAAGCGCTTCATTCATACTAACGGAAGCTACCCGCAATAGACGTCGCGACCCGATTCCGGTCCTTTAGAAATGAGAAAATAGAATTCTATTCATGGCTCAATACATCGTATTTCATGAAATAGGCGAGACCTTTTCACGTCGCCCTTCATTTTCTTATATGGCTCGAACAAAAAAAAAGTTTATCACAATGACGATTAATAAAGAGAAAAATGCTCTTAAAGTAGTCTCGGGCATACATCAGGTGCTTGCATATGAAATTAGCGTTTTGTCGTACTGACCACTTTGATCTGAAATATCTCCGCTTTGGTTGAGAATTCCAAATTCGAATTTATAAATTCACTTAGCTGTATAAAATATATAATATATAATGTTTCATAATTATAATAAAAGTAAACTATTAATAGTTTAATGAAGGTAAAGGAAAATTATGGGAGATGTTAAGACATCATAACTTGCCCGACCCTTATTGTTTAATGAGGGATTTAGTTATTATTAATAAATACTACTAATACTTATATTAAAACAAAGCTTATTTTGTACATTATATATATATATTAAAAGAAAATAAGCTTATTATAATAATAAACTTCAGCGACGTAGTGAAGAAACCAAGGAATTGTTAAGCGTTGATAGCATGAAAACTGGTTTTAGGTCTCTGTTGCAGGAGATTGTCTAGGTGGGGTACAACAGCAGCGACTATTTCTGCCGACAGACAATAGTTTACCAACATTACTGTGTTCTGGTTCTAAGGGCGCTGGTGCTACTGTAATTAATGAGGTAACAGAACTCAACATCTTATGTCTCGGGCAACGAGCGCAATGGGGTGCAGTGCATACCATCTTATCTAGCGCCACGTTGTTTTGAATGGGCGTTCACTTACCATCAGGTGAACGTGCCGCTCGGCCTGTCGCTAAATTACATAAAAAAAGGAAACGATCACAATGATTAATGCTGATAGTTGTACTCCGCTTCTTATTTCTGTAACTAAACAGTACTATGCGAATATTACACTGTTCCGGTTTGGAGGTTGTAGCTAGTTAAACAACTAGGGCAATAACACTTAAAATCTTGTATTATAATGAAGACCACATTGTTGTGCTGTGTATATCAACCTAAATACCGCAACGTTGTTATAAGCAGGCGTATCAGTTACCACCAGGTGATGAGCTCACCTGTCTCTTATTAAAATACGTACGTACTGTAGAAATTAAAACATGCACGTTATGCCACAATTTTAGATTCTAAGTATTTTACCTAGGACAAAATAAATAGCAAGTGCTTAGTCCGATCTAGAAACATTAATAATGTTCATGTCGTGCTTAATCCGAGACTGAGCGAGGGATTATCTGGATTGTGTGTCGCGAGGAGCCCGCGCCGTCTAGACCGCCGCGGGGACCTGACCAGGCTGACGCTCATATAAACACAAATATTATATAAACACATGTTCATTCCTCAAATATATTTAGACTTTCGTGTAATTTAGTATAGTCATGAAGAAAATGAATATATTATTTAGTTGCTTTATATAGGAACCAAGAGCGGTCTAAGGCTAAAGAGGGCCCTAGGCAACATTGTAATCACGGGTCTAATTTTAGTCATGACACATTGTGTTTGGTAGTTTGGTTCTAATTTTTGCGCCATAAAAATTACGAACCCTAGACACGTGCCTAGGTTGCCTAGGCCTTAGTCCTCTCCCAGCTCTGTAATCTCGGGCTAGTACGAATAGGACTAAGGTAAGCCCTGGCTGTTGTAAAAAGCGACTAAAAGGGGCTAGGAGTTTCGCGGACCTTGAGGGTGGGGGTCTATATCGCTCAACAAGCGAATCTGCGTGGTTCGCCGTATGGTTCGGAGATGGTGCCTAGAAGAGTTAAGCCCGTCCTCAGATACATGCTAACACAAAGTGTAGAGGGACACCGGTGCGTTCTATAAGAGGTCTCGGAGTCTCTCCCAACGCACTGATGCAGATAACCGAGGGGATTTTAGTGATTTGGAATCTCTCCTAACCCAGACTTTCCCTCGGAAGCAGGGTATCTTTAGAAGGTTTCTCTCCTTGGATACAAAAAAAGGCCTTAGGCCGCCTCAAGGAACGTTGTCAACGAACAAAGGATATTTAAGCAAACTTGTATTTAACAAAACTAAAAATTTAGTATGAATTGTATCAGTTTTTATTATTCGATAAAGCGAGGAGACGAGAGATATTCGTGTGATGATAAGTGACAAGCTTACCCATAACAAGGTGACGCTAGCTTAGATGGTGCCCTTAAGACTTTAGATGTTAAATCCCATTACCCCAGTAATTTCATTAGTCACAAAGCTTTTAAAACTGAAGAAATGAATAAAATTACTGGTGATAGGTCATTTGCCGGACACCGTTCAGGTAGCACTGCAGTGCCTATTCTACCGCCAAACAGTACCGTGGAAGTATTACTGTATTCCTATTTGAAGGGCGCTGTAGCTTATGTAATTGCTGGGGTAATGACTCTCAAGATCCTGTGTCCCAATGTAGTGCTGAATATATGATCCTAATTAGCGCCGCGCTATTATGGACAGGTTATTAAGGAGAGACAACTTACCATCAAATGAGCATTCGGCTGGTGTCGTCGATTGAGTGAATAAAAATTAATATTTAAAATATAGCTACTGTGCTCATAGTATCCATTACTATCTTCACCATGACTACTTCTTTTTATTCTTTATACAATGTGCAGCTTCATTACAATGTGAGCTGTAGTTAGGACGATATATACAGCACCTATGCAGAGCTCATCGCTTTAAATTGGAACACTGTGATGTTTACTCGCTACTCTTTGAGACCACAAACAGGAACTGATGTGGTACTTACCTAGATGGTCCCCAGCAACAGCAACCTACCACCAGTAATTACTGGTGAATTAAAAAAGTAAAATGATGTTCCGTCCCAACAACTCACGACGTCCAAATCAACCTCATCTGCTCGTGGTGCACCCTGCTAATAAAAAAACGAGGCTCTGGGTCCCCCCAATGGTGGTAAATTCTTACCCGATCGTGTGGAAATTTTTGGGGGAGGTCTACATCCTGCAGTGGACGTCTATAGGCCGATGAAGTAAGATGTTAAGTTTATATCAAAATCGGTTTTCCAGGTCTAATATCCTTTCTACGGGCATCAGTCAGCGGGGCTGCTTTGTCCTTCCTTTCAGCGAGCAATTTATCTTTAATTGAGTGCCTATCCTGTCAGCGATTTAGTCGTTGTCGGCTCGCCATTGTGCACCTCTGCTGAACCATATTGAATGATTGCAGCCTTTAACGAATTACAAGTCACACTTGATTCGAACATCAAGTTACCACACATATAGCTACATATGAAACTATCGTGGACTATGTTAAATTTGTAACTGTGTTCAATGATGGTAGGTCTCTGTTGCCGGAGACTGTCTAGGTACGAATAGGTACTGTCGCACGTCCTATTGCAGCCGACAAACAGTACTGTGCAAATATTACTGTATTCCGGTTTGAAGGGCGATGTCTTTAGTGAAATCACTGAGGTAATTAGGTTCAGTGTGTATTATCCTAATTAGCACCATGTTGTTATGGGTAGGCATATCACTTATCAGGTGAGCATCCTGTTTGTCTCGCCGTTTTGCAGAATAAAATAAAAACGAACACATTTACACGTACAGATTTACTATTCAGGTCCATGCGAAAGTTATGTAAATATCGTCATATAAATAACACTTTACTTCACAATAAATAATACAGTACCTCTCACGGATCCTAAGAACAGCTGTTCATTCATTCAGAACCCTTACTTCGTCTAACGTTTGAAATCACAATGAGTTAACTATCACTAAGGGTGTAAGGGGTCTCCCGCACAACAACTCACGGAACCCAAGCCAACTTCACCTGCTCATGGTGCACCCTGCTAATTAACAAACGAGGCTCTGGCTCCCACCGACCCGCATTGGGCCAGCGTGGTGGGAAATGGCTCAAATCACCCCATATGAACCCTCACATACCACATCCTCTAGTGTCCAGGGGTACCGGAAGCCATGTTGACTGTATGGGGAGATATTTGGGGGAAGTCTATGTTCAGTAGTGGACGTCTATCGGCTGATGGTGTAACTATTACCATTTATAACTTAACCTTCGAGGATAAACAAAACTTGTAACTGGTATAATACTACATTTGCAAGAGAATGTTATTAAAAATTAATGAAGAAATTCGTATTATTTTGTTAATAGTTATCAGTGTATTATTAAGGTCTAAAATAATAAAGCTGATTGCTGGCAACACAATTAGATCCCAACAGGAGCAGCTCTCGCGCAAATCTAATAGCAACTCCAAACTCCAGCTGGCGCTGCGTTCAAGTTGTTTCGCGTTTTCTTTAACGTTCCTTTATTAACTTTAGCTGTTAACGGAGACAACAAGCGAGATTATATATATATATATATATATATATAAAGCACGTATATTTATTTCGCTTAAACGAGACATTCACCTTACAATAAGTGATACACCAGTCCTCGACAACGTGACGTGAGTTATAATGATATACACAGCACCACATTTTACTCGTCGCATTGAGACATAATAGGGGTGTAAGGGGTCGTACATAACGACTCACGAGACCCAAGCCAACCTCACCTGCACGTGGTGCACCTTGATAATCAACAGACGAGGCCCTGGTTCCCACCAACCCGCATTAGGGCAGCGTGGTGGGAAATAGCCCAAATTCCTCTATATGTGCCCTTACAAACGAAGGTCACGGAAAGCCGCTGGATGCGGACAACGCAGGACCGATCTATGTGGAGATCTTTGAGGAAGGCCTATGTTCAACTGTGGAAGTCTATCGACTGGTAATGATGATGATTGAGACATAAGATGTTATGTCTTATTATCTCGGTAATGTTTGCACACCACTGTAATCATTATCAATCCACCTCGATAAGAATATTCATAACACGTCTTTGTTCTCTTTCATGTCAAATTTTGATATAAAAAAAAAGATCTATTTAATTTTTATTCCTTCATAAAAAGAGTTATGTTAACATAAATTAAAGCAAGAAGATAAAAATCCTGTGAAAACTACAGTGTATTATTAATTAACATACATAAGAATATATATTAATTAGATTGATGCACAACAATTAATCAATATATCTTCCAGGTACAAGGGTCGTCAAGGCTATGTTCATTTCTTCATTTATGGGAAATTTAAATCCATTCTCAAGCTTCTCCGCTCGGAACATCATTCTTCATGAAATGGAGACCAGACCGCATTATCATGATTAATCATTCACTCCTGTTCTATTAAACGTAGAGCCAGCGATATCTCACAACTGAGAAGTTGAAACGTCTACCCTTTATTTTAAAAATGCTCCTCGCGGCTTCTCCAACCACCCCATCTATCTTTTGAGAGTTGCCACAGCTGCTCCTGTTTCTGACGCCCAACAGTAGTGTGTTAACATCACTGTGCTCTGGTTTGAAGGTCGATGTAGCTAGTAAAATTACTGGGGGAGATTTAAAATATCATAATCATCAGGTAAACTATATATCTGATGCCATGTTATAGGCAGGCGTATCGCTTACCATCAGGTCAGCATCTTGTTTGTCTTCTCGTGTAATAAAAAAAATCACACTTGTTGATCAATGCTTACTAGGATATCATACTTTGTTTATATACAGATCTGTTCGCCGTTTCTTTGTTCAGCAGACGTACAACTAGCACGGTGCTTCCCAACCTTTTTTAATCCCCATACCAGTAATAGTAACGATCATACAGTAATCAGAGGAGGGGTAAAAACCCCTCCTCTGATTACTCTATACACCCTACTAAAAATGAGCCTTCTTTCTCTTATACTCTATGTATTGTCAGCCTTTACTTCAAAATATACTCTACATCTCTCTGTATTCATACTCCAGCTTCTTGGTAAGGTACTAGTAATAAAGTCTAGTTTAGGCTACACATTGTAGACTAATACATTAAAATAATGTTTAAGTTAACTATATCCGCTGTTACCAATATAATTTTCGAGTACCTCAGGATAGAAATTTCTGCACTAGAATTATGGTTAAGGTTTTTGAAAGCAACCTGCTTGCTCATTTTGCTTAAGTTGTATGTAGGTTAAGCCCTGATGGCTAAGTTTGTAAGAGGTATACGTTATGAAGGGCTGTAGCTTTTTTTCTCATTGAGCTTAAGCTCCTGGTGATGGAAAACGTCGTAAAGTAATCGTTATGTTGCAAAGGATATCAACTTGGACTTGATCCATTGGTGTATAAATGACCTCGACTCTCTCCTTGTGATGAAAGACACCAAATCCTAGCGGTAGGAACATTTATTTATATACAAAAGAAACAAAGAATCTTTGTTTTTGTTATTAAATAACTTTAAACTGATTCATGTAAGCTTATCTAACAGCAAGTGTTTGTTTCCTCGGTTATTTTATAAAGTTCTCTAAAGAAGTAATTACCTAGGTGGAACTTATTGTGTGAATAAAGTCTCACGGCCGGCTGCAGCTCAATTAGGGATGACGACCCCCTCGCGGCTGACATTTTAATAATAGCTTTTTTAAACTACAGCGAGCTTTTAGACATTTTGTAATGGGTCCCTAAAAGTCCACGTTGAGAATCTCTTCTGCAATTATTTAAATAAATATTTTTCGTATAATATCGTGCTTTAAGCCGATGTGCTTTCCTGCATCCATGATTACGGGAGGACAGAGCTGACTGATGTCCTAACGCCATGGTCATCACAGAGTACCAGCAGCTTTTTAATTATTATTTAAAATCCAATCTACTTTGAGTTAGAGAACTTGAAGTCTTCTAGTGCTATACTTAGTATTTGATTTAATTTTATTAATAATAGCATTCAAAGCTGGTGGTATTAAGCATCACCAACCTCGGTAGGAATATGTGTTATTTTTCAAAGGATATCATCATCACCAGCCGATATACGTTATTATAGGAGCTGCAAAGCGCTAAAAGGGTTGAATCACAAATAATTAACTAAACGCAGTGGTGTTATAATAAACATTCTGTTGCCAAAACTGGTATAAGTAGGCACCACCGGAGGTTCTATTTCAGCAAACAAACAGTAGTGTGAAAACATTATCCACTATTATCTGGTTTCTATTTTTTATTCCATTAAGCGAAGAGATGAGCGCACCGTTCACCTGATAGTAAGTGATACGCCTGCCTATAACAACGTGGCGCTAGTTAAGATGATATGTACAGCACCACGTTACGCTCGTCGCTTGTGACATAGGTTGAGTCTCGTTACGCCAGTAATTACACTAGCTACAGCGCCCTTCAAACTTGAACATAGTAATGTTTGCATACTACTGTTTTTCGACAAAAATGAGGGCTTTGTTGGTATCTACACCTACCCTTAATTAGGCCAATTAAAAACAAATCTGAATGGTTTTATGCCTCTTCAAAAAGCATAATTGTACACCAGGATAACAATTCACAAAAATCTGACACTGCTGACAGCTGAACCATGGATACGGATAAATATGGCGGCCGGCGGTGAGGCGCGATTGGATGTAAAGCGATTTGCGAACGGATTTACAAAACGTTTTGATTTATGAGCACCGATGTATTCTGATATTGGCGTACGAGTGCACTGGAGACCTGGTGTGGCTAATTCCACTTTTGAAAAACGTACAGGTACCAGCTTGCAGAAAAAACTTAGTAAACATATGTAATGAAAATGCGTTTTTTTTGTTCGTCAATCACGTGAAAACTAGTGACAATCATTCTTCAATTTATTTTTGGAATTTCATAGATCCTTCATTTTATTTCTGAATAACTTTTATATTCATTTTCATTTCGTATTACTTATGCGGTTGCTATAGTAACAGTTGGTATAGAAAGCCATTTGCGGCCTAATTTTATTTTACGGTCGGCAAAGCAGCCGGGGAACAGCTCGTATTATTGTATGTATGTACTTGATGGGTACAACAATAATTATAACTCATAGATAGATGAAATTGCCGTGTCATCATCATCATCTAAACCGATATACGTCCACCACTAAACATAGACCTTGTAATGTATTCCACAAAACAATAATCTTATGCTGTTACAACCCAGTTGCTCTTGGCGGTCCTTTTCATGGACATCCTTCTATGGAATACAAAAGATTGACAGATAGAAGTATCTATATATCTATCTACTTAAGTGTGACTTTCCTTATTAGTATTAACTATATCAGTGGCTTAATATTTGTTTTCTAACTTAGTAACTTAGTCTAGACGGCATCTACATGGAACTCTCAAATTGTAAATCTGTTGCTAGCATATTGCTGCGTATCGACAGTCTGCATGAGAGACAAAGTATATTTCATCAATTGTTTTAGATTTAACTTTGAGAATGAAACCTGAAGCGAAATTACTTCAATGTTATAAAGAAAAATAATTTAACGAGGAGCTTTAAAACTAATTCTCTCTTCTGACATTTTAGCGAATGCGAAAAACAATTCTCGCTTGCTCAGCTCAGCATCCATCTTTGTGCGCCGGGGACAGGGCGCTGCGATTCATCTTTCTCTTTTCCTATTAGACGCGCTGGCAATATATCAAAGCGGGAGAAGTGACGAGCTGACCCGCATCTGGGGCTGCGGACGGAAACTCCTTGAATCATTTTACACGTTTTGAATAATTTAATTTCCGTAAACCATAACAAACTGATGGCTTAGTCTGTAGGTGCGTTGGTACGCGGAAAGGCGCGGGTTTGATCCCCAGTGAATCTGAACTTCTGAAGAAGGCACTTTTTTTTTTCAATTAATGGACGATACGAGCCGGACGTTCACTTGATATATATTGTTCCACATTGCGCTTGTACCCTGAGATATACGATGTTGTCTTGTTACCCCAGTAATTTCACAAGCTATAATACTCTTCAAACCGGAACACAGTAATGTTCAAACAGTACTGTTTGGCGATAGAAATAGGAGCTACGGCGGTATCTGTCTAGACAGTCTTCGGCAACAGAGACATCACAGGAAATTTATATTCCTTTTGACCTAACTTACCCTGACTCCTTATGAGAAAAGGCCTAGTAGTGGGAACATCAACAGCATATTTAATCTTTTCATTTAGTTGTGTCCCAATGGGCAGGTTGGATGAAATGGCGACAGGTTATTGGAACGATTTGTGATCCACGAATGGCTCTCAAACTCAAGAGACAGATCTACAAGTCGGTCGTTAGACCTGTCGTATTGTATGGATCTGAGTGTTGGGCCACTAAGGGTTCGGATGAAAGGAAATTACATGTGGTTAAGATGAGAATGTTAAGATGGATGTGTGGTGTGACGAGGATGGATAAAATTAAGAATGAGTATATTAGAGGAAGCATGAAAGTTGCGCCAGTGACAAAGAAGTTGAGGAGTAAGAGGTTAGCGTGGCACGGGCATGTTATGCGAAGGGATGAAGGACATATAACAAAGAAAGTAATGAGAATGAATGTGTATGGTTATAATGTAGAGGAAAACCGAAGAAAGTGTTGATGGATTGTGTGAATGATGAGATGTGTAAGAAGAGTGTGAATTTAGGCGGCTGATAGGGAGATGTGGAAGAGAAGTACATACTGTGCCGACCCCTCATAGAATGGGAAAAGAGCAGGAGGAAGAAGATTTAGTTGTGTCCCAATAAAGGACTAAGAAGTAAGAACTTCAGAGGAAGAGCAGTAGTTTCTCTTGTGACCTGTACTAATCTACTGTGCTTTTCAATCCGTATCTCCTGGAGAGCATGGCATTTGTTCTCAAGGTGATAGAGTCCTGTGTTCAAAAGTGAGTATTGAAAGTCAAGATCGATAAGTGTTGATTTTTTCATTACTAATTAATTAACGTCATTATCAGTCGATAGAAGTCCACTGGTGGACATAGGCCTCCCGCAAAGATCTCCATATCTATCGATGCGTCGCTACCCGCATCCAGCTGCATCCCGCAACTTTCACCAGATTGTCGGACCACCTGGTGGGCGGCCTGCCAACACTACGTTTTCTGGTACGCGGAACTTTACAATTCTTCGTCGAGTTATAATTATTTTTTTATGAGGTGTTCTATACTAATAGCGAAATGGTTACTCTTACTTTATCATCATCAGCCTATAGACGTCCACTGCTGGACATAGGTCTCTCACAAAGATTACATATGGTCAGCATGGTCTCTGGTACCGCTGGGCACTAGAGGCTTCATATGGGGATTTTGAGCCGTTTCCCACCATGCTGGCTCAACGCGGGTTTGGTGGGATCTAGAGCCCCGTTTGTTGATTAGCAGGGTGCACCACGACTAGGTGAGATTGGCTAAGGTCTCGTGAGTTGTTATGTGAGACCCCTTACACCCCTCTTACTCTTGCTTGGGATATTAGATTATCTTTCTATTGCATACTGATTGTAGGTGAGTATTATCGCTTTATGTAAAAATTAGGACTCGTGTCTGTCTATATGTATAAAAAACTAAGTTTTTCATAGGAACCAAGTCCGTATCAGAAAACACACCATAAGAAACACAGTAGGTTTTGCTGATTATACTATATTCAATTTGCGGTAGTTAAGGGGGTTACACAATTAGGCCCATCTTGCGACCGGGGCAAATCGGATTACGTAGCAAACGTGGTAAATGTTTGAGGACAAAGCGTGCAGGAATAACGAGGTTGACCTCTACCCAGTGTATTTGACATGATAACGCATTAGGAACATTATTTATATTACCCCTCCATCTGAAGTACATCAAATTTGACCTTGAAGTCCAACCATGACATATCTATTGCGTTGTGGAACTAGTCGCGGTCTTTCAAAATGAAAACTATCATCAGCTCTTCTTCCACATCTTTTAAATAATATATCTTTCACATCTTTTAAATAATATATTTTTTATTGTACTAGATATACTCCAAATAATATCTAGCTTTAAGTTTATTACAAGTTAGTAATTAGAACTGTTTCTTCTAAGTTTTATACAATGTAGAAATATAGGTATCGCTATAATTTACTTAAAATATCCTTTGTTACAGTTATAATACTAAACTCACAACGTTGGCACTTCCGTCCGTAATATTCGAGCCGAAGTTCCGGGGGTCCGTGAGGAACCTGGTCTATTCGGATCTACCGGGGCAACCGCCACGGAGGCAGGAGCTTCGGCACTCCAGGGATTTAAAGGTAAGTGCTAATGTCATCCCTTTCATTGTTGGAGGACGTTTAGACTAGTGCCTACTATCGGATCTTAAAAAAAAAGAAGGTTTTTTATAATGATGAAACTATTTCTGTAAGGATATATTATTTTACTATTACATATTATATGGTTACACAAAATGATGATCAGCTACTCCTTATATCAAACACTGAGTTTCTTATACATTCAACGTTTGTATTTTTTTGTGATGACATTTTTTTTTTTAAATTAGACGTATACAACTTGTTACGATATTGCAAAGGTTATTATTGTTTTATATCAAGTTTTCATGTACAGGTGTCATAAGCACCGGCTAAGAGGATAAGGAAACCGTAGAAACTGCATTGTCCTAGAGTGCGAGCTCTTGCTTCGTTCTTAAGAGACATGATAAAGTCTTTGGAAAACATTAAAAATATCCAAGATATATGGTGACAGAGTATTAAATAGGGAATAATTCAAGAAACAGGATGGTAGCTTTCTTATGACCAGCATATTGGCGCAATGTTACCAACTATACTGGGACAATATCGTTATAGACTAGATTACTTCGTATCATCATCATCAGCCGATAGACGTCCGCTGTTGGACATTGGCCCCTTCGAAAGATCCCCATATCAATTGGTCCTACGCTGCCCGCATTGCCGAGAACCAGGGGCCGTCGTTTGTATGGGTTCATGACGGCCGAAGGGGCAGTAGGGTCCACGAGTGGCGCCCGCGTACCGGTAGACGTAGTATTGGGAGGCCTCACACAAGGTGGACCGACGATCTGGTGAGAGTCGCGGGAACCCACTGGACGCGAGCAATGCGGACCGTTCAATGTGGCAACCTTTTGGGGAGGCCTACGTCTAGCAGTGGACGTCTTTCAGGTGATGATGATGATGACGTCGCATTTGATTACGAGTGGATTAAAGTAAACTTTATTCTAACTTAAAGTATTATGTGATTACATTAAAATGTTACTTGGTAAGTAAGCATCTTTGTTTATGGATTGTTGTTTTCTATACCGCTCTGCTGTTGCAGAACCCTCGCAGTTTTAACCCTAGCCGGAAGGTTATTGTTTTAGTTGTTAGTTGTTCATACATATTATTATATCGATATTATTGAAATTATGGTGTATTAAGGGGGTTTTTAATATATTAAACAATACACAGTACGGTCAGTAATTTTGCCTAATTAAACCTGTTGAGGGTGGTAAAAAGGTATTTCTAATTACAGTACTTAACCCGAAACGATTATTGATCAATTATCTTTGATTTTGAGTCTTGCTTTAGCTTATTTATTATTTGTTCAGATTAAAAAGTTATATATATATATATATATATATATATATATATATATATATATATATATATATATATATATATATATATATATATATATATAAAAATTGAAATAATCACTTTATGTAGTGAAAAATAAATATTATTAAAATCGACCTTAAACCAGGTATTTTGTACCATCGCATTATGCATCGATGACACCCATAATAACGTGCCCCTAGTTAGGATGGTACACAGCACCACATTGCACTCCTCGTCTTGAAGTACTTTCGTTATTCTAATAATGTCATTAGTTACAACGTCTCTCAAACCGGAACACGACAATGTTTGCACACTAGTGTTTGTCAACTCAACCTTAAAAGTGTAACCTCATGCTTGCGGTTAAGAAACGCAAAATCTTAGACCTCCTTCATATTACTCCATCATCAGCGACCATCATGACCTTTTGATGACCTGCAGTTCATTATAATGGGTAAAGTTTCTGGAAAACGAAAGGTGCGGAGAAAGAAAGAAGACTGACATATCTGGGGTGTCCGAATTGTTCCGCCGAACCAGAGACAGAAACGATTGTACCACGCTGATCGCCAACCTTCACTAGTTGGAGGGGCACTTTAAGAAGAAGTTTGTCGGCTGCCACAGGCGCTGGGGCGGCACTTACCTAGACGGTCTCCGCCAACAGAAACTTACAGCCAATTGGGAGTGTTTTTTAGAAATTAATACTATCCTGTTTACTTTATCATGTACAGTTACATTTGCATTGTTTTTATAATCAAATAAACTAATTTACTTGTATAGTAAAATAATAATAAAGCTCGCTGTTATTGACAAGAAAAATCTGTTGCCTTAGCTATTGTTAACGAGCTGTTCATGAGAGCTAGAGTATCCTGAGAGTATACTTCACCATCTTCGATCTCGTCACTTAAAATCTTATTAAATTGATGACGATTTCTGAGCGGAAATGAATGCTTTAGCCTCACTTAACTACCTGGTGGATCGTCATAAAGTTGTCCTTCGTGCAATATACTTGGAAGACTTTTGAATGGTGATTGATAGAGGAGTTTGAAAATTTGACGCTCTTAAACCGTTTATACTTGAAGATAAGGAACATGGACTTAAAAATATTGGAGTTATTTTCTGCCTGATAAAATTTAGATACCAGAACGTGTACATCTCCTTAAAGTCAAAAC
This sequence comes from Ornithoptera alexandrae, assembly GCA_029030555.1. Lineage (NCBI taxonomy): Eukaryota > Metazoa > Arthropoda > Insecta > Lepidoptera > Papilionidae > Ornithoptera > Ornithoptera alexandrae. The sequence continues at coordinate 9,682,630 of JARDVY010000298.1, forward strand.
CTAAATCCATCACCCTGGCTAGTGATGTGTAAAATTGGTTTTCTTTATTGGCAGCATCAAGACCAACACTAAATGTGTGTGACTAAACGAAAAAATATAAATTCCGTTGAAATGAGTTAAAATATTTGTTTTCTATTTTTTGCTTTTCTTCTGGAAACAAAATATTTAATATATGATAAGACTGAATATGGAAGACCTCGAATAGAAGTATTTAAGCGAGACCAAGACCGAACAGGGGTGTAAGGGGTCCCGTACAACCACTCGTGAAATTCAAGCCAGCCTCACCTGCTCGTAGTGCACCCTGCTAATCAACATACGAGGCTATGACCCCCACCAACACGCATTGGCCAGCGTGGTTGGTACTAACCCAAATCCCTCCATACGAACCCTTACCCGATCGTGTTGGTATCTCTTGGGAGAGGCCTATGTTCAGCAGTGGATGTCTATCGCTTGATTACGAACACCGAACAAACAAGATCAAGCCCAACACCAAGATTATCAAAATTTTGGTTTTGTTCTTTCTTTGCTCATCACCAATCCCAGTGCCAGTTGGCGCACCATTTAAATAACTGGAATTAAATTTCATTTAATGAAGGAACTTAACAATTCTGCAGCTGAGCTGAACGCATACCCCAATGCATATTAACTTTAAGACCCCATTTGAATGCGAAACTTTTAAAGTACTCCAAGAGGAAATTTCATAATTATTCGAATATTTTGCATGTACTTGTTTTACGTAGCTCACTGGCCCAATGGTTAGAGCGTGCGGCCTTCATTGCGAAGGTCGCGGGATCTAATCTCGACATGTACCGATGACTTTAATATTTAAGTTATGTACATTTGTGAACTTTAGTAACAACAACCTGCACGTGAATTGGAATTTATTGTAAGGTGTGTGTGAAGTCACCAATCCGCATTGGGCCCGCGTGGTGACTGTGGACCATCGCCCTCGTATTGAGGGTAGGCCTGTACCCCAACAGTGAGGACGTAAATTGGCTGCTGAAAAAAAAACTCGTTTTACATAAATGTCCAAGTTTTTGTTATATATATATATATATATACACATATATATACATATATATATATATAAATCTGTTTACAGATTATTATATTATATTGTTTTTTTCTTTCATATTTATTTTAACACATACTTATTTTAAAAAGAAGTATTCAACTTCAGTAACAGAGGGAGCTCTTATGAGCAGTCACTATCATCATCATCATTATCAGCCGAATAACGGCCACTTCTGGACATAGGCTTCCCTCAAAGACCTCCACGTTTGTAGAAGTTCATATGGGGGGATTTAGGCCATTACCCACCACGTTTGCCCAATGGCGGTTGGTGGAAGCCAGAGCTTCGTTTGTTGATTAGTAGGGTGAACCACGAGCAGGTGAGGTTGGCTTGAGTCCCGTGACTTCTTGTGCGGTACCACTTATACCCCTGAGTAACCGCAATTCGTAAAATTAATATGTCAACATTTACATTTTTTTTTTCACTCCACGGATCTCATTTTTCTTTCGACCCGGAGATGTCCAGTGCTGAACATAGCCATTCCTGATTGGAGGTATTTTCTGTACTCGCAGCACTTTACAGCTGCTGCCCATTTACTGATGTTTATTTTTTTTGCGGGTTTTATTCTTTAAGGTTATGTCAGTCCCATAGACTCTAAAAAATACACAACACAAAAAAAACTTAGGGTGCTTATGATGTGGTTACAACATACTTAGTGCTGTCCCAGACATTGGTCCTCGCACCACCATGTTTAAGGTACACAAGTCTAGAGTATTGAGACTGTATTTACGCATCAATTTTACTGAAGTTGTTTCCCGATAATCGCATTCTACACGATAAGGGTAGTTTTAAGGTGTTATATTGTAGAAAACTGTTCTATTATTGAACTTTGTAATGCTTCTCTATACCTTACTGTACGTAAAATGAATATAACTTGAAAAACTTATAAATATTTGGTTATCTACTCACAACAAATGTAATACATATACAACATATTGTATATACAGGATAAGATGTTGGGTGTAAGGGGTTCCGACCTACATCTAAAGGAGCCTAAGTCAACCTGACTAGCACGCGGTGCACCCTGCTGAATAACAGACGAGGCTCTGACCAGCCACTAACCCGCACTGGGCTAGCGTGGTGGGTCACGGCTCAATTCCCCTCAATACTTCTACGATGTGGAAATTTTTGTGGGAGGCCTGTGTCCAGCAGCTGATGATGATGATGAGGATGTATATATATATATATATATATCGGTTGCAATAAATGCTTGTATAAATATATAATAAAGTTTAGAGTAACGAAAGAGAATGAATTTTAGAAAATGTTAGCGAGGACTTTGGATCAATGTCCGTGTCCGCGGTGTATCCAGGCTACTGTGCGGTCAAACCTGGTCCGGACAGATTCTGTACAGTCTAAATGCTTTTAAATTACAATTGAGCTTACAAAACTTTTCATTTGATTTCCATGGAAAAAAAGAGCCAAAAATGTAGAGAGAAAAACTGAATATCGTGATAAATATCAAGAGAGATACTATTAATTTCTCCTTTGATTTAATGAACCGATATGTATTTTTTAGTCAGAATTTACTTTGCTGAAATGGAAATTCCAGAATATGTAGTTTCACGTACTTCGAATAAAATCAATATCTACTTCACAATCAAATCAGAGGCATTGGAAGCTGCTTATATATTAATGGCATTAACTCATTGAATAATTAACTTAAAAGTTACGCAAGCAATAATTTATGCAATGGTAATAATATAATATTAAGTATATTTTGATTTATATATATATATATATATATGTATATACATATATATATACACATACACACATATATATATAATGTGTGTGTGTGTGTGGAAGGGGTCCCGAAAAACAATTCACGAGACCTTATCCAACTTCACCTGTTTGTGGTGCTCTCTGTTAACCAACAAACGTGGCTCTGGCTCCTACCAACTCGCAGCCTGGGTGACCGTAAGAGGCCGAGAGGAGGTCGCGCTGTGTGTTCTGGTGTGCCCTTACAGAAGTGGAAAAGGAAGATTCATTCGTCCTTCCCGAGGTGGGGCTGTATTAAGCAGCCGGCGCTGGTTGAGTCGCGGGTGTGTGCGAAAGCGTTCTCGTGACCCTGCCATAAGGCGACGAGGTGGAACATTGTGGGGGTTTTAATCGTTGCAAGTCCGACATAGTCTGTTCTTGCCCCCGCGAGACCAGGTATGCGCAGGTATTTCCCCCACCTAATAAACAAAAGGTAGGTAGGTAAAAACCTGAAACATTTTCATGTGGTCCTGAGTCGAATACGAAGGTTTCCTTCAGGGAAATTCGTTGTTACGAATTTCGATATCGAATCCCTTTCAAATTACCACGTACCCCGCCCGGGCTCCGATGTTAATGCTCTTCCAAAGTTACTTTCGCCAAGTATCTTAAGAGCTTCCGAAGTCAAACTTGCAGGCGTTAAAGCGCCACAGTCTTTAAGTTTTTGTGGAGTATGCAAACACCCTCATTACACCCCGGCGTCCTTTGTGAACGGCAACACAGCGGTAATCATATGCATCCTACACTTTGGCGTGTGTCACCCTTACAGATCTACGACGGAATACATTTTTGGTTTCAGAAACTTGTCTTGCTCTTCACACACACGCACACATATATATGTATATGTATACATATGTGTGTATATATATGAGATTAAAACTTTGCATACTTAGTTGCCTACGTAACTGAGCGTGCTAAATTGATACCTGTCAAGGCGGCCATGAGCAAGGGAGGTCTGCACGAATATTTAAATTAAGTATTACATCCCCTTTAAAACAAAAGACATAACCAACTGGGTGCAATAATGGCGGTTATTTTAATGGAAGTAAGCTATAAACTTCATACTTTTGAAAGTTTGGAATTGTTCTAAGCCAAGCATTATTGCTTCTTTATGACACCGTAGCAGTTGAGTTACTCTGACTACACGCTACACGGCATTGGTCTAAGTTTAATTGTATCATACCTCATGTCTTACAGCTTCCACTTATAATTTCTAATTTTCAGTAGCATACTCATCATCATCACCACTTCATCTTATTGCTGTTCACTGCTGAATGTAGCCGTGAACAATCTATTTTCAAAGCGTCCATTCCGATTGCGGTTCCATCCAACGATTCCCTGCGGTCTTGCTTTTATATTACTAAGGCGGGATGTAGACATTCTATTTGCCTGATGGTAAGCAGTTACCAATTAATGTGGAGATCTTTTTGGGAGGCTTATGTCCAGCAGTGGACGTCTATCGGCTGATGATGATGATGATGATGAAGCAGTCGCCGTAACCTGTAGTAACAAAGGCATCTAGTGACGCTATTGTCGCCGATCTCAGTAATCTCATTGCAATTTTTTTTTAATAAACTCATTCTGTACTTGCTTGGGAAACTGCTCATTCACTCACACGTGGTAGTGAGTTCATTTAATAACTCCAAGGTTCATGATAAATGGTTAGATGAAATAGTATATTTCTTGACTGCGATCTCATGTAATGGAAAGCGGAGATGTCATCTAAGTGGGAAAGCGCGCTAATCTGGAGGAAGCTTATGCAATCTTTACTGGAAGACTTACGTCATAGTTGGACGAATGCTGTACTTCTTTACATGGTCGCCGCTCAATGATCTTCTTGACTGTCTCTCTCTTTGTCTTTGCGCTATTTACCCTTCTTTTGCTTGTGATGACTGAAGTGCTGAACGGACGCAAATATGAATCGAAAACGAAAAATATACAAAACGAAGACTCGTTCAGTTTTTAGGTTGGGCAAGTTAATAAAGAACCGAAAGAATTTGTTATTAATGCTGAGATCTCAATTGTACTCCGGTGGAAGTTCTCCAGCCGACGGCGGCTTTGTCGCGGCTCCTCATCTCACAAAGGACTGCCAGCGGAAAAACTAAATTAACCGCGCGAGGTATTCGACTCATCTGTAAGGGAAGAGGGTTTAAAAACAATTAACCCCTGCTTCAATTACACCTTACCTTTTTTATGAAAATGACTTTCGTATTTTATGAATGACTTGGATTTTAAGAAATTTTAATTAGAGCTAATGTTGTAATGTAATTAATGTAAGTCTGGAAGTGGGAGCGGTCATTTGGAAGGAAGTCCTTTTTTAATTTGGATTTCACTCCGAACTCACCTGATGATAAGCGGCGATGAAGTCTTTATTAATAAAGCGCACTAGTCTAGAAGTTAGCTATTCATTTTTTCTTTTCCTACAACATATCTGGAGGGAAACGCTGGGACTGGATATCGATGATCTGGGCATGTTATGTGTGCTGTAGGTGATCTATACGTCCCAGCCGTATAGTCTCGAGCCGTTAAGAATAGGACTAAGGTATGCTCTGGCTGTCGCAGGAGGCGAATTTTATAATTTTCGGGTTCGTGAGCTTTGAAAATGGCCATCCACGTTGCCCATCAAGTGAGCCCAGGGTTGACAAAGAAACAAAACGACGACGCCGAGGAGATTTATAGCCTGCACTGGGTCGTGCTAAGGCATATTACAGGGAGGCACCGGTGCTTTTCGTAGTAGGTGTTGGAGCCTCCTGCAACGCCATGAAGATGACCACCGCGAGGGTTTCAGTGAGTGGATACAAATCCCACATAACCTTGTCTTCTCAGAAGCAGGGCATCTTTAGGAGATAAACTCCCTATAACAAAAACTGGTGGTCTCTATACGTCCAATAGCAAGAAAGTTGAAATCAAAATTGAAATTTTTATCACCTTTTAAAATTTTCCTTTTTTTACAATAAACCGACGAGCATGCATGAAGACGTCATGAAAGTGGAGGAAGCGAGAGAGGTGTGCCAGGATCGTAGCAAGTGGAGAGAGGTGGTCTCTGCCTACCCCACTGGGAACGAGGCGTGATATATATATATATATGTGTTTGTATGAATGTACAATAAATAATGGTAACATTTTACTAACGTAACGTACCTGGTCACTATGACCATTACCAGTTATTATTATCTTCATTCAGTTACTAAGATTAAGGGTCCACAGCTTGACCTTATATCGTATAGTACGTTTCATCCGGCGCGCCCTGAATTCACTGTTTACAAGCGCGGCTCCACTTTTAAAGTGAGCTACTTTGCGACGCCCTCAAGTTTAGTGCAGCCACTATTTCCACGTAACTTTGTATACTTAGTGCACAGTAATATGTATGTTATTATTAAAGTATTATTACCAACATAATGAGCCGCGATAATATGATAAGGGTCGCCATCATTTTAAACGAGAAGCGACTCGCCAGTTTTTATCGATTCCTTCAGGCCTAAGTAGGTATGAAGCTTAAAAATAACTTCTGTAGACCTTGAACTTTTTTTTTACATAATTTTTTATTATTGATACAAAAAAGGATAAGCTCTCAATCATAACGTAGTAGTTCTTTAGCCTGTGATATAAATTTCAACTTGAAACCTACATAATTATTAAGTAAACTTATCTTATTGGGACTTCATTTAAAAGAGAATTTTTACTTTAGTTCTTGTTAAAGGGTTTTTTAAGAGTCGTGTTCCTGTTAATTAAAGCTTGAAATTTTATATTTTTACAAGCTGAATCCTGTAAACGGTGCTCGTCTAGTTTAATATTTATTTAATCTCTTATTTGAAAATGGATGATTAGTCCAAAGCAAATTATCTTCATGAAAAATGGTACAGAAATGTACGTGATGTGCTATTATCTCTCGATAAGTCATAACAAAGTAACTAAGCAAAAAAACATTTTGAAAAAACTCTATTTATTTTTATAGTTATCGGTCTGTAATTTGAGGGTAGTATTTTTAAACAATTATGATCGTAAGACACAGGATAAATGTATGAAGATGATCGATACACATAACCGAGGTTGCTTTTAAATGTTGTTCACACAAAAGTTTTACAAGATCGATGCTCATAAATTTCTTTTCAGGTCATTGACCGCGACATAGTCGTATTGCAAGCGATGGGGGGAGATGGGAGGGGTAGCTATTGGTTTAAGTGCCTTTTATGATTATGATTTGCTACTATGTCGTCTTTCACCCTTGTATAAAGTATTAAATAGTCGTTAAAGCTGTACAGCCAATGCCTCTTTTTTTTTGCATTTGCCATCACTAGAAGCTTGTTCGCTAATATTTTATATATATGAAAATGCATTAAGGACATAGTGAATGTATATCTTCTGGTATATAATACAATTGTTTCAAGCTTATAACCAATCATTAAAAGGATGAAACTTCAATAATTAAGTTTCTAATTATCTTATTACTTGTCAAGAAGTTAGTCTTTAGTTTTATAAACAGTTATATATATAGCATGAAATCACTTTAGTACACATCCTTATTTATATGGAGTTTAGTAGAATGGTAACAAGATGATGATGGTACACACATATGGCATGATGGTAACCTGTCCCTTTTAATAGATAGAACTTTTACCCTGGCTATATCACTAGCTACAGAGTGATAGAGATGCACGGGTAAGAGATGCACAGTAAGTTACTAAGAGTGTTATTTCGTATTTAATATGTGGTATTGATGGTATTTAACCAATTTATCTCCAGGAAGGGATATCTATAAACAGTGCTTATGTAATAACCAGGTCCCATTGTTAGTTTTCGTCAAATTTATTAATTTAGCTTTGGGAAATACATACGTATATCAATTCCTAATAAAGTAGTAATAATATGATCCCTATCTTCTTAGACATTACGTACCGCAGTTCAGGACTCACAAATCGCGTATTCGCCGGGGTCAGTGACCCTCGTGAATAGGGATGGTGCGGGAGGGGTGCGCGGAGTGTGCCTCTTATTTTCGTAGATGTACTACGATTCCGAATTTTCCATCTCGGTAATAAAACCTGAAACGCGGTCATTGACGCCCTAAAGTCTGTTTTAATCTATGGAAATATTTTCGTAGATTTATTAGCGAGGGGTCAGAGGACGTTAAAAAAATTTAGGGTTTTTGAACATTAATAGCGCATGTTGTCGAGCAGAGGTTCAGCGACGGTTGAGATAATGCTGATGACTAGTTATTGGTATATGAATACCATAACGTATTAAATATTATCTTAAGTCTTACATACTCGTATATTGTACTATTATAAATGTGTATACTTATTGTAGGTGTAAACAACTTTGGTCATAACATTGTTGTAAAAGCAACTTTAAATTTGATCTTAAAACATAATATCATTAAATATCATTAGTGTGTCTGTTGCTGGAGACTGTCTAGGTAGGTACCACCAGAGCGCCTGTTGCAGCCGACAGACAGTACTGTGCAAACATTACTGTGTTCCGTCTTGAATGGCATTGTTACTACTGTAATTGCAACGATGTGATAACTATGATGTGGTGTTGTATATATAATCCTAACTAGCTTCTTTATATGCGGGCGGATCACTTACCATCAGATGAACGGCTTAAATAATTGAATGTTATAATCTCTATGGAGTATAAAGAATCCCGCACAATAGTTCACGGGACCTAAGCCAACTTCAGCTTCTCGTAGTGCACCATGCTAAACAACAAACGAGGCTCTCCCACCAACCCGCATTGAGCCAGCGTGGTGGGAAATGGTTCAAATCCTCTCATATGAACCCGTATAAACGGCGGTTGGTAGTACCCGGCGGTACTGGAGGGCATGCTGCCTGCGTGTAGGTCGCGGGAAGCTGCTGGATGTGGACAGCCCGGTACGATCGATCGATGATGTGAAGATCTTTGGGGGTCTATTGACTGATAATGATAATCTGTATACCATTTGCAGCTGGTCAACAAAGTTTTTATAATTAACTTTTTTTGTTGCTTACATAATAAATATTTTACCCACATTCGCAAGATAAAACATTCACCGTTGTAGAAGATAACATTTCGTGAGTGAGATGAGAGTTATATGAGATGCTTAAACAATGTGGTGGCAACTTGAGATGATGTGGGATCCAAACAGCACCACATTGTGCTCGTCATCTTATTATATAAGATGTTAGGTAGCGTTATCATTTTATATGTTTACGTTAAAGTAAAATGTTTTTAAACTTGTTATTGTTTTAATTCCTGTGCACGTTTAGGTATTACTCGTATGCTCTAAGAGCAAAAAGATCTGGGTGGTACATAAATAGATAAATTTAAACAGGAAACGGTAATGTTTGCATATTAAAACTCCGTGGCAAATATAAGCGCTTGGAAGGTAGTCTACAAAAAAAGTTTAATCACAGAAAAAAATATTGCATTATATTTTTAGTTCTTACTGTAAACAGAACTCTTAGAGTACAGAACAAAAGATTAGCTGGAGGTAGGTTTCTGTCGCCGGGGATCGCCTGGGTAGGTACCATCACAACACTTATTTCTATAGTTAAACAGTAGTGTGCAAACATTACTCTGTTCCGGTTTAAAGGGCGCTGTAGTTAGTGATGTTAATGGGGTAATGCGATTTATCATTTATGCAGCAACGAGCGCAATGTGGTGCTCAGTATATCGTGTTAACTATTTCCATGTTGTATGGGCAGGCGTATCACTTAGCGCTGTAGTCTTAGGCTAGAAAGAATAGGACTAAAGTAAGCCCGGCCAGTCGTAGAAGACTACTAAAAGGGCCTAGGAGTTTCGCGGGCTATGAGGGTTGGGGCCTTTATCGCTCAACAAGCGAACCTGTGAGGGACAGCGCATGGCTCAGCCATGGTGCCTAGGAGGGTTAGGCCCCTTCCCAGAGAGGTAATAGACCATCGACGTGATTTTATTGAGGAATAATCTACATAACCTTGACTTCCCCCCAGAAGCAGGATATCTTAGAAACATTACCGCCCGGAACAAAAAAAAAAGGCGTATCACTATATATCAGGTGAATGTCTCGTGAAACACGTCGCTTCGTGAAATATAAAAAAAACACATAATTTTTTGTTGTTGGAATGAGGCTATGATAAGTTAAGTCTTGAAAAGAGATCACTTAACTTTCAAATGTTATACTTATTAACGAACTTGTAGTCAGTAATCGGTCGGCTAAGGAGAAGAAGTGAGAAGATTTTCTCTTTGAAGCTTATTTTATATGCATATACAATAATAAGTTGCTGTTCTCTGCCCACTTTGCTAGCTGTAACACCCCGACAACCCTTTTTGGGGGTAACATTTCGTAAAATCTTTAGCTGACTTACACTTGACAAAAGGATTATTCCTAGCAAATTTCAAGTCCTCAGGCCTTATGGTTTAAGATATATATGATGAATCTCTACATAGGTGGGAATATCCTATATATATATATATATATATATATATGTATATTTACACACGTAGTACGCGTACCGTAATACGTAGTATAGGGAGGCCTTCCACAAGTTGAACCGAAGATTTAGTGAGAATCACGGGAAACTACTGGATGCGGCAACGCTGGACCGATCGATGTGGAGATCTTTGGGGAAGGCCTATGCCCAGCAGTGGACGTCTGTCGGCTGATGATGATGATACACACGAGTTTTCTACCTACGTTAAGACTTAATTAATTCAAACAAAAATGATAGATTATCGTGGTTTGTTTGTAGGCGACTCTGAAGTAGTACATACTGTTATTACTTTAAGATATATTGAACTGCAAACATGTTATACCTAAGTAATATACATGAAGGTATATGATACCTATGCTAATACGGAAAAGTTCAGTGAGAGTGCACAGTTGTACATTTGAGCGTGTCTCCCGCAGGCTTGCTGGCCACAGATCCCTGTAATCATTCTTCCCCTCCGCCTTTGTGCTCCTTTTGTTCGTGGTATCGTGACTGCAGCCACAATAAGCGATGCATTGCACTGAGCACTTCCCTATTGTAACCTCACCGTCATTTACCACCCACTTCCGCAGCCCCGCACCTCAGCATCAAGCCGCGTTAGTTGCTCTTTGTTGGAGCTGTCGTTCCTACCTCTTTGTGGTTTACGGCCGACTGTTAACCAAAGATAATTGACTCGGATTAAAAAAGAAGCTGTCAAGGTATATTTATGATTACTGAACAATTAGGGAAGTGGTCTCCAAGAGCTCTTGAAGACGTAATTAGTGTGCTATCAGCAGCATTACACGTTTTGTCACCCATTTACGAGTTATATAGCACAAGAACTATTTAAAATGCAAATCACAACAATTTCGTAATAATAACGATTTATCAAAAATATCTAGATCACTGTATCATTATACAAAAAGACATAAATGAAAAATTTCACTTATCATATACATTTATATAATAAAGTATTAAATAATATTTCTTCGTCGTCACACCCCTGCCAGAGTGGTAGTGGGCGTGATGTTAATATTAGTCACCGTAATATGCCGCATATAGCCGTGATATATAATATATAACAATATAATGAGTAATGGACGATCCATTGCGTGCCATCTTCGAACTGAAGTTGGGCGATCACTGGAGAAAACTTTTCCGATCCTGTGCCATCCTTTTAAGTGTGAACTAATTAAAAGATGTCCAGTCTCATCATCACTTTTTCCGTTGTCTTCCGGATGCTCGTTTTCCCCGGATATTGAAATCAAGAATCAGTTTTGAAAACTGAGGATGATTTCTACCGTAGGTGGCCGAAATAAGCAACTTTCCTCTGCCACGGTACTTGTCAAGAAACCGTCGTTTGCAGTCGGCTCTTTGCAGTACTTTTGTATTTGAGATGCATTGGTTCCTGGCCTGTGAGTAATGGATGGCTTTCCCAAAAGGCAGGGGGTGGTATCGAGGATCTAGACCATATAAAATACCCGGTGAACATCTTACTCTTCGTCATTAAAGAGACTTGGGAATTTCGTTGAGTTTCTACATTATAGATATTCGTAATATTTCGTTGATTTATTGGCAGATCTCTTTTTCAGACCTTCTAGGTAGGTACTACCACAACTCTTATTTCTGCTGCTAAACAATACTGTCTTCCGATTTGTACGGCTTTGTAGCAAATGAAATTACTGGGGTAACCAGACAACATTTTATGTTTCAAGGCGATGAACACAATGCGGTGTAGTGTATACCATCACAATGCATCACGTTGTTATAGGCAGGCGTATCACTTACCATCAGGTGAACATCTGGCTCATCCGTCGCTTCGCCGAATAAAAAAAAATTGAGACACTAACGATTTTACCCTTTTGTGTGCTTCAACGTTTTGGTGTTTGCACTGAAGTGAACCTTTAATAGCTTATGTTTTTTCTATAAAAGAATAAAGTTATGAAATGTAAATGGTGTTTTTTTTTAATTAAAAATCCATCACGGGCCACTACGGCTGTGATACTCATTAAAACGAATTTGTTAAACGTCGGCGGGGTAAACTGGGGCGCAGCGATCGCGGGGGTGCGTTCGTCGCCGTCGGTGAAGTGCGAATTTATAATGAGCGCGCACGACCTACAAAGGAACGATAAATTGTCAGCGGCGTGGTTTTTGGCCAATAACGACACTTTGGTGCTGTAAAACGATGACACTACTCTTTGATAGGGCTCTGAAATCAGATAGACGTTTACATGAATATCGTCGATCAACGATAAAGCCTGCGTATGCACAGTCCAGAGCAGCAATACTAGATGATATACTATGTGGTAAATCACTGAGAAATTACTATTTTTGTTCATACATACATATGTATCACGCCTCGATAAGATAAACGGTTTTATACTTGGAAGCAAATAATTTTAAGTTATATTTACATAAGCAGTATCGTATAACAAATAACAAAATTAAAAAAATATATGAGTAGTTGTTTGTTATTTATTTATTAATATATCCATATACATAGAAATAAAAATGATTGAATACTCTTCATCATCATCAGCCGATAGACGTCTACTGCTGAACATAGGCCTCTCCAAAGATCTCCACATACAGTCATCATGGCTTCCGGTACCGCTGTTCACTAGGGGCTGTCGTATGTAGGGGTTCATATGGAGGGATTTGGGCGATTTCCCACAACGCTGGCCTAATACGGGTTGGCAGGAGCCAGAGCCACGTTTGTTGATTAGCGAGGTGCACCACGAGCACGTGAGGTTAGCTTAGAACCTCGTACACCCCTTACATATATTATTAGAGCATTTTTTTTTGAGTAATTGAGCTAGAATAACTATTGTACTAGCTTTCTCGCTGTTGTAGTAGCAGTAGCAACAAACATGTAGTAAATTATTGTAATGTTTTGATAACTCAATGAAGTGATCGTGGTGTAGCTTATCATCATCAGTCGACAGACGTCCACTGCAGAACATAGGCCTCCCCCAAAGATCTCCACATGGATCGGTTCCGCGTTGCTCGCATCCAGTGGATTCCCGCGATTCTCACCAGAACGTTGGTCCACCTTGTGGGAGTCCCCTCAACACTGCGTGTACCGGTACGCGGGCGCCGTCGAGGACCTTACTGCCCCATCGGCCGTCTGTTCTTCGGGAAATGAGCCCAGTCCACTGCCACTTAAATCTAGCAATCTTTTGGGCTATGTCGGCGACCTTAGTTGTTCTCGTCGTTCGTCGTTCCCGTGTAGCTTATACGACCTGATTAGATGAAACTGATCAGGGAACACGGAGAATGTTGGAAGACATAAAAATGTGATCATTCAAGACATAGAACGATGTAGCCGTAAACTATATAGATCTAGTCACCGACTCGTCGTAAAACTAACAGTAGTAAAATTGAGACATTGATTTAGTGACATCATTGTAGTATATTACAGACTAGCTACAAAGCAACAACATATATACACAAACGTAATAAATACAAGTAGTTTGTGATTTATTAATGTATTACTTTTTTTATTTATTAACAATATATACATTAAGATTTATGTCTAGGCAGGAGTCAGTGTTGAGCCTACCGTCGCTGCTATAGTGAATATTACTCACGTTAACACCTTTATAAATATTACTATGTTTTAGAAAGGTGCAGTAGATAATGGAGTAATGATGAAGTGTCTCCCCTGGTCGCAATATGCAATATAATGTTATATTGTTACCATGAGAACAATATGTAGCAAACACAATTTACTGGTGGTAGGTCACGGTTACCGGAAACCGTCTAGGTAGGCTGCAGCGCCTATTGCAGCTGACAAACAGTAATCACAATAATATCCTAATTAGGGCCGCGTTGTTATGGGCGGGCGGTTCACTTATCATCAGGTGAACGTCCCGCTCGTCGCCTCATTTCAATCTATTTCGGAAAATTTTACATACATACATATTATATATCACGCCTCGTTTCCAGTGGGGTAGGCAGAGACCACCTCTCTCCACTTACTACGATCCTGGCACACCTCTCTCGCTTCCTCCACTGTCATGAGCGTCATCATGCACGCTCGTCAGTTGCGAGTACTCTTGACCCGGCCTTTCTTTAGGACATCTTCCATTTGATCGGAATATGTCCGCCCAGGTGGACCTGCACCGATTTGTCCAATCATTCTTACCTTGTATACCGCTTTCGTTAATCTTCTTTCATCCATTCTTTTAAACATGGCCGAACCATCTAAGCATCCCTTTCTTTATCTTAAATTTTAGGCTTCATCAGAAATAAAAAAAAACTGTTTAGAATGAAGCGAAAAACCTGGCTTTGAGAGATACGTAAATATAAGTACTTAAACATTACATGATACATGAGGGTTGCTAGATTTTCAGGAGTGAATTTGTAAATTTTCACTACTTAAATTTTAATTGTTGGAATCTCTATGATATAAGACATGACTTAATAAATAGAGTCTGGGGTAGTTCTGTCGGTATCGACGATATAAATGTATTGAACTTTCGTCCTCTTCGAAAAAGTCCTTCTCAAATAACTCCGTCCGCATTACAAAGGGGAGCAGTCGACAGGCAGAATCCTTTCCAGGAAATATTTTACAATTGATCCTAAAAAGAATTTGATATACAAAACAGCTTCAAATGTAGCTACAAAGGTTTCAGACCCCTTTGATCGGCTGACTTATTAGATAAGAAGTCGCTATGAAATTTCTTTTGGGATGGTGTATATTGGAGTTTATAATAAAAAAAATAAACGAACAAGAAATAATTATAAATATATTTAAAGGGTTCAGGCTGTGGAAAATAGATAAAATGAGTTTCTTTATAATTACCCTATCCTTCGTCTCATTTTCGTTCTATGGTTCGTAGCACTACTGCATGCCTGCACAAGGATTCTACACTATAGATACTAGTCTCGGTGAGGGATATGAGGGGGAGATAGAGAAACGTTGAAGTATTATAAATACTCTTTTACTCTTCTCACTCTTTCGTTAGATCCTACATCAGACAATAAAATAATCGTCCATCAATCGGTCTCTCTCTGTTAACTACATTCACAGTGTATTTATCTCATACCTTTACAAATTAGCATTTCAAAACTATATTTCTATATATAGTTAAATACTTTTGTTATGGCAACATAAATATTATAAAGAATCTTATTACCGTGGTAATTAATCGCTATTACCTACAACTATTTCGATATATTTTATCTTCAAATAATAGATAATATAGCCTTTTGTTTTAGATCTGCCGTAAAGACTATATTTGAAGAAAATATGCGATGCAGTTTACTACCGCAACATTATTCAATATCCTCCCCTAGTAAATATTGTTTTGTTATACCAGGGTTTCTATAAAGTGACTTAATTTCAATGAAATTTAATACTTAAATATACCGTCTGAAGTTTGATTCATAGTGCACACGTGATTCCGCCGTCTGAGTAAGCTCGTTGTAACGCACTGCTTGGAATTTTAATATGAACATCTCCTACAAGTTAATTTTAATTAAAACAGGCAACACTCGTACATTTTCCTGATTTTTTATCTGCCCGTGGTATTTAAATGTATGAAGCGCGAGGGAATCTTTTATAAAGGACAGAAATATTTGTATGGGATTTGAGGCACAAAATTATGGACGAGCGGCTCGTCGATGGTAAGTGATACGCCTGCCTATAACTTCATCGCGCTACTTGGAATGATATACACAACACCTCATTGTGTTCAACTAACGACAAAGTTCCTTTCAAACTGTAATACAGTAATGTATGCACACTACTGTTTGTCGGTAGAAATTGCTGCTGCTGTACTTATCTAGATAGATTGTCGCGTGAGAGCTACTACATCCTAAATAAAATCAATTTCTTTTATTTTTTTTAGGAGTCTAGAAGTACGATAAATCCTAAGGTCTGATGGTGGTAGTTCAATATCTTACAGTAGGCTACTAAAACTTGACGATAAAATTGTAGCGCTTTTTGCTTCTGTTGATCTTTCTAGACTTATGTATAGGTACACTATAGTAAGTCTCTTCAACTAATTTTTCTAGATCAGAAAACTACTTCTTTGTACAGAAGACCTAAAGGCTCTATTAGTGCATCCACCCAGAAGTGCTTTATAGGTGACAAACAAATTTAAGTATACGTCGATTTCTTCGTCGAACTTCAATCGATGGCGCTGGTAATAGCTCTCTTGACAGAGACTGACTATGAAGGCTGAGGCTACAGCTCCTATTTCTGAAATGATGACATGATGTAATCCGGTTGGAAGTCTTGTAGAAAGCAGAACTATTCGGCTAAAGATAATTAACATCTTACGTCATGACACGTCATCAGCATGAAGTGACGAGGACCATGGTGCTGTGTATATCATACTAACTAGCACATTTATCATAAGATGAACAGCTTGCTTGTATTGTTGCCTGGTAAAAAAAAGAGTAAACAATTGTCTTATACAAAACAGAGCACTTAGTTTTATGTGAGCGATATATCGCTCTAAATGTTGCCGCATTAAAAATACATCACATGCACCGGAGCTTTAATCTCGCGATGAGCTCGCGCGTTGCATACAAGTGTTATTATCAGATGTTGCCAGATTAAACTTAAATCTATTGCTAGTGATCATCATCATCAACAGTCGATAGATATCCACTGCTGGATATAGGTCTCCCCCAAAGATCTCTACATCGATCGGTCCCGCGTTGCTCGCATCCAATGGCTTCCCACGACTCTCACCAGATCGTCGGTCCACCTTGTGGGTGGCCTCCCAACACTGTCTACCAGTATGTGGCCGACACTCGAGGACCTTACTTCCCCATCGGCCGTCAGTCTTTCGAGCCATTGCTGCCCTGCCCGCTGCCACTGCCTGTACTAGTGATTATAGTCTACGAAAATATACGACGTTAAGTGTTGTGTGAGTGACTTTCGAACTAGGGGCGAATTTATGTTTTTATTACTTCTACACTACTACTTTATATATTACTTCGTCATAATCATCTATCTTTATATATATTTACATATTTATGCATGAGATTGGCAACTATGTAGAGACACTAGGTTATTTCTCAAACCGAACCGGCTCCATACCCACTTTGTGCAAGGCGATCACTGCAATCCTATTTTCTTTTACACCCCGACCCCATTTCATATTATAATTTGATAATGCACACGAAAATTATGTGAAATGGTGCTTAATCGGATAAAGTTTTTAAAATAACGTACGTGTTCCAAATTCAAAATAATCAAAAAGTTGAAAAAAAATAAATAAAAGTTTTAATGCAACAGTATTTATGACTAGACTAGTTATATGAGAGATATCCAGAGATTCATTGACTCATCACGAGATCTCCGAATATTAGACGTAAACACTCAAAATTCGACAGAGACATCGCTTCTGCAGTTAAAAAAGGATTTTCCAAAATTACTTTTTCGAAAGGATTGCGAAGGGGTTACGGTCAGCTAACTGGATGGGGAACAGCTAATACATGTATAATAAGCGAACGCTTGGCTTAACTTCCATTAGGTGATTTTAGTTATTGCCTCGCAACCTCCACTGAAGCTCTATTCTCAGTAGATCGAATGACGTAGTTAAGTTAGATGAAAGTTAAACTAGTCATTTTAAGTTTCATCCATGTTGTGTTCTATGTTTAAATCTAGATCCATCTACACTATACTGTAGCTCTTTAGAATATAAGTTCTGGATAAATGTTAATGTACAGCTTGTAGTCCAGTTGTTTACGGACTACACAACTTCTTCAAATGTATGCAGAGGAAAAGTTAGAGAAAAACTAGCAAAGTTTTGAACAAAGTCACCCTGATTTGTAATTCATCCCTTTGATAAGTGTTTCGTTTATTTTTTGCATTCAATTCATTTTTAACGAAACGTTCGTTTTCAGTACTCTGTAGTGCAGGCGATGCGCGCTTCAAGTGATACTTAATGATTCCTTTTCATGTTTGTTCTTGAAGATATTTTAACAATAGTGCTTGGGAGATGAATGAAGAATATTATTTTTTTTCATTCTTTCCTAATTGGATAGGCAAAGGACATAAAGTTTATATAGACTATTCTATAAAAATGTTTGTAAATTTCAGTTATTTTTCTTCCACTTACACGATATTTAAATATCTAATAAATAGCTTAACAATGGAAAAGAGATACACGTTATTAAATATGATAGAGTTGTCTATCGTAAATTATAAATAACTTCCGGTTTATATATAACGGATTTCCATATACATATATACTAACTGAGTATTCCTCGCCTGCTTTGCTGAACATAATAGAGAATTAGATTTGAAATTTATTTTGAAATTTGTTAGAAATATGTGCTTTGCAAGAGGCTACGAGATATACGGAATATATGTGTGTCTTTTTGCTGCGATAAGCATGAGACCGACCACCTTATACTTGTCTACCCTGGGCTTGCTTAGGACTCCCATCTTCAAAGACCATGGACTAGAAAACCCTTTTGGTCACCCTCTGTGACAGGCAGGGCTCTCCATAGTCTTATACTTAATAGCTGTAGACCACAGGGCAGTGCCCTGAGCTATCTGGTTTCTGTGAGACGTATATCAGTGGGGCTGATAAAATCAATTTCCAATTAAATTCCAATTAATACTAGTGCTTGCAATTTGCGCATCCTATTTCACGGGCGATATACACTTGATCCTTTGCCGCAATATTCACACCCCGCACCTCGCCCCCGTCGCCTGTCGGCGTGTCGTGCCGCCATGTTGTGACGTCACCGCCACTTGACAGCTCGCACGCGACGCCCCCGTAAGTGGCCGTTAATCTAATGACGTGTACCGTCAATGCTTTGCTATTTTTTTTTTTAACAAGTAAATATATAGTTATAATAAAAAGCAGCTTTTAATGTTCCCTCTGCTGGGACTAGTGGTGCTGCGTACTTCATTGCAGTAATTGTTTATTTACTATACTGCTAGAACTGAACTACGTTTATGAGTATTACTAAAACATTGTTAGTATATCAACCGTATGTACTTCGTTCATTTATAAAACATATGTACACGTCACTCACCGCCAGCGTCGGTTTTTTCATAGTTTTTCCAATTTCTTTAGGCTGTTACACGAAATTTTTTTCTCATAAGAAAATCAATTATTGTTTCCACTACCCCGTTAGTCAAGTACATATTGGTACTTTCTTAGATAGTAAATATGTGCCAAACTAATACTACTAACTTGTACTAAGCAATTTAAGTAGTTCCAGCGCTGCGTAGATTTTTCATTCATTATTCTATATATTGACTAGCGCGTCAAAATATCACCCCGATCACCAGCCGAAGGCAATTTATCAAATTTTATTTTGATAACGCAAGGGGTGATGAGGTAAATATTGGATTTAAAACGATCAATTCTCTTAATGAACATTCTGTCGGTTTATTTGTATTTAATAATCGTATAATACTTTAAAAAATAAAGAAAGAGGGTAGTACATAAATTTTAAGTAGTCAGAGTTATCGTGCTAATAAGCCTATTCATATTTTTGTGAAGCCAATAACTGGTATGATCAAGTTAGCTACTGAACCTGTTCATATGTAAACCCCAAAGTCCTTGTAAATGGATTTTACATTACACCAAATCCAATTAACAACCGCCACCTGTGAATTTCGCATCCAATTTGCTGGTTATTGTACACCCTCGACGTCACCGCCACGCCGCCACGCCGCCACGCCGCCACGCCGCCACGCCGCCACGCCGCTGATTGAGGATTGGCAGACGTGCTGTGACGGTATTGAATTTAACACAAAATAGGAGCGTTAGTTTGATATGTAATGAGCATTAATATATTAACTAATAACCAGGAAACGGTGCCTGGTTTGATGTACTTTGTGATATATAAAGCGAAAAAGGATTTGCGCATTTTTATTGGTTATGTACTTTTAGGGGTGTAAGGGGTCCCGCACAACAACTTACGGGACCCAAGTTTGCTCGTGGTGCATCCTTCCAATCAACGACGGAGGTTCTGGCTCCCATCAACCTGCATAGGGCCAGCGTGGTGGGAATAGCCCAAATTCCCTATAATATGAAACCCTACAAACGTGGCGATCTTTGGGGGAGGCCTATGTCCAGCAGTGGACGTTTATCGGCTGATGTAGATGTACTTTTAAGTTATCGGAGGCCGTTTAGGTAAGTAGTATGCAAACATTTCCGTGTTCCGGTCTGAAGGACGTTGTAGTTAATGAACTTCCTAGGGTAGGCGATACTTAACACCTCATGCCTCTATGTGGGGCTGTGCGTATCATCCTAAGTCGTTTCTTCTGATATTCTACAACCCATTTCCTTCTTGAATTTTTCTCCTGAACGAAGAAAATCGTTACATGCATGTTTTTCTATCTGAAAAAGACCTGAATTACGAAACTCATAACATTTTTGCATATTTTTGACATTTTCTTTTTCCTTTCTTGTTTCCATTTCTTATTCTAATTTCTTTTACAGTATCATTTCTTTTTCTTACAATTCATAGATTCACAAATCATAGATTTTATCTTTGTTTTATTTTAAATTTTTGTTTCTCTTAATTATTTCAGCTATAGCTCCTTTTCGGAGTTCCAGGAACACTTGACGACTGTCGTCTTCACTCATTTGATAGGCAATGACTTCCTCGTTTAGCTGCCTTCCTATCTTTATTTCGCCATCTAAACGCTTGCTCCCATATACGGGACAGGAGGTAACAATTTGCACTACGGTCTGGTCTACCGCAGGGTCACAGTGGCACGAAGGACTCTCCTTGAGTTTACACCTGTGCAGGTACTCGGAGAATCCCCCGTGCCCCGTGAACATTTGGGCCAGAACCGTATCCAGCTCCAGCGGGTGTAGTGTTCGATAGGCCGATGCCACGTTTGGGAAAAAGATCCACGTTGTTGAAGCCGTCGTACCTTCCACGTACCTCCTATCCCATTCGTTAAGCGTTTTCATCCTGAGCCGTCGCTTGTCGAATGAGATGGGGCAATCCTCATACTCTGATCTTCTTTTGCTCTTCAGAGCCGCTTCTTTGGGCAGTTGGTCCGCCCTCTTGGTTCCCTCCATCCCCGCGAGCGCTTTTACCCAATATAGACTAACATTGTTCCCTTTTTTCTTGCATTCATTACATTCGCTTTGGCTCTCAACACTAAGGGATGAAGGGTGTCAGGTTTTGCGACTGTCTCGAGGGCGGACCTTGAATCGTTAAATACGGCGCAAGATTGCGCCGACCCGCTGGTCGCGTACCCCGTCATTTTCACCAATGTCATCAACTCAGCCTGGTATACTGTGCAGAAGTTGCCCAATTTGAGTTTCTTGTTGCTAATCTCTGCGGCGTTCCGCATGACGCTGAACGCCGCACCTACCTTGTCGTCGATGCGGCTGTCGTCGGCGTAAATGGCCGAGTCGGCAGCCTAGGTGGCAGGGGAACTCTACACCAACCTGTTCAAACGGGTGTCAAAGACTAGTCTCGAGGAGCTAACTGTTACTTCTAGCTCTCGGTCAACCAGTACTTCCCGACAGTGGCAATGCTTTATCTCATATAAAATAATCGTTTCTTGGACCCGAAAGTCCAGAGGAAGCAGCCCGGTAAGTGCTAGGGCCGAGTGCAACGACGCGGTTCGGTGAGTTCGCGCAATTTTCTGCGCGAAGCCACGCTGGACCGCGTTGGGCTGCTTTTGGACTAGCAGCTTCTAAGCTGCCGGAGCCCATTCACTCGCTCCATCCAAAATGATAGGCTCCAACACCGTCAGATACATCGTCCTGATCACCTCCGGGTTTAACCGCCATGATACTTTCGCGGCTCAGCACAGCCGACTGTAGAGCCCTTGGGCCTTTTTGCTCACGTTCTTCACATGACTGTTGAACGTGTCGCGCTCATCTCGTCGCATGGTACAATAAAAAAAAAACAGAAATATTACATTTTCAAATTATTACTTAAATATTGAATATTACATGTACGGGTTGATAGAAATTTGTTACATTCATCATCATCATCAGCCGACAGATGTTCACTGCTGGACATAGGCCTACCCCAAAGATCTCCACGTCGATCGGTCCCGGTTTGTTAAATTGATAAGTATAAATAAAACTGCCTGACGGAAATAGCTTTAAAAGATAAAACTATCTGTTGGTGTCCCAGTAAGTCTAATAGCTCAAGGCGTCGAGCATATTGTGGTACTGTATATCGTATAATGTAAATCATCCTACTGATGATCTAGAAAATGTGGAAATAAGACGTTAAGTCTAATTATCCCAGTAAATACACTAGCCATTACCCTGTAAACCGGAATACAGTAACGCTCGCTAACTACTGTTTGTCGGCTGCAATAGGGGCTGCAGTGGTATCTTCCTAGTCGGTATCCGGAAACAGAGACCTACCACCAGTAAATTAGGTGTATTGATTCAATTCGTAGATTAACAATATAAGATAAAAAAAAATTGATACTTAATTTTATTTTATTGTTAGTTTAGAGTTTCGTTATTTGGGGTCGTCGGCGGTTAAGATCAGGGTTCTCATCGCCTTCTAAACGACTCCGAGGAGGACGCTGGCTGAACGTGGTCTCCTGTCATTGAAGTACTCACGAGGCTGATAGGGTCTAGATAAAACCGACCCCGGGACGGACTATCCCAGCATAGCGTTAGCGAGGCCGTG
The DNA here is from genome assembly GCA_029030555.1 of Ornithoptera alexandrae. NCBI lineage: Eukaryota > Metazoa > Arthropoda > Insecta > Lepidoptera > Papilionidae > Ornithoptera > Ornithoptera alexandrae. The sequence goes on from JARDVY010000298.1 coordinate 9,705,490, forward strand.
GTTGTGTTCTGAACGGAGCTCCCGTGTCCTCTCCAAACGCCGAAGTTGACCACCTAGACAGGTTAACTGGGTAAAAATCTCCAAATAACTCTGACTTCCTCACAGAAGACAGAGCATCTTTTCGATGATTTCCCTCCCGGAACAAAAAAAAAAATGGATTTTTTTAAGTTTTATTTATCACGTACAACTCTAAAAGAAACCCCTCATTGTTACTCGATAGTTATTTCTTTATTCGGTTCTCAAGTTGATTAAGTCAGTTGCGATAACTTGGTACTCAGCGTTCATATCTCTAAGTTGAATTAAAGTTTATTTAAGTTTGCGCTTTGAGATAAAGAAAACTTATTGTTGGTTTACTTAGGTAGGGCTCTTTGTGCAGATGAAAGGAGCTCGGGTGTGGTTATAAGCTTCGGATCAGCTTTGGACATTATAATTATATTCATAAGCACTTTAAATTTCGATATGAAAAAATATGCATTATGTTAAGAAATTAAGATTATTTTTAAAAATATCTCATTATTGCTTAGGGGTTATATCTATCGGTAGATTACCGCCTATCCGCATCTACCCTTTGGTTTCTAAATAGCAAGCAATAAGAAACATCTCCAGTAAATGTGCAGCAGTTGTTCTTTTGATCTTCATCAACAGTGTATATATAAGCTTATAGTATTTTTTTTATTAAACGAAGCGATGAGACAAACGAGACGTTCACCTGATGGTAAGTGACACATCTACTAATAACAACCAAGCGTTAGTTAAGATGATATATATAGAACCACATTGTGGTCGTCGTCTTATGATATAAGATGTTAAGTCCCGTTACCTCAGTAATTTTACTAGGTACAACGCCCTTCAAACCGGAAAAGAGTTATGTTTGAAGACTGTTGTTAGGCGGCAGAAATAGAGGCTGCGGTAGGACCTATCTAGAAGGCCTCCGGCAACAGAACCCTACTTCCAGTTCCGTTATATACTGTAAGAGTTCTGTTTACAGTAAGAATTAAAAGTATGCTATAGGGTGTCCCGTGGCAGATTTAGGATTTCTTAATTAAATAAAAGGATGTCATTATTTTATAATATACATATATTTGTCATAAAACGAAAGACGAGACATTCGGATTTTATTTTTTGAAGATCACTCCGTCCAAATGTTTTTTCTATCGCGACGTACACACTCGCGGAATCTTTCCAGAGTATTCTGAGTGTATCTCGCGAAGGAGAGCTCATGATGACTCTTGCTGTGTGAGGCGTGGCGCCGTCTTGTTGAAAGCCCGTGTGAGAGCTGTTCGATGGATGTTCTCTTAGTTTCGGTATAAAAATGCGGCGATAGACATCACCATCAACAGTTACGGTTGCTCCACGAGAATTTTCAAAGAAAAACGGTCCAATTATTCCATTGACAGATAGAGCACCAGTCCACTGCGACATCGTGACTGACCAATCCGCACAAATGCCGCGCCAAACTGTAACCCCTCCCCGGTCCTCGGTCCCCCGCGCAACTGTTAGAAAAATATTCAAATTTCAAATCCTAATTTTTTTTTTTTTTTTTTATGTGGGGGAAATGCCTACGCATACCCGTCTTTGCGGGGGCGAGGACGGGTTATATCGGATTTGTACCGACTAAAACCCCCACGATGTTCCGTCTTGTCGCCATGATGGCAGGGTCACGGGAACGCGTGCACTCAACCGCGACCCTGGCGGCGCTGGCCGCTTGCGCAGCCCCACCTCGGGAGGGAGGGATGAACCCTCCCTTTCCAGGGCGCGCCGGAACATACAGCGCGCCCCCTCCTCGACCTTATGCGTGTGCGGGCGACCGGTTCCCCCGAACTTGTCGCCCAGAGGCCATGGAAGCCACTGGAGATAACCTCTCCCGGCTCCCCGCGGCGGAGAGATGTTGGGCCCGCCGCTACCCGTCAACGGCCGCGGAGGATAGGGAGAACGGCGCTTTGCAATACCGACACTCCTCTTCCCCCGCGGCCCCACCGCCGCCGCATCGCCGGTGCGACACCGGTTGGCCGCAGAGGGAACCCCCTCCGCGACTCCACCTCGGCTGCGAGGGGCGGTATGAAACCGCCCATGCAGCCGGCCGCTAGGGCAGCACACAGCCGCCCCTGCGGCCCCCGGCCGCTCCGGTGAGCTCCAGTTACCCCAACCGGTACTCGAACCTGGAGCGGTTGCTTCGGCCAGCCCTTCGCCGCGGGCCGGCCGGGTGGGTTCCACTTGGCTTCACCGTGTACCAGACCACGGTTACTAAGCCCCTGCGCCACGACAAGGCGAGAACCCGTTGGAGGGGAAATCCTAAATCTGCCACGGGATATCCTATATAATTTTTTTTTTCACTGATAAATTTTTTTTTGTAGATTACCAAACAAGTTCTTATATTTTTGGCCGATTTTTAACATGCAAACTTTATTATTTCCGGCTTAAATTTATTTATTTATGTACCATCGAGATGCTTTTGTTCTCCTTTTTCTTCGACGGTATCACTCTTGACAGTGATCGTGGTCACCACTTCAGGTGTTGGTAGCAAACTTAACAACACGTCGCCATTCCTCTCTTATGGCCGTCTTCCTAGTGAATTCATATACTGGTATATAATGATGATCTTTGATCCGGTCAGTTCATCTCAGGCATTCATCCTCTGGCTTAGTACCCTCAACCTTTTCCTGGGTCACAAGTCGCTCAATAACTACCACTCCTCGGCGGCACACGTCACCAAAATAGGTGAGGATACGAGACTACCAAACATAAACGCTGCTTTATGCCGAGCTCTCCAAATATAAATTCGTTGGTACGAAATTCAGTCCACGATACTTCAAGCATTCTCCTCCAGCACCACATCTCTAGAGCGTCTAATCTCTTCTTCTTTTTGCTCTTAAAGCATACGGATTCACATAAACGCCTAAAATCTACTAACAGTGATGATTGGAAAAAGATAGCGAAGCTGTTTTGTAAGAGGGATTTATTTTAATTACATGAAATTGGAAACGCAGCGGAATTCAATTGTACAATAAGCTTCAATTTCCCGCTCGCCTATCAAAGAGCTTACTCAAATATTGTCCCGCCCCTTGTACTGAATTTAAAACCTGCCGTCGTGATGAAGCTTCATCAAATTTGTTTTAATGAATGCACCCTACCCTGTCTCGTCGCGTCCGATTGGCTTTTCATATTTGCAATTACATCCTTCCGTTAATTGTAGTTTTTTTGCTTCACGCTTACCATTGATTGCGGTGTTATATGTATGTTGATTGGCCCGAGATCATCATCATCAGCTGCTGGTAATATGCGTCGTTTAAAGATTTCCAAATAGATCGGCCCTGCGCTATACTCATTCAGCGGCTCCCCGTGACCTTATCCAAACAACGTGACCTTCGATACCGCTGGCTATTAAGGGCCGTCGTTTGAAGGGGTTTATATGGGGGGATTTCTTACGAGTTATAATTCCCCCCATGTCTTACAATACTAAAATTTATTTATTTGCTTATTTTCTGTGTTACAAACATTTCCTTATCTATATAAAAATGAAGCAAATTTTTCATTCGCATTTACATCTAGAAAAACTTCCTCTTTCATAAGTATCTTCTTAACTTCATCGCGATAGAAAAGGAAATGTTATAAAAGTAGCTAGTTTTACGTAATATATATTAATTTGATGTAAAGTAAACCTTTAACTGAAAATCTATTTAATGATTAAATAACTTTTTCTAGATTAACTTATTCTAGTTACTTCTATGAAATGTATCTATATAAAATACGCTAATGATCGGAAAATATGAACGGAGGGGAATGGAAGTAACAAAAGATCGGAGTCCGCGTCCATTGTTGATCTCGTTTCTGAGTGCCGGTGACACAAAAGCTTGGACAATACGGAAACTTGAAGGAACGAAGCCGCAGGAGAACTTTCACGAGAAATATCCACAATGGACAGTTTTTGTTATGAGTGCTGGCAAACTGAAGACGGTGATGCGAAACTTATAGAAAGGAAAAGAATAAGGTTAGTTTTTTTTTTACACTGTAAACAGGAAATTATTGATTTGTATTGAGCACGAAGAGCTTGGGATACTGTTGGATGATTTTTTTACATTACTTTAAATGATAAGGACGGTGTTATAATATAAATTAAGTTACCCTTTATAAACATGTTAAATAAAGAAACAAGGATAAATTGCCAGCATTCAGCTGTTTCCAGCAACCTTCACCACATCGTCGGATCACTAAGTTCAGGACCTTCCAACACTGCGTCTTCTGGTACGCGGTCGCTGTGGAGATATTTGGGTCTGTCGGCTGATGATGATGGATAAACTATTACTTTTACATAATAATCTAAAATGATGAATTTTAACGAAGATTTTATAACTGGTTCTAAATAAATATATAAATTAACTAAAATATAATTTTTATATGGAAGTATATTTGAAATTACATAAATTAGTCCTTCACCACGATGCCGTGCGGTGTTAATGGGTTATGTGGTATATGGCATTGATTTCCAACGGGGGTAGTACCATCTCCTCCTGGGCGTTGAAGCTTTATACGATTAGAGAGACAGAGAAAACTAATCTTTAATTAGTGATTATTAATAGATAACAGAGGGATATATAAAATTGGCATAATTAACTATTATGTAAAGGGGATATAGCTACAACGCCTTACTATTCAAATAACGTGGAGAACTTTGGGTGAGGCCTATGTCCAGCAATGGACGTCTATCGGCTGATGATGATGATGTAAAGGGATGCGGTAAATTGTTATTTTCTCGTAAAGAGGGTGGTAATTCATTAACGGTTGGAAATGTATGCCCTGTGAGTTTAAAACACTAACCTAGTAACAACCTATTCTCTCATTTGCTTAAGACACCAACGTCGTATTAGGAGGGAACACTGACACTGTATAATTGTTCCAATCCTTTCCTGTTCTTATCAGGAACGAAGAGTCGAACCTCTTTATTCGTAAACTGGGTGATTCGAAAGAAACTATTATCTTTAAAACATTTAAGTTAAAGTGATTTTATTGTTTAAAATATTTGATAACCTGAATCAATGTAGTCCATTCACTACTTATTTATATTTGACTTAAGAGTATTTGAAATTTTTCTTACTTCATCAATTTATCTAAAAACTTTTATAAAATCCAATCCATTACATTCAAAGACATTTTCATTGTTTACCTTAAAACCTGATATAATGCAGGCAGAGATGTAAAAACTGTGCGCTTTCAAAGAGTGCGTTATTATAAAGGAGTTTATAAAGGACGTAGATCCTTGTTCAACAAGCTCCATTGCACGAGGTACGGAAAAGCGGAGAAAATAACCGCGCGGACATTTATATAAAAGGATTACACTACTGTACAACTTTGGACTTTACTAAATGTAAGATAAAGGTACTGGATCATTAAAGTGAAATGAAAGGCATTGAAAACCGGCTGGTCTTCGATGAACAAAAGCTATTTAGATAACAGATGATATTATCAAAAAGCTTTTCAAAAGCGGTAACGGTTTTAATTTTCGTAAGAAATTTCAAGTGTCTATTTATCTTATAATTAATTAAACTGATTACATGTGTGAAGAAAAGAAGGCCATGTGTTCAGATCTGTTGCCGCATTTTCCATTTCATCTTATTTTTTTAAATAAATGCCATCTAAACATACGAAGTTTTTAAAAGAAAAACGAAGTTATGTACTTCTTCCTCATTAAATTGCAGAATGAAATCTTCACAGTGGATCATCATAAATTAAAAGTTATAGCGCTAAGTTATAAAGCCGGATATACAAGCAGTGTGCACTCGGTGGTTTCAGTGTGCAAAGTTACAGCGAGATTTCACACTTAGTTCCCTGAAGTTTGAGAATCTTAACCATAATGAATTATGTACACGCAGTTTAGAACAGATTTATTTCCTATGTAGGGTTACTAAACTCATTATTTTAGGTTTTGTTTGTTTATGTATAAATAAAGATTGGAAATAAAATGGATCTGTGTTGAAGTATACAAGAACTATTGTACTTTAAGCGGGATTAAAGTTGAATATATTACATCATCATCACCATCAACCTGCGGCAGTCGACTACTGGAAAATGGCCGCCATTTAGCTGCATTGATCGCGCAGATCATCGCTACATCTTATCAGTGAACGTCTTCTTTAACAGTGGTCACTTCTGCAACAAACGTGACCAGTTCATTGCCATAATAAATTTATTTCTGGTTTACTTAAATACAAATCTTATTTACAAGGAAACGCCAAGCATAGCTCTTTTCATTGTTCTCTAAGCGACTCAGCTAGACTAGTAGCATCATCAGTATCTACGTTTCAGCACCACACAGGGGAAATGATATTTGTGTTATATTATAATTATGTCAAGATTGAAATGACGAGCACACTGTTCTTTTCGGTCGTAGATTACGGCAGCAGTGCCAGTGTCCACGAAAATATTTTGAGTGACGTGTTTAATTATTCATTTTGTAGGTAAATTCGGAACCCAGTAATTTCTGAACATTGTGTAATTTATGCCGCGGCACGAAAGCACTCAAGCAAAGTACAGTACACGACGTGTACTCTCCTTGAGTGCTTGAAGCGCGCGGCCAAGACGTTTGAACGTTCGCAGCTGCGACGCGTGGCGGGGGCGGAGAGCGTAGCGCGTAGCGTGCGCTGCATCTCTCAGCTAGATCAAACGCGTAGCGAGCCGCTACGGACCGTAGACCGTAGAGCGTCGTAGATTTATTAATGGATTAGTTCAATCGCCAATGCACTTCTTTAATTTGTTATTCCGCGAATAAGAAGAGGGAGAGGTGGGGAACCTTCTAAAAGATGCTCTGCTTTTGGAGTGAAGACAAGGATATGTGGGATTTTCACCCACTAAAACCCCTTCGGTTGGACAACCTCAGTGCGATGCGAGAGGCCTCGGGATCTACGGAACGCTCCGGTGCGTTTCGGCACTACACCTAAAGCACGTCCCAGGTAGGGCTGTACCCGTCTTTGACGACGAGCACCAGACCGTCTCCTAATTGTTGTTTTTCTCGGGCTCGCTTAATGGACAATAAGGGCCCCACCTTCAAAGCCTACGAACCTAATCGTCAATGCCTTATTGGTTTGTGTCTTGTGCTACTTTTGAATCAGAACTCACTGTATGAAAAAATTGTTTGGATGGTTACTAATGATGGAATAGATCATCAGTAGCGCTAAATTTACCAGGACAAAATATATTTTTTTTTAATTATATAGTCTAGCACTTAATTACGGTCCCACCTGATGATAAACGCTGATGTAGTATTTGATGATAATGCACTTTAGTAATGACTTATTCACATTTCTCTTGAAGATTCTCACACTACCTAAACAGAAACTGACACCGACAGACTGTTCCAATCCTTCCCTGTTCGCATCAAATGGTCGAAGGGAAACGCTTTGTTCTAAAGAGTGAGACACCGACAACGGAGGGATAGATGTCTGCGCTGTATCTGTGCATCTGGCGGTAAAAGAGCAATGGCGAATGTGATACAGGCAGGTCCTGAACACACTTCCAAATGCATTCGCTATAACACCGAGAGACTGGGTATAAGTATAGATGGGAGCCAGAGCATCGTTTGTTGATTAGCGGGGTGCACAACGAGCAGGTGAGGCTGGCTCGGGTCCCGTGAGTTGTTGTACGGAACCCCTTACACCCCCGCTTTACTTTGTCGGCTTATGAATCTAAAAAGGCGGTATTATTTGAATTTGATTAAGTAGTTAACCAGGTATATGGTACAATTAATGATCAAGATTTGTGTTATTTCAGGACTAATTATTATAAGAGATATTTTTTATTTAATTATTTTAATTTTTATTGACATTATTAAGTGGTACATATCAATAAAACAAAAATTGATGGCATAGATAAGTTTAATTTAAATTTTAGTTGCTGCCAGATAAACTAAGCGAAAGGTGAGATATAAATAGATTATTGTTGTGTAACAAAATATTAGCAGCGCGCTGGCCTTATGGTTACAGCGTGCGGCCTTCATTCCGAAGGTCGCGGGTTCGACGGTTGACATGTACCGACGAGTTTAACATTTAAGTTATGTACATTTGTGAAATATAGTAACAGCAGCGGAATACGAACGGTGAAGGGAAACATCGTGAAGAAACCTGAACATGAATTAGAATTTATTCTAAGGTGTGCGTGTGAAGTCATCAATCTGCATTGGGCCCGCGTGGTGACTGTGGACCATCGCCCATATTGAAGATAGGCTTGTGCCCCAACAGTAGGGACGTATATTGGTTGTTAAAAAAAATATTCATAGCTATGTATTAATCTGTATGGAAGTATGTATGCTAAATAATTCATAGCTTTTACTTAGACCTATAAACCATCTAAAAAAAATTAGTTGTATTTGACAGTAATTCGCATCTGTTAAGCATTTATTTATTAGATAAAGTACATAACTTGCATAGACAGTTTTAGAAAAACTTCTCTGTATATTTTAATTAATGTAATAACACTTAATTAAGACTTAACATCATAGAGCTTAGAGCTTTAAGCAGTGAGTAAAGACATCGTAATTAGTGGCTTATTTTATGGGCAATAATTTCTTGGTTTTTTTATTAATATACATATCCTGTTCATCCTGTCGCTGTGTAGTAATATAAATGAAATACTCTGGTTTTTTGTGAAGGAAATTAAAAAAAGCAATGAAACAAAAAAATATTGTTTTTTATGTAACATACGTTATTGTTTGCGTGTGTCGGCGGTGGCGTGTTTTCTATACAAAATTGCACTGCGATATTAATCAAATTTTAATGGAAATGCTCAATTATAAAGCAATTTCATATATATATATATATATATATACACATACTATATATAATCCGAAATTAATATTGTTGCTTATAAATATTTATAAATAATTAATATGTGACCTCATTAAATATGTATACATTATAATTATTATAAACAGAGCAACAACAGTCATGTGATGGTATTGACAGAAAGAGAGAAAGAATTTATGAATACAATATCAGTAGTAAATCAGTGAGATATTAAATAAAAAAAAACATTAAAATCTGGTAGTAATTATAAATCAATAGCTTTTAACCAAACGAGTAGTAAATATGGAAAGTATTCCTTATTATTGTTTTACAAATATGAAACAAACACGTGGAATATGTAACAACTTAGTTTTTAATGTAGGTTCAAAAGTCATACTGGAGGTAGATCCCTGTTCCTGGAAACCGTCTATGTAAGTACCACCGCAGCTCTTGTTGCAGCCGACAGACGGTACTGTGCGTTACAAGGGCGCTGTAACTAGGGAAATTACTGGAGTAACGAGACCTAACATCTTATGTCTCAAGGCACACACAATATGCTGTGTATATCACACTATCTATCGCTACGTTGTTACGAGCGGATCCTGTCACTTACTTAGAATACTTAGAACAAAAAAAGGTCCGTTTCCAATACTAGGAGAAAAGAGCTTTAACAAACCACTAATTTCGATACGTGGTTTGACGACATAAAGAAGTGAACCGGGTTCAAATACCATCAGTTAGAAGCAGAGCTAAGGCTCGATTTGATTTTCTCAACCTGATCGTCAAACTTCAGTTTGAAGCAGGCGCCTAATAATGATGATGGATACCGATACAAAGCCTTGTTGACTATTCTTTGTTCTGAACAGTATCTGCGGCGGTGTCTGCAGTGGTATGAGATGCCATTATTTATTTTTTAGTACCATTGAATTTCAGAACTGTGGTCTTGCTTTCATTGTTACTTTGCGACTATCTTCCTTTTCTAAAGTCTAAGTCTCCAAGTAGTGTGTTGTGCAGAGACATTTGTTAATGGTCACTTATTGGCCGTGTTAAGTAGTGATATGGTCCGTTGTGATAAAGCTCACTAATCTAGTAACAGTCAATTAATTTTTTTCTTCGAAACACCCACGTCATATTTTGATCGGAACTAATTACCGGAAGTTGTTTCACTCTTTTGCTCTTATGAAGAACGAAGAACTGAACTTGTTTGTTCGCAAACAGGGATGTTTACAACAAGAAGGGTAATTCTCGGTGCATCTGGATCTCCGGTGATCAAATGGGATGGGAGTAATAACATGATACAATTTCAGCTGACACTCCGAAATATTTTTTTGTGTGGACTTTTTTGGACAAATCGCCGAGATAAGCGAGACTTTCACTTGATGGTAAGTGATATACATAATACGCGCAGTGCATGTCGTCTTCACACATAAGATGTTAAATCTCGTTACTCCAGTAATTTCACGAGCTACACCGATTAGTTTGTTGTTAAACATAACAGTCCTATTGTTAAACATAACAGTCGATTTGATTTAGTTAAGCTTAATGTTTGAATAATTATGTAGCAGTTGAACCTTCGCTCATGTTCCTTTGACATTTTTAACTTCAATGATACTACGCCTTTCATCCCACGCTCTGCTCCCTGGGTCCTGTCTAAATGTTAAACGGGCATGTGGGTGGGTAATCTCTCAACTGATTACGCAAAGGTCGCTACTGTGAACGTTGAGTTGTATGAATTTATTCACCGAGCTAATTTATACTATTAAAACGTTCGGGTTTCTGTTTGCAGCCGGCTGTAGCTGGTGAACAGACTTTTTTTTATGTAATTCACCGACGAGACGTGTGACACGTTTACCTGATGGTAAGTGATACGCCCGTCCATAACAACGTTATGATACAGCGCCAGTGAAGATAGTATATCGCCTGAGACATAGATGTTAAGTCTCGTCCCAGTAATTTCACTAGCTACAGCGCCCTTCAAACCGAACATGGTAATATTTACACACTACTGTTTGTCGGCTGCAATAGGCACTGCGGCAGTACCCAGCTATACGATCTCCGGCAACAGAGACCTACCACAGTAAAAATTTTTACTGTGGTAAGCACTTAATATTTTGTTTGAAAGCGACGAGCACAATTAGAATATCCTCTTAGCTAGTACCAGATTAAGGACAAGCAGACCATCAGGCGAACGTCTCATCACTTCGTTGAATAAAAAAAGCTTCTATGGTATAATGGATAAAACCTAATCGTTTAACGCGAAGGTCTCAGATTCGATTCCGGTGATATATGTTGTAGTTTAGTTGCCTTCTTCCTACCCTCATGTTGTAAATTTGCCTCTTTGCTATGTATTTCAAACGATCACGCTTCACCATCTGCGGCCTCGTTATGACCATGCGAAATTGAGGTCAATTAGACCATTGTTGATAAAAAAAATTACAATATATTTTGCATTTTATACGGGCTGCAGCCGTGGTCGCGTGCAGGAAGCTCTGCAGCACGAGGTGTGAGTGATTTACCCTATTATGAGCGTCATATCTCATCTTTCATGCCAATAGAAATTTTAAAATTTTTCGCTACATCGTGCATGATGCATATGAAATATGTTGAATATATGCGAAGAACTATGTTCTAGCCCTGATGCATAAAAAATTCAATTGGTTACATTCATGAGGGGCTACGTAAACAGGTTATAGATGTGATAACCGACGCAGCAGGAATGCCCCGTGTGTGGTGGTGAGGGTCGCCGACACTTGAAGATGTATATATGGACTATACTATACATATACTATGGACGCTTCTAACATCAGAGGCATCACAGGCGTACTGCCGTTTCCAAAGAATCTATATCATGCCCATCACATATCACTAGTGATCCTGTATCGGCTGATGATGAGATGAGCTTAAAGCCCTTGTCGATCACGTTGTCACTGTATACTCTATGAGATAGACGCTAAAGTTCCTTTCAGAGACCCTATATGGTAAAATTTGGACAGTGGCAGGGTTCTGTCGATCTCCTCCAATTGGTAAGGCTGGATCGATCTATATGGATCCCCATGATCTCAAGGATCTTCTTGGGGTAGGTCTATCGGAAAGCGTGTCGTCGGGTTGATGATTATGATTTTTTCCTTTTCATGATGTCTTACATCCATTTCTGCAACTTTATGGTTTACTGGCAAAGAATGCTCTTCATCATGAACTCCGCGGCGTAAACATTAATCTGTGTTAAAGCTTTATATAAACGTACAGTAGTATGGAACATTAATTAATATTCAAAATAATTACTAATAAAAAATTAAAATATATTAATCGACAGTGTAAATATAAAATCAAATCGTTTTGTTAGCTCCGGAGGGAAACGGAGGGAGCCGATCTCATTTGAGGTTATCCAATAACCTATCAGCATTTATCTGGCGAGGGTGAGACGCGTGTCTTCTGTTCTGAAGAGGGTTGGCTTTACTGATATCCACATTCGATGCTTACATTCAACCGTTATATTTTTGTAGTTGTTTCGGTAATTTTTTTTATTCAAAGATGAGTGGGTCGTTTACGTGATGATGAGAAACTCGGTTACTCATAACAACGTGGCGCTAGGATGGTGTACACTGCACCATAATGCGTTAGTCGCCTTGAGATATAGGATGTTAATTCTCATCCCAGTAATTTCACTAGTTACAGCGTCTTTCAAATCGGAACATAGTAATGTTTGCACAGTAGTGTTTCGCGGCAGAGATACGAGCTGAGGCACGGCTAAACGAAACGGAACCTAAAAGGACTCCGGCAACGGAGTACGAGCAGAAGGTTTAATTGTTTGGTTAAAAACCTTCTTCGAGGAAAGCAATATTTAACAACGCGAGGAATGTCTACAGACGATCGTTGCCTTGGTTACGTAACCAAACAATTTGAAAATATTGTGATTTTATACAAAAAAATTACTTCTCAAATTTACAGGCTTTTAAATCGTGTTTCAACAAACAGCGGTGTTAACGACGCAGCGCAGCAGCATCTTTACGGCCGAAACTGGAAACTGGTTCCTGCGCTCCAGCCGCCCTTTGTTCGCCCGTAAACAATTGTCGGATGAAATTTCAAAAATTTACTGCGGCCCAGTTCGCAAGTCGCGGCGGTAACATGTGCCGGTGGAATTGCGTTGAAGTAATAATACAAACAAACATTTACAGTACAAACAAAGAAACATATAGTTTTCAAAGGTATATACTCGTAACTACAAAAAGTTGATGAATAGCGTTTTTTTGGACGCACTGTCCAGTCTGAATGGTTTATCAGCACAGGTATATTGTAGTTCTATATAGGTATATGTATTGTAGGCGTACTATGTGTGTACGTGTCTATGTCTATGTTAGAAGCATCGGCAGAGCTGATAAAGGATTTTCGTATATTGATAGACTTAACTACTTTAGGATTCTGATTTAATTCCCAATGTGTGATTGAATCAGAAATCCGTAGGAGAACTAAGGTCACCGACATAGTCCATAAGATTGCTAGCCTCAAGTGGCAATGGGCAGGACAGATCGCTCGAAGGACTGACAGCTGATGTGCCACTAAGGTCCTCGAATGGCGACCGCGTACCGGAAGACATAGTATTGGCAGGCCCCTACCGGGTGACCCGACAATCTGGTGAAGGTTGCAGGAAGTAGCTGGAAGCGGGCAGCGCAGGATCGATCGACGTGGAGATCTTTGGGGGAGGTCTTTTTTCAGCAGCGGAAGTCTGTTGGCTGATAATGATGATTATGATGATGACTTTAAGATATGATCCTTACATTGCCGTAGAGATATTTTGGATTTAAATTGTTTAACAATAAAATTGACTGCCTCTCACCATTATGGATAGAAATCCAGCTCCATTATTAGGTTACCTATCAGAATTCCTAGATGTTCGATTACTCCCTTGCCGCCACTGCGGAGATCAGTGCTTGGTCGCAACTCTCCAGTTTCCAGGCTATGCGAGCTATTGAACTGCTGCAGTAAATCTGTCGACATCCACGCGGGCTCATTATATACATGTCGTGAAGTGTTGCGCTCTTGCAGACCTGGCACCTTCACTGCTTTATGAGTGCAATTACTTTTGTTGTTCAACCTAACCTGTCCTAGCCACGGACAGCGAGTGCAATTAGTGAACGCTGCGTCTACTTCTCAACAATCGTGTATTAAGATTTTCTTGTTTAAATACTTTGTATATTTTAGTGAATGTAATATTCTATGATTGATTGTAGTCCTAATAAACAAATAAATAAAAAATGTGTACGTATTTACATGAAAAGCTTTTTTTTCCTTTTTTACTTCTAGACTATCCATACAGGCTTACTCTTTTATTAATGTTAGCTCAAAGTGAACTCACCGGTGTTAAGTCTGTCTTGCAGGAGACCGTCTGGGTAGGCGACATTGCAGCTCTTATAGCAGGCGACAAACAGTACTGTGAAAATATTATTGTGTTCCGGTTTGAAGGTCGTTGTAATTAATGAAAATACTGGTGTAACGAGGCAACATATTGTCTTAAGGCGGCGAGCACAATGCGGTGCTGTGTATCATGTATCATTTTACCTAGCACCACATTGTTACGGGCAAGCGTATCACCTACCCTCTCGACCCTCTGGCTGCTCTTGTTAATATAAAAGAATCCCTGTAACTATTCCATTTCCATGAAATCATTGTTCGTCTTTGCTCTAAATTAAAATGTGTATCTCCATCATCATCCTTTCAAGTTCAAGTTAAAATTATATAGTAAACTTTATTTATGAGGATTTTCTATATAACAGTAATAATTTATGTTTTGTATGAATGAGATTTTATTTCGTCGTAGCGACTGCTCTCTTCCCGACACGTTCATATAAATGTTTTGTCCGCTTGGAAATTTCATCTTCAGTTACAATAGTATAATCTTTTTTGTACTTTTTATTTTAGGTCTCACAAACAGAGATATTCTAGATTTCACTATTTCTCAATGTTTTTTTTTTAATTAGTCGGACAAAGGCGAACTTTAGCGCATACCGTTCACAGGGAAAGGTACAACAATAACAACGAAATAAAAAATTTGGAAGTGTAACCAGTAGTACCAATTAGAAAAAAAATTGTTAAAATATGCTATACATGTACAGTTTTTTTATAACACATTAAGCATAAAGGGGGGAAGACGATAACCTTTTAATCTCCCCTTAAAAGTAATTAAGGAAGTGATATAGTTCTAATCCATATCTCTAATTAAAACGGTTTGCTTATTGTTTGGTAATGATAAACTATACTAAAATATTTTTTGGAAAATCCACACAAATTAAAAAATGTTACCATCACATGTTTTAACAAGAACAGTTTCTGGTGGTGGGTCTCTCTTGCCAGGGACCGTCTAGGTCGGCCCCACCGTAGCGCCTATTGCAGCCGATAAACAGTACCGTGCAAACATTACTATGTTCCGGTTTGAAGGGCGTTGTAGCTAGTGAAATAACTGGGGTAACTAGACTTAACATCCTATGTCTCGAGGCAACGAGCACAACGTGGTGCTGAGTATACCACCTTAACTAGCACCACATTGTTATGGGTAGGCATACCATTTACCAATAAGTGCACGTCTCGTCGCTCGTCTTAAGGCTTTGTGAACTAAAAAAAAAATTTTATATTATTATATATTTCTTTCTATATGTTTCGAACGTAAAATCTAGATCCTAAAACAAGGAACTAACTATCATTAACTTATTTCGATCTATGGTTATAGATCTTTGATCTGCTGCTTAGCACAAATCGTCCTTTACATCGCACTGATACTCCTTTTGATTTCATTATCATTATCATAATTATCACCTTTGTTTATTCACTGCTGAATATAGGCCTTATCCAATATCTTCCACCAAATGCGATCCTCAGCTTCTCGCACCCACTCACTTCCGACCGCTCTGATTGTCGACACTTCTGCGACCTGTACGTGGCCTCCACTGCCAAACTTTCCTCCACCATCGGCCGTCACTGACACGACAGACATGGCCGGCCCACTGCCATTTCAGCTTGCAGATTTTGAGAGCGACGTCGTCAACTTTACTTCTCCGTCAAACTTCTTCGTTCCTGATGTTGTCCCTTAGAGTAATGCCAGGCATAGCTTTCTCCATCGCTCGCTGTGCTACTTTAAATCGATAGACCAGCCCGATGGGCAGATGTCTTTGCGCCGTAAGTAAGCCCTTTGATTGAATAATAAGTATTTGTCTTAAAAAATTTGTTCTTTTGTATGAAATTTATTATAGGTACGTCTCTAATGGTGGCAGGTTTCTGTCGCTGTATCAACGCAATTCCTATTTCTTCCTTTTACTGCGAAGGACGCTGTAACTAGTGAAATTAATGAGGTAAAAAAAAAACTTAACGCCTTGCGTTTTGAGGCGATGAGTACAATGCAGTGTACAACGTCTCAACTAGAGCTACAGTGATAACGATAGGTATACTAGTAAATATCTTTTTTTTTTATTGCGGGGAAATCTTCTTAAACGATACCCTGCTTTAGGGGGCAGACAAGGTTATGTGGGGCTTCTACAAATTAAAACCCTCTTGATGGTCCCCCTTAGGGCATTAGGATGGGCTCCGGGATCTCCTACGGGAGAGCAAAGCCCTCCTTAGCACCAACGTTGTGCTACGGCAAATACAATACTACTGTGTATTTGCTGTCCTGCTAAGTCTCGCTTATTAAGCTCTGAGTAAGTAGTGAACATCCTGCCGTGTCCTTGCTTTGACGAATAAAAATCCAACTATATCCATGATCGTTTTGAATCCTGAAAGAAAAAGCGATTACGCCAAATAACGTAATGACGCAGTGTAATTATTTAAGTTAAGCCGGCCGATAGCTTCACAGCAATAAAACTTACACTTAATTAGAATGAATGCTAACTCAATTACTTTTGGAGAAAGTTCGCGTTGTTACGGACCTTTCGGCGCGGGAACTTGGCTCCGGCGGTGACTAATTTACGTGGAACTCGGTCACGCCAGGACCCCGTGCCGCTGTACAGCTTAACGCCGGCGTCCAACTTTATCGGAAGTCATGAAAAGTTTCCCTACTACTTCCAATACGCCCTGAAATGGACTTAATGGTGTCCCCAAGTCTATTTGATGTGGTGTGGTGAAATTGTTCCTCTTGTTTTCAAATTCCTCTTATCATTTAACAGAGAGCTAATATAATCTATGGCTTTTTGACTTTTCCTTGTTATCTTTAGATAAATTCATCGTGCTCTTGATACTCGGTAGTAGTTGAGTACTTATCTAGAATAAACTTGTCTATGTCACTGAAACTTAGTAATGGTTATAGTTACTGATCATAGAAATTTGTTGCCGAAGACCAGACAGTCTGAATGTTTGAACTCGATAGTTCAGATATTCCCAAACTGTACTTGTAACCCTGAGGGTACGCGGGGTGACATTGGCAGGTACGTGAAAATTATATTGATAATGGCGGAAGTATTGAGAAGTAAAAACAGTGACCTTATATAAACATTATTAATTATTTATAATACATAGTTTAAAGTGATCTTTAGAACTAATTGTTTATTAATGTGCTTTAAGTATGTAGAGTATATTTCAAAGTAAAGACTGACAATAACTAGAGCTTAAGGGAAATTAGACATATATTTTTCAGGTGTGAAATTATCAGAGGGAGGTGAGTTACAAACAAAAATTTTAATTAAAGGGACGGATAATAAAAAAGATTGGAAAATACTGTATACTAGGTATTTATCACAGCAGCTTCGTTCTGCCGCTAATTAGTCGCTAATATTACTCAAAAATATCGCTAGTGATATCACTGGGAGAGATTAAGCATCTTATTGGTTTTTGGTATTGACTTTTTATACTATTATAGTTTATATAATTGGACCCCTAGCTGTAAATTTATCGAGCACGTTCTGAAGTTCCTCAGTTCGTCCCATGTTTGCCGCCTGAAGTGTTGGCCCAGGGTGCTGTAAATCAATATGTACATACAATGTTTTAGTTTACGATGTTGAAATATGTATGAGCTTTGATTTGAGATTAGAAACATTTATCAAGTTCGCGCCGAAGTTTCCCCGCTGCTAATATCTCACATGGTAATGTATCAACGTCGAAATACCACAGTTTAATGTAAGATATATGTTATGTAGTATTTCATGAATTACCGTTTCCCTTTCCTGCAATTTAAGTCGAAGTCTCAAATATATATATTGGCAGTAATTTAATTTAAGTCAACATAAACAATGAGAACTTTATAGTTTAATTAAGTGTTTCATACTTATGTTACAGTTGCGCTGTAATATGCTGCCAGGATAAAGATAAAAATAGATAAAGTTAATTTATTGCATTATTTTATATGTCTTCGATCCTTGAAGCTCCTGATTCCTGATTTAGAAATTTAACCTGTATCTTGGGAAACAGCGCCCTCCCCCAGTTTCAATGTTACGTAAATGCAATTCTTTCAATATATAGAAATTACAGTATTAACAAAATTTAAACAAAAAAATATTAGCATTGTTCTGTGCGTTTGTTTGTCTGTATGTGTGTTGTATATAAGTTTCAGTGATTTTTAATGTTATTTAGGTGTGTATATATATGTTTGTGTATGTAAGCGTGTGTGTATGTGTTTGAAGATTCAAAGACCACAGTTTAATGATGCAGATAAGGTTGTCATTCAAAAATAGTAGATTTTATTATTTAATCATCATTAACTTAAGAAGACAAGAAATGCATGCACAAGTTAGAGAGAAAAGTACATAGATGAGCTTGTTTCTGATGAGTTAATTTAGCAGACCTGTGAATGAAAGTAAATAGATGGAAAGTGAAAAGTAGATAGGTAGAAGTACAATAAAGGAAACATGGTTTGAAGTAGAGGGTTATTTTAAAAAGGAAATACTATAATACAATATATAACATAAAAACGTAGTTCGTAAATAAACGTTTGATCAATGAAAGTAACGGTTGACTGGGGGTAAGTTTCTCTTGCCAGGGAATGTCTACGCAGTTATGGCGCCACAGCCTTGTAGTCTCGGGCTAGTAAGAACAGGAACTCTGCCTGTCGTAGAAGGCGGCTAAAAGGGTCTAGGAGTTTCGCGGGCCTTGAGGATGGGGACCTTTTTCGCTCAACTAGCGAACTTGCGTGGGACAGCGTATGGCTTAACAATAGTGTCTAGGAGGGTTAAGCTCCTCCTCAGAGTCGTGTAACAGAAAGTATAGACGGGCACCGGTGCGTTCTATAAGAGATCCCAGAGCCTCTCTGAATGCACTGATGCAGACCACCGGTGGGGTTTTAGTGAATAAGAATCTCACATAACCCTGACTTCCCCCCCAGAAACAACGTATCTTTCAAAAATTTTCTTCCCGAAAAAAAAGGGTAGTTATGTCGCTAAACAGTAGTGTGCAAATGTTACTGCGTTCCAGTGTGCAGATATATTTCTGTGGCTGTGTATGATTTCCGAACGTACCCCACGACTGACATTGAATCTGGAATTTGGAATTAGCTCTGACAGCAGGCCGAGAAAAGAAAGGAAGTGCGGCGCTGGTCAGGGAGTGGAGGTCGGTGAGACAGAACGTCACAATCCGCATCGCACGGAGTGATTATTAAAAGACTAGGAACTAAGAATGCTTTCAGTTGGATGGGGCACTAGGGACCACTGCAGCAGCCTATTAACCGTCATACTCCCCTAACATCCTACATCTCTAATTAAAACAGTTTCCTTATTAATTATTTGACATTAATAAACAATACTGAAATATTTTTTGGAAAATCTAAACAAGTTAAAAAGGTTACCATCACATGTTTTTAACAAGAACACTTTTTGGTCTGTTTACTGATGCTGGGTCTCTGCTGTTGATACCACCGCAGCACTTATATCTGCCGTGAAACAGTAGTGTGCAAATATTACTGTGTTTCAGTTTGAAGGACGCTGTAGCCAGTGAAATTACTGGGGTAACGAGACTCAATATCTTACGTCACAAGGCGACGAACGCAATGTGGTGCAGTGTATAACATCCTTACTAGCGCCACGTTGTTATAATCGGTGGTATCATTTACCATCAGGTGAACATCATACTCGTCCCCTCGCTTCGTAGGATAAAAGAAATGTGATAATATATTGGGACTATTGGATTAGTTTTTATTAAGATATTGCTTATTGAAGTTGGTGATACTTGGTTGCAGACGTCCCGCATCAGCAACGCCAGCGGCGATGCTTGCGAGCGGCGCGACCCCTGCCAGCACGGAGGGGTCTGCATCAGCACCGACAACGGCCCCGTCTGCGAGTGTAGAGATGGA
Organism: Ornithoptera alexandrae; assembly: GCA_029030555.1. Lineage (NCBI taxonomy): Eukaryota > Metazoa > Arthropoda > Insecta > Lepidoptera > Papilionidae > Ornithoptera > Ornithoptera alexandrae. The sequence goes on from JARDVY010000298.1 coordinate 9,725,521, forward strand.
GACTATGAAGGCGCTTTCTGTGAAAGAGGTACGTAGATGGAATCAGCTGTAGTTTTCCTAACTAATGCTACAAAGCTTTCAAAAGAATTAATTGTTCATCATATTTATGTTATACGATGATGATAAGTAGGCAGACGCATGCCTAATACAACTTGGCGTTACTTAAGATGATATGTACAGTACTACAATGCTCGACTCCAAGAGACAAGATATTAAGTTTCAGTACCCCAGTAATTCCGCTGGCCATGACGTAGACAAACCTGAATATAATAATGTTCAGGTTTATACGCATAGAAAGTACCTAGAAGGGTCTAACAACAGAGACCTAACGATGGGATGGAGTTGTCATTAGATGACGATGTACTTAATTAAGTTATTTAAAGTATGCTTTTATATATAATGTTATAAACAGAATTTGATTCGTAATCGACTACTGAGAAACTCCAGGATAAGGAATTCATTTTTTCTTGGTATGCCTTGAACGATTATTTCTCCTAATTGGGAAGGGTCACCAGTGGATATACATTGATTGAAAGCATATGAAAATATTATTTTCTCATATATCTTCTGTACCTAGTTCCCGAGTTTAAGTTATATCAATATTAAGACTAAAATACTCCCTATCGTTTATTTTTATACGTAAAAGTTGTTAAGTTACATATTAAGTTAAGTTGCTTAAGCCAATTAATCCCTGACCAAAAAGTAGATATGGAGTATCTTATTTACGTGTATGAGTTCCCGCACAACAACTCACAGGACTCAAGCCAATCTCACCTGCTCGTGGTGCACCCTGCTTATCAACACACGAAGCCCATCAACCCGTATTGAGCCAGCGTTGCGAGAAATGGCCCAAATCCCCCTTTGAATTTCTAGATACGACAACCCCTAGTGTCCAGTGGTACCGGAGGCCATGTTGACTATGTATGGAGATCTATGGAGGAGGCCTGTGACCAGCAGTGGTCGTCTATCGGCTGCTGATGATAATTTTATTTACACTGTAATAGAAAATTTACTAATAATAATTTATTAATTGCTAAAAGATTCCAAGTTAACCTGCGGCGAAAACTATTAAGGGTAATTTCTCAGCTAACATGAATACCTCTCATACATGGAGGGATGGTTGCGTGAGGGAGGGCCGTTACTCAGCAGAGCCGCGGCTATTAGCGGCCGTTTGTTGCAGCGTCTCACTTAAAAGCTGCCTATAAAGTAGACCGATCGTGTCGCTTTTTGTTTCAGCAATATATAATACATTAGACACTGCTCAGGTTTCTAGCTATATACAGGGTGGCACAAAAGTAATCCTCCTATCAGAAAATGCTATAAATTTTGCCTTGATGTAAAAAAATAAAAAAGATCAAATAAAAATAATCCACAAGAAGAACTAAAGTTTTTCATATTTTTTTTTAAATTACAGTCAAAAAAGATCGGAAGGTTATTTTTGGCTGTAATTTAAAAAAAAAATATGAAAAACTTTGATTCTTCTTGTGGATTATTTTTATTTGGTCTTTTAATTTTTTTACATCAATGCAAAATTTATAGCATTTTTTGATAGGAGGATTACTTTTGCGCCATCCTATATATATATATATATATAATATACTGTGAAAGTTTGACTTTTCTTTCACAACAATAGTCACTCCCAACCCTTACCTTACCTCATAAAAACCATCTAAATATCAAATCCAAAAAACTAATATCTCTGTTGCCGGAGACCGTCAGGAAGGTACCACCGCAGCTTCAATTTCTATTGGCCTATAGTAAAGTATAAATATTACTATTATCCGCTTCAGAAAGTGATGCAGCTTATTATGTGGATTTTAAGTTACTCCGGTAATTTCGTGAATTTAATGTAACGAGACTCAGAATGTTATTGGCTGAAAATGACGACTACAACGTGGTGCTGTATACATCAGGCTAATAAAGCTACGTTGCGGCTAGTATGGCATACCATCAGATGAATGTATCGCTCGTCTAAGATAGTAGATTTTGCTGAGCTTTACTAATATACTACGACCATCAAAGCTAAGGGAGAACAGCGCACATGAATCTTACTTGGGCAACTAATGTAGTAAAGTTTTACATACGCGGACAGGGCTGGGCTGTTACGTTGTTAATAACACTCTAGCATTGTGCTAATGGCACCAATTATCCAGTGAAGGCGCTCGTTGCCATGGATTTAATTTCGTCAGTGTAGCGCGCTCCTAATGGCGGAGCTCTGGACGGGATTGCGCCGTTTCGATGGAGACTGAAGCGCATTATTGTCTTTACCCTGGAAACTTTAATAAGTCCCCAATTAGGTTTAAAATTGTGTTGTTTTTATTAATGAAAGAACAGAAAAAGAATAGATAGTTCACTTAGAATTTAGTACTTACTCCGTCCTTGTATTAGCTGATAATAGCGAGTCACTTTACTGGTGGTAGGCTTTCTCTTCTAGGGTCTAGTTAGGTAGATTATATCTACCGCTCGCACTGTGTTGTACTTAGGTTTCAAAGTAGCCACTCTGAGATCTAAGTACTGTATGGTGCTATAGGTAATATAGTAAAACAGAATTGTATTTACCTAAAAATGTGATAAATGTAACATCACTATTATAAGAGTATAAAACAAATTCAATACTATAGCTACATCTCGTCTTGTTTCTACAACTTTCCCTTACACATTGAATTATTAGTGTATCAATATTTTTACGATTTGTCAAGTACTAAGTAGAAAGGTAAGCACAGCAGAAACGTATACACTCAGCTTTAAAAAGGTTATGTGTTATAAAGCCATGAAAAAATTCAGAAAGTGTAACGTTTTTTGTGAGATGTAAATAATTTCCACTGGCGCACAAGTTAAAACGTGTAATTAGTTTAGGAGTTGGTACAAATTACAGTGCCATCTATTACGGGGGTCTATATTTACCTAACCTCGTACGTTCACGGAGGCCGCAGCGGCCCTGACCTTGCTTCAGGTCGCTTGAAAAACTCTTCGCTAGTCGCCCTTTAATTCAATTTGAAAGTTGCCGTTCACTTTTTTCTTCCTCTTATTTCTTCGTTGGAAACTTAATAATGATAGCAGAATAACCTAAACTATGTTTTTTATGAACGGTTATTATAATTTTCCAAATCCAAGCTAGAATATTCCAGGCTAGCATGCTGGCTATATCCGGCCTCATTAGTAATTAACATTATGTCAAGTCAACGTCAGGCGTTCGCCTTGTATACAAAATCAATTGCTAAGAAATGCGATGGTGTAGTTTGATGGTTATTATTCCACGTTCAGAAATGCTAAGTATGAGAATTTTACTGTCTTTACTATTTTTAATTAGCCCGATGTATTCCGTGCTTCACACCAGCCATGGCAAGACAAGACTGAGCTGACATTGGGAAGTCGTATCACGGAGTACCGTAGATAAGCTATACCTTGAATTCTCGTAATGGTATGCTCGTAACATTATCTGAAGGGATATTTGGTATTAATGAGCTATATGTTTAATACTAAGTATTTATTTAATAACTTCGAAGCACAAAATAAGGTGGAGAAATCTAGTGTCATGAGATATACATGAGTGTCAAGTGACCGATGTGCTGTCGAAGAGAGCGAAGTGGAGGAGAAAAATAAAAAAACTGACTCTACCACCACATGGTATAAAGGCTATGAAGAGAGACATCAGTAGTTGAGAAAATATTTGTAAAATAGAAATTTAGGTAACTTAAGCTAAGAAGTATTTAGATAGTTAACAATGCTACGAAGCGGGCGCAAGTCAATGCGGGAGAGCCCAGAATAGATTGACGTAAACCAAATATTGTTGTATCTTTGCGCGAAACCCGCTTACGGGGCTCATTATTTAGGCGGGGATTTATCGCAGGGTTGTTTCACTTTACGCGAAGCTTTTGTCAATCCGTTATATAACTGTCTATGTAATAGTGTGTAAACTCTGAGAAGTAATAAATCTTACGCAGTGCCGTCTCTGATACAATGATGTGATTATGTACACATTATGTATTATCTTTTATACATTTATCGATAACACTCGCAAAAAGAATATAGTCAGTCATTCAGGAAGCTATGGAAGTGGCTTTTCTAGGGGTTTCCTGAAGTGGACAACAACAACGATCGATGATATAGGTCACCGCTTGGTAGCGCGTTAGTCGGCCATACGCAGTGGTATAGATTACGTAATGTAAAATTGGACTGATGAACAAGCAGGAGAAAACTTGAGTGGAGACGGGTATTGGAAAGTCCAGCATGAGATGAGGTTATTCAATAATTAAAATTGGAGATGCAGTCTCGCATTGCATTTTTAAATAGCTGATGTTTCAAATACTTTGACTCTGTGCTTTCTCTCAAAAGCTGCGAGTCTAGGGCTAGGTTTATGACGTTTGAAAGTTTAACTTCATATTTGAAATGCAACTAAGCGACATATATTTACAACTAGATTCCAAGATAGTTTAAATTCTATATAGTAAGAGAAAATAAAGAAATAGTCAATTCTACTTGCATGACGCATGCATAGCGGTAGTAGGCGACAAGGGAGCTTGATTTGAATATAAAACGCGATTCGGAATTGAAGATTGCTCCAATTTGAAAGGTGCATACGAAATGTGCAATATTTAAAGTTGATTCCACCGTTTTACTGTCTTGTCCCAAGTATATGCTGTAGTGTAGCTAAAATGCTAGCCTTTTGTTTTATAACTTACCTTCATGTTTCTGTTCATATTTCGTAGTAATATTTCGTACTTGCCTCCATATCCTTAAATGAGGAATACATTGCCGTCCATTGCCCTTATCAGCACTCTTAAGCCTCACAAGGCACGGGCAAATATGTTTTTCAAAAAATAAAAATAGAGTGATATAAACCCGGGATCACAATTTCTAATCCAATAACATACCCTGTGAGATAGGTCGAAGGTTCCGAATGTTTTTATGACGAAGGTGGAATGTATCAATACAGGGAATTGCAATAACATGAGAGCAAGCCTTTTCTTATAAGTAACTACTGTCCATGGGTAAGTTTAGTCTAGTTTGGTTTTTACTTCGGAGATAGATTGTCTCGTAAGTTGCATCTTCTCAAAAGTAGTAATACAATTACTGAATTTAATAGGTTATTTGATTTCCAATAGCTTGTCTTAGTTTACTTAAAAACCTATACCTCTACAATCTGTATATTTTTAACGACTACCTAGTATTTTCTATCGTTGGTGGAAGTCGTAATGTGAGTTTAATATAATTTATTGATATTTCGTTCACATCTATATGAACAATGAAAATGTTAGTTTAATAGGTATCAGGCTTTTAAACATTCGATAGTATTTAACATTTTGTTTAAACGTTTAAGTAATTATCATGTTAAATGACAATTTAACTTTTCAGATATAGAGATGAAAATAAACCGACAGACAGATATACGGAGTTCCGAATATACATCAATTTAAGTAACTAAAAACATTAAAATCATTAAAGTACTCTCCAAATTCAGTTTGTTACTTTTTTAAACTACCGCACAATTGTGAAGTAACGAGGTATTCTTTAAAGATAAAGTACAGCAAATAAAGAGGGGATTGGTGGAATTCAATTACAGGCAACCGCGATACTCGCCGCTGGACGGGGCCCGCGGACGTGGAATGAAATTACCGAGAGAATTCACTTCTGTTATTGTATTTTTGCTGTAAAAGATACAGAGTGGAAAGACAAGAGATCAAATAGCAGGAGATCGGAATTTGTTAACTGCTTTGCTGACAGAGACATACCTGTCTACCGCATTGAATAGGACCGGCTAGCCGTGATTCACTGTTTGAGGTGGAACAGAAATAACTCAGACTGGTGTACACGATAGGAATACAAGCTTCCCCCGAATTTTTAAGTAATACTATTTAAATCACACAGATGTCTAGGCTATCATCTTTATTAATCTCATTCAATAAATGTTTGACCTTTATTGGGCTTACTAATAGTGTCTTATAACATTAGACTTCCTATGGTAGTTTTATGTTTATTTAATATATTTTGGTAGTTAACTATAAACAAAATGTTAAGTGACTATCTGGTCCCGTTATCAATTAGAATGAATATCGAGTCGGCATATATTTATACTGCTTTTGAAAACGCTCCAAAAACATAGTTGATTCATAATTAAGAGAATAATTTTAATGAACATATAGTAACCTGCCGTGTATTGATTATATACAAAATTAAATATATGTTTGTATTTGCATGCTCTGATAATTACCGAGTACTTTTTGGTACCGCGAATTAACCTGTGTAAAATTTAGTCGATCAATATAACAAGTCAATTTGTACGCTTTTCAACGATTACAAAATAAAACGAGCCGGGTGAAACACTCCATCCGGCGGGCCCACGCTTCAAACGTTTCTTTTCATCACAATTCACAAAAGGCGTAATCAAGAAAATTGCTAAATATGCAAATGCTCACCGTCTGGTGGTGGGCGGCCACGCTGCCACGATCCATTGTGAATTCAATCGGGAAATGAAAATTCTTCTACCTCGTGGACTTCGCTTTTCCTTTATTCCAAGGGTACATTACAATATTTGTTTATTAAATACTACGGGTAATTTGAACTGCAGTGGACGTATCACTTCATATGTTGATAGCCGGAAAAAGCATTGCTGTAAAGGCAGCGGACTTATAAAACTAGGGTAGGAGTTAGTTGGGAGTGTTAAAAAAAACCTATCACTAATCACAGTATTGAAACAGGGAGTATGGTAGTTAAACCACTGACAGAAAGATCTATAAAAAGTGAAAGTATACAACAGAGCTAAATTATTCACAGACCTTTTAGATTTCATTTTAATGATATTTAAGAAAAAATCTCGTGTTCTCTCAAGACGTACAGATTTTTCGTGTCGGATGTGAAATTTATAAAGAAAATAATTTCTGTTCAAATAAGTATCAACATTGGAATTATATTTTATACTCGCTGATATTCTCAAGGGGTGTAAGGCGTCCCGCACAACAACACACGTGGCCCAAGCTAACCTCACCTGCTCGTGGTGAACCCTGCTAATCAACAAACGAGGCTCTGGCTCCTGTCAACCCACATTGGGTCAGTGTGGTGGGAAATGGCTCAAGTCCTTCCCCATATGACCCCAACAAACGACAGCTCCTGTTGCCCGGCGATGAAGGCAGCGCAGGACCGATCGATGTGGGCATCTTTAGGGGAAACCTATGTCTAGTCGTGGACATCTATCGACTGATGATGATGATAATGATGACACAATTTATATTGAATATGTGTATATCCATCTCTTGTCATGTAACTTTGGTAATATTTGCGTACGGCTAGCTCTCTTTAAAACTTTTTGCTCAGCTTAAAGAATTTTTTAATTAGAAATTTTACTTTTGACTTACTTTGGAAGTTGAAAACCAATTACGTACTTTAAGTTATTATTACGCGTACTTATAGTCCTATTCTCAAACCAGAGAATCTTTATTATAAAATTGCTGTGTTCTCCTTGAAGAGAGCTGTAGTTAATGTAACTGATGAAAGTCCTTTGCGTCTTGTGGCTTCTTTTAATGAAACGATATGTTGCTTGCAAATTTTGTTCTCCGACTGAAGTCGATTCTGATTCATCTGTTTATCTTAATGTCGGTATTTGTCCACATGTAGAAGCGAAGAATAAGCGGTTGTTAAAAATGATATTGTGCATACTTCTCGTTGTAGATCTATATATCTGAAGGTTGGGAACTCTGAAAATAGTCGGACTTGTTGTGCAAGATGGAAACTTTCTTCAACACATAATGCCACGAGGAAGTTATTCAACCACGAACTCTTTCGTCTACCGATGTTTGCTTAAAGTATTTTTTTTTTGAAAAATATTTTTTGCCTATACCCTCCGGGTTGTTTACATAAAGTCATTTATAAACAAAATCTGGGCCCTCTCCGCGGGAGGGAATAAGTAACATGTGAAACCTTTTCTCCGTTAATAAAATGTAACGAAAGCGCGTTTACATTCAATTTCAAATTCATCAGCACGATGCTCCCGTGGAGTAGCAAATCTCGTTTCAGTGCCCTGAATATCGGCCGACGCTGTTTCCGTTCTCATTTTCGTCAATGGAAACGAACGGGGACCGAAAATTTGCTTCGTTTTCGATATTGTGTTTCATTTGTTTTATTTTTCCGTTTGCCGGTCTGTGTTAACGTTTCCAGTAAACTGGACTATCGTTTCGTCCCATAATCGCGTAAAATCAAAAAGCGCAAAATGTTTATTCCGCGGCTACGGATCTGTACCGCCGATTAGTTTGTGTTAGTTTTTACACAATTTGAATTGGTCCTTAAGTAAGCCTTACATTTCAATGAAATCAATACCTTTTCATTTTTCCTTTATTTTCTAATAAATAAAGTAAGTTGTTTAACAAATAATAGTAAACTATTTTAAGTGGCAGTTAAGATTAAAGGGAAGCTCTATAAGACCGCAATAAGACCTACGATGCTTTATGATTCAGAGTGCTAGCCCACAACCAAGGCACAAGAGCAAAGAATGTATGTGGCAGAAGTGCGTATGCTTAGGCGGGCAGGATGAGTTACCCTAGAAGACAGAGTGAAGAACAAACATGTCAGAGGTTCCTTTGAAATAAAACCGGTTCAAGAGAAAATGGTAGAAAGACGCCTGCGCTGGTCTGGCAATGTTGTGCGAAGACCAACAACGCGTATGGTTAGGGTAGCGTTGGATCTCGAAACTAAATAGAGAGGCCCAGGGAGCCTTTCGACTACTTGGTTAACGGTATCAATTAAGATCTAATGAATAACAAATTGACAGAAGCTATGACACAAATAGAGGTAGTTTTAGAAGAATGACACGGAGGGCCGATTTCAAGTAAAATGGGATATGGTGTAGTACCCCCAACAGGTTCCCGCCTTGTCGTGGCGGAGGGGCTTAGTAGCCGTGGCTTGGTCGCCCACGGTGAAGCGAAGATGAACCTACCCGGCCAGCTCGAAGTGTAGGGCCGGTCCGTAGTTGCCGCTCCAGGTTAGAGCTTCGGATGTTCACCGTGAACTTATCTCGGTTGCGCGCCGGTGGGTTGCAGGGCCAGCTTTATGCTGCCCTTTGCAACCGAGGTGGAGTCGCGGCGGGAGTACCCTCTGCGACTAAGCGGTGCCGCACCGCTGATGCGGCGGCGGTGGGGCCGCGGCAGAAGAGGAGTGTCAGTATTGCGATCAGCCGCTCCGCTCTCTCTGTCCTCCACGGCCGTATAACGGGTGGCGGCGGGCCCAAGATCGGATCCGCCACAGGGAGTCGGGAGAGCTTTCTCTCTTGGTTCCCATGGCCTCAGGCGTCGGAAATGGAAATGGATTGGTTATACTCTACGAAGAGACCCCAACCATATTCCCAAGCAGTCGTATGATTAAGATCTGCAGGGAAAACGCAAGCGCAGTCGCCCCAGACAGACGTGGCGACGCACAATAGCAGAGGAGGTGAAGAAGATCGTGAAGACGTGGAATGAGACTGAACGCGATGAAGAATTACTGTGCAAACCCTTTGCCTCATCTTGGAGCTATGGGATATTAATGAATGAATGAATGAATAAACCATTTTTTTAAGAGCTATGATTTTATAAAATATTATATCTAATGCTTAAAGTGAAGTTTATTGAGATAAGAGACTATTATGGCTTGAATAAATATTAATCTCCCACATTGAAAATCTCTTATACAATACGTTAAGTTAAATAGATGATGGGTAATAGGTCCCGACACTATCTAACGGGACCCGAGCCAATCTACAACCTGCTAATCAACAAACGAGGCTCTGGATCCCGCCAACCCGCTTTGGGCCAGCGTGGTGGGAAATTATCCAAATACCCCCATATGAACCTCTACATACCACAGCCTCTAGTGCTCAGTTGTACCGGAGTCCATGCTGACTGTATGAGAAGATATTTGGAGGAGGCTTATGTCCAGCAGTGGACGTCTATCGGCTGATGATGACCAAAGCAATTGAACAAAGTTGTTTTTCAGATCAGTGATTTTAGTGCGTTATTTTACCTTCATGATTCACCACTCTTACAATCGATGATTGTTTAAAAAGTTAGGCAGCACTCCCAGCTCAGGGGAGAGGAGTAAGCAATCAAGCTAATTGTAAAAGTACGCAAATTTGTCCCCCAGCGGCCGTGGTCAGTTTACCATTGCCCCAATTCGCAGATCGAGCCGATTTATAAAGCGGCGCTGCGGAAAATTGCGGGTATGCGGAAAATTCAAATTGTCGACGTTGTTTGAGATGAGGTGGCTCGTGTTTGTGTAAGTTAAAGTAAATGTTGATGGTAAGTTTCTTTTATTTAACTCGAACACGCTTAAGTAAGACAACAACAACCTTAGCACCGACCACGATCCTCAGTCATGAGCGAACGGCCCTAGAGACAGAGATGACCATAGTGCATTCTGGGAACCCATTCTAAGGATACACCACCAAGCTAGTTTTAGTGAATGTAATGTATCTACCATCCTCATGTTGTTAACTGCTGGGTTCCTGTTGTTATTATATGGTACCGCATCAGAGACAAACATGCTTAAACACCAACAGCCTCCGTGTCATTTAGCATCATGTGAAATAAATCTGTCTCCTATGTGAACATGGAGCTATGTATGTTGTGCGCGATTACAGTTCCTCGCCTGCAGCCAGTTTCGGCTGTTCACCCACACATCAGTGGCGAATGATTAATAACGCAATTTGGTACGCCGCGTACCTTAATCGAGAAACTTCAGGCGCCCCCGAAATTACTTTGCGTATGTTATTAATTTTTTAAGTGGGCTCCATTATGTAGATAAGGTTGTTTTTCAGCCTTGCAGCTAGACGAAGGTAGTGTAATATCTCACCATCAGAACGCATGTGACTGTGCTTGCGCTATGTATACAGGATATATAGTACAATACCTGTCAAAAATATTAGCTTACTTCTGTTTCTGTTTTCTTTTGATCAGCTCTCTTAATATATCTTTATCGATTGGACACTACGCTACTTTTCACAAAGACAGTTAAAGCTATCAACGAGGTTGCTCAAGTATTGGTAGGCGGATGTCACAGGTCTCAGAAAGCTGGCCTTGAAGGTTATCGGTATTGTCATATTGTCTTCCTTCATAGGAATTTCGTGTTCGATGGGAATTGAAGCTGTGCCTTAATCAATGAGTTACGCCGTTCTATTTAAGCATACTTGATGATGATGTTTGCTTTATCATTCGTTAGTTAGTCACTGATGTAAATAAGCTAAGTAAAAAATATGGCGAAATAGTCGCACGAGTGGAGATGTTTTCTTTAATATAAACCTCCACATATCCTACTTATACTTGGTATTATTGTAACGTTCTCCCCGAGGCATTAATTAAATTTATGTTTACCCTGACGTAAAACGTTACAAGGCTGACTTCATACGAATATCTGAATTATGATATCGACAGTTTCTATACCTTATATATACTAGTTGAATATTGGTTAGAAGCCCTTAGTAATACTTAAATGAAGTATCTAAGTTAATCTCTGATATGAAAATACAAGAAGATAACATCGATATGAGTCCTAAAACGATTGGTTCCTGTAAAATTTCGCTTATTTATAAATTTATGATAATTACTATGAAGTTAATGAATATTCAAGACCTTAAAGAGTACTCCCGGTTTTACAGATGTAGAAAGTTGATTTTAAATTACAAATCATAAATACTTTACTTGAACTAGAATAGAAATATTTTCAGTTCATTGTTGATCTAGAACACCAAGAATCCATTACATCATAATTGCGTGGGGTCATCCGAATAACAATCCACGCAGACAGAAGCCAATTGCTCTCGTTTATGATACCTTTGAGGCATTACTATGCAGATTGTTAGAGCCGTTCCGGTACGAACCGGTTCGGAGCCCGCCCTAAACCGGATTACTACAATCGTAAGATCACATACAGTCCATTTATGAGATTTATTATTATAGTATTATTTTTAAATGTGAATACTACTTCCTATCGATATTAAATAGAGTAATATCCCAGTCTTTATTCATCAGTAAAAAGATACAGTAATGTTTACTATTAAGCAAATTTTTCGTACAACGAAGAATCGAAACGATCGATAATATTAATGTAACGGTAAGGGAAGTGATAATGAGATGATGCCTTCAAACCGAATCGCAGTACTGTTTTGCAACTACCCTCGACTGCGGTGAGAGAAACCTACCACAAGTCGAGATCATGTTAAGATATTGGTTATAATTAAAACGGTAGTATTAAACGAGTCATAAAGTGACTCAGCTCTGTTTTTCGTGAAGCTGCGATAATGTTACTTAATATTGAGTAATCAAGCATTTTGATTTATTCTACAGAGATAACAGCCTCCGGGATGATGCAGCGGTAACTTATTGTTTGCTTACCTTACAGAAGCTGGACAAACGTGTATTTGATTTATGTTAGTCGTGAACAAAATTTCGCCTTATCTTGGTAAAGCTGTATCCTGAGCTTTAATTAGTAATCATTATTACTGAACCTTATTATAAAGGGCAAAGTGAAATATCTCAAGGTGATCAGCGCAATGTGGTGCTGTGTATATCATAGTAACTAGCGCCCGCGTTATTGTGGGCAGGCGAATCTTTATCATCATGTAAACATTTCGTCACTTCGTCTTATAAAAATAAACGTTGGATGAGATCATACATCCTGGCTTGTATCATCAATGCAAAGGAACTGTTTCATTTGGCGGAATGCAGACAAATTTATAAATCCTCCAATAATTGAGATGGATATGGAAAAAATGTTACATCTTGATTGACATTAAGATAAATAGAGTAAAACTTTACATTGACTTACAATATACTATTGGGTTGGTTTAGTGTTTAAGTACGTCCTATAGGCACGCCTCTAACAGTAGGCACGCGCCACTAGTAGTAGAAGTAAGTTCATCAAAAAGGATGTGAAAAGGTTTCTGCAGGGTCGGCACCACGTCCAGTGATACCCTTGGTGTTACTGGCGGCCATCCGCTGCGGTTACAGCTCAACATCAGGCGGGCTGCAAGCCTGTTTGCCTCATAAGTAGTATAAAAAAAAGTAATCACCCATGCCTCAGATACACACAACCGAGTTTCCAATTATAGTTGGATATTACATTATCATCATCAGCTGATTGATAGGCATAGGCCTCTTAAGAAGATCGTGGACCGGATTGTTGGAAAGACGATCTGGTGATAGTCGTAGGAAACCGCCGCATGCATGCAGTGTTGGGTGTAAACAACGATGTTTGATGGATCCATCAACTGTACGATGCCCACAGCTGGACGCAGATCTCGCTTTGTTTAGATACGTTTTATTTGTACTTAACTTTTGCGGCTTAGCGTTACTTACGTATGTAAGCTTTTTCCGTGTTTTTATCTCTCGCATTAACTTGTGTCGCCGGTTTGCGGAGGCGCGATAAAATTCACCAGGTTAGTAGCACTAAGTGTCCTATTTGTGCTTGTTTTCGCGCAGTAATGCGACAGTTCGGTACTCTTTACGAGCGCGCGAGTGGGGTAATGTGTGGGGGTGGGCCGCATCCGACGCGGACAATGGTACCTAACGCTATCTCAACAGTTTTAATAATGGTATGTTCCGGTAAAGCGATGATTTTATTGCACCAACTAGCTGCTTCCGTGCGATTTAGTTTAGATGAAATTTGCATTAAGTTAGGCTTAACCTCTTCCTTTATAACATTACTTATTAGCCATCTACGTAACTACCACCGCAGCTGCTGTAGTCTGAAAACATTACTATGTTCCGGTTTCAAGGGTTCAGTGTATATCATCCTAACCAGCATCACATTGTCATAGGCTGGCAGATCACTTACCATCGGGTATCCGTCTCACTCATCTCGTCACTTCTTGGAAATCTCCTCTAACATTATATTGTGTCTATTGAGTTACTACCATAGTATTGGTAACTTCTTAACTTAATTTTAGTTCTTTAACGCTTAGATTTTTTTTTCAGCAGTTATAAAGAAAACTATTTCTGTTTATATAAGTATGAACATTGGGAAAATATTTTATGGTCACTGACCCCATCACTAGGTGGACAGAGGACGTAAACAAAATCACTGGAAGCCAATAGATTTATACAGCGCAAGACCGTGCTTTGTGGAACACATATCAAAAGACCTATGTCCAGCAGTGGGCGTACATCGTTTGACATAATGATGATGATTTTGATGAATTTGGTTAAACATTTTTTTTCTAACTGTGCAACACAAGAAAAACTTTTTCATGAAGTACTGTCTCTAAAGTTATGTACTCTTATATGTTATGGACGCTGTTAGGACTTTTAAATATATCTAGACTTTAAAAAAAACAATAGTGCTATATATTTACAAACTATTTCTTTAGTTTTATTACAAAAACCAAAAAATTAATAGCGATTTTCTTAGGGATGATTTGTGCAATTTTATGACAACTGTTTGCCTATGGAGAAATAATTATAAGCTAAATATGGTTACATAGCACCTTTCTTGTAAACATCACCCTCTGGTGAGATAGGGTAACAAGTCCCAATAGTGGGAACATTTGAAAGGCTGTTTGCTTGTTAAGTTGTCCGATTTTTTATAGAGTTTACAGGAAGGATTGTAATCTGTGATGCATTATTTTCTCGCCATCACGATATTGGAGCTTTCAAGTAGCCGAGCTTCCAAGCTCAAACACACTGTCATGGACGGAGTATAATCGAGTTAGTACGAAGGTATATGAACGGAATATAAAGAGGACCCTTGACATAGTTGACTTTTACTGTTTGCTCGGGGAGTCCATTCAAACCGGAGGATGGGAATACGTAGCGACATCGAGGGTTGGAGGGGCAACGAGTAGAGTCAAATGTATTGTGTTGCGTTTTAGTAAGTGAACATCACCCTCATGCAGTTATCTACCGTATTTTTTTTAACGTACCCCGTGAAGATACATGAAAAAGAAACAGACAGTTTATGTGGGGTATGGGATGGATGAAGGTTTTAGTGGGTGTGTTTGATTTGGATGAAGTTTTATATTTATAATGATGTTTGTAATATAAAACATTTTACAACTTTAGAAAGAAAATTATGTTTTTTTTAGTTATTTATAATGTTTACTTATTAATCTAGTTCAACAAGTAATATAGTAGGTACTGAAGAAACCACGAAGGCTTACCAACAATGATACGATCAGAATCAGTTATCGAGACCATGAACTGACGCAGAGCACACAAAATTTATATATAAAGCTACAAACAGGATTACATGTATTTTTTTTTAAATAATACTTAGTGTAAAGATGGATTTAATGCCATTGGCATTATCTTCCTGCATTACCCAAGGTAGCTACCTAGGTACATGAAATAAATACAAGTATACTACACAAACGTCCATCGGCTGATGATGATGATGATATATATATACACATTATATTAACTAATCTCTTACTATTACTAAACTAATATCTATTAAAAGAGATATTAACTAATCTCTTTATTTAATAGTTATTTCTTTAGTTATAACGAAGAAAGAATTATTGTGTGAAGATTTAATATACAAAAAGGACAATGCACTAACTGTTCAACAATAGCACACTTGCTGTCCAGACTACAGTTTCCTGTTTCCGTAATCGACCTCACCCGATGTTTCCGGGCTTCCAGACTCCACGGGAGTGCGCTATCTAATGTTGTTTCAAATCTCCGGAAATTGCTGAAAGAGCGAATGGCCGATTGTCTGCGACCAACCTGTGAGCTTTACTACAATCTAATATCAATTACATACAAATATATTCCATAACTAAGTGGCAGTGGGCAGGGAACTTTGCTCGAAGAACCGACGGCTGATGGGGCAGTAAGGTCCTCGAGTGGCGTCCGCGTACCGGTACACGTAGTGTTGGGAGGCCTCCCGCAAGGTGGACCCACGATCTGTTGAGAATCGCGGGAACCCACTGGATGCGAACAACGCAGGACCAATCGATGCGGAGATCTTTATGGGAGGCCTACATCCAGCAGTGGGCCTCTATCCGCTGATGATGATGAATATGCCATTAAATAATCGTAATTCTTTTCAAAAGTGCACAAACACCTTAATACGAGTGGTCAGTATCCATCTTCATTAATGAAGTGAAGACTTTTAATTAATTTCTATAAACTCGTTATTTGTCTTTGGTAGAAATCGGTATTCAAGGATCAATATGCAAAGATCTAAAACATGGTCATAGGGTGCTAACTCCTCAGATCGTGGTTAAATTGATTTAGTGTTAGAACGGATGAGGCTAGAATCCTATTCTGGGTCTATACAGTTATTTTACTATTGTTTAATAAAAAACCTTTTTAGTATCGTCGTCGTCCTTTTTCGTTTGTAGCTCTATAAGATTTCCTGAAATCGAATTACTATCTTAAAATTTCTCTTATCTATTCTTGAAAAAGTATAATAATTGATAGATAAATTTGAAAATAATGTAACCTGTTCACCAGTTCTGACTGCTGAAGATACTTTGGCATAAGCTTTCTATTCACTGTTTCACTTATCTTCTATAATATCATAGGAACTAAACGTAATAAATACTTTATAAAGAAATCATTCGATATTTCCAATACTGAAACTTCTTTCACAATCATCATCATCTTCAGCCCATACACGTCCACCGCTGGACATAGGCTGCCCTCGAAGATTTAAACATCTATCGAGTAGGGATTCATATAGGGCGATTTAGGTCATTCCCCACGCTGGCCCAATGCGGGTTGGTGGAAGCCAGAGCCACGTTTGTTGATTAGCAGGGTGCACGATGAGCAGGTGAAGTTGGCTTAGGTCCCGTGAGTTGATGTGCGGGAACCCTTACATCCCACATTTCTTTCACAAACAATAAATCAAAGTTATTTAGCTACCATGCAAATAGCATGTGCGAAACTTTAATGTTCAACGAAGCTTTTTTTTATCTTCATAAGCTCGAGAAGTTTTCTGTACCTTATTATTAGTTTACAATTTTTATTAGAAAATACCATCGCTGTTGGAAATTTTGATAATTGAGATGACATATAAATCTTTCCTAATAAAACTTCCGGTGAAACATAAATCAGACGGAACTCCTCAACTTGTTATCGAGTTTCGGATTAGTATACCACAATCCAGCGGCCTCGTGTTAGCGGCGGGTATTTTTAAAAAACTTTATATAAATTATCGTCTTTATATACTCCCTTAAGTATGTATTAACTTTATATATTTAAGGGACAGTTCTACAAGTCCGTCGTTAGACTAGTCGTATTGTATGAAGCTGAGTGCTGGACCACCCAAGGTTTGGAGGAAAGGAGATTACATGTGGCCGAGATGCGAATGTTAAGATGGATGTGTGGTGTGACGATGATGGATAAAATTAAGAATGAGTATATATATTAGAGGAAGTCTGAAAGTTGCTCCAGTGACAGAAATTGCAGCAAGAGGTTAGCGTGGTACAGGCATGTTGTGCGGAGGGATGAAGGACATATAACAAAGAACGTATATGTATATGTAACTTATGGTTATGAGGGTAGAGGAAGATCGAAGTAAATGTGGATGGATTGTGTAAAAGATGACATGTGTAAGAAGAGTGTGAATTTAGATATGGCGGCTCATAGAGAGATATGGAAGAGCAGTACATACTGTGCCGACCCCACATAGCTGGGTAAAGTGGGGGAGGAAAAAGATATAACTTATTGAATTCTTATCCAATGTTTACTGAATATAGAGCAGGGTGAAGTTACGATGTTCGCACTGTTTGGGACATGTCCTACTTTAACTTACTCAACTAGTTAAAGTGAAGAATAAAGTCCAAAGGGAAAATTTATGTTAGTTAAAACTTTTTCTATTAAAGATACGTTTTTTAAGTTTAGATCGCAAAATAGGTAAGAAATTATAATACTTACAAGGTATACATAATTTAAAGGCACTTTGATGAATAATAATATCTTATTCTCTTATACTTGTAATTATATTAAACTATCTAGATATATATAGGTTCTAGGCTATAATTCAAGAAAAATTAGAGTTCAATTCTAGATTTACAATTGTTACAATATATAAACAAATATTTATAAGCGTTAAACTAACAATTTCCCCTTCTTTTTTGGAGTAAGGATAAGTAAGAGCATAAGCGATATCGCAGTCAATTTCAACCGGACGCGCTTCAAGCCTGCTCTGCTACCCTCGCGTTAACAAGGATACAAACATCCGGATCCCGGCGTCGTTTCTATTTCCTGCGATTCCCTTTTACTGATATACCTCGTATCGTTTTGGTACGCAGCTTGTAAAAAATCGCAGTGACCGTATTCAGTTTCCTTGTATTTCCATCATCATTCTTTGACCTATTAATATTTACTGCTGAACGTATACCTCTCTAAATTTAGGATTAATTGTCCTAGTCGCCTAGTTTGTCTTTTCTTTAGTGGCAGTGGAGATATTCTTACCCGTTTTCAACTTTAGAGGTATCTCATTTGTACGACCCCTAGCTATTCACCGCACTCTTTGCTGGTCGTGAGACCACCTTTTAAAATTCATTCTTTGCTGATCTTCAAATGACAGAAGTAATGTCTCTACCAAATTTTAAGTGTTTATAGGTGTACACATTCAAAAATTGGTAGAGATATTGCATATCAGATGATAATTTCGGAGATCTCGTGATGATAGTGTCGGAGATCTGTGAATCTCTGGATATATTCTATATATATATATATATATATATATATATTTATCCCGCACAACAGCTCACGGGATCCAAGCGAACTTCACCTGCTCGTGGTGTACCCTGAAAATCGATAAAGCAGGCTCTGGCTCCCACCAACCCGCATTGGGCCAACGCGGTGGGAAATGGCCTAAGTACCCTCCCATGAATCCCTACCAGATCGATGTGGGAATTTTTGGGAGAGGCCTATATCCAGCAGTGGACGTCAAACGGCTGATGATGATGAATAATGTGTATGTGGTCTCTCTTACCGGAGACCCTCTAGATAGATATCACTGCAGCTCCTATTTCTGCAACAAACACAACGGTGTGTACACATGCTTTATTCGGTAATCGGTAACAAGCGTACCTTATTTGCGTGGTAATCACATTTCCTTTTGACCTTAAAGAGCATAAACTTAAGCAACGTTAGTTTACTTCGTCTATTCTTGTCATGGCTTTCATGTACGAGTACTGGTGGATGAGCAGGTGTGAAACGGCTGTACACGAAACTTATGTCACAACCATAGATGATGCTACTTGCTAAGGTTGTAATTAAATAAATTTATGCTTTAAAAACTTTATGTGACATCTAAAATTAGGTTACAATCACCACCATATCACGTTACCATTAACCGATGGACGTCCACTGCTGGACATAGGCCTCCCTCAAAGATCTCTACGTTTGTAGTTCATATGAGGGGATCCAGGCCATTTCCCATCACGCTGGCCCCATGCGGGTTGGTAGGGGGTTACCATAGGCACACTTACTGCTTATGGACTTTATTTACGTGTCGATGTAGGAAGTAGGGAGATGCTGTGATAAGTAACAGCGAACATTTTGAAAGGCAATGAGTGGAGCTGTTAAGTAGCTTTAAGACGTAATGCTTCACACGACAACCAACCTAACCTACCTGCTCCCTGAAAAGGGATACTAACCACGAATATTCTATCGTTTGTATCAATCTCGTTGCACCATTTTAACTTTTTTTTTACGCGGGGACATGTTTTCGCATACATGCCTTCGCCGGGGCAAAGACAGGTTATGTTGGACTTGCACCAAATAAAACCCTCGCGATCTTTCACCTTTGTCGCTTTACAGCGGTGCCTCTCCCCTCCTTTCCACCTCTGTAAAGACCTCTTACTATCGGCTGACTTATGGATCCCCTCGGATATTCATCCAGAGGCCTTAGGACACTTAACCTGACTAGTCACCATTCTCATAATAATTACCGCCATAACAACATCGTTGTCTCTTAGGCTGACAAAACATTAGAACTAGAATTTTCTAGGCAAGCACACTTCACCGCCCAGTGCTATTGTGCAATAACACCCTTTGAAATTGAGATCATGTTTTAGCTGGTTGAAGGAAAATTCTTGACAATTGTAATATGTTATTAGGAAATTTATTTGAACGGAAAATCTATTTCCTGAAGCTATAGAAAGTTCTGTCGTGAGCTGCTCGTAGAGGGAAATATTAAAGGGAAAAAGATCCTAAGTGGGTGGTGGTTTTAATTACAACTTGTGAAGAATATTATAAAGCTGTTTGAAAGGTTACCTGTGTAATTTTAATATCACCAAGTTCGTTCCTACTCCTTTAGAAACTCATTAATGCTGAATCACCTACTTTTTCTCTATCGATCCAGTTTGCCCTTCGAATAATTAATGAAAACATATAGGTTGTTAGTATTTATTATTTTAATGTGTACTACGACTCTTATATCTTTAACGTATCATCATGAGCCGATATACGTCCACTGCTGGACATAGGCATCCGTCAAACAAATCCCCTCACTGACGGTCCCTCGCCGCCTGCATTCAGCGGTTTCCCTTTCAGTAAGTTTGACTTCCGATACCGTCAGGCATTAGGGGCTGTGGTTTGTAGGAGAACTCCAATGGGGTGTTTTGAGCCATTTTAACAATACGTTGGCCCAATGTAGGTTAGTGGGAGCCAGAGCCTCGTTTGTTGGTTAGCAGTGTGCGCCACGAGCAGGTGAGGTTGGCTCGGATCCTGTGAGTTTTTATGCGGGACCCCTTACGTCCTTTGATGTATACTGCGATGCTGTTATGGTTGCAGATTGACATTATGATGAAATTTATAAAACAGTTTTTTTTTATTTGACCAATCGACGAGACGAGCAAGGTTTATCTGATCATGAAGGAAGTGATACGCTTGCTTATAACTTTGTGGCGCTAGTTAGGGTGGTATACACTGCGTCATATTGCGCTCGTCGCCTTGAGAGATAAGATGTTAGGTCTCGTTACCTCAGTAATTTCACTAGCTACAACGCCCTTCAAACCGGAACACAGTAATGTCTGCGCACTACTGTTTATCGGCACGTACCTACACCGTCTTCGGCAAGAGAGACGCAATACTTAAATGCTATTGGCAGGTGTTAACTTATCGGCAGATGACCCTTTCCGGTTGACTCTACCCTACGTTGTATAAAGAATAGGTGCATCAAAGAAGCTCGGAGAACGTCAATAGACAGGACTGCACGTAATGGAGATACTAAAAGCCTAGCTTCCTTCTTACGTCATACCGCGTCATCGAATAGTCGGGGCTCCACGTAAACGTTTCCGTGATGCGGAACAAAAAGTGAGTGAATGGGTACCTCGCCGGCCTAATGGTTAGAGCGTGCGGCCTCCATCCCGCAGGTCGTGGGTTCGAATCTCGGCATGTACTGATGACTTTAATATTCAAGTTACGTACATTTGTGAACTTTAGTAACAGCGGTATACAAACGGTGGAGGAAAACATCGCGAGGAAACCTGCACATGAATTGGAATTTATTGTAAGGTGTGTGTGAAGTCACCAATCCGCATTGAGCCCGCGTGGTGACTATGACCCATCGCCCTCGTATTGAGGATAGACCTGTGCCCCAACACTGGCGACGTAAATTGGCTGTTGAAAAAATAAAAAACAAAAAGTTGGTCATTGTCACTATAAAAGGCTGACCTGATTCCTTTAAAAAAATCTTCCCGCTGAAATATGGCGCCATTTTTGACTACGTAACATTTATTTTTTGACCACTTTTACATTTTTAAAGGTATTCGTATGAATTGGTGACCTCGCCTCGCCGTACCGGCGCGAGTTGAACCTCTGCACCGGAACATAGCCGCTGAGGGGGTGACGGCCATTTTGGCTCGTTTAAATAACACGCATGAATTAAATATTAATTCAAAGTTCACTTGTGAAAAAAAAATGTTTTATACATCAAATCTAATACATAAAGAAACGTATAGAAATAGTGTTGTGTATGTAAGCTGTGGGGTGTAAGGGGACCCGCACACTCACGGGACACAAGCTGAAGCCGTGCTAATCAACAAACGGGGCTCCGACTCCCGCCAACGCGCATTGCGCCAATGTGGTGGGAAATGACTCAAATCACTCCATATGAACAAACGACGGCCTTGAGTGCCCGGCGTGAAGATCGCTGAAAGCCGCTGGATACGAGCAGTCCAGGACCGATCGCTGAGGCTTATATCCAGCAGTAGACGTTATCGACAGAATGATGATAATGACGTGTGCTGCATTATATTTCCCACCTCGCTGGCCCGCTGGGTTGATGCGAGCCAGAGCCTGGTTTGTTGGTTAACAGGCTGCACCGCGAGCAGGTGAGGTTGGCTTGGGTCCCGAGAGTTGTTATGGGGGACACTTTAAACCCAAACGTTTTTTTAAATACTTCATGAATACTTCTTTTAAGAAGTCGTATGCTGAGTACAGTGTTTCCGTCCAGGTATGACGTGGGGGGATCTTAAGAGAAGAGTGAAGAGGTTACTTCTAGACTAGTCCGCTTTACCACCAAAGACTATAACACCGTTTACCGTCAGGAAGGATCGTAGTCGAGCGCTTATCTATACAATAAAAAAAAAGAAATGTATACTACATTGAACGCTAGATACATTCCGAGTTCTGTACGAATCTGGAGCAGGTCTTCGATGGTTTCTTCATTAATTCCGTTTCATAGACAGAATGGATCAAGGGTCAGTTTGTACCGATACAGTCGATATTGGTACCGATCCTGTAAAAAGATGGGAGATGACGGTAGAATTGACCTCCTTGAAGACTTTAATCATCATGGAACAGCTTGATAGCTGCTTCCCTGTTAATGTTCTCGAATATGTAGTTGAAACACTGTAACAATAAATATTCTAACAGTAACTATGTTACGTATTTTTGAAAAACAATTTCGCTTAGATAAAAAACAAAAGTATAAGACGTGGGAACTGTAAGAACAGAACGGCTTGTTACTTAAGTTGAGGCGAAGCAGCTCGTGAAGTTGGCTGAAGTTGGACGCAGTTGATTAATGATAGAACCTGGCTGGCCTGTGGCTAATCGACAAACTTGAAGCTCTACTGTACTTCAATAGTAATTAACAAAAAAGAGGATGTTAACAATTCCACGCTTATCGTGTTTTTTGTTACTTTTGTTTAACTTTTAAAAGTATGTAAATACATAATAAAATAGCCCAACTAATATTCCCACGCTTGGGATACTGAGCTTTCTGTAACAAGGCTAGTTAAGGTTATATTGATGTAGTTTTTGTAATGGTATGATATGATGTTATACAAGGTCAGAAATCATTATTAGCAGCACGTTGTTATGAGTAGGCATACCACATACCATCAGGTGATCGTCTTGTCGCTTTCTTAAATAAAAAAAAAAAACATTTTGAAGTAGCAATTGGATTTCAGAAAGTCTCATAAAGCTACCGAGCAAACACCGTATTTTTAACTTTGTATATAGATACTAAATAACTTGTTAACAAATAAAATATTATTAAAACATAAATAACGTTATCATGAGATCCATAAATAATAAAAACACTAGAACTAGATAAAAGATAAGACAGCGAGCTTATTAGGAAGAGACAGAGAGAGAAATATATGGACACACGAAAAGAGCATGTAAAATGTTTTTCTTTACGTGACAATACACGAACACTCGTGTTACTTATGAAACGTTTATTACAGATAAAGCGCCGTCGGAGGCGACGTTCCGTGGCGCTGAGTTCCTCTCGTACGACCTGACGCAGACTGGTGGGGAGCCCATCGTCAGCACACAGGATGCCATCTCACTTTACTTCAAGACTCGACAGCCTAACGGATTGCTCTTCTATACAGGTATTAAAATAAATAACTTATCAAGTTTAAGTCTCATTTTTTATTGCTGGTGACTTTTCCCAGGAGTTGACAGAAAGTTAATCTTAAGGTTAAAAAGGGTTGTAACCAACCTTGTGACTGAAAGATTATATAACCTGTATATTTTCATAATATTACTTATTATATGTACTTCCTTTTACAATATTTTAAGGAAAGGTTTATAGGGTCATTATCTGACCTTCTATCGTAGTTCCATATCCTAACGTAAACCATATTAAATCTTTGTCAGGTCACGAAGCAGATTACCTCAATCTGGCAGTTAGAGACGGAGGGTTATCTTTGACCATGGGACTCGGGAATGGAAAGCAGGAGATGCACATAAAACCGGCTAAAACTAGATTTGATGATCACCAGTGGCACAAGCTGAGCGTCAGAAGAAGGATACAAGAGGTAGAATTTATCATTGTAATATTTTAGCAACTAGTCTCCTTACTATTAAGTAATTAAGTTATAAATTCGTCTTAAAATATCAAGTCATGCATGGCAAGTGTTTGTTGTCGGAGACTTTCCGGTTTGAAGTGCGTTGTAACTAGTAAAATTATTAAGGTAACGAGACTAAATCTTATGTGCCAAGGCGATCACAATCTGCCCAGTACAATATCTTAAGTAGCACCGTGTTGTCCTGAGCAAGCGTTTCACTTATTATCAGGTAAACGTCTCCTTCGTCTCGTTGCTTCATCAAAAAAACGATAGAAATTTAAAACAAACAAATTTAGTCATGTTAAATAGTTAAGTTATCCACTCTTACAAATATTTGATAAGCTTCAAGCAGTTCAAGATATATCTTGATGCAAGCAGCGTCATCGGCCTATAGGCGTCCACTGCTGGACATAGGCCTCCTTCAAAGATTCCCATTTCGGGTAAGGATTCATATGAGGCGATTTGGGCCATTTCCCACCACGCTGAACCAATGCGGATTGGTGGGAGCCAGAGTCTCATTTGTTGATTGGCATTTTGCACCACGAGCAGGTGAGATTGGCTTTACACTCTTTACACCCCTTCACAAATATTCAATAAAACTTCCCCCAGTTGTTTAAATATGAAAACTTATAAAACTTTTTGGTTTTGAATAGTTCTATCAAAATGAAAATAATAGACAAGGTTTTATCTAACTTAAAGCGTCATTACTATTTCAAGTTGGTTTTAATAACTTTAACTCGTTTCCAGATTAAAATATGTCGGACATGTATTCTCTAATTTTTGTTATAAAAAACAAACCGTTAAATTTATAACTACAGTTATTTGCATTTTACAAAAGCACCAGAATTTCAGTGATATTTTAGTGTAATCCGGACGTTTACACTGGACCACTGACTGTGAAAAAGTCGTATATCGGTCCGACGTAAATGTATGCTCATATGCACATGTAGGGGTGTAAGGGGTCCCGCACTATAACTCACGGGACCCAAGCCAATCTCACCTGCTCGTGGTGCACTCTGCTAATGAACAAACGAGGCTCTGCTTCCCACTAATTCGCAATGGGCTAGCGTTTTTTTTTTATGACCCTGAGGGTAAGCGGCGATGTAGTCTTTGGTGGTAAAACGCACTAGTCTAGAAGTAGTTCACTCATCTCTTAAAGATCCCCCCCGTTGTACCTGGACGGAAACACTGACGATCCGCAGTGTTTCATTAAGATCGAAGCGAAGTGATCTTGACAACGTCGGGGTGAATACTTGCGGTGTACCTGTACGTTCGGTGGTAGAAGGGAGATGGTGGAATCAAAGGGGCATGGTGGGAAATGGCTCTATTCCTCCCATATGAATCCCTAACAAACGACGGCGCCTGCTGCTCGACAGGAAACGGCTGGATGTCGGCAGCGCACGACTGATAGGAGATGCGGTGGTGGTATTTAGACTGGCTCCGGCAACAGAGATCTACCAGTTATCTAGGAATTAGATGAAGAAATTAGATACACTTTAACATAATGATATACAAATATTATAAAAAAAAACAATAAATCGAAAATAAAGTCTCGAGCTTTCATATCAAATACGTAGGAACTGGTTCACCAAGGTAATTTTTACTGGTGGTAGGTCTCTGTTGCTGGAGACCGTCTAGGTAGGTACTACCGCAGCGCTTATTTCTACCGCCAAATACGAGTGTGCATATATTACTATGTTCCGGTTTAAAAGGCGTTGTGGCTAATATAATTACTGTGATAATGGGACTTAACATCTTATGTGTCGAGGAGATAGGCACAATGTGGTACAGTATATAACATCCTTACTAGCGCTACGTTGTTATGGTGGGTGTGGAATGGTATCACTTATCATCAGGTGAACATCCCGCTCGTGTCGTTGCTCACTAAGAATGAGTAATTCATTATATTACACATAGGAGATGGGTTAGCATATCCTCATTGTCACTTAATCGTTAGTGTATTGTAAAATCACCAAGAGGAAGCAACTCCAGGAAAAGTCCATGTGAGGTACAAAGAAAAGTATGGGGGGGATATCTCGGAAACTTTATCAGCGCTTCTGTTAGTGAAGACGCTTTTTTTTCTCTCTCCTTCCTTCCTTCCATTTGTGGGTCTGGGCTTCTAATTTTATTTTGTAAACATTTTGGGTTTGCTTCATTTACTTCTTTCTTTTCTTTCATACTTTCTATCTTACTTTCAGGGTTTATTTCTAGTCCATTCTCCATTCCAATTCCTTCTCTTGTACGCTTAAACGTGAACTCGCTTAAAGGAGTCGGCTCAGCCATATTTCAGTTCTGATCATGATACTCGGCTAAACTGAGTGCTTTACACGAGCGCTTGCAGTAGTACAATCGCGTATCATGCCTCTTCATACCCACTGACATGCAAGCTCGTCTCTCTCGAAGCTCGAAGGTTTAAAACAGTCAAAGGCCGCGACCTTAGCTTCCGTTACAACGATACAAGCGCTTTTGAAAAGATCACTTAGCTTAAGCATACCCGACGGCTGTGCTTGTGTTAGAAAACAATATAGTTGATATAAATAAAAATTTAAAATTTTAATTAGATAAATTAAAATTTCTAAGTTATTACTTTTTTTTCGATGAAGAGACATAATGAGAATAACGAGATGGTTATAAGGGTAGAGGAAGATCGAAGAAAATGTGGATCGATTATGTGAAAGATGACATGTGTAAGAAGAGTGTGAATTCATATAAAACGGCTAACAGAAGGATATGGAAGATAAGTACTTACTGTGCCGACCCTACACACCTGGGAAAAGGTCAGAAGGAAGAAGAGACATAACGAGCAAGAAGTTTAACGTACTGGAACTGATACACCAGCTCATATGTAGCTCTAGTTAGCACGAAGTTGTGCTAGGCGCTTTGATATATGTATATCCTCGAGCATATATCGCCCAAAAATAGGAATACCCAGGTACAAACCAATAAATGGTCGGTGACTGGTCTAAATAGAGATGCATGTAGTAGAGGGCGAAGTAAACTAGTTTCGGGATACTATGTCGCACATCTGAAATGCTGGTATGCCCCGGGTCAAACTTCCTCGACCAAGGAGTCAGCTGTACTAGTGATCCAACGATATCGCAATACTGTACAACAGCTCAAAGATAGTTGAACTGTTGTACTGTAAATATAGAGAGTTTGTTAGAGCCTTGAAACAGTCCATAAAAGAGGCCAAAGCCCGGTCACGGGAGGAACTTCTGGAGAATCAATGCCGTTGGGTCAGTGGAAGTATGCGCAAGCGTTCCCGTAGTTCCGACCAAGGGTCTTGAGAAGGATACCGTGGGGTTTTAGCCCCTTTAGTAAGAGTCCGGCTGCCGGGTCAGCAGAAGAGTATACGATGTAGGATTTCCCCACGCGAGAAAAAAAAGGCGCTTTGATACATACAGCCTTGGAGTCTCGGAATAGTAAGAACAGGGCTAAGGTAACCCCTGCCTGTCGTAGAAGGCGACTAAAAGGGTCTAGGAGTTTCGCGGGTCTTGAAGGTGGGAGCCCTTATCGCTCAACAAGCGAACTTGCGTGGGACAGTGTATGGCTTTGCGATGGTCCCTGGAGGAGTTAAGCTCCTCCTCAGAGACGTGTAACACAGTGTAGAAAGGCACCGGTGCGTCATATAAGAGATCCCGGAGCCTCTCCGAATGCAGTAATATAAACCACCGAGGAGGTTTTACTGAGTATGAATCTCACGTAACTCTGACTTCCCCCCAGATGCAGGGTATCTTTCGAAGATTTCTCTCCCGAAACAAAAAAAAGGCACTTTGATATATAAGATGTTGAATCCTATTACCTCAGTAACTAAGTAAACGTACAGCGCCTTACAAACTAAAACACTAATATTTGCACACTACAGTTTCAACAGCAGGACAAAGTAGCGGTTGTATCCAGACGGTCTCCGACAATAGAGACCTACCAGTAAACTTATTACTTTTAAGCAGTTAACTGTTTTAGAATTCGTCCTTTTTTTTTTTTAAAAAAATCAGTATATTTATTCTATAGCTATAACTATCACCTTTAAATAAATTTACTGTTAGTATATAAAATATAGTAACAGTAATATATAAAATATATATATATATAGTGTACGTTATACCATAGAACAATTTCGTTTGAAGAGATGTGTTTATTAAATTTCCAACTGAAATGTTTGATGATTTTCTTTGAAACGGAGTGGCAATGTCCTCAACATTTGGAAGGCCTCTAATCGAAGGACTCAGGATCACATCAAAGGAATATTCATTGACATCCTTACGTTTAATGCTAATTTGTATAAGCATTTAATTTATACAAGTACCCTCATTAATATCTTATTTGTAATTTATTCGAGGATTTCCACAATATACATCTGTCTTATTGGATGATAATATATTTTTTTTTATTTGGCGAAGGGATGAGATGAGCCTGACGTTTAACTGATAAAAAATTACAAATCCGCTCATAACAACGTAACGCCAGCCAAGATGTATACATAGCATCAAGTCGTCGCTCTGACATGAGTATGTTAAGTCTCATTACCCCAGTAATTTCACTAGGTACAGCGCTCTCAAGCCGGAACATATTAATGTTCTAACATCGGAGGCTGTCTAGGTAGGCACCACCGCAGCTGCCATTGCAGCCGATGAAGAGTACTGTACAAATATTACTGTGTACTAGTTTGGAGACGTTGTAGCTAGTGAAATTATTGGAGTAACAAGACTTGACCTCTTAAGTCTCAAGACGACTAGCACAATGTGGTGCTGTGTATATCATCTTAACAATAGTCAGGTTGTTTTGGACAAGCGTGTAAATTACTACGAGATGAACGCCTCGCTCCTTTCGTTGCTTCGTTGAACGAACAAATTGTATACACATCACGTCGCCATGGCAACCCTTGAACTGGCGTACAGTAATATTTTTACGACAATAACGAGTTCCAAATGCAGCTGGAAAAAGTTTTTGCTATATATGATAGATTTGAATTAAAGTGGATGCTTACAGCTTCTGGTAAAAGCGAAACGCCATAGATCTCCGCTATTCTTATTTGATAATATCAATTGAAGGGTATTGTTAAACACATTATCCAAGTCTAGGGCACTGGTATGCTGAAGTGAACGGCACTGCTTATAATTTATTTACAGGAGCCGCCGCCGCAGACGGTAGTTTCCGAGATATGTAATATTCATTCAACATCACTACTCATTCGAGGCACTGAATGCGGCTACGACATAAATATCTACATATATATATATATATATATATATATACATATCGAAGAAACCCTTTCTGTTTACTGCCTAACTTTTTTATATAATAAATTCCCAAATTCATCACTAGTAAGTTTAATAGGAAGTTATACTCCCCTATATAACATAGTAAGGATGAAGAACATATAAAAAAGAAAGTAATTAAAATGAACGTGGATGGTTATAAGGGTAGACGAAGACCAAAGATAGTGTGGATGGATTGTGTGAAAAATGGCATGTGTAAGAAGGGTTTGAATTCAGATATGACGGCTGATAGAGGGACATGGAAGAGAAGTACATACTGTGCCGACCCCACGTGGCTGTGGTAAGGGCAGGAGGAAGACTCCCCCATATAACAATGTAACACTTATTAAGATTATATACACTAGACGGTCTCCGGCATCAGCCTACCACCAGTAAAGGTTATTCGCAACGGGCTAACAGTTGACTCCAATTTCACATGGTGTTATCTATGAATCAGGGGTTGGTGAAGCTTTGGTTCATAGATCACGTCAGGAGAAACGCAAATATGCTTTTATTGCGGGTTTGAATTCGGAAGTGAACTAGGAACTTATTAGACATGCACTTCATCATCATCATCAGCCGATAGATATTTCTCACCACGCTGCTCCAAAGCGGGTTAGCGGGCCTAGAGCCTCGTTCGCCAGGTGCACCACGAGCAGG
Source organism: Ornithoptera alexandrae (assembly GCA_029030555.1). Taxonomy (NCBI): domain Eukaryota; kingdom Metazoa; phylum Arthropoda; class Insecta; order Lepidoptera; family Papilionidae; genus Ornithoptera; species Ornithoptera alexandrae. The sequence goes on from JARDVY010000298.1 coordinate 9,755,659, forward strand.
TCAGGTTGGCTTGTATCCCGTGAGTTGTTGAGCGGGAACCCTTAAACCATGCACTTCGCAAATACTTATATGTATTTGCAATTAAAAATCGTGGACAGTGCTATCAAAAGCTCAGCTCCATTTTTGACTTGATTTCCGGCATCAAACGGAACCGGGCGCGCTTTCATTCAGCGCTCTATGTATCGGAATAAATTTGAATTGCAGATGACTTAATCAAGCAAACAACAATGTATTGGCATTTAAGTCTCCAAAGTATCCTTATTTAAATACGGCATGTAAATATAAAAAAAAAACTTTTTTTATTTTAATAAGCGACGAGACGAGAGGGTGATTCACCTGATGGGAGCTGATACGGCTGCCCATTACGAGGCGCTAGTCAGAATGATTACTTTATAGCTTACTAGAATTGTGTCAACGATTTAATATAAAAAGCGTTACACGAGTTAAAAAAACAAACTACCCTCTTAATGTAACTTATGGGACTCAAAGCCTTCTCACAAAGTGAACGTCAAGGCGACTTATTCATCACGCCGGCCAAGGTTGATTGATGTTACATATCCACGAAAGCTGTTCATACAATATGTCGGCTCCCTCGCGATGCTTTGCTTTGCCGGAATCTCGTACTCAGTAGAGATCGAATTCAGACAATGATGGACCAGGGCCTGAGTTACCACGACTTACTTCATTAACACGAATTGTCTTTTACAAATTTGTAACGCTCGTTATTAACATAACTGTAAGTTATCGATAAGCAATAACTGAAAATAAAAAAAATTATTTATGTTACATTTCTTTTGTAATAACTATTAACCTAAGTTATTGTGTATCGTCTACTTTAAAAATATTGTTATCGTATTTAATGTTGCGTTTCTTATTTACAGATCACACCTTTTACGAGCTTTTGTCGGGTAAGTGTATTATAATCAATCATCATCGTCATCGTATAGGCCTCCTCGAAAGATTTCCGATCGATCCACAGTCAGCTTCCGGTATCGCCGGGCTCCAGCAGCTATCGTTTGTACGGGTTCATATGTGGGAATTATAATCATCATTTAATTATGTATTAATACATTAATTACGAAAAACCTAGAATTTATATTGTATTTCGATACCTTAGACTTTAACAGTTCATAAAACCAATGAATAATCTAGAAAAAAAAACTAGTGTTTTTGTATCTGTTAACCTAATTAATTAATTAGTTTAAAATTTAACATTGTAACATGTAAATTTAAAATTAACCTTAATTACATTTTTTTTTTATTTAATATGACATTCTCTTTATAGTAAGTGATACGCTTGCCTATAAACTACATGGCGCTGAGACCTAAGGTGTCTCGCTGCTGCAGTAATATCACTAGCTACAACTGCCTTAAATTGGGAACAGTAATATCTGCCCACTACAGTTTAGCGACAGAAACAGGACCTGAGTTCGTATTGCCTAGACTGTTTCCTGCAAGACGAGACTTACCACCAATGATTATTTATTTCGAAAAAAATCCCTGAATAATGCTTTATAAGTTTTGTGTTAAGTAATTAATAATAGTCTATAACTTAATCTCTGATTAATAGTTACAAAAACACATTAGACCTATAAATTTTTAAGGGATGAAATGAAAAAATATTAAAATAGCTATATGGTATCATAGAGAATTCTTGAGGTCCTCATAACTTGTGTAACTGTCCTAAGCAGGCGCTCCTTACTTTGTACCCCGGCAATATATTAGCGCCTCCATACAGCCTCACTTGGCAACATCTGCGGCGGGGGTGTCCGCGGCGCCCACCCCGCGAGCCTTATTTTACCGATACACTTTACGAGTTATATCGCCCAAAACCAATTTCATAACATCCGCCCTTCACAGCGATGTAATGAAATAAGTTTTTCAGGATAAACATGTGGCCAGACGGTTGCCGTGGTGGGCTCTTTCAGTGATTTTACTTAAGTAAAGTAAAGCTGAATAGGTTATTATAATATTTAAAATTTTATTCACACTTTTTTTTATTGAAAAGGCTTTTTAAAGACAGAGATGTTCCCCAATTTTTTTTTATTCAACGAAGGGACGAGACGACTGGAATTTCCGCCTAATGATCATAATATCGTAGCACTAGTTAGGATATTAAACACTGGACCTAGTTGCGCCCGCCGCCTGGAGACATAAAGACGTTGAATCTCGTTATTCCAGTAATTACCGTAGCTATCTAACCTTTCAAACCGGAACACAGTAATATTTGTATATTACCGTTTGTCGGCTGCAATGGTACTTACTTAAATGGTTTCCGGCAACAGAGATCTATTATTTCTATTAAATATTTAACTATGAGGTGTTAGTATGTTCACACAATAAACTTGAAACCTATTAGTCGTTACTTAAATATTATTTATTATATAAAACGTTTCTATATCGCGACACAGTAATGTTTGCATGTTACTGTTTGCTAGTTGAAATAGGCAATTGGTATTGAACGTGGACTGTCTGCGGCAAAGAGAAAGTAGATACAAGCTAGATTTATGATAAATATTTTTTAATTATTAGAAAATATATAAAATTAAACTATGCCTTTAACTAATTATCTAAACACAAAATACCAAGTATGAATACTTGGTATATTTAAATGCATACATATTGGACGGACATATTTACAACATACAATTGTATAAATATTTACACTTGACATGATCTGTACTAAAAAAAAAATATCAACGAATCATCGGGTGAACGCCCCACTCGTCCCATTGCTTTCGTCGAATAAAAAAATAATTAAATAGACGAATCATTTCTTTAAGAATTTACCATTTCCCCTAATTAATAATGCACCGTAGATATTAACAATTCATACAGAAGAACTTCATAGAGAATAGTATTAGTAAGTAATCATTGTTCACATCCATTTTATCTCTCTTAACTGTGATAAATCAAATTATATTCGAGCATTATGCTCAATCTAAAAAAATTACCCAAAGTTGGAAGCATTTCTCTCAAGCATAATTAGAAAACTAATGAAAAAATTTTAAGTTACTAAGTAGTCAACATTGTTTTCCGTTTATCAAATACTAACTGTTCCCCGCCCGCTTTGCTGACCGTAATATACAATTGGATTTGAAATTCGAAATATATGAGTGACCGCAATCGCAAACGACTTTCTATAGCGACCGTTACTATAGCAACCGTTACTATAGCGACCGCATAAATAATAGCAAATGAAAATGTTAGTAAAAGTTAATTATAAATTCAAAAATAAATAGCTTCTAAACATCTACAAATCATTCCTCGTTGAATGTCCTGTATCGACACGGGAACATGAGCGTTCACTAGTTTTCACGTGATTGGCAAACGAACAAAACCCATTTTCATTGTATATATATATATATATATATATACATATGTAAAGTATATCTAAGGAATAAATTTCATTAAATATCTCCTCAAAGCGGAGCGTTTAAGAAAGTTCCAGCGGAAAGTTTCAGTGTTATCGGAGACGTAAATAGGTTTTATGATTGGAGCTTAAGGATGCTGCGTTCGAGCTGAGGAAACTTTTGGATTGTATAGTAATAACTTTACTGTCTATATATACCAAGATCTATACACGCTCTACTGGTGGTAGGCTTTTGTTGCTGGAGACTGTCTAGGTAGGTACCGCCGCAGCGCTTACTGCAGCCGACAAACAGTACTGTGCAAACATTACTTCCGGTATAAAGGGAGTTGCAGCTAGTGAAATTACTGGAGTAACGAGACAACATCTTATATTTCAAGGCGACGAGCACGTGTTGCTGGTTATATGATCCTAACTAGCGTCACGTTGCTATGGGCAGGCGTGTCACTTACCATCGTGTGAGTCTCGTCATTTCGAAGAAAAAAAAAATTTTAGTACTTGGATACACTTGCTCCGTTCCATGTCCAAGGCATTTCGAGTATTCTTGGTGCTGCCGCGAACCACACGGAGCGATGAGAACTTTAGCAGAGATTTCATATTTGTACCGTTTGGAGTGGGAACCTTAAGGACTTGGACTTTTTAGGTTATTACCAAAAAATTAACGAATGCCACCCGAAACTCCAGAGCAAGCAAATACTTGGTATCTAAATGACACAGGATAAGCCTCATCATCCAGTGCGGTAATCTACTAGACGGGGATGACTTAAGGCATTACTCTTAAATGTTGGTGTTTTCTTTAGTTTATTGATTTTTTTTGTCTAATAATACTAAGATCGAAATTTTAAAAGTATTCCGTCATGAACTGGAAGAGGTTATCTTCAAATTCTTAAATTAATATTTAGTGTAATATACCTAAAAATTCGATCGAGTTCAACATCATCCGGTAGACGTCCACTGCTGGATGTAAGCCTCCTCCAAAGATCTCCTCGGTTGTAGGAGTTCATATGGGTGAACTTGGGCTATTTCCCTCCACTCTGGCTCAATGCGGATTGGTGGGAGCCAAAGCCTCACTTGTCGATTAGCAGAATGCACCACGAGCAGGTGAGGTTGGCTTGGCATGGGTCTCGTGAGTTATTGTCCAGGACCCTTTACACCCCCGATCTAGTTACAGCTTTTTAATTTGTCGAATTTTTAGACTTGCAAGAAATACTAGAGAGTAAGTGATACACCTACTCAAAACAACGTGGCGCAAGTTAAGATCATATACAAAGCATTGTTCTCGTCATTTATATATAACATGTCGTGTCTTTACTCTAGTAATTTTACTAGATACAGCGCCCTTAATACCGGAACACTGTAAACGTTTGCACACTGATGTTTGGCGACAGAAATAGAAGCTGCGGTGGTACCTACCTGGACGGTTTCCGGCAACATAGAACTACTACCTTTAAACAAAAAAATATTGCCACTCAGATATACGTGTTAAACTTGTGATACTCTTTTTGTGTCTTTGGTTATATACAAAATCAGGTTATCTCATATTACATTTTTTTTTTTACTCTGTACTGTTCTTGAATTCCCTTCAGAGGTTTATATATCTTATACTTCTCCAGTCTTTGTGTATTGGATAAATAGTTTCAAAGGACGAGATGCTGCTGTGGTGACTTATTGTTTTGTCATTTGTTTTTCTCATCCTTAATAAATATTTTTTTTATATTTAATATGTATTCCTCATGCACTATTGCAGGTATCGGCCGTGGTAGACGATGTGTACTCTGAGCACTCGCACGTCGCCGGGTCATTCACGATGCTCGCCAGCTCCAGGGCCCACGTCGGCGGTTCTCTGAACGCGCGCGCTCTCCCCGGAGCCAGGGTCCATACCAATTTCATCGGCTGTCTCAAAAAGGTATGTACTGATTCCTAAACTTAGTAATAACTAAGGGTCTGGATAGCACTGTCTTCATAGTGCAGCATGTATAGTCACTATAGTAAACCATTTTTAACGGTGTTGCAGATCTCTTTATAGGTTCCCAAGGTTGAACCTGGTAAGCGTAATTATCAAAAAATATACTCCTGGTAGACAGTGGAAGAAAATAATGATGTAAAGACGTAGACCGAGTTTAAATACCATCGATTGAAAAGAAAAGCCGAAGATCTGTTCTGATTAGCTTAATCTGACTGTCAAGCTTCAGTTTATGAAGGCATTTCATGATGATGACATTTGTGTGGTTCTAATAGGTTGAGTTTTCGGCGGACACTCTGCGGCTAAATCTGATCGACCTCGCGCGTACCGGCAGCAAGCTGATCACGGTGACGGGCCGGCTGGAATACGCCTGCACCGCGACCGACTCCGCGGACCCGGTCACCTTCAGCACGAGGGATGCGCATTTGGTATGGATGAAATATAAGTAATACTTAACCACGTAGAAATTACAAATGATTAGTTTTCGTTATCTAGTATATTAAAAGCAGCGAAAAAAAAAGAGTTTATTTTCAAGCAAATTCATCATCATCATCAGTCCATAGACGTTCACACAGGCTTTCCCAAAAGATCTCCACATCGATCGGACACGCGTTGTTCATATCCAGTGGGTTCCAGCGACTCTCACCAGATCGTCGGTTCACCTTGTGGGAGGCCTCCCAACATTATGGGTACCGGTACGCGGACGCCACTCAAGGAGCTTACTGCCCCATCAGCCGTCGCTCCTTCGGGTAATGTGCCCTATCCACTGCCACTAAAATCTGGCAATCTTTAGAAAATATATATAATTTGTTAATTTCAATATATTATATAAAAAAATTTAAACCGCCAAAAGTTTGTTGTGATAAGTAATATTCAGGGTCTTATTTTACAGGAACCATGATTTATCAGGTCGATCAAATGAAAGTTGGTAGAGTGTGCTGAAATTAAACTAGCCTAACCAATGAACAACTCGTGCATGTCTTGTTTTGTATATAAATCACTTGTTATGCTATTGTCATGGTATTATCATTCATCATTACTTCAGCGTCAATCAACTGATTCTGATACAGAAATAACCGACAATTCAGTTACATTCTAGTTTAATGGTGTAGCGGTAGAATCGGCGGAATAATATCTTCTATATAATCTATTTATCACCACATATCGCAGAATGCTTATTTTAGGTCTAATATTAGGTCTGCATTATATCACAAATATATCATCAACATCATTAGCCGATAGACGTCCACTGCTGGACATAGGCGTGTCCTAAATTTTCACATCGATCGATCCTGCGCTGCCCGCATCCGGCTGCTTCCCGTGATCTTCATCAGATTGTCGGATCACCTAGTAGGATATTTACACACACACATATATATAAATGTGGCTATAACTTTAATGAAAGAAATGAAGGAAGTGGGTAGAAGACAAAACAGACAAAACAAGGTGTAATTATTTTAAATTTAAAAGTATGGCACAGGTTAAGGTTTCTAAATTGAACAAAACATACATTTAAATATAGCACTTAATGATGATCCTAGTCTAGACTTTGATACTGTGAGCAATTTTAAAGTTATCAAAGGCAGCGCAATCGGTGGGTACTTTGAACTTACTTCGATAGGTACAAGTGAAGCAAATGCAAATTGTGTGAAAACGGTTGCGGCGAAAATTGTTCCGCAATTGTTAAAAAAAAGAAGATCCCGACAGCCGGAGCATTCGAGGAGTTTTCGCCTGTAACGTTCCGGTTACTGGACGCTTTATCCGACCCTAGAATTTCATCGAATATCCGGAGTGGTTCCGGCGTGATTAGATTGGACGACAGTTATTGGATTTGTGCTCCACAATCGACTAGTTCACTCCTCGTCGAGAGCGCTGGAGTGTTTTAACTCTAAAAACGTACTGATGGCTTTTTACCGGAAGGAAGTGAATTTGAGATATTTACTAATATAGTATAAACGTCATTAATTATTAAAGAGTTTAGATTGATCTCTAAACTCTATCATTTATAAATAGGTGATATTAAAGATTCATTGACTCATCCCGAGACCTGCGAAACTATTAGACGTAAACACTTACAAGATGGTAGAAATATTTCTTCTGCCATTTAAAGATCAGCTAAGAATGGATTTTATATAATTGCTTCCCCAAACTCATTTGCGGGGGTGTTAAGGCCAGCAAAGCGGGCGGGAAACAGCTAGTATACAATATCTCTAATAATTAGGTAATGGTGCCGTAGTAGACAAATTGCAATTAACCAAGATTTGTTCTGATGATGAGGCGTGGTATGTAACGGTTAAAAGGAGTAGTTTAGAAAAAAACCTATTTGCTGCTATTTTAAATACTACAATCGTAACTAGAGAAGGCTTCGTTTTGGAATATCTTCTGTCCAAAATAGGTTAGGTTAGGTCTAGGCCTTAAATTTTATTATATAGTGTCCTTCAAATCGGAACCTAGTAGTAGTTTGCATACTACAACTCGGCGACAGCAGTAGGAGCTGCGGTGGTAACTACCTAGACGGTCTCCGGCGACAGCGATCTAGCACCAGTAAATGTTAGTATTTAAAAATTATCGTCTTTTATAAATAAAATTTATGTTGAAATCCTGTTTTGCAATTCCATGACTAAGTTCGGTGGAAGTTACGTATAGCTGGAAGTTTAAGTTCAATTTTCTTAAATACCCGCAAATTGGTTATAACGAGGTCACGATCGAGCGCCGGTTGGAAATATAATTTAAATTTACGATGTCGCCATTCGCTCCCAAGCAGACCGATAGGTTTCTCAGACCTCTAATAAATCATTCTTTGAACCTAAATTTCAGAATATCCCAAAGTGTTGAATTGGTATAATCACTGTTAACAGATTCTCAGTACACGGATTTTTTTAATACAAAGTACTAGTTTTATTCGACAAAGCGACGAGTTAAGTAAGACGTTTACTGATGGTAAGTGATACGCTTGCATCACATTGCACGTCGCCTTCATATATAAGATATTATGTTTCATTGCTCCAGTAGTTCCAGTACCTACAGCGCCTTTCAAACTGGAACACGGTAACGTTTGCATACCACTGTCTGTAGGCTGCAGTAGTCGCTGCGGTGGTACCTACCTAGACTGTCTCTAGCAACAGTGATCAGTACACTATTAAACCTCAATTTCACGTAGAGTTAAGTAACCATAAATGATGCTGAAATCTTCTAGCTATCATATCTTCATTTTCGGAATATAAGAACTATGTTATAATGGCGGCAAATTTATAATGTGTGGGTGGTGAGACTAATTGCCTGAGATATGGCGCTGGTATCGACCTAGGGAGTCACCGACTGCGTCGCGGAGGCAGTTATAAATGAATCAGTAGGTGTAGATTGACTGTCTGCTACTACATTTAATAGGTTATTTTTATCTTAAGCTAGTTGTTCTCCGTCTGTTTTGCGGGTCGTAACATAGAACTAGATTTGTAATTAGACTTGAAATTTGTCAGAAATCGTCCCACTCGATGGGTCCTTTAGGAGGCAACATTTTTAAAAATCCATTCTTTGCTGATTTACACTTGGAAAAATGAATCATCATTATTTCAACCGATGGACGTCCACTGCTAGACAAAGGTCTGTTGTAATAATTTCCACAAAGCACGATCTTGCGTTGTTTGAATCCAGTGGCTTATAATATAATCCTTATCTCTACCAAATTTCAAGTCTGTAGGTTCTATGGTTTTATAGATATCGTGATGTCTCTACGTAGGTGGTAATCTCATAAACATAATGTCTCGTAAAACATGCAACAACTTTATTAAAAGTAAGTAAAGACCAAGTTTGTCCTTTCCTTCTTCTTCTTAAAGTGTCTCTCGAACTAGTAAAGGTAGGCGATTAGCGTGGTAGATCGGTAGGTCATCGGGAGATCCTTTCTATCTCTGGTTCGACAAAACAATTCGGGCGCCCTAGATATGCCAGTCCATTCCCTGATATTCCTCAACCATGACTTAAACATATCCATTGCATAGAGGCAGATAAGGGCCGCGTTGTAAAATTCCTAAGACGGTTGTTAGTGTGCAAGACCTGGCTTGCCTGTTTAATACGTATTAATTTCATCATCATCATCATCAGCTGATAAACGTTCACTGGCTGGATAGAGGCCTCCCCAAAGATTCTCACATCGATCGAGTAGGGGTTCAAATGAGGGACTTGAGCCATTTCCCACCACGCTAGTCCAATGAGAGTTGGTGGGAGCTAGAGACTCGTTTGTTTATTAGCAGGACGCACCACGAACAGGTAAGGTTGGCTTGGATCCCGTGAGTTGTTGTTCGGGAACCCTTACACCCCTTAATAAATTTAGCAAACATTAATGGTGATAGGTCTCTATTACCGGAGACCGTTTAGCTGCTGCCGCAGCGCCTATAGAAACCGACAAATTGTACGTAGTATATGGCGAATTGAAAGGAGTTATAGCTATTGTAATTACTGTAGTAACGATACGTAACATCCTAGGTCTCAATGCGACGAGCGCAATGTGGTGTAGTATACTACTATCAGAAAAACGTTTCGACCGTCTTATCTCTTCGTTGAATAAACAAAATTATTCACTCTCTTTCATCATCATCATCATAAGCCTTTGTTTATCCACTGCTGAATATAGACCTTCCCCAATGTCTTCAACCAATTGCGATCCTTAGCTTTTCGCTCTCTCTATCTCTCCTTCCCTTCCATTATACTTGAAATTCGTAGCGTGACCAGTGTCTGTATCTACATGCAAGTACTAACCGAAAAGTGTATAATTTTGAAATTGAATAAGTAATTTGTAAATTGCTTATCCAAGGCACTGGAGGGTAGTTTTCGGTGGCGATTTAAATGAAAATTTTAAGCTCTTCTGTACAATTTTAAATTAAGCATTTCCTTGCGTTTATGTTTACATTTATTGATATTGTTATTTACATTGTGCTTGCTTCAAGAATGTTATTTATTTTATTGAAATGTTCATGTATCTCAGCCATATACAAATATTTGGTATTCATAAGATGATGTTTCAACAAAATATGACAACGTGAGGCGTTTCATCATGTGTATATAATACAGTATTGTATAGCATATCATAAACAGCTTAGTACAAGTCAACAGCTGGATCGAGGTTTTCTTTAGTCCAGTACACCATGCATGATCTTCGCTCAGTCTTTATATATACTACATATTTCTTTTCCTCTATGTTATACTATAAACTTCTATTACTCTCACAGAACAAAATTCAATAGAAATAGCTAATTACTACCTACTTCTAGACTACTGTGCTGTACTATTAAGACTACAGCGCCGCTTACCGTCTGGTGGTATCGTAGTCAAGCACTAGTATATATAATGAATATAAAAAATAATAATTTGTTTCTATCAAGTGAAGGGTCTCCTTGCGTTTATTAATGTTGTTTTTCTTAAAAATTTAAATTTATAACAAGAAGTTTTCAAACAACCCAACAGATGGCGCCGCCATGCAAACAATAGAACACGCTATCGTTTGTCATAGCGCTAATACTTATTAGGATTGTACATCGATATGTACATTGGCTTTACTTAAGAAGACATTACGGAGTATGTTATACAATTGTAACCATTTATTGGATCTCTCTGGATCTTCGTAATATTATTGTACTTAGTAACTTGCTCTACTTTAAATCGCTCTGTCATTATCAATATAGTGCTGATATTGTTGCGTGCCTTGTCATTCACCAGAAACCCCGCACCCCACGTTAGTAACCTCCATAGTGACGCCCAACGTGGGGTTACAACTGATCGACTACTGAAACTTGATATTGGGAAAATTGATGTTGGTTATGACGATAAAACAACATGCATAAGCACTTTCCAGTCCATTGAAATTGACCGATAAACGTCTCACGCAGCTCTAAAGTTTTAACCTGTATTTGGTTTACCTTTACTGCTCCAGCAGTTCGCGTTCTACGGAAACAATCCAAAGCCCCGAAACGGCAACATGCGATACTTAATCAAGTTTCTAAAAGTGGAATTTATTAATGGAACGAATATAAAATATGGCACTAAATCCAAGAGACAATCGACTTAAAATTTTACTAGGCTATAAAGTGTGGCTATAAACCGCGTCGGAATGGTGCAGCTGAGGAGTCCATTACAGCTCCACGTTCGCCGTAGCATCGTAACAGTGTAGCGGGTTCCGTTTCGTATGGCTCTGGAAATATCTTTATCGCTGCATTGATCTCGGAGCCGCCAATAGCTTGGAGGGCCCGCGACGACCCGCCGAGGTCGCTCCAGCTTGTAATTGGCTTAATGATTTTAATTCTCGGTATTCCGACTGGAGCTGTAATACGATTGTAATTGTACGTTCGCCTTGGTGGGGTTTATTGTGTATTAATCATCGATTGGTTTTTTCGTGTAACGATTTCGCGTCGTAACACGCGACGGGTAATATTTTATGTGTTTCGTTTGTTATATCAATAGAACATAACACGATTACGTTTCAGGTCTGCAGCAGGTAAAATAAAGGACGTTGACTTGTTCCGTATTGGAGTTGGAGTAAGCAATGTCTTTGAATAGACACTAACTGGACTTCATAAAGATCTTCTATTTATTTATTGAATAACAAAATTTCTTGTGAAATAAATTCAATCAATAACAGTGAGTTTAATTCAATAAGTTGCTATAAATTTCAGATATTACCAAAATGGGAGGCGGTGAAGACTGGGACGATATCGTTCAAGTTCCGGACGAACGAACCGAACGGTCTGATACTGTTCAACATGGGCGCGAAGCCACCAAGGGTAGGTTGCACGGTAAGGGGTGAAGCTTTTGGGGTTGAACCGAAACCATTCAGAGGAAGGCCATGATCATTTCTGTTGATGCGGTGCAACCGCTGACTTTCATACTCATCGGTAAAACGTTACTCATAATGAATAGAGGATAGTCTTGTTTTAACAGATAATTAATGAATCTTACTAACATTATTTTATATTTGCCAATGAGGTCAATTGGACTCTGGTACCAACTATTGGAGGTCAAATTTCTATTATCTTCCTTTTCTTGAAAATGCCACCCTATTCGTCTGCTTACAGCTTTACTGTTGAAATATGAGAGTAAAAGTATTCTAGACAAAAGTGCTGCAACATCCTCGGCTTCATTATCACTTATTATTCAGTGATATTAATGTCAAATATTAGCCCTATCTAGAAAAAAAAAATTGCATAAAAAAATTGTGTACTAGACTAATTTCGCATCTTCTAAAAATTCTTATATTTCAAGTTCTATTCAATATGTAATCCTATATATTGAAAAGGAATTAACTAAAAAAATGTGCAAAATAATGTAAAAGAACTGCTTCGATCTGAAGGGCGCTGTAGCTAAGTAAATTATTGGTATAACAAGATTTAATATCCTATGTCTCGAAGCGATTATATATGACAATGTGGTGCTGTATATCATCCTAACTAGCGGCTGGTTATTAAAAATATCGTACTTATGTCGTCAATTTAACAAAAACCGACTTAACTTCTAATTTCTCCTACGGATATCAAAATATAGTATTTTCTAATAGGAAGGGTGGACAAACGAGCGGATAGTTCACCTGGTGAAGAGTGATCACTAAGGCCCAAGGGCAGTCGCAACACTAATGGTCGGGGCTGCGTTGGCGATCTTATAGTGTCTTGAAGGGATCGGTTAGATCCATCAAGAGATATATAATAGTAAATGATCTATAAAGTCGATAATCAGATTTACGTCATTCATAGTCATAACCTTAATAATGTTAATAACATTCATTAATTTTAGTAACGAAAACCGGACAATACTCTATTTGTAGTATAACTGTGGGTAAGCTTTTTGTTATTTAACAGATAAAGAAATATTATATCGATGATAATTGAATGAATTCACAAGAAGTAACCCACAGTTCGCCCTGCATGGTACGCAAAGGTGAGGGTTATGATTTACTGTCCAAGACAATCTTGATTCACAGACGTAGGGGAATTTGTGTATGGTACCTTATAAAGTTTCACCCACTTTGAAGTGTCAAGTGTTATGTGTTTATATGTAATCGATGTGCACCGTAGAACCTTCGCACAAACTAACGAAGTAAGCCAGCACAACAGTCCAACGGAAGCGGCGGATGTTTAAAGTCGGAAGGGGTTTTCTAGATCAGTCTAGCTTTTTATTAGAAGGCTTTATTATTACCTACACAAATTCGCATCACCGATATCTATTTATCTATCGATACCACGTAGAAATCACTTAGATGTTACTATGAATGCTTTAATTGATCCTGTTTGAATAAATTTATCCTTACGTATAGTACTAGTACTATACGAGTCATTGTTTATACATGGAAAATAAAACTTGTAGCTTGTATCTAAAAGTATAATATTTAAATAATTAGAAATGTAGTATATTTATATTTTAATTAGTATATGCACTGCTTTATGTTTAAAACCACTTTTTTATATATATATTCAAACTTACAGCTTGTGTGTTATTATTTATCGTCTTATGTTGTGATTCGTGAAAATATGTACTAAAAATCTAAATATACCTAGATTATATTAATTTTGTCTGTTATTATTACATTAATATAGATGTTTTGTTTAACTATAAGCTATAATATATTTTTCTACTTCAAAAGGTTCCAAAACTGATGAAATATTTAAATCGAAATACTTGTGTCGCACAAAGATCCAATTTGTAGGGATTTTTATATTATTTATTATGTTATCATCAGTCGATAGACATCCACTGCTGGACATAGACCACCAAAGATCTCCTCATCGATCGGTCGATGCTCTATATTACTTAACTTAAACAAATACTGTATCAGAAGTAATTTCTTTTTACGTTATCTCCCAGTGTACATTTTTGGAAGGTCCAAGTTTACATTGAAATATCCGTAGGAATTTAAAATGTTATTATCTTTTATATGATCAAAAAAAAATAATAAATAAGGAACATGGACTTTCGATTAAAGTAAATATAATGTTTGTTAAGGATAAACCTGGAAAGCTAATCCTTGAACTGAGTATATGTTATTTTGATTTATAGCTAAGAACGTTTCAAACGCCTCTATAGAAGTAGACATATATACTAATATTAAGCCTTTTGTGACTATTGTACTTGAAATGGATGGAGAAAAATAAGGTTCATCCATATAAATATACAGATATATATATTATATATATATATATATTCTGTACTGCCTAATGATTAAAAAAAATAAAGAATTTTAAGTTAACAAAACTCCTATACTGGCAAACTGTTGATAATAAGTACAATACTATTGTATGAAAATTCACGAGCTGTACGTGTGGTGTTCTGTCGACTTGTAGGCGGACTTGTTCGCCGTCGAGATGCTGAACGGCTACATATACGTGCACGTGGACCTGGGCTCCGGCGGCGTCAGGGTGAGGGCGTCCCGGCGGCGGGTCGACGACTCGCACTGGCACGAGTTCCTGCTGAGGAGGACAGGGAGAGACGGCCGGGTGACCGTCGACGGAGCCAACGCCGAGTTCAAGACTCCGGGTTAGTTTCAGCAGTATTCCGCATTTCCCGGACATCGAGGAATTACATTTAAGCACTTTCTTGGTATGAATGTGAATTAACCTCTCGAGCTAAGAAAACGAAATGAAACTGGGGCGCCAGGATGCCACATATATATAGATATACAGATACATGCTTTATACTTTTTTAGGAGAATCAAACCAATTGGAATTGGACGGTCCCCTGTTCGTGGGTGGTCTGGGTTCAGAGTACTCAGCGTCTAGGACTCCCCCAGCTCTGTGGACGGCGGCTCTAAGACAGGGTTTCGTTGGTTGTATTCGGGACTTGGTGTTAAACGGGAAACCGCAGGATCTGACGGCGTACGCCAGGCAACAGGACTCCGGTGAGAATGGCAAAATTTATTAAATTATAATATTAATTGCCATACTCCTTAAGTTAGGAAATGTACTAGCAATACTACTTGTTTGCAGCTTCAGTTCGCCCGGCGTGCCACGTGCTGATGAAACAGTGTGTCAGCTCCCCCTGTCAGCACGGCGGCCTTTGCTCCGAGGGTTGGAACAGACCCTTGTGCGATTGTTCCTCCACCAACTACGGTGGGCCTACATGTGGTAGAGGTACGTAGTAGTAGTACGAGTAGTACGTATTACGAGTAGGAAACTGTATCAGATTCAGTTTCTTAATTTCCAAAAGAGACCTAAGATAACTAATTCCTTCCTACTCCCTTGGAATTAATTTATTTCTCTGTACTTTTCAGAGTCTCCAACGCTCTACTTGAACGGCAGTCAGCACCTAACGGCTGCGTTGGGAGCGGAGCATGTGACGCAGACCGAGGAGCTGATGTTACGCTTCCGTACCAGCAAAGCAGGGTTGCTACTGCGCACCGCCTCCGAACATTCTGCCGACAGGATCGAGTTGGCGGTAGCGGCTGGGAGAGTCAGAGCTAGCGTGCGTTTGGGAGACAGGGAAAAGGTATCCTCTTTTGTCGTGCTAGGGTCTATAATATCAAGGGATAAGATTTCGGTTTCATTAAGTGACGGGTCCAGCGGGACGTACACCTGATGGTAAATGATACGCCCGCCCCTAACAACGTGGCGCTAGTTAGAATGGTATGCACTGCACCACGTTGCGCTGATCGCCATGAAATAGAAGATGTTGTCTCAGTTACTCAGTAATTACATCAGCTAGAGCGTCCTTTAAGCCGGAACAAAGTAATGTTTTCACACTACTGTTTGGTGGCAGAAATAGGCGCTGTGGTGGTACCTACCTAGACGGTTCCGGCAACAGAAACCTATCATCAGTAAATTAATTACTTACCATCTTGTACCGCGACTGCCACAATGTGGTGCTGCAATGTCGTGGGTAGGTGTATAATTCACGAGCTGGTCTAAATCTTGCTCGTCTCGTCACTTCGAGCAATAAAAACAATTTTTAATGAACGGTATTATCACTCACCCTTCCCGCTGTTGCCGGTGAACAGAACCTGCTCGCAGGCTCGGGGGTGGCGGACGACGCGTGGCACACGGTGCGCTTCTCTCGGCGCGCGTCCAACCTGAAGCTGCAGGTAGACGCGGGCCCGGCCGTGCGCGGTACGTTATGTACGTATGCACGGGCACGCACCCGCACACACCTTTTGTTTTCGACCTTGAGTAGAAGGGACTAAGGTTGGTTCTGGTGGAGCTTTGGGCCCCATAGTTACTACACAGATTGAAACTTAAATATCTATTTAAAATATACAAACGCCATCTGATTGAAGAGTTGTGCTTACTTTGTTGTTTATCAAGTTATTTAATAATAAATCCGCAATGGCTCATGATAAGGCACCCAAGCTTCCTCTGAAGAGAGCATACAGAGAAAACCGACATGTTCTATGAAGAGCAGCTTTCGTTGACACGTGACATCCTTCAACTTCCACTCAGCCAGCGTGGTAGGTAAATGACCTCGGCTCTATTCCTGCGAGGAAATGTTTGTTTATAAGTCATTCATTGAAATAAAATAGGATAATTGTAGTTACATACACAAATTCCAAGTTACAAGTTAAATAAAAATTGCAATATACATACAGTTATATACATATAGTATATGTTGAGACGCCGTTTATGCTAAATATTTGCATTGTTTTTCATGTGAATAGGTTTTTATGAATGTTGTCTATAGTTTTCTTAGGGAATACACATAATATTAAATATTAAAAGAGGGAGGGTAAGGAGTCCCGTGAAACAACTCACGGGACCCAAGCTGTGTGTATAATCACCTGCTCGTGGTGAACCCTGCTAATCAACAAACGAGGTTTTGGTCTTCACCAATCCTCATTGGGCTAGCATCGTGGTAAATGGCTTACATCCCTACAACCCCTACAAACATCGGGTCCTAGTGTCCGCAGGTTCTGCAGGCCATGTCGACTGTATGTAGAGATTCTTGGGGGAGGCCTATCTATGTCCAGCAGTGGATGTTTATCGACTGTTGATGATCATAAAAACAGGGATTAAATATTTTTAAAGGTCTATGGTATTTTTAGTATAAACTCTTGTACAAAATATTTTTTAAAAGACAAGTTGTCTACGCGATGACGTCACATCAAGCGGATCAAAATAACATAGTAAGCGATTATTTTTTATCCGAGGGTACAAGGAGACGAGCAGTACGTTCACTTGATGGTAAGTTATACGTCCAACTATAATAATGTAGCGCTCATTGTGCTCGTCGCCTTGAGGTAAAACATGTTGATTCTCGTTACCACAGTAAATTCACTAGCTACAGCGCTCTTTAAACTGACACATAGTAATGTTTCCGTACTACTGTTTGGTGGCAGAAATAGGCTATTGAAATCTTGACGGTCTGAGCTATCGGAGACCTATAAGAACTCTTAACTGTTTTCTATTAACAAAGAAATTATTAATAATTAAGATAAACAACAAATTAACTCATCGAGTAATTGTTCATAAACCCAAAGCGAAACTAACTGTAGCATTAAGTGTATTTGACAATTAATTGTTAAAATGTAGTAATGAGTCTATATATATATATAATATATATATAAATGTCAGTTGTCCGTTTAGTCGTAGTGTAGTCGCTTATTTCCATTTGTTTTCTAGCTGGCACTTCGTATCTTCACTTTTCATTTGTAGACCGCTTTACTATTATATCCTTTCCTTCTTCTTGTAGATGAGCTTCGTGAACGTTAGAAAGGGATAGCCTCATAATCTATTATCTTATTCTACATCTCTTTATACATAACTCGGAAAATCTATGGCACTGGTTATGAGTCTATTCCGTAATAAGCATAACAAACAAAGACAGGGGAAGAGCATTTGGACTTAATAAAGCGGTAGTAGCTCAATTTTGTAAGAAGTATCAAAGAAACGCGGGTTCGATCCCCATTGAGTCTGAGCTTCAAGCGAAAGATACTGGAAGATTAACAGCTTTCGCAGAAACGTGTACTCTCCAGACCCGCCTCAATCCTAGTAAGAGAAGGCTTCGAGGCCCAGCAGTGAGAACGTTCAGAATACTATTTCATTATGTTTCCATAGGTAAATGTTAAAAATAAATGGCTACCACAAATAAGGATCTAAGAGCTAATTAAGAAGTTAATTAAAACATTTATACATGCATCCGTCCCGTACTCTTCCTTTGCTTTGTAAACTCTATGCTGTTTACTGAACTAATTTCTTACAGTACTTCAATAAATTAGCTCCTCGTGTGTATATACGATTCGTGAAAGTGTTGAAAAAAAAAGTTATGGTCTATATGAGGGTAAATGTCCTTACTAGGCTAGTTAATTTTCTTAACGTCTAAATGCGCTGTTAAGTCTAGATAACTGTCTTTCAGGCTTACCTCTATTGTAAGATACTTTCGCGCTAAATGAATGTAATGTAAATAAATTAATGAGATGTTGCTGATGAGGAGACTGTTCAAAGATTTCTTTGCTGAGTTATGTTCATTTCAAAGTCAATGTTGTGAATAACTGTACGCCGTTTTGTGAATATTACTATCCTTTACTTTGGTCTGTTTTGCAGCCGAAACTATTCTAGGCAAAGCGTCCACTTTGGAAATATCCACCCTACACTTGGGCGGACTGTTTCATCCCGAAGAGGAGATCCAGATGACATCCACTTTACCCAACTTCGTCGGATATTTACAGAAGTTCGTTTTCAATGGAATTAAATATATAGATATGGCAAAAACCCTGGGCATCGGGAGCTCCGATGAGAATAACAATATATACGACACGTCAAACATCATATTTAACGGGAAATTCCTGAAGCCGGACTCCCTGAATGTTTACAAGTCTGTAACATTCAAATCCAAGCACACGTACGTCGGTTTGCCGTTACTGAAGGCATACGCGAACACATATCTGGACTTCTACTTTCGGACTACTGAGATGGACGGTTTACTCTTTTACAACGGTGGTAAGAAACAAGATTTCATCGCGGTGGAGCTGGTAAATGGGCATATACACTGCGTGTTCAACCTCGGCGACGGAGTGGTCACCATGAAGGATAAGTTGAAGAATTTCTTGAACGACAACCGATGGCACACCGTATCCATCCGCAGACCCACGCCGAAGATACACACGCTGCAGGTAGACGATGACCTGGAGATGCACACTACCAGTAAGTAGCAGCACTGCAGTGTATGAATTACGAGCTAGATTTTAAGGAACTTTGCGTTTGCAAAATTGTTATTCAGGAATAATGGTAATGTTACATTGCCAATATTGCAGGACTTAATAAGAGAACATACGAGTAGACCATTTAGTACTCCAGCTATCATATGTTGATAGCCGGAAGGCTCAAGGCTGATAAAGCACCAGAGAGATTCGAGAACCCTTCCTACCAACTATACTCGGCAATATTTGGTCCTGGAATTGAAGCATAGACCTTTATGTTACAAGGAAGCATTAAACAAACACATCACTAGCAGACAAGTTTGTTTTTTTAAACACAAATATATATTACATAGAATTTTTTTCAGGTTCCAATTTAATGCTAGAATTAGACAGTGTGCTGTACGTGGGCGGAGTGCCTAAGGACATGTACAGTGCGCTACCAGTGGGCGTGCTGTCGCGTCAGGGCTTCGAAGGGTGCATGTCCAGCTTGGACCTGCCAGGGGAATCGCCCTCGCTGATAGAGGACGCTGTTGTGCCGAGCTCGTCTCTGATGTCCGGATGTGAGGGTATGTCTTAATTTGAAGAATACAATATCTTAACTATGTGAATATAGATCATAACAAAAAGTTTACTTTCCTCTTCTATGTGAAGTTTTGCAATTTCTTTGTAGATTCACTTCAATTTTTACTTTTTTTGGCGTATATTTTATTAAAGTTTTTTTTTAAACTTCTCTAACTTTATAACTTTACAACTAAGTTTTTTTCATAATTACCTTTGCAAATTAAGCTATTACGACATCATATGATATGTGAATACATTTCATATCACATGATGACATATAATATTAATAATGGAGTACATATAATATGTATTCTGATATTATAAATACATTATGCTTATTGGTTCTTCCCGCATCAACGATTCTGGTATCGCCATGCTGCAGGTCCAACGAAATGCACTCACAACGCATGCGCGAACAAGGGCGTGTGCGTGCAGCAGTGGAACACGTACGTGTGCGACTGCGACCTCACCTCCTTCACAGGCCCAACCTGCTACGACGGTACCTTCATACTTTTATCATATCAGACCTCTGTATTATTTAATCCACAACGCCTATCTTTTGGTGTCTGAACCTAAGTTTCATAGAAAACCTATGTAAATGTAAACAAAACAAAAAAAAAAGAACGTGACATGGGTTTGACACGCACATCACCAGGTCCGACAATCTGGTGAAGGTTGCGAGAAGCGGCTGGATGCGGGCAGCGCAGGTTCCATCAATGCGAAGATCTTTGGGGGAGGCCTATGTCCTGTGTTCAATGATGATGATGATAATGACATTATATTTCACATAGAAGGTTTTTTGCTTATATTTGTCTACGCCTTTACCTTTTTTGCTATTACTTGACTTAACAGTAGCGTATTTACCATACGTTATTTTAACTAGTTATTTACTATATTGATAACTTGAATAGCACAATTTAAGTTAACATATGTTTAATGTTAGAAATTTTCCCGTCGTATAATATTGATGGACTTGATGGTTCCCAGACAGGACGATTACTAAACACGTGTCTAGCATTCAAAGCTGGCTGATTTACACGTGTTCTTACCAACTGGTACTCATCATCATAATCATCATCGTTTCAACCGATGGATGTCCACTGCTGAACATAGGTCTCTTGTAACGTGTTTCATAAGGCACCGCGGCAGACCGCTACCTATATAGAGACCGTGTACTGTGGTGATTGTGTACAGACTAAATTATACTGAGCGGAAATATTGTTAGCAGCTACAATGTGATTTTTTTTTATGTTTTTTAAACATTTCAAATATAATCAATATAATGAATATATAAGTAATGCGTCAATCTTGTGGTTGCTTGTTTGTTCGTGCGCCGCAGAGTCTATAGCGTACGAGTTCGGTCCGGGGCGCGGCGCGCTGACGCACACGTTGGCTGCGCACGCGCGCGCCGACACCGAGGCGGACCGCGTGGCGCTCGGCTTCCTCACCAGCAAGCCGGACGCGGTGCTGCTCAGGATCGAGTCCTCCAACACGCAGGATTACATGCAAATGGAGATTGTGAGTTTTGATTTCTACGTGTTTGAGGTTTCCGTGAATCAACAGTCCAGCGCCATATATTTCTAACATACATATTGACGACGGTGCTATGTTTCTAATGGTCATAATATTTTATATATTATATGTAATAATATATTACATACTTGTATCAACGGAGCTGACATATATCCCATTACATATATGAGACAAGCGCTAATTGGGATGATATACAGAGCACCACATTGCTCGTCGTCTCGTTTCCCAGTAATTTCACTAGCGGCAAAGCTATTTAAACCGGAACATATCAGTTTGCACAGTACTTTTCGGCGGCAGGAATAGGAGCTGTTGTGGTTTCTACCTGAACGGTCTTCGGCATCAGAGACCTACAACCACTGTTAATACTACTCCCCAGATTTAACAAACCATGTATTGTTAGTATTAAGAAGATAGCACATTCTAAAATTGCGATGGTTTTAATTTTTTCTCCACATAATTTTAGATCCGCGGCAACCTCTTCATGGTGTACAACGTCGGCGGTGGTGACCATCCATTAGGCGATGAAGCAGCACGCGTGGACGACGGCGCGTACCACGTCGCAAGGTTCACTAGGAACGGGAGCACAGCTGCGCTGCAACTGGACAACTATGCCGTCAACATACGACATCCACAAGGTACTAAAGGGTTCATTACTTTTTACAGGGTTTCCAAGTTTAAAGACTCGCAGACTATGATCTAACAGATAGATATCTACAAGATAGATCGGTGTTTCTTAAAGTCAATGGTAAAGCCTCCCGTAGAGGCTGAACCCTAAAATGAGTATTTCAAAAGGCGTACAGAACATTGTAGTAGTAGATCCTAAATAAAAAATGGGGGAGCAGGTTTTCTTAGTATTTGAGAACTTCTTGTTAAGGGTTACACATGAGGAACAGCTTAGCGACGACTATTGTAACATATACTATTTAATATATAGTTTCTTTTGTAGGCGGGCAGCAGTCGACGATATTCAACAGCATGTCAACGATAACAGTGGGCGGAGGGGCGGGCAGTTCTAGGACGTTCAGCGGAGTTATTGCGGGCTTGGTTGTGAACGGGGTGAGGGTGCTAGACCTGGCCGCAGCCGGTGATCCATCCGTGACTTTGAGAGGAGACGTCAGGAGAGCTCACACTCCACTGGATAGAGATATCAATAGAATGCAGCAGGTAGGTTGCGCAATAGTATCACGTTTTTATTCCAATTGGCGGAAGTTGCAGCATATCTAGTAGTTGGTACGAAACATAGAAAACTTCATATAGTCACAAAGAAACATCTAAAAAAGAAATATATAATGAATTGCTACAATTATAATGTCTTGAAGTAGAAAGTTGTAATTTGGTATTCTCCAAGATTTTGTATTCAAAAATCTCATACTCTAGTTCTCATATGCTGGCAGCTGGAACATATCGATGCTGTCATAATGACAGATTTATAATGTTTCTCATATTGTATATAACTTACGCTGACATCAACCAAATCTTAAAGACGCATCATCAGAGTCGAACCTGGAACTTCCGAGTTAATAATAACCATAAAAAAATTCACAGCAGACATGTTCTTTGGAATATCAGGAAGGTTGTAGTATTGTAACTTAAACATTTTATCTACATCGCTATCTCTTGTACCGTTTATAGACGCCGCCATCCGGTTACGGCGGGGGCGCGTTGGACGAGCTGGTGTACTCCGGCGCAGGGTCAGGCTGCCGTGACGACGACGAGGACGCGTGCGTGCTGCCCGACGCGGGCTCCGGCGACGACCTCATCACGCCCGTGTACGTCCCCGCCACGCGACGCCCGCCACTCAAGCTGCATAAGGTGCGACCCTAACTTATTATATGACATTTACATCATCATTACTATCAGTCACAAAACCACAACAGCTGGCAGACCAGATATTCACAAGAACATATTTAACGGTTCTACTCAGTAGACATAACAACTTCTGTTAATCCTCACTGGAAGTCTTACGTTGTCATAAGTTAGATTATTCAAAGCAATTTATCCACCGTGTTGGCCAACTACGGGTCACATGTTCACGAAAGCTGTTCTTGATGTGATGGTGTTTTCCCTCACCGGAAGCTCAAGTACAGTAAGTTTGAACCCGCGCCTCTTCGAGATGTGTTACGTTTATACAAAAGATAATTCAATCATTCGTTGTTTTATTGTTTGTAAACAGGGTGACCAAAGTGGCAAACTGATGAAACCATGCGATGATGAAGATTGTATCGAGGGATCGGGATCCAGTGCTGAAGATATCACCGAACCAGAGCATACCACTACCACGTAAGTCTTGGCTTGTGAGAATAAAACCAAGTAAAACCATTCTTCCTTTCCTTGCAACAACAGAGGGGGCACCAGTTATATAAGGTTATTTATTTATTTAAAGAATGTTGAAATTGTGTCTGAGGACAACACAGACTTGGGGCAGGTCCGGCAGTTACCATTCATCGATACCTTTCAATGATGATGAAGAGGAAATTATTGTTTTTAGAACGGGCGCCAGTAGTACGCACAGCCTGACGTCGCCCGCGTCGATAGTATCCACGGAGCACGTGGACAAGTCTCTGACTGGATCGACGGCGGGTGGGGGCGACGTGACGCGCGGGCACACGCCCCCAGCGCGCGCAACGCCCCGCGACCACGACAACATGCACGCGCCCACCGCGCGCCCCACTGCGCGCTCCACTGCGCCCGATACCAACACTAACACCACGGCCACTGACGGTAAGTGTATCAATGCACCTCCAACCCATAACATCAACACGATGATGAAGATTATCAGAAATTGTAGGAAACAGCAGTGCCCGCGTAAGCGCTGTGGTAAAACCTCCGTTAAGAAAGATCTGCTGACAATATCTGTTCTCCGAAGAGGAATGAGTCAAGGCCATTTATTTGTACTAAGGGTAATAATGCTCCAATTGTTTCCAGAACACACGCTCACGGGTCACTTCACCCCGACCATGACGGGCCGTCAAACGCCGGAGACCACGCGCACAACCGAGGACGACCAGCACCGCATACCAGAGTACGAGGACCGACGAGAGAATGAAATAGAGATCCGCACGCCTGTGTATGAAGTCGGAAGTGAGAGAGACAGATTGCCCGGCCGGATACATCCGGACTACAATGGCTACGAACACGAGATCACCACTAAGTGGTACCACCCTAAAACTACAGACAGTAGGGTCGTCCCTCCGGAGTCGGAGTTCTTCGCCACTATTGTTGGTGAGTTAAAACATATACATTTATTACGAATTGCTGGGGTAAGGGGTGTAAGGGGTTCCGTCCAATATCTTACGGAGCTTAAGTCAACCTCACCTGCACGCGGTGCACCCAGCTGAATAACATACGAGACTGACCACCCACCAACCCGCACTGGGCCCGCGTGGTGGGTTAAAGCCCAATTCCTCTCAATGAACTCTTCGATGTGGATATCTATGAGGGAGGCTGTGTCCAGTTGTGGACGTTCATCGGTTGATGATGATGTTGACATGTTGCTGTGTCCAGTTAGTTTCACTTTAACTGGAACGGAGGTTAATGAGAGAAAATACATGTTATACAACTCAACTTAAACAGGAAAGGAAGAGAAATAGAAGAAGAGATGATTCGCAGATAAAACACAAAATGACCGCGACACGCTTGTTCCAGGCATAGTGGCATCCGTGCTCATCGCGATCATATTGATTGTCATCATCGTGCTCAAGTACTTCGTGTTCAAGATAGATCCCTCGTACAAAGTGACCGAGGACAAGAACTACCAGCAGGGTGCCAGCGCGGCCTTGCTTGGCAATCAGGTAAAAACTGCGGTATCGTTGAGTAACAAATATTTCTTAACTTAAAATTAACTTACGACAAATTAAAAAGCTAAAAGATTATAGGGGTAACGAGGCTAATTAGAACTACTTGTGGTGTCGGATTTTTTTTTCTGCCTCTCACTCTTCGGTGTTGCAGTTATTCGGAGACCTTGTTTACAATTTTCTTTATGTACTACTCTATATACTCATGAATGTTCATTTCATTTATTTGCATCCCACCGCTGATATTTGTATTGTGCTTATATTTATTGTCTATTTTCTATTGTCTATTTACATTATATTTGTCTATCAGCTCAGTGCAATAGTTGACAGTGCAACGAGTTTTTGCTTCTATTTCTTTCTATTACTGGTCTTTGTTACATATTTGCAAGGGTTTATAAATTTACTTCTACAATCTTTGTACGCTATTAAGTTATTTAAATTATTACCTTCTATTCTGTTCTATATCTGATTTCGTTTCGCTTCGTATATTGCACATTCTGTTATTAAGTATACACTGACTGCTTTCTTCCTTGGTTTTATCACAAACAGAGGCTGGGCTCTCCTTACGCTGGAATTTATACAAGTACTTGGAGAACCCGCCGTGTCCTGTGACTATTTGTATAAGCAGAGGATCTAATTTTATTTGTCGTATTATAGGGTATGCTTTAATGGCACGGGGAAAAAAATCTTAGGTCGTGTTTCCTGTTTTGCCATTTTCGTATCGATCATTCCATCCATTTAGGGAGTTTTAACGATTTTTTCCGGTAGGTCTTTGTTGCCGGAGCCCGTTTGGTTAGGTACCATTGCAGCGGCTATTTCTGCGCTAAACAGTAATGTGCAAATAATACTGTGTTACGGTTTAATGGGCGCTGTACCAAGTGTAATTACTGGGGTAACGAGACTCAACATGTGGTCCCAGGCGACGAGCATAATGTGGTGCAGTATATATATATAATCCTAACTAGCCTCACATAGTATCTTGATCATTTCATCTCTTTAGCAAAATTAAAAGAAAAATTACAAAAAGCATATTTACTTTTTTTAGAGGCAAGTTATTAAGAACAACAGTTTTACGAAGATCCAGGAGATCCAGTTGATGGATATAGTTGTATACTTCGTGATGGTTACTGTCTCTAGTCTTGATATTACAGAGATCCAGTAAATGGATACAATTGTGTACTCCCTAACAACTTAGTGACCAAATCTTGGCATTACAGTGATCCAGAGAGATCCAGTTGTTTGATGAAATTGTATACTCCGTGATGTCTTGTAGTAGCTAGGGCAATGTACATAAATACGATCCTTATAAGGATAAATATTTGCGCTATGACAAACGATAGCGTGATCTATTGTTCATGGTTGCGCCATCTGTTGGGTTGGTTGAAAACTTCTTGTTACATATTTACATTGTTTTTTACCTTGAAAATGTTATAATTTGTTTTTCCAGCAAGCGCATTCAAGTTATCAAAGCGCAGGAAGCGCGGGCGGAGCGGCGCGCAACCTGCAGCCGCTGCCGCTGAGCCGCAGCGCCGCGCCCGCGCCCACGCCCACGCCGTTGCCCGCCCACCCAGTCAAACGCGACGGCATCAAGGAGTGGTACGTGTAAATTCGACCACATAGACTGTGACGATGAACTGGTATTCTGTCTGTATTTCCGTTTTGTGACATTAGTGCGTAACTGTGGTACTTCCGCCAACATCAATTGTATCAGCGGTAATGTAAACCTCACATCCGTTTGCAGCGTTTCGGTGAAGGAAGTGCAAGTGAAGTTATACTTAGTATAAGTTACATTTATGTACTTACTGTGTTTGTACTTTGATTTGAGCCCGTTTATGTACTCAATGATTGTGTGAAATAACCATTTTCTGATTTAGATGATATTGTTTCTCTCATCATCATAGAAATTATCACAGCTTTCAAAACTTCAAGTAGTAAGATCATTGTTTAAAATAAATTCGGTTGATTTAAAACAATCGGAAGCCATCAAGGATCTAACGAATGGATCATTAATCCTAAATTGAAATTGAGCGAGCAATTAGTCGTGGGACATATCAGCGTGATAGGGAAATGGATTTGAATGTTATATTTGATTTCTTGGTCAAAAGTATCAAGAACGTTTAAACTCACATTATTTATTACAAATGGCGGAAATATTGTTTCATTTGTTTTGTCAATTGGATGTGTTCCTTTCCATTGAAATCATCACCAGTCAGCACTAAATAATCCGTGAACTTGAAAATATAATCTTTACTTGTTATGGCAATGATTTAAGTTAGGAACCATAAAAGTTAGGATTTATACCGACTGAAAGACGGGGGTCTAGAAATGTAAATAGTGACACGGTCGCCACATCCTATGCGGATGTCCTGCTAAACATTGGTCGAACCTGAACTTGGAATTGCAATTTACTTAAGGCTATTCGCTGTTGGGGATATGGACTTTCATCTAGAAAGTTTCTTGATTATCAAACTCTTTACAATTCTGATCATTTCACATTTTTAATTATCCCTGAGAATTCCTCGGAGACAAATCTAATCGATTTAATTAATTTCGATGTATTATAAGAGCTAACACTTATAAATGAGGGATGTAATATTGAGCTGCCAGCACTGAAAATAAAGCATATCGATCAATTAAAGACTATGGTAACTTTACGCGTTAAAATGTTTCTCTTTCCTATATAAAATAGATCTTATACAAAATATTTTTACCGAATAGCTGATGCCACCACGCATCGTCAGGCGGTAGGCAGCGCCGATGCTCGACGTTAAGGTAACAGTCGCTTGGGATAGGCAGGTGTTCGCGCAGTAGGCTCTTACCGGGCTGCGGGCTTGTAGATACGGTGCGGAGAGTACTGACGTCACGATTCATACCCCATACCCCATACCCCATCCCCCATCCCCACTCATTGCTCAACATTTGCCCCCTTTAGCTTTCGAGTTTTCCTATTTACTGTCTAGAGGCCTAATCGACGGAACTATATCATGCGAAACCTCCCGGAACTCTATTCCGCGATCTCGCGTTTTCTTGTAAATAATTATAATAATATAGAATTATACAAAAAAAAAAACGTATAACTATAATCCACTACAGATCTATGAATAATTTTAAAATAGTATCAAAATTTGACAAATCGAATAATAAAGTTAAACTTAAAGAGAAAAATGACAAAAAAAAAATTGTTTGGTGTACCTCAAGGTGTTATAGGGCCGCTGCTCTTCGACACGAAGTCCCATGGAGGGGTCCGTGAGTTCCGATGCGTGCGCTTGCCCCTTCGATCGCTTGCATTCGTACCACTAGATACCACATCCGCCGTCCCGTTTTCCTCTTTCCGAATATAATAAATAAATTAATTCTTGAACTAGCTTTAAAGTTAAGGTGGAAAGTCATATTTATATAGATTGTTATAAAGCACAGGTTGTAGGTAATCCGAGTTGCATTTATTGTATATAGTTAAATGGTAACGGTACTGTAACTGGTAAGGGTGAGTGGTGCGCACCACCACACTCGTTTTGCAGCACAAAGCGGTAGTTAGGGTCGGGGGTTTGTTTCTCTGTCAATTTTAGTGTTAATACGTAACGGATCAACCGTGTTATTGTTTGTACCGGAACTAGGGCGCACATTCTCTTCAGGCGGACGGGATGGCTTCAGAAGTTCACCTGGTGGTAAGTGATACGCCTGTACATAACAACGTGGCGCTGGTCAGAATGATATATACTGGTGCAGTACATACATTGCGCTCGTCACTTGAGACATAATTAATTACACTAGTTACAACGCCCTTCAAACCGGAACACAGTGATATTTGCACATCACTATTTATCGGCAGACCTACCTAGATGGTCCCCGGCAACAGAGACTTATCACTAATAAAAATGACATTATTAATTACACACTTAAGTAATTTCAAGTTGAATTACCTCTGCGGCACAGTGGCTAAGCGCTTGCTTAGTTCGCAACAAGGAAGTTCCTCGTTCGATTCCAGGGCAACACATTGTGGTGTTTATTTGATGGTAGGATTTTCTGGCCCATTCTGCGAAGCTTTATTGTATTCCACTGCCAAGATATAAAACCCAGAGTATTCTGTCTAACGGGTTGTCACTTTACACCATGTGGCTGGTGGTAGGTCTCTTTTGCTGGTGCCCTTCTAAATAGGTGTCACTGCAGCTCCTATTTCTGCCGCCACACATTTGTGTGACATTTTTTTTCTCAATTACTGTGTTCCGATTTCAAGGGCGCTACAGTTAGTGACATTACTGGGGTAACGAGACTACATATGTCTCACAGCAAGGAGACAATGTGGTGTAGTATATATCATCTTGATTACCGCCACAATGTTTTAAGCAGACGTATCACTTATCAACAGGTGAACATCACAATAGTCTCCTTATATAAAAAAAAATATATAAAATTGAGGTTAGTCCAGTGTAGATAAGTTAATGCTTGAATAACTTATTTCCTGTATCTTCAATCTTTAGTAAATAATATTTGGTATCTTGTGAGTATAACTTATCATGTATAAGTTAAAACCAATAGAAATATAGGTTATTTTCTTTCCAGTTCCTGTATTATTATTTAACGGTTTTCAATTTATTTAATTAAAGAAAAAGGAAAGCATGTTGTGTGCAAAGTTTCAAGTGCGTCGGTTCAAGTTCTATGTCATTGACTTGTGGGAGAGGAGTCACAGATTTGGGAATGCAGAAATACCATATGCTTTCTGTACTCTCTCTGATGGGTAATATCACTGTAACGGCGTAACGGATGGTGTTACCTTCTTCCCATGATGTGATGCAGCGTCAGGTGGGTGAGCAGGTAGACAAGCTGTATCCTAACAATACACTGGATCGTCAGGTAACCGCCTGGGGATAATGTGCGACGTTATAGCAAATCGTCATATTCGTTTGACTCACGCCACAGACTGTACAGGTGCCCTCGTTCATGCCATGTTCTGTTTCTGTACTTATGTAAAGCGGCCAGTTTTTCAAGTAAAATAATATTATGTAAACTGAAAAATGGTTTTATTTCAACCCCTACATTTATAACAAGGTCTTTAATTTGTGTGCGTTGCCAACGACGACTTACGGCGCCCACCAGCAGTTGACCTTGTGAAAAGGTTTCTAGTCTCACAAAGAGCAATGGAAACGACTATACTCGGGGTTACCCTGCGTGATCGAATCAGAAATGAGGAGATCCGCAGGACTAAGGTCACCCACATAGTCCAAAAGATTGCTAGCCTCAGGTGGTAATGAGCAGGACATCGCTCGAAGGAATGGTGACCGCGTACCGCAAGACCGCGTACTGTAGTGTCGGCAGGCCGCCCACCAGGTAGTCCGACGATTTGATGAAGGTCGTGGGAAGCAGCTGCATGCTGCTCAACAAACTAGGCTCTCGCTTCCACTACCCGCATTAGGCCAGCGTCTTGGAAAATTGACCAAATTTCCCCATATGAACCTCCCCAAACGAAGGTCGCAACAAGCAGCATGGTGCGGGCAGCGCAAGATCGATCAATGGACGTCTATCGTCTGATAATGATCATGAAGAATGATGATGATGAATGTATTATATGGAAAGAGAACAGCTCGCTTCTGACTGTTTTTATCTCATTTTTCTCTTTATTCCTCAGTCATTCTCCACGTCATTTCCTTCTGTCACACATCGCGCTTAGTCCAGGGAGACAGCCGTTCTTTATTTATTTTTCCTCCCTTACACTTACATTTTTTGCCTTATTCCATACATTTCTTTCTTCTATTTCTATACATTTCTCTTGTTTTTGTTTTACATCTTCTTTTCTTACGTACCATTACATTTCTGATTCTTTTTATTTCTTTACTATTACATTTATATTTTATTTTCTTTAATAGTTTTATTGGTATGTCTCTGATGCTGGGAGACTGTCTAGGTAGGTACCACCGCAGCGCCTGTTGCAGCCGACAGACAGTACTGTGCAAACATTACAATTATCCGGTATGAAGGATCAATAGCTATCAATGGTGGTAGTTAGTGTCTCTAATGCTGGAGACTGTCTAGGTAGGTACTACCGCAGCGCCTGTTGCAGCCGACAGACAGTACTGTGCAAACATTACAATTATCCGGTATGAAGGATCAATAGCTATCAATGGTGGTAGTTAGTGTCTCTAATGCTGGAGACTGTCTAGGTAGGTACCACCGCAGCGCCTGTTGCAGCCGACAGACAGTACTGTGCAAACATTACAATTATCCGGTATGAAGGATCAATAGCTATCAATGGTGGTAGTTAGTGTCTCTAATGCTGGAGACTGTCTAGGTAGGTACCACCGCAGCGCCTGTTGCAGCCGACAGACAGTACTGTGCAAACATTACAATTATCCGGTATAAAGGATCAATAGCTATCAATGGTGGTAGTTAGTGTCTCTGTTGCTGGAGACTGTCTAGGTAGGTACCACCGCAGCGCCTGTTGCAGCCGACAGACAGTACTGTGCAAACATTACAATTATCCGGTATGAAGGATCAATAGCTATCAATGGTGGTAGTTAGTGTCTCTGTTGCTGGAGACTGTCTAGGTAGGTACTACCGCAGCGCCTGTTGCAGCCGACAGACAGTACTGTGCAAACATTACAATTATCCGGTATGAAGGATCAATAGCTATCACTGGTGGTAGTTAGTGTCGCTGATGCTGGAGACTGTCTAGGTAGGTACCACCGCAGCGCCTGTTGCAGCCGACAGACAGTACTGTGCAAACATTACAATTATCCGGTATGAAGGATCAATAGCTATCACTGGTGGTAGTTAGTGTCGCTGATGCTGGAGACTGTCTAGGTAGGTACCACCGCAGCGCCTGTTGCAGCCGACAGACAGTACTGTGCAAACATTACAATTATCCGGTATGAAGGATCAATAGCTATCACTGGTGGTAGTTAGTGTCTCTGTTGCTGGAGACTGTCTAGGTAGGTACCACCACAGCGCCTGTTGCAGCCGACAGACAGTACTGTGCAAACATTACAATTATCCGGTATGAAGGATCAATAGCTATCACTGGTGGTAGTTAGTGTCTCTGTTGCTGGAGACTGTCTAGGTAGGTACCACCGCAGCGCCTGTTGCAGCCGACAGACAGTACTGTGCAAACATTACAATTATCCGGTATGAAGGATCAATAGCTATCACTGGTGGTAGTTAGTGTCTCTGTTGCTGGAGACTGTCTAGGTAGGTACCACCGCAGCGCCTGTTGCAGCCGACAGACAGTACTGTGCAAACATTACAATTATCCGGTATGAAGGATCAATAGCTATCACTGGTGGTAGTTAGTGTCTCTGTTGCTGGAGACTGTCTAGGTAGGTACCACCGCAGCGCCTGTTGCAGCCGACAGACAGTACTGTGCAAACATTACAATTATCCGGTATGAAGGATCAATAGCTATCACTGGTGGTAGTTAGTGTCGCTGATGCTGGAGACTGTCTAGGTAGGTACCACCGCAGCGCCTGTTGCAGCCGACAGACAGTACTGTGCAAACATTACAATTATCCGGTATGAAGGATCAATAGCTATCACTGGTGGTAGTTAGTGTCTCTGTTGCTGGAGACTGTCTAGGTAGGTACCACCGCAGCGCCTGTTGCAGCCGACAGACAGTACTGTGCAAACATTACAATTATCCGGTATGAAGGATCAATAGCTATCACTGGTGGTAGTTAGTGTCTCTGTTGCTGGAGACTGTCTAGGTAGGTACCACCGCAGCGCCTGTTGCAGCCGACAGACAGTACTGTGCAAACATTACAATTATCCGGTATGAAGGATCAATAGCTATCACTGGTGGTAGTTAGTGTCTCTGTTGCTGGAGACTGTCTAGGTAGGTACCACCGCAGCGCCTGTTGCAGCCGACAGACAGTACTGTGCAAACATTACAATTATCCGGTATGAAGGATCAATAGCTATCACTGGTGGTAGTTAGTGTCTCTGTTGCTGGAGACTGTCTAGGTAGGTACCACCGCAGCGCCTGTTGCAGCCGACAGACAGTACTGTGCAAACATTACAGTGATCCGGTATGAAGGATCAATAGCTATCACTGGTGGTAGTTAGTGTCTCTGTTGCTGGAGACTGTCTAGGTAGGTACCACCGCAGCGCCTGTTGCAGCCGACAGACAGTACTGTGCAAACATTACAGTGATCCGGTTTGAAGGATCAATAGCTATCACTGGTGGTAGTTAGTGTCTCTGTTGCTGGAGACTGTCTAGGTAGGTACCACCGCAGCGCCTGTTGCAGCCGACAGACAGTACTGTGCAAACATTACAATGATCCGGTTTGAAGGGCGCTGTAGCTAATGTAATTACTGGGGTAACGAGATTCAACATCTTATGTCTCAGGCGATGAGCGTGATGTAGTACAGTGTATACTATTCTAACTAGCGCCACGTTATATATATATATACATATACATGTAATACCCACTGGAAGTTAGATTTTGAAACCAGTATTTAACGAGGGGTGTTAAAGGGTGTAAGGGGGTCCCGCACAACAACTCACGGAACCAAAGCCAATCTCACCCGCTCGTGGTGCATCCTGCTAATCAACAAACGAGGCTCTGGCGTGCACTAACCCGCATTGGGCCAGCGTGGTGACAAATGGTACAAATCGCCTCATATTAACCTCTACAAACGGGGGTTGCGACAAGCCGCATGATGCAGGCAGCGTAAGACCGATCGATGTGGAGATCTTTGCGGAAGGCCTATATCCAGCAGTGGACGTCTGTGGGCTGATGATAATGATGATTTTAGTTAACGCAACAAGTCTTGATGATTTAGCGCCGCACGGTACTTAGCGTGTGACTACAAGAAATGTAAGTAATGCCGGAGTCAAAACTTTTATGAATCTAGGAGTCTACGTTGCAGTGAAGTAGAAAGAAGATACCTGAGGTCCTAGATGAATGAGGAAAAGGAAATTGTGAAGTGAACTATAATAAATTATATTTATATTGGTATAATGTAATAGTACATTATTATAATATTAAAGCAAAGAAAAACCAATGTGTATATTACTGAATTGTGACCACAGACAGAAAATCTTAACCAAAATACATTATAGGGTAGAAAAATATTATAGAAGGGGCACGGGTGCGTTCCGTAGAGCCCGGAGCCCTTCTAATGCACTGATGGACACCACCGAGGGAGTTTTAGTGGTTACAAGTCCCACATAACCTTGTCTTCCCAGAAGCAGGGTATCTCTTAAGATTTCTCTTACGATAATAAAAAAAAGGTTCGGAAAAGTTAGTAAAAAAAAGAAGAGATATCAAATTTCTCGGGGTGTAAGGGGTCCCGCATAACAACTCACGAGAACCAAGCTAAACTCATCTGCTCGCCGTACACCCTGCTAATCAACGAATGAGGCTCTGGCTCCCACCCACTCCCCCTACTAACGACGGCTCCCCATGAATGGCAAGTCGCGGAAGGCCGCTGGCAGCGAGCAGCGCAGGACCGATTGATGTGAGGGTTTTTGGGGGAGGCTTATGTCCAGATGTGGACGTCTATCTGCCGATGATGATGATCATATTTCTCTATATGATTAATGTTATCCTTTATTTTTTTTGTTGCGAAACGACAGTACAAGCGAGACGATTATTATCATCATTTCAAGCGATGGATGTCCACTGCTGGACATAGGTCTCTTTTAATGTGTTCCACAAAGCACGGTCACCTGATGGTAAATAATATGGCTGTCCATAACGTAGCACTAGTTAGGATATTATACACTGCATCATAGTGCGCTTCTCGCCTGACACAAGATGTCGAGTCTCGTTCTGCAGTAATTTCACTAGCTACAACGCCCGTCAAACCGGAATACAGTAATGTTTGCACACTTGTTAGTCGGCTGCTATAAGCGCTGCGGTGTTACCAACTTAGCTGGTCTCCGACGACATATTTATATTAATACGAGTACATAAAATGGGCTAATTTTCTTTTTAGAAGCCATTCATCATTTTCAGTAATGATCGTGATTACTATAGGAGACGATTTGTTAAAGTTCAGCTTCTTGATAAAAATTCAAAAATAATCGCTGGGGTTGTTCACGTGTTTACTTTTAAAATGTCAGCCCCTTTTGATTTGATATGACAAATCGGCTCAGGGGTTAACAACATTGAAACAAAACTAAACAAACAATTTTTTTTTTGATTTTGCTAGTGGTAGGTCTCTGTTGCCGGAAACCATTTAGGTAAGTAGCAACGCAGCTTCTATTGCAGCTGACAAACATTACTGTTATCCGGTTTGAAGGGCGTTGTAGCTAGTGAAATTATTAGGGCAATGAGATGCACAAATGAACGTGGTGCAGTGTAACAGCGTGAGCAGCGCCACGTTGGTATCACTTAGCATTAGGTGAACGTCCCGCTGGGCTCGCTGTTTAAGTGAATAAAAAAAAATGGATATTATTATAGCACATACTTTTACATATAAAGATATTTAGTATTGTATAAACGAGGTTCTGGCTTCCCATTTGGCCACCGTGGTGGGAAATAGTCCAAATCCCCCCATATAAATGCCAACTCGATCGAGGTGGCAATCTTTGAGAGAGATCTATGTCCAACAGTGGACGTCTATCGGCAGAAGATGATGATGATGCAGTAAAACGAGGATGCTTCTCAGCATTTGTTTTCCTGCTACCGAAGAGATTTGAAACAACATTTTCTTACAACAATATGGATAATGTCGATATTTAATCTGTTGTGTAAGTAAACTGATAATTCTAAACGTTGATTGGTTAACGTATTGGCGCATGCGCAGTGAGCCAATTTGATTTCGGTCAAAATTCACCATTATCCTTTTTTCAGTCAGGATAACATCATCCTCGTGCTTTAATATCCATGACCAATAATTAAATTTTTTTTATAGATTCG
Source organism: Ornithoptera alexandrae (assembly GCA_029030555.1). Taxonomy (NCBI): domain Eukaryota; kingdom Metazoa; phylum Arthropoda; class Insecta; order Lepidoptera; family Papilionidae; genus Ornithoptera; species Ornithoptera alexandrae. Next base: position 9,791,831 of record JARDVY010000298.1, read on the forward strand.
CGTACGCGACACAAACATCCGTACACTGTAATTAAAACTATAAAACACAGTAAAATTTGACGCACGCCAACTAAAGATATAGATCGAAATTGCGCTACGAGTGGACTACACAAACATTCATGTTTGTTTAAAATTAAAAAAAAATATAGGTCTTTTTTTTATAAAAAATATGATTTAGAAAAGAAAGGATATAAAACTATTAACATTAGTTGACCTTCGTAACCATTGCCGCATCCTGTGAGCCTGCCTCCATCAAGTGGATAGGAGTCCGAGTTGCCTGTTAATTGTATAAAAATATCAACGATTCAAAATGTACCTAACAAAGTAAAGGTTAACAAGCGCGACGCGTGAGTTATACAGGAAGGTGGAAGTAACGCGGAGCTCACCTCCAGCGGTACATTCGTAAGCCGGAGCTCATAATGACGAGTGCGGTAAATTCGCTTCGTTACTTATTCCTCTCCACTTTTGTTCTTGCGTCGTCCGCCGGAAATCCACCACTAATGACCACCGAGAGTTTCAGTCAAACAGCAAAAACCGCTGAGTGCGTTTTAAAATTGTCCGCGAAATATTTCGTTAACGAGAAAGCGCTGAGCGGAAGCATTGTCATAATCAACATCAACTCCTACTTGTCCACTACGCAAGGGGTATTGTTGCACACCGTACACGCTGGAGCCCAATACTCCATTATGGTTAAAGACTCCACCTACCCTCATGCGAATGCATCACATTTCCGAGAGAGAGCAAAAAATTACATGTTAATTCTAGAAGACAAATTAGAATTGAACAGAAACATAATGCAGCTGAACGCCTTACCCACTTGGAATCCGCTCGCCAAGACAATAGTTTTTTATCAACTGCATCCAGGAGAAAACGGGGAAAAGGTAGCAATGGGTTTCATCAACGAACTTCACAGTTTTAAACTGCTGAAAAGCATTATTTTGATATACGATTCGTTACAGGATGAAGTAGTTTCTTACTCTTGGACTCCCTACACAGAGAGAAACTGTGGGGGCAAATGTGATTGCGTGTACGTTTTAAATCGTTGCAAGAACAATTATTTTGAAGAGGTCGAAAAAGTAAGGGAAATGTTTCCACGCAACTTGAAAGGGTGCCCGCTAATGGTCCAGGCCGTAGTCGCTGAGCCCTACGTAATGCAACCAACGAAGAGAATATCAAAGTATACAAACATTAACCAATTCGATGAAGGAGCAGAAATTAACCTGGTGAAAATAATGGCAGAATTCACTAACATGAGTCTTTACATATTCGTGTCGGAGAGAGAAGAAGATTGGGGGACTGTAGACAGGAACGGTTCTGCAACTGGAGCTTTCGGTTCTCTGAGAAATGGCACAATTGATCTAGTGATAGGTAATATACAAGTGACGAAGCCGCAACGCAAATGGTTTGATCCAACAGTCAGCTACACGCAGGACGAGATGACCTGGTGCGTTCGGAGAGCGGAGATGGCTGCCACTTGGGACAATTTGATTATAATATTCCAGTGGCCGACCTGGATCGCGACACTTTTCACTTTGATCGCAATGGGACTGATATTTCACCTTTTTTTTACCATCGAAAACAGAAGATCCCTCACAGTCTCTCCTGTCAGATCGATCTTGGTGACGTTCAATATGATGTTAGGTTGGACCATGTCCTTCAAACCGAAGAGTGCAACGTTCAGAGTACTTATATTTAGTTGGCTCTATTTCAGTTTCAACATGGCCATATCGTACGAAGCGTTGCTTCGCACTTTCTTAATGCATCCACGATTCGAAAAGCAGATAAGCAGCGAATCAGATCTAATAAAATCTGGGCTACCGTTCGGCGGCAGAGAGATTTACCGTCACTATTTCGAGAACAGCCCCGCGAAATCTTATTTGTATCTCAAATATAACTCGACAACATTTTCCGAAGGGATAAGGCGCGCGGTATTCGAAAGGAACTTCGCCGTGGTCTCGTCGAGACGGCAGGCTGAATATCAGAATCAGAAATTGGGCAAAGGTACGAGGATCATATACTGTTTTCCGGAAAGCGATAACCTTTACAAATACGGCGTTGTTCTTTTGGCTAGAAAATGGTTTCCGATGATCGAAAGGTTCAACAGAATTATACGCAGCGTTACAGAGAACGGGCTTATAGAGAAGTGGAACAAGGAATTGTTCATTCACAGGGTGAGAGGGGAGAGCTTGGGAACCATACTTCCGCTAAGCCTTGAACATCTATTTGGTGCTTTCGCGTTCATCGGTGTTATGTACGCAGTGAGTAGCTTGGTGTTTATCGGCGAAATACTGTTAGGTCGTATCGGGAAACGGAAGCGAGCCTTACCACGTAAGTAATTACTACAGACAAATCTATATATATATATATATATATATATATATTTGCAGCACACCTAACACAAATTTTATAAATATGATAATTTGGATACTATTAGATGCAGCGTGTTCATTACTTGATTAAGTTATGAAGATGTATAATTTTAGCTGATGTATTTTGGAAAAGATCTGATACAAACCACGGAGATGATTTCCTGTTCAAATTATTGTTGTTCAAAGATACGATTAAGTTAGGATCTCATATCCTGTAAAATAAGATAAATAAAGTGCTAAAAACATTTACTTGTTTTTCATTTCCGTCGGTAGTAATAGAACGTAGACATACTCGTAGGTAGATATTGCAGTTATTTCCGCTTCTGACGTCAAGCAATCAGGAATACTAGTGCAACTATTTGTGTACTGGTACATATTGCATTTGGTGCAGTGAACATGTTCTTATTGATGCTCAGATGCTTGTAGTATCACTACCGGATCAATAACCTACTAGTATTATGATTAAATTGTTTCGGATACTATAAAGGGTTGTTTTGGACTCCGATTTCTTCGAAGTGTCCGAAGCATTACGCCAAATAACTTTGTAATATACCATATCGCAGTGAGAGAGAGAGGGGTGCAAGGGGTCCCATAAACACACGGGACCTAAGCCAACCGCACCTGCTCGTGATGCACCCTGCTAATCAACAAACAAGGCTCTGGCTTCCACCAATCCGCATTAGGCCGTGGTGGGAAATGGCCCAAACCCTGCCATAGAACCCTTACAAAGAACGGCTCCTAGTGTCCGGCGATATCAAGAACTATGCTAACTGTTGACCGATCGATGTCGAGATCTTTGAGGAATGCCTATGTCCAGCAGTGGACGTCTATCAACTGATGATGATGATAATGATGACAGTGAGATAAAACTTGTGTCAACTATGTAGTATTACAAAAACGATGCGACGGAACCCGTCTGGGTACTTAAGTTGAACTGCCGGTAGAATCGGTAGAATTATATCAATTACAGCTGAGAAAACCGCATGGTGAATATGAGAGCGAACATTAGTGTCACAAGGAGATCAGTTTTCGACCTTACGCTGCAGGAGCAGATTACAAAGTTCCAAAGCATTCAAACTCGAAGGTGAATCCGAGGTGTGATGGTGATTACGCGCTCCCGTATTGTGCATTAGGGAGTTGGTGTCGAACCCGATGTGTTACATTAGTCTTGGATTATTATCCTGTTATGTATAACATGTGGAACAGGTACTCCAACATCCGTATAAGTGAACTTATAGTTATCAAGTAGTCAACTTATTCAATGATACCAATGAACTGATGTTTAAGTGTGGTTATTCTTCCATAATATTTCCATCAACCCGCATTGGGTCAGCGTGGTGGCAAATGGACCATATCCCTACATATATATAAACCCGTAAAAATACGGGGATCTTTGGGAAAGGCCTATGTCCAGCAGTGGACATCTATCGGCTGATGATGATTCTTCCATAATGTGGTAATACACAAGCGTTACTATTTTCAGTTTGTAGAGAGCTTTATCTTTATTCATACAGAGGACACGACACTTCGCTGCTTATGTTGTCAATTCAACGGCTCATTGTTTCTGACAGTTGTTTTTATCTCCAGTATAATATATTCATATCTATTTCACGTGATATTAAGTGATAATGAGACGACAGATAATCGCGTACTCACCTAGAACACAGTAAAGATGTTAAGGCGGCATGGTATGTGCAAAAAAGTCAACCTATATTGAAACTCCACCTCTTATAGCCTTAAAATCGTATCAAGGATGTCCGAATTATAATAGAAGAGCTGAGAGGCTGCGTCTGATATGTATTGTCAAGTGAAGATTCTGCTTAAGTTATTGCTTTCATGTTGCTAGTTTATATCGATTTAAGATAGACGGTAGCACCAGTAAAGTTTCAACTGTAAGCTGTCAGTGCATCTAATTTCCTGTTCCTAAGAGATAATATATACAATGTAAATAAAGCTTAGCTATTACTTAAACCCAAGGGCACTAAACATAGCCTTGAAAGATAAAAGTTATCAGTAGCCAATCTTCATCTGAGCTGCACAGCAATTCAGTTCAATCAGAGTTTAAGTTGGGAAGGTTTATGTATTTGTACAATTAAAGTAGCGTTAACTTTTGAATATTGTATCGGTGATATTCTTTTAACCTGGCATGGTGGTGCCAGATAGATGTGGACATGTCACTAACGCAATCTTCAGTGTCCTCATTTGAAGTAACTACCCTTTAAGGAGCGCGGTCAATGTTCATCGAAATATACAAGTAAAATATCGAGGTGGAATATTTTTCAAGTTTCAAGTTCAAGTTTCAAGCTCTTCAAAAGACTATAAAAACGGTATATATATGTGGTGGTGGTAGATTTCTCCTTTTATTTTGCCATCGATATATTTTGTTAGTATGTAATGACATTAAATGTCAACAATTCATAGCTGTTTATAAGCAATCAAAGAATTTATATATTATTCAGTTTTCTTTGGAGATATTCTTGAGAGATGTATGTGTTCAGAAATAAGTGGCTCCTGGCTGATAACTCTGTATCCTCCCTTCTTACTTTTGGTTGTGATATTAATTGTTAGAGGGACGTTAATGTCAAGATTTGTATTATCATGAGATTATTCCCACGGCGTAATGATAGCGATAGTATGAGATGTGTAGAGGAGGGACTGCTACGAATGCGTGTTAATACACTACGATAAATTGTCCGGTCCATGCAAGTCATGTCCTCACAATGTCCCCAATCGATACACTTACACTATAAACGTGTCACACTGTGTCACTCCCCCCCACACTCCCTTTTCTGGCGATTTATCTGCTAACATCTGTAGGTGACGCGCGGAACAAAGGATCTAGAACAATTTACAATCGGAGCAACAATGACGTTCTCACCTCCCGCCGGGAGCACGTGAGCAGCGGAGCCGCCGCCCCTCAACTATTGGAATATGTAGACAATGTAACAAGTTATTTGTAACTTTGGATAGTTTCGGACCTGATCATCAATTGTAGATGCTGCAAAGAACCAGCAATGTGCAAATATCTCCGTATACGCTGATGGGTGATATACTTAACGATCTTACTGTATTAATGAGATTTATCATTTTGTATAACAAACGTCATTATTGCTGTGAGACAAAATGTTTATAAAATCCTACTGAAGTCCTTATTTTCTTATGAGATGAACTGACCAGATAAGGGCGGCGGTAAATAGTTCATCGTCGTTACATTACATGAATGCACTAGGAAGGCGGCCATCGGATAGTAATGGCGAGCTGTTGTTAAGCTCGCCACCAACACCTGAAGTGATGACCAAGACCACTCTGTCAAGAGTGACAGCGACGAAGAAGAGATAGTGAAATTTTGGGCTCGGGACTAGTCATCAGTTTGTTTCCCACAATTCACCATTAGCCTTAGTAGAGTAAGTGCTGACACCCTCTTTGGGTTATTTAAATGTAGTAAACCCTTGACTTACTTTAATGGAAGTGATAAGATTTAGGAGTAGTAAGTTTTCTATTCTCTCGTTATGACGTTATATTATTAAACAAACATCCAACGAAGACTCGTTAAACCCGATGACGCGGAATGTGCAGTTATTGTATTGAGCTGTGTTGACGCTGGTATTCAAAGATTAACATCACACCCAAGTATCTTTCGTCATCGTACGTCCGTTCTTCATCACTCGCCACCCAACGCGAGGACCAGAGTGCAACAGTAAAAGAACACACACAGCTATTGTAACACACAAGTTTTCTTATAGTACGCATCGTCGCCCTCACGCGCGAACCCTGGACACGGTCCCAAACTTTCAACACATGATTATTCAAACGTTACTTCAGCCATTCACGCCGGCTGACGTAGCTCACTGAATTCTAAAATTAAAAAAAAAAATTGCGCGCACGAGCCGTGATGTATGATGTTAAAAGGAGCATCTGTCAGTCAAGGACCACCTACTGAGAGACAGGCAGACACTACCATTCATCTTTATTCACACTTGGCAACCGCATGGAGCGGTGCGGCGCGGTCGTGTTGCTTCGGAGTAAGGTGGAATATCACTTGCCCTCGGGCGGGGCTCGCTGCGCTGGTTAGCAGTAGACGCCGCGTAATTTATGGCGGGGGTGCTCTTAACGCGATGGTGTAGAGGTGATATTCGGCTGCTATCGGCGAGTGATGAATTGTGAATAAATAATATGAGTGACGTTTTTGTTAGGGGCCGTGCGCCGACGGGTCCCGTTGCCTAAATTATTTTTAATATTTACAGCTTCGCTGAAATATGTTTACGGCTCGAGTTCGTTCTGAACCGTGGAAATTGCGGACGTAAACTTTTGAGGAGGCGTCTCGAGCGGTTTCCTGGAGTAACAGGAGTTTGGAAATAATCTCCATCGACTCATCCACTGCCATATGATGGTAGGCGAATTAATTAAACCGATCATTGAAATGTAATACTTATTTCTATCACTGTTTGCGTATCAACGAAATGATATACAAAATGGCGGATTTACTGACACTACCAAAACGGCATCTCTTAATCAACATTAGAGTTAAGCATTAAAATATATTAAATATTTAAACATGAGAATAAATTAACAATAAAAATTTCTATAACTTAGTTTTTTTTCTAGTTGATAATCTTCAAGAGAATGAATGTGGGTTCTAGTTGTAATGATTAATGTGCTAATATTCTAATAAAAAATCTATATCACCTTCTACCCGTTATAAGCCAAAGATAGACAAATGAACAGTAGATATATAATAAATATATATAAAAAATATTGGAAAAAATTGATTTACTTAGAATATGATGATAATGTCTACTGAAACATTTTGTTCCTTAGTTTTCATTTATTGCCGTTTTGTGAAAATGTAATACGAATTCGTTCCTACTAAAGGAGCATCCTTCCGTTACACCAACAGGTTAAGGCTGTAAAGAACTTATTCTTTTCTGAATGTGGGATAGAAATAGAAAGTAAATTTCCATTAATAGTGTTTATTGACAAAACTATTCATAAAAAGCACAGCAAGCAGCAGCACGTTGCGAGAAAAGTACATCTCACTCTCTCCCACTTGTTGATAACCACTAAGAAAGGAAAAAAAGTTCCGATTCCGCCCCATGTATGATATTTATAAGAATATGTTTTTATTAGTCATCATCATCATCAGTCGATAGACTTCTACTGCTGGATATAGGCCTCCCACAAATATCTCCGCATCTAAGAGTTTATTAAGGGCAATTGGGCCTTAGTCCACCACGCTGGCCCAGTGCCGGTTGGTAGGTGATCAGAGCCTCGTCTGTTATTGAGATAGATACACCGCCTGTAGGTGAGGTTGACTTGGGCTTTGTGAGATGTTGAACGGAACTCGTTACACAGTCCTATTGGACTGTGTTTTTATTAGTATACACTTGTAAATACTTTTGCTGTAATGTTATTGTGACGTAAACAATATGTATCATTTTGAAATTGCCAGAAAATGTCAACGAGGACATGGCAGAAGGCCCGCGCGCAAATATAAAAGGTATTAACAGGAACTCGCGCGAGCGTAAAATACGCGCGGCCTAATAGGTTTCGCCGCAAACAAATCAGCGGCGGGGTACAAGCGGGGCGCACGCGGCGCGTATCACATTTGCCTTCCTGTATTATTCAGAGCGGCGGCATTATCATAAGTTTGGTAATGCCTGCCCGCGAACAGATGGCTGCGTGCGAAATGAAAAAACATACAGCGCCGCCCTCCCCCCCACTCACCTACCCGACGCCCTTACGCCAACCCCCACCCACACACCCACCCCCTACTGCTAGTTTTCTAAATTGTGTTATAATATCTGATGACATAACTCGTTCGTACTCCGGAACATCACGTCTAACGCGAGCTAAAATTTTTCTCTAAGCTTTAGAGATATTTACACTGCATTACGTTGTTTCATCCAAGTAATGACCCTGGCTTCTTTATGGTCAACCCATCCGGTGTCACTTTATTTTAAACCATTTTTATATGAATTGCGAACACCTAAGACAACATCAATCAAGAGATGTAAGGGGTCTCGCACAACAACTCACAGAATCCAAGCTAACCTCATCTACTCGTGGTGCACCCTGCCGATCAACACACGAGATTCTGACTCCCACCAATCCGCATTGGGCCTGTGTGGCGGGAAATGGCCCAATTATCTCCACAGTAATCTCTTCTGTACATGTCCCGAGGAGCATAGTTCTTAGACCGTTCCCAATCTTCTCGAGGGCAGCGTGGTGGGCTAAGCACCAATTCCTCTCAATGTCTGTGGAGATCCATGGAGGAAGCCTATGTCCAGCAGTGGACGTCTATTGGCTGATGATGATAACCTGAATTTAACATAAAGTTCAAGTGAGATATATAAATTAGGTTTGGTGATAGTCACGTTCGTAAAACCCTTACTATCATTGCATCTTCATCACGAGCTACTTCGGAATCAGACCAGGCGTGATTTTACAATGTAAGCGGTCCGCTGCAGCTCCGCGGCGGCAGCTGTGCCGCTCCTCTCGTAACTCGCGGGGGTATTTTGATATTTTGCACACATACCCTCAGCTGCTTTACCGATTTCGTTCGTTGTAAACTTTAGGTTTAGAGTTCTAAAATTTTACGAGCACTATGTCCTGGGGAGAGTTTTATATGAGGACCTTGTTGCAGCGGCGTTACCGGCGAAACCTAAGCGATACATTGTACGCTCTGAATGCTTAAAGCTGTCACAAGCACATGGAAATATTTATACGAGACTGTTCATTCATGCTCACACATTATTAAGTGATTTATTAGTTGATACAATTTTGATGTCTGTTTGTTTAACTAAATGATGAGGCGAGCAACACTGTGTGGCGTTAGTGGAAATGTTTACTACATTCCGCTCGTCGCTTTGAGTCGAAAGTTATTACTGCAGTAATTTCACTGGCAACACCGCTATTCAAAATGGAACAGACTGTAATTTGCATACTGCTTTGCGGAAGATATAGACGCTTTATCCAGTACTATCTAGACGGAAGAGAGACCTTACAAAACGAGTTTAGAGTCAAATGAAATTTAAACCGAATTATGATCCATTAAAAAAAAATTACATTGGGATATACAGTAAAATGTTAAGAGTATAGAAATTATTAACTTTTTAATTTAAATATTTAAAAAAAAATTGTTTCTAATAATGAGGAAAATCTAGTAAAGCCAGCGTATTATTAACTATAAATAACTAACTCATAGTAATGTAGTTGGTTTTTACTTCATCATCAGCTGATAGACGTCCACTGCTAGACATAGGCCTCCCCCAAAGATCTCCTCATGCATGGCCTCTGGTACTGCTGGGCACTAGAGACTGTCGTATATAGGGGTTCACATGGGGGATTTAGGCCATTTCTCACCGCGCTGACCCAATGCGGGTTGGTAGATTTTTACTTAAAACAAAGGAAAAAAAAATATTTATCAATAGTCTTGGGTTGTTGCTAATTTGTTGGAGATTTTCATAATTTATGATAATGGTTAACCTCGGTTTGCCCTAAAATTCTGAAGAAAGGTTGCCAAGGAGCCGCACGTCTGGCACGACAGGGGTGCGCGCCGTACGTCATGATTAAAAAAGGGGAATGGTATCCCGCCGCCGACATTTTTATGAAGTATTTCCTCCATCTTCAAAAGTACAAATTTCACAGAGGCATTGTGACGCCGTACATTCGTGGAATTCGTGTACGTATCCCCACTCTCCGTGTGACAGCTTTGTGCTGTGCCCCAATTCACAGTATCTATAAAACTTAAAAATCTAACAATTTATCTAATAATATAGAAATTGGCTAGTAAGTTTTCTTTACTTATGTTCAACTTATTAACTAGTGGCGTTGCAAAGATTAACTTAATCATCATCGTTGTCAGTCGATAAACGCCGAATGATGAAAATAGGCTTCCCACAAATATTCCCACATCGATCGAGTATGGATTCATTAAGGGGGCCCAATGCGGGTTGGTGGGAGCCAGAGCCTCGTTTTTTGACTAGTAGGATGCACCACGAGCAGGTGAGGTTGGCTTAGGTCCCGTGAGTTGTTGTTTGGGACCAGATAACTTAATCACTAGTACCAAGTCGTCATATAAACTGTGTGAGGGTAAACTTGAACACGAAGAATACTTTCGCACCGTCTACTTGGCTATAGCCTCAAGCGCAGCAGCAGATAAATTTCTGGGTTTGACGAAATTTTGTATAGATACTAAATTTACTTGACTTAGTAAGAGTTAATTCTCTAAGAAAAGGATCATCGCAAAGGTTCTAGTCGGAGCAAATCCGACATCACACAAACGCCGTTTGAAGTCTATGAATTAAAATTGCTGATCTTGGTTGTCGATTGCTGATGATACACGGTAAGGTGTTTGAATGGCTGCTGCGAGTCGATACATGCAGTGTTGCCAGGTCTACCAATGATCTGGTGGAGATTGCATGTGATATTACAGACGGGCAACACAGAACCGCTCGACAGGCCGTTTGGTCTAGAGTATTGTATACGAAGTTTATGTTTAGTATTTATATAAAACGCCTCCGCTTGTGAATTACGCCGCACCGACAGCGGGATTTTAATTCGATAGATCAAAAGAGCCGTCTGATGACGTTTCGTCGCTTCGCTTCTATTAAAAAATTTGACGGTATGTATGAAATTCAAAGAATTTTGTCGACATTTTTTTTTATAAAAACGCACAATGAAGAAATGGTTGAAAAGATATTGGTGATGAAGAACCAGTGACAGATCTCTCTTAGATAGCATAGGCGTTTTCTATGGCCAGACTGTAGTTGGTTAATGGTGCAAGATCTAAATGTAAGAAGAAACTCTACCTTAAAAAAGCTTGGTGATATGAGATTTCTGTTATTAATGGTTTATTTGGACGGTGAATTTAAACCAGCAACCGTATGTATACTAACCGCACTCTGAACCATTAAACTGTCACCGTTCAATGACCGTCAAACTTAATCCAGTACGAACGGACCACTCGATGCTGAAATGCACTTGAATAGTTTCAATCTAATCCACGCATGATGCCTAGACTTAGGTTATAAAGTAAAACTTAGGGCCCAGGTGTAAATACTGTTATTTAAACTAAAGTCCCAAAAAAAGATATTTAACTGTGTATAAGATATGTTTGATAAGTTATGTGACATTTAAATTAGATCAAGTGTAATATATGTTGGTGTCAATAGAGCTGACATATCAACATCATCAGCCGAAGATCGCTCACTGCTGGATGTAGGCCTCCTCCAAAGATTCCCATATCGGTCGAAGAATATCATACGAGGGGTTTAGACTATTCCCTTTCACGCTGGACCAATGCAGATTTGTGGGAGCTTGAGACTCGTTCCTGGGGAGAAGTCAGGGTTAGTTGAGATTATTACTTACTAAAACCCCCTCGGTAGTCTACATCAGCTCATTCGGAGAGGCTCCGGGATCTTCTATGGATCGCACCAGTGCCCCTCTACACTGTGTTAGACGTCTCTGAAGAGGAACCTAACTCTCCTAGGTATCATCGCTGAGCCACACGCTGTCCCAAGTAGGTTCGCCTGTTGAGTGATAAGCGCCCTCGAAACTTCTAGACCCTTTTAGTCTGCTTCTACGACAGACAGGGCTTACCTTAGTCCTATTCTTACCAGCCCGAGACTACAGGGCTGTGACTGACATACGAGTATACCTAACTACTATAGCTGGTTGTCATTGTGTTTATATTTTCTAATATAATTTCTAATATAAATTTAACAGTTTTGAGATAGATAGAGATAGACTTAAAGATTCTATATATTCTGGTATCAATTATATTGTTATATATTCAATATAATCTAGTCTACGAGAAAAGATTCCTAGTGTTTCTCTTACCCCAAGTGTCTCCAGAGTATTGATTATGTTTTATTGATTGAATTTTATTGTCGCCACCCCACCATCGTCTCCCATCGTCCCCCAGGGCCACACGTGCGCGACCTCATTACAATTTAACCATTGTCAGATGCGTTTAACGGCGCCGGACTATGGCATCCATTAGCCCATTCCATAACTCGTTATGGGCAATCGGGATACTCTAATAAAATTTGGTATTCGCTCGTCGTGAGGGGGCCCGTTCTCGTTTGTTGCTCTAACGGAATCGTGTTCAAGCTTTTGATATGCGGAGGGAGACGGAACGAATCACCTCTAAATTAATACGGATGTGGAATAAACATAGAACAATTATACAACTGAGCGTTTCGGAGAGTAATAGCATAAGTATAACTTTTTTAAAACCTATTGTTATTTTACTACACATCATCATCATCAGCCGACAGACGTCCACAGCTGGACGTAGGCCTTCCCCAACGATTGCCACGTCGGTCGGTTCTGCTCTGCTCGTATCTAGCGGATTTTCTTTTTGTAGGGGTTTACATGGGAGGGTTTGGACCATTCCCCCCACGCTGGCCCAATGTGAGTTAGTGGAAGCCAGAGCCTCGTTTATTGATTAACAGGGTGCACCACGAGCAGATGTAGTTGGCTTGGGTCACGTGACTTCTTACAGCCTTACCCAGATCGCACATACTCTTTAAGGTATTTCAACACCTATTATATAAATTACTTTATTCAATTTAGGTAGAGGAAGGTCTAATTAACTTATCTGTTTCATCTATAAACTACGTTTACTGTATAAAATAAAGAACTAAATATATATTCTTATATAAAGCAACTCTCAACATAAATCATAATCAGTTCAATCATCTATAAGATATGATCACACACAAATATATGTGACTGAGAGTTATTACGTATATATTATAAATAGCCTATACAGAGCCTTTCTCACGGACAGAGTAGCAAGGCTCTTTAAACAAAAAGCTGATCAAATTTCACAAGCTATTGTTTTTAAAATATTTCAATGCCCTAAAATTTATTTGAGAGAAACAAATTTTAGTCGATACATACGTAAAATGGCAACCAAAAGAAATGTCCATGAATGCAGTTTCCTATAAAAGATCAGAAACGAGTTCGGCGGCTGCGGCCTTGTGACAGAAATATTCAAATACCCGCCGCTTACTCACAGGCTCCCCTTATCTTCGAGTGCCAGCTAAAAATAGCCCACGTCTTGCCAATGCAGCGAGGCACGCAGACATTGTGCTGGTGCAGGTTCAGTAGCTTACCATATTGCTTCTGAAACAAAATAGTCTGAGTGAATAGCGTTGGAATTCCGTGATATATGATTCGAAGGGCTAAGAGTTCGATTTTCACTGAACTTTTTTCATAAAGGAAATTCGTGAAGAAACCCATATATTCCAAGGCTAGCTTCCGAGGATATATGAAATGTGTTTGAGGAAGATGGTTCCGATTCCCAAAAGTGGGAATATAAAGTTGCATGCAAATATTTTGAGTAATGATATTAGTGTTTTAAGTGATTGTTGTAAATAAGTTTATATTATGTTTGCTGGATTTTCTTATTATTGTTTTAAAACTATAATTAAGAAAGATGAAGCGCGATCACATTGGGGATTGTAGCTCCCAATTGGACAGACTCCGCCGTGTGATAAGTAACTGGACCAAGTATGTTTTCTAGTAAAATAAATCTTCAATCGTTGGCAGATTAAGTCGTTTTTCAAGTATCACATCTCTGAAAGTCCAGTAACTCAATAATTACAGTGGAGGATGTATTTGCACGATAAACCGGCGGCAGTAGAATTTATGATTGCTGTGTTGTCTACTTGGACAATTTCCAATAAAAGAGACCTATCAGCAGCAAGCACTATAATTTGTTTATCATATTTATTTTTAACAACAGCCCCGTTGAACTCTAAAACGCATAGTTTATTTTAAACTTCATATGCAAAACTGTTGCAGTGTGTGCGGACATATGACGCCGTGCCAATGTAACGAACTTTACGAATGTGCATGCAAAAAAAAGGAATGAAACGTTGCGGCAGAACGTGAAACTTCGTGCCGCTGGTGAGGGGTCAGCGATGTGAAAGGAAGAGAAGCGGCAAAGGATAATATTTTGTTAAAACAAAACAGGAAGTGTAAATTTCTACAATCACATTTGCTAAGTGCATTCAAATTTGGAGTTATGGACAGGTTTAAAATAAACACGGATATAAAGCTACCACTCCAGATGATTCCATATCCTAAATTGAATCCAGATTCAGGATCGCGTTAAGATTCTCAGTTGAGCCCATTTACTGATTTGATGAGATTCATAGTTGCTCTTAGAATTGTGTTTAGTGTTCAGGTTTCATAACATTCTCAACTAGATTCAGAATTCAACAGAAGTCATTTTTTGAACCCGACCCGGTTGGGGACAAGTATTTTATTTCTTGCGCTGATACTGACGAAGCAAGTGCCATACATTCTCGAGAGTAAATGGAATATGTAATTTCGGAATTTTGATTACAATAAATTAGAGAAAATTTATAACTACTTGATGATCTTTAGTAAGTTTTACTAGAGTAGCATGTATAACGTAGATAACGTTTATTTTACTGTAGATAGAGATGTGTAAACATTATTCTCGATTTAAAGAAACTATAGCGAGTAGCAAGCAAGCACTAGGCTAATGAAACTTAATTATCGAAAGAAATGAATAAAGTTATATTAATTTGATGGTTTTGTCAGTATCTAAAATTCAAATATATAGTAACAAAAGCACAGGAGCTAGATAATATATTCAAAAGGTACAGACATGAAAACTGCTTTCTAGAGGGCGATGTTCGAAATAAAGCGAAGGAGAGAGATAAAGGTAGCAAAGAATAATCACAAGTCTAATCCAAAGAAGTGGGGCTAATGATAAATAGATGAAATGATGATGTTGTTTAAAATGATCGCGCTGATATAACGCCTCTGTCCAGTCTAGCAGTGAGGTTTGCTCTGTGAGGGACGTTTATGCAGGACTGTAAAATTTAACGGTTCACAATAAACTGTCGGAACTAAGTCCGGGCGCGCGCTGCGAGCCAATAACTCGCGGCATATGCGCACTACGGCTAAGATAGCCCCATAAGGATACGGGGCCGTTATGGCGCCAGGGCATTTTATTATCGACGGGGCAGCAGTGAAGCGCATATAGGTTATTATATGGCCCAAAGACTAAAGGGGTTATAGTCAGCAATTGATATTGGCCTAATTCCAACGATCAATGTGCGGTCGGAGTAACTATCAACGAATCGAACTCCACGCCAGCTTCCAAATGAATTAGTAACGGTTATATTATGCATCGATATATCATTATGTCTATTGGAGTCCACTGCTGGACTAACACTCACGTTACGGGTTTGGTTTTATTTTTGGCATGCGCAATTTGGTTGGCGAGCGCGGTAAGGTTGCAACTTCCATATTGAAAGCAGCTGATCTCATCCTGAAATTATTTACTACTTAGCCTCTTTAAACGACACGATGAGTATTGTTGAGGATATTCTAACTCCTCATCATCAATAATTAATAATGAGTTAATAATTTAACAGTATTCCGGTTGCTCTAGTTAGTCGTCTTAGTGGACTTCCTTATCCTGCAGTCTCGAACTATTTGACAATAAGACTAACGTTATCGCTATCTGTTATAGTAAAGGATTAAAGAAGACTTCGAGTCCGAGGGCTTTGATGATGGTAGCCATCATGGTCTAGTAAGTGAACCCAAATTGCATAACAAATAGGGTAGTACGTCTAAGTAGGTCCCACCGCAACGCCCATTACAGCCGACAAACAGTACTGTGCAAACATAACTGTGTTCCGGTTTGGCGGGCGCTGTAGCTAGTGTAATTCACTAATTACTCGTTACCCCAATGGGTAATGAAATTCATCATCTTGTGTCTCAAGGATTAGAGCGCAATGTGGTGTAGTGTTATGGGTAGGCGTATCATTTACCATTAGATGAACGTCCCGCGTCGTCGCTTAATGGTATAAAAAAAACTTATTTTGTTTACAGCAGTATAGTCAAAGCGCTGGGAAAGATTGCTGTCCTCCTTAGCACGTGCTTAGGTGTTGTTCAAGGAGGCACCGTTGATCACAATGCACTGAAGATGATCATCCAATGGGTACAAGCCATATACATATTTGGTATTTAGACTTCTGCCTTCTCGCTTCAGAATCGGGGTAGTTTTTGTAGACTCGCGATTAAAATGAAGGACTAGTCTCTTATATCTCTCGCAATGCGGCAGTGAGCAAAATGACACTGGGATTTTTTTAGAAGTTAACTGTTTCTAAAATATCTGGTTAACTGTTTAATAGTAAGCAGGACTTCAAAGGGCTTGTACGAATAAAGTAGGGGGAGATATTTTAAGGATATGATGACGTGATATGATATCGTTTGCCCTTTCAGAAATTATCGGTTGTTACCGTAAAAGTTAACCGTGCACAGTTTGTTTTTATGTGCGCGCTGACGTCGACGCCGGCTGCGGTGCCTGCAGCGACTGCAGCTAGTGCAGCGATGGATTCCGAACACGTCCCGGTGCATTTGCACTCAGCAAACAATGTTCACAACCCTTGAATGATAACAAATTTGAACAATTTAATGTCGGTCTGCTCATGTAACTAACTACCTCTAACCAATAATGTACTAATAAATTGCGAATGGTTTATTCATCATCATTATCAGCCGATAGACGTCCACTGCTGGACATAGGCCTTCCCCAAAGATTCTCACTTCACAAGCCGGCCTAATGCGGTTGGTGGGAGCTAGAGCTTGATTAGAGAGGTGCACCACGAGCAGGTAAGGTTGACTTGAATCTCGTGAGTTGTTGTGCGGGTTTTTACCGAAGATCGTCCAGGTAGGTACCAACGCCGCTCCTATTGTAACCGACAAACAGTACTGTGCAAACGTTACTGTGTTCCGGTTGTGAGGGTGCTGTAACTAGTGCACACACTGAGGTAACAAAACTCAACATCTTATGTATCAGGTAATGAGGTTGATGTGGTGCAGCGTACATCAGTGTACATTCTAACTAGCACTAGGTTGTCAGTGTAACGTCCTGCTTATCACGTTGCTTAATTGAATAAAAAAATGGTTTTATCTCTAATATGTTCTAAGTAAATACTTTTAGTACTACAGGTTTATTACGTTTGCAAAATATATTTTATGAAACAAAACTATAAAAAAATATTATTTGTAGTATATATTATATGTACTATGTAGTGTTTATGTATACGTGTATATAATTTATTTATTTTTGTACCTATATAATTATATAATAGTGTAGTAAATATATAAATAATATATATGTAAAAAACAATGACAATATTTAATATTGAGATTCTACTTCACTTCCTAGTATATCTTGTCACGTCCTAAGTTGACTGGTAGGAAATGACTATATGTACTAAGGCCCCTTATTGTAACCTAAATTAAGGTGTCAATAAATAAAAATTTAAACCCGAAATAAAAAATCTTGTCCAAAGTTTATCTGGTGACTAGTAGTAAGGGTTTAAATAACTCGCGACATCAGGTAGGCCATACATGGATGGTGCAGTGGGTTACGACTATGACCATCTCCTTGCGAGAGAAGACACAGACTAAGAGCGGCAACATGAAATGGTCTATTACATTAAAAGATTAACGACCCATACCCACTGGCGACCGGTTAAAAACGATGGGTTACCTTAACACTCCTTTTATTTATCAACCCTTAAATGCTTCAGCATCCTTTTTCATAATACATTGTATTATAACGATTTTAGATAGGGTTTTACGAGCTGGTTTACTGGCGGCACATTCTACTGAGGTATTATGTACTCTGGGAACATCATCATCATCAGCCGACGTCTACTGCTGGACATAGGCCTTCCCCTAACATCTCCACATTGGTCCTACGCTGCCCGCATCCAACGGTTTCCGGCGAGCACTAGGTGCTGTCGTTTGTGAAGGTTCATAAGGGCTCTATTGGGTTACTTCCCACCACCCGGACCCATTGCTGATTAGTAGGAGACCCTGCGAACGATTAGAGAAAATCGTACAATTATTGCTTTAGTCGCTATTCTAAGCAAGTACTTCTTTTTAGTCTTCTTGTGAATGAATAATTTAAACGCAAGTTTAAGTTAGAAATTTTAGAGTTAACGAGTATTTATACTACGATTATATGAGTTCAAGCGGTCGTTCTGCGATTCTCGCTGTCGCTGGTTATTATTGGCAGGATACGTAATAACCCCGTCGGGCGGGTCGCAGTGCGCCTGTTCAAAATGCAAATGTAGTAATTGTGGAGCGTGTTCGTTCTCCTACGTACATGCAAGAATGTTAAAATTCCGAGTGTGTTTCGGCAGCCACTTGCTAAAATCAACACATGCTTGTTTGCAGCCGAAGCTCGGAACTCTACACGAATTTCTACAGCTGACTACTAATTCAAAACAATTGAAGGAAGTCGAATTTATACCCAAGAAAGCGATAAGACGTACAAGACCTTTTTTTTTTTTTCTCTCTCGTGGGGAAATCCTACATCGGATACTCTTCTGCTGCCGGATCAGCAGAAGAGTTATGCCGGACTCTTACCGGCTAAAACCCCACGGCATCCTTCTCAAGACCCTTGGTCGGAATTACGGGAAAGCTTGCGCATACTTCCGCGGTACCAACGGCATTGATCGATTATAGGATCTCGCCTCAGAGTTGAGCTGCCACTCCCCACCTTTCACTAACGCACAGAAGCATCTGTACACGCTACCTCGAGGCCTTTGATATACGGCAACAAGCGACCCCCGAACTCGCTGCCGTAACCTCTTTTATAGGGTTTGGAGGCTATTATTCATTCTCCTCCGTCGCCCAGGTCTCTGGCTACGAATAGGGAGAAGAGAAGTTCTTTCTCTCTCCCTCTCCGCAACCTTCTTTTGCGACATCACTTGTTCGCAAAAGGCGACGCCAGCACTCCACGCCTTCTCGCTTCCTGTCACAGCCTTCATAAAAGCTTGAAGAGAGAGGTCTGTCCCTATTTCAGCGATGAGATCTCGACGCAAATTTGTCCAACTGAGACAATCCTCCAACGTATGCTGCGCCGAGTCCTCATCGCTGCCACAATGATGGCACATAGTTGTTGGCTCTCTACCAATGCGGCACAGGTACTTACCGAAACATCCGTGTCCGGTCAGCACCTGTACCAATCGGAAGGTCAGCGCGCCATGTGGTCTGTTCAACCAGTCATTTAAAACTGGGAACACAGCATCTATAGTTCTATGGCCAGCTCGGGGATATGCAAGTCTGTCCTTCCATCGTTCAATAACAAACTGTCGAGCGTGTAACCTCTGGAGAGCCAGTTCTTTTGTGGAGAGCTGTTGTCCTTGCGTTCGACGTTCCGAGTGCCACACATAAGTCGACGCTAAAAACTCCGCCTCCAAATCCCATGGAGGGGACCCCGCTAAAACACACGCCGCCTCAAAAGAAACAGTGCGGTAATCCCGAATTACCCCAATAGCCATCGCTCTCTGGGGCCTCCTTAAATATGTGACAGTGTGCTCCGTTAGAGATTTCGCCCATACAGGTGCTCCGTACAAAGCCATTGACTGCACTACTCCTAGATAGAGGCGGCGGCAGCTAACTTCGGGTCCACCGATATTGGGTAACAGACGCTTTAGGCCAGCAATTACCCCCATAAGCAGGGGAGCCAATTGTTGGAAATGCTCTCGAAATTTCCATCGGCTATCGAGGATGAGTCCTAGGTATCTCATATTGGATCCAACCTCGATAAGGGCGTCACCTACTGTGATGCAGGAACCTCGCGGTGGCGCTTTTCGAGGCCCATGAAAACATATGGCCTCAGTCTTGTTTAATACCACTTTTAGTCCCAGCATACGTATTCTTTCAATAACTTATGCCACCGCCTCAGTGGCAAGACGAGCAGCAACCGTGAATGTGATCCCTTGAGCTGTGATAAGGGTATCGTCGGCATAACAAACTATATTCACGCCCGGAACAAGATTACCTCGCAGTACCCAATCGTACCCTATGTTCCACAGAAGAGGCCTTAATACCGAGCCCTGTGGAACAACGCACGCAATTTTTTTGCGCAAAACTTCGCCCTTCTGTCCACGGTATGTGATGTACCGTTCAAAAAGATAGTCACTGACAATTCGGCAAAGGTAGTAAGGTACACGATGGAACGTAAGTGCCTCTTTTATGCATGTCCAGGGTAGCGTGTTGAAGGCATTGGCTATGTCAATTGAAACGGCCAACAACACTTTTTTCTGGGTCAAAGCTTCATCCGAGTAGGACCTGACGCACTTGATGGCGTCGATTGTTGAACGACCTGCTCGAAATCCGTATTGTGCATCCGACAGGTTTGACCCAACACTGTCCAGATGATCAGTAATGCGCCTAGCTATTATCCGTTCAAACATCTTGTCAACCTCATCAAGCAGTACTATCGGCCGGTAGGCGGATGGCGAATCTGCGGAGCGACCATCCTTCTTAAGAAGTATCATATTGCCTGTCTTCCATTGAGTTGGGAATCGACCCGATTCCAGACAGACATCAAATAGCTTACGAAGTCGGTTTTCTAACGCCTTAAGAGCTAAGACCCAGGCGCAGCCGGGAATACCGTCAGGATCAGGTGCTCTTTTCTTTAACCTAATTTTCAATACAACTGCTTCAAGTTCAATTTTAGATATGCGAGGCACCTCGGTATCAAATCGACGTTTCGAGACCTCAACTGACGTTAGAGCTGTAGGTGACTGCTCCGCTGATTCTGGAAACAATGTGTTCACGATTTCGCTCAATAACTGAGGCGGAAGGCTTTCTGTAAGACGTACAAGACCTCGCTCAACCATAAAGTGACACATCTGCCGAAAAAAACAAAAAAGAGAAAAGATACATTACTTTAGTTTGAAGATGAAATAAGACTAGGCAACTAATAGGGCTTATATTAAAATAACCATCAAAAAGCTATAGAGCTGATCAAGATGATTTGAAATGACTTTTGAGTAGAACAGTAACTCTACTTCATTCTTCACGAAATCTAGGTTGCAGTAATGATAGAACACTATCAAGGTGCAGAAAGACTGTTAGGTTTTAAATCTAGAGCTTTATCGAGTACTAAACGGGTACGGATACTAATATAATTAGTTGAAGGTTGATTTAGAATCTAGGCTATTTGCCTAAGGTGGAAGACCTTAATTGCTAACATTAGACGATTAGATGGTTTTAATGGATATGTTTAATATAGTGGTTGTAATAAGATGCTTTGTTAACATGTGCTTATTTTTTTTTTATCATCCCCGTGCGTGTTTTGGGTCTGGGCCTTTTATTATCATTTTTTCAATTACCATCTTAATTTTAATTTTAATCACATCTATTTTTACTTAATTATCGTCTATCATTCTTATCATCTTTTGTTCTCTACTTATCTATCACTCGTATCTCTTTCTAGCATTCCACATTCCTTTCTTCCTGTCATTCCTCCTCTACAAAGTAAAGACTTCCTTCTACTTTGTATTTCTGGGGGGGCAGAGCCTGAAAAGGATCATCCCCTGTAGCATGGTTCTTCCTCGTAGTTTCTTCTTCTTCTTTATTCGCTCATATTTATTATTTATTTATTTCTTATTACATTTTGCTTACATTTTTGTTACAATTATTTATTTATTATTTCAATTAGTTATTTTTAGTTTTAATTATTTATTTATATGTTTACATTTTTATTTATTTTATTATTTTTCCTATTGTTTTGCTACAATATTCCAGAATTATTGGTCGACTTTCGTCCTCACCCATCAGAGAGGCAATGACTCAAGTATCTATCTTTTTTCCCATCTTCACTTCGCACTCAACCCTCTATTTCCCGAATAAGGGACAGGAGGTGAGGATGTGCACCACGGTCTGGTCCACCGCTGGGTCACAGAGGCAGGCGGGACTTTACTTGAGCTTGAACCTGTGGAGGTACTCGGAGAATCCCCCGTGCCCAGTGAACATCTGGGCCAAGACCGTGTCGAGCTCTAGTCGACGAAGGGACCTGTATGCTGACGCGACGTCTGGAAAGAAAATCCTCGTTGTTGAAGCCGTCGTACCTTGCACGTACCTCCTATTCCATTCGTCGAGCGTCTTCAGCGTGAGCTGACGGGAGGGAACGGGGCAGTTCTTGTATACCGGTCTTCTTTTATTCTTCAGGGCCGCTTCATTGGCCAGTTGGTCCGCCCTTTCATTTCCCTCCATCCCCACGTGCGCCTTCACCCAAAATAACCTTACATTCGTCCCTTTTGCCCGCGCTTTCATTATATTCTCTTTTACTCTGAGTGCTAGGGGGTGGAGGGTGTCAGATCTTGCGACTGTTTCAAGGGCTGTTAACATGTTCACAGAACGCAGCTTTGATCTATTTAAGATAATTTATATAATTTTTTTTTTCAATATCATCGTCATCAGTCGACAGAAGTCCACTGCCGGACATAGGCTTCCCCCAGAGATCTCCATATCGTTTCTTGGAGTTCAATGAGGGGAATTAAGCCTCGACTGTTATTCAGCAGGGTGCACCACGTGCAGGTGAGGTTGACAAGGGCTCCGTCAGATGTCTGGTGGAACCCCTTACACCCCATATTTCTTGTTTGCAATCAATTAAACGCTGAGGAAGTTCTTCATTGCGATGAGAATCTGTTAGATATTTGTTTCGTCAACAAATTATATTCACAAAGTTAAACCTTTCGATATTATTATTTAGAATTATTAATCGTTTAATATCAATGGCGGATTTTAACGGAAATCCTCTCGAATTAAGAATCGATGCGGTGCTGTGCTGTCGGCGCGAAATTTTTGATACGGATTTTCGCTAACGCCGCTCGTACAGCCGGCTTAATGAAATGCGCTGCGTAAATATAGATATGGCTAAAAAATAAAACTGTCAATGTTTACGGCTGTTAGACGCGTACAGCCTCTTTTTTATCCGTCTAGTAGAGCAGAACATTCACCTGATGGTATGTTCCCGCTCGTTTCGTAGTATAAAAGATTGTAGAAAGTTGAAAGAAGTTCAAGTATAAAGAGAATTGAATATTAAAGGAGTGAATATTAGTAGAAAAGTATGAGAGCGGTAGTAGGATGAAAGTAGTAGGCCCAGTCTACCTTTCTACCTTGTAGTTTTGAGCTAGTTAGAATAGACCTCAGGTAAGCCCTGTCTGTTCTAGAAGGCAACTAAAAGGGTTTACGGGTCCGTGGGTTTTCAAGATGATGGCCCTCATAAACAACGAAGCAAGCTCGATGTAAACGATACAAGATAGTCTCGTGCTTATCGTAGCAAAGAAAGAGTTTTGGGGAGGGCTGCACTCCCTGGGACATGCCTAGACGGTTAGAGAGGCACCGGTGTGTTCCGTGAGAGATTCCGGGGTTTCTTGCAGAACATTAAGGATGTCAACCGCAGAGGTTTTAATGAGAAGAAATCCCACATAACCCTGTGCTTCGCCCCGCAATATTTTCGCAAAAAAAGGCGCAACCCTCCTAAACCGATGACAATAAAAAGAAGAGTACTACAAGTAGTAGACAAGTAACCTGTGTGCTTTATCTTTGCATCAGTGTGAGTAGTATATCCTTATACTGTCCGGATGAATTTACTTCCGTTTTATTGCTCATAAATAGTATTTAAATCAATACTAAGCGCCGCCGGGGGCAATTATTCGCGAAATACAGCGAACATTATGGTCATTGGAAACGGATTTGGGTCGTCAATGTATCGGTTATGGTTTATACGCAAACAGGCATTTGCGTATCCGGGTCGCGGGCGTTTAATTATTCCATGTTTAACCACCCTTTTTTTTCCGTGCTGAAATCCTGCATTGGATACCCGTCCGCTGTCGGGGCAACAGAAGAGTTATGCCGGACTTTTACCGGCTGTAACCCCATGGTTTCTCACTGATCGCATTTAGCCGGAACAACGGGAACGCTTTCGCACACTACCGCGGTTCCGACAGCGAGTGACCTTGATAAGACCACGTCTCGGGGTGAAGCTATTGCTCTCCACCCCCTATACAAGTGTTAGGCTTAAGTACCACACGCACAACCTCGAAGCCTTTCATGTTTGGTGACAGATTACCTCTGTTTAACCACCCTACGGAGAGGTTGTGATAACGTTTAGGAAGCGGTTAAGATGTAGTGAAGTAATAACATAAAAAAAAAATTGACGAAACTTCATCAGTTATATTTTAACCCCCAAAAATTTTATTATGAGTTTTGGAGGACGATAAATATAGACTACGTTTCGTTTGAATCTTAAAATAGTTGTAAAAAGAGTTTAACACATGGAATAAACCAAAAAAAGTGCTTAAGTTATAGACATGTAAGTTAAGCAAGATATTACAACTTACCGTTTAATTTTTGCCAAAAATACGAGGATGTTTCCAGGATATCATCTAAAGTTTAAAAGGGTAAAGTCGTGAATCATTGCGATAACAAGGGTTTGCAAATATCACTTACCCTCTACTTATACAACTTTTATACATATATTTATTAATTCAACTAAGCTACGAGACGAGCGAGATGTTCACCTGATAGTAAGTGACACACCTGCCCTTAACATCGTGGTGCTTATTAGAATACACAGCATCATATTGTGTTTGTCGTCTTGAGACATAGGATGTTGACTCTCATTAACCTCAGTAATTTATATAATTACAGCGCCCTTCAAACAGGAGCACAGTAATGTTTGGCGGCAAAAATTAGAGCTGATCTGGTACTTACATGGGCATATGCAATAATCGTTACTGAGCAGCTCATTCGTACTATATATCAGTATTAAGTAATAGTCATAAGTAAGCGTATATTAGATATTAGCCTGATACTTTTTTCCTTACTTAGATTTAAATAGTTTAACTTAGACTTTCATGCAGTTTTCTTTATCGCTGATCATTGCCAAGATAAATAATAACTTCGCAGTTCATCTCATCATCAAAACAAAACCTTTTTCGTAACCGTCAAGTTATTTCTTCATGCAGCTGATAGATTTTTTGTTGTTCTCAGCTCAACTTAGTTTTTATAACAGTATTATTTTAAGTATACCCAGTGCTGTAAATAACTAGTGCTGGTATTTCTGGCTTCACTCCAGCGGACCTAAGTTTCTAATCTCGAGTACATTTCAATGCATTCAGCTCGTTTTAGTACAGCGGTTTATTTAACTTTGGTTTAAATGTAAATATCGTGTTAATATCATTGCTACATAAGTTAAACTTACTACTTTACTTAACATAGAAACTTAACTGAAACTTTATTTTTGTGTGTTGTAATTAAAAGGTAAAGGTAAAAAAAAAATTCATACGTCAATAAAACAAATTTATATATCAACGAGCTCTCTCCCGACAACACAATAGCTACAACCCCCTCTACCAACCCCTCTCCACGTGTACGTCTCTTATCCGTGTAATTCGTTGCACTTAACGAGAATGGAGTTCCATTAAGAAGCTCTTATAAAATATATCTATATATATAAATATATACAATCTGTGTGTGTGTTTGTAAGACTAAAGTAAACACTGTTACTACTGTAAGTTTACTGCTGGTAGCTACTTCCGCCAAACAGTAATGTGCAAACATTACTGGGTTATAGTTTGAAGGAAACCGTAGCTAGTATAATTACTGGGTTAATAAGACTTATGTTACGTGTCAGGTGATGAGCGCAATATGATGCATCACATCATCTTAACCAGTGCTACATTGTTATGTGTATCACTTACTATCAGATGAACGTCCCGTTCGTCTCGTTACTTAATTGGATAAAAAAAAATGTTTCAATAGATGTCATAATACCAACCCTTACTATTTATTTTCAATTATTTTTAATTTAATTACTCTTCGAGATCTCCATATATCAGAAAAAGGTCATGATGATAATAATCTGAAATAATATACTTTGAAAGTACTGTAAAAATTTAAGAGACAACAATCACTAACTTTATTAAATAATAGGTTGTTAAAAAAAAACTATTTAAAAGTTCTAACGTTAGTCTATTCGTTTTGGCAAGTTCCCAAAGGTCTAGATTGGTGTATGAGTCTTCATAGGCAGATTGCTAAAGATCTTATATTTAAAGCTAGTAAAATATAAGCTGTTCTTTCAGAAGCTGAGTTACGAGTCATCATCATCAGCCGATAAAGGTCCATTGTATATGTAGTATACGTCATCATATTTGAAAAAAAAGTTACCATAATAAAACGACGTGGAGGGAGAAATGAGTAAAAGCAGACTCCGTAAGAGAGGTTTCATTACCAGTTATGGCAATAGTTCGTATTTTTGATTGAGATTAGAACTGTGGTGGTATACTGGTCTGCTAGTTCTCCAAGAGTCTCTCTTCTCTGCGAGTATAATCGGAGTATTGAAAATTTCATCGAACGAACCCGCAGACTGTGGCTAGTCGCGAGACGATCCACTCGACGAATACTCCAGTACACCGCCAGCACATACGAGCTGGTTATTATTCGCCTATAGCTTCAGCATTCGCCGACGAAAATGCGGTCATAGAAATTTCGGTATTGTGAAGGAAAATAATAGTGGTTGAATTGATTCCTTTATATGTCCTCAAAAGGAAGCTCCGATAGCTGAATACTTTGGTAGTGGTGCCTGTGAATCTGCAGCTGCAGATTCATCTCGTTAACTGAACATTTTTATGAACACCGCGTGTATGATGAAGATGTCTTTCATTTCACTTTATGTTACGGATTGTACTCATCATCAGAATGCTGGTTATGCAGTTTTATTGGAAAAGGGATACAACTTAGTGTTCATCCATATAAAGCTGCTGCCGCTAAGCTGCTGTTAAAAACGGACTAAAATATTTTTTTTATTATTTTGTTTTACAATTTCCTTTTTATAATGAATACAGATAAGTAAAGTAGACGTAGTGTTGGGAGGCCCCCCACAAAGTGGACCGAAGATCTGGTGAGAGTTGCGGGAACCCACTGGATGCGAGCAACGCAGGGTCGATCGATGTGGAGATTTTTCGGGGAATCCTGTCTAGCTGTGGACGTCTGTCGGCTGATGTTGATGATGATGACATAAAAAAGGAATTTTTTTACATACAAAGGAAGTTTTCGTTGCCTCTAACAAAACGTCAGTTTCATAATTTAAATTAAAATACTTGAGATTGGTATTATCAGGATAACGTTTAACTCATCTTTCAACTGTCGTGTAAAATAAAGCCTCAAATAATATTTTATACAGTTTGCAGGACGATTTTTAAATTTTACACAGCATTTCTAAATTGGGAGCAACGTTGTCTCATTAGGATACGGATCAAACAAGGATTTTATTAAATCGGAAATTGGGGCGGCGCGGGTCGAATACAATCCTATTAGGCTTGCATTTTAATATTACATCCCTTGCTTCATTAAAACTCTGCCTTTGATCTGAAAATTAAAATTAACTAATCCGCAGTAAGATAGGTTCTGGGCGATATTGTATGACTAGTGTTTTTGGAGTATTAAAAATAGCCTAAAGAATTAAAATCCCTTGCCAGTCGAAGTAGGTGACTAAAGGGGTATTCAGGTCAGCAAATCTAGAGTGAATGACAAATACGAGGTGATCTCTTGATATTAGTTCACATAAGGTCAAAATGTAGTCAATAATAAGGTGGCTCTTAAATGTAATCAGTCCATTTATCTACACGTTTCAGATGTATGAGGTACGTTCTCCGTAATGTATTCAGTGCACATGCAATATTTGTAAAGGAAAAAATGAAAACGCAAAGCGGTGCACTTACGAGAAATTATCCTCTTTTTTTTACAATCCAGTGTAATGAGTGAATAAATCTCTTTGAGCCGTCTCGCCGAGGAGTTGTTTGAGGAAAGGAATGGTTTACGCATCATTCAATCAGTGCACGCTGCTGCCAGATGTGCCAACGGAATTCGGCAGCGGACGCGTCATCGGTTGACGTGTACATTTATATCGGTAATATATTAGTACTAGTGCTCCCTCAGTCTTACCAACCGAAAGTCTAGACTATTATGTTGATCATTTATTAAATATTTACGCATAAATCTCCCGCCCGAGCCTGAACAAGATAATGTTTTTGGGAGTACATTAATAAGTAGATCGAGAGATATATGTGCAATAGTTTACGTCCACCGGTCGTGATGATGATGATGTTATAATCTCCTTATGGAAATATTGAAACTCTTACAGCAACAATATGTAATAAGAAATGGATCAATGTTAAATTAATAATTATTAGATGACCCTATTTGTATTGAGACGGGGCTATGATCTATATTGTGTTTGATCTTCCGATGAAAGAGAACATCGTGAGGAAGTCAATAAGTTTTAACAATAACTGCTTTCATAACTATAGGTAAGCATATTTGAAGTAATACTAAGTTACAATGAGGCCGAAGACAGTGAAGAGTGCTTCCTTAGGATACTCCGGCAATTATATATTATATCGCTATTGAAATATAACGCTCTCATGAGAATGGAGTAAAGTAAATCGGAAGTAGGTGTGCAAGTTAGTAACAACGTAGTATTTAAATTTTCAAAGTTTAATTCCCTCGTGGCTTTATAAGGGAAATGAGTGGATAAGATATGTCTCACAGAGGATGTAGCATCAAGACGGCCATTTAATACATACCAAAGAAAAAATGTACATAAATCACTCATCAAACGCATTAGCACGCGAAAGCTTTTTTAATGTATCCGTACGAAAGCCGGGTTCCGCACAGGCCTCCGGACACCGAAAGGGCGTGCACCGAACATATTCTCACACAGCACTCACAGTAATAATCTATTTTTTTTTCCTCATGTTTTGTTTTTGATTTGCTCCGGCAATGACACGCTACGTACAGATGTGTGAAGTCGGCTGCAGCTGTTGAAGAGTCGTCAGTCGGAGGCGGGGAACGCGGATGATGCATCGCGGGTACGTCACCTCATATGAGATATTCAAAATAATGGTAAGAGGAGCAGGACGTTCATTGCACGCTGGTAGCATACTTTTCCAAAGGTCCTTGAAGGCTTGCAGCTTTGTCAGGAGGTATACATTTAAACTTATTCATTGAAACAGCTTTTTATTAATTTTCAATAAGGATCACATATTACATAGTGTCAGCTATGACAAGTGGAAGTGACGGGTGGGGCGGAGACGGAAATTACAAATAGTCAAAGTAATACATTCCGATACATAACCTTACAATAACCATGTAGGTTCAGAATTAAGAAAAGCGAAACGAGCTGTAAGCACCAGACTCCTGCAGTAGTTCCTTTGATAGAAAATGCTAGTCAGGCGATTGAGCGTATGCAGCAGGGAACATGTTCAGATAAGTGTATGGTCTATTACTCGGTCGAACATTCACCTCTCACCTAGTTAAGGGAATCACAATCCTTATACCCTTCCGAACTTAGCACCAACAATTTTATGAAGGTCATGATTCTATCGAGTGTCAAATCAGAGAAGCAGAGCTTGATGGAAACCACGACAGGGTTGCAGGCGAAAAATTAGATTTTCTAAATACCCAGTTCAGCACTTAAGAAAAAAAATGGGGTATAAATTTATGTTATCCTTCTTGTGGTCGGTTAGTAACCTATGAGCAACTATTTAACTGGATATCCTGAGGAAGTCCTTTATTGCTCATTTCTATTGCAAAAAAACAGTAGACGTTATGTAAAACGTGAACGTTATCAGTTAATTAGTAACTTAACGACGTGGCGGTCCTACATCTGTTCATTATTCGCTCAACAATGTTAAGTGTAGTAAAGCAACATTTTAAAGTTACCGTAATGGAGTGGGTCGGGTGAAGACTTGCTGGAAAGGGTGAGCCTTTATGAACGAGGATTATAACATACGTAGAATTACGTTAGAGGCTTTTGAACTGAATCTTGAACAAGTGTCTGTATTTGTATTCCAAGGCTTTCTCTTATTCGGTTATGAAAAGTTACTTAAAAAAGAAAAAAGGGTGAAATGCTCTATAAAATGCATATTTGTTTTATGGTTAATCCGACGAAAGGAGAATCAGTTGCTAAACATGAATGATGATATACTGGTGCGTAGATGTGGTCATGACCATAATTTCAAAATTTTTAGTCAGTCTAATAGAAAAATGTGGGTGTAAGGGGTCCCGCACAACAGGTCACTGGACCCAAGCCAAGCGCACTTGCTCGTGGTGCACCCTGCTAATCAACAAATGAGGCTCCGATTTCCACTAACCCACATTGAGGCAAAGTGGACGGAAACGGCCCAAATTCTCTCATATGAATCCGAACAAGGGAGTGGGAGGGGGGAGAACTTTGAAAGAGGCCTATGTCCAGCAGCGGAAGTCTGCCAGCTGATGATGATAATGATAATAGAAAAATATACAGTTAGTAATACAAATCTTATTACTAATGAATATCTTTAAATGGCTCGTGTTTTTTTTTAATAGCGTTCCCCTGCGTAGTTTGGGTCAGGGCCCATCTATTCAATCACTTATCATCTATTTATGATTATATATTTGATTTCATACATACTCTTCTTGCATACTTTCTTATCTGTCTTACCATACTTATCGTCCATACTTTTGTTCTCACTCATACTCCATCCCAATTCCTTCTTCCATACCTCCCGCTCGTAAAGACCGTCGCCTTGTTGTGCCCTGTAACAATAATCCGTTTGCATTTGTCTTTCTCCTTCTTCTTCTCTTTGTTTCTTCTTCCTTGTTACTTATTACAGCTTTCCTTTTTATTTCTTAAACATTTGAATACTTATCCATTACTTTACATTACATTAACTTATTTTCATTCAATTTATTTATTTATTTATTTATTTATTTATTTATACAATTACTTTCAATTATTTACTTAACCTTATTTGCTATTTCTCTTTATAGCGTCCGCTAGCACAATTTTGCAGAACTCCAGGAATTTTGGGCGACTTACGTCTTCACTCATCAGGGAGGCAATGGCTTCCTTGGTGAGCTGCCTGTTCAGCTCCACCTCCAGTTCCATTCGTCTTCTTCCATACACGGGACAGGAAGTGACTATGTGCACCACGGTTTGGTCCACCGCCGGGTCGCAGAGGCACGCGGGGCTCTCCTTGAGCTTGAACCTGTGAAGGTACTCGGAGAATCCCCCATGCCCAGTGAACATCTGGACCAGGACCGTGTCGAGCTCCAATCGGCGAAGGGTCCGGTAAGCTGACACGACGTTTGGGAAGAATGGCTCGTGTTTAGGCTCCAGTTGCACGAAGCTCGGAGTCGCGCAACTAAATAACACACATGCAACTGGAACTAGATCATCCGTGCTCGCAAGCCAAGCAATGCCTAACTTACTCCTTGGCATGCAAACGTCTAAGTCAAACTTCGCGCGGTGCTCACTCAGAAATAAGGACACGAATTCACACGGAGTACTGGCGAACTACCGGTCAGTTCAATTTAACTAAACGCTTTCATACTGTGTCTCAGTTATATACTAACTTGTTTCACCGTCGCAAATATTGTTGTTTATGAAGTGGTGGAACAGCTTCTCGACTGGAAGTAGCGTGACCTATCCCAAGCACAGGCTTCCGGTGAAGTTAAACATCGTGATTAAATTAGCATGTGTCAATAACATCTTAGCAATATGGGACAACTCGTACTCTTAAAATATAAACCACGTGGTAATGGTGGATTGGATGGTTTTATAGATAACTAACAAAGTATATAAATAAAAAAAAAAAAATATTTAAAAATACTTGTTATTAATCAGGTAATAGCCAACTAACTCTGAGGAGGACGATGGTTGGCTGTAGTCTTTAAATGTAGCGGTAAAGGGTTTTTTTTTCGTGGGGGAAATACCTACGCATACCCGTCCTTGCGGGGGCGAGGACGGGTTATGTCGGACTTGCACCGACTAAAACCCCCACGATGTTCCGCCTCGTCGCCATGATGGCAGGGTCACGGGAACGCATGCACTCAACCGTGACCCTGCCGGCGCTGGCCGCTTGCGCAGCCCCACCTCGGAAGGGAGGGATGAACCCTCCCTTTCCAGGGCGCGCCGGAACATACAACGCGCCCCCTCCTCGACCTCATGCGTGCGCGGGCGACCGGTTCCCCCGAACCTGTCGCCTAGAGGCCATGGGAGCCACTGGAGAAAGCCTCTCCCGGCTCCCCGCGGCGGAGAGATGTTAGGCCCGCCGCTACCTGTCAATGGCCGCGGAGGATAGGGAGAGCGGCGCATCTCAATACCGGCACTCCTCTACCCCCGCGGCCCCACCGCAGCCGCATCGCCGGTGCGACACCGGTTGGCCGCAGAGGGTACTCCCTCCGCGACCCCACCTCGGCTGCGAGGGGCGGCATGAAATCGCCCCTGCAGCCGGCCGCTAGGGCAGCACACAGCCGCCCCTGCGGCCCCCGGCCGCTCCGGTGAGCTCCAGTTACCCCAACCGGTGCTCGAACCTGGAGCGGCCGCTTCGGCCAGCCCTTCGCCGCGGGCCGGCCGGGTGGGTTCCACTTGGCTTCACCGTGTACCGGACCACGGTTACTAAGCCCCTCTGCCACGACAAGGTGAGAACCCGTTGGAGGGGAGCGGTAAAGGGTTAATTTCATGCAGACCTGCGGACGGAATATCAAATATTGGTGTAAAGAGGCTGGGCCTGTTTTTCCTTGAACTCTCGAGAAACTGAAAACGACAACCTCTTTCCACGACAAAAGATATTGTCGTAGAAAGATATGGTCTTCTGAAACAAAGGACTTTGTTTCAGTAGACCATATCTTTATGAAGATACTCCAAAAAAAGTTATAGGTAACAAAACGCGCCTTACTCTATCTTTTTGGTAATACGCAGCAAGTATCTGCAGCAGAACTCTGCCATTGAATGGAATCACATTTTAATCAGTGTCTGCGACATTGGAAGTTCCCGCTCAATGGAGTGCTGCTTCAATAATTTTGAATGCGCGCCGTATGAGTGGCGCTGATTCGTTTCCATTGTCACATCGCGTTTCATATTGATTCTACGAACAAACATTTCTATGCGAAACTTTTTCGATATAAGCAGCGTAATAAATGAACATTTGTATGGAATTGTACACAAAAAGATATTAAAGTAATATCAAACTTATTGAGACCGGATGTAACGCTAGAACATTCGAGAAAAATTAAAAGAGGTATCCGACGTCGAGTTTAGAATAGACAATGACTCATTCCTATTAATTTGTCCGTCATCATCATCAGCCGATAGACGTCCACTGCTGAAGGTAGATCTCTCCTAAAGATTCCCACACGATCAGGTAGGGATTCATATAGGGGAAATGGGCCATTTCCTACTACGCTGGCCCAATGTGAGTTGGTGAGAACCAGAGCCTTGTTTGTTGATTAGCAGGGTACACGAGCAGGTGAGGTTGGCTTGCTCCCGTGAATTATTGTGCGGGAACTCTTACACCGTATTGCATCAGAAAAACGAGTTCGCTAGAATGTTCTAGAATGACCATGTATTTGTACAGGAGTTCAGCGAGCAGATGTTTCATCATCCTTCTGATCTTCGAGGCGATTAATCAATGGGGCAATACGACTTCACTTGTGATGTTGGGCTTATATTAAACGTTTTTATCTCGGACTATTAATAATATCATAATTATTTTTTTTAATAGTTCTGTCGTGAAATACAACAGAAAAGTAATAGATCTAACTTTATAATTTCGAGTGGTGTAAGGGGTCCCGCACAACAACTAACGGCACACAAGCCAAGCTCACCTGCTCGTGGTGTACCCTGCTAATCAACAGACGAGGCTCTGGCTCTCACCAACCAGCATTGGACCAGCGTGATGGGAAATGGCTCAAGTCCCCCATATGAACCCTTACAGACGACGGCTACTGGTGGCTGGCGATGCGGGCCGCGCAGAATCGATCGATGTGGGTATTTTTAGGGAAGGACCAAATCCAGCAGTGGACGTCTATTGGCTGATGATGATGATAATGAATATTTTCAAACATTTTTCAATCCTTAAGAAAACGTCAATCTTTAAGGTCGCAATACATCTTTTCCGGTGATGCACGAGCTTGGCATCTGTCCCAGTAATAACTAGATATTGAAAAGTTTCAGACTGAAATTAATTTAAACTTGTTCTCGCTATATGGGATGATAACTTGAGCTGTATGACGTCACAGGAGCACAGTATTAAGGTAATAAAACTTCAGTCTAGATGGGATTGCTCAGAAGATTCATGAGACCCAAGCCAACCTCACCTGCTCGTGGTGAACTCTGCTAATCAACAGACGAGGCACTAGCTCCCACCAACCCGCATTTGGTCAGCGCGGTGAGAAATGGCCCAAATCCCCCCAATACGAACCCCTAAAAAGGATGGCACCTAGTTCCCGACGATACCGGAGGCCATGCTAACTTTATAGTACCTTATGGTCGCGGGATGTCGCTGGAAGCGGGCGACGCAGGTCTGATCGATGTGATCTTTGGGGTAGGTCTATGTCCGGCAGTGGACGTCTATCGGCTGATGATGATGATACAATTACGATGTTGCTGCAGTATGTTGCGTCAGTGGTGGTGGTTTAATAATTTAGTTTTTATAATTGCTTCAACCTAGTAAAGATTTTTTTGTAAGTAGAACAGTGTTTTTTTAATTCACAAAGTAATGAGACGCGCGGTGTGATAGTGGTGTGATGGTAAGTAATACGCCTGCCCTAAAAATGTGGCGCTAATTAGTATGTTATTTATATACTGTACTATACCACATTGCGCTCGTCACCTTGAGACGTAAAATGCTGTCTCGTTATCCCAGTAATTTCACTAGCTACAGTGCCCTTCAACCTGGTTCACGGTAATGTTTGCATACTGCTCTTTGTCGGCTGCAGTAAGAGCTGCGATGCTCCTCCAAATAGGTTCACAGGTGCTTTATCACCCACAGTGAAGCTAAGAAGAAACTATCCGGATGGCCCCAAGGATAGGGCCGGCTGGAGGTCGCTGCTTCAGGTGAGCTCCATGAGCTCATCACGGATTTGTGCTGGTAAGCTGCGGGGACAGGTTTGTACTGCCATTCGTAGCCGAGGTGGAGTCGCGGAGGGAGAGGAGTATCGGTATCCTATTTCGCTGCTCTCGTTATCCTACGCGATCGTATAACGGTTGGCGGCGGAATCCAAGACCAAATCCGCCGCAGGGAGGCGGGAGAATTTTCTCTCTTAGCGCCTATGGCCGAGGAGGGCGCGCTGTATGTTTCGGCGCGTCCTTACAGAGGTGGAATGAAGGGGTTCTCCCCCTCAGGTAGAGTTGCATGGTGCATCCGGCGCTGACGGGGTCGCGAAGGTGTGCAAAAGTGTTCCGGTGGCCTTGCCGTAAAGCGACGAAGGTGGAACATCGTGGGGGTTTTAGTTGGTGCAAGTCTGATGTAATCTGTCTTTTCCAACGCGAAGACATGCGAAGACTATTCCCCCACCTAAAGCAAAAAAAAAGAAGCTGCGGTGGTACTTACTTAGACGGTCAATAGCAACAGAGACCTTTTTTTTTGGATCCGGGGGGAAATATTCAAAAGGTATCTTGCTTCTGGGTGGAAGTTAGGGTTATGTGAGATTCTTATTTACTAAAACTCGGTGGTCTGCATCAGTGCATTCAGAGAGGCTCTCGGATCTACAGAACGCATCGGTGCCCCTCTACACTTTGTGTTAGAGTCGTCTCTGAGGAGGGGCCTAACCCTCCTAGCCACCATCGCTGAGCCAACGCTGTCCCATGCAGGTTCGCTTGTTGAGCTATAAGAGCCCCCACCTCCAAAGGCCCGTGAAACTCATAGACCCTTTTAGTCTGCTTCTACGACAGGCAGGGCTTACCTCAGTCCTATTCTTACTAGCCCGAGTCTGCGGGGTTGAGCTACAGAGACCTACCCACCAGTAACAGTTATATTTCGGAGAACTATTTGTTTTTATACAATTTCCATTATTTGCATTCAACTTGAATAAATCCAGTTAAGTAAATCCATTGTTTAACCAACGGACGGCGCTTTAACTATTAATAGTTAAATTTAAACCTACTTCTCTACTATTGCTACATGAAGTTGGATAACTAAGTTGCTTGGGATGTTAAGTTGATGTCTGGAATAGTTGTTTCGTTATGAAACGTTTAGTTATAATTACAGTAGATTACAACTCTAACTTTACGTTTAAGCACTAGACACTAAGCGCTCTATGTAATACATTTAGACGTAACTTAAAGTTAATATTTTAATGCAATGTAACTTTAAACGTTATGAACAATTCTAGTTGACAAACATTTTATATTACACATGCAAATATTTTTAAGACAAAGGATCTATAAGGACTAAAGGATTTAGTAACTTAACAGCTTTCATTTCCTGTTCTAACATCCTTGATGATACTTTATATGATGAATTTATGGAATACAAACTTCAATATGTATTGATAATTTTTTTTTAATCTGAGCTTTACCTTATCCTATTATTTACATTTTCACAAGATATAATAACAACATATTCACTTAAGTTATTTGTTATTATTTAAAACTTATGATTTGAAAAGTTCGTGGTTATCACTGGTTAAATACTTAAGCACAGTTAAACTTGTATGTAAGTTGGAACTTGTTTTCACTAAAAGTTTAATAACTGCTCCACTAACAGGAGCCGTACCACCTACAGTTGTTTAGAAATGTCCAACTTCCTCATATCCGCAGGAAGCGTCGGAAATAGGATAGCCTGTTGTTACATTGAAAATATCTTGCTTGGAAACATCTACTTGCTTATGCACCACTTTGAACAGTTGAAATTATGGTTGCGGTTATATACTTAGTAACATTTTTAACCAATTATTTATTGGCAGTTTAAAATACTTGTTTTAACTTTAACATATACAGCCATTACTTAACCATCATCACAGTACTGGAGAATCTGGGCTGCGCCAAAAAATACTTAACAAAACTATTTGAGAAATAGACATTAAAAAAATGTATAAGTAGTGACTTTATATTATTTAAATTACTATAGCTTTATGTGATGATGATGATCATCAGCCGATAGACGTCCACTGCTGGACATAGTCCTCCTCAAAGATTACATACTTCAGCATGTTGACATACTGTCAGCATGGCCTCCAGTACCGCTGGGAACTAGGAGCTGTCGTATGTATGGGTTCATATGGGGGCATTTGGGCCATTTTCCGCCCCGCTAGCCCAATGTGGTTTGGCGGGAGCCAGAGCCTCGTTTGGTGATTAGCAGAGTGCACCATGAGCAGGTAGGGTTGGCTTGGGTCCCGAGAGTTGTAGCGAAGGACTCCTTACACTTAGCCCTTGCTTTATTTACTGCACTTTAATAGTAATATAATTGATTGATTGAAGCCATCATATTAAGTACTTACTGTTCCCCGGCCGCTGTGCTGACGGTAACACCCCCTCAACTTCCTTTGGGGAAAGAATTTAGTAAAATCCATTATTAGCTGACCTCTGAATGGTAGAAACAATATCTCGCTGCCCTGTAGTCTCGGAGTAGTAAGAACAGGACAAAGATAAGCCCTGCTTGTCGTAGAAGGCGACTAAAAGGGTGTCGGAGTTTCGCGCGCTTTGAGGGTGGGGGCCTTTTTTGCTCAACAAGCGAACCTGTGTGGGACAGCGTATGGCTCAGCGATGGTGCCTAGGAGGGTTAGGCTCCTCCTTAGACACATGTTAACACAAAGTGAAGAGAGACATCGGCGCGTTCTATAAAATATCCCGCAGCATCTCCGAATGCACTGATGCAAACCACCGAGCGGGTTTTAGTGAGTAAGAATCTCACAAAACCCTGAGGTTCACCCAAAAGCAGGATGTGTTTCGAAGATTACCCCCCCACCCCCTTGCTGGAAAAAAAAGAAATAATATCTCTTTAAAATTACGTGTGTTTACGTCTAATAGTTTTGGAGATCTCATCAGTCTGAATCTCTGGATATCTATTATATATATAAGATATATATATAGGTTTAATTAAGTTTTATTAAGTTAAAACTGTGTTTTTTTTTCATCATTTACAGTAATTAAATCGATTCGAAACTGAAACATCGAAGAATCAACGTAAACATATAAACAATATTAATTTAGCTATAAATTTCATTGTTAAGACATCAATTAAAAAGTTAGGACTCAAGTTGGTACCTGGAGAGGCGCCAAGCGCTGACGTCACTGCAACGAACGCGACCTGCGGTTTAGAAACTACTTGAGCACATTAAGTTATTCAGTTAGAACAGACACGGAGACGTAGCTACCTCCAGCGCATATAGTCCTCATTAAGTCAGGAATATATAGTCCTGTATCAAAGCAGCAGAAAGATAAACCGGCAATTCCAGTTTAGAATAATGTATGCAAACTTCAAGGTTCAACTATTTCAAGTTATGCTTAACAAAATATTCATCTTATTCCAGCTTCACAAGGAGCGAACGTTAGACCATACATCTATGTATTCTGTCTCTAATAAAAGGATAAACATTTCTGCAATCAATCCATCCACCAGCAGACGAGCTGTTCATCTGCTGGTGAATGGTGTTTATCAATACTAAACTAATTCGTTTATTTCATTATCATCATCAGCTCATAGACGTCCACTGCTGGACATAGGTCTCCCCCAATCTTGCTGCTTGCGACCTTCAGTCGTTTGAAAGGGTTCATTTGGGGGGATGTGAGCCATATCCTACCACGGTGGACCAATGCGGGTTGGTGGGTGGGTGGTATTTGTTTATCTGAAACAGAGTATTTAGTGTTGTGAGAATTCATATATATTTTTTTTATTTGATTAAGTGACGAGGCGAGCGGGATGTTCACCTGATGGTAAGTGATACGCCTGTCCATAACGACGTAGCGCTAATTAGGATGATATAGAGCACCACGTTGCGCTCGCCGCCTGATACATATGATGTCGTGTCGTTACTCCAGTAATTGCAGCGCCTTTCAAACCGGAACATAGTAGTAGTATTTCCACGCTACTGTTTGTCTGCTGCAATAGGAGCTGCGGTGATTACTCAGACAGTTTCTTTCTTCTTCCTTTCCCTACACATTCACGCATGGTATAAATAATAAGATAACTTGAAGATTAATTGTTCCGTCAAGCTTTCAATTAAGAAGTTGGTATCAAAAGTTTATACCTGGAGTGCTGCCAAGCGCCGACGTCGCTGGTGTGGATGCCATATGAAGTGCAGCAACTTGAATAAATTAAGTTATTCAGTTTGAACGGCGATGGAGACGCGCGTGTATCCCGCTTGGGAATAGTTTCCATAGGAAAGTTTTGGGCGGCGTTTTCTATATCTGGAATACTGATGATACCAAGCCTTCGAAGGCGGGCTGCTCATAAACACCAACTTAAACAGCATTGATAATTATATGGGGCACATTCTAAAGCTTTAACCGAGGATTCTAACCAAAAGCATGAGACGAGCGAGACGATTCTCTAGTGAATGATGCGTCTGCTCTTACGTGATGCTATTTACTCTGATCTTCTAAAGAAGACAGCTATATCATAAAGAATTATTTTTGATGCATTATTCGACGAGGCGATGAGACGAGCCAGATGTTTCCCTCATAGTAATATCGCCTGAATGTAGCCCTAGTTAGTATGATATACACAGCATCATATTGTGTATATGACTTTTAGACATAAAATTTTAAATGTCATTACCCCAGTAATTTCACTAGTTACCTGAATTCATTCCAGCCAGACCACAGTACTGATTGGGCGGAGGAACAGGAGCTGCGGTGGTACGTACCTTGACGCCCTCGTGCAGCAGAACTTAAAATGTTAAAGTTAATTCATCAAACGAAAGGAAGCGTTAAGTCAAAAGGAACAGTTAAATTTCGAAACGTTCGCATTAAAAGGAAAAATGAAAGCATTTGAAGAATTTCCAGTTCGAGAGTAATATTTTATAAAAGAACAATGGGTGCGTATTCCTCTCACGTAGACTAACGCGACTGCTAGAATTTTGCCTTTGCATCTGAAATGCATGCAGTGCATGGCACCGGAGCGGTGATTTCAGTCGATTATCGTGCTGATGGCTATTCCATTTACTAGTCTTTTTGGTGACTGCGTGCACTTAGTATTTAACTACGGAAGTCATCGTGAGATTCCTTTTTTGAAACAGAAGTTTGATGGTCAGATTGAGCCAACTATTATCAGCAATTATTTTCAACTGATATTCAAGCCTCGTACCTATAGATGGAACCAACTAAAGAAACATTCAGTAGTAAGCGACTGGACGGGCGAGATGTTCACTTAATCGTAAGTGATACGCGCCACAACATCAACGTGGCGCTAGATAGGATATTGTACACTTCACTACATTGGGCTCGTCGCTTAAGACATGAGATGTTGAGTCTCGCAACACCAGTAATTACACTAACTACAACGCCTTTCAAACCGGAACACAGTAATGTTTTCACAGTAATGTTTGGCGGCAGACATAAGCGATGCGATGGTACCTAATCGGTCTCCAGCAATAGAAACCTACCACCAGTGAATATCAGTATCAAGAGCGCTCGAGTATGGTTGTATAGTAAACGTTCCTCCAACTTAAATATATAGTTAATTAGGAAATAATAAAAAAAATAGCGAATTTTTAGATTACGAAAATGTACTAAATGATCTACGCTCCACTCGAATTTCAGTGCTATTGTTGGCGCAAACGTTAAAATAAAGGAGCCGAAGTTGAATTGTAAACTGAAACAAGTTTCACAAGGAATTCGATCCGACGAGAAAAAGTTAGACAATTTAAATCTAGAGAGGGGATGATGTAGTTCGTACCCCTACACTTGTTCAGGAGTTTGAACTTGCAGTTTGAACTATTGCAGCGCAATTTACTAGTGCTAAGGCAGCAGTAGGACTCATAAAATTGCACTCTGTTAGTCTTCACAAACATCGTTTCATTGCATTCATACTCCTCATATGAACCTCTAAATATGACAGCACCTAGTCTCCAGCGGTACCGGTAGCCATGCTGACAGTATGTGGAAACCTTTGAGGGAGGTCTATGTCCAGCAGTGACATTAACAAAGAATCTCCCTTTGCATGGTCGTGTCTGTCCGCTCGGCTGTAATGCAATAAAAATGTAAATACGAAAATAATTGAATATCCGTCTGTCGGTATCACCGCCATGTTTATTTACGATGCGATGTATTTCCGGTGAAAACATCCTAAATGTTTTTGTGATAGTTTCTGTTTTCAGTAAATTTGCGGAATGATTGATGAAGAAAAATATGTATAAAGTACATAAATACGTACCTGATTTCAATACCTATTCGACAAGGTATAAGAAATACATGAAGATTCTAAGTTTAGAAAAAAAAAACACTTGCAATAAAACCAAGTGCCATGAAATATCAAACGGTAGAGAGACAATAAACAAGAGTCAAATTAAGGGCCGGCGCGGTGTCTACTTTTATGAGTCTAGACGATAGTAGACTTATCCTCGCAGTAGACTTTTCCTCACAGTTGACTTTTCCTCACAATAGACTTTTCCTCACAGTAGACTTTTCCTCGCAGTAGACTTTTCCTCACGGTAGAATTTTCCTCGCAGTAGACTTTTCCTCGCAGTAGACTTTTGAGCCCTGTGAGCTGTTCTCTTGTTTTGTCATCAGCGATGATGATGCATGACTTTAAATCTTCCAACGCGTTAATTGGTGTTGTGTACACTGAAGGTTCCACGTGACCCCATAAGTAATAATCGCAAGGTGTTAAATCAGGACGTCTTGCGGGCCACGGTGTTGGTCCGCCTCGGCAAATCCATCGCTGAGGGAAAGTAGTCTCTAACTACTGTCTCCCGCCGAGACGAAATCGGGCGGGACAATCGTCATGCTGGAACACCACTTCTCTTCTGGTTTCAATGGTATATCCTCCAGATAATTAAAAAAATTGATTTCGAAGAAAATCTTTGTACGTCTCCCCATTTAAATTGTTGAGCAAGAAGACTGGGCCTATCAAGTAAGTATGAATTATGCCCATTCATATGTTTACGGAGAAATGAGCTGCTTCTCTAATCAAGTGAGGATTGTCACCTCGCAGAGCCCAATAATGACTATTATGAACATTTGTTATGCCGTGTCTGTCAAACTCCGATTCATCAGTTCACAATGTTTTGGTGAAAAAATTATTGTTTTCTAAGTGTGCATGCAGCATAAAATTGCAGAAGTCTAACTTTCTTGTAGGGTCTCCTTCCTGTGGGGCCTGGACCGGTGTATAAAGCCTTGCGGTATGCACAGTAAACCACTCTTTCCATTGTGTTAAACCCAGCAATCTTTCCACGACCCTGGATGACGTAGTCGGGTCTATAACAAATGATTTATGATTCCTTCTTCCTCTTCAGTATCGTAGATGCGTGGCCTACCTACGTCATATCGTCTCTGTTGGACGCTGCCAGGTTCCCTGACGCGTTGATACGCCGCACCAAAGACTCTATGGCTTGGTAGGTGACGACTTGGAAAACGTAGCTGATATTCTCTTCGTGTTCGTAAAGAATTTCCCTCACTAAGTCCATAACAATAGAAAATGCCAGCGTATTCTTCATTACCGTAATCCGCCATTGAAATTAAATTTATTTGGTATGGAAAAGTAAAACTATTTAGAACAACGATAATGTACGTCCGCCCACGAAACTAGTTAAATTTTAACTGTCGTTCTGAGTCCTTACCTAAAAATGACATTGCACATGTTTTATAATGAACTCAATATCTATAACGACAACAATAAGCTCGCGCGTGGATTGGCCAATGCGGACCAACACCGCGGCCCGCAGGGCGTTCTGATTTAACACCTTGCGATTATTACTTATGGGATCACATGACATCTTTAGTGTACACAACACCAATTAGCTCGTCAGAAGATTTTAAGTCACGCATCATCAAC
Source organism: Ornithoptera alexandrae (assembly GCA_029030555.1). Lineage (NCBI taxonomy): Eukaryota > Metazoa > Arthropoda > Insecta > Lepidoptera > Papilionidae > Ornithoptera > Ornithoptera alexandrae. The sequence goes on from JARDVY010000298.1 coordinate 9,834,831, forward strand.
GCTGCTGACAAAATAAGAGAACAGCTCACGGGGCGAGTCACTCGAGCTGACTTAAGGAAAAGGCTTCGCGCTTGTATCGGGAGCCGTGGCCGTCAGTTTGAGCAAAATTTTAATTACTTGTACTTTTTAAACTTACTCTGAACTCAATATCTATAACGACAACAATAAGCTCGCGCGTGTTACAACAAACACAAAAGGGCCAAATTAAGGGCCGGCGCGGTGTCTACTTTTAGAGTCTCTACAGTTTGATATTTCATGGTACTTGGTTTAATTACTAGTGTTTTTTTTCTAAATTTTAGAAATTTTATGTACTTTCTTATACCTTGTCGGATAGGTATTGACGTCAGGTACTTATTTATGTACTTTATACGTATTTTTTATAAATAAAATTTTGTTTTAAGATTAAATAAAAATGTAAGTATGACGCTTTATTTTTCACTGTCACGACTTTCAAAGAACCTACTTTAAAAGTTTTAGCCTCTAAGTGATGATTATTAATGTTATTTTGATAAAACAATGATTAAACAATAATTATTACATTAAAATTTGTGTAGAAATAAGTAAGAAATAAAATCATCGAAACTTTCCTAGAAAATATATAATTTTTTGAAAAATATTTAAAAAATTATTAACTCCAGAAGCATCATTTTTGGATGGGGTATTCCATACTTAGACAGATAGGATACGAGCCATAATTTAGCCCTTCCAGATCTTTTCCACCTATTACTTTTTACCCTGTATACTGTTACTAAAACGAGAAGCGCCTAGTATCATAACCGGAAAAATAGAAATTGTAAAAAAATAATACTTCTTATTTAATAACAGAAATTGGTGCCTGTTATTATTGCGTAACAGATATTTTGTTAATCCTCTTATAAGGTACGTCTACGGGCAGGTGAGGTTAGCTTGGGTCCCGTGAGATGTTGTGTGGGACCTCTTACACCACATATATAATATTTGTATAATTATATTAAGGGTTCATATGGGGTGTTTGTCGCCCCTTACTATCGGCCTTATCAAAAGGCTTAAAGTCACCCAAAGGCGGATGGAGAAGGCTATGTTTGGAGTTTTCTTGCGCGATAGAATCAGAAATCAAGAGATCTGTAGAAGAACTAAGGTCACCGATACATTTCACAAGATAGACTTAAGAGGCAGTGGATAGGGCAGATTGATAGAACAGAAGGCTTATGAATCAGTAAGGTTCTGGAGTGGTTGCCACATACCAGTAGTGCTGGCACGCCCCATAAGATAGACCGACCATGTGATGAATATCGCTGGATGCCGCTGGAGCGGGCAGCGCAGGACTGATCGGTACGGAGATCTTTAGGGAAGGATGGTGGAGAACCCGCACGCACCATCTCGAGGATTTTCATATTAGCCTCTGTTACGGGGGTTGGAAGGGATAAAATATCCTAATTCCACGCACCAGTCTCTGGCTGCGAATTGAGAGATGAGTGTTTATTTCTCGCTGTGTCTTCTGCAGCATTACCTCCTCATAGAAGACGACCCAGGAACTGAGGCTTACCACTAGAAAAGTATTAATATATTTTCAATGAATAAAGTAAGCTAGCATATTTCGCAGTACCTGCCAGGAGTGAATCGTTTCCATGTTCATTTAAATATGCATCGTTATCGGATAAGTGGATCCGAATACGCTGAGCTGGTACTTTGACGTGGTCTGCATCTGACGCCGTTCTCACTGAATAATTTAATTTATTCAACTAGTTTCCGACTCTCACGTGGCATCCGTATCAGCGACAGTGAGCTCTGGCTTCTCTCCAAACACTAACTTGCCCCCTCCAAAACTTACTAATTGAAAGTTTGACACTGGTATTAATCGTGAACTTAACCAGCTGTAACATGAAACGGGATCCTTCGCTTAGTTGCAGCCAATTCGGCAAAACAAGTTTAAGTGTAATATGGTTTAAGATTGAAACACAATTCATTGTTGCTGGCTTCGGAATTGAACCAGGACTGGCTGCAACTTCCATTTCTGACTCGCTTGGAGTAACCAGGACAGTGTTCTCTTAGCGTATCTAACCCTGCATTATCATTGTAAATAACTTATTTTTTTGGGTCTCTTCCGACGGTATTATCCCACTTAATTCCTTACATTTCCAACCCCTTTCTTATACCTGTCCTATTTATTTAAAAAAAAAGCGAGTTGGTTTCATTGTTCCCGTACACTCCTGATAAGGACGAAGAGAATCCCGATTATTCAAACGTTTCAGCAACAGACGGGATCTAGTTGAATTGTTTCATATTAAAGAAGTCACGGTCTGTAGCAGGATTAAAAGTATCAATCATTCAACAGTCTCTGGTAACAACCTCTGGCACTTAAATTAATAATTTTTAAGGACTCCATTTTAATTGTATAGTTTGATTGTTATCCTTCAACCTTTCACACACTGAAAGCAATTGGCACATTTAAAATTTTATGATACATAAGCTCAAATTTGTGTACAAATAAAATCGTACGTTAAAATTTGTTGGCGCGTTGTTAATTAAAAGAGAACATAACACCGGAAGTGGCGTTTTGTTATATGACAGTACACAATCGTCTGTTAATTTAGCGAATACGAGGGTGGACCGAAAACGTCTCCAGTAACGGGAGCTGTAGAACTGAAATTTCCTTGTGAGTGTGAGCAATAATTCGTCGTTAGAATTATGAGTCGGGGCAGGTGCGCCTTGTTACCAGGACACAAAGTGCGATAAAACGTTACAATATCATAACTTCCATCCAGCTCAGAATGCCTGTTTGATGCTTGTTTACGCGGATTCGCGTGATTTATTCTAAATATGTCTCGCAGGGGATGTAACGCGCCGTCTGCCCGTTTTATTACCTTAGCGCGAGTGTTAATTTACAACTGTGATGCAGAGACGCGACCGGCGCAATGTATTTCGGGCCGTGGGTTCTGTCACTAGGACACGGGTCTCTAGTAACGCTCCGACAACCTGTTCAGCTTCAGCATTGTCCTTCGGAGGTCGACGACCATTAAGACAATCTGCTCTTTAGCTTGATCTACGTTTAATAGGCATTATAAACAGAACTATAACAGATACCGATAATAAATAGCAACTGGAAGCAGCTACTGTTCATTCAGAAGATGGAGCGAAGTTCTTATTGACTCGATTTTCTTTTTTGTCTGGTTTTAACTGTGTCCGCGACGTAGTTGCTAAGCACTTGTGACATGGAAGTCCCTGGTTCAATTCTAGCCACGAGGCTACATATTGTGGAGTTCGATTGGGAGTAGGGTCTGTAGCGTCCGCTTTGTTAGTTACTACCCTCATATTTCAAACTTGCTTCAATGAAGGCATTCCTGTGTTCCAGCTTTCTATATAAGGAAGCGATGCTTCTTAACATTGTCTACGCAATAAGGTCCTAAATCTATTGCTTAAAATTTTTGTTCCTCTTCCTGTCCAGGCGCATAACATAACAGAGAGTGTATGGGGAAGTAGAGAAGATTGTTCTTATACGCGATGATTTCTATTAAATTTTTTTTCTGTAAAATCATCTCTTTCGTTTGTTTCATAACTGATGGTCATGTGTGTACTGAAAAGCTCTTAATGACGAGTTAACCAGCTGCCTCCACATTCTTGTAAAGCATCATTTGTTCTATTAGCGTTTACTTCCTCGTTTTCGTCAGGTTCCTATCAACATTCTCATTGAGGCGTAATATCTCATCGGTAGTGTACGGTTGCAGAGATTATGATAAAATAACAAAAACACTACAATTATTGATACAATTAAAGTATATATTTCTAAATTGTGTAGTGTTTCCATTTAGATATTCAGGACGCAGCGCTGTGAAGGACACTCGGAGTAGCGACAGAGCGTGCCAATTATAATCAAGTAGCTCTTTTGAGCTGCATTCCTTATACAAATGTACCGGGCAAAGATTATTAAAAGAATCAGAGAGAAGAGATCGCTAGATTTAAGTGTGAGGATATATAACTCGAAGGACTAATTACCGATAAGGCAGTAACGTTTTCGCACAACAGTTTACGGAACCCAAGCCAACTTCACGTGCTCGTGGTGCAGCCTACTGATCCACAAACCAGGCTCTGGCTCCCGCCAACCCGCTACAGAGATAACTACAAAAATATCTTTGCATGCATTCAACGGTCCCCTCTGTGAGAATGAGGATGATTAATCTATGAGCGGACTTCAAGCCCTTCACAAATCAGTCGGTACTGCGCCGGTACAAAGAAATACCTTTTAAAGCGTTATTTATTTAGTTATTCCGAGATCCCGACGTGAGCTGCTGTGTTTACATTAGGGAAGAAATACACCCGCATAAAATACAATTGATGTACACAACCCCCGATTTATTTCTGTCGGAACAAAATCCGGATACATTAACGAAGGGGCGTGGACAATACATCGGCAACGGTGTTACATTTCTCTGTTGTTCACTTATTTCGCTGATGGTAGGTCCCTGTTGCCGGAGACCATCTAGATGGGTACCACCACAGTGCCCATTGCTAACAGCAAACAGTACTGTGCAGACATTACCGTGTTACGGTTTGAAGGGCGCTGTAGTTAGTGTAATTACTGCGGTAACGAGACTCAACATCTGAGGCGAGGAGTGAAGTCCAGTGCGGTATATATTATCCTACCTAGCGTCACGTTGTTATGGACACGCGTATCATTTACCATCAGCTGAAGATCCTGCTCGTCTTATCATTTAATTGATTAAAAAAAAAACTTCTAAAATTGAACTAACGTGCTTCAGATGTATATATATTTATGTAGTAATGGATTGATCGTCCGTGTTGGTACTGCAGCTCCTATTTCTGTGACTAAACAGTAGTGTGCAAACGTTACTGTGTTCTAGTCCAGAAGGTGCTATAGAATCAATCCAGAGACTCATTTTATATAGTAAGTGCATGGCTGTTACAGGTAGTAGGTCTCTGTTATCGACTGTCTAGGTACCACCGCAGCTCTGAAATTTACCTATGAACATTAATGTCCAAACGTTATTGTCTCGGTTTGAAGGGCGTCGTGATTAGTGAAGCTACTGCACTAAATGGTCATTTAAACTAGCGCCACCTTGTTATGAACGGGCGTATCACTTACCATCAGGTAAACGTCTCGTTCGTATCGTCGCCTACAATAAAGTAAGCAAATCTCGGTCAAACGTTTAACGGTCAGCAGCACAACTGCGACTACCCTGATGAAATTGAATATGGATGAAGGGGAACACTAGCCACAGGAGCCGCTTGATCGCTTGCTCGCCGCGCTTACAGAAAAACACTGATAGATTCCGAGAAGACGTCCGGAAGAAGGGTTTATTCAGTTGCAGTACAGTTCCACCTTGTACTAACTTATTCCTCACAAATAGTTTGGTATTGGAGCAAGAACAAATAGTCCGTATGCTCATCGGAAATGTAAACAGGGGCCCTTTATGGGTGCGTTAGTTTACTGGCGCCAGCGGATGGATCGTTTTATGCCCGCCATCTGTTATTTATACGACGATATCGCCGATTGGAAACGATATCGCGCGAGATTCGCAACCCTGTTCGCATAAACATATTTAACAGCTGCGGGCCCGATCAATAGATATCACATATTCGTGATAATCACATTTATGACTACGTTAACAAACGCTCATATTCGCTGTAAAACAATGTGCATCGCTACTACTGTGCTCCGGTTTCAACGATGCTATAGCAAGCTTCTGCGTCTGGTAGAACAACTAGCATTAATACTAGCATAAGTTAACTGGTGATAGGTGCCTAGGTAGGTCTAGGTCAAACAGTAGTATGCTAACATTACTGCGTTGTGAAATTACTTAGATGACAAGGCTCAACATCTCAATCTCGAGGCGATGAGCACACTGTGGTGCTGTGTATGTCAACGAGAGAAATGGGCGAGACCTTCTCCTGTTACACGACCGTCCAAAGCAACATGGTGATAAAGTAATTTCATAGGACATATGTCCAGCAGTGGACTGCCGAAGGCCGGTCTAGATGACGATACAGTGCATCCATACAGATTAGATAATGTATTGAGTTAGTACATCTACCAGCCGATCACGACGTTATCTTGTTCGTTATAAAAAGCCAAGTGATAAGCACAACAAAGAGATGCTGATTGAGATGTTTACATAAAATCAATGTGCGATAAGGGGTGCAACGGGTCCCGCACAACTCAACGTCACCTACTCGCGGCGTACCCCCTGCTGATCAACAAATGAGGATCAGGCTCTCGCCAACCCGCATAGGGCCAGCGTGGTAGGAAATGACCCATGTCCTTCCATATAAACCCCTACATGCGACAGCCCCTAGTGCCCACCGGTGTCAGAGGCCATGCTGACTGTATGTAGAGATTTTTGGGGGAGGCCTATGACCAGCAGTGGATGTCTATCGGCTGATAATGATGATGACGAAAGTCGATGTCTCGTTACTTTAATAGTTTCACTAGCTACATCACCCTTCAAACTGGACCACAGTAATGTTGGCACAGTATTGTTCGGCATCAGAAATTGGAGCTGCGCTGGCACTTACGTAGGCATATGTAATATTTGCTATTAAACGGCTCATCCGGTGGCACCTAGACGGTCTCCAGCAAAAGAGACCACCAGCCCATCTTTCAATGCTCTTACCAACAAAAATATTATTATTTATACTTCTTTGCATATTGTCTATGGTTTCATTGTTTGTTTTTTAAGTAAAAGATGATACGGTCGTGCACCAACCAGATAAACCGATCGGATTAAAGACTCGTCGTCCTCTAAATTTTACACAGTCGTAAGAGATGCGCTGGGCAAGAAGCAGTGGAAGTAGATCGTTCGCTCCAGACAGCAACCGACCACGATCTTCAGACATGAGGGAACGGCCCTAGAACAGAGAGTATAGTTTGTAATTATTTTGTCGTATTAATCTTATCAAGTTTCACTGAATTTTAAGTGTGACACCGAACATGTTAAAGCTTAAGTACAATAATTTGGCTAACGCGTGTACAGTTATCACGTCATTGTAATGTTGACAATATACAGTTAAATTGGTATAACGATGATGGTAAACGGACAGGGAAGGTTAGAAGAAATAATCTGATTAACCTGAGAACCTTTGTGTTGGACTAGTGGGAGAGGCACCTTAGGAAGAAGAACCTTGGAATAAAAACAATCATAAAATAAATCACAAAGCTTTTAGATATCAGAGAAAGGGTTTCAAAATTGATAAGCAGAACATTTTAGGCAATATCTCTGATAGTCTTATCGAAACCTTTTTTTTAATGGGCGGGGAGGAGGGGGGGGGCGATAGAATCATCTAAAAACGGAACTGGCGGAAGACAAGATTACCATTCGGGTTCTGCCCGCCGTACCGATCGGACGCGTTCCATGCTGCCGTTATCAGTGCGCGCTACCGCTACACCCCGCCCCCGCCCGACCCGCTCGTGCCCAGTGCGTGGCAAGACGCCGCTAGTTCGGCCACCGTTAGCGCTCGTGTAGTGCAGTGAAGCAGTGCGTGTATCCAGCGTGCGAAAACTCTGCCGGAGCTTGGTTCCGGCACTGTAAGTAGCCAATTTTATTCGCCTCAGAGGCGTTAATAGGATTATCAATAGGCCTGTCGCATTAGGCGACAGATAGGCTCGCTACGCAAGTAAGCACTCATCCCCCCCCGCCGTACGGCGGGGCGGCTACACCTCAAAATGGCGGCCATGCCAATGGACGCCGTATTAGCCAAGTTTGCGCGCTTTGCGCGTAAACAGTTCCCGCAAGCGTGGGAACAATTCATAAACTCCCCTCCCTCCATTCCCCCAACGTCCGTGAATTTTGACACGGACAGCCCGGCGTCCCCGGACCCAACCCCCGCGACTCGCGCGCCGCCAAAACCAAGGGCCCCCGTGGCGGGGCCTTCTATGCCCGTCCTGCCCGCCTCTTCCGACTCGGACTCGGAAATTAGCGGCAGCGACATGGAGGTGGAATCTCCACCATCCAATCGTGCCGACAACGAGGGCTTCACCCTCGTCGTCAAGAAGCGCAAACGCGCTTCCAAACGCTCATCCGAGTCTAACTCGGACCGCGCCTCGCCGACGAGCACGCCGGCAAAAAAGGCCGCGCCTTCTGCGCACCCCGCCAACACCTCGGCCCCGCCCGAGAAACGTGGCCCGAAGCCACCTCCCCCGATTGTCCTCCAGGACAAAACAAAGTGGAACGCAGTTTCCAAGTGGTTCGCGGACCACAAAATTGAATGCCCGAAAGCGCAAAACACCGCGCAGAGCATTCGTATCAACCTCGCCACGGTTGATGATTTCCGGGCTGCTACCAAGCACCTGCGAAACGCCGGCCTCGGCTTTCACACCTTCGCTCTCCCCGAGGAGAAGCAGCTCCGCGTCGTAATTCGCGGAATCCCCCTTGAAATTGACATCTCTGAGGTCATCGACGACCTCAAAAAACAAAACCTCCCTGTAGTGGAAGCTCGTCGCATGACCAACATGCGCACGAGAGCAACACTACCGCTCATCCTCACGACCCTCGATCTATCCCCGGAGGGGAAAAAAATATTCGGCATTGACCGATTGTGCAATCTCACTAGCGTGAAGGTTGAGATCCCGCATAAAAAGGGCATCATTGGCCAATGCCACAGATGCCAATTTTACGGCCATTCGGCCCGTAATTGCTATGCCCGCCCGAGATGCGTCAAATGCACCGGGGACCACGGGACAAAAGAATGCCCCCGCCCCCGCACCGCGGAAGCGACGAACCCCCCGAGCTGCGTCCTGTGCAAAGCCGAGGGGCACCCCGCGAATTACCGCGGGTGCTCCAAAGCCCCGCGCAGGCCCCCCGGGGGTCCCCAGCGCCCAACCACCGCTCCCACAAAGGCTGCACCGCAGCTCTCCGCCCCGGCCCGCTCGGGGCCTCTGCCCGCGCAGCCGGCCCCTTCGCCGGCGGTCTCGGCGTGGAGCAAACCGCTCCCCCGACCCAAACCCACCGAGGCTCCCAAAACCGCCCCTTCGTCGGGGCCATCAAAACCCCAGGCTGCTCCTAGCCAAATGCCTCCGTTGGAGAATATCCAAAAACTGATCACCTACATTAAAAAGGTGAACATAAAAGATATTCTCGTCTTCGGCGAAAAACTGCGAGTCGCGAAGAACTCGCAGGACAGGCTCCAAGCCTTCCTTGAGCACAGCGAAACTCTCGCTGCGCTGGAGCAAGACTTCTGCTAATCCTCCCAGGATTCAGTCCGCGACCCTTGGTTCTCGTTTTTAATCCTCGAAAATGGGTACCAAAATCCTGGGCAGAATTAAACCCCGCTCTCTAACTGTCGCGTACTTCAACGCGGACGGCATCCACTCTCAAAAGGAGGAAATATGCCTATTTCTCAGGAACCACGACGTAGACGTCATGCTCATTCAGGAAACATTCCTCAAACCCTTTAATCGCGACCCGAAAATCGCGAATTATCATATCATCCGCCACGATAGGTTAACCGGCCCAAAAGGCGGCACCCTAATCTATTTCAAACGGTCCCTGCACTGCATACCGCTTGATAGTCCACCCCTCGCCAACATAGAAGTCTCGGCGTGCAAAATCTCCCTCACCGGTCATCAACCGATTGTCATCGCATCCGTCTATCTGTCCCCCTCCAAAGCGGTGCGGGGAACAGACATAAGAACCCTTCTCGACCTAGGCCAGTCTGTTATCCTCGCTGGCGATTTAAACAGCAGGCATAGCACCTGGGACACGCACAACTCCAACCCAAACGGGTTAATTTTATATAAACTTGCGGGTAAGCTCAATTTTAACATTGTAGCCCCGCCAACCCCGACGAGATTCCCGCCTAACGGATCTCACAACCCGTCCACTTTGGATATTGCGTTGTTCAACAACGTCACCATCCCACTGCATTCGATCGAGACCATCGACGATCTCAGATCCGACCATCGCCCGGTTCTTATGAAGCTGGGCCGGCCCGCTGGTGAGGTCCCTCTGACCAAAACCATCGTCAACTGGCGCAGCCTCGAGGTCAAACTCAAGGCCGCGGAACCCCAGCACCTAGACGGAATCCCCAGCACGATCGACTCGCTCGAAACTGCAAACCGAGCGATCGACTCGTTATCCCACCACATCGCCACAGCCGTCGAGGAATCGTCGAGGACGGTTCCCGAATCGGATTACCTACTCGGGTCCCTCCCGGCCGACCTTCGACGGCTGATCAGAACGAAAAACGCCGCCTTGAGACTATACTCTCGATATAGATCCGAGGAGAGTAGGATAAAATTGCGCCGCCTTCAAAGGCTAGTAAAAGAGCGCATATCCGAACTCAGATCTGACAGATGGGACAATCTGCTTTGCGACTTGGAGCCTTCGGATGCCACGTTCTGGCGTCTGGCCCGCAGTCTCAAAGCGGAAAATATGGCCCGTATGCCTCCCCTCGTAATGAGCAACGGTTCCTCCCTTGCGTTGGAGGATGCCGATAAAGCCGAGTGTCTTGCCGACAGTCTAGAGAGCCAGTGCACTCCCTCAACCACACCAGTGGACCCCGCTCACCTCAAATTGGTCGAGGACGAGGTGCGCCGTAGAGCAACCCTCTCACCAGAAGGTCCCCCCCTTAAACCGGTTTCCCCCGGTGAGGTCGTCGACATCATCAAGAGGCTGAAATCCAAATCGGCCCCAGGCTCCGACAACATCCCCAACAGAGTGGTGAAAAGTCTTCCGCCCCCGGCCTGCTAGTGGCCATATTTAACGCGTTATTAGCCGACTGCTCCTTCCCAGACGCCTGGAAAGAGGCCGTAGTGATAGGTATTCCGAAGCCGGGAAAGCCGAGGAACCTACCCGACAGCTATCGCCCGATAAGCCTATTAAACACCCTAGGCAAAGTCTACGAGCGCATCGTATTAGAGCGTCTCCGCCACTTCACCACCGAAAACAAGCTCCTCCCCGACGAACAGTTCGGGTTCAGGAATAGCTACTCTTGCGTTCAACAAGTCCACAGACTGACGGAACACATCTTGGCCGGCTTCGAGCACAAACGTCCGATCGACACCTGCGCCGTCCTATTCGACGTCGCGAAGGCGTTCGACAAAGTCTGGCACGAGGGCTTGATATACAAGCTCTACGCTCACAAAGTGCCAGACCGACTCGTCACCATCGTTCGAGCCTACCTCTCGAACCGCTCCTTCCGCTTCCGCGTCGAGCACGCTCTCTCTTCGATCCGGCCGATCCGAGCCGGCGTCCCCCAAGGCTCCTGCCTCTCCCCGCTACTCTTCTCGCTCTACACGAGCGACATTCCCAAGGACCGATACGTCAGCCTCGCTCTTTTCACGGATGACACCGCTCTCTACCACTCGGGCAGAGCTCCGGGTATTATAACGAGTCGCTTACAGAAGGCGACCACTCGTCTAGGCGAGTGGTTCCGGAAGTGGCGAATCGACGTAAACCCGGAGAAAAGTGAAGCCATCCACTTCACTCATCGTAAGTCCTCAACCCTCCAGTGGAAATCGGTCCTAAATGGCCATAAACGAGGCCAAATCTCGCTCTTCGGCCAGTCCATCCCATGGAGGGACTCGGTCAAATACCTCGGCGTGACGCTCGACGCCAGGCTCAACTTCATCGCCCACATTCACGGGGCGAGAAACAAAGCGGCCCAAGTGCTGGGCAAGCTATACCCCCTGCTGTGCACAAAGAGCAAGCTCTCTCTCAGGCACAAACTTCACCTCTACAAGGTATGCGTAAGACCTATAATGTCTTACGCCAGCGTAGTCTTCGCCCATTCATCCGAAGCACGCCTAAAACCCCTGCAGGTTCTTCAAAACCGCTTCACCCGCATCGCAACCGGTGCCGAATGGTACCAGCGCAATGTGGACCTCCACAGCGACCTCAAACTCCCGACCATTACGGAACACTTCAAAGAGTGCTCCGAATCATATTTCGACAAGGCGTCAATTCACCCGAACCCTCTGGTGGCCAAAGCGGCCTACTACGAGCCGTCCTCGAATCCCAAGACCAATAAGCGCAGACCACGGCATGCGCTAATCCCGTCATCCCCAGGGGTCCCTCCCACGACTCACGAACCCACACCCACAGTCACCGACAACACCCGCGTCACCACACACACTTCGGACACTACCAACACGCTCCGAATCTCCGCATCACGCCGCGCTCGCTTCAGAACGCGGCGCCACAGGTACTCACACACCGCGTACACTAAGTACACCCGCGATCGGGGGCGGTTCTCACCGCCCAGAGATTCCGATACAGGCGAAGGTGGTCGGGGAACGGGCCCGCGCCCGCCCTCGACGACCGAGTAGATTCGCCAGAGCAATCACCAACAAGACACACCCTATAAAAAACTCCGCCGTCAGACAACTACACCACACGTAGTACACTTTATAAACAGGCCGTGGATCCAGGTCCACGCGCCCAATGTTAGATAAGCTGTAACAGCCGAATGGCTTGCAGCGCTAACATCGTCATGAATCAAAGCAAAGACAAGGTTATATGTAAATTTTACCCACTAAAACCCTCTCGTTACTAGAGGCTGTACGCTTAACATATATTCCAGGGATGAATGTAGCCCTCCTCGGCACGTTCTTTGGCATAGTGAGCACTATACCAACTCGTATTAGTCCTTCACTGTAGGCTCGGTTAGTGGACCATGAGGGTGCATCACCATCAAAGGCCACAAACCCGAAAACACTTTGTCTCCTCCTGCAACAGGCAGAGCTTACTTTTATGTAAACCTAGCTCCAGTAAATCCGTGATATGCAAATGTTATTTAATCTTTATTACATCAAAGGTTACGGAACCATTGCTGACGCTAGTGTTATTTTTAGGGCATCATTAAAATCTCTAGACGTAAGACACTATCGTATTACAAGGAATTTGCCAGGTCAGTTTCAAAGAAGGTTCTGCAATAGTAAACAAAACGAAGTTCTGAACCAAAGCATACCAGGGGTGTGTTTCGATGCAATGTTTATGCTTTTGGCGATTGGAAATCTATATACATAATGAAAATGGGTTCTGTTTGTTCGCCAATCACGTGAAAATTAGTGAACGTATTGATACGAGAACGTTACCAGTGGACGCGGTATGATTTGTAGATGTTTAGAAGCTATTTATTTTTTTAATTTCATAGATCCTTCGTCACTTTATTTCTAAGTAACTGTTGAGATGTTAAGTTTCGTTACACCGTTATTTACATTAACTACAGCGCCGTTCAAACCGGAAAACAGTACTGTCTGTCGGCTGCAATAGGCGCTACGGTGGTACCTACCTAGTAGGTTTCTGCCAACAGAGTCCTTTTTTTATCGCGGGAGAAATATTCTTAAAAGACAAGGTTATATGGGGCTTCTACCCACTAAAATCTCTCGGTGGTCTCCCTCAGTGCACTAGGAGGGGCTCCGGGATGTCCTACGGAACGCAGCGGTGCCCCTTGCAATCTGGCTAAAACATCCCACGAAAGGGCAAAGCCCTCTATAGCACCCACGCTGTGCTACGGCAAATACAAGAACACCATGTATTTGCTGTCACCCTAAGGCTCGCTTATTGAGCTCTGAGGGCCCCCAGCCTCAAAGCTCACGAACCCCAGGACTCTTTTAGTCGCCTCGTACGACAGGCAGGGAATACTTTGTCCTATTCTTAATAGCCCAAGACTACAGGGCTGGGGCAACAGAGACCTACCACCAATAAATTATTTGTGATATGAATGATTTTAAAGTGTGATATAACTTAACTATCACTTATTCGTGTATATGTCTAAACGAAGATATTATTGCACAGTCATATTACATTCATAAATAGAAGATATAAATGATCTATACAATAATCCTTTCTTCAACTCTAAGAAAGTAAATTGTAAGAACATATTCTCCGATAGAGACCTTGGCAGCAGCACAGTATTTGGCAGTACAGGATCTTTTTAACAGCGATTGGTATCGTACGGGTCGCGCGAACTTCGTACCTTTGTTGGAAATTTTAATAACGAAAGCTCTTACACGTGTCTCCTGAAATTTTATAAATAGAATCAATCGATTCCTTCTCCGGATGATATTAATACTGTACAGGCGGATATCCTTTCCGTGAATTTATTTTAAAACAGAAATGATTCTTCTTCGTCGGTATCACTCTTGACAGAGTGGTCGTGGTCACCACTTCAGATGTTGGTAGCAAGCTTAACAACACGTCGTCATTCCTCTCCGATGGCCGCCTTCCTAGTGCATTCATATAGTGATAACGATGATGTTGCACTGCCGCCTTTAATAAGTATAAGCGCAGCTAAAGTTTTATCGTCTTGAACGTATAATAGAATTAACAATTTTAATGATGAAACGAAAAAAAACGTCAATTTTAATGATGAAAATGATAGTGAATATTAATTTATTTAATAACAGTAATATTCCTCGCACTCCTGAATTTCACTTACGTTTTCAGACATTAAAAACCGGATCAGGAAGCATTTGGCAGGAGGCGCGCCCTCCGCCGCCAAATGAGCGTATCGCATGTCCATACAATTAATTGCCGCGTTGTGTCGGCCGTCGTTACTTTTAAATGTTATTAAGTTATGATTTTAATCACTTATACACATACAGTTGATAATTAACCGATGCAAAAATAGTAATTAAACGATAAAAAGTAATGAGGAAACTCCACAAGGTGGTCCGACGATCGCTTGAAAACGCTGAATGCTGCAGCTCTTGATCATTCGATCTTTGGTAGAAACCTATGCCCGGCTGTGAACATTTATCTTTTTTTTATATTGACAAGGTCAGCGCTTGACCACGATCCCACCCGAAGTTAAGTGATGGCGTGGTCTGTAGTGGTAAGGCAAACTAACTTAGTAACTGCCTGTACACTCTTCTTGAAGACACCCACATCGTATTTATACAGGAGCACCGATGTCGGCAATTCGTTGCATTTCTTTGCCGTTCTCAAGATTAAGGAACAGCTGAACCTCTTTGACGATGATGAACGATCTGCTGATGATAATGATAAAGTACAAACTTAATTAAACTAAGCACACAATGTCGTTCGTCTTTTTAAACTGGTGTTTGACTTAAAATGCATAAAACAGCAGTGAATATATTCAGTGTAATAATTCATGGTTTTCTTTAGGTAAATCTGACTACCACCTGCTTCCCTGATAGGATGGAGTTATCAAACTGCAACCTAACAATTGTTCAGTGTAAAGGCGCTTTGATGTGCTGACGATTCAAAGAGACCATCCCCGGCGGCACAAACAAAAGAGATGTTAAACCTGTCCGACACAATCGCACTGCGTCTGCTCCAAATGCCTTTGACGTCCAGCAACGTTTCAATTCAGACCACGTCCACTTCCTCCGTAACGTTTGACGCAATAACGACTCCGCCATCTAAACATGACGCCTATCTACATATTCCGCTTCGCTTTTAAATAACGCCTTCTGCACCTTTGACTACTCCCGCGTTATCCTCGGGAGTAATGCTACGTATATTGCGCCCCGTCAGCGGCATCCGAGCTCTACCCCATCTGACTCATAGAATCGAACGATGACGTCACGATGCACGTGCGCGCGATCGTGTATCAGAGGCCGATATATTTATAGATTAACAACGTAATTTTTTTTTTATTTTTTTCTTTGACTAAGCTCTGAAACCAATGAGACGGCCATAAGAACGTGAAGCCAGTTAGTATGATATACACTGGTCCTCACTGTAACCATCGACCTGAGACTTAAGACTTCAAATCTTATCACCATCATCATCGTCAACCGATAGACGTCCACTGCTTAACATAGGCCTCCCCCAAAGATCCTATACTTTTGTTGGGATTCAGATGGGCCATATCCTACCACACTTGCTCAATGCGCTTTGGTAGGATCCAGAGCCTCGTTTGTTGAATAACAGGGTGCACCATGAGCAGGTGAGATTGGCTTGGGTCCTCATTACTCTTGTAATTTCTTTCGATCCTTTTAACCAGAACACAGTGAAGTATAGTATTTGCTCACTACTGTTCGGCGACTGCGGTACCTACCTAGAGGGTTTCCGGCGATAGAAACCTACCACCCGTTAAATCCTAATTTTAAAATTAAATGACAGAATAAATCAATGATTAAACGATGATGATGATATTACCTTGGTGTTATACATATATAATATAAAAATAGCTATAGAAAGAAGGATATAATAGTGAGTCTGAATCCAGTCGTGTTATTACATTAAGATGAAAGGTCGATGAAGATTGCGGATAAATAAAATGGAAACAGCCGGTGACTAACATCATCAAAATATTTCAAGACACGACCTTCAATGATGAAGAGAATGATTCTAATTATGAATAGCCTAAGTTCGTAGTTAAGGGCTGTGTCCAGTAATGGATTGAGACTTAGGGATGATAATTTCTATAGCTACAACATCATTCTATATAAACACAGTAGTTGAGTAATTTCATTGCCGATAAGACAAACTTCGTATCATCATCATCATCAGCCGACAGGCGTTTACTGCTGGGCATAGGCATACCCAAAGATCTCCACGTTTCATATGGGGGGATTATTGCCATTTCTCACTACGCTGGCCCAATGCGGGTTGGTGGGAGCCAGAGCTGCGTTTGTTGAGTGGTAGGATGCACCACGAGCTGGTGAGGTTGGTTAGAACCCTGTGAGTTCTTGTGCGGAAACGCTTACACCCCTAATTAGATGCAAAACTTGTTATTTGTATCAGGTATGACAAAGCAATTACTTTGTATGTTTCTTTTTGTTACATATATCCTCCGTAAATAAATTCAGTCTACGGAGCCTTATCTCGGATACAAAAGAACTATTGAAATAAATTTAAACAGGAAATGAAACGTCCACTTCTCCTCGGACCCGTATTTGCTATCCAATTAGATGAAGATCTTTTGTGCTTTTACTGTAAGAATTCTTTTACGTAGATAAAATACTGACGTTATTTACATTTCGTTTTATTCGGTATTCGGAAATATTTCGGTTTCCTGTCTCTCGTGCGAAAATTCTTCATCATCAGCCGATAGATGTCCACAGCTGGGCATAGGCCTTCTCGAAAGATCTCTACATTGATCGGTCCCGCACTGCCCATATCCAACGGCCTCCCGCAAAACGCCAGGCAGAGTCTGTTTGAAGAGATTTATATTGGGGAGTTTTGGGCCATATCCCACCTCGCTGGCCTTATGCGTGTTGATGGGAGCCAGAGTCTCGTTAGTGCACCATGAGCAGGTGAGGTTGGCTTGGGTCCCATGAGCCGTTGTGCGGGACCCCTTTGCGAAACTTTGTCGAGTTCAAATACTAAGTTTTTAAGTTAAACCATTCTATATATATATGAAAGAATAGAGAACACATACAGTTAATGATAATGCTGAATGAGAGTAGTGGTGGTAGGTCTCCGATGCCGGAGACCGTAGGTAGGTACCACAGCAGCATGTCTTGCAGCTGCTAAACAGTACTGTGTTCCGGTTTGAAGAGTGTTGTAGCTCGTGAAGTTATCTAGATTTAACCTCCTATGCCTCAAGGCGACGAGCTCAATGTGCAGTGTATACTAGCTAACTGGTGCCGCATCGTTATAAGCAGACGTATCACTTATTATTACGTGAATGGTCCGCTCGTCTCGTTGCTTTATCAAAAAATAAATACTTGAAATTTTACAATAAGTTTTTTTTTAACTATCATCCACAATCTCAATGAGTTAATTATTGACTTAGACTCTATTCTTACAAGGGTGATAGTCAAGGCTATGATTAACCCCGTTGTCTGAAAATTGGTGAATGTTATATATAAGTTTAATCGGGAATCGAACTTACGTATCGTCTAGATGTGTATACCATAACTTTACGGCACTACCTCTGAGCTATCAGCACTTAGATCGTTCCCTGCAAATTGCATATAAACGCGGAGGTCTTTTAAGCGATGAAACGAGAGCTTATTACATTATAAAATCAATGTAATATACATATGCGTGAAATTGTGTTGTAAATGGCAATTTGTGAGCAACCCTCGTCTCACCCCTACCTCCCCAAGATAGGAGTATTACATTAAGCTACGCGACGCGCTGCTACATTCATCACACACAACTTGGCACAAAGGACTCCACAATTAATTACGTCGATACATCATCCCCGTACTATGATGTTCATTAGCGGATATAAAAAATTGACTCCACCTTGCGCTGAAGTATATTATGTATATTTTTAATTATCATATGTCGCATACATAAAGCTGTGAACATATGTCGTATAGTACATCAACAAAATTAATCTTGCTAAGACTTTTTTTTATCTCATTAAGCGACAAGACGACTTCGTTCATCTGATGGTAAGTGACACGCCTGCGCATAATAACGTGGCACTGGTTAGAATGATATATACTGCTCCTCATTGCTATCTTCCCCTTGAGACGAAAGATGATGAGTCTCTTTACCTCAGTAATTACACTAGCTACCGCGCCCTTCAAAGTGGAACTGTAGAGAAGAACATAGGATGGAGAATGAAAGAGAAATAACGGAAAGAAAGAAGAAGAGTAAGAAAGGAGAGAACGAAAAAAATAAATTAGATTTAGAAGTCCAGACCCACAAATGCCCGGAGAAAGAGTTTTTTTTTAAAAAAAAAAACTGGAACTGTAATGTTTGCACACTACTGTTTAGTGTCCTGTACCTAGACTAGACGGTCTCCGGGAACAAAGACCTACCACCTACTAACTGAAAGACTAATAAATCTTTATACTGTTACAAAGAAGATATTCCTGTGAAATTTAGAAAATAATAGATACAACTATACTAGAGCAGAAGTAGGATTTATTCTAAAAAAAACTCGATATCGATCGTCTAGGTAGTTTCTACTGCTAAACAGTAGTGTGCAAACATTACTGTGTTCCAGTTCGAAGGGCGCTGTAGTCAGTGTAATCACTATGATAACGAGATCTAACATCTTGTCTCAAGACGACAAGCGCTATGTGGTGCTGTATTTATCATCCTAACTAGCGCCACGTTGTTATGTACGAGCGTATCACTCACCATCAGGTGAACGTCCCAGTTGTCTCGTCAATTCGTAGAACAAAAAAAAAATATCAGATAATTAATTCACAAGGAAATTATTATCCGTAACATGAAGTAACAACACTACGTCGAATCTCGTGAAAATTTCAGTTATTTTCAGCGAACTAATTAAGTGTATAAATGTAAAACACACGTTAATTACAGTGTTTTGCCCGGGCTCTCGTTACACTGTCGATACATCCGACGTCGAATGTTCGCGAGCCCACGTTGAATCGAGTGAGAGAGAGTACGGCGGAAATTTAGTAGTAGTAGCGGAGTAAGAGCTGTTGTTCTCACTTCATAACAATGAGAAGGAAAAAGTCATGGTTGAGGAATATCAGGGAATGGACTGGCATATGTGGTGCATCCGAATTGTTCCGCCGAACCAGACAGAAAGGACTGTACCACGCTGATCGTCAACCTTCACTAGTTGGAGAGGCGCTTTAAGAAGAAGAAGATTATAAATATCACCACATCCTTTCATTTTAATGATTATCCGTTAAGGATATAGCCATAGGTCTGCTTACCAGCTATGGGAGCCCAACACATGCTGATGATACGAGCTAACACACAGCAGATGTGTGCTCCATGTTCATAGTGTACAAACATTAATGCATTCTGGATTGAAGGGCGCTGTAGCTAGTGTAATTACTGGTGTAATAAGACTCAACATCTTAAGTCTCAGATGACGAGCGTAATGTGGTGCTGTATATATCATCCTAACTAGCGCCATGTTATCACTGGCAGGAGGTCACCATAAGATGAGGTGAAGGTCGGTCTTGGATGCACGGCAATAATCAGATGGTGTTTTATTTTTCGTAGCAAAGCAAGGGTGGTAAGAAAGTGGACTTTTTCTGGTACGTGTGTAATGCAAGGAAACACTATTTCCGTAGGAGCTCCAGGTATCCCCGCAAAGTACTACCGACGACCACTGAAAAGGTTTTAGTGGGTACAAGTTTCTCATAAACTTATCGTCATCTTGAGAAGATATATAAAATATTTTTCTCGATTAAAAAAGGGAGGGCTATGACACAAGGGATACAGGTGTTAAAAAAGAGGAAGTCTTGAAAACGTTTATAAAGCTTTAAATACAATAACCGGAGAAGTAGCAGTTCAATAAAATTGACTTCTACCCTGAATGGTAATGGGAATGATATCTTCCAAGGATTATCTGATTTCATAACAACAAATATATTTTAACCAGCTGTTCCTCTCCCGCTTTGCTGGCCGTAATATAAGATGAGACTTGAAATTTGTCCGAAATATTCCTTGAGAGCAACCGCAACCGCAAATGACTTTCAAACAACCGTTACTATGGCAACCGCATAAATAATATATAATGAAAATGTTTATAAAACTTAATTCAAAATAAAGTAATGAAGGATCTATGAAATTCAAAGAATAAATAATGCTCATGTTCCTGTGTCGATAACTGACTAATTATAAATATATGTATATGTATATATTTTTCAGAAGCCAATTTAGGCCTACCCTCGATATGAGGACGATGGGGCCATAGTCACGACGCGGGCCCAATGCGGATTGGTGACTTCACACACCTTAAAATAGATTCTAATTCTCGTGCAGGTTTCCTCGCGATGTTCTCCTTCCCCGTTTGTATTTCGCTGTTGTTACTAAAGTTCACAAATGTACGTAACTTAAATATTAAAGTCATCGGTACATGTCGAGATTCAAACCCCCGCGACCTTCGGAATGAAGGCCGCACGCTGTAACCATTAGGCCGGCGAGCTACCCTAATGGTTAGAGCTATATATATAAATATCGCGAAAGCATTGAACAAGACATAAACTATTATGAATTTTATGAAGCTAAAATTACAAAAAAAAAGAACTAAAACCTAATACTAATAACTAAAGTTTTAAAGTGTTGAGATGAGAAAGTAAAATATTGGATATATCTTTAAATAAATGTGAAGTAAAGGAGGATATGAGCAATCATGAAGACAGAAGTGAATTTGTGTGAATAATCCTGACCCGAGTGCTCGTGGTGTTAAGCTTTTGAGCAGTCTCGTGTGAAATTACAGCATCCACTGCCAGGTTATGCAAGGCGCTTGCTATAAGCCTAAGTTAGCGGGAACGATTACATAATGTTAGATTGTATCTTTGATGATAACTTGGATGATAAAGGTAATAAAGTTAGTAAGCAAGATAAAGGCAATTGTATCAAGGGGACGAATAGTTTTATGTCACTTAAAGTATGATCACATAAGGTTTTATTTAGTGTTACTTGGAAGGTTTTTTTAAGTTAAAAAATTTGTCTCATCACTATTTATGTGACTAAGCGATGGGACGAGGACATTTACCTGCCATTGGTTAAATGATGCTGTTAGGATAACATCCACAATACGATATTGTGCTCGTCATCTTGAGACATATGGTAAGTCAATGAGATTTAACAGCTGCCACTTCCGTAGTAATAATGCTAACTACAATTCCCTTCGCATCATCATTATCATCAGCAAATAAAGGTCCACTGCTGGACATAAGCCTCCCCCAAAGATCTCCACATACAGTCAGCATGGCCTCGAGTACGGCCGTGCACTACGGGTCGTCGTATATAGGGATTCAAATGGAGGAATTTGGGCCATTTTCCACCACGCCGGCCCAATGCGGGTTGGTGGGAGCCAGAGCTTCGTTTATTAATTAGCAGGGTGTACCACGAGCAGGTGAGCTTGGGTCCTGTGAGTTGTAGTGGGAGACCCGTTACACCCCACGGAAGTGACGTTTTCACACTACTACTTGGCGGCTTTAAAAGAGTTGCGGTAGTACCTTTGCTTTTGTCAAGTGATAATTTTTTTAAGATATCCCACTTCTAGGAGGAAAAACGGGGTTACATAACCCTGATTATTATATTGTACCAGCTAAAACTCCCTCGGTTGTCCGGTTCCCGGGATCTCCTATGTAACACATCGGTGTTTCTCTACACTGTGAATAAGTACATCCAAGGGAGTGCCGTTACCGTCCCCCGAGTCTCTTCTTTGTTGCTAGCACATGATACGTTAATGTCTCGTTACCTTGGTCATTGGCTGTACACGTATGAGTGCATGTCCGTGTGTTTGTTACATATTGTTGTGTAAATAGAGACACGAATGCGTACACGAGTTGCCCCGCTGGCGGCGTTGTTGTTGTTGTGCGGCGCCGCGAACTGAACAAAACGTATGGACATTATGAACAATGGTTGTTAATTCCCTCGTACCGTTTCGCTTGTAAGGAGAATGGGTTACGCGATGTATATTTAGCGATATCAATTTAGACGAGCCCGCACAATGGGGGGGTAAGGTTGGATCCTATTAATATCCGACTGCTGAATTATTACGCTCAGTGTAACGGACGAAAAAGAATACGAACAGGATCATTGCAATATCACAACCGCGCTTATGCTGATACTCAAATTACGTTCAGTTTTAAAACGAATAAAACAATCACATTATTTACAAACCTTGTAGTAATCAAAGGATTTAATTTAACTTCAATTACATTTTTTTTAATGCACTTAATCGACGAGATGGATGGGATGTTCACCTGAAGGTACGCTTGCCTATAACAACGTGGCAGTAGTTAAGATGATATACTGCACCACATTGCGCTCGTCGCCTGCGACATATGTTAGGTTTCGTTACCCCAGTAATTACACTAGCTACAGCACCCTTTAAACCGGAACACAGTAATGTTTACACACTACTATCTAGCGACAGAAATAGGCGCTGAATACTTAAAGGGTCCCCAGCAATAAAGAATTACCACCAGTAAGTTAAAAAAGTACTAAGGGTTTTTGTTCAGTGTAAGGGGTTCCGCATAACTACTCTCGGGATCCAAGCCAACCTCATCTGCTCGTGGTGCACCCGGCTAATCAACAAACAAGGCTCTAGTTTCAGCCAACCCGCATGGGGGCAACGTGGTGGGAAATGGCCTAAATTCAATATAAATCTCTACTCGAAGTGAGAATCCTCAGGGAAGGCCTGTGTCCAGCAGTGGACGTCTATTGGCTGGTGATGATGATGATGTTATTCGGTATATCGAAAAATATCTTTTGCGAAGACAATCTGGTTTCCAGCACTAATAATAGTCAGCACGCAGGTTTGTTAACTTTTAGTCCAAGCTGAATTAAAGTACTTTATATTTTCTGAACCGTTCGTTCATCAAGTTACCAACTTAGCCAGATCACCAAATTAAACCAGATTTTAAGACTGCTTCTTCTCTCATTTACAATTGTGATGGCCTCTTAAATCCGCCGCCACTTTTCTTATACCTGTTCATTATAATAATGTGATGAAATATTAACTGCTAATTAATTTTAGTCTCAGGTTCTGTTTCATAATGAACTCCTACCTCATTACGTACTGCTTTGCTTACTTCCGCCGGATAACCTGCGTTACATAAAGCAACGTATAAATCTTTATACATGAACTTGTATACTTAACTATGTATATAACCTTATATGCTTAACTTTACCCCTTCATATTGGATGGTTATCAGTTAAAAAGAATAGTTGAGGATCGAATTGGTTTTCTCAATCTGATCGCCAAACTTCAGTTTGAAGAGGGCACCTGATGATGATGACTGGATGATGAATAGGTGAAGTCGAAAAATTTTTATAATCCATCAGGATAGAGACTTGATGGTCAATGGTATACAAATGATTCTCGTTGATGAGTTTATCTTAACATGATAAATCTGATTAATCCATGAATAGCTACAGCTCCTTTCAATGTTATTTTCTATGTAATTCAATCACGTGAGTTAAATTAACCAAAGGATAACAGCTGATCAAGGAATGAGTAACCACAACGAGGATTCTTTGATAGAAGCAATTACTTTTAATTCCTATTCAGGACTTCATCATTATGAGCTATTTGTAATAGGAGTGTGGATGACGCCGTGACTGGAGTTATTTATGGTGACCTAAAGTAATTTTGAGTATGTGACGGAAGATGAGCGTACAATGGACCGAAACGAATTGAGGGTCGTAAAAAGTTTTGGCTGCAGCAAATTTCAAATTCCACTTCGGACACTTAAACGCAGGCCGCTGCTTTATTGTTAGTGTGATAATGATCATTGTCATCATTAGACTGTCACGTGTTAATGATGCAGAGTCGTGATCGTCATTTTCGTTCGGCGTAAAGAAATCTACCGCTTCGTGCATATTCTAGCCAAAGTTTGAGATGAATGCTGTGAGGATGATGAGGACATGAATAAAAGTTTTAATAATGTTGATCTTCAAAATTTTCACATTAGCTATATTCTTTCGGATAAAATAAGAGATTTCTTTTGTTTTTAAATAGACTAACACTTCATTACGATCGCATAGGGATGTACAATTGGATTTCGGATAGGGTATGCAAACCACATCCGAAACCTCTGTGCTTATCTATACTTAAACATAAACTTACTCAAAGCATAGTTCTGTACCTTTTAAGTATTTTAAGAGATTATTGTGTAGATAAGTTTAGGGAGTCAGGCTATGCAGTTTATTTGCCGGGATATCGCACACCTCTGTGGTTACATCTGATTGTAAGTGGCCATAAAGTCATTGATGTTTAAACGCACTAGTCTAGGTAGCCTAGTGATTCTTCACATCATACCGGTAGATGAACTTACAAACGTTTAAGGGTCATCAAAAGGGAACACCGTGTAAAAAGTTACGGGTGATCTTTCATGAAAAAAGCAATAGAGAAGCGGCATTAGAAACTTCTTCATACTTCTAATAATTAGTATAAACCATCCGTTTGAGTGTCATTATTATTATTTAATTCTCCGTATAGCAAGGAATCTTTGCTAAAATATTTCATATAAATTCATACCATTATGGCATAATTGACTAAGATATTGCCTTCCATTATTATTCCATTTCCATATTCATGGGCTCAGTGAGCTATCTACGTTTCTGTTATAAAGGGCGGGATAAGAAAATATATTATATATGAATAATATGTGAATTTTGTTGCTTATAACTAACAATTCAACATCTTCATTATATTAATAATTATTAAAAAAAAATTATAAACATTTAATACAAAGACAGTTGACTGTGGTGAAGCTTCGGACTATACTATTCAAGGGTGTATAGCTTAGATCCCCACTTTGCTTATGCTATTAACAAGTATAAACCTATATCTTTCATATTTTAAAAATATCCTCTGACTGCAGGGTGAGCCATAAAATAGGTTGTTCATGTTTTATTTTATACAGACCTTTAACAATTAAGATAAAGTACACAACTAGCTTCAATCGAGATTTTGCGTCACACTTGCGAGTTCATAGAGAGTCATTATGTTGTATCATAAACTGCCACTTAAGTTGGTAAGTAATGCTTGCATAAAAATATTCAGTGGCAAGAATATCCATTGAATTAATCAACTAAAGTGCTGGAGGATCTCTCATAGCGGAGACGTTGAGATACCACCGCGGAACCTATTACTGCCGGTATGATGTAGTGGACAAATAATACTTGGAAGAGTACTGTAACTATTGAAATTATTTCTTACGTCAGCCGATGAACGTCCACTGCTGGACATAGGTCTTCCTCAAAGGTTCCCACCACGATCGGGTAGAGATTTATATTGGCCATTTCCCACCTCTCTGGCACGATGCGGGTTGGTGGCAGCCAGAGCCTCGTTTGTTGATTAGCAGAGTGCACCACGAGCAGATGAGGTTGGCTTGGAAGCTGTGAGTTATTACGTAGGTACGTTTATGTATTGCCATATAATAAATAAGTATAGAATATTACTATAAAGATAAACCGGCACATGTATTTTTACTTGCCTTATCGTCTACTTTCTTTTTCTTTCATCCAGATTTATCTCTTTATTTGTTGTGTGGAAGAGATTGAAAAAACAAAAAGTTAAAGGCTAAGAGCTTCTTTTGTGACACGGTAGTCTCTATTTCCATTCCAAGTCTCTATTTTCTTTTTTCTTGATTTTCTTCAGGTCGTCTGGCTAGCTATCGCTCTTATGTTACAAACCTTATAGTTCTGTGTTCCACCAGCCAAAATATGGAAGTGGCAGTTCCTCCACCTTATTCTTACCACTATGGTTAATTAATGTCAAGTATTAGCTTATTGTAAATACAAAAAAAGCAGATAAGAGTTTTTAAAGCAATTTAACAGCCGTAATATTTTTGTTTTAGGAATAAAGTTATTTTCGTTTTAAGTAAAGGAAGCCTGAAAGTACGCTTAGAAATGGCAGAGCGGCAGTAGCTGTGTGCAGTAGTAAAACGAACAATTTATTTATAGTTGTCGGCTGTCCGTCTGATGGTAAATAAGAGAAATCCGTAGTAGCGAGGCACGGGGCGGCGCGTGCGCACGTCGGGCATGTGTCGACGTAGAGTGTACGCTTTCCGATTTGTTTTACGTTCCATCACTTAATGTGCAGTGTGATTTCATTGTGTGCAGTGTCTGTGAGTGACTGGAACCTGTTCTTAATACTACAGGTAATTTTTAAGTGAAATTAATTCTTATAACGATGGAAATAATTTAATGCTAAAATATTTTAGATAGGTTATATCAAATTAACTTCAAATTAGGTTTTTAACCTAATACACATAAAAAAATATTTTTTTTATTACCTAATACATAATTGTATATGTTAACAAATAGGTAATCAAATTATTGGAAGCTTTAGTGTTTGTTTTTATTATTTACTCAGCTTATCTAGGACCGTTACATAGAATGCGAGCTAAGTGTTTTACACTACCTACGCAGCTCTATAATAAAAAAATACTTCGAATATAGACCGGATGTATGACTGTGTACACTAAATATTTTAACAATAGTATAAATGTTTGTAAAACTTTATTCTCTGAACAAAAGTTATGTTTCTATAGTTACTTATTAAATCGTTGAAAATGTTCATGAATTTATACCAATTTTTCAGTGAACAGAAATTAGGTAAATACACGGACACTCCGACATTAGGGTCCATGTAGCTGGTCAATTGACGGGAATAGTTATAAATCATTTTTTCTTTCTCAAGAAATCTTACGAAAGACATCCCGTGGACAGTGATAGAGTTGTGTAGGACTGTCACCAGATAAAACCCGTATGGTCTTCAGAAGTCAGTCTTTAGAAGATACTAAGGAATCCATTGTCATAATTAGGTCTTATGAAATCCTGAGCTTTTACTAGTTTACTTCTTCATTTAGATACTTGTGCTTAGTATCTAGTACCTCTGTTTATTAAAGATAAATATGAACTCCTCGATAAGACATTTGTCTTATCGAGGAGGTTTCTAGTCTCCGAATTAAACGAGATGGGTTGCTTTTAGGGGTTTTACAACTCGCATGGAGCAACCAGTCATATAATTCAAATCTGCCGCTATAACAGGATCGCTGTGTTCCCGTTCTAAATATGAGCATTTCCGTATCCATCACCAACGGCTTCAATTACTTAACACCGTGTGAAATCTAGGCCAAGTATAAGTCTATTGTATATGAAAAAAAGAACCATGACCTTATGTGAAGTATACATTATTAACGTACGCGAATATTCGAGTAGGTGGTAATAGTTTGGCGGGAGGATGCGTCAAATTGATAAGGTGGGCTCCCCTCCGCGCCGCGTGCGACCAGGATCCTATTGGCGGTCTATTTGTTAATGCGAAAGTGTGTCCTGTCAATGAGATTTACCATCAATCGAAACGTTGGCTATCGAGTTTGGCACACAACTGCTCACCATCAGTAAATATAAATAACATAGAAGAGACTGTTGCAGATCTATGTCCTTAGACAGAAAGTTTAGATGATGTTCATGTAGTTTAATTTTTAAATACTTCTATCTCCGCTGAGGTAATTGTGGAAAAGAATTTGTCCAAAAAGAAATCCTTGATTTTGAGTATTCACGCGCAAGGGCGCTGACAAATTTTAACGTTTTTGTGTTTGGATGATTTGAGTTTAATAATGGACGCTCTTTGTGAGTAGCGATGGGACGGAGCGTCCTGTTTGTAATGAAAATACTCAAACTGGATAATGTATTAAAGAAAAGATTTAATTCGTGTTAACGACGAAATTGTTTTAAATGTTAGTCGCTCGCCACAGCCTTTAACATTTCATTTTTATACAACTTTAGCATGAGCAAAAGATAAACGGCAGGCCGACGGGGCAGTAAGGTCATCGGATGGCGGCGGCATACGGGTACACGTACTGTTGGGAGGACTTTTACAAGGCGGACCGATGATCGGGTGATGGCGAGAAGTCACTCGAGGATGTGGAGATCTTTGGGGGAGGCTTTTGTCCATCAATGGACGTCTATCGGCTGATTATGATGTTGTACACGACAAGCAAAAGATTCTGATAACCTTTTATACGACAATTGGATGCTACTAAAAATCTAAACAGTCAATAATTTGTAAGGTATCTTCAGAGGATTATGTTAATTTCCAACTACTGATTCGCAATAAGTACAAATAAAGCATACGGTTTTCCCAATTTCTTCCTAAACGGGAGACCACGAGTAAACATCACGTAACGATAACAGTATTAGTTGTTAATCTTTCTTTTATTGTTTTTCTTAAAATCTATCCTTCATCACTCACTTTTGATGCTACGCTAAGGTTATTGGCTTTGAATATGTTTTAAATATTAGCATGATGCTCTATGGTTAGAGCACAATCATATAATCTTCTTTTTAAAGTGCCTCTCTAACTAGTGAAGGTTGGCGACCAGCGTGGTACAGTCCTTACTGTATCTGATTCGGCGGAACAATTCGGACGGAGCAGGTATGCCAGTCTATTCCCTGATAATCCAATTCCAATAATATAATATCCACTTTTAATATTATGTATAAGGAGTATCCGTGTTCATGGGCTTTAATTAGATTTGTTTCGCGCTAGTCCGCTAGGGACGTCTGTGCTAATGGCATGTCCGAATTAGCATTTCACTTTTGAGGAGCAATATCAAAGGGAAACAAACATCGTGTTTACGAACCCACCAGCTCGCTACGTAACGAAAATGTTTCTAGTTCGAGTGTAGAAGAAAAATTGCCGGGAGCGCAGTTTCGTGCATCAAAGAAACTCTTCATAAATATTAACTATCGCCACGTTGCTGTGATTCCCCGAATGAAGATCCCAAGTAATGTAGGCGCTGGATAAAATTTGTATTGAGAGGCACTAACGCGAGTTATGAAGTTTCCTCATCTATAATATGACGCAGATGTGAAGTGTCCGGAGCAGAGTTGAATTGCTTTAACTGCGATTATTTTTTTAACTACAGAGAAATCAATGATACCAGCAGACGTTCATCTAATGATGAAGAAAAACAGTTTTCGCTTGACGGCAGAAATAGCAGCTGGATTGGTAACTATCAAGACATTCTCTGTCAATAGAATCCTACAAGAAAGGGACGGTTTTAAAATGGAGTTTCAAAAAATACTTAACCTGATACAAAAAGAAAAGAACTTTGGATGGGGACAAATTGTTTTCGAAGTGTCCGACATCGTTTTATCCTTTTGGTCCGGACAGCGCATAGGCTCCACGTACGCGGAGGTCCATCTGTCACGGGTGGAGGCTCCGTTACAAATATATTGGACGTTCGGACATCAATCATTCGTTTAGGCCGCTGCGCGTTTCCGGAGCTGTTTCCAGGGCATTATTGTTATTAATTGGGAACAACACGAATTCAGATCGGGAAAACATTTATATACTATAAACATGTAGGATATACTGGTGACAGGTCTCTGTGGCCGGAGACCGTCTGGGTAGGTACCACCAAAGCTCCTGTTGCAGCCGACAAATAGTGCGCAAACATTACTGTGTTCCGGTTGGAAGGGCGCTGTAGTGTAATTACTGCGGTTACGAGACTCAATACGTTATGTCTCAAGCGACGAGCGCGTGGTGCTATAAATACCATCTTGACTAACAGCGCTACTTTGTAAGGGGGAGTGGTATCGCTTACCATCACGTGAACGTCACGCTAGTTTCGTCGCATAATAGAAAAAAAAAGACATAAACAGCCATCTTTACATCTTCATTACTTGAAACTCTTTGATCGTGTCAAGACCATAACCTTGTTTAGTATGTTACTGGATGTTGAAAAGTAGTAATTTTTAAAACTTATCGATATCTTGACAATATTTTCTTTTACCGGAAGTTCAAGCTGAACAGATATAGAACCTCGAACTATCGCATCATCATTGACCACTACAGCGATGATACGCTGAACTAGTGTCTACTTCGGATTCTTCAGTACCATCTTCTTACTGAATGTTTTTGGGTAATATGTTATAAACAATCTATCACTTTAGGCTTCTCATTGCAATTTTGGATTCATCTGTATCTAAATTTTACCAATGATCGTTCACATCTTCACATATCCTAAATATGGTGTTTTTATTAATTTCATGTACACGTTTCCAATATATAATGACCTAGGTTTTTCTGTTGTTTACCAACTAACTGTATCAACAGTGTTCTCCGCTATCATATCAGTAAGTCCATTCACTACTAGCATAGTGATTTTATTTCTAGTCTTATCTTCAATTCAATTCATCATGAATACCTGATGGAATTTTAGTGACGTACCAACAAGAA
This sequence comes from Ornithoptera alexandrae, assembly GCA_029030555.1. Lineage (NCBI taxonomy): Eukaryota > Metazoa > Arthropoda > Insecta > Lepidoptera > Papilionidae > Ornithoptera > Ornithoptera alexandrae. The sequence goes on from JARDVY010000298.1 coordinate 9,865,338, forward strand.
CACAGACCGACCTTTGTGTATATTGTATAATAGGCAATAAGCATATTTTTATGGTATTCTTCTGAGATTTATGCGGGTAACAATAAACTATACATGATTCATACCTTTATTGAAATATTTAAATAGATATACATGTAATTGTATTCTGGATCAAAAAAATACTGCTTTGTGCGGTGATTTCCACCGAAAGAAGATCATATTCAATAGAGGAAGAAACCGCGATGATGGTGTTCATGATGACAATGATAACTTAATTTGATTAATCAACAACGCGTAATTGTTTATTTATAGATATGTAATTAGACTTATCATTATAATCATCTACATTCACGTTCAGTGCTGAACATAGGCCTCATTAAAGATCACTACATTCCACAGAGGATTTGGGACTTATCCACGTAGGTCTAATGCGGGTCGGTGGGAGCCAGAGCCTCGTTTGTTGATTAGCAGGGTGCACCACGAGCAGGTTGGCTTGGGTCCCGTGAGTGGTTGTACTGGAACACTTACACACCTGTGTAATATGTCTACTCATTATAAATTATATGATTTTTCACGTCTCTAGTTAGTTATAAGGATATTGAAGTATAATGAAATATCCTCAGGTGGTAGGTGACGGTCACCGGCTACACAGGGTTACCAGTGATTAAATTATCAAATTACTAGCTCATAATGAACTATCCGGCTAATTTGAACGTGCGAGCATTAAGACCGCTTATTAGGCTGCGCAGCGTTTAGCAGTTTGTAATTGAATTCTACTGTAGTGTTAATTGGCTGATCGCAGTTGTCACATACGAAACGTGCGTTAGTTGTTTTGTAACAAACTACACATAGGTTTGCTATGTGGTGAATACATTTTTGGTGTGTAAGGTGTCCCGCACAACTCACGGGACCCGAGTCAACCTCACCTGCTCGACAAATGAGGTTATGGCTCCCACCGACTCGCATTAGGCCAGCGTGGTGAAAAATGGCCCATATAAATCTCTACCCGATCAAGGTGGGAATCCTTGAGTGAGGCCTGTATCCAGCAGTGGACGTCTATCGGCTGATGTGAGAAATAATTTCAGTAGTTACAGTACTCTTCCAACTAAATAAGTGTTGTATGCGGGTAGGGACTCTTATAGGTCCTGAGTCTTGAGTCCCTACCCGATCGATGTGGGCATCTTTGGGCGAGACCTGATGATGATGCATACATAGTTAACCAAGGTGGCGATTGTAAGCTATCTGTATTTGCTAATAATATGTTTATCCCGTATCAGTACAAGTGTTCACTCCTACTTATCACAGGTCAAATTTATTCCAGTAAAAGGTTGTCAGACTTTACTGGCTGTAGGTCTCTGTTGCCCGAAACCGTCTAGTTATGTACCAGCACCGCAGCGCCTATTACAGCCGACGAACAGTAGTGTGCAATCATTACTGTGTTCCTGTTTAATGGGTGCTGTACCTAATGTCATTACTAGGTTAGCGAGACTTAACATCTTATGTCTCAAGGTAACGAGCACAATGTGGTGCAGTGTATACCGTTCTAAATAGCGCCACGTTATGGGCAGGCGTATCTCTTACCATCAGATGAATGCCCTGCCCGTTTCGTCGCACAGTGGAATAAAAAAAGGGAAAGAAGAAAAAGAATTGGCGTTTGATAAAGCTGGCTTATGAGAATAGTATCTATCACCTTTAAAAATTGGTAAACGTTTATACGACCAATCGATGTGGAGATCTTTGGGGGAGGCCTATGTCCAGTTGTGGATGTCTATCGGCTGATGATAATGAAACGTTTATAATCACTTCCTATTTCATTTTGTGTCCTTTTTAAGTAATTATTTCATTCACTTCATATTCGCTTAAATATTTCGAGTACCACTGTTAACAATTGTAGTTTTGTGAAATTTTGGTAAAAACTTAGTGGATGTCTGAACCAACAACAGAGATGGCATCTCCTTGTGGTACGCCTGTAATATAGAGGACTTGTAAGAATAATTACGTTAGCTAAAGCATCCTTCAAATCGAAACAGTATAATTTGGGTACTACTTCTTTGTAGCAAAAAATTGCTGCAGTGGCTCTCGTCAGTCGCGAGCAAGAGAACTCTTTAGTTTCCAGACGAACCGAATTATGTTAATTACCCGTAATTTAGAAAAGTAATAAAAGAACCATACGATAAATATTCTAAGCATAAGTATAATATACAAGAGTGTATTCTAAACATTCAGATTCGCATATGTTTGCCAATTGATGTTAGTGTTGGCGTAACGAGCTTGCATCTGACCCCGTATACATCTTATTGCACCAATTATGGCTGATGGATCGCTGACGTCCTCGGAATCATTTTACCGATGAATTAGGGTAGTTTCTATTTATCATGCTACCATCGCTTTCATAAGCTCAATTCAACGTTAAAGTTAATGTACTCGGAAATGTAAAGTAATAATTTGAGAAGAAATATGTCACGAAATCCAGCCACAAAATATTAGTACTAGTATCTTTTCTATAAATATATTAATTCAGCCAATACAACACTTTGTACACTCTTACTCTTACTCTTAATGCTCGCCAGCCGAAACACAATCCTCCATTCTCCTCCCGCCGAGTAATACCAATCACTTTACCGGATATCAATTCTTCTACTTCACAATTGACAAAATCATTCTACTAGCATTTTTTACATAAAATATTGTTTAAATGTTCTTAAAATTTACAAGCATATTGTTTAAGTAGGTTTATATTTTAATAGAAGATTTGATTTATTAAAGTAATTATAAGGCGATATAAACGTTAGATGACAATAGACAAATGCACAACTCAAATGTTGTACATCTTAATAGTCGATATTGTTACATATACTAACACTCGTTAAATTATATACCAATTTAAATATTTTCGAAACTATTACTCAACCTTATATATCTAGATTTATATTGTAATAGATTTGATTTAGTAAAGTAATTATAAGACAATATAAACGTTAGATGACAATAGACAAATGCACAACTCAAATGTTGTACATCTTAATAGTCGATATTGTTACATATACTAACACTCGTTAAATTATATACCAATTTAAATATTTTCGAAACTATTACTCAACTTTATATATCTAGATTTATATTGTAATAGATTTGATTTAGTAAAGTAATTATAAGGCGATATAAACGTTAGATGACAATAGACAAATGCACAACTCAAGTGTTGTGCATCTTAATAATCCATATTGTTACATATACTAACACTCATTAAATTATATATCAATTTAAATATTTTCGAAAATATTACTCAACCTTATATATCTAGATTTATATTGTAATAGATTTGATTTATTAAAGTAATTATAAGACAATATAAACGTTAGATGACAATAGACAAATGCACAACTCAAATGTTGTACATCTTAATAGTCGATATTGTTACATATACTAACACTCGTTAAATTATATACCAATTTAAATATTTTCGAAACTATTACTTAACCTTATATATCTAGATTTATATTGTAATAGATTTGATTTAGTAAAGTAATTATAAGACAATATAAACGTTAGATGACAATAGACAAATGCACAACTCAAATGTTGTACATCTTAATAGTCGATATTGTTACATATACTAACACTCGTTAAAATATATACCAATTTAAATATTTTCGAAACTATTACTTAACCTTATATATCTAGATTTATATTGTAATAGATTTGATTTAGTAAAGTAATTATAAGACAATATAAACGTTAGATGACAATAGTCAAATGCACAACTCAAGTGTTGTACATCTTAATAGTCGATATTGTTACATATACTAACACTCGTTAAATTATATACCAATTTAAATATTTTCGAAACTATTACTTAACCTTATATATCTAGATTTATATTGTAATAGATTTGATTTAGTAAAGTAATTATAAGACAATATAAACGTTAGATGACAATAGTCAAATGCACAACTCAAGTGTTGTACATCTTAATAGTCGATATTGTTACATATACTAACACTCGTTAAATTATATACCAATTTAAATATTTTCGAAACTATTACTTAACCTTATATATCTAGATTTATATTGTAATAGATTTGATTTAGTAAAGTAATTATAAGACAATATAAACGTTAGATGACAATAGTCAAATGCACAACTCAAATGTTGTACATCTTAATAGTCGATATTGTTACATATACTAACACTCGTTAAATTATATACCAATTTAAATATTTTCGAAACTATTACTCAACCTTATATATCTAGATTTATATTGTAATAGATTTGATTTAGTAAAGTAATTATAAGACAATATAAACGTTAGATGACAATAGTCAAATGCACAACTCAAATGTTGTACATCTTAATAGTCGATATTGTTACATATACTAACACTCGTTAAATTATATACCAATTTAAATATTTTCGAAACTATTACTTAACCTTATATATCTAGATTTATATTGTAATAGATTTGATTTAGTAAAGTAATTATAAGACAATATAAACGTTAGATGACAATAGTCAAATGCACAACTCAAATGTTGTACATCTTAATAGTCGATATTGTTACATATACTAACACTCGTTAAATTATATACCAATTTAAATATTTTCGAAACTATTACTTAACCTTATATATCTAGATTTATATTGTAATAGATTTGATTTAGTAAAGTAATTATAAGACAATATAAACGTTAGATGACAATAGTCAAATGCACAACTCAAGTGTTGTACATCTTAATAGTCGATATTGTTACATATACTAACACTCGTTAAATTATATACCAATTTAAATATTTTCGAAACTATTACTTAACCTTATATATCTAGATTTATATTGTAATAGATTTGATTTAGTAAAGTAATTATAAGACAATATAAACGTTAGATGACAATAGTCAAATGCACAACTCAAGTGTTGTACATCTTAATAGTCGATATTGTTACATATACTAACACTCGTTAAATTATATACCAATTTAAATATTTTCGAAACTATTACTCAACCTTATATGTCTAGATTTATATTGTAATAGATTTGATTTAGTAAAGTAATTATAAGACAATATAAACGTTAGATGACAATAGTCAAATGCACAACTCAAATGTTGTACATCTTAATAGTCGATATTGTTACATATACTAACACTCGTTAAATTATATACCAATTTAAATATTTTCGAAACTATTACTTAACCTTATATATCTAGATTTATATTGTAATAGATTTGATTTAGTAAAGTAATTATAAGACAATATAAACGTTAGATGACAATAGACAAATGCACAACTCAAATGTTGTACATCTTAATAGTCGATATTGTTACATATACTAACACTCGTTAAATTATATACCAATTTAAATATTTTCGAAACTATTACTCAACCTTATATGTCTAGATTTATATTGTAATAGATTTGATTTAGTAAAGTAATTATAAGACAATATAAACGTTAGATGACAATAGTCAAATGCACAACTCAAATGTTGTACATCTTAATAGTCGATATTGTTACATATACTAACACTCGTTAAATTATATACCAATTTAAATATTTTCGAAACTATTACTTAACCTTATATATCTAGATTTATATTGTAATAGATTTGATTTAGTAAAGTAATTATAAGACAATATAAACGTTAGATGACAATAGTCAAATGCACAACTCAAGTGTTGTACATCTTAATAGTCGATATTGTTACATATACTAACACTCGTTAAATTATATACCAATTTAAATATTTTCGAAACTATTACTCAACCTTATATGTCTAGATTTATATTGTAATAGATTTGATTTAGTAAAGTAATTATAAGACAATATAAACGTTAGATGACAATAGACAAATGCACAACTCAAATGTTGTACATTTTAATAGTCGATATTGTTACATATACATAAATTACTTTTTTAAGATTTTATAATTGTTGAAACCATTACACAAATTTTTACCACAAGCGATAATAGGATAAAATAATTAACTAGACTATACATATCTAACAGGAAACCTTAACAATTGGTGCTGCGGGGTACTAGTCTGCAAAACCACCCTGGAACTAAAGCAGGGACATTCCTATTATAAACAAAATGATTAGTCGTTGCGATTCACAAAAAAATGACTCATAAAACTGATAATCTAAGTTACTATTAGATAGTAAGACCACACATAATATCTGTGTATACAATATGTATATGAAACCTTAACACTAAGTGAGATGGTGATTAGGTACTAAATAATTTGTCCTTGAACGTCAACTACTTTATAATAGTCCCGATGCAGTATTTGTGAAACGGCAAGTAATATTAAGCACGGTGGCCATGTCACAAGGACCGGCTAAGCTTGGCCAAGTGAAGCAGACAAACGAAAACCGTCGATTAGCATACGAAAAGAATTCTTTTGTGCCGACACAGTTTCTCTAATGTCGCACAGAAAAAGTTTCATCGCAGTTATAAACGTGCGGACGTGTAAACAATGACGCGCGGATACAATACGCTTGACGACTGGTCATCTGCTCGGGCACTGTTTGCATAACTCGCGTTTTGTTTTATTGAGGTAAATAGTTTGTTATGTTATATAAGAAATGTTTCTTTCTCTTATGTAATATTTGTTGCTGCGCCGGCTACTGGAGTGAAGTTGGCACGGTATACAAATAGTCCATATACACTGATCACACAGTGTAGAGAGGCACCGGTGCGTTCTATAAGAGATCCCGGAGTCTCTCCGAATGCACTGATGTCTGCACCGAGGAGGTTTTAGTGATTAAAAATCTCACATAACCCTAATTTCCCCCCGAAAGCAGGGCATCTTTTCCCGCCCGGCCAAAACAAAAACAATGGTGACTGTTGCCGGAGACCTTCCAGGGAGGTACCACCGTAGTGTCTATTTCTGGATATTGGTCTTGTGCCCAGTGTCATCATTAGGCTATCGAGACCTAACGTCTTATAATAAGAATTATGGTGAGAATAAAAAAAATATTTGGTTCAACTCAAAATTAATAACCAGCACATGTAATTGGAGTCATCATGTAAGCAAACAGATGCTTGTGCCCGGAGACCCCGCTCTTCACAATAGTCTATTAATACTATATAAACCAAAACACATTAACAAAAATATATAACACTCATATATATGTGAATATACACATGTATATAAGGGGGTTGTATGTGTGAATGATTCTGAATGTACATATTTGATATTGAGTATTGTGTTTGCGGAAAGTTCGGACAGGCCTGTATCACTATAATTAATCAATTTCTATAAGAATTTCTGTTTGTTCGTATATAAGTTTACTTATCCAATTAATTAACGCTTTTATGCGTGTAAAACTATTTTTATTGTATATATCTATATTTTTTTAAAGATAATCACAACGAAAGTTATATTGTATAGAAGCCATCATTAGTGATAGGGATGTGGACTTTTTTTTTTATTCTTTCATTTTTTTTTAAATCTTGGGGAAAATGGAATTGTTTAATTGTCTCACGTCTCAGGCGACGAGCGTAGTGTTGTTGTTTGTACCACCCTAACAAGCGCCACGGTGTTGTGGACACGAGTATCACTTACCATGAAAGAAACGTCTCATCGCTTCGTAAAATGAAAAATAGATAACAATTCTTCATCTTCTTCTACTATCGACTTCCTCTGATAGACTTTAAATAATAATTAAAAGTTGGTCAATATAAGGGAGTCGAAATCAGATTATCATTAAAATCCATTATATTAATTTATCGAATAATATAGTTGGTAGCTTAAGTTATAATATATGCAGGAAAATAAGCTGATATATTTAAATATATTATAATTATTAAAAATAAATAATATATATTAAAAATAATATAAAAAAACTAATAATTTATAAACCTGCATTTGCAACTGTTGTCACTAATTACCCCCGTTTGTAACGTCAAACATTTCATTCGCGATCCCTGAAGCGCTTTACGCTCACTACTCCGAGAAATAAGGAAATAATTGCGAAAAGAAATTTTTCTTTTTCTCTCCTTGTTAATTCCGCTAACAGTGTTTTTCATGAAACAATTAATAAGTCACAACTGAAGTCTTTCTTACGAGGAGCCATAAATGAAAATGAATTTATAAATTATATGAACAATATATTTTTTGACATCGCGTTCGTTACGGGAACTAATAAAGGTAGCAAAGTACTGAATTTTTAAAAACTTTATTTTTTTATTATTTTGTGTATATTTCGTAAAATTATTAAGGTACCCAATAACCACTGAATCAAAAATTTGGCAGAAGTCAAGATATCCTAAACTACTTATGGAATTATATAACGAGCGTCACATAAAATCGAAATTAGAATCCTGTTCTAAGTTACATGACACCTGGTAGACAGCGGAAGAAAGTTTAAGAAAGCGGAAGAAGCGGAGCTGGAAGTATCAAGAGGGCACTTAATGATGATGTTGATGACTAAGTAACACAGTAGTTCTTCATAGCGTTCAATGAGGGTATGTTAAAAGAAAAAAGTATTTTTTTTAAAGCAAGCATTCATAAGGAATTGCCATGACAAACATTGTAACAGGGAGCTTTAAGTAATTCTGAAATAGCTTCGCCTTTATTTCAAAAAGATGTACAAACATCTCATTAGGGATGAGATTTAAAAGTGAATACACGTTTGTCATCAAGTCAGAATGAGGCAAAATATATCGTGGAGACGTGTCTCTGTGTGCACCTGCTTCAGCTGCTGCACAGGAAAATGGTCTCAATGCTGTTGCAGTTAAAAATGATTAGAATGAAGAATGCGCTTCGGCAGACGCTACACAAGCGTTTGAAGTGGGCTCCTTTGATGTAAGTGACAAGGTATAAACTGTAGATTATCAGGCCGGGTTAGTACCCCTGCCCGTGGTCGGCAATGATGCAGTGCACATTGTTGGTATTACTGTGTTGCTAATTATAGTAACGATTTCTGTTGGTAAGGTTAACGAAGTGAGAATAGACGAGGGTGCCTATTTTGAAACAGTTATGTGAGAAATACGAAATATGTTTGAATATGATGGATCGTCTGCTCCATTTATAACTTTAATTAGTTTTTTCTTTAATGAAGTGTCCATTTCAGGTCGTCTAATTGACAACATATAATAATAAATGATGGATTATTCTCAAGGTTTATACAACTATTTGTGTTGAAAATAATACTTCGTCTGAAAGTAATGAAATAACCACATGTGAAGAAATTTTTTTTGGGTTAGGTTTATCTAGAAATGTTACTGAAAATTTATCTAATTAGTATAAATCTGTATAAATGATAATCACTAGATGAAAGCTATGGATTTTAATAAAAATAAAATTATTATCCCATTTAGAAATTGGCAAAACAATTGAGTCTGATGAATCCCAGAAATTACTAAATTGTCGATTGTCAATTTTTTTGTTTCCGTAAATTCTCGGGCATGCCTCTGTCCTGAAGTGTTATATGCGGCTTGTATATTTCACGCTAACGACCATATGAAACAAATAAAAGTCACATGTGTCTCTAAACACTTCCAGCGAGTCCCGCAGGATCGCACCGAGCCGGTGATTATCTTTTTCTCTTGTCCCGCTTTACGGCTCGCCGCAGTTACAACGAGCCACCCATAAAGTTGTGTTTATTTTAAATACGGTCACCAGCGGCGGCGTCTCCTTTATTGCCATCGACCATTTCCTTTTCTCGATCTATAACAATTCCCAGAATACCGGTCGTGTGTCGGGACGATTTAAATACGGAGGGAGTCACTGGCGCCGCAGCAATTAGGCGCTGATGACGACGCTGCCGAACGGAATGCCCGTCCGTGTCACAGCAGAGAAATGCAACTAATTTCATCAAATCGCACCCCCTTTGTTGTTAAATTCGCTTATTAATTACAACTGACAGTTATGTATACCGGCTGTCTGTTAACACGCTAAAGGATAACATCGAAAGCGTTTCAGATCCGTGTGAATAATACATTCCAGTTACAACACAGGGTATGTTCAAGTGAAATACTAAATTATTATTGTTATTAACAATTGACCGTTCTACAATAGAAGGGTTAGTATTTGGTACGATTATAATTTTGGGGTAATGTTGATCATATTTCAAATGTAAGGCGGCACACAAAATGTATAATCATTAAGCAAAGCAAAATCACATCAGCTTACAACGCGTCCCTTACTGAAAAAAATTCAAAAGTACTTTACACTTATAATACTTTAAAATACGTGATAAAATTGGTAAAACTCGCCATTTATTTTGAAACACTGGAAAAATAATAAATTTTTTTATGTTATTTCAGTCAAGGGTGTGTAGTCCCTATTTTAAAATTCTGTCGATAAAAATACTTTCTATGATCACCCCAAAGAATTTGGGAGTCAATACGTTAAAATTTCATAATTCATCACGAATTTTGAAGTGTTGTAACCCTCACTGAGAAAGTTAATTTAAGGCGCGGTTATATCCGTACAGTTAATTATGATAGAGATCTTAACTGTCAACCATAAACCGGGAGCTGACAATACGCCCTCATGATGCGTATCGCGAACGACAGGAGATCAGCGACAAATCGTGGCATAGCGGTAACCTTTCCTTGATGACAACGATAAGACTTGGGGGAGAGAGACGGGGTGACCCCAACAGGGTGGCAATCGTAAAAACATAAATAGTTCAAAAGTCAACTATAAATAGTGACTAAAAATATTGCAATGTTTTTTTTTAATATTCATAACTTTAACTTCTAACAAAAAAAAATCGAGAATCAGGAAACAAGGGTTCAACAGAAGTTATGAGCAGATGCAAAATCAGTGTTTCCTATTGTACTGAAGTTAAGAGATAGAGCAGAGGAGATTTTCAAACAATAGGCATCCAGAAGCATCACGAAAACAGCACTAGTTTAAATGTTATGCATGGTCATACTTAAATAAAGGAAAAAAAAAGCTACGGCATTAAAAACGGCAGATTTTTGTCGCTAGTAAAACAGAGACAGCGAAGAAAAAAATATAAGGTACTCGTAGAAATGTGAACTGGTAAATATACATCACCTGGTTAAAGAAGGGGTTCGCACAGTGAAAATTAAGTTCATTTTTTCACTGGTACAAACGGGTAAGACGAAAGGGGTGTGTATAAAAATAGTTTGTTAATTACACAGGTAACTCGCTGGAGTTAATTAAACACAACAAGCGGCACTCGCGGTGCAAAGGAGATGGGGGTGGGGGGCGCAAAAAATATTCAGTTCCCAACTAATTGTTAGAGTACACTAGTTTTTAGATTTTACTATGTAACCACTGCATATACGTAGAGCTACGAAGTTCTATAGACACGGCATTAATTTTTTTATCATCTGCTTCGCCGGGGTTGAAGTAACTTTGACAATATCATCTATGATGAACAGGATAGACTATACGAGTAGGATTTAAATAAAAGCCACGCTTAAAGTTCTTTTAGGATACGCAGAGGGTAAAATACTATGACAGACCCTCCCAGGAACTGATTTAGGCAATTCTCACTATCCTCGCAGATAAAATCAAAATTTTCAAGTACATCCAGACATAGTCCTCTTGAGAGTCGCTGTGAGGCCATTAAGGTATCCTAATCGCCGTCTATTTCTGAAGCCCTGTTAAAAGAGGGAGCTGAATTTATTAAAGAGACATTGAGGGCAACGTTGTATTGTGTTAACTTACTAACATCTTGATGTTATGGCAAGGATGTGAATATATTCTTCTTCATCATCATTGTCATTAGTCGATAGACGTGCACTGTTGGACATAGGCCTCCCCCAAACATCACATCAATCGTTCCCGCGTTGCTGGCTTACAGTGGGTTCCCGCGATTCTGACCAGATCGTCGGTCCACCTTGTAGCAGACCTCCCAACACTGCGTCTACCGGTACTATATTCTTACCGAGTATCTCATTTTTGTGGGCAAGTTTTGTAATTTCACGAACGTTGCTTGTATATAAAAAAAAAATTGTTACAATAGATACAGTGAAAGCAGATACTAGATAAGTTGAAGCACTCGCCGAATTTTCGCTGCAGTGTATAATTTTAACTGGTCCGCCAAGCTCCGCAGCCACCGCCTCCGACACGTCGGCTGTCGTAATTATGTCGTCCTTTGTTAGGGAAGCAGGCTGGATGGCAATTCCGCAAACAATTGTTGCGCTGGAACGCTAGACCGGTGACTGCGTCTGAATTAGAATTTGAAAAGCCTGAATTGTGCAACACGGTTTCACTTGTATTTAATTATAAACGTTTTGCTGCATTTCATTTGCAACCAAACGCGACACTCCGCGATCCCTTTGTCTACGGTATGATATTTGTTATGTTTTTATGTACATATAGTTTTTTATCTTATTATATTGATATCATTATAAGATAATGATATACAACCACCGATCCGCATTGGACCAGCGTGGTGGTAAATGGCCCAAGTCCTCCCATAAGAACCCGTACAAACGGCCCTTGGTTCTCCGCCGAGGCGGGCAGCGCTGGATCTATCGATTGGAGGATCTTTGGGGGAGGCCTATGTCCAGCAGCGCATATGATGACGATAATGAGATAATGCAGAATTTTCCTCCGATTAAAAAAAAAGTGAAACGGGGTAATTATCTGAAAGATTTAAATTCACAGAAATTGTATCGGAACAGCAAATTACTATTGACTATATATATGATTAACTGTTCCTCGGTCGCTTTGCTGGTCGTAATGTACAAGTAGATTTGAAATTTGTCAGAAATATTCCTTGGGAGCAACCGCTACCGCAAATTACTTTCTATAGCCACCGTTACTATAGCAACCGCAGAAATGACACGAAATGAAAATATTTATAAAAGTTAATTAGAAAAAAATTTATGAATGTTCTATGTAATTCAAAAAGTATTCTACGAATACAAATCATTCCGCGTCGTCTGCACATGTTCCCATCTCGATACGTTCACTAGTTTTCACGTGATTGGCGAACAACCAAAATCCATTTACATCATATATATATATATAGATATATGCGGAAATAAGTGCACATTAATTATTATGCGATGATGCCATCAGAATTGCCTCAACAAGTGATTGCTTTTGTAAATATTAAATTTATGTAATATTTACCTCCCCTATTCTCTCCCCACAAATAAAACTGACCAAATATTCAAACACAAACAGGAATAATTCATTTACACAACACACTAATTTGCGGTCCCTTGGACCGGTTAACTTCATTAAACGGCTGTGGACGAAACTCGTTTAATTTTAATACTTTCATTAGACGAACTAAGGTTAATTGAATCGGTTGATTAAAATTTTGAAGGCAGAGGAAGCGGCGCATCCGCGGGGGACGCCGATTATTATTAGACGAGCGGAAACGTGTCGTGGGGAGTGTGACCGAAATGTAATGAACCCACGTCGGCGGGCCCAGGGCGCGTACGCAACGCACCACGCGCCGTCACTTAGGCCGTCTGCACACTGCAACGCACCACATGTTTGTGGACACCGGAAATAAGTATTCCGATTACTTAGGTGAAATCAACTTCCAAGGAAATGTCAGTTTGTTTCACAATGACACTGTTTATTTTCAAATACATTATCAACCGGAAGACGCTTATTGTCGAGATGATGTCCCACGTCTTATATATCTAAAAAATATATCTAAAAAAAAACCTAGATTTTTTTTTTGATGATGTTTGCGCTGCTAGATTTATTAACAACTATTGCAGCTTCATCGGAATCAGGGCTCGTGGATCAGATATTCGCGAGCCCAAATAAAGAAAATAAAATTAAAATTAAACAAATGATAATTAAAATAAAACTTTAAACAAACACAAAACTAAATATTTACATACTTGTTACGGACCCCTAATGTTAAACCTGCCGAGTTGCTTCTATTCCCACTCACACGGGTCTACCTGCGACTCCTTATCAGCATTTAGCGGAAAGTAACAAGACACCAAGACCGTTGGAGACCCCACGTCCCACCGGATGGCGAGCGAATAACCAACAGTCGACGATCCAACATCCAGTTGCATTGACTTAATTTAGTTTGTAATTAAATTTCTAATAAATAGTTAATATAATTTATTTTTGCAACCTCCGGATGGAGCCTACGTAATTTACTCGTATACATGTAAGATAAACTTGTATATAGAAGGGGGAGGAGAAAAGTGAGATAGTGTTGAATGGGGAAGGGTTGAAAAGGTGGATAGTGTTATAGGGGGAGAGATAAGGGGGTGGTAAATGAATATATACCCAGCTATATATACACTTTATCATATAGGATGTATAGCCAACGAGAAAGTGATCTCTCTCTCTCTCTCTTTCTTCCGAGTTTATCGTAATATTATAATCAGGTATTCGTTTACCCATACGAATATCACCCGCTAGTCATAGTGTTTGCATTTACATTACCTAATTATTATCGTTACCTTAACCACATGAATAATTCTAGACTTAATATAGAAGATATCATCATCAGCCGATAGACGTCCACTGTAGTATATAGAAGATATCCTCCTAATTATTTAATGAGTATGTACAATATATTTTCGTTACTAATGTATAGGAAAACTTAACATAAAATTGCACAGATATATACTTTATGTTTGTATATTGTATAATTTGTTTTTTTTTCTTTATGGAACAGCGAAAATGTATTCTTGCTTACTAGAAGATCTCAATCTTCTTTTATTAGACTAGCATGGAATGAAATAATTAGAATAGAATAAATTATTTCATGTATCCGTTAGTCTATCTAAAATGCTTCGATTAGGTAGAGAATGTTCAGCGTGTGCGATCACCCTTATTCGAGGGAAGGTAGTAGACGTAGTAGAGCTCCGCATGTGTTGATGAAGGTCTAAATAATTTAGTGAGCGTGAAACTTTTAGTGACACGAATGCTGTGTTCCAATAACACTGCGAATTTGGAAAATAGTTTGGAAACCATATTTCAAATATTCAGTTTATACTGAAAGAAAAATTTTATATAGGAAACTAGTTTTTCTTATCTTTTAAACTTTACTCACATATATTATTTATATCGAATTTTTTTGTTTTTCAATTCCCATAACACAGCTTTTAACCACTTGCATTGTAACAGACGTCCCAGACTCGATTCAGAGTCTACGTGTGGTGGAGGTTGGTAGCCTAGCTAGCCGCTACTGTCCTCATCATGCTCCATTTCAGACGTAGCACGGTACAATATAATGATTTCCTATTAAGATTCATATTAATAATGTTTTGAGATAGCACATTTGACCGCTTAAGGTTTCACTGTTATTTAGCGCCATCATTATGCTAATTAAAAGATTTTTTTTAAATAAATCCTTCAACTATATAAAATACGTCTGTTCGTATAAACGTACGTCACTAATATGTTAATGACTATGATAACTTAATTATAAAATCCACGTCATTCCGTGCTTATAATAAACAGATGATAAAATTACTTATTTTCAGATTTCCGGTCACAGACAAACTTTTCACCGCGGCTGAATACTAAATAATATATAAAAAAAAGCAACAAGAAGCCTGGAGCGATTCCAAAACGTTATGACACTTTGGATCGTGGGTAATAATAGAATGATATTTTCGTGGTGGCTATGAGGAAATAGCGAAAATACGTGAGGCCGGAGTAAATGAAAATAAATCATACGGAATAGAAGTCGACATCAATGTGGCCCAAATGGGGTGGAATATTTGAAACGAACGGGATCGATGGGGCTGTGACACCGGCGGCTCGGACCTCGCGCCCGCGATGGCGGGGATGGATTTATGTGTTCTGGTGACCTTGGTGCTTGTGCTCACGTTGATAGGTACCAGCTTGGAGATCATCGAATCCAGTGAGTATTTTTTTTTTCTATTCGCCTAAGCGACAAAATGAGACGTTCAGTTGATGGTAAGTTACAACCCTGTCCATAATAAAGCGCTAATAGGATGATATACACTATACCACATTACCGCCATGAAATATAACATGTCAAATCTCGTTACCCTGGTAATTTCACAACACCCTAAAGTTTGCACAGTACTATTTATCGGCAGGAATAGGAGCTGCGCCAAGACGTATCTATACGGTCTCCGGGAACAGAGATCTACCACCAGTAGGTTATCTATTTCAAACTTAAACACTAAATAAATGTTTTATTTCTTATTTTTACTTTTTTTTTTTTTGTCTTTATTATTTTAGGGGTTTTCAGCCTATCAAGGCTATGCCAACCCCATCGTAACCTAAGCACCTTTTATCTAATTATTACAATTAACTAACATATACTAAATACACAAATACCGATTACTTCTAACTACATTAAATTAACAAAATGTGCTTATAGATAATTCTCG
This sequence comes from Ornithoptera alexandrae, assembly GCA_029030555.1. NCBI lineage: Eukaryota > Metazoa > Arthropoda > Insecta > Lepidoptera > Papilionidae > Ornithoptera > Ornithoptera alexandrae. Next base: position 9,881,604 of record JARDVY010000298.1, read on the forward strand.
CGGCTACTGATGTTGGTGCAAATAAAATACATTGACTTGTGCCGACGCTTCTGATGTCAATTTGCAAATTCTCCAACAACGTTTTTCTCAGCGGTCTAGTCCGGACACATTCCGTCAATATATGATATACATCTTCTATTCTTTGGCACAAATAACAGTTGGGGGAATCTGTAATTTCCATTAAATATTTGAAGTTGTTGAGCGGCATATGTCCGGAACGTAACCTGAAAGCAACTACAAGTAACTCTCTACTTATACTGCTGTTGGCAAACCAGGGTACACGAGGAGGCTCACTCTGTAAAGATTTATACCAAATCCCTTTCTCCTCACTTAGTTCGATGAAGTAGTCTTTCCATTTGTTATAAATTTTGTCCTTTACTTTATTTAAAATTTCCGTATAATCTAAATTAATGAACGTTTCAAAACCATTTAGGATGCCATCATTTGCCAATTTGTCTGCCTCCTCGTTCCCATATATACCAACGTGGGACGGTACCCATTGCAACGTCAGAAGCCTATTTGTGCGTTTAAATTCCAAGACCTGACTTAGAATGGCATAAGCTTTATTTTTACTTAATTATCATAGTAGTATTCACCGACTAATGTGGGTAGTAGTAAATAATCAATAAGTAAAAATATAAAAGCAACGGGTTGGTGCGTCAACGGGGAGGTTGTTATTTGCCGGACGATCATGCGGGCGCGCTGCTTGGATCACCAACGTTTACTGGAATATTGATAATGTTCTATTCATGCAGCGAGTAATACCACAGGACAATCATCACCATGATTATGGTCGTCGACTACTGGACTTAGGCATCTACCAATCCGATCACCGGATCCCCTGGATGTAAACAAATCATAGATATCCATTCTGATCTATGATCTGTTCACATTCAACGACTATCGACAGGTTATCACTCCACCTCGTGGAGAACCTTCCAGTATACCTTCAGTACTCGGTTTCGACTTGAGAATTTTTTTTTATTTAATTTACACTAATACTAGACTTTCAACCCTTTGTTAAGCGGAGTCGTAGCCTATGTGGTAAAGCGTACCAGTTTAGAGTGCTATTCTCTCTTTTTCTGCTGACTCCCACGTAATATCTTTACGAAAACACTGACCCTGGCAGACTGTTCCAATCCTTCGCTGCTCGCATCAAGTGGGAACAATTATAACTAAAAATTCGTTTATTTATTCTAAATAGCAGAGTAAATCATAATCGTATCGAAATCGTAGATAGGGCAAACGTTACTGTTGTATTTAACTAATTACTGAGGTAACGATAAAAAAAAATCTCTAGAGAGATCCCATATAAATCAAGTATGGAAACAATTGCTATGTTCAGGTTGTAAAATAAAAAGGTTTTCATCCATTGATCTTACGTACTCCATTATTAAATAACTGGTGGAAGATTTCTATTGCCTGTGCAGCATAGGGACAGCATCTAATTTGGTTGCAACGTAACAGTATGGAAATATTAACGTCTTCCGGTTTGAACGATGCCGTTGTTAGCACTGATATAATTATATTTAGTATCTTACATCTCATGGCGACAAATATCGTATGAACGTCACGATTATCAGCACAATGTTATGGGTACGATATTTACCGTTAACTTAACTTGGGTAATCGTTAAATTTATAACACTTTGGTATTTGATTATTATAACATTATTAGTATTATCATTGAATAAATCGGATGATTAACAGGGGAAGCTGGATTTGTTCCGACGGAAGAGCTTGAGACTATGCCAATAAATAACTCGTTCAGTTAAACTCTGCCTTCCGCTATTCATTACACCACGATGGGTAGTAATAAATATATACATATATCAGTTCTATATTTAAAGAAAAGCCCTGTTAATATACAAACTAGTTTTTAATCGCATTACTAGTACTTGAAAAGAATACGTAGTTAATATATATTTATGTATATTTCAATGAATAAAGTTAAAGCGTTTGTTTAGTAATGACAAACTATCAACTATCAATGTCTACATAGTATTGGTACTGAAAATGTACATAAAAACTTTCGTCTGTCTGTTTGATCTGATATTCCTCTGAAACGACCGATTATAACTAGACTTTTATATAGACTATATATTTATTCAAAATATAGGATCAAAGATGATACTATAAAAAGTTATGTATAAAGTTAGTTATGATAAATTCCGATTCCCAAGTAAGTCTGTTTGATTAAGAAGTATATAATGAAAACGTATATATAGTTAATTTTTAATCTATTATAACCTTTTTATTTGTCTCCACAATTAAAAACATGAAAAAGGACCGACATATATGTAATAGTTAATTCTAAGCTTTTCGAGATACATATTTAACTAAACTAGATCAAAATAGGTTCAGTTTGTTAACAATAATAACTGATGATTGTAGCGTTTCAGTTATATACCGGAATGGGAGTTGGATAGCTTTGATAATTGTTTAAACTAGTGATGAAGATCAACTGACTTCCTCGAAGTACAGGGTTTTCCTCCTTTCCGAGTAAATGTGCGATTCATGAACTTCTAAGTTTGGGCGTTTGAATATATTAATAAGTTATTTCCACACACGTGTTGGATGGCAGAATAACATGGTACACAACTTAAATAATATTTGATATTAAGATGTGATGCGGATTAGGGAGGTAAAAGAACCTGTTCATTTTAATCTCATACATGCAGTAGTCAAGAAAATTAAGATATTATCTTCAGCAAAGGAAAGTCATATTTCATCCCTCTAAAGATGTGTCAATGGCCGTCCACACTAATAGAAAAGAACCTATTAGTAAATGGTTATCTAAATTGACCATTAATAAGTTTACTGATCATAAACGATTAGTAGGAAAGTGTTAAAATCATTAGTATTAGTAATAACATTGTTTATTACAAACAGGTGATTTTAACTGATTTAGTTCGGAGTCGCGTTTACTTATATTTTTCCCTACACTGGCTCGCGGCCAAATTGAATGGAGGAATGTTGGTCGAGCCTGACACATGACTGTGGTACTCGCCTCCTGGATGACGGATCGTTGGTTTGGTCAACAGTTCAGTTTGGACGAATACTTTTATTTATTTCATACAAAAAATAACGTTAACAAATATGAATCTATCAATTTTTTTAATCTACAATAGAATATTTGCCGTCAACTTCATATGGTGGTATGTGGAAATGATGGTAGATAGTTTCACATGGTCGCCCAAAAGACTTCTTATATTTATCATATATTAATCAGGACCGCAGTTCGCTAGGAGGGTTCGAAAATTCAACTGCAACCCAAATATATCACGGATAATAACGAAAGACTTCCGTTTTACTAAACAAGCGGTTAGTCGATAGGTCAGCTGTTATATATATATATATATATATATATATATATATAAATCATCATCAGCCGACAGACGTCCACTGCTGGATACAGGCTTCCCCCAAAGAACCTCATACAGTCAGCATGCCTTCTAGTGCCGCCGGACACTAGAGACTGTCGTATGTAGAGGTACATGTGAGAGAACCCGGGTCATTTCCTACCACGCTGGCCTAATGCAGTTTGGTGAGAGCCAGAGCCTCGTTTATTGATTAGCAGGATGCACTGCGAGCAGATGACATAATTGATATATATATGAGATTTCTACTTATGTAGAAACTCATTACGATATCTCTGGTACCATAAGCTCTGGGGACTTGACATTAGATACGAGAATATTCCTATTGCGGAGTATAGGGCAACTAACGGATTCTTATAAAAATCCTTCCCCAAGGAGTTGGGGCGGTTTTACGGCCAGCAAAGCGGGCAGGAAAGAGACTCGTATATGGTTTACATATTGACCCTTTAAAATATCTATAAAACAATTTTAATAGTGTTTTTTAAACTACTAGATAAGATTTGCAGGAATCCATACCACGTGAGATACACACGAAAGAAGTTCAAAAATGTTTAATATACCCTAGAACATTCGAAACGCCGCAAACGTTCTCATTTCCGTAAAAACAATTAAATCATTTAAGGTCCTGGTAATCTGAGATTTATCAAATGAAATATGCTAAGTGGCTTCGGGCTTTCCGGTGACCATAAAGTATTTTAATGGTCAAGATAGATGGTGCGGACGATTTTATGCGAGGCGGTGCTGCGGCGCTGAGCCTGATGCATGGAGTGCGCATGGCTGGCTCCGCATCCTGATGCTTATATGTATAATAATTGGCTACTAATTAATTCCGGATGTTGTAGTTCACCTGAACAATTTCAAACCATGATATTATACATGAATCAGAGCAATTTAATACAGTGTTAAAGTCCTCACGATTTATTCGATGCGGCGATTAGACAAACGAACAAATGAGAAGTTCACCTGATGGTAACTTAACACCTGTCCATAACAACGTGGTGCTACTTAGGTATACACTACATCGTGCACGTCATCTTTGAGACTTAAGTCCCACTACTTTAGTAATTTTACTAGCTGCAGCGTCCTTCAAACCGTAACACAGTAATGTTTGCACACTAGTATTCGCCAGCAGATATAGCAGCTGTAATTGTATCTAGAAGACTTTCGACAACAGAGACCTACCACCATATTTGGTGGTCAGAGCCTCCTCGATTATTTAGCAGGATGCACCGCGTGCAGGTGAAGTTGACTCGGGCTCCATAAGATGTTGGACGAAACCCCTAACAACCCTTACACCGCATGCGACATACCTTTTGGCAAATTGTAAATGAATGTCTTAAGTTGCAGGAAATAAATTAACCAAATATACAAATTTTCAGCAGTGAAATGTTGCTCTCCGTGTGGAGGCACGCCCGGCCGGCGGGCAGAGGCTGACGTGACCGGATGTGGATACTGTTGTTCACAAAATTGCTTCGTGAATTTTCTTTTTGCGCACTACTATTATACAAACGTAATGTCTCTTTCATGCTCCGAAATATCGCAGAGATGAACATTTTCTTTTACAAAACCGTTAAAACGCTATCGCGTGTTTCCGGCTCCACCGTGCCGTTTCATAATTGAACTAGTAACGCTGCAGGAGACACTGGCCGCCTTTCTTCTGCCAATTATCAATTTTTGACTACACTACGTTATTATTAATTTTTGCTTCTAAAGGTAATACAATTCTCAAGCAGAAGCATATCGGTTAATAAAGAAAGTCCAACCAACTGGGCAGTTAATCCAGATATTTTCCGGCACGGCGGATTCTCCTAATACTTGAGCCTTTTTCAGTGTTGGGAAACCCCGTCATGCTAATGTGATGACGCCGTGGAAGCAACCGTTCCTCATTTGCTGACGGAGTATCCTGTTCATAGATACTTGAGGTTCGACTTTGAGCAGGAAACGGGCTTAAGAATAGACACAGCCAGTCTACCCGAGATACTAAAAAATAAATCAGAAGTTTACAAATTATTGCTTAAAAATGTATAATATAGTAAACAATAGAAATAAGTATAAGTAAATATTACTTTTATACGTATGGATACAATAATATCCCGTGTAGTTTTGTGAATATTAGATAATTAGATAGCATAAGTGTAGATAAAAAAAATATTAGAAATAATGTAAATAGCCAATAGTAGTGAATATGTTGTAAATAATAGGTTATGGTAAAGCCCTGAGTAACAATATAGGGAAAGTTGGAAATAAATAAAAAAAAATAATTAATTCTCAAAACGGCTTATATTATATGACTCATAATTGCAAAGGGTTGTAAATTTTATTGGAGGAACCAAATTTCCATTGTTTCATTCCTTTATGTCTTCAGCCGTTTGGCAGCGAGTTTTACTTAAATCTTTGTCCATCCGTTTCAGAGAATATCCGGAATACATACACAATTTTTAATATTTTTTTTCTATTATTATTATTATATAAAATATGTGTTTATTAATTTAACATAAAATATTTACGAACGAAAACGTTTAATGCATGTCAACATTTTCATAGGTTTTGTTTCCAATGGATTCTTAATATCTCTTGTTTGAAACTAATTATAATAGTACTTCTTCTTTGTCGGTATTACTCTTGACGGAGTGGTCATGGTCATCACTTTAGGTGTTGGATTTGTTTAATAGTACTAGTTTATATTTAAAGCTTTCTTGTGTAGATTGAGCTGTAAACAGTAATTGTAAAATAGAAGGTACTACATGATGTCTATGTAAACAGGACAACAGTCCGCTCAGTCTTCCTGTAATCATGAATGCAGTGAAGCTCTCTACAGATCCTTGAATTCAGTAAAACTTAATTTTATCAGTAATGATATATTGTGATGTGTGTGATGACGCTATATTATTTGTCATAAATATTGACCTAAACAAGCAGAAGTGAATTGTTTTAATTTATTAAAACTTCTTCTATGCACTGTAGTGGTGGCAGGTAATCAGGAGGGTTTGCAAAAACACCGTTAAGTGCGCTTCATCATCATCAACCAATAGATGTCCGCTGTTGGACATAAACCTCTCTCAAATTTGTCCACATCGGTTGGTCCTGCGCTGTCCGTATCCATAGCTTACGATACCGCTGGGTCGTCATTTGTATGGGTTCAAATGGGGGGGATTTAGTCCATTTCTCACCTCTGGCCCAATGCAGGTCGGTGGGAGCCAGAGCCTCGTTTGTTGATTAGCTGGATGCACCACAAGCAGGTGCGGTTGGCTGGGGTCCCGTGAGTCGCTGTGCGGTACCCCTTACAACCCGTTTGATCATGGGACACATAAGCGCACTTAAACCGGAAACCGCATTGCTCCTGTAAAGAAACATCCGAGGTAAAATGATTTAATTAACATTCCAATGTAGAGGAAGAATTTGGAATGGGCGCGATAGGTTTTTATTGTTTCGGTGCCGAAGCGATTGCGGTATTTGCCCCGCTCGAAATTGCTTTTAGATCCGGCTCGACCCTTTAATTCGGCAACTTTTTCCATACCGATACCTATTCAAACCAAACCAAACGAAACCAAACTCTACGATGCCCATGAAACGTATCGTATATCGGAAACTGTTTAAAAGGGATCGCCGCGTGCCTTTTCAATTTGTTTATTCGAATGATAAATATGTTACGGCAAGTTGTTTTTAATTGTTTCAATTGGAATTGGATGTTGGGACGGAGATAAGTTTTGATATAATAATCAATTTCAAATGGCGTTAATGAGGCTGTTGATAATGAAATATTTTATCATAGAATACTGCTTTCTAAAAGTTGATAAGCTGAACATAGCAACGCTGTTATGGTAGTGGTAGACAGCCTCGCGGGTTCGATAAAACCATACCAATCAACCAAAGTCCACAAAAACCTATTAATATGTGATCACCGTCATCAGCCGAAAGACGTCCACTGCCGGACATAAGCCTCCTTGTTAAAGTTCATTGACGAGAATCTGACCTTATTTGACCACGCTGTCCCAGTGCGGATTGGTGTGTGGTTAGAGCCTCGTCTATTATTCATCAGCGTGCACCACTTGTAGGAGAAGTTGACTTGGGCTCCGTAAAATGTTGAGCAGAACCCCTTACGCACCTTTAATACCTGAAGGTTTAGCAAATATATCAACTGTCCTTGCAATATAAACTAATCTAGATCTGAGGCCGTGTCCGTGAAGCAAAGATTTTACAAACTATCTCGCTCATTCTGTATAAATCACTTGTAACCATTGCGGAACGTAAAAATAATTAACTTTAATTTGTTTTAACGCACCTCAATTTTTGTATGGAATTAGATATTTAAACAATATAATGACGATAATTGAAGGAGGAGAATCGACTGCTACTTCGATAGAGTAATCTCTCCTGAGGAGAATACGGCTTGATACCTAGGGCAATCACTGAATAAAATAATTTTTAATATTTTAAAATATTTACCTCACAAGTCAGTAATAAGAGTTAATAAGGTTAATATTCGCATCAGCTATTTAGTACATTCTACTAGTACTACTAGTAGTACTGTGAACCTCACTCCACGAGCTGTGCTCCCCTCGACAGTCAATGAAAGACTGACAGGCGACGTAAAAGCTTGCACAACGGAATGTTGCGGTAAAACAATGCCGCCATCTTTTTAGTGTTGCCATTCTAAACAGTGTCTGCTTAAGTACAAAACACAACTAATATTAGTCGTGAAGGTTTATTTGTAATATTAATTGCTAAATGATTTATTAATTGGCTATAAAATTTATATCCATACGAATAATCCTTCGCCAGTCTTTTAATTTAGCTGTCTATAATATTTTTTGATTTAGGGAATCTTGCTACGATTCGTGTGCATTCAGTAGCGTTACCAAGTAGTATAAAATCAGTTTTTATTTTATTCGAAGATTTATTCGATCTTTAGTTATATTTAAAAAGCGTTTCTCACAGTGTAAAAATAACAAATGTGATACGTACAGGAACAGGTGCGAATATTTATAATAGATCTTCTCTAGCGGTAGTTGAACTGGGGACCGAAATGGCAGACGGTTTGCCAACCGCTAATTTATCAACCCCCGTGCTATTTCGAAATATTGTGCGAACGATGAATAGTGTAGATTTAGAAGCAAATATTTTTTAATACTCAATCTAAAAAAAAGTGTGTTGTCAATTTTGAACGTAAACTTTACATCCAAACAGTAAACAGATCCCTCTCGTCTCACTACACTCCAATTAGCATAACGCGAGAACACAAAAGGAGGATTTTATTTATCAGAGAAAATATAATCAAACAATGATTCCGACGTCTATAACAAACGTCGGCCACTTGCTTTGAAGTGTTTCACCTGTTTCCGTGAGAGTAGAAAAGGGATAACAAAATATGACGTACAAATTTAACACGTCACTCCTCACGGCGAACACGTCGTTTTTATCATTCCGGCCATGTTTGGCAACTGGCGGGATGCCAGCCGTTTAGTTAACCGCTTCCTTTTTGGACGTTTCACGTATGTGCGACGATTGCCTTTTGCTAATTTTGTCTCAGGGCTTTGGTACTAAATATACCTATACCTATGTTAACCGTTCGAAAAACGGATGTGCTGCGAGTTTACAACAAAAAGTTTCATTCTAGATATCTGCTAAACTGATTTCGATCCGATTTTTTATGCTTCATTAGTGTCACGATACAGGTTTCTTGTTATAATTAAAAGAGTCTAGTTAAAGTGATTATTTAACTGTTAAAATAATGAAGCTCTGACATGCTCTTCCTCATGATTATCGTGCCTGTCCCTCCGTACTCGTCTTTAAGAAGAGCTTAACAGTCATTATCTTCGCCTGTAGTTGCATATTTTTAGATTATATTTCCTTTACAAACGAATCTTGGAGGAACACTCTTCTTAGGGTTAAGCATGTCTCTTTACCATATCTTTTATTATATTTCCGCGTATAAGTGCATTAGAAAAAGAATATTTTTTTGGATTATTCGTTAAATATATATGTTAGATTAGACCTTTTATTTATGTTCATCTGTATGTAGGTCGCATAGTAGAGCTTATTGGCAAGTCATCTGGACATATAAACTAGCATCTGTTGTTGTATCAGCTTCTCACAAAGTATTATTATTTATTGCACTATAAATAAATATATATACATAATTCATTTCTTTTTGTCTGTTTATTGTACTAAAAAGTCCTCCATCTGTTACTAAGTGTACACAGTTCTGTAAGAGATAGGGATGCCCTGAAGACGGCTACATCAATTATTGTTTCAGTAAGTTTTAAAATAAAACCTCTGCAAGTTATTCAAGAAAAATTTATTAATATTCTTTTGTATGTCTATTTCATATATAAATCAGATATTATAATGTACATACAAATGAATGAAAGTATAATTGGTTATATTATTGAGCGCGCGGTAAAATAGTTACAGCTTATATAGAGAGGAGCATAAGGTTAAAATTTATGAATGATGTGTCCATCGATGAGCTGATGAAGGGGATAATGATAATGGATTAGATGGAAACATTGTTTCGCGTTAACGCATTATACGGTCGAACATTAAATTCATTCGTTACTAAAGGCGTCGTGAGCATTTGTTGAATTCATATCCGGAATAGCAGCAGCGAAGGGGTGTAAGCGTAGCGGAATTATGAAGTTGTTGTACGAATCGAAAAAATCGATTCAATCGGATTTGAACTTAGCTTTCAATAAGGAAAACTTAATGAGTAACTCAATAGTCAACTACAGCTTTATTGTAAAAACAATATAGGCTCATCAGGCTAAACTCGATTCTCTCCTTGTGAGACTCCATATACTATCAATTGAAATTTTAAGATTTGTTGTGCTATCAACATTAAGCTGAGTTCTTGCAGGACACGTGGCTGTAGGTACCTCCGCAGCACCTATTTCTGCCATCAAACAGTAGCGGTTTGAAAGGCGTTGTAGCCTAGTCTAAATATCTAACGAGACTCAACATCTTGTCTCAAAGAGACGAGTATAATTTGGAGTAGTATACGTCTCGTCGCATCGTAGAATAAAAAAATATCTAATTACACATGTAGCTGTTATCAAGTCCAATATATGCACTAAAGTCAAACAAACTTTAAATTAGTCTGTGTTGTGGGTTTATGACGAAACTATTTTTTTTTTTTAAATGGAAGAGTTTGAGGTAAGAAACCAAGAAAGGAGTGAGGAGAGTGAGGCGATGTATTATAACATTTTTACAGCGGCACGTTTCTTTCATTACATCATACAGACAGACTGATATTACACGTCCACGGCTCCCTGCAGCCACATGCTGGCTCTGAATATTAAAGTGTTTTCATTACTACCGCCATTTCTTTATCGCTGAGATAAATCATTTCTTTACGATACGTTTTTTAATATTGAATAAATATTATTAGATCCGGGATCCGCTCTCCGTCCGATATCATTTGACGACCTGACAGATCCCCGGCGGAAGTGATATCAACAAATCATTTCAAAAAAGTATCTTAAATAGTATCTCGACTCGTGTGGGATCCTTTTTTTTATAGATTTCATCTGCAGTTGAAGTAGATTATACTATTTCTACTTATCTAATATAATATCTAGATTTGTGATAAGATTATGTTACCAGAGACCATTTTGGTGTACCACAGCGTCTATTTCTGTCCTTAAAATCGAAAAATTACTGGGGTAACGAGGTCCAGCAGCATATGTCAAGTGGTGGGAAGTATAACGTAATGCTATAAAAATATCCTAATTAACCCTATATTGTCAACGTTCTATGATTTTTCTGCTCATGTCTTCATTATCTACTTCTTATTAATGCTATGCTGTATTGGGGTGTAAGGGTTTCCGCATAACAACTCACAGGACCCGAGCCAACCTCACCTGCTCGTGGTGCACCCTGCTAATCAACAAACGAAGCTCTGGCTTGCACTAGCCCGCATAGGGCCAGCGTGGTGGGAAATAGCCTAAATCCCCCATATGAATCCCCACCAACGTCGGCCATGCTGTCTGTGGAGCGATCGATGTGGAGATATTTGGGGGAGGCCTGTGTTCACCAATGGACTATCGGCTAATGATGATGTTAATGCTACTTTCTACCTCTTTTTGATTTAGTTCTAGTTTTACCATTTTCCTATAAGAAATAAGTGATTTCATTGTATTCGTTTATTTTAGGAGTTTGAATATATTTTTAGGTTTCATCAGGTAGCATGCTATTTTAATTTCAGTGCCTTTGTACTTGCGGTTTTTTTTCTAATCTGGCGCTTAGAGAAAATTCTAATTTCATCACGCTGATCCTTGGCTTCCAGCCAGCGAATACCGATCCCTAAATATCTGTCACGTAGTACAGTCCTGTATTTAGGACAGATTTGATGGGGGAGGAGTGTATATTTAGATCTTGTCTCTTTCCATCTTGCAGAAATAGATGTTGACAGCGAGTTTCTATTTTTTTTTTCTTACTTTTTATCTAAATTGCTATAAATTTATATATATTATAAAACACAGAGCTTCGGTTACCTAATTCGATTTCGCGTCCACAGGTGAAGAAATTTGGGAGGTAGAAATTTATCGAAACCACCTGGCTGGCTATGTTCCTCATGTTTCCTTGTAACCGTATTATTGTAGTTATAGGGAGTAAGAATATTTTAGGTGAAAATTCTTAACCATCATCGGTTCCATTGTAACTTAAGATGAAATTGATATTAAGTGATAAACATTGATGATAATCATCATCAGTCAATAGACCTCGACTGCTGGACATAGGCCTCCCCCGAGGATCTCCACGTTTGTAGAGGTTATATAGGGGGATTTGAGACATTTCCCACCACGCTGACCCAAAGCAGGTTGGTGGGAGCCAGAGCCACGTTTGTTGATTAGCAGAGTGCACCACCAGCACATGAGGTTGACTTGGGTCCCGTGAGTTGCTGTACGGGACCGCTTATACCCCTTGACGATAATGAAAATATAAGTTATCTTCTTTCATCATTTTGCAATACATTTATATAATAATTCTAAGGTCTTTTTCTTGTAATGAATAATGTAAACAATTTCGATGTAAACAACGGGCCCTGGATGACTCTATATCGATGTGTAAACATTGGTAATAAGGTTCCAAATAAAACTATAGGGCTACACAAAGCTTCCCGCTTTTATAAAGATGAGGGTATATTAAAACAGAATAGCTCTCGGAATTCGGTTTGTTAATACGTTTCCATTGTTGTTTGATCTATAAATTAGGGTTCTGCATCAATTATTATAAATATGTAAATTGTCTAATTGTAAATATTAGCTTTAGACTATCAGGGAATAGGAAATGCCGATGTTGATGGATTTGTTTACTTCTGAACTATATCAAAACTGTTGATGTCTAAAGGTGTAATCGCGAAAATACTTTGTCTCACTCACAGCAAACAACGAAGTTTTGTTTTTATAGTTATAAAAAAATTATATATATCAATAATTTTTTTTAAATTATTCTACTCGTTTATTTGAAATATATATATATATATACATACATTCATATATATATATTTTATTATTATAGCGACACAGAAAGGAGATGTGTTTACCATTCTTCTGCGAATTTCACATATTTTAAATATATCAAACGAATGAGTCCTAAAAACTGATTAAGACTGAATTTAAAAGCCATTTTGAACAGTATACCGCTTCCACCCTTTGAGCCCATAGGTGTTTTCGTTTTCATTTAAGAAAGTAAAGAGACGAGCGGGACATTCACCTGATGCTGCCCATATTAACGTGGCGCCAGTTAGGATGATAAACATACTACACGCGTCGCCGTGAGACATTAAGTCGTTATCTCAATCGTTTCACTAGCTACAATGCCCCTCTAACCGGAACAGTGTAATGTTTGCACACTGCTGTTTTTATGCATCAATAGGCGCTGCAGTGGTATCCACTTAGACCGTCTCCGGCAACGGAGAACTACCAGCGAACCTGTATGAGTTTGAGTAGCCGTTATCAGTATCAATAACGAATTGTGAAGTGTGTTTATACAGAGTGAAGTAGGATAAAGAAATGAAGTGTGTGTGAACACGAGGAGGTGGAGCGGCCGGAGTCTGTGCCGTGGCGTGCCGTCTCGTGCCGTGGCCACGCGTCCCGCACTGCGCGGCGCGTTATTAGATCGCAGCGAGCGCGGTGCGGCAAAGAGCGCGCCATGTTTTATGTATGCGGCGTGCCGGCCGGCCGCCGTAACGACCGCGCCCCGCGCCGCCCATATTACCACAGGGTTTTTGTACCTCCCGCAAATAGAGGCCCGTTATTCCCTCTCGTGTTGCCTCCAAATTGCGGCGCACACCGAATGTGCTGTTTGACACGGCCACAATCTTAAATCGTGCGACGTTTACGCGCTGCGAGGCGGCGGAGAGGGCGAGGGACGGAAGCGGCGCCCGGACCTGTGATAACCATTTCGCACGGGCGCGGGACATTTCTCTTGTTTATGGTACAATCAAATAGTTTTTTTGTTTAACTTTGACATTTGTACATCTTATCGTATTTACTTTGATTTATTTATTTTCGCGGTACACTTTAACGGAATAGGATTCTCTGCCGGTCAACTCTAAGAGGCAAGAGATGTTAACAGGTGCGAGATTAAATAGGAGCGACGAAAAAAAAATAACCTTGTAACACAAACAATAATGAAAATTTTATAATATATACGTGGCTGGAATAAATACGAGTACATACTATAGTGGTATATTAATAACGACTCAGGTTGGTTTTATATTGGTCGAAAGTTCGAAGAAATAAATTGTTAGATTCGTTCAGAAATATTTTTTTTTGTATGTTAATTAATTTTTAAAATCAATATTATTTGTGATACGCCTCTATTGTTGTGTGCAGTACAAACATTTCCACAAGATCCTCATTTGTGGGCGTATTACGTACCATAAAACCTTAATGTGATCGTTCAGATCGTCTTTTCGTTTCAACAAAAAAGGTCATAACATTCGCAGATAATCTGCACGACATTCTTGTGATCATAAGATATAAGATGTTAAATCTTGTTACTCTAATTTGTTCCTGAGCCGCTATATCCTTCAAACTGCACTAATGTTTATATAGCACTGTATGGTGGCTTGAATAAGTCAAGCGGTATTACCTACCTAGTTTGTCTTCCGCAACAAATTCCAAATTTGGTAAAAAAAAAAGTTGAAGCGGTACGAATAAAATTATAAACTAATTCGCAAGTAATTAATCTTATTTCCAGCAGCCTCCGCCGCCGGAAGCGGTAGCTACTTTAACAAAACAAGTATTAAGTTTCAGCGCGCCTTACCTCGTTGTGCATGAGAGATTCAGCGGCGCTGCATTCATTTCGCGAGTTACAGAGACAATTCGCGCACTTAAATGCAAAGCAAATGTGTGCATATGTCATGCATGCACGGATACTGCACGCGGGCTGGAGTTACTCAGCTCGGCAGCCGTACTTGCCTACCTGCAGCTAACCACCGGCAATTACTATTTCGCGTATTATAAAATGTTTGCACGCGCCGCTCGGAACCGTTGGCCGGAAGTGTGTGCGATTGTTGTAGACGGAATCAAATGGATGCTGTGCGGAGCAGTGCGAACAACAAACCCAACGCTTTTTAATCAAGGGGCTTTTGTATACGACCCACAGCCCCACCTGGTGTTAAATGGTCTGCGGTGGTAAAGCGCAATATCCTGGTAACAGCCTAATCATTTTTCTTTTGAACACACTCGTAGTATTTTCATGTGAACTGACGTCAGGAATTTGTTCCACTTCTTCGCTATTCCTATCGAGAACGAGGAGCTATACATTCTTGTTGGAAAACAGGAATGATGACAATCCGTGACACCATCACATCTCTCTTTTCGTACTCTTCTCTTCGCTGAAACGACTGGTTGTTTAATGCTTAAAAAGAGATAATAATTAATACTAGAACATTCAGAGAACATTAGCTGTTCATATTTGTCACGATGAGGAGTAATCTTTGTTTATGGATCTAGGTACCCAAGAATAAATCTATTTTAACTTCATATTATAATTCACGCTATGAATTGAAGAACTACTTGACTATCGACAAATTATTTTATATATTTTCGTATACTGTATATGTCCACCAACCCGCATCGGGCCTGCGTGTTGGGAAATGACTCAAATCCCCCCATATAAATCCCTATAAACGACGGACCCTGATGCCCGGCGATGCAGGCAGCGCAAGACCGATCGATGGTGATATCTTTGGAGAAGCCTATATCTAACACTGGACGTCTATGGGCTGATGATACTATACAAAGCAAGCGTAAGGAGTTTATGGGTTTACTTTCAGAATCGTCACCAACCGAAGTTCATTAGGGTTAAATGAAGCCTTTATTGAACTTTAGAAAAAAAAATAACGCTCTATTTCTACTATGTTCTACATTTTTCGACAACCCATTCAGATACTTTTCCAGCATCTAAACCGACCACCCACAGTTGTGATTCATTCTAAAATAATTTGTCCCCATTTCAGACCCTCCGATTGCTCTCCGCTTTAAGTATTTCATCAGTAAACAAACAAGGGTTATGTGAACAGCTGCAGCCAACGCGACAGCACGGGCCACTTTGCGCTGCTGTATTCCTGTAACTTAGCACTGTTAACCTGGTAGTCGAGAAGCATAAATGTTATGACGATAGGAATTCACGGAAGCCATTACCCAGCGTTTGTAGCATCTGGCCGGCAGACGTGGCGCCGCAGCTTTGAAGTCGACAAGTACATGTACTACTAAACACATTCGAAATTTTAATTGTTTATACGTAAACGTGATAAGTACTTAACTCGTATACTATCATGTATCGATAGATGAGGATCGAATTGGTTTTCTCAATCTGATCGCCAAACTTCAGTTTCAAGAGGGAACCTAATGAATGAATAAATACCATCACGTGCTGTGTTATTAGGATAAAACATTTCGCTTCGTCCTTCATTCGGCGTCTGTATTTCCGGCTAGTTATGATAGTCTTGAAGGGAAAAATTAGTAGGCTTCTTCTAGACTAGTGCGCTTTACCACCTAGATTACATCTCCGCATTCCATCACGTAGGGCCGTAATCAAGCAATAAGATAATTAAAAAAAATCAATTCTCTTTGCTTATACAAATCAATAAACTCCAGTAGTTTGAACTTTAAGGTCTTGTACAAGACTTTTTTTTTGTTTATGGCACAATGAGTCATTACAAATAAACATATGATAAGTACAGCTTTTGATGATAAGTAGACAAATAGTGTCCAATATTACATAATATCTCATAAAGCTGAGAAACAAACAAACACAAGAGACAACACGGAAATAGGAGAAGTACACAACACTAAAGTAAATAATATAGAGATAGTCATTGTTACATATTCAACAGCAGATTAACTTAGTCTGACATATTAACATTGAAATTTTATGTTTAAAGTTGGAGTTGTCGAATAGATCAATTTTAGAAAAATCCTCATTGTATTTATTAAAACATGGCTTAAAGAAGTATACTTATTGTTTTCGCGATATATCGGTGGCGGAAATAAGCTAACGATGCGAAAGGAACGGACGGGAAGTCGGACCTTGGAGACAATTCTATTTTGGACAATAGAAGTGGTGAATCTATTTTATTATTGAGTAACTTGTAAAGTGTACCTACATCGAAAAGTACACGGCGATCTCCTAAACAAAGCACATGGCATGTAAGCAGGTCTTCATAAGAGTTATGGGAGTGGTGGGAAAGTTTTGTTATTTGACCACCGCGGCGCTAGTTACTATGATATACACAGCACCAGATTGTGCTCGTCGCTTTAATACATAAGACGTTAAGTATTGTCACTCCAATAATTTCACTAGCTACACTACAGCGTCCTTCATACCGGACCATAGTAAAATTTGCACAGTACTGTTTGTCGGTTGCTATAGGCATAACAGTAACCACGTCTATAACCCGATTATTCGCTACAAAAATAATTACTGTCTTTCCTCGTCTACACCGTCTCCCGCAGGAGCCAGTAAATACTAAATTCTAGATCCTCATTTCAACAACCTTTACCATTTTAGTGGTGGTAGACCTGTGTTTCCGGAGACAGTCTAGTTAGGTACCACCGCAGCGTCTATTGCAGCCGACATACAAGTGTGCAAACATTACCGTGTTCCGGATTGAATGGCGCTGTAGCTGGTGTAATTACTGGGGTAACGAGACTCAACATCTTATGTCGCAGGCGATGAGCGCAATGTGGTGCTGTATATACCGTCCTAACTAACATCACATTGTTATGGGCGGGTCTATCATTTACCACCGGGTGAACGTCCCCGTCTCGTCGTTTCGTAGATTAGACAAAAAAAAACTTCAGTCTGATCTAATCTGCCGAATGACAATAGTTTACCCTTGCTTTGTGTTAAAAATGAGCGTGTGACAGAATTTCTGATTCGTCACTCCTTTTCGGCCAACTTCTGACAAATGTCTGTAATTGGACAATTACAGCGTCATTTTTCGTAGAAAATTCTATTTTATCCGGTCATAAGTCCTTTGTTGTGAGTCTATGACATTATTGTGTTAAAAGGAAGTGAATTATATTGTTGACGAACAATAATTCTTATAAACTTTTTATTATATTTAACTAACATTAAGGTTAGTTAACATTAATACCTAATGTATGTTCGGTGTGAGGATATAAAAGTAATTTGCCTCGACTTAAGCAAGTTGTAGGTATATTAAAAAATTTCTTCCCCAAAGGGAGTTAAGGGGGTGTCACGGCTAGTGAAGCGCGCGGGGAACAGTTACTTTTAAATAAAATTTGTTAATACAGTTAAATACCGCTACTACGTTCCACCAGCGCAGTACACGATTCGACGCTACGTTCCATCCGCATCACCTGGATAGCTGATGATCCTCTACTGTGCGTTTCATGCACAACTTTTAACGACGCACTACCAATTTCTGGAATCAATTGTCACCAGCCGTATTTCCGAACCAATACTACTTGGGGACGTTTAAGAACAGAGCGTGTTCCCTTAAAGGTCAGCAACGCAGCCGCGACTCCGCCGGTGTTGCGAATGTCCATGGGCGTCAGTGAAAACTTTCCACCAGGTGAACGGTTCGTATGTTTACCTAACCTTCTTATCATCATCATCATTATCAGCTAATAGATGTCCACTGCTGGACATAGGCCTCCCCCAAAGATCTCCACATCGAATGGTCACGCGTTGCTCGCATCCATTGGGTTCTGCGGCTCTCACCCTTCATTTACGGCTTTAACGTTCATGTAGTCTGAACGTTATAACTTTAACGTTCGCGTAGTCCGAACGTTATAACTTTAACGTTCGCGTAGTCCGAACGTTATAACTTTAACGTTCGCGTAGTCCGAACGTTATAACTTTAACGTTCGCGTAGTCCGAACGTTATAACTTTAACGTTCGCGTAGTCCGAACGTTATAACTTTAACGTTCGCGTAGTCCGAACGTTATAACTTTAACGTTCGCGTAGTCCGAACGTTATAACTTTAACGTTCGCGTAGTCCGAACGTTATAACTTTAACGTTCGCGTAGTCCGAACGTTATAACTTTAACGTTCCCGTAGTCCGAACGTTATAACTTTAACGTTCGCGTAGTCCGAACGTTATAACTTTAACGTTCGCGTCGTCCGAACGTTATAACTTTAACGTTCGCGTAGTCCGAACGTTATAACTTTAACGTTCGCGTAGTCCGAACGTTATAACTTTAACGTTCGCGTAGTCCGAACGTTATAACTTTAACGTTAGCGTCGTCCGAACGTTATAACTTTAACGTTCACGTAGTCCGAACGTTATAACTTTAACGTTCGCGTAGTCCGAACGTTATAACTTTAACGATCGCGTCGTCCGAACGTTATAACTTTAACGTTCCCGTAGTCCGAACGTTATAACTTTAACGTTCGCGTAGTCCGAACGTTATAACTTTAACGTTCGCGTAGTCCGAACGTTATAACTTTAACGTTCGCGTAGTCCGAACGTTATAACTTTAACGTTCGCGTAGTCCGAACGTTATAACTTTAACGTTCGCGTAGTCCGAACGTTATAACTTTAACGTTCCCGTAGTCCGAACGTTATAACTTTAACGTTCGCGTAGTCCGAACGTTATAACTTTAACGTTAGCGTCGTCCGAACGTTATAACTTTAACGTTCACGTAGTCCGAACGTTATAACTTTAACGTTCGCGTAGTCCGAACGTTATAACTTTAACGATCGCGTCGTCCGAACGTTATAACTTTAACGTTCGCGTAGTCCGAACGTTATAACTTTAACGTTCGCGTCGTCCGAACGTTATAACTTTAACGTTCGCGTAGTCCGAACGTTATAACATTAACGATCGCGTCGTCCGAATATTATGACTTTAACGTTCGCGTCGTCCGAATGTTATAACTTTAACGATCGCGTCGTCCGAATGTTATGGCTTTAACGTTCGCGTCGTCCGAACGTTATAACTTTAACGATCGCGTCGTCCGAATGTTATGACTTTAACGTTCGCGTCGTCCGAACGTTATAACTTTAACGTTCGCGTCGTCCGAACGTTATAACTTTAACGATCGCGTCGTCCGAATGTTATGACTTTAACGTTCGCGTCGTTCGAACGTTATAACTTTAACGTTCGCGTCGTCCAAATGTTATGACTTTAACGTTCGCGTCGTCCGAACGTTATAACTTTAACGTTCGCGTCGTCCGAACGTTATAACTTTAACGATCGCGTCGTCCGAATGTTATGACTTTAACGTTCGCGTCGTTCGAACGTTATAACTTTAACGTTCGCGTCGTCCAAATGTTATGACTTTAACGTTCGCGTCGTCCGAACGTTATGACTTTAACGTTCACGTAGTCCGAACGTTATAACTTTAACGATCGCGTCGTCCGAATGTTATGACTTTAACGTTCGCGTAGTCCGAACGTTATAACTTTAACGATCGCTTCGTCCGAATGTTATGACTTTAACGTTCGCGTCGTCCGAACGTTATAACTTTAACGATCGCGTCGTCCGAATGTTATGACTTTAACGTTCGCGTCGTCCGAACGTTATAACTTTAACGTTCGCGTCGTCCGAACGTTATAACTTTAACGATCGCGTCGTCCGAATGTTATGACTTTAACGTTCGCGTCGTTCGAACGTTATAACTTTAACGTTCGCGTCGTCCAAATGTTATGACTTTAACGTTCGCGTCGTCCGAACGTTATAACTTTAACGTTCGCGTCGTCCGAACGTTATAACTTTAACGATCGCGTCGTCCGAATGTTATGACTTTAACGTTCGCGTCGTTCGAACGTTATAACTTTAACGTTCGCGTCGTCCAAATGTTATGACTTTAACGTTCGCGTCGTCCGAACGTTATGACTTTAACGTTCACGTAGTCCGAACGTTATAACTTTAACGATCGCGTCGTCCGAATGTTATGACTTTAACGTTCGCGTAGTCCGAACGTTATAACTTTAACGATCGCTTCGTCCGAATGTTATGACTTTAACGTTCGCGTCGTCCGAACGTTATAACTTTAACGATCGCGTCGTCCGAATGTTATGACTTTAACGTTCGCGTCGTCCGAACGTTATAACTTTAACGTTCGCGTCGTCCGAACGTTATAACTTTAACGATCGCGTCGTCCGAATGTTATGACTTTAACGTTCGCGTCGTTCGAACGTTATAACTTTAACGTTCGCGTCGTCCAAATGTTATGACTTTAACGTTCGCGTCGTCCGAACGTTATAACTTTAACGTTCGCGTCGTCCGAACGTTATAACTTTAACGATCGCGTCGTCCGAATGTTATGACTTTAACGTTCGCGTCGTCCGAACGTTATGACTTTAACGTTCACGTAGTCCGAACGTTATAACTTTAACGATCGCGTCGTCCGAATGTTATGACTTTAACGTTCGCGTAGTCCGAACGTTATAACTTTAACGATCGCTTCGTCCGAATGTTATGACTTTAACGTTCGCGTCGTCCGAACGTTATAACTTTAACGATCGCTTCGTCCGAATGTTATGACTTTAACGTTCGCGTCGTCCGAACGTTATAACTTTAACGATCGCGTCGTCCGAATGTTATGACTTTAACGTTCGCGTCGTCCGAACGTTATAACTTTAACGATCGCGTCGTCCGAATGTTATGACTTTAACGTTCACGTCGTCCGAACGTTATAACTTTAACGTTCACGTCGTCCGAACGATATGACTTTAACGTTCACGTCGTCCGAACTATATGACTTTAACGTTCACGTCATCCGAACGATATGACTTTAACGTTCACGTCGTCCGATTTTATGACTTTAACGTTCACGTCGTCCGATTTTATGACTTTAACGTTCACGTCGTCCGAATGTTATGACCTTAACGTTCACATCGTCCGAATGTTATGACTTTAACGTTCACGTCGTCCGAACGTTATGACTTTAACGTTCACGTCGTCCGAACGTTATGATTTTAACGTTCACGTCATCCGAACGTTATGACTTTAACGTTCACTTTGGTGTTATTTGGGGAATACCCTCCATTCCGTTGATGCAGAGAAGCATTGCTCGTCCCGTCTCAGGAAACACGCCGAAGATATTCAGCTAAGCTATGCTTCCACGGTCCAGATTCAATATTGGCATCTCCAACTTGACTCTCATCGATATCATTTCGAGCCCTCGAGAGTGTCATTGCGCTGCGGGCGACATTCTCATGCACTTAAGTAGAACATTTCAACGTAGCGGCGGCGGTGCGGTGCATCGATTGCTTTGTTTGTAATGGCATCGTTTTGTTTACGCTTGACGCTCCGAGCTCCGCTCTGCTACGGAGTTTGAAAAGGTTTTCACTACAATACACGGTTATTTGTAGTTTCAATAAACAAAAAAAAATTAAAGAAGAATAGGAAAACTGGGCCCGCGTAATACATAGTTATTGCCTAGCGTGGCGGACGACGAATAGATTTCCTTCCATTCTAGATTATTTAGTTAAATGATTTTAACTGTTTTCATTTTAAGTTATAATTTAAAAAAAAAAAAAACAATTAACAAAAAAAAAGAGAGAATGAGTTGATTGAATAGTTACGAAAGTTCGAGACGTGGGGAAGAGATTAAGAGAAACAAGTCGAGATGAGTAAGTATACATTTCTTGGATGGATTATAATCGTAAACATCCGTGGATAAAGAGACCACCCGAAAGGTGAAAAGATGAGATCTGTCAAAATTCTAGTGGATGATGGATACAGATAGCAAGGAATAGGAAGACTTGGAAAACGCGGGAGGAGGCGTACTACATATTTTAATTTTATTAACACTAGTGCTATATAACGACCGTACCTGATGGTAAGCACAAACAGGGTATTTGATTATATCGATATCTCTTGATCAGAATATTTGTAAGAGTAATCTCTTAAATAAAGAAATGAAATGAAATATTTCTGATAGGAATCTGACGTGTTAGTTGTTGGAGACCTACCGCAGCTACTTCATTTGCCGACCAACCGCAGTGTGAATTACTGTGTTCCCATTTGAAGATCTCGTTATAACTAGTGAAATTACTCAAGTGATTTTTTTTATTCTACGAAGCGACGAGTCGAGCGGAACGTTCACCTGATAGTAAGTAATACGCCTGCCCATAACGATGTGGCGTTAATTTGAGATGGTCTACACTGCGTCATTTTGCGCTCATCGCCTCGACATAGGACTTTTTTTTTATTATTTAATTAGGCAGCGAGATGAACGAGACGTTCACCTGATGATAACTGTCATGCCTGCCCATAAAAACGTGGTGTTAGTTACCATGATACATACTTCACCGCGATGCGCTCGTCGCTTTGAAACATGGGATGTTAAGTACCGCTAACTCAGTAATTTCAATAGCTATGGCACCCTTCAAACCGGAACACAATGTTTACACACTACAGTTTGTGGGTTGCAATAGGCACTGCGGTGGTACTTACCTAGACCAGCAACTGAGCATACACTCCAGCAACAGAGACCTAGCACCAGAGGTAAGAAACTCAGCATCTCATGCCTCTAGACACGCACAAAGTGCCGTTCTATGCAACATTGTTATGGACAGCTATAATGCTTACTGTTTGATAATCTTCTCACTAGACCTTGTCCCATTTTTACTCGAGATCGGACGTCCTGGTCAATCTTCTAAAACAACCTCTATTTGGGTCAAAGCTTCTGTCAATTTGTTATTCATTAGATCTCTATTGATCATCGTCAACCAAGTAGTCGAAGGCCTTCCAGGGCGTCTCTTTTTAGTTTCGAAATCCAGCGCTACCATAACCACATGCATCATTGGTCTTCACGTAACATGGCTGTCCAGCGCAGACGTCTCTGTACCATTTTCTCTTGAACCGGTTTTATTTTAAAGGAACCACGACTAGGACGCGCCGAACTAGTTACCCTAGTGTATGGACGCGAAAGGTGACCGCGTCCTACCAACGGCTGGGTCAATGACCTTGTATAGTTCCAAGGTCAAGCGATATCGTAGTGAATAAATAAGATACATCTCTTTCCGCGTGTCGATTGTTATTCACGGAATGCGGGGTGGAGCCGTAGCCGTCTAATATTTCAACATCTCGGCGCGCTGACGGACGGCAGCCGCCGCTGATGAATACGAATCGCTTTTGATTATGTTTTAATTGTTAATCACCATAACTCCACCGTCTGCTGGTCTCTGTTTACGCTCACCAATTAGTCACGCGAATTAATATTGCTTTCCTGTGCCGTTAGAGGACGCTGTTGAGATGTTCTCGTGTGACTTAGAACGGATGATACAATTAAGCTAATGCGTTATAATTTATTGACGCCACCATTCAGATGATGCTGCCAATGGTGACGCAAGACGCGACATATGCCAGAGGCGCGGTCGGTTTGTGGAATAATTCCCTCTTGACTCCGAAATATTTCATGTCCATTGAAAAACAATATAGTATAGTTTATAATCAATTTCCATGGCCGTGAAGAGAATATGCTCTGAATTTCTTTTGCAGATGTAATACAAGTATGGTCAGCACCGGGCGGCACTACGCGGCTGCCGTGCGACGTGGCCGCACCAGCTCGCGACGTCGCCATGATGCTGTGGTTCAAGGACGGCGACAGGATGCCCATATACACGTGAGTTTCATGGTAAATATAATAAAACAAACCGATATTATAACAATTAAAGACGTCGGAATGATAGGTCTGTTCCAGAGCCTGTCTGTCGTAGAAAGCAATTGAAAGGGTGTTCTGGTGGGCATTGAAGTCAAGGGCCCTTATTGTCCACAAAGCGAGTCGAGGGTGAACGACAAGTATGAGGTGGTCTAGTGGTTGTCATACCAAAACGAGAGTGCTGACAACTGCCTCAGCCCTCCCGGAGAAGTGCTTTAAGCGTAGAGCCATCGGTGCGTTTTGTAGGAGATCCCAGGACCTCCCGCAACGCATTGAGCTTGACCACCGAGCGAGTTTTCGTAGTTAAAAATCCCACAACCTTGTCTTCCCGCTCAAAAGCTCCCGTATAACAAAAATAAATCTGTTCCCACAGACCACGTAGGCACAGCACTGCAGCAACTGAAGAATCTTGCAGGTTTGATCATATTTCGTGTTGCAAGTCGCTGTAACTAACGACCTTATTACTTTACCGAAATATTCACATCCGATGGCTTCATTCTTCCATTTCTCAATGTCTCATAGCTCATTATCATCATCAGCCTATTTATACGTAAATGTGGAAAATGGCTCCCAACCCCTATAAAAGTTGACAACGGGAGGAAGGCTTTGTGAATAGGGCAGATTAATAGCTTAAATTAAAATAATCGCTTACCGATACATTAATCGTTTTTCAATCAGATTACAGAGATTTTACTATTGAAATTTACAAATTTATCGATAGCATATCGATAATGATAATTCGAAACATCACTATGTTTAATGTTCACGAAACAAAAACTATTATAACTTATTCAAGTGTAATTTAATTATTGAAAGAAGATACTAGAGACATATCCGGAGATATCCCGGACATCGACTCACGGGACTCAAGCCAATCTCACCGGCTCGTGGTGCACCCTGCTAATCAATAAATTAGTCTTTAGCTCCCACCAACTCACATTAGGCCAGTGTGGTGGGAAATGGCCCAAATTCCTCCACTTAAACCCCTACAAACGACGGCCCCTAATCAGACAGATCGATATGGGGATCTTTGAGGGAGGCCTATGTCCAAAGGTGGATGTCTATCAGCTGATGACGATGATGATGATGATGATGATTAAGACGAGGTAGTAAACAAATTGCCCGTGTATAACAATGAGGTTGTTAGGATGTATACACAATTTATAATCAGTCCGAAGATAAAAGCAGTATATGTGTGGTGTGACGCTTTAATTTAAAGTGAAATATAAACTATGTCAGTTCCATAACTGTTAACTAATTTTTGTTCCGGTTTTACCTTTAATACTAAAAATTAAAATTTGTTGGATTTTTAATAGTTGGAGACATGTTCTGATGCTGCCCTGCTTCTAGAGGGAACGCAAGGTTAACGTCGATAGTTATACAATGCAGACGAGGTCTCTTGGAATCTCTTATCTTACCCTTCTTGTTGTTAACGATAACTTATAAGTTCGGTTCAGTCGTTTGAGGGTATCCAGTTTATTTCGTGGTATCAGTTAAAATGATTTATTTGACTTTTTTTTTATTGTTTTACAAATGTGATATTACGATATAACCATAGAGTAATCATCTACAGTCATGACGTACTGTAATTTAGCAGTCGACGTGTGTCGTAATTGGGTATAATCGAATTATTATCTGCTACGCCCAATCCAATTTGACAAGTTGGATCAATATCTACTCCTGGTGCATTGTCATGTGATGATTAAGCCGTTGGATCGCGAAACAATGACCTTATTACGCGATGCCGCCGCGATAAGGGCTTGTGGTCATCCGTACGCTGTCATTGTGCCTATATTAATGAGTCGTTAGCTTAACGATTTCTATTGTTGTTAGAATATCCTTTCAGCCGCGCTGAATCCTTGTATGCTTTGGTAATTTTTTTTTTCAGCTGTCGTATAATTATATCTATATATAAAGGATTAATTACTAAACTCAAAACGTTAAGCAACATCGATGTCTATGATAATTTCCTTTTTATTCGACGAAGCGACAAGAACTGCGAGATGTATAGCTGATGGTAATTAATACGCCTGCTCATACCGTGGTGCTAGTTAGGACGATATACATTGCACCAAATCATGCTTATCGCTTTAAGATATATTATAACCCTCGTTATTCCAGCAATGTCATTACCTACAACCCTTTCAAATCCGAATAATTTTAGCAGACTAACGGTGGGGGGAAAGCAATAGAAGCTGCAGTATATCTAGACGGTTTCGATCAACGAAGACCTACCACCAGTATCAGCATTGAGCTTTCTATAGCTTGGATGATAGTAACGATGTCTCAATTTTAAACCAAAAAGTAAAATACTTGGTACCTTGATTTGGGAACTGATACATTATTGTCTTTCAGATTTGTCTGTTAAGCTTTCAGTATTGCTTATTTTGGCACACACATATTCAGCAGTTTAATCCAAGTTAAAAGCAGTGCCTCCCACCAACCCGTATTGAGCCAGCGTGATGGGAAATGGCCCAAATCTCCTCATATGAGACCCCTACGAACAACGATCCTTCCTGCTCGGCGTTGCGGGAAATGCAGGACTGATCGACGTGGAGATCTTTGAGAAAGCTTAGCTCCAGCAGTGGACGTCTATCGGCTGATGATGATGATGAAAAGCAGAGCTGTGTAAACGAACATCTTAATCCTACGTTTTGCTTCAACAAATCATTCATATCAGTTTTCATTTTTTAAATGTTAAATATAACTGTGTTTCAAATTAACCTCATGATCCTGCTATCAATGGCAGTGCTCACATTATCATATACTATAGTATAATGCTGTGTTATAATTTGGACAGGAAGTCGATGTAATTATCATAATTAATATAAAACTAATGCTTGGAGATCAGGGTTGCAGTGCACGTCGGTGTGCAGCGAGCGCCGGAGCAGATCAAAACAAATATTTCTCTTTTGATTCAGTGCCCGCGCTGGAGCGCTTCCAAAACGGAAGATGGGCGGAATCCTTTACTGAAACGCTTCCTTCCTTATACTTAAAGGAGTTGTTTTAAAATGTGCAAGTCAATTTAGAGGAAGCAGCCGCCGCTCCGCAGCGACAACTGCCATAAATAGTGCGCTAACAGAAAGTCACTACTCTACTACTTTTTTCAACGTATCTACTTTCTTAATTTACTTAAACTTATATTTGTTAATGATTTAAGTTCCTTATTTTGTTGTGTGAATTAATAAAGCTTCAGTCAGTCATCAGCGGATAGACGTCCACTGCTGGACGTGGGACCGATCGATGTGGACACCTTTGGCGGAGACCTAATAAAGGTTACACAGACAATAAATTCTCATAAAATTTTCTATTTAAAGTCACCATAAAGTGTGAAAAGTATTTTTGTCTGCGGTAGTTATTTAATTTTTTTTATTCAACGAAGCGACGAGACGATCTGGTCGTTCACCTGATGGTAAGTGATACACCTGCCCATAACAACGTAGCGATAGTTAACGTGCCATTGTGCCCTTTACCTTATGGCATAATATTTTCAGGTTCGTCATCGTGGTAATTTTGCTGGCCACAGCGCCTTTCAAACCAGAACATACTAATGTTTGTACACTTCTGTTTCGCGGAAATAGGAGGCGCGGTGATAATTACCTGTTTGAAAGGCGCCGTAACTTACAATTTTACAAGAGTAGCGACCTTTGCCGTTGCCGGAGGCAGTCTAGGTAGATACCACCGCAGTGCCTATTTCTGCAGTCAAACATTAGTATGCAAACTTTACCATGTTCCGGTTTGATGACCGCTATAGCTATTGTTATCACTGGAGTAACGAGGCTTAACATATGTCTTAAGGCGAAGAGCGCAATGTGTCCTATAAATACTATACTAGTTAGCGCCACATTGTTATGGGAGGGCGTATCACTTACCATCAGATGAACGATCTGCTCGTCTCGACGCTTCATGAAACAAAAAAAATATTGCGACGATATTATGCTGTGTAAATATCCCACCTAGCGCCTCATTAAAAAACATTTTTTTTTATTAATTAGGGAACATAAACTTAGTAAAGATCCAACCCGCGCTTTTTCGAGATGTAAGCAGCGTATGGTAACAAACTAGGGTATAACGACTTTAATTTTATTACTGCGTAAATAACTAAAACTGTGCATTAATGTTATGTATAACATCTCAATTACCAGTAATTGAGAGCGCGTAGACAGTTCGCGCAGCTTCCGAGCGCGGCTCATTCATCACGGATGTCGGACTCCTGACGTCGGGCGTCGGCAATTAATAACGAATTCATGACATTACGCCGAACAGTCTCTCAATCTCGTATATAAATATTCGCAATCTGCGTGGAGATCTACGTCCAGCAGTGGACGTCTATCAGCTGATAATGATGATGTTGTATAATTAAAATCACAACGAACAACACATTGGAATGTAGATTATATTATCTATACGTTGTTACGCTTGTACCGCTGACCCAATTTAGATTTATTTTTAATATAAACATAATATTTATTACACTACTTTATTTTCCACATGTTGAGACAAAAATTGGGGGGTGTAAGATGTCCACAACAAATCACAGGACCCAAGTCACGTCGTGGTTCACCCTGCTAATCAACAAACAAGGCCCTGGCTCCCGCCAACAGCGTGTTGGGAAATGGCTCAAGTGTCCCCTCATGAACCCCAATAAACGTGGCGATCTTTGAGGAAGGACTATGTCCAGCAGTGAAAGGCTATTGGCTAATGGTGATGATGATGAGCTAAAAATTAAGTGTTTGGAGAAGGAACATAGTCTGAGTATTATATGATTATAAATAAAAACTTTTAAAACTTCGATGGTTTAAAATTCTTGCTTTAATAGTTTACATTATAGGGAAAGAGTTCCCACCCCCCACTACCCTCTATGTAAATGACTCAATATATGAAAATTATCGCAAGCAATTTTTAAATGTAGATAGTATTAGATCATTTACGATAGAAGTTGCTTGAAGAGGCCAGTGTTCAACAGTGGACAGCAATTGGCTTCTTAACGAAGCAGCCCAAAGAAACACGCTCCAAAAAATGGTGGAAGAAGTTACCCTTTATCAATTTTCATTATTTACAATAAAAAAAGCAAGACTGTATTCCAGGGTGGACTTCAGAAACGGGCCGCCGGTGCATTGGGCGGTCGCGGGGGAGTTCGGTGCCCGAAGTCACTTCGTGCTGAACGAGTCTGACCCGTCATCGGCGCACCTCGCCGTGGAGAAGGTGGCGCGCTACGACGAGGGTATCTACCGCTGCAGGATAGACTACGTCGACTCGCCCACCAGGAACTACCGGGTCAATTTGACCGTGATAGGTAGATATTGTTTACTTAAGCTAATGTTACAAAACTATTTGTTGGGACGAAATGAGGAGAAGATCGACATGCTCTTCTCCGATAATCAGTAACTAATTAGGATAATATATACAGCATTAGATTGTTTTCATCGCCTTGAGATATTACGTTTTTTTTCTTTTTTTTATACGCTTTTCCCCAGTTGTGCGAGGCTGGGCCATGTGAATTCATTTTCTTTTCCTCTTTTTTATTCCATTTTTCTTTTATACCTTTCCTCGTGCAAACTTGATTTCTCCTATCACTCTCCATTCTATTTCTTTCATTCTTACCTTTCTCTTAAATAAGGAAACAGATATAACTTGTTAAGACTCTTTACCGCAATAAATTTACTATCTGAAACATCTTTTGAACCGGAACACAGTTTTGCATGCATTTCGACGGCATCAATAGGAGCTGCGGTGGTACCTACCTAGATGGTCTCCGGTAACAGAGACCTTACAGCAGTATCAACATGAGGCTTCATTTGGCACGGTCAGCTTTTTATGCAAATAAGAGGTGTAACGAAAGAGAACCAACTAAATATGTAATAAGATTTTAGGCTTTGAGAGAATGGGATAAAACGCGTCTGTATATAGTTTCCGTTTCCTTCGTCTCCTCTTTGTCATGAGCTACTCCCTACTCTACCGCCGTATCCGGACCGGACTTTGTAAGATATTCGAAAAAAAATTTATTCAATCAAACATTTCTTATCTCTACTAAAATGTTACTTTAAGGACTTCATTTTATCTCTCTCCATTTAGTTCTTGGCTACTTCATTTATTTCGGGGTTGGTAACACGTTTTTGATGCCTCTGGTAGTACAGGCGTCTATAGGCTACGGTAACTCCTTACCATCAAGAAGGTTGTATGATCGTTTGCCATCTTAGTGGTATAAAAAAAGTTTGCCACTTCCTTAAAGTATTCATCTCGTTCCCTTACAAATTAATCATATTACAAAGATTCACTCTATTTCCTGTGAACTCATATTCAGTTTCATGGAAAGAATTAAATTACTATTTCGCTATTTTTACTTTCCATTGTAACTATTTTTAGTTTTTTTATAATTGTTATATTTCAAGCTGTTTTGGTTTATAATGTTTATCCTGTACAGTGCCCCCGGAATCGCCGCGAATTTACGACTCCGACGGGCAAGAGATCACAGGGTCGATAGCAGGTCCTTTTCGCGAAGGATCGAACGTACTACTGTCCTGTCAAGCTGCCGGAGGTAAACTACTAAATGTAAATTTTTTAAAAGGAATGTGACGAGAGCAGGACAAGTAGTCGACCAAGTAAGGCGAGTAAAGATTTTTCATAATGATGCGGTGGTAGTTCAGATGTTTATACCACATCGCTAAAAGATATTTTTTGCTCGTCATCATCAGCCGATAGTCGCCCACTGCTGGACTTAACCTCCCACAAAGATTTTCACATTGATCGGTCGTGCGCTGCACGCATCCAGCGTCTTCGCGCGAATTTCGTTTTTAGGGTTAATATTGGAGGGATTTAGGCCATTTCTCACCGCGCTGGCCGATTGCGGGTTGGTGGGAGCCGGAGCCTTGTTTGTTGTTAGCAGGGTGCACTGCGAGCAGTTGAGGTTAGCTTGGATCCTGCGAGTTGTTGTACGGAACCCCTTACATCCTATTTTTTACTACTATCTATAATTTAGAATTACATAAATATATATCATTTAGTCGTCATCTTAACCTATGGACGTGGTTTGCTGGAAGTAGGTCTCTTGGAATATATTCTAATAAACAGTGTTGATTGTTTGGTTAGCTAGTCATTATTAGTTAACCAAGTGATTGAAGGTGTTACTTTTTTACTATTACTTTTCTAAAATAGTTTTCTAGACCATCTAAAAGTATGTTTACTTTGTATCTCCAGTGTAACATTGCTTTGTTATTGTTGTACGAGATAATGCTATTTGCAGGTAAGCCGCCTCCCGACGTGTCCTGGTACAGGGGGCAGGAGCGCTTGGCGCTGACAAAAGAAGGCTCCGTGTGCCAACTTCACCTGCAAAAGCTTCCGAGGGAGTTCGCAGGAACCATTCTACAGTGCAGAGTGGAGCCGCCGCTGCTGAAGGCGCGCTACAGAGATGTCACTGTAAAACTATTCTGTAAGTTTTTCTAATTCTGAAGTAAACTTACAAAGATTCTATGAAATGTTTATTGCTTAACTATGTAACTTATTTTTAATATTTGATATAAAATATTTATGCGGACGATTAAAAGTAAATTGGGAGCAAAGTATGGAAATGCAAAATAAACGTAACAAATTCTAAGGCGGCGTCAAAGAAGGAGACTTCCCTTTTTTGTTTTGCTTTAATTATTCTTTTTAAGAGTCTTTTATTTTTTTCAAGAGACTTTATATTGTCGATTCTATTTGTTTTATTGTTATGTAAATTAAAAACTTGAGACAAGTAACAAATAAACTTTTAAGAAAAAAGTTACACAACCAGAGACCCACTAGGGAGGTACCACCTATCAAACAGCATTGTTATGCCAAATATGACTATGTTCCAATTTTAAGGGCCTTGTAGCTGGTTAAATTACTTAGGTAAAGACAGTAACAACTTAGGTCTCAATACGACTAGCACAATGTGGTGTTGTGCATGTCATCCTAACTAGCGCAACGTAGTTATGAGCAGGTGTATTACTTACCATAAAGTAAAGATTTCGCCCATCGCGTCGTTTCGTTGAATCATAAATAAAAAGTTATGACATTAATATTTTTGCCCAGTGAAGCCCCAGTTCGTCCGCATAACCGGCGCGGGAGCAACGCGTGCAGGACATGAGCGGTCCTTTGTCTGCACAACCAGAGGTTCCAAGCCGGCCCCTAACATCGACTGGTTCATCAACTCGCACGGCGTCGACTCCGCAATGACCGAGGTAACTTGAAACCAAAGTATTCCATCTCTACGCCGTAATTTAACAATGCTGTCATAGGGGCACGTGGATAAAAGGTTGTGAAGCGACATAGATACATAAACAAAACGATAGACTAAACAGAAAAGGCAAAGTCGTATATCAAACGATAGCCAAAACAGAAGAGGCAAAGTCATATACCGGTTCCCGCCTTGTCGTGGCGGTGGGGTTCAGTAGCCGTGGCTTGGTCACCCACAGTGAAGTTAAGAGGAACCTACCCGGCCGGCCCGAGGTGCAAGAGGAGTGTCGGTATTGCGATTCGCCGCTCTCCCTACACTACGCGAGTAAGCGGCTCCGCACCGCTGATGCGGCGGCGGTGGGGCCGCGGGCGAACAGGAGTGTCGGTATTGCGATTCGCCGCTCTCCCTACACTACGCGAGTAAGCGGCTCCGCACCGCTGATGCGGCGGCGGTGGGGCCGCGGGCGAACAGGAGTGTCGGTATTGCGATTAGATTCGCTCCAGCCTCTACCTATGCACAGCAAAGTAAGGACGCCAAACTGTTGAACAATATTCAAGAATACTGCTCACAAATCTACCGTATAAGAGTTTTTTACTAGAAAAATATTTGAATTGATGAATATTTCTTAATAAGAACCGGAGCATCTTTGAAGATTTTTTCATAATATTGTCTACATGGGGAATAAAAGTCATCTTTTTGTCAAAGATGATTCCTAAATCTTTAATTAGCTCCAGTTCTTGAACGATGTCTTCTTTAATTCTATAATGATATATAATAACATAAAATTTTCTTGCAAATCGAACATGATAACATTTTTTAGTATTTAGGAGCTGTGTGTGAGCCTGTTTTAGTCTTGTTGCAACAGCAGAGAGTCATTTTGGATCCAATAATTCTACTATACTTTAAGTCGTCTGCATACATAAAAAGTGAGGAGAATTGGAAGCAATTTGTAACATCGTTGATAAAAACATTAAATACGATAGGATCAAGATGGGAGCCTTGAGGTACACCTGAGGTAATTTCACAGGGAAGGAACTCAAAACCATTAACGACTACTGAAAAGAAACGTTTATCTAAATATGAAAAACCATCTGAGCATTGAACCAGTGAACCCATAAGCACAGAGTTTTGAAAGCAAAATATCAAGTGACACTGAGTCAAAGGCTTTACTAAAATTAGTGTACATAACATCAACTTGCTTATTTTTATCGCTTGCATCAATTAGTCTCGGTAAATGTTACCAGATTTGTACACGTAGATCTTCGAGCTATAAAACTGTGTTGACAAGAAGTTAAAAACAATTGTAAATGGGTTTTGAATTATAGGACAGAGTAGAATCTCAAAAACTTTAGCGAAATTGGACAAAATTGTAAAGGGTCTATAACTATTTACATTAGAAGTATCATCTGTTTTATGGATCGGAATGACTTTGGCTATTTTCCATTATTTTGGAAAGAAACTGGATGACAAAAATTGTTAAATATAATAGTGACTACATTATTTGAAGATCTCTTAGTAAAACGCCCCAATGCGAATTGTGTTTGCCCTTGAAATTAGAAATACTATTATATTTGAAGGGCATTGCATTGAGGTGTTGTACTAAGTTATACAGATATTTAGTTTTTACTTTATTTTATTGTTACCATCAGGTGGACGTCGATGGTGAAGTGACGCGGAGTGTGTTGACGTGGCGAGTGAGGCGGGAAGACAGCGGCAGGCAGCTCGTTTGCAGGGTCTCCAATCCCTGGTTTCCAGCTTATACCTTGGAGGATTCAGTGACATTAGAAGTGTATTGTAAGTATCATATTTGGAAGTTTTTTTTTTATAATTAACTCGTCATTATTCTAAACAATATTGTAATTGGAAATTTTTTTCAGATTATAAGATGTTTCATTTTACTATCTCGAAATTTGAGATATAACAATAATTTTAGTAATATGTTACTGTGACTAACATTAGTATTCGTTCAAAACTTTTCGCTTATGCCAATACATGGTTTAATAAAAAAACCAAAACTGCGACCTTTAATTTCTTTATTAGACTAGATCTATTTTAATTGCCATTGATCAATAACTATTATTTTTGTGATAATGATGATGAACTTATTTTAGATCCTCCGGTCTCTCAAATATCAATAACATCACCGAAAGATCCACAACTAATTCGTGAAGATGCTGACACTGCTCTACTTTGCTCTTCGGATGCCTCGCCACCATCCACTAACTTTACGTTCTACAAAGGTTTACAGGTAAATATTCTTCGTGAAGAATCTAAGTTTAATTACTGTATATTTACTTAATTTTTTATACTAACAAGTGAGGACATTTGCTGGCTGCTGCATAGAATTTCATTTGATATTTAGACTAGAAATTTGTTAGAAATGTTCACGTCCGGAAGCAATGCACCGCCCGCGACGCTGCTTCTCGCTATTAACACCCCCGCGACTGCTTTCGGAAAAGGAATTTTGTAACATCCATTCTTAGATGACCTCTAAACGGCAGAAGCAATATCTCTAGAAAATTTTGAGTGTTTACATTTCTGAGATCTTGTAATGAGTCAATGAATTTCTGGATATCTCTTATATAGGTATGTGATCAAAATAGAGATAAAACAGACTATGTACGATCATGAAAAAATATACTTTTTTTATTTTATTCATACAAGAATTCACATAGAAATTAAATAAAACAAGTACATATGTTTGTTGCACTGTTTTTATGCGCAGCAATAAAGTATTGAAATGTTTGATATTAAAATAATTCCATCAATATTCCGGTTGACGTTTGATACATGTACATAAATTATGTGACACATCCACAGGCGTAATTTCGATAAAGATCAAACTCAAAAATCCTTTTTTAATCTGTGCAATAACGATACATTGAAAATCACAAATTAAAGTTCATCTTAGAAAAACTGTCACCTGAAACTGCAACTTTAAAGGATCTAAATAAATATAAGTTCAGGTGATTAAATTCAAAAGCAAAATTTTTACAAATGTATAAATTTTTCCAGGACCATCTTATACAAGACGATCCTGTTGGAGGGATCTCGGTGGAAGGAAATAAACTTATATTAAAAGGCTTGAGAAGACATCACTCAGAAAGATACCGGTGCAGAGCGAGGAACTCTGAAGGCAGCGGTTTAAGCGAACCGCTCACTTTGAACGTATTATGTAAGTGTTTATCCTTTCATCGCCACATGAAGTAAATTTTATCTTTGAATTTTGTCACTGAATGAAATTTTTAAAACATCAAGTTTTTAAATGAATGATTAAATTTTCCTAACATACAATCTCATTTTTCCACTCCACTCTACGAAGTAGAGATCTATGTTCAAAGGCGGACTTGGTAATGGTTGTTATAGATAGACCAGATACAGACAATGTTAGGTATCAACATATCGATTGCCCTGAGACTTGCCGAGAATACAGTGGAGTGAGAGCAGCTTCTTGAATCGTCATCAGGAGCATTTCGGGACAACCACGACCTTGTCGACGAAAGAGAACATAGATAGACAGATATCCTTTCTTTTTTATCGATGGTACTAAGGAACTAATGACATTTGGAATTGTAGTTATTGTTAATCGGTTACTGCACAACAACATCAGCTCTTCGAAGGCAGTCATAATTTACAGTATACATTTGAAGGAGGACAAATGTAGTGTTAAGAGACATGTGTGTGTGCCAAGTGACAGACGATGATATCGAGGATGGAGCGAAGAGGAGAAGAAAAATAAATAAAGCTGACCACCACCATATGAGATAACGGTCAGGAAGAGAGAGTTATGTGTAAACACTTCTTCTTATAATCTTGTTATTTGTTTAAACTGAAAATCTCCCCCGTTCCCGACAGCTCGTCCGGAGTGTTCGGCCGGTGGTGTTGTCCAGCAGCTGGCAGGCACGCCTGGTGGGGAGGTTAGAGCCCGATGCTCGGTCACAGCCCCCTCGTCCCGTGATGCCGGACCCTTAAGGTTTTATTGGACGTACAACGGTACTAAGGATGTGTTACCGGTATGAAAGCTAGACCAATCATATAATACTTTCACTATTTTCTAGATTTTTATTATTTGAATATATTTATTATACTGGTTGGTCATTAATATTGGGCTCAAGGTTTAACCATATCAAAAAGGATGAAAGGTGGAAACTATATAGCTTCTAGTTCTGGTAACTAAAGAAGATAAAATTGTTTACAGCTATCTCATGGCAAATTATATCGGAATTGGAAAAAAATCGTGTTCTTGAACAAATAGTAATGAAGATAGGCAAGTGTTAGGAGACTATTAAATCTCCTGTTTTTTACGTAGATTGAACATTTCTCACGAGTGTTCGTGTAATGACTCGTCTCGCAAATCTGCAGTAAACGATTTATTGCAAATTTAGTAACAATAATGTATGTTTATGTGTGACTATCATTAACCAGATACCGGCTGCAAACATAACGATAATGGGGTCAAGCAGCACGGTAATCCACGGCTTACCTGATAATGGCGACGAAGATTTAGGCTGGCTGGCCTGCTGGGCGAGCAATGACGTGGGCAACCAGCGAGATCCCTGCTTGTTTCGGATTATGCCTGCAGGTATGTCTCATGTTGAAAACAGATTTTTGAGCTGGTGGTTTATCTAGCGATGGAAAGAAGATTCAAAAATTCAGCCTTAAGAGTTAAACCTCTGCTCTAAGAAAAATAAATATATATATAAATAAATAACTAAAATTAAAAAAATACTGATACATTTGAAATGATGGTTTAGAATTACCATTTATTTAACCTAACCCGCCAGCGCTGCCTGAACCGCCGAGCAATTGCGAGATAGAGGACGAGATACTCCGCTGCGACCCCGGCCACGACGGCGGCCTGCCCCAGCGGTTTATCCTGGAAGCGCTGGAGGTACGGCACCACAGCGAACCGGTACCGAGGGAGGTGGACGGTGACTCCATGAGCGACCAGGTGATTGCGGCGTAATCTAGTTGCCGTGTTAGTTGCCTTCACATGTAATCCACTTACCATTTAGTCATAATATTTACTGACCAATATTACATCCTGTATTTCTGCATTGATCTTTGAATTCACACCAAAATTATTAACCAGTCGTGTAAAAGGAAACCCGTATGACCTTGGTCTAGTTTTTACAGCTTCTTTATTTTATTAACATATCTAGATGTCTTCTTTTAATTAATTCTAGTTCCTTTGTGTATTATAAAATCTAATTTAAAAACTGCTTTGTTTTCTGCTGATTGTTGCCAGAATTTATCTAGACGAGGCTCACCAAAGAGCTTATTTATACTATTAACGGTGATTATAAATTATAATATTCAGTTTAAAAAATTTCCAACTACTGGTGTAACATCTCATGTCTTGTGAGCGGAAGTGGAAAGAGCTGATTCATATGCATCTGGCCTATTACTATGGACAGCCGCATCAATTATTTTCACAAGAGCTTCTTAGTTTCTAGTATTAATAAAAAGGAAATTGTGCTTTAAAAAAATCTAGTGTTACTGCTTAATATTTAAGTCTTGGCTTTCCAGGGTATATCCGGTAAGGGGTTAACGGAAACGGTGTACCGGGCTAGTAACGACGTTACACCACAATTCCCGCTCGACGCTCTGAGCCCTGGCCGCTACACATTCCTGGTGTATTCGGAAACTCCTCGCGGTAGATCGCAGAGGCCAGCCGCCTTGCACAGTATTCCAATAAGAACTGCCGATGATTTAGATAGACCAGGTGAGGAAAAAGTACCTAAATGTTTTAAGAGCTTTCCTTATAACAAAAGGAGCCGAAGGTTAACTGTATTATTGGTAACTCCATACCAATTATCATAATGTAGTCATGGACGTGAATTTAATTCATCGAGTCACTTTATTAAGTGCTCATTCATTTTCTCTTTTCCACTCCTCTTTGTTGACTGTTAGAATTCTTACAAGAGTTCGGCTAATAGTAGCTGTATTCAAACGTTATTGTATAACTTGTTTAAAGTTTGCTGATGGTGGTATGAAATATACACAATATATTAAGTACACTAAGTTGTTACATTAGTCACATACGATCACGTAAACAATAAGCATTCTTTGCTACTGTCCTTTAAAAAAATTACTCTTGCTGTTCTTCTTTCCAATACTTCATCTGATGACGGTGTTAAAGAAAAATATGAAAGTAGCGATATAAATATCATGTTATATAATATTCTATCTTTTCTCTTAAAAATCGTCATCAGCCGATAGCCGTCTAGTGCTGGATATAGGCGTTTTAGAAATATTAATGTCTGATTCATATCGGGCTAAGTGGAGTTCCTTGGGGGATTCATTAGTGGACTGCCCTAAGCTAATGATGGCGATCAATGTATAATTTAATGTTGAAAATATTCTTATTCCTCTTTATCTTTTCAGGATCTCTGCAAACGATGACGCCCGGTCCTCCGCTTCAACCCTCGCCAACTGATAACAGCGTCGCGTTACTGATAGGAGCAGCACTGGCTCTCGTTCTTTTGACGATACTTACTACTTTGTGCGTTACCCTGGTAGTGATGTGTAGAAAGAAGAACAGTCCTCGCCGTGACCCGGAAGAGAGGTAACAATCCGTTAACTAATCTAATGTTAAGGTTATAAAGGAATAAACTTTACGTTTACATGGTGATAAGAAAAAATAAGACTTTGTCAGAATATTTTAAAGTAGTACCTATCGCTCATCGTCTAGACATAAAATGGTAAATCTAGTTTTTTTATGGTAATTTCACTACATCAGACTTCCCCTTAAAAGTTCTATCGCCTATAATATTATCCTTTGATTTCTCTTATAATTATTTAAGATGTCCTTCCTATAGCACAATACTTCGGAGAAGTGTCGGCGTGTCCATGTATGGTGGTTCCTCCCTGTCGCAAAGTGTGATGCCTACGGTGGTGGTACGTGGCCACAGAGGTTCCCGGGTGCTTGCTGCTAGATGGTCAGGGGTGTTAGATGATACTCCTGTAGCTGTTTTAGCCCTGGATACGAGAGCTCATGGTAAGTCAACTGAGCTTTTAGACTGTCTAGACCACAGCAGCTCCTAATTCAGCCGTCCAACAATACTGTGTTCAAGGTGTTGTACCTAATGGACTAAGGAGACAGTGTCTATGTCAAAGGTGACGAGATCAACGTGGTACAGTATTTGTCATCCTAACTAACGCCATATTGTTATACCATCAGATGAACGTCCCGATCGCTAATAATCATTAAAGATTGAAGAAAACAGAATTATGTAGCTTTGTACTTCATCAATAATGATTTTACTCAGTTTTTACCCTGAAGGTTATAATCTTTATCAACTTGGAAGACTTTAACAAAAAAAAAAACGTCAACAAAATCCAACCACACTGTAAAAGTTCGTTTGTAAATTTCATACATAAAAAACAGAATTGGATCCCCACTGAGCTGCAGCTTCCGGTTACGGATAGAGGCAACTGGGTAATGTTACATCCAATGAACGTTTCAGAACATTTCTACTTTTTCATTTCTTACAGCGGAAACGGATTCCAGTCACAGCGAGGAGGACATACAGGAGACTGAACTCAACAGTAACGTTGGTAACATGGAGACCCAGACAGACTCTTAAGCGGAAGAAGGGTTGTCACACTGTCAAGTAAATTGTACTTTAAAGGGTCTCCCTAGGCGACATCGAAACTTCCCCAAGTTTGATTTTAACTCAGTGATAACTAGATTATTTCGTTTTAAGAAAAAAATTAAGTATCAAGTTAAACAACCTTTTGTAATATATATGTTTGTCAAACCATTGAAACTATGATTAGGGAATTAACTGTTAAAAGTATCCTTACTAATGATCATAATTAACTGCTATCGCTAACTTTTAACGGAATCTCTAATGAAATTAAAACTGCTTAATTTAACTATATTTTTAGCAACAGTATTAAAAAAAATTGTTTGCTTTAGTTTATCTTGACAAATGTGAATATAGTTTAAGTGATGTAACTTAAGTAACGAGTAAGCTATTTAACTAATAGTGAGATGATGTAATAAGTTGTGAGTGGTAAGTTTGTAGACAGTATTATTATACTAGTGATAAGCGATGTATTTAAGTACAGCGCTCAAGCTGCGAGTTCGTAGAACACAGTGTTTACTGTTACTTATTCATACTAGCTTTAATGTTTACTTGAACTTTACAGGCGCTATATTTACACGCAGGATGATATTTGTTAAAAAATATTGCAGTTTTGAAAGCTTCCGGAAAGCATTTGAGAAGTTATCTCGCATTTAGAAAGAGATTGTTAAAATTATCTATGTATCTTAATATCGGCCGAAATTTATTTCGTATCCATTTTCAGTGACCTGACTTTGGATCTGGATATAGGATTTTGAAAAAAAAATCTTGCGATTGTTTATATGGACTATAGCCTAGAATTTGTACATACTAACAACTGAACGTTATACAATACGGGTATTATTTTTAAAATGATGTATTTATTCCAATACCGGTAGTGGATTTCGTAGACACGGCAGTGTTGTTATCTCACCGAATGAAGCTTTATAGTTTTTGTAAATAATTTGAAATGACATATAAAAAAATTTAAGTTAGATGACCTATACAAGAATATCTACAATGGGCTAAAACTTAACCTCAGTTTGACATGGTGTTAATTGAGCACGCTAAGGTACTCTGCCTTTCATATGGTAACCAGTGGCAGATTTACAATATGAGGGTGGTCGGCAGCCAGGCGGGTTCGATAAAAGCTTTCCACTAACCAAACATCGGCTACAGGATCTAACCAGGGATATAAATCCTTGTGACAATGTTAACGACTTGCCGCTGGGTGGAGGAGGTTATTTCATATCAACTTTATAAAATCCAAAGATTATTTTAAGTTCATTCAAAGATAAAAGTAAAATCTATCTGAATTGTTAAAAAAAAAACAAACTTAAGTTTTCATCTAAAATTTCACATTCAATACAGGGAAGTTTCAATGTATCTAAGTTATTCCGTATGTCATTTCAATTGAATATATTTTAGTATAACATTGTATCAGGTAATATAATAAAATTGTCCTTTATATTTTTAAAATATTCTTGTCACTATGAAAACCTCTGAAATTCTACTCATAGTATCCCAATCCTGATTCTCCTGCAATCAAATATCTGTACGATTTAATCATCATCATCATAACTGACGAATCTCCACTGCTGGGCACAGTGTTATCAAATCACCTCGATTCAGTTAAACGAACGCTTAACAGTTTACTTTTAAAAATACAGTCACAAACCAGCTCAGACTTGGTCTGCGCGATGATATCAGAAATGAGGAGATCTGCGAACCAGGGTCACCCACTTAGCCCTACGAATCGCGAGGCTGATGTGGCAATGGGCACGTAGTCCGTACAACCGATACAGGTTGGGCACATAAAGTGCGGTAACGGTGATCTCACACCGGAAAGCCCAGCTCTTGCAGACTCTCCTCTGAAGGTAGACAGACGGCAACAATTTAATCGCTATTAGGTATTGGACTCAAACACCGCTATATAATGCTTTGTGGAACATACTACAAACCGGATCATTGTAATGTTTGCACAGTACTGTCTGTCGGCTGCAACAGGCGCTGCGGTGGTACCTACCTAGACAGTCTCCAGCAACAGAGACATACCATCAGTAAATTAAGTATTAGTGTTTGACCACAATCACACCTAGACT
This sequence comes from Ornithoptera alexandrae, assembly GCA_029030555.1. NCBI lineage: Eukaryota > Metazoa > Arthropoda > Insecta > Lepidoptera > Papilionidae > Ornithoptera > Ornithoptera alexandrae. Next base: position 9,923,950 of record JARDVY010000298.1, read on the forward strand.
TAAATGATATTTTTTTTTTTAGTTCATAAAGAGCACATATGTATAAATAACCAAATTGTCCCTGAATATATGACATGGACGAGGGTCTCAAAACTGGTCAGGTTTGTTACTGCTTGGTGTATTCACAAGACCTTAAAAAGGTATTGAAGCTTTTGAGACATGGACATATAGACCCATGTCGTCCATTAGCTGGACTCGGAGAGTGACCAATGCCAGTGTTCTTCAACGAATTGGCCAAAAGTGTAACCTCATGCTTACGGTTAAGTAACGTAAAATCTCCTTTCCAGTCATGTACTCCGTCATCAGCGATATGATCTTCTGCACCTGATTATAATAGGTAAAGTTTCTAGTAAACGAATGGGGAGAAGGAAAAAGTCATGGTTGATGAATATCAGGAAATAAACTGGCATGTCTGAAGCATCCGAATAGTTCTGCCGAACCACTGACAGAAAGGAATGTACCACGCTGATCGCCAACCTTTTTTAGTTGAAGAGGTATTTTAAAAAGAAGTAGTTATCCAGTTAAACCCTCACACAGATGAGTAAGGATGAACGATTTCGAATCGGCGAAAGTCAACATGAAACAGTTTCAAGTAATGCAGACAGTTGGCAGACTTATGCAAAGCAAACGAGCTCGTCTCCCGGGGGAGCGTGCCCGCTGCTTGCACGGGAGTGGGGATATGGCATTATTAGGTAACGCGCGCTCTGAAATAAGACGTTAAACTGTTACTCACTTTACTAAGTTGATTATGCGACAAACTTGGTTTAAGTTATTCATTTAGTACACCCGGACTCCGAGGCAAGTAATACGAAAATCTCTTACACTAGTTTTACCATCATCATAATTATCAGGCGATAGGTGTCCACTGCTGTACACAAGCCTACCCCAAAGATCGGCTAAGGATTCATATGGTGGGACTTGGACCGTTTCCCACCACGCTGGCCCGATGCGAGTTGGCAGAAGTCAGAGCCTCGTTTGTTGATTAGCAGGGCGCACCACGAGCTGGTGAAGTTGGTTTGGGTCCTGCGAGTTGTTGTGCGGGAACTCCACTCCAGTTTAACCATGCAGGAATCAAATGATTTGTTCTAAGTTTCATCCAACGAAGTGGTCCAGACGACTTGGTTGTTCACATGGTCTCTTATACATGTGACCATAAAACTTATCTCAGGCGATTATATAAATACTGCAGAATATTTAACTACCGCACTTTCCAAAAACGAATACATTTACGTTAATGTTCATACAAATTTGCAGGCTAATTATAAGGTATATCCACGTTATCATCACACAAGGTCCATATGCAGTAAAGTAGAATTTCGTGATATACCAAAAATGTAATAACCTACGTTTTTTTTTTAATTAATTAAGCGATGAAGTGGAACGTTCGTTTGATAGTAAGTGACGCCGGCTCATAATAACGTGACGCTAAATAGGATGAAAAATACTGCATCACATTGCGCTCGTCGCTTGAGACATATGTTGAGTGTCATTACCCCAGTAATTACACCAGCTACAGCGCCGTTCAAACCGGACCACTGTTAAGTTTGCACAGTACTGTCTGTCGGCTGCAACAGGCGCTGCGGTGGTACCTACCTAGACAGTCTCCAGCAACAGAGACACTAACTACCACCAGTGATAGCTATTGATCCTTCATACCGGATCATTGTAATGTTTGCACAGTACTGTCTGTCGGCTGCAACAGGCGCTGCGGTGGTACCTACCTAGACAGTCTCCAGCAACAGAGACACTAACTACCACCAGTGATAGCTATTGATCCTTCATACCGGATCATTGTAATGTTTGCACAGTACTGTCTGTCGGCTGCAACAGGCGCTGCGGTGGTACCTACCTAGACAGTCTCCAGCAACAGAGACACTAACTACCACCAGTGATAGCTATTGATCCTTCATACCGGATAATTGTAATGTTTGCACAGTACTGTCTGTCGGCTGCAACAGGCGCTGCGGTGGTACCTACCTAGACAGTCTCCAGCAACAGAGACACTAACTGCCACCAGTGATAGCTATTGGTCCTTCAAACCGGATCACTGTAATGTTTGAAAACTCAAGTATTTAAAGTATTTACATTAAATTTGAAACAATAACATAAATTACCACCAACATAAACTGATTTCATAGAGCAACCATTGTTGCGGACTGATTGGCACATTCAGAATTATACTAGAAACAATCGCATTATCCCGTCGAGTTCGCAAACAATGCGCCAAGTGTGTCTGGTCGGCCGGTAATGACGTTACGGCGGAAACAACTCCTGAAATGAACAAGGAACAAGGAACAGCTCGAATCGAGAGCATTCATTAAACATATATAGTCCTTCGGAAATTTAATAGTCAGTTCAAATAGAACTACAGAAGTTAGCTACGAGTACATCCGGCGGAATGTGCATGAACCCTGTCGATGGTCACCTCTACAACCTTAAGTTTCATATTTTTGTAAAAAAAAATATGATTTTATATATGTGAGACACTTTGGTGTTTGATGCTTACATTTTTTTTTTGACCCAGCAAGGGTCGGTAGGAATCAGAGCCTCGTCTGTTGATTAGCAGGCTGCTCCACGAGCAGATGAAGTTGGCTTGGGTCTCGTGGGTTAATGTGCGGGACCACTTACACCTTTGATGAATGATTGTACAAATATAACCTTAGTGTTTCATGGAACGACTTCAAGGACTTTAGAACAAACAGTAACATGCATTTTTAAAGCAACTGCACTAAAACTCCAAATGACCAAGGAGTCACCTCCCATGCTCCATCATGTTTGAGAAAACGATGACAGTGAAATATGAAGACACGTCGTAATCCGGCGGCCATTTTTATACGTCGCCGCAATATCCAATTTGGCGGATGTCGAAAGCAGAGGAAACCGTTTCAATATATTTTAAAGTTTTTTTTTTAATTGCCCTCCTGCTATTTCCACACGTCATCGTGGTCCTCGTCTACAGGGTCCACGTTTTAATATAAACGTTTTTATTTATCACCCTAAAAGCTTTCTAGTATTGTTTGATGTCTTCGGAGAATTGAAATATCTATGATGCAAGTATTTATACTCCACAAGCTTGTGAAACGTAATGATATTGTTTTAAAGGGATAGATCGTTATCATCGTCATCATTTCAACGGATGGGCGTCCACTGCTGGACAATAGGTCTCTTGCAATGTGTTCCACAAAGCACAAAGGGCATAGCAAAGGTTAGATAGAGTAGTATAATTTGTTTGTGGTCTGATAGATTAGGTCGAAAGTCTACCACCATATCCATGACCTGTGAACCTTGTATCAAACCATGGACCACCGTGTTACGAAGAAATCTTCCAGCATATGCAACACGGAGACAGTTCAACAATTCAGGAACTGTTAACCAGAGCAACGAGATCAGTGGAACGTTCACCTGATGTTAAGGCGATAAGGGATAATAATGTGGTAACTGTACAACATTATGCTCATCACCTTGGGACACGAATATCGCGACTCGTTACCGCAGTAATTATAGCGGCAACACTTTTTAAAACAGAACACAGTAATATTTCCACGCTTCTGTTTGACCAATAAGCTTACTTAATTAGATAACTAGGTTTGGTGCAGATACCTACCAATTTATAGTCTTCGTTTTGATCACCAGTTTTATTTTATGCAATTAAAGATGAACTTCACAACGAGCCAGCCACTGTAACAAGAACAATGGCATTCAAACTGCAACAAAAGGTAACCCATCTACATCAAAATTGAATTTATTACCGATGTTTATTATAACTTATGAAATTTTCGTATTTCAAGTTAATTGGTGATAACTGTTGACTACGTTTTTTTTTAATTCAACAAAGCAACGAGACGAGCGGGACGTTCCCCTGATGGTAAGTGATAGACCTGTATATAACAACATGGCGCTTGTTGCCTTGAGACAGAATGTTAAGCCTCATTATCCCAATAATTTCACTAGCTACAGCGCCCTTCAAATTGGAACACAGTAATGTTTGCACAGTACCGTATATAAGCTGCAATAGGCAACAGGCGCTGCGGGGGAAAGTCATCATCGGATGTAGCACAGAGTCCGAGCTGGCGAAGGTGAGGGAGAGGCTGAACAAGGCAGGTAAGGGCCTGAACATGGAGGAGGTGAAGAGCCGAGACCCGCTTATCATGCTCAGGGACGTCATGTCCTACAATAAGGATGAAGACATCCTTAAGGCAATTAGGACCCAGAACGGACATCTGCTGGGGGGCATCCCTGAGCGTGACCTGCGGGCCGAAGTCCGCTTCAGGAGGAGAGCGCGGAACTCGCTGGCAACCCATGTGGTCTTGCGAGTCTCGCCAAAGCTTTGGGCCCGCCTTACCGACGCAGGGATGATGCACGTGGACCTCCAGCGGGTCCGGGTGCAAGACCAGTGCACCCACTGCAGTGGTCCGCACCTGAGGAGCGAGTGCCCGGACTGGCAAGCCGGGAAACCTCCCGCCTGCCGGAACTGCCGAAAAGCAAAGGCAGACCGGTGGGACCACGGGGCGTTCGATGAGGAGTGCCCAGTCCGGAGATGGTGGGACGCCATAGCGCGGGCGTCGGTAGCGTATTGCTAACGGCGCCCCGGGGGCCGACCGCAATATCCGGACTGGGCGACGCCAGTACCACGCTGTGCAGTTGAACCTGCAAAGGTCTGGGCTCGCCACGGCCGAGTTGATATGCGAAGCGCCGAAGAGAGGATGGGCCTTCGCTATGGTCCAGGAACCGTACATCGGTGCGATTGGCGAGATGCGGCACTACCCAGGGACAAGGATAGTACAATGTGTGAGCCGAGACGCCGGGGAGGTTGTCAAGGCTGCCATTGTGCTGTTCGACGATACCATCGACATCACTCAATGCCCCGATCTTACGTCTGGAAACATTTCTGTAGCCAGACTGAGGACCGGGGCTTGGGAGATAGGGGTGGTATCCGTCTACCTGGAGCCAGACAAGCCCGTCGGACCATACCTGGACCGGATCAGTTGGGTCGTGGGGAGGCTGGGGACTGCCAACGTGGTACTAGGCGGAGACCTGAACGCCCACAACACCTGGTGGGGCAGCCAGTCCGGTGACCAGAGGGGGACCGATGTTGCGGCTGCGCTCGATGAGCTGGAGCTCCACCTGCTGAACCGGGGGTCTGAGCCTACGTTCGACACCTATCGGGGCGGAAAGCGTTATTCCAGTTGCGTCGATGTTACTGCTTGCTCGACCACTCTGCTCGATCGAGTGGAGGGCTGGCGAGTCGCGGACGGGTTATCCTCGTCGGACCACAGGGCGATCCTGTTCGAGTTGAATCTCGTGAGGTCCGTCGGCACGGACATCAGGTGTTCCACGCGGAAGTACACTACCCATAGGGCAGACTGGGGCGAGTTCAAACGAACTTTCGCCCAGCTGCTCTCAGACCGCTGTCTGACGCCAGCCGAGGTGACCGAGGTCACCGATAAGGGGGCGTTGGACAGCATCGTCGATCGGTATGTGGAAACCGTGGGGGACACCTGCGATTCGGTCCTGCCGAAGGCCTCCGGGAGGAAAAGGACAGAATTGCCCTGGTGGTCCGAACAGCTCTCTCTCCTCAAGGCAGACGTCTTGAGGAAGAAGAGGCGGATCCCGAACGCGCGGCCGGCCCGTAAGGAGTTGGTCTTGCGCGAGTACTTCGACGCGAAGGAAACTTACCGCCTCGAGGTGGGACGTGCTCAGACCGCTAGTTGGAAGCGGTTCTGCGAGCGGCAGGAGCGCGAGACCATGTGGGACGGCGTCTACCGAGTGATACGTCGCACGGAGACTAGGCGTGAGGACGTCCCACTCGTCCAGGGAGGGAAGGTGCTGGACGCAGTGGGATAGGCCAGGATGCTTGCGGAGGTCTTCTTCCCGTAGGATAACCCCGGGGAGGACAATGCGGACCACTGTACTGTAAGAGCTAAGTCCGATGAAGTCAACGAGGGGGAGGTTCATGATGATTCATGCGAACCCCCCTTCACGATGGAGGAGCTCCGATGGTCCGTGTCGACCTTTAACGCGAAAAAGGCTCCTGGCCTCGACGGACTCACTGCCGACATCTGCCGGGCGGCAATCGCAGTGGACGCCGAACTGTTTCTCGCGCTCTCCAACCGGTGTCTCGCTCTCGCCTACTTCCCCAGGAAATGGAAGGAGGCAGCGGTCGTAGTGTTGCGGAAGCCCGATAAGGAAGATTACACGCACCCGAAATCCTACCGGCCCATCGGACTCTTGCCCGTCATGGGCAAGGTCCTGGAGAAGATGATGGTCCGGAGGATCCGGTGGTACACTGCGCCGTATATCAGTAGCCGCCAATACGGCTTTATGCCGCAAAGGTGTACCGAAGACTCCCTGTATGACCTGATCCAGCACATACGAACTCGGTTGAAGGAGAAGGAGATCGTTGTGCTGGTATCATTGGACATAGAGGGAGCCTTTGATAACGCTTGGTGGCCTGCTATACGGTGCAGACTGGCGGAGACTCGCTGCCCCGTCGGCCTGCGGCGCCTTGTCGACAGCTATTTTAGCGATCGCAAGGTGCCGTAAGGTACGCGGGGGCGGAGTGCGCCAGAGAGACCACCAAGGGGTGCGTGCAGGGATCCGTGGGCGGCCCAACCTTCTGGACCCTCCTCCTCAATCCACTCCTGGAGGGAGTGGCCAAGAGCGGGACACACTGCCAGGCGTTTGCAGACGACGTCGTTCTGATCTTCTCGGGGCAAGAGACCGGGAACATCACGAGAAAGGCAAATGCGGTACTCGCCGATATTCACGATTAGGGTGTCCGAAACAAGCTGAGGTTCGCACCACACAAAACTAATGTGATGGTGCTAACCAATAAGCTGAAGTACGACAACCCAATATTGAGTATGGGTGGAGAGCCCCTTTGTCGAACTCGTGAGGTTCGGATACTAGGCCTCACAGTTGACGATAGACTCACGTTCAACACACACGTGAAGAACGTGAGCAAGAAGGCCCAAGGGCTCTATCGTCAACTGTGTAGAGCCGCAAAAGTATCATGGGGGTTGAACCCGGAGGTGATCAGAACGATGTATCTGGCGGTGTTGGAGCCGATAATTCTGTATGCAGCGAGTGCATGGGCGCCGGCGGCTAAGAAGCTGCTGGTCCGAAAGCAGCTCGATGCGGTTCAGCGTGGCTTCGCGCAGAAAATTGCGCGAACTCACCGAACCGCGTCGTTGCACTCGGCCCTAGTACTTGCCGGGCTGCTTCCTCTGGACCTTCGGGTCCAAGAAGCGGCCACTTTATTTGAGGTAAAGCGCGGCCACTCCCGGGAAGTGCTGGGTGACCGAGAGCTGGAGGTTCCAGTCAGCCACTTGAGACTACCGCACCCGTCTGAACAGTTTGGTGTGGAGTTCTCCTGCTTGAGGGAAAGTGCAGAGGAGGTTCAACTTGCCACCTCGGCTGCCGATTCGGCCATTTACACCGACGGCAGCCGCATCGACGACAAGGTGGGTGCGGCGTTCAGCGTAGTGCGGAACGCCGCAGAGGTTACTTGTAAAAAACTCAAGTTGGGCAACTTCTGCACTGTATACCAGGCAGAGCTGCTGGCATTGGTGGGAGCGACGGGGTACGCGGCCAGCGGGTCGGCGCAGTCATGCGCCGTGCTTAGCGACTCGAGGTCCGCCCTTGAAACTGTCGCAAGATCTGACACCCTCCACCCCCTGGCGCTTCGTGTAAAAGAGAACATTATGAAAGCGCGGGCAAAATGGACGAGTGTAAGATTGTTCTGGGTGAAGGCGCATGTGGGGATGGAGGGGAATGACAGGGCGGATCAACTGGCCAAGGAGCGGCCCTGAAGAGCAAAAGAAGACCGGAGTACGAGGATTGCCCCGTTTCCTTCGTCAAGCGTCAGCTCAGGCTGAAGACGCTTGACGAATGGAACAGGAGGTATGTGCAAGGTACGACGGCTTCGACAACGAGGATCTTTTTCCCAGACGTCGTGTCAGCCTACCGGACCCTTCGCCGATTGGATCTCGACACGGTCTTGGTCCAGATGTTCACTGGGCACGGGGGATTCTCCGAGTACCTTTACAGGTTCAAGCTCAAGGAGAGTCCCGCGTGCCTCTGTGACTCATCGGTGGACCAGACCGTGGTGCACATCCTCGCTTCCTGTCCCGTATTTGGAAGGGAAAGGATGGCGTGCGAAATTGAGATGGATAGGAGGATTGACGCAGGTGTCATTGCCTCTCTGATGAGTGAAGACGAAAATCGTGAAATATTCGTCAAATACTGCAGAAGAGTGGTAGGAAAAGTATTGGGGGAGAATAAAAAATAAGGAATGTACTGCGAGCATAAAGAAGAAAGCATTAGAGAGGAAGGAAGAAAGGAAGAAATAAAAAAGAAGATTATGCTACAGAGAATGATTTGTTTCAGGCTCCCCCCCCCTCTTCGGAAGGCGTCTTCACTCGAAAGGATGGATGAAAGAAGGAAATAGAATGGAGAATGATTGAGATAAGAAATGTATGTAAGATAAGTATAGGATGAAAGATGAAAGAATAAATGATGATAAGCAAGGAAATTAGAAAAACAATAACTGATGATAATAAATGAATGAAAGCAAAAGGCCCTGACCCAAAACACGCAGGGGGAACGTGAAAAAAAAAAAAAAAACAGGCGCTGCGGTGGTACCTACGTAGACCGTCTCCAGCAACAGAGACCTACCACCAGTGAATTTTACTGTTTTACAATAAACTCATGAAATTTTCCGTAGATAACTGTATTTGTAAAAGATCCAAACGTAAATGTTTAAAGTATATATTTAATGGAACAATTCACTTAACAATATTTCCTCCAGCGCCATTTTGAATAAACAAATCCTTTTTTTTTTTGTTTAATTGAATCCCAAATGAAAAGACAAACGCTCAAACAGTTTTTTCGGCTGTTATTTTCAGGAAAGAGCGCGGTGACAATTATTTTAACGAGTATTCCAACTAAAAAATAACTGAACGAATAATAGGATTTAATGATGAGGGAGAATGGAGGAAAGATACTTTTTATCACTAAATATGGCCTCCCCGTGTTCAAGGTCGGGCTACTGCTACTCATCGAATCAATTTGTATTTGTCATCAACATACGGAGATCTACATCTACATCAAAGAGGTTTGCGTAACAATTGAATTGTAAAATAATGAAAGCTTTTACTGTACTCCCGTGTTCACGTTACTTTAACAACTTGACATCGATAATGCGGCACACGAGGAAAGCTTTTCGCTACTTAATATACTCTTTGTTTTATTACCACATCTGCCTCATCTGCCTATCAAACAGTAATTTAAATCGACTGAATGTCAAATATCAATGATTAAGGTGAAAACGGATTTGTGTATACCGAATAAGCTGCACCAGAATGGAATGCTAATTATTGTCTGCTCATTACTGGTCATCTAACAATAATTGCTATGGCTATGTACTTCTACAAATACGCAATACAGTTTTTATTAATAGTTACGCACCTTCAAGAATGCTACTAGTCCTCTTGAGACGAATGACGCCTTTCAAATCTAAGTATAGTGATGTGTGAGTAAAATATCTAGCTAGATGGCTCGAAGCGACAGAGACCTACTTCCGGTGCATATGGTGACGTGATACTACAAGGAACCGAATTATTTTATAGGAGTGAATTTTTGTATTTCTCAAGTTTTGGCCTTTTGAACTGGCTTCTTCTTCTTCATTCCTTCATTCTTGTTTAGTAAGTACTTCAGTATGAGTACCTTCTCTAAGGCAAATTTAGGAAACATCGAATTGTCCAAAAGTATTAATTCTAGAGCTTTCTCTTATATATATTTGGTCTTCGTTTTCCAGCTTTTGATCTTCGACCACACTTCAAAATATGATAATGGTCCTAAGCTCCTTATTAAACGAAATCGTTTTTGAACAGAGCATTTACAATTCATTACTCTGGATACATTTTATGAGTAAGATATTATAATTTAAATGCAATATCACGTGAATTGCTCGGATTGCGCACCCTATCTCGTTGAGGGAGTACAGGAAATTAGGAGGGGTCTCGACACAGTCGGAACTTAATTACGATTGTCGCTGGGGTTGAAAAGTGCACTGAAGGGCTGTCAAACGAGACACTGAATGCTGGGTAATGAATCTACTTAAACGAAGTGACGGCAGATGCTCATTAACATCCATGTCATAGTCACATACCCTAATGTTGAGAGTATATCGATATTTGTTATGTCATTGTCATCATCAGCTGACAGATGTCCGTCAAGGATCTCCACATCGATCGGTCCACAGTGAGCATGGTCGATGCTTGTAGGGGTTCACACGGGGGTATTTGAGTCATTTCCCAGCACGCTGGCTCTTTCCGGGTTGGTGGGAGCCAGAGCCTCGTTTGTTGATTAGCTGGGTGCACCACGAGCATGTGAATATGTATAAATATTTTTGATCGCAGTTGTCGGTACTTTTTAATTGCTATTAGAATGATATATATAGCTTATATTATGTCTTTGAGAACCTAATATATCCAATATCATTTTTAAGTCAAGTCAGACTTGAATATTTCAATAAAGTTATCTTGATTTAAAATTTCAGTGCGAGAATCGATAAAGTACACTGTCGCGTGTCATAGACCATATTATAAAATAAGACGTTCCTACAGTCGCCGACATATGCTAAGGAGGAAATTGCTACGTTGAGATCGGGTGCCATATTGTGATGCGGTTTGGGATTCTGATCTCATCAAGCCGGTATGGCGTCGCTGTTTAATATCTGTGCACTATATGTATTGCAGAGATGTTGTCTTATATTTCAAGGCGATTAGCACAAACTGGAGCATACCTCTGTTATGTACTCAGACGAGTATAGACAAACAATATTTAATAGCCGTCCTGATGTTTACGACAAACATATTATTAATACGAATCGTTCTCAAAGGTCTCCAAGAATCATTGAAGACCCTTAGATTCTTAAAAATTTATAATTAATTGAAAGTATCAAAAAATGCTCTAAATAATTTTTTGACATAATTCTTAGCTTATTGGGTGTGGTAATTTTAGGAGGTCTATTCTCTTCAGGCTGATGATAGTGATGAACTCTATATTTAATTTTAACCACCAATTCAAAAATTTTACAAAAAAATATAACAAATTTAAAACTACTTTTAAAGTTTCTTTCTCAATTCTTAAATTTAATTCTTGAGATTTCATCATCATCAGTCGACAGACATCCACTGCTGGACATAAACCTCTTCCAAAGATTCCCATCTCAATTGAGTAGGGATTCGTATGGTGGATTTGGATCATTTCTTATCACGCTAGATCAATGGCGGTTGGTGGGAGGCAGAGCCTCGTTTGTTGATTAGCAGGATGCACCACTAGTCATCTCTGTCTGTAATTATACAGGAAAAAAAAATAAAAAGTGGTTGATATTCCATTCATCGCTTATGATATTTTTTCAATTGTTTTTCTATTTTACTTAGTTAAAGGATCCGTAGATTTTGGAAATTGAAAAGCTTAATAAAACAACGTTTTCTATTACAAATAGAAAACGCTCGCAAGCAGTCGTATTTCGCACGATCCCGTGGAATTATACAGTTACGTTTTGTTTAGTTGGCTGCTCGGAACCTTCCCTGCATTGGTATTGAACGAATTGTCATTCCTGGACGGCGGCCAACATTGTACCCAGGACTGTGGCAATATTTCAACATCTACATACTAGTATTAAGAGCCTGCTCACTGCGATAACGCGGCCGAAGTAACAAACGTGGACCCGTGTATTACACTATTTTAACTGACAAATAGTACTGTACCAAAACCTTCTCTTCTGAAGTAATTTAATAGTTAATAAATCGCTATAACTGTTTTTGTTAAAATTCTCTTGTTAAAAATAATTCTTAAACTAGAATCATTTAAGTTTATTAGCTGGATAATTACACACAGAACTTAAACCCGAAGGCAAAGGTCTAGCAAGAATATAAACATTGTTACCTATCATATTGTCTCGCGGCTGGGTCCTTGAGCCGCCTTCTGCCCAATCTGGGCGGACCGAGCGTCGGATGCCGGCGACGCTACACCGGAGTGGTGCGCTCTATGGCGTTATACGGAGCGCCCATATGGGCGGAGAACCTGTCGGCCCGCGGCCGGACTCTGCTGCGATCACCGCAGCGTGTCATGGCCATACGGGTCGTACGCGGTTACCGTACCGTCTCCTTCGAGGCGGCGTGCGTCCTCGCCGGGACGCCGCCGTGGGATCTCGAGGCGGAGTCGCTGGCGCGTGTGTACTGGCGGCGGAAGTGCGCCCTCGAGCGGGGTGAGCGTCCGGCGCCGGACGAGGAAGAGAGGTGGCGCCGAGAGGGGCGCCTGGACGTGCGTCGGCGATGGGAGCGGCGACTCCGAGACCCGACGCACGGCCGCCTCACCGTGGAGGCAGTCCGACCGGTCCTCGCGGACTGGCTGGACAGAGACAGCGGAGTTTTAAACTTCCGCCTGGTGCAGATACTCACGGGGCACGGTTGCTTCGGGAGCTATCTGCACCAGCGTCACTGTAGTGTTAGGACGGACGAGGCGTGCGACGAGTGTGGACACCCGGTGGACACATCGTCGCACACCTTGGCCGATTGCCCGCAATTCGGGGGGGATAGGGCCGCGCTCGTAGCGGCGATAGGGAGTGACCTCTCGCTGCCGGCTGTGGTACGGACCATGGTCGGAAGCGAGGCGTCATGGGACGCGGTATCCCGATTCTGCGATATCGTTATGTCGCAGAAGCGAGAGACCGAGCGTCACAGAGAGCGGGCGCCGAGGGGGCAGGAGGCGGTCGCAGTGCGCAGACAGCTCGTCGCCAACGGGCGCAGCCGAGCGCACGACCGCCGCTTGCCTCCTTAGGCAGAGGAACCTGGCGCCGCGACCGACAAGGGCCGTCGGTCCGGCGCCCCCCTTGGAAAGGGTTCCTGGGGCGTATCTGGGGACGCGTCTCGTATTCCGACGCGTCGCCGCGCAGTGTAGGGATTTGTCAGTTGGGAGGGATGCTTCACATCCCTCCCCGAGGCGGGCTCGTTCGATCCGGGCACCGAACGGGGGTTGCGGAAGAACTGTCGCGTTATCCCGCGACCCTCGTGCATTTATTTGCGGAGGTGATGGAATACCGTGTGAAGCTTTTTAGTCGGTTGGAGTCCGACACTACCCCGCTACCGGCCCAGTATTGGTACGGGATGTGCGTTCCGTTAGCATTTTGTTACACACGTTAATAAAAAAAAAAAAAATCATATTGCCTCATTATTGATATATCATTTAATTGATTTTTGTAAAAGTTTATTGACAAAGCAACTGTTCTTGCTCGCAAGTGACTGCGCCAAATACGGTGAATTGACCGCCAACCTCCGTTAGTAGGAGAGGTACCTAAACCTGAAGAAGAAGAGGATAAAGAAAGGCATACTGCGATTTTCGATAAATTTTTTGTGATATTACAGGTTAGAAATTTTAGTAACGCATTTTCAGTATGTTTGATAATTTGAAGTATCTAATGCCCTCGTCAAGTCTTCATTGTTGTCGCTAAAGGCTGCGGAAGTGGTTATATTTTTGTAAGCTTGCCAATGAAGTGAAATAAAAATGGTAACTTGGATAGTAAAAATTTTCGGGGGATACATTATTTTATTTATTTATTCAAAAACTCTTAAGTACGATTAAGATGAGTTATTTTATTCGGACTGACGTGATGTATTTTACCATTTCCTACCCAAAACGTTATAAGCTATAGTGATTAAGAAGTAGAAAGAAAAGTATGTGAGAGAGTATAGAATATTTTACCTTAGGACAAATAATTTAGATAGGTTGGTGAAGGAAGTTACCGAAATTGTAACAGTAAATGGTAAGAAAAGTTGCACTATCAAAACTGCAATTAATCAATGAAAGTATACAGATGGAAAAATGTAGTATTTAGTAAATTGAATTATTTTAACAAACGGTTGACTGCGATACAATTATAAGCAGAAATATATTAATATGTTAAAATGATAAAAATGATTCCTCACGAAGCCGCACCCAACCAGTTTTATATTCATGACACAGTAAAACTTAAATAACGTTGTCTGGAGTAGAAGTCTTATAAATTGCCCGAATTCTTCGCTGCGGAACTGGCATTCGGCCAGCAATAACAATTTCCCCAATAACAGGATGGGGAAGGTTTAAAACAAGAACCTTATAAATTAGCAACTGTTATGAAAGGATCGCGGTGTTTATCAAATAATTTGTTGCGTGAACCTTAAACTTCGTTCATTTGGAAAACGGAGCAAATTGTAGAAACTCAACTATATACTCGTATATATCTGTAGGGATAATCCAGGCAAACAGTTAATGGTGTTCAGATAATTTATATATCTTTAACGTTATTCTGAAAATCTCTTTCCAGAAGATAAACGAAACGAAACGATATGCATAATCGCAAAGAAGCTTAGAAGAGGTTTGTCTTCTTTCAATTTTAATTAATTTCAAAGTAGACCATATAAATTACGAAATGTAGAGTAGATCTTTATTAAAAGATAACGATGCGGTTTATTACGCAAATATCATTAAACCGAATTGATCAAAGGTACCAGCCGGTGGGAAATAGTATGGTTTAATTTAGCTGAATGTAGCGCAGGAAGGTCAGTTTGTTCGGGCCGTGCGCTAATGTGGTTAACCGAACACGACACAGATGTGGTATTGATTGAAATCAAACTGAAATGTGCCACGGCCGGATGCTGTGATGTTTGTTATTGAAGGATCCGAATGTTACCAATATAATTTACTGATCGCTGATGGCGCAAACCAAAATTTTAAAAGGCTGACATGAAGTTAAATTGCACACAGATTCAGAATGTTTATTTTTGATTTAGTGCTTTTAACGTGTATTTATGTTGTGTTTAGTCAGGTACACTATGTGGCAGTAGAAACGTAGTTCTTATTTCTGGCAACCAATAGTAAATGATTTACTGTGTTCCATTTGAAAAGAAGTTATAGCTAGTTTAACTATTAACTTGACTTAAACTTTATATCAGAATTAATAAGCATAATTTGGTGCAGTGTACATCATCGTTACTAGTAATAATTACTATCAGATCAGCTCGTGTCTTCGTTACATCTAATGAAAAAGTGGTTACAGTAACAATTCTTACGTTTCTTCTATACATTTATATAAATTTGATCGATTTCGTTATCCAAAAAAAACATTTTATAATATTGTCATTCGTGAGTTTGTTTATTCTCGATAAACTCTAGAACGTTTGAATATATTTTAATAAGACCTTTACTAGTATTTACCTGAAGATAGAATGCCTAATTTAATACAAAAATTAGGGTCCAGTGGGAGGGAATGTATATACATATGTGTGAATTATTTAAAAACTGCGATTCGGTTCAAACACATATATTCTACATAGAATATGTAGCAAACCCTTTTGTTTCATATTGTTATTATTATAACGATATAATAAATAAATATTTTCAAGTCGTGATACTTTTGCCCGGTCCAGTTTATTATTAGGTACGTCTAGCGCCGGTGCTGCGAAATCCTCACACGTACCATATTCAGATTTGCCTTAACGATCTCTACCTTTGTATCTGAAAGGTTAATATTCCTTTTAGATACAAAGCGGGAACACGTCGGCAATTTAATTTGAAAGTGGGGAGATCAGAAAACCATTAGAAAAGTACTTAACTGCGGTATACGTTTTATAACTATTTAAATAAAATTGTATTTGTATGGTGAATCCGTATAATTAAAATTTTAGGAAGATTCGTATGAAAATTCTGATGCCGGGGACTGTTTAGGCAGATACCATTTCAGCTCCCATTTCTGCCGTTACACAGTAGTATATAAACATTTCGGTGTTCCGGTTTGAAGGACTAATGATTGGAGTAACGAGACAAAATTTTATGTTGTCAAGATATGAGCTTAATGTGGTGTTATATTATAACTAAAAGTTTGATCTTCGTCTAGTCGCTTTGTTGATTTAAAAAGATGAATTCGTGTAACGCCCTCTGTTGACGATATTTTCAACTAACGACGATGTTCCTATTATATGACTATCAGAAAGTTCGTGTAAATATTTGGATTGACGAATGTGAAATTTAACCGCTTTTTTACTATAAAGGATCATCTGGTATTAATATTTATTTATTTATCCTTTATTCTACACCCGTCACAAGATATGGAATACATTATATATATACATAGATGTACAATAGGCGGTCTTATTGCTCAAAAAGAAATTTCTTCCAGACAACCCATTGGAAAGGAAGACGTGAACTAAAAGCAAAGGTAAGATAGTGGGGCACTAAATTATTAAAAACTAAAACGCTTGGTGACAGATGCAAGCAATAGCACAATTAGATAGAATGTATAATTTAAACTTTATAATAGTAGTTACTTATGTGTTTTTTGAAAGAAAATAGGGATTTGGCGAAACGAATGTGGTTCGGTAAAGAGTTCCATAAACGAACCGCCGTAACAGTGAAGGAGTTTTCGAAAAATGAAGAAGAATGCACGGGGACGCGAAGGGAAAGGTTTATTGTAGAGCGAAGAGTACAACTGTGGCAACCGGAAATAAATTCGAATTGATTATTTAAGTAGGAAGGTGTTAGAGGATTGAACAATATCTTGTATAGTACAGAGAGAATGTGAGTATTCTATTACATTTACCGGCAAAGTATCTATAATTAGATCGTACATTTCTCATCATCATCATCAGCTGATTGACGTCCACTACTGTACATAGACCTTCCCCAAAGATCTCCACGTTTGTAGAGGTTCATATGGGGGGGTTTTGTGCCATTTTCCGCCACGCTGGCCCAATGTGGGTTGTTGGGAACCAGAGCCTCATTTTTTGAATAGCAGGGTGTACCACGAGCATGTGAGATTGGCTTGGGTCCTGTGAGTTGTAGTGCGGGACGCCTTACACTCCTCAGTACATTTATATGTGTATGCAATCATGTACGTAAAAATTAAATTAGACTATATTATAATATAAATTACAAAAAATTACGTATATAAAATGATTCTCATATATATTTTTATATGATACAAATATAATATGTGATGTAATGGGTAAAATTAGTAGAGTTACTGTCATAAATTTTGCATGCTCAGTATACAAAGAATTACTTGATTAATTAGTCCTCGCGAATGGTAAGTTATAAAAAACTTTCATTCGAGGTTTGTTAGAGACATCTAATTTTAATTTGAATCTTGCATAAGTTTTCTTATATAACCGTATACCGTAAATTTACCATTAGTCAATCGCCAACAGTCAAATTTAAGGCGATAAGTCCGCTGCAGCGCAACTACCGCATCCTTCAAGTTTCAATGGCTGAAATGGAATTGCAGATGCAAAAAGTTGGAGCGCTAATGGACGCGCAGTTTATTCGCCGGCTGATAGCGGGAGTCAATATAGCTCATACATATTCAGCTCACGAATGCAATTAGCTTGGACCCCATAGTTCTCTATGACGTCGTAAATTATTTTCGAAATTGAACTTAACGCTTTGTGCGGGCATTACGGACCGAGGAGATTAAAGGAGCGGGGCTCTCGTAACCCTTTCGTAATTTGTTTTTTACAGACCACTATATACACTTACTGTAATTGTGAAAAACTCTAATCGCTACTCTACAAACAATAATCGTCGTAATATCAAAGATAATCACAATACCATTCAGTGGACACATTATTACCAATTGACTATATGAGTATAATTTTCCTGTCAAACAAGAACCAGCTTTCATTGATTGGCAACTGATTCAACGAAAACGAGCATTAGAGATGTGGGGAATCCGTCGAATGTTTAAGATCACGTGGAATAAGTTTGTCTCCAATGCTGATGACAACTGTCATTCAAAGACAGGTTGCATTTTTCAAAGAGGATCCCTATATGAGTTCCCAAGGTTGATCCTGGAAAACGTGTACCTGGTAGATCGGGTTTAAATATTATCAGCTAAAAAGAATAGCTGAAGATCGAATTGGTTTTCTCAATCTGATCGTCAAGCTTCTGTTTGAAAAGGGCATCTTATTATGATGATGAAGTGATTCGTCATTTTACGTTAAAAAGAGTTAAACTGATCCAACGTATGTAAAAAAGTAGATGTTCTCTCCTTTTTTTTAACTGTAAAAACGCACCAAAAAATATCAACTTTTTTTTTTACATCAATACATCAGAGTGTAATGCACTCAAATAAAGTACAAATACGAATTTCAATAAACGTATTGACCTTCCATTCCGTGTGATTACCAAATGCACGGCGCTTGTTTTTTTTTATACTACGTTACAGTTTCCTGTATTTATACAGGCATTAATGGGTTACTGTTTATTTTCTCTGCAAAAAATGCAAAGACCGTAATAAAGCTTTTAATGTATATAATATTATTCAACGGGAAAGAATATTGACCAACATTGAAGTTCAAAAGTGTACCTAAAATATAGCTACGGTTTGTGCGGAAAGTTCCGGCCCGAGGCGTAAAGTAAAAAGAGCCCGGCATAACACTTCCGTTTCTCTTTCTACAGAAGGTTATACCATCATAAGTATATCTTAGTAAAAAGGTCTTATGCTTTATGCTTGAATTGAATCTCTTTATCTCTGTCATTACAGTCTAGACAAACTCGTGGTCGTGGAGTAATTGTTACATGTCAGCAGTTTTCGAAGCTATTCAGCTGTGTTACTTTGTGGCTATCGCTCTTCTGCTTAATCACCACAGCTTCAATTGTTATCTAGTAAGGAATACGATGAAGATTAACATGGACTCCATCGTCGTGGGATACGTTTAGTTGAGGTTGACCTATAGATCGGTTAATTTGATCCCGTTCGTCTCTTAAGCCCCTAAGTGAACCTCAAACTAACTGGCCTAGCAAATTATTATAATAGGTAAGTGATGTGAATATCTATTTAATAATCAAATAACTGATATCGGACTGGTGCAAACTCCGGTAGTTGGTGAAGCTAATAGTTTGCTAAACCAATATTAGTTTTAGCTGTTAGTTTGTTCGTCCGAAAGCTCTAAAGGCACTAGGTGGGAGTCGGTTCATTTAACCTTCGATTGAAAAAAAGCTTTTGTTGGAATAAAAGTTTCGTTCAGATCCAAACAACGAAGTTGCTGAAGTATGCTTTATGTGATTTAAAGTTTAGTAGTCTCTCTTACTATCTATTTAATCACCTCAGCGTTCACATCTCATATATTTGCTGTGTAACCTCCAAATGATTCTTTGGCTCCAAGGCGTTCTACTAGGGGTTATCAAAAAGTAACAACTTATCGGTTATTAGTAATGATACTAATAACTTAAAAAAAAATTTATGATCTTTAATCCTCTACTGCTTACCTGACAAAAAATCGCATGAATAAAACGTCATCACTGGGTGCTGTGTTCATTTGATTACGAACAAACGTGGAGGTAACCAAAAAATTGAGAAACACATTTCTTTGAAAAAAGTTTATTAATGATGTGTATGATGTGTTGGGCCACCAAGGGTTCGGATGAAAGGAGATTACACGTGGCCGAGATGCGAATGTTAAGATGGATGTGTGGTGTGATGAGGATGAATAAAATTAAGAATGAATATGTTAGAGGAAGTCTGAAAGTTGCGCCAGTGACAGAGAAGTTACGGCATGAGGTTAGCGTGGTGCGGGCATGTTGTGCGGAGGGATTAAGGACATATAACAATGAAAGTAATGAGAATGAACGCGGATGGTTATAAGGGTAGAGGAAGACCGAAGAAAGTGTGGATGAATTGTGTGAAAGATGACATGTGTAAGAAGAGTGTGAATTCAGATATGGCGGCTGATAGAGGGATGTGGAAGAGAAGTACATACTGTGCCGACCCCACATAGCTAGGAAAAGAGCAGGAGGAAGAATGATGTGTATGATGACTTAGTGGAAACATTGGGAGACTCCTCCATATTCTACAGTTTCACGCTGGTGTAAGGACTTTAGGCTGGGTAACGAAAGAAAAAACATCAAAAAATTCGTACTTTGAATTAAAATAAAATATTCGATACCAGTGAGGAAACTGCGATATCTTCATTGAATATTGAAATTTAAAATAATTAACATTTATACTGTATTGGCATATATGAATTTTAAGCGGAAACGGATCTGATCCTGAGAGAACTGCTATTACGTAGGCCACTTGGAGACGGGCCAACTCGTCCCTGCGAATGAACTGGCGGGCAGATAGTGCGGAGTTTTGTCTACGAACACAAAAATCTCTCGCGTATCCTAATCTAATTAAGGTTTTTTACCGGGACAAAACAGGTTCGAATCCGGATCTTATCTTACCTATTATTCTAAATGAAATATAGTGTTATCAATGCCTAGTTTTAGAATTTCATTTATTTAATGTATACAAAAATTTATAAAATAAGTAACTTTTTGACTCGTTTACTTGTTACTGTCGCGATCGGCGCGATCAACCGACCAATCAGAACACGAGTTTGGTTTTAGGAGGGAGAAATGAAATGGTGGGAGAAATACTGTCTGGTACGACGATCGCCCCATTCCCGACAGTGTGTTGGCGGCGATTGAAGTGGAAGGATATCTACAAAAAAGTTTTTTTTTGTGAAACAAGTGAGTGAAATTTTGTGCAATAATTATAAAATGTAAGTACTACCCAACGATTCTTTTCTTTCATTTAATAAATCTATCTTTGACGTGTCAACACGGATGAACTAAATGCCAAAGGAATATTAAGATTTTACCAACATTTCAGAAGTGGGATGATCTTGGTCATCCACTAAAGTGAGCTAAGATTTTAATTTTTTTTAGGTTATCTCTTTCTTTCTTCGCATAAAAAAACTGAGATGTTTTACTTTCAGCAACATGGACGCAGGGCGTAATCGTGTTTTTTACACCCCGGCAAGTCCCACGGGGTCAGCATCGAACAGTCGACCGTCGCGTAGTTCAATAAATCGTCGAGCGTGCCATCGAGACCTGTCGTCCGCGCAGTCGGTCAAAGCGCGATTCCAGGGGACGCCCGAGTCGCTGCTCGCCGAACCAGCCAGAGCAACCCTGCAGTCGTTCGAGTCACCACCCGCGTACCCGAGTGAGCTGCCGTCGCGGAGCCGATCCGGGTCATAGTCGACGTGGCAGATACCGCCCGCATAATCATGTGAGTTGCCGCGTCCTTTGATCCGGAGTCACCGGCACACAGCCCGAACCTACGTTCACGCAGCCATCAGCGCCGTGCCAGCCGAAGGAGGCTCCCATAAAAGAGGTAATTATCCGTCATGCAGCGGAAGAAGTCGACGCTCAGGCAGTGGAAGCACTGGCTGCTTGTGCGACTCGTACAGCTTAAAGGTGCCGCAATCAGTTAACGAGCGTATCGAGCAATTCAAGCGTACAGCCGCAACTACAGCTCAGGTTAACTCCATACGAGGTGAGCCGATGTCACAATTAACACTAAACGATCTTGTTACTGCTTTGAGAACGGCATCCAACAACAGATAAGTTGGATTCATTTAACAATACAATTCCTGAATTTGACTCATGCAAAAAGGAGCAGGCGATGACAATGTGGCTTCATAAGGTCAACGAATGCGCAAATATGTGGTCAGTCAGTTGAGTTGCCACATTTTTGTAAATTTGTTGATGATTACCTTCTGTATAAAAATTTAATAAATATCAACATTATAGCTGATATCGTGTAAATGCAGTCCTGCTAGTATATGTTCACTTAATCTCTGATTATCCATAAATTAATGTTTATTACATTACTGTAATATTTAATAAACAACTAATTCAAGATAACGTATTCTCAATAAGTTTATTATTAAGTCCATTAAGTATTACAAACATTTAAAATATTTATATTGAATACGCCTGTTATAGTATTAACGCAATAAACCTAACAATTGGCTAATGTGTAAACATCAATACGTTGCTATTAGTTTTTCGAAGGCGTTTACTGCAACTGAACTAAGTATTAATTATGATTAAAAGTCTTCTAGGTAGATATTTCTATTAAAATTTTATTATTTACTTTATTTATAATCAAGATAATTTAAATGAGAGACTGATCTCTACTCATCATTATTTGCTGACCGTACTCGGACCAATTAGGATAGGAGAGGCGTCCGGTTTACACAACCATCAATCAATCCTCTCACGCTCTGCCACTTACTGAACGACCAATTAGTTGGGCGGATTGGTCACAACTAACACTTCAGTGAACATCGAGCATGAAGTTGGATCGCTCATATGTGATTCAGACCTGAAGACAGATATTATAGTTAGTACGAGTATCGTTTTGGTGTAAAGTATCTCTTAAATGAAAACGCAAGCATAAAGCTACGGATCATCCGGGAAAAGCGAAGAGGAATCCTTTTCGAATGCTGACCAGGCTGTGGCCCCCCTGCCATAATGCGGAAACCAGTTTGGAAAAGTTCATTATATAATATACATTAGACATGAAACTAGGGCTATGACTTTCTTATTTAATGAAGAGATAAGACGAGCGTAACGTTCACTGTCCATAACAACTTGGTTCTAGTTAGGATGATACATACGGCACCACATTGCGCTCGTCGCCTGAGACATAAGATGTTGCGTCTCTTCAACCCAGTAACTTCACTAGCTACGGCCTCCATTAAACCGGAAGATAGTATTGTTTGTACATTACTATTTGGTGACAGAAATAGCAGTGTGCGGTTGTAACATCCTAGGTGATCTCCGGCAATAGAGACCTACCACTAGTAAATGTGATCGCTTTATCTCCCAGCAGCTGGAAGCAGAGCAGCACTAATTAGAGTGGCGATCTTTAAAGGACGTAAACGAGAAGCGAGAAGGAGCAATAGGCGTGTTCTTACTCATAATGGTTTTATTCATTCTCTACGAGAATACCTCTCCGTAGTTTGGGGCGAAATTAAATCTCTAGCCTTTATCAAATTTTATACGGTAGTCTTGAAGATATTACTTTCCTTCTTTTTCGCATTCATAACTCTCCGCGTAAAGTTATTGCTGATGCACAGTTCACAGCGGCACGGCGGAGCAGCAGGCACTGCATCAGAATAACTCAATTTAGTAAGCAACTGCAGTTGTTTCGCCGGTTGATTGATGGTGATAAAGCCCGTTGGAGCGACGCCAAGTTATCCTTTTCGTATTAACCGGTGATAAACTGCCTCGTTGGTTTATAGCGAAATAATAAACGTGGCAAGGGCACAAAGTGGCCCCGAATGATAAAAATATAATCATAATGAATTAAAGCTTAAATTTCAAAAGGCTTTCGGCAAAAAAAAGGCACTGAATATAAAACCGGACCAAAATTTAGGGGAAGGTTTACGTCCGTCATTCGTTTCTTCTGTCTTTAGATTGATGATAACAATGCTTGTGATGAAGATGTTAATAGGCTTTTTAATATTTCCCTCCCCAAAAGATTTCTTGGTTTGTGGGATGGGGGATTTGGGCCATTTCCCACTACGCTGACCCAATGCGGGTTGGTGGGAGCCAGAGCCTCGTTTATTGATTAGCAGCGTGCACTACGAGCAGGTGAGGTTGGCTGGGACCGGCGAGTTGTTGTGCGGGACCCCTTACGTCCCACACAGAGTATATAGACGAGACCTTTTATTTAATGAATTAAAGAATTTCTTATCACAATTAATAAAGTAAATGTTAACAAATATTTTTCGCGAAAGTTTTCTGATTTATTAAATTTGTTTAGCGAAACAATAACTCCTCGACGTCAGGTGGAAGTCTGAAATAATTGAAACAAGGTAAACTCAGTCGCCTCTCAAAGGTACGCCCCATCCCCTCCGACTCCCACTCCGCAGTAGTCGTAACTCAACTTAAGCGAATTACAATTTGAATTAATTTACCTACTAAACTGAACTACCGAATGCTCAAGTACCGAATGAAAAGTAAATCACGTTATCAAACGGACAGAGATTTATCTGTGTAGCGATTCTAGTTTACCATTTTACTTAATACAATTGTAAGGCAAAGACCTAACTGATTACCTGGTTCTAGGCTCAAAGGTAGGCAGGCCTAAATGCGAAAAGAAAACGCGTCACTGTTTAGGAAGTTTATTGTATACGTCACCTTGAGACCTAAGATATAAAGTCTGAATGTCTCAGTTCGCTCACATGATAGGTCTCTGTAGCTGGAGACTAAGTAGGTACCACCGCAGCGTCTATTGCAGCCGACAAACAGTACTGTGCAAACATTACTCTGTTCCGGTTTGGAGGGCGTTGTACCTAGTGCAATTGCACTAGTAACGAGCCTCGACATCTTATGTCTCGGGCGACGAGCGTAATGTGGTGCAGTGCATACCACCTTAACTAGCGTCATGTTGTTAGGTGTGGGCCATCACTAATTATCATGTGTTCGTCTCGTCGCTTAATTACATAGGAAAAAATATATATAACTTAAAACTAGAAAAAAATACTATTCTTGACGAAACGATTGTCTTTATTTTCTTCTGCATAATAACAACATTATTAAATATGTTATTAGAATGGAAATTCAATATCACATAGAATAACTTCTGTCTTAATCACCATGGTAACCATGAAACAACAATAAATACCAAACATCCGTTATAAGGAATCAATTGTTGAAAACATCTTTCGCTAGTAAGTACTGTCAGTAAGGTTACAGCAATTATTAAAGCGCGGACCCTCGGAGCCGGTCGTTCTGAATGTAGACACTTCATCGTACCAGCGTTGCGTTGGCCGCCGGCCAAATCCGCAGCGACAGTTCCGCCAGTATTTCAACATCATCGCTGTTGGAGCTTCCGTGGAACTGGATACAGAAGGCATTACTTCAAATCTCTCGCTGTCTTTTTGAATATCATATTCAGTTAAATCAATAGGTGTGGAGATTTTTGGGACAGCAGCCCACGGATGATGATTACATACTTTTGGGGAGACAATATAGTGCTTTATAAGAAACAAGATAAAAACACATATTGGACCTTCAGTGATGAATAGAAAGCCTAATGATAAACTATGGAACATCTTAAATGAAAACGAAATTATGTATGTACCTACTCCTCCTTCACCAAAACCACTGCTGTAGCAAAACCATTAAAATACTTAAGTATACATTTTATTTCAGTAAGAACCGATATATTTCATTTGTTGATTTATACACGGATAAGAACAAAGAAAGCTATAGAGTTCCTTTCACTTTTATACTACGGGAACTTTTTATCCTGTAACCAGAGATGGGCATGGGCACTATGTGCAATATATTTGTGATGATGATAAGTATTTGATATATACTTTTTAGATTAGAATTCCGCATTGGAAATAAGGGAGTAAGGGGTCTCGCACAACTCACGGAACCCAAGTCAACATCACCTGCTCGTGGTGCACCCTGCTAACCAACAAACGATGCTCTGGCTTCTACAAATCCGTATTGGAAGAGCGTGGTGAGAAATAGCCCGAATCTCTTCATATTAAACTCCACAAACATGGGGGTCTTTGGGAAGGTCTATGCCCAGCTGTGGACGTCCATCGGTTGATGATATTTTTCTCTACGTCTACACAACCTTTGGAAGCGTGCGATCAGAAAAAGACCTAAGTTTGAGATTTGATATGAAAATATTTTTCTTATAACAGGTTAAAAAAATGACCTCAGTTAAACATGATGTTATAAATCAGTCGAGTCGTATATTCAATAAGATGTTATAACTTAGTAAAGTTAGATTATCACATCAGTAAAGTCAGTATTTCAAACAGAAGATCACGTTATAGAAACATATTATATTAAGGGTAGAGCTATACAGAAGGGTTCGAACAAAACCCACCACTATTTAAACTCCACCATATTTGATCTAAATATTTTTATAGTAGGATAAATTCATTAGAATATCATCAGGCGACTGATGACCACTGCTGGATACAGGCCGTCCCCCAAAGTCTTTCACATCGATCGAATAACGATTCATATGAGGGGAATTAGGCTATTTCCCACCATGCTGGCTCAATGGGGGTAGGTGGAAGACAGAGCCTCGTTTGTTGATTAGCAGGCTGACGAGCAGGTGATGTTGTCTTGGATCCTGTGAGATATTGTGCGGGAACCCTTACAACTTTTTATTAGAACCCTATATAAAAAATATTTGGATAGTCTCTACAGTTTTCGTTTTCTGTATGTGTAGTATTGGTAACTTAAAGCGATGAACAAGACTGCCTAAGTTATACTCACCGTATCAAACGTTTATCTTACTTAGGACTAACACCTGTTCCTTATAAGGATAATTAATTTGATCCGTACTTTCAGGCACTCGGACGAATTAAAGAAGCCTTATTTCATAAACAGAGGCATACATCGCATTCTCAATTATTCTATACTACGAGTAGCTGTTCCGCGGCAGCTTTGCTGGCCGTTACGTAAAATTAGACCTGGGATTTGTCAGAAATATTCCTTGAGAGAAACCGCAGCCGCAAATAGCTTACTATACCTACCGTTACTATAGCAACCGCATAAATGATACCAAATCAAAATGTTTTAAAAATTCAATTTGAAATAAAATAATGAAGGATCATTTCGCTTCATACAAATCAGTCAGCCTCGAATGCTCATGTTACCATGTCGATACAATCACTGATTTTCACGTGATTGGCGAACAAACAAAACTCATCATCATTTCAACCGATGGACATAGGTCTCTTGTAATGAGTTCCACAAACCACGGTTTTGCGCTGTGTGAATCCAGAGGCTCTCAGCGATTTATATATATATATACATATATACTCGTATAGAAGATATGTATGGGCTCTTATTTTTACTCAGGGGAAGATTTATGAAATTTTACTGTTAATAGATCTCTGTTGCCTGAGACCGTCTAGGTACCATCGCAGCTCCAATAGCGTCCGTCAAATAGTGTGCAAATATTATCATATTCCGGTTTGAAGTGATTTGTAAATGTACGTACTATCGGCCTTATAAAAGGGCTGGAAGTCATCCAAAGGGCAATGGAGAGAGCTCGGAGTTTCTCTGCGCGATCGAATCGGAAATGTGGAGATCAGCAGAAGAACTAAGGTCACAGACATAGCTCACAAGATTGCTACATTTAAGTGGTAGTACGCAGGGCACATTGCTCGAAGGGCCGACGGCCCATGTGGCGTCAAGGTCCTCGAGTAGTACCAGCGTAACGGTAGACGTAGTGTTGGGAGGCCTCTCACAAGGTGGACCGACGATCTGGTCAGAATCGCAGGAACCCATAGGATGGGAACAATGCAGGACCGATCGTTGTGGAGATTTTTTGGGAAGGCCTATGTCCACAAGTGGACGTCTATCGGCTGATGATGATGATGACTGTATGACACGAGAAGAGGAACTCACAATGTGATGCTTTATAGTAAATTTACCTTAATCTTCGAGTAGTCGCTTGGTTAGATAAAATAATTTAGTAACAATACACAAAATAGATGGTTTAAAGTGATTGTATAAATCAATACTTAATTCATGACTCACCCAATCCACTCTTTAATTCAACAACAAAGTCTTTCAAACCGGAACAGAATAAAGCAAAACACAGTAATATATATCATGAAATTGTAGAAGCAAAACAACACTAATGTGCAACACCGGAACAATTTATTCCGCAAGCTAAAGTTTTCATTTGCGTTTTTTTTTTCGTGCTGTAAATACATAAATCGCTTGGTTCACATCCGCTTATCACACCCATGTGGATAAAGGAAGCGCATTATTGAGCGCTGCATTGCTTGATTTAAATTTTCCATTTTAAAAAGGAAGTAAGTTATAGCTTAATTAACTTGCCATATGGTAGTACTTTCATCATTATAATCAGCCGATAGACGTCCATGCTGGACATATGCCTCCCCCAGAGATCCCCACATTGATCGGTCCCGCGTTGCTCGCATCCAGTGGGTTTCCGCGACTCTTAGCAGATCGTCGGTCCAACTTGTGTGAGGCCTCCCAACGCTACGTCTACCGGTACACGGCAACCACTCGATTTGTAAGGGTTCAAATGGGGTATTTTTTTTTAATGCGTTCTCCCAGTTTTGGTAGACTAGGGCCCTGTCTTTCTTTACCATTGTTACATTTTATATTTTTATTCTCACATTCCTTATCCTATCCTTCACTCCATTCTTCCCTCCTTCTTTCTCTTCTTTCCTCTTTCACACTATTCATTTGTCATCATTCTCCATCCTATTTCCTTCTTACATCTCTCTCTCATAAATGAGGACAACTCGCACCAAATTTTATTTTCATTCACATTTACATTTCCTTATTCTAGTACAGTATATTATTATTACATATTATTTATTTATTCTTTTCCTTTACATTGATATTTATTTACACTTTCTTTGGTATACATCTCAATTTGCTATTTTTTCCTCTTATTTTTCAGTCTTGTATATATATATCACAATTTTCCGTTTACTACTATCCTATATCTATGTCACAGTGCTTTGTTACTCCTAATTACCCTGTCTATTATTCTCCTGCTGTACCTAAGAAATGTGTGCCGTCTATTGTCCTCACTCATCAGAGAGGCGATGCTACCAGCGCTTATTTCTTCTCCCAACTCTGTCTCCAAATGGGGTATTCGGGCCATTTCCCACCACGCTGGCTATTGCGAGTTGGTGGTTGCCAAAGCCTCTGTTAATTAGCAGGGTGTAGCGCGAGCAGGTGAGGCTGCTTTGAGTCCCATGAGTTGTAGTGTATCTTTTGCACTGGTGGTAGATTATCTAGGGTTATTGCTATGAAAAGTACAGGGTTGAGCCCTTAACGTCACATACGTATTAGTCACTGTACTTTACTAGTGGTAGGTCTTAGTTGCCGGAGACCGTCCAGGTAGGTACTAACGCAGCTCTTGTTGCAGTCCACAAACAGTACTGTGCAAACATTACTGTATTCCGGTTTAAACGGCGCTGTAGCTAGTGTAATTACTGGAGTAACGAGACTCGACATCTTGTCTCGGGCGACGAGTGCAATGTGGTGCAGTATGCCCTGACTCACGCCGCGATGTTGTCATGCAGGCGTATCACTTACCATCAGGTGAACGACATACTCGTCTCGTCGCTTAATTAAATAGAAAAAGATCTACATTAGCAGTTACATTTTTGTTCTAGAAAAAGGACATTAAAGAAAACGTTTATTTACCTAGTCCGGCTACAAGTTCTGTTACAAATGAAAATGCATTTTTTTTTAATGAAGTAATGCAATATTATTAAAATGTATACATACATATTTATTATAGTCTCAGCAAACAATAAAAACAATATTCTATACGAAATGGCCACCTTTGGCTTTTACACAGACCTTTAATCTGTTTGGCCACGTATCACGAATCTATGGATTTACGCGCTGTCTCCAAGGGACATTTGCACTCCCGCCACCGCCACCGCCACTGCTTGCTATAAAGGTTTATTAAGAAACTTGATGTCGCCGTGTCGTTTGAAGCAGCAAGCATGCCATGTCCTCTAAAATTGACCATAATTTGAAGTCTAAAGAGTTGAGCTCTGGGCTAGATGAGGGCCAGTCTTCAGACCAAACCATCACTGACGCAGGATGATGACCACATTGTACCTTTCCGACCACTTGAGCAGGTTCCTTAGGACTATGAGCATACACTTTAATCAGTTTGCTTATTGTAGTGTTCTTCAATCGCGGAAATGTTTCCATCTGTAAAGAGGATGTTTGTGTGCCTCTCACCTGCCTGTTGTATCGCGACAGAAGGTTTGTTCGTTTTGATCGATCCACTCCATCCATATTTAATTGTAAAGATTGATTTAGACCACGTGCATGTCCTGTATATACACCGTGACCTGATAAGCACCGAGTACCGAGCTTTTCAGATCTTGCTTTATAATAAGCGATACGCGAAAGTTCTATCGGGAATCTGAATTTCTCGCAATAAAATTTTTTGTTTTGATTTTCTAATGGGGTTCGACGAATTCTGGCTTTAACAGCATCAAGAGTCCTTGTAGTTCTAACAGCACGCGGACGCCCCGATCTTTTCTGGCCTTCGACAGAGAAAGTGTTGTTGTATCTGTTGTTAACCCATTACCGCTCTCTGTACCTGCACAGGTACAACTACTTAATCGATAAATTATGTATTTTATCTGTGGTAAGTGTTGAAGGTATTTAGAAATTACAAATCTAGATGACACTAGTTACCACATAATAAATAAAAATAGGCGGTGGCGCGAAAACAAATGTCACTTATTTTGTAATAAAATACGGAGTCCAGACACGACATACAAGGTAAGATTATTTTGTTGATTTTTATCAAAAATAGTGAAATATTTCAACTTCTTTTTTTATTTTTATGGAGACTATTTATTTGTGTTGGTAATAATAACATAAGAATGAAAGTTTATTACAAAACTTGTAAAGTAGGGTTTGTTTCATTTGTTGTACACAGGCGGGTACAGCGGGCAGATTCGTACTAAAATTTCGTTTTGTTTACAGTATTACTTATAAGTTGAAATGGCCAATCGGAACGTATTTACCAGCTATAAGAGACTGGAGGAAGCCTTGGAATCAATTTTGGCTGATGAAAGCAATGATGAAGAGTACGATATGGTATTAGTGCCACCAGATCCGGCTGTGGTGAGTGATGAGGAAGAAGGTAATGAAGATAATTTGGCAGCTTCAAGTTTCCCTATGGACGTTCCAGGGACTATTGAGGTAGGTCGGCGTCGTCCTGACTACGATGTTTCGGAATTAAGCGACAGTGATGATGAGCCGCTAAGACCTATGCCTGCAAAACGTGCCAAAAAATGTGATGTAGATTTACCTGTATGGAGGAAAACTCGGCCAACCTATAGTTCTACTTATGAAATTACCGATATCGTACAAAAGAGACAAAAATACGTTGTTGAAAGCTTAGCAGACTGCAATCCCGTAATGTTGTTTGAAAAAATATTTGATCATGATGTAATGGATTTGATAACAACTGACAGTGTCTTGTACGCTAATCAAAATAATAGGCATAGTTTTGAACTTGATAGTGCATGTTTGAAAAATTTTTTTGGTGTACTGATACTGACCGGTTACCATGAATTGCCATCTGAACGTGCTTACTGGAGTTTGGATGAAGACCTTGGTGTTCCATTGATTGCTAATTGTATGTCACGCAATAGGTTTTTGGAGATAAAAAGAAATCTTCATTTTGTGGATAACGGTCTAATAGATGGTTCGACAGATAAAATGATCAAACTCGGATCATTATGCGATTTGATTCAGCGAAACTCTAGTCAGTGGGGTGTATTTCATGAAAGCTTGTCTGTGGACGAGTCCATGATGAAATATTTTGGGCGTCATCCATCGAAACAATTTATACAAGGAAAGCCTGTAAAATTTGGTTATCGCAATTGGGCTGCGACAAGTTCAGATGGTTATTGCTACGCGTTTGATGTTTATTGTGGAAAATCCATAGAACCTTCTGATGATACCCTTGGTGCGAGAGTCGTGAAATCTTTATTGGCTAAAATGCCTGTAGTTCCTAAAGAGCATATTGTATATTTCGATAATTTTTTTACCAATCATCAATTGTTGCTCGATTTGGGTAGACTAGGCTTTAGAGGTACTGGAACCGTTCGAGAAAATCGGACGAAGAAATGTCCCCTGATCACAGTAAAAAATATGAAGAAGAAGCCTAGGACGGAATATGATTATAGTTTTGATACAAAGAATGAGATAACTATGGTACGTTGGAAGGACAATAATGTCGTTACAATGGGAACTAATTTTGATGACATAGAGCCTCTGGGCAAAGTCAAACGATGGTGTAACATCAGAAAGCAAAAGGTTGACGTAAATATACCTAAAATGTTTGTCAACTATAATAAAGGAATGGGTGGAGTTGACCAAATGGATCAGTCTATCAGCCTTTATCGGATTTCAACAAAAGGAAAAAGGTGATGGTGGGTTATATTTACCTATTTGTTAGATATGGCGATATCAAATGCTTGGCGACTACATGTTTTGCTCAGTAAAACTAAACAAGAGATAACTTACATGGACCAGTTATCTTTCAGACGAATTATTGCACGGACTTATTTACGTCCAACGAAAACTAAGAGCCGTCCGTCATCCTCGGCGGCACTAGGGGGTCGGAACAATAATGGTCATAATCCTGAACGGATGGAAAACCCATTGCGATGTGTTATTTGTCACCAAAGAATTCGCTGGCGTTGCGAAATATGTTTGAAAACGCTATGTGTTGAACGATCTTGTTTCAAACAATTTCACTCCTAAAGCCCACTGTACACGGCTGAGTACACCCCTAAAACTTGATATGTACATTTTTTTTTTCATTTTATCTTCTTATATAGCATATTTTATCCCTTATGGACTAATAAATAGAAAAACAATAGAAAAATATACTGCAGTTTCATTTTGGGCGTTAATGGGTTAATACTATTATAGGATAGTTACTGAAAGGCTTTTTAAAAAAGAAATTATATTCAATTAAATTATAAAATAGGCCAAAAATGGATGGCAAGTGTCACGCGCGGATAATGGACTCGAACTGACTTGCCCCCGCGACCACTATGCTAGGCCCTGGTTTGACAGGGCTTAGTCGGCCCCCCTCCAACGGGTTCTCGCCTTGTCGTGGCGGAGGGGCTTAGTAACCGTGGTCCGGTACACGGTGAAGCCAAGTGGAACCCACCCGGCCGGCCCGCGGCGAAGGGCTGGCCGAAGCGGCCGCTCCAGGTTCGAGCACCGGTTGGGGTAACTGGAGCTCACCGGAACGGCCGGGAGCCGCAGGGGCGGCTGTGTGCTGCCCTAGCGGCCGGCTGCAGGCGCGGTTTCATACCGCCCCTCGCAGCCGAGGTGGGGTCGCGGAGGGAGTACCCTCTGCGGCCAACCGGTGTCGCACCGGCGATGCGGCGGCGGTGGGGCCGCGGGGGAAGAGGAGTGCCGGTATTGAGATGCGCCGCTCTCCCTATCCTCCGCGGCCGTTGACAGGTAGCGGCGGGCCTAACATTTCTCCGCCGCGGGGAGCCGGGAGAGGTTTTCTCCAGTGGCTCCCATGGCCTCTGGGCGACAGGTTCGGGGGAACCGGTCGCCCGCACACGCATGAGGTCGAGGAGGGGGCGCGCTGCATGTTCCGGCGCTCCCTGGAAAGGGAGGGTTTATCCCTCCCTCCCGAGGTGGGGCTGCGTAAGCGGCCAGCGCCGGCAGGGTCGCGGTTGAGTGCATGCGTTCCCGTGACCCTGCCATCATGGCGATGAGGCGGAACATCGTGGGGGTTTTAGTCGGTGCAAGTCCGACATAACTCGTCCTTGCCCCCGCGAGGCATCGCTATCAGCAGAATCCTTTATAAGTTGTATATTGTTATGTAGCTCCCCCCATCCCTTTTAGAGAAAATTTACAAGATTTCGTGAGAGTTCGGAAATTAGCTGTTGCGCAAACGAGGCCCTGCTTGTTCCAGTTCGACTTCGCAATCTACATTGTCATCTTGTTTTGAAATTATTTTAACTATTTTAAGTAATTTATAGAAAACTCGTTCTTTTTACAAAGATATAAAAGAATTAGACTTAAACATAAAATACACGAAAATACGCTTAAGATCGGAAAACTTATATGGTTATTCCAATTGCCTGGAGGTTGAACAGATTCCAGACTTTTACGGATTTGATTGGATACAAAATCAAAATCTTAAACTAAGTTAACAATTTGAGGTTTCGATATTGGTAAAGTTAATTTTCTTATGTTATTAAGATTAACATGTGTCATTAAGAACATTAAAAGTCGAAATTCTCTTTTTCTTTTTGTCTATAATTCTTATGATAGGGCTATACAATCCTTTGGAAGGTACAGTACACCTGTATCGGATGCGACTAGATCTACGACGTCATTGTCATTACATTCAAGTTTAAGAGTTTGACGGGCTTTGATTGTACAAATATACATTGTCATTAAGTAATTTATAGCAAATTACGTTATCAAAGAAGATTTTATATTCACAGCTTACAGGTAAGATTGCTACAGCTTTCGTCATGATATCTGTTTCACAAGAAGGGTTTCCAGATACAGTGTAGTGTACATATCAGATAATTCACAAAGGTAAGTTTTAGTTACAAGAATATTTTTGCATGAAGCTTTTAATATGGGTAAAAGTAGATTTATCTTTGCTTATAGCTACATGGTTTTCTGTTGGTGAAATCATTATAAAAGAATTAGTAGTATGATTTATTTGAGGGGTTGGTATAGGATTACTTTTATATATGTTGTATTCTAAGGCATTAACTAAAGATATTTTGATTACAAAAATAAGTTTTCCATTGAAATAATAATATATTAAATCTGCTATATTTAATAAAACATGGACATTGCTTAGTTCTAAATGAATTGGGAAATCCTTATATTTAGGGATTACCTTAAGATTACTAATTATATCTACGTATAACTGCTTTGGAGTTAATATTGATGGATGTAATATATTAGCTTTGACGAATAATATAGAGTTTAGGATGTCTTCGATTTTGAATGAAAGAGTCAGTACATTGGATTGGAGAATATTTAAAACAGAATTTAAATGTGTTTTAAAGTTATTGATCCTCATCACTTTAGTAATATTATTCGCTACTGTATATAATTTTTCAAATGCATCGTTTAACTTATTTTGATATTCATTTAATTCGTACAAGGATTGATTTATATTTGAAATGGCGACTTGAGAGATTTCAATGTTTTCTTTTATCGAATTTGTAAGAAACTTTTCATTATGTTACAATGTTTGAATTCTCTCATTATAAAGGTTAGCGTCATCTTCATTCATAGTGCCAAATATATTTTTGAATGCAGCCTACTCCGGTAAACAAGGCTGATCGTTTAGAAACACTGTTAGATATTATATGGGACATAGTGTTAAAATCACGTAAAATGTCATTGTATAAAGAATATAACGGCTGTAGCATATTGTAACATTTGGTATTAGCTATACCTATATTTTTCTGACACTGAGACTGAATAGTCGAAAGTAAGACGGATATTTTTTATGTATTTGTCATAAGGAGAAACATCGACAGGAATTACCACTTGAAATTGATCATTAGCCGTTTTTAAGATGCCCGACAGGGTCGAAGAGTAAACCAGGACTGTTGGTGATGAATTCTACAAATTGTTTATCGTCGGTGGGAAGTACGGAGCTACAGAGGGCGCGGAAGATCTGTAAATTATAATTTAACCTTAGTTTAAATAGATGCAATAATTATATTTATTATTTTATCTATGTTTAGGATTTACGACGATGAGCTAGTTTTTTAACCTTGTTGAAGTGATGAATGACGTATCACCTATTTTTTAATAGCGTTAGGCTATTTCTGTCATATACTTTTACGACTTTATAAGTGCCTTTCCATATGAGTGATAAGGCTTTTCGCAAACGGAGGTGACTTTAAGAAAACGTAGTCACGAGCATTGTAGTTAACAGGACGGCTATGGGAGTCGTAGTAACTTTTTTAAGGTCTCTTTAAACTTAGTTATATATTCAATAGCTATCTCGCGTATTAATTTTAAGTGATGTTGCAACATCTTAATGTAATCGGGGTAAGTAGCGTCGGATGCGGATTCATAGATGGAGTTAGGAAGGACGGGTTTGTGGCCGAAAAGTAGTTCATAAGGGGTATAGTTTGTAGTAGAATGGGTGGTTGTTTTATATGCTAACATAGCCGCATACAAGGTTGAAGGGTTTTGTTAAAGCTGAATATATAAAAACAGGAGCAGTGACTAATTTTTCCTTTAACTTTTCAAATGACAATTGTTGTTCGTTTGTCCAATTAAAAGGTGCGTCCTTTTTAAGAAGTGGCGTAAGTGGCTTAAAAAGTTTGGATAATTCGGGAATGAAACGTCTGTAACAGGATATAAATCCAAGGAATGGTTTGATATCTATAGGACGTTGTGGCATTGGAAATTCTTGAACAGCCTTGACTTTATTAGGATCTGGTGTTAATCCGTTTTCGGTTATAATATGTCCCCGATAGCCAACTTCCATGCGCAAGAATTCGCATTTGTCGAGCTGTAATTTAAGCTTAAATGAACGCAGTCTTCCAAAGATCATATTTAAATTTTGTATGTGTGTGTAAAGATCATGGGAATATATCACTATATCGTCCAGATACATGAAACAGCGTTCTCCCTGAAGCCCGATCAGGACATTGTTCATTAGCCGTTGAAAAGTTGCTGGTGCATTCTTGGCACCGAAAGGCATGCACGTAAATTCAAATTGTCCCTGAGTAATACTGAATGTTGTCTTTCAGGCGTCTTTAGGAGGCATTTTAATCTGGTGGAGACCAGAAGCAAAGTCAAGGGTTGAAAAATACTTAGAGTTGCCAAGTTGGTCAAGAATTTCAATTATGTTAGGGATAGGATAGGTTTCGCCGATAGTAATATCGTTAAATTTTCTATAATCTATGACGACTCTTAATTTCTTTTGGTCCGAGGCGTCAATTTTTTTGAGATAACCCATATTGGAGAAGACCAGGGGGAAAAAGAAGATTGAATGATTTTTTGTTACAGCATTTTGTTTTTTTGGGAACTTTCTTCATGCTTGTGTATCTCGGGAAAACGATATGATTTAACGTTAGTCGATTGATCGGATGGGGTGCGGTTTTCATATTGGATAGCGTCTGCGCAAGTAAGTGCTTCATTTGGTAAATGAAATATGTCCGAGTATTTAGAGCATGTGTCCAAAAGAGTTACTCGCTCTTCAGGGTTTAGGTGTGAAACACGAAGGTTAAGGACTTCACTGGTTCTCGTCAAGTATGTTTTATTGAGGTCGTAAACTTTATGGGCGTCATAATCAATTGGGTATAGTGTAAGTTGGAGGTTAGAATTTAATGTGACGGGTGATTCATCAGTGTTTAATATTGTAAGATTTACACGCTTGTTATTTTTAACTTTGACCATACAGTTAGCTATCAATAGTGTGTCATTTATGCGTTGATCGAGGGCCTTTTTGCAATTCTGAATTTGTGACACTGTAGTCCACAATAAATTCGAAACGTAGCGGGATTTGGCAAGTTAGAT
Organism: Ornithoptera alexandrae; assembly: GCA_029030555.1. NCBI lineage: Eukaryota > Metazoa > Arthropoda > Insecta > Lepidoptera > Papilionidae > Ornithoptera > Ornithoptera alexandrae. The sequence continues at coordinate 9,960,886 of JARDVY010000298.1, forward strand.
AAAAAAAGTTTAATTTGAATTTATTTTTTTCTTTGTTAAGAACTGACTGTTATAATCAAGAGAGCACTGATATAAGGTAAGTAGATCTAATCATATTATTCCGACATAAGGCAAGTCTATATTTTCAATAACGTGGAAGGTAAAGGGTATGGACTCTTTACCAAATATGAGATGTAATTCAAAGTTACCAAGAGTAGGCATAATGTTTTCTTGACTCATAATATCCTTTAATTTAATTATATTGTTTTTGAGTTTCAGGTTGGAGTTCGATGCGATGGAGGAATACTTAATAAGGCATATAGAGGATCCAGTATTAACTAGAACGTTCATTAGTTTATTGGTTACATGTATTTGGACATAGATATTAGGTAAGTAAGGCGATTTTACTAGGAATGGACGTTATTTCATATATTCGGTTTATTTCTTCATTGACATCATTGGTGCATTTAATGTTGTTTGCATTTGCACTTTTACTACGGGTATTGTGGGGTTTTGAATAATCTTGGACGCTTATTTGGAGCTGCTTACCCGTGTGGTCTTTAATTTTAGCAGCTTGGACATTTGTTTGAGACTGGTTACCCATGTGGTCTTTTGTTTTAGGAGCTTGGACGCTTATTTGGGGCTGGTTACCGATAGACACCTCCGCGGACCCATTATTCGTTTAAATCATGACCGCCGTTATCATAATAATCCGTATCTTTAGCACCAATAGATGGTTGTGGTTCAAGGTCATATCTATCTTGTTTTTAGCTAACTACACAATTGACGCGACCTGGCTTGTGCTCCTGATTCAGTTTATGTGAAAATTGGATCAGTCGGTTAATGTGATGAATAAACCTGTTGTTATTAAATTTGCGTTTTCGACATACATCAATAGTATGACTAGGGGTTTTGCAGTATCTTCAATAAGTGCTTTGATAATTTCGATCGCGTTATTTTGTCATTTGATTTTTATAATTACCATTATAATTAGAAGGCCTGAAATAATAATTAGGGTTTTGGAGTATGACGCTGTATCTTTTGTGTGAATGTGGCGTTTATTAAACATGTTAATCTTTTCTTCAGAAACGGTTAAGGTAATAGCTTCACTAAGGTTTGTAGGATTATTACCGTGGACAAGATTAGAAATTTCAAGCTTGGGGCCAAGTAAAAATTTGTAGAGTCTTCCATAGCCGCCGAGCATCGGACCATTTCAGATTTATTTTTGTTAGATAATGTTACTTCTGATAATAATTTAGAAAGACAGGTTTCGACACGTAAGGCGAATTGGTTTACTGGTTCATTGGTTGACTGTCGACATTCTTGTAAATCAGTCAAAAGGTGGGCATAATGTTTTTGTTCCCCAAATTGGGTAGTCAAAAAACTAGTCAGCTGTTCCCACGATTCAAATTCTTTAATGGAACACGATGATTCAGCTTTCCCTTCTAATTGCGACAATGTGTATTTAAAAACGATTGGCTTTTGCGTATTCGAGGTCAACTCCATCGCATTATTGCAATTAGACATGAATTTAATTTTTCCCTTGTACCATCGAATTGTTTGATAAATCTAAATCGTGTTTATGTCCACTTCATTTTTCTTTTTTTATTTGAGAATCTTTAGACATCTTGTATTAGAATAACGAGACAATTAAAATATGATTCGATGTAATAGGCGGCTACCAAGGTATCGTTTGTCTAAGCGTTGTTCGAGGGGTAAGAGATAAGCCACCGAGTTCTTTAAACACTTGTCTTGTAATATGATTATTATACTCGTGGGAATTTTATAACTTAAAATTTTACGCAATTAGGTATTAATGTATTTAGATTAGGTTTTCCGATTTCACGTATCACTTGAAGTAAGACACTATATATGACACATATGTCGAAATTATATTGAGTTTGAATTTTTTATAAAGTTAGATAGACTTAGATGGACTTACAGAAGCATGAGGAATATATATATCGGACCATGATCACCTCAAGTCAGCACTATGTTTTAAATGCGGCAAGTTTCGTTTGCTTTTCAGGATATGCCGAAATGGATCAGGACGCAGAGTTGAAGCAGGGTTAAGGTTTCTAGCACTATGGTTATTGTGTGATTAGTTGTTTTCAGGATTTGTAGCTAGTTGAGTCTCTGAGACAGGATCACACGATGTGGTCACCAGGATAATAATGCAACTTATTTGAGTTCGAAATTACACTCACAAAAGTCTACTTTTCACTTTATTTACGATGGGCTTAGTCGGAAATGTACCAGAGATACCTTCACCATCGGTATCCCACCGCTGCCACCAAATTTGTTATAGGATATTTACTAAAAGGCTTTTTAAAAAAGAAATTATATTCAATTAAATTATAAAATAGGCTAAAAATGGATGGCAAGTGTCACGCGCGGATAATGGCGTCGAACTGACTTGTTCCCGCGACCACTATGTTAGGCCTTGGTTTGGTAGGGGTTAGTCAGCATCTCTTTCAGCATAAACCGCTAGCAACCGATAGCAAGCTTTTAAAGTTTCTGGAATATGATCGAGCGGACCGACTCCATGCCCACTTTGTACAAGGCGATCACTGCAATACTATTTTATTTAGCACCCCCACTCCATTCCATATTGTAACTTGATAATGAACACGAAAAAATATGTGAAATGGCGCGAAATCGAAACAAATTTTTAAAATAATAAACGTGGCCCAAATTCAAAATAATCAAAAAGTTGAAAAAAATAAGTTTTTATGTAACAGTATTGATGGCCAGACTAGTTATATATGTCGGCGCAAATGTTTTATATTGTTAAAAATAAACATTTGAATAACAAAAATTCGATTTACCGTACAAATGTGGCGTCACCTATTCGACAGACAAACAACATCTGCAACAACGCTACCCCCACCACCGACATTACCCCACTACACTATATAAAGCGTACTTGCAGTTTGTTCGTGTTTCTTAAGACGGACGGATCTGTAGCACCGTGTAATAATTTTGATAGTGTTTGTTTGTGATTCGTTAATTTCATGGTACCACTGTATAAATAATAATAAGTTAACCGTTTGAATAAACAACCATGAATCAAGAAAGTAGGGTTGATTATGGAGATAACTGTAAATATATAACAGTAACTCGCCGGCCTAATGGTTAAAGCGTGTGGCCTGGATTCCGAAGGTCGCCGGTTTGAATCTCGGTATGTACCAATGACTTTAATATTCAAGTTATGTACATATTTGTGGACTTTAGTAACCACCGCGAAATATAAATGATAAAGCGAAACGTCGAGAGGAAACCTGCACATGAATTAAAATTTATTCTAAGGTGTGTATGCAGTCACCAACCCGCATTGGACCCGCGTGGTGATTGTGGCCCATCGCCCTCATATTGAGGGCAGGCCTGTGCCCCCAACATTGGGGACGTAAATTGGCTCTTTTGATGGTATGGTATATATCGTCAACATATACTGTTATACTAATTTTTATTTGAGGGCTTTTATCCCCTAAGATATGTCGGCCCCATTGACACAAAAAAGACGCAACTTTTAATACTGTAATTGTAAAAGCCCTGAATAATAATATCGAGGAAAATTAGAAATAAATAAAAAAAAATCGGTTACAACACATCAAAAATATTTCGGGTTACCCCGGCAGACTTTAATTCACACAACACTGTGTAAGGCGCCCAAGTCTAAAGTATTGATGCTGGGTTCATGCACCAGCACCTCTCTTTTTCTCCGATATTTTAGATACTTGGTCAGCAGCTGTTGGACATCCCGTTTTGTTGCAAGTGCTGCAACACAGTAGTTATTGTTAAAGTACAAGCTTGTGTTAGATCAAGTTAGAAATTAAATGCTACACTACACTGCAGTGCTTACTTTAGAAATCTTACAACTCCAACGGTCTACGGCAACTGGAACGCGGCCAACTAGTTTTTTTTTTACGGAATAACATACGTGCTTAGTTTTTTTAACTTGCTTCAGTTGCCCGCTCAAGTTCTTTTTGTTGTTTGCTTTCCTGCAAACCTTTGGAGGGAGACGTGTATCATAATGAACAGAAATTATTCCAGGTCTTGTCGACAGTTATTTACTACTTCACATCCGATTCGAAGAATCATTTTTAAGCAGACAAATGTGCTATATACAAATTATCAGCAGACAACATTTGCTCATCATTATTATCAGCCGGTAGACGGCCACTGCTGGACAAGTCTCTCCCAAAGATTCACACGATCGGGTGAGTATATTCATATGGGAAGGTTTTAGGCCGTTTCGTTTCCCACCAGGCTGGCACAATACGCGTTAGCAGAAGCCAGATCCTCGTTTGTTGATTAGCAGGTTGCAGAACGAGCAGGTGGGGTCGGCTTGGGTCCCGTGAGTTGTTATGCGAGACCCCTTACTTCACTACACACACCACTTATTACGTTCTTTTAGCATGATCGTAAGTTTTTAATTTTACTTTTTTTTAGTCATTTCAGTAATGTTACTAGATTTTTATCAAATGTCATAATAAAAACTAACAGTACTCGGAACATGATAAGAGGAGCAAATTCTGCAAGTTAGAATCGAATTGCTCCAGCTTAACGGCGGCAACCATTTTTTAAGACGATTCCCGCAATGTCCTCGTCTTCCAAGGTATTTAGTTTCTGCAGGTAGATATCCTACTAAAGATGAGGTTCATATCGGTACAGACTAGATACGTATGTATGGACTTTTTTAGATTGGAGAGTTGCTTATAATACTACTTGATGACACTGTCATATGCAATTACGTCGAGGATATGTTATATTCTCTCTTAAGGCTTTGGCAGTAGTTCAGCAGGCAGGCAGTTCGTAAGGCGGTCGGGGAAGGCTTTTCGGAGAGGCGCATGTTCGATCCCCGCTGTACTTGACCTTCCGATGTAGGATGTCGTAATTATTGAGGTATAGTCTTAACATCATACCCAAGGGATATATAGTCATCGGACGAACTGCCAAACGTCACGAAGACCTACTATTAAAGGTTGGAGGTAAAGTATTAGTCTTTGAAGACTGCCAAAATACTCGCTGAAACTTTCTTCCCGAATGACAGTACGGAGCTCGAGATATACCACCAGCGTGTAAGAAAAGAGGCCATGGTGAATGACAGATCCAGCGATCATTCGAAGGACCCGCTATTTACAATGCACAAGCTCCGTAATGTGGTAGAAAGTTTCAATCCGAGGAAAGCCCCGGGCAGTGATGGTTTTACCGCAGATATCTGTAGATACGTCATAGCGCATAAATCGGAATTTTTCTTATCACTAGGCAACAAATGTCTGGAACTGGAATACTAGCCTACCATCTGGAAGGAAGCTATAGTTGTAGTTTTGAGAAAACCTGGTAAAGACAACTATATGCTTCCAAAATCTTACAGACCGATAAGATTGTTACCAGTGACGGGAAAAATTTTGGAAAAGCCGATAGTGATCAGGCTAAAATGGCAGTCTCCCAGGCATAAGAACTCGTCAATACGGATTCATGCCTCAAAGGGGCACAGAAGATTCTCTCTATGATCTGGTGAACCATATTTGACAAAAGGTAGAAGTAGAGAAGATTGTCGTTATAATTTCGCTAGACGTAGAGGGGCCTTCGACAATGCACGGTGGCCCGCTAAAGGAGCTCGTTTGGCTGAGGAAAGTGTCCTGCAAACATAAGAATAATGGACAGTTACTTACAAGACCGAAAAGTAACGGTCAGATATGGCGGTAAAACCTTCACCAAAACAACTTCAAAAGGCTGTATACAAGGTTCCATTGGAGGTCCCATATTGTGGAACCTCCTTCTATACTCTCTTCTAAAAGGACTGAAAAACGCAGAAACTACTGCCTGGCCTATGCTGACGACATTATCTTGCCGTTTGATGGCACCACAGCACGGATATGGAAGTACGGACCAATTCCGCTCTCACATATATTCAGCTGAGGTGATAAAAACAAACTTGATTTTGGAACATCAAAAACGAAAGCAATGCTCTTCACTCGTAAACTAAAGCACAACACCCCAATTCTGAAAATAGGAGGGATTGAAATTGGTCTGTCCGAGAACATCAAAGTGCTTTTGTTGTTCGTGTCGTTTGTTTGTGAAGGGAAACATCGCGAGGAAACCTGAACATGAATTAGAATTTATTCTAAGGCGTTTGTGAAGTCGCCAATCTGCATTGGGCCCGCGTGGTGAATGTGGCCCATCGCCCTCATTGAGGGTAGACCTGTGCCCCAACAGTCGGGACGTAAATTGGCTGTTAAAAGTAAAAACAAGTTATTTTAAAGTTTATCCTCATTCCGAATAAAGTGAAAATAAGTATAGATATCTTTTTGTATTAACCTTTGTCATTTATCTATACGTGTGTATGTTTGTATATATTTTTTAATTCGTGTTGTAAAGTCTTGTGGTGAGGTGCGAAGATCAGTAACTGATACTAATAACAATAGTAGTCCTCCTTTTAGTAATACGAATATCCAGAGAGATCCAGAAAATGGATACAATTGTGTAATCGGTAATGACTTGTTTACCAAAGCCCTGACATCACAAAGACCAAGGAAATGAATAAAATCGTATACTCCGTAATGATTTGTTAACCAAAGCCCTGGCATCACGAAGATCTAGAGAGATCCAGTAAATGGATACAATTGCATACTCCGTAATGACTCGTTGACCAAGTCAATGTACACATAGATTTACAATCCTTATAAATATTTGCGCTATGACAAACGATAGCGTGTTCTATTATTCATGGTGGCGCCATCTGTTGGGTTGTTAGAAAACGTCTTATTAAAATGTCTCATTTATTTATCAACTGTAATGCAGGGCAATAATGAACTTCATAGGGCGTCATATTTATATATTTTCATTATATTAAAGTTTTAATACAACTAAGTAAAAATGAAATGGAAACAATACGAGTAGAGTACGTAGCGTATCCATTTAAGCTGTAACCGAGCTAGATCTTATGAGAATCGGCGCTAAACTTGCTTGGATGTACGCCAGCTCCCATTTATACCGGAAAAGGTAAGTTTCGAACTGGGAATCCTGGAATTGGTGCTTACTTTAAGGTAATTAAAAAGGTAAGAAATGTAGCACAGAAGTGATATTGCCTATATATAGCAACGTGGCGCTAGTTAGAACCATATACACTACATCGTGTTTCTCGCTTTGAGACATAAGGTGTTAAGTCTGTTTTACCTCTACGAATTTCACTGATTACAGCGCCCTTCAAACCGGAATACAGTAATGTTTGCAAACCTTTGTTCGACAGCGGAAATAGGACCTGCGTTGGTAATCACTCATACCGTCTCCGACAACAGAAACGTATCAGCAGTAAATAATAAGTTATTTAAGTGGAATTGTTAACCTCGTGGTTTATTTGATGGTCGGTTAAGAGATTGAAGTATGTTACACAATACCTTTTTTTTCATCTGTACTTCAAAGTTTATGTAAAAGAAAAAGCTGTAAGTTTCTTCAGGGTAATGCATTTAACTTCACTAACAAGTATCGCCGGAAACTGTTCGCACTCGGTTATTATATTTGAGATTTGTTCTTAAGGACCTTGCCATGTCAGCTCTGTTGTCTCGGGCTAGTAATAATAGGCCTAAGGTAAGCCTCTGCCTGACGTAAAAGGCGCCTAAAAGGGTACAGTAGTTTCGCCGGCTTTGAGGGTGAGGGCCTTTATCGCTCAAGAAGCGAACGTGCGTGGCACAGCCTAGAAGGTTATTCCCCTCCACAGAGACGTGTTCAAAGAAAGTGTAGAGGCACCGGTGCGTTCTATAAGAGATACCGGAGCTTCTCCGCATGCACTGATGCAGAGCACAGAGGGGGTTTTAGTGAGTAAATATCTCGCATAACTCTGACTTCCCCCAGAAGCGGAGAATCTTTTAAAGGTTTCCCCCCGAAACCAAAAAAACAGCTCACCATAAAGGTAAAGGTCAAATATTTTAAACCTCTCTGTATATATACTTGTCTCTAGTAAAAACAGATATATAACAAACGTAATGTCACTCGTTTAACTGGGGTCTTGAAGGAGGGGTCGAAATAGAACTTTTAATGAAGAGCTTTTCAAACATAACAGTGGAATTGTATATATCCAAGTTTTTAATTGTCTGTATTTCCTTAGAAATATGAAATGAAGCTCATAGCGCCGCTTCCGGCGAAAGCAATTGCACACGAAACCGGACGACTCTAAACAAAGTGCTGCGGAGTGGGGGAGTGAAGGTGCATTAAAGTTGCACTATATACATTGTTGCAGGCGGTTTAGGGTCCTCCCGCAGTGTTTCAGCTTCCGCAGCCTTTCTATCTGTTCCTGTCATAAAATTCAATGACCGTAAATAAAAAAATATTGAGTTCAACATATGATCGGAAGGATGCTGTGTGTACTGACGGCAGGTCAAATTGTTATGGGTGGACACATTACTCACCATCAGGTGAATGGCCTGCTGGTTACTTTTCACTTCCAATAGAAGTGAGTGTTCGGAGTTAAGATCTGTTTTAAGCTGACTTGCATTTATTAGCCAATAAAAACAAACCCGTGTAACGGTCGCAGCTCGGGTTCCTTACACGCTCAACCAGCACTACATTGTCGCAACCTGTCCGCGTGGTATCACGTGGACAGGTTATTAAACCTCTTGCTCGTTGTGGATATTGGTGCGGGAGAACCCTGCACTCTGAACGTTGATATATTAGTGTGTAGCGATTTATAAGGCGACACTATTATATACTAATTATCATTTTATAACATATTGAGAGAAAGATGGGGCGTGAGGTGACGTGTAGAGTGTAGGGTAGAGATCGATTAATCGACAATTTTTCTGCGGTATGCAGCAGTAAAGAGAAGAGAGAGAAAGAGTTGCCAAATGGAGTATTTAAAGTAACATTTTAGTGAAATTACAGATTTTCTGATTGAATAAAAAATATTTTTTGTTTTTACCTCACTGACGTCCGGGTTCACCTGTGCAATGGACGTGCTGCGGATCAAAGGACAAAAAGGAGACGAAGGATAGGGAAACTTTACGGCATCATTCTGTTACGGCCTAATCCTTATAAATATATTCAAAGTTGCGCCCCTTCCGTTAGTTTTTCGTTTCATACAGTCCAATTTACACCGTCACAATAAATTTAAAAGTACTGGGAGGCACCACCGCAGCGTCTACTGCCGCCAAACAGTACTGTGCAACATTACTGTATTCCGGTTTAAAGGGCCTTGTAATTACTGGGATATATATATATAATCCTAACTAGCACCACGTTGTTATGGGCAGGCGTGTATCGCTTACCATCAGGTGAACATCCCGCTCGTCTCGTCGCTTGATTGTATAAAAAAAATAATTATGAACATAACAACGTAAAATGTTTAAAACGAAACTTGTAATTCGCAATCAAATGGGGGCCGATAGTATGCAGATTTCCAGCATAAGGATGCTGGAAATCTATTTAAAGAAGAATTCATTCTTCTAAACGATCTCCAACAAGTGGCAGGCATCGTTAGGTACATCCTAAAGTGTTAATGTTGCCGCACCACTGCTGCGCTGCCATAAATTTCTCGATGCACATCAATTGCAGCAGATATTTCAACTTAATGACCCTCGACAAACTGTTAGGGTCATAGTATGTAGCCTAGGCAATAAATTGCATTTCTAGTTCCTACTGCCTCCCGCTCCGACGGCGCGGACGTTCTAGGCCGTAAATAAAACCTAAATAATCAACCGACAAACGAATCTAACACAAATGACACTAGAACATGAAAAACAAATTAAATACTCTTTTCATCAGCAGCCGATAGGTGTCCACTGCTGGACATAGGCCTCGCCCAAAGATTTCTAAGCGGCCGTAGTTTGTAGGAGTTCATATAGGGGGCTTGAGCCATTTCCCACTACGCTGGTCCAAGGTGGGTTAGTGGGAACCAGAACCTCGTTTGTTGATTAGCAAGGTGCACCACGAGCAGGTGAGGTTAGATTGGTTCCCTCGAGTTGTTGCGCGGGACCCCTTCTAGCCCAAATACCCTCATACATTAACGTAAATCGGCAGTATCATATTTATACCTTGGAAGAGTTTCATACTTTATGAAGTCTACTAGTTAGGATTATTTCTTTAATATCGTGTTAACATTAAAATCATCGTAATCATTATCAACAGCCCCCGGCAGTCCACAGCTGGATATAGGCCTCTTCCAAGGAACGCCCTTAGAACCTCCGGCTATAAGCATCCCGTTGCTGCCAGCACGGCCGGGAATCGGGACCTCTTATATTTGGTATTCTGCATAGGAGTTTTGCCTATAATCGGTACGCTGCGTAAGCAGGTTGGCGATCTTACGAGTTGGTTATGTCGCTGCTGTCCGGCACCTCGGTATTTATGGCTGACACAACTTGGAATGGTTATTCCGCCCCGCGGCGAATCTTTTGCTGGAGATCGTCCAGGTAGTTACCGCCACACTTGTCTGTCGGCAGCAGTAGCCGCTGCGGTGGTACCTAAACAGTCTCCGGCAACAGAGATGAATATGAAGATAACATTTTCTGGAGTAATCTCTATTGATATCGACGCTAATATGATGTGTATTGGTTTCCTGAGAAGAGTTGAGCTCGTACGTGTGTGTGTGTGTGTGTGTTGGGCGAGAGGCTGTGTGTTGTCTGGTAAGCTAATTTGCGGCAACGCGACCCACTTCTGCTGCGAGATTAGCTCATCTAATATCACGGAGCAGCTCAAATAAACTTTTCTTAAGCAGACGAGTTTGTATGTGATGTTTTCATTTATGACGGAGCTCGTTATAAGTTCGCAGTTTAAATTAAAACTCTCGCAAGATTGGCTCGACTCCAGCGGGGGTATCTTTCCGCGATATATTTTTACTCCATTTTTAGTTTCTCTCCTTTTGGATGACGAGGGCAGAGCGCTAAGGTAGTAACAATGCTACACAATAATCATTATTAAGTCTTTTGAAACTTTGCGGATTTACTTTGTGAGTATCTCATGTTTACGATAAAAATATATATATTTATTTATATACGAAAGGCAGAAAAAAGCCGATGGGGCAGTAAGGGCCTTCCACCGGTAGACGTAGTGTTAGGAAGCCTCCTACAAGGTAGACCGATGATCTGGTAAGAATCGCGGGAACCCACTGCAAGCAACGCGGGACAGATCGATGTAGAGGTCTTTGGGGTAGGCCTATGTCCAGCAGTGGACGTCTATCGGCGGATGATGATAATATAAGAAAGGATCGAATTCAATACTAATATTTTTTACTACTTTACTACTTTTACATAGAATCTAATAGAGTATTAATAACAAGTTGATAACAGCTTAGCTTAATATGGAGTTACGTGAAGAAGCAAAGAAACGAACTATTAATGCATGTGAAAGGTAAAAAAAACAACAAAGATGTCCCATTGAAAATAATGGTTACAAGAGAATGAAGATTTTTATTAGTGTTTTAGATCTTTGATGGTGGAGACCGTCTAGATAGGTACCACTGCTATGCCTATCGCAGCCGACAAACATTACTGTATTATAGTTTAAAGGGCGCTGTAACTAGTGTAATTACTAGGGTAACGAGACAAAATCTTATGTGTCAAGACGACGAGTACAATGTGGTGCAGTGTATATTATTCTAACTAACGACGCATTGTTATAGGCTGGAGTTTACCTTAGCATTAGGTTAACATCCTGTACGTTTCCTCGCTTGGTAGAATAAAAAAGATTTTAACTGAAAATGACCCCCTGGCAAGTATTTTATTGAAAGGCAACGTGCTCATTATTACATCTTCCTCTGCGTTGTTAATTTGTTGCCTGAAAATTTGGTCACCTTTATAAACACATTGAAACTTCATTTGCTGGTTTAAAAAAAAACTAGAACAGTTGTGCATTCGTACGTTCGCGTTGTAAAAGTTAAATGGGAAACGTTACAGCTAAAACGGCAACACCATTGTGAGGTAGTTCAGTTACGGCAGAGCGGAGTGGAGTGCACTCCTCCCCTGTTCACGAACAATGGAGACTTTCATTTAAAAAATGAGCTGCAGTCAAGCACTTACGTAGTTTTATAGTAAACGGTATCTAAACAACTACACAACGTACATTGAATATGTTTAGAGAGTGTATTTAATGAAGCATTATAGGGGTGACTCCACAGCTCCTAGTGTATTACTGCGGTAACGAGGCTTAACTATGCGACGTGCGCAATGTGATGTTGTGAATACCATTATAGCAAGCACCACGTTGTTACGGGCGTATGACTTACCATCGGGTGAACGAGCCGCTGGTCCCGTCGCTTCGTTAAATAAAAAAAATAGTTTATCATAACTTTAATAAATAAGTACATACAAAAACATGTTCATCATAAGTGAAAGAGATGAAACGTTCAGACAACAGAACGTTCGATTCTAACATCGTAGCGATTACAGCTACGTAAGTTTTGCTACGGCGTAGAGTAACGTATGTGCTACGTACAGGATTATTTAATTTTTTGAGAATTTCTGTAAAGCCGCCAACTTATAGGGAGCGGCGTGCGCGGAATGCGCGCCGGCCGACCCATCCGCACCCATTGTTGCCGCGCTCAGCTAACGTGGATTGTTTTTATCTCATTCAAGATAAGTACCACGCTTTGAATACTTAATTTTTATCTCTCAATCAAGTTTAATTTTGATTAAATTTGTCAACATCCAAAATGTAACTGTCATCACTTTGTCATCACTGTATCATCACCGTAAGTTATTAGATGCAGCAGTTTTGTGTAGGCAAGTAAGCACTGCATACCTAAGCATCCAAACCTACCTAAGTAATAATGTCTTAAGTCGCACAAAAGGTGCTCATATATTTTTCGACAAAGCTTTTTGGTCCTTCTTAATGCGAACAGCGACCGACCGACCGTGCCAAGTCTGCTGGCCCCAAAATTTCTGTCGAAAGTATGAAAAATCTACATCATACCCAAAGCTTACTATCACTCTTTCTCCCCTTAAGTTGGTTCCTCTTCGCTGAGGCTGGTTACTCTTTATTGATAGCCTGTTCTTAATGATGTTACGGCAGTTATTTCTATTTGATGCTGTCATCATGTACAAATGTTTCAACGGCCTACTTCAGGTGAAGGATGTGGTGACCAGTTTAGTCCAACGTTTTCGGCTCCAACCACGCTAGACCAAGAGATAGCTAATTTTAGATACGGTGTATATAGATTAGATAAAATCTGTGCACGCCACTGTACGTTAAGATCTATATTTCAGGCTGAGTATCTCTTTTAATTGATCTAACCTTGCTTGTTTTAAAACTGAAAGATAACATCTTCGAGTGTCCTCGGCTATTGCCACTCTTCAACCTCTCTGTAACTTAAACCGTATCCTATGAAACACCTTGGGATTTTAGGGACACGTAAATGGAACTTGTAAGAGGTTAAGCAGTTTCACCCTACTTGGCTATCTCTCGTTTTAAATATTCGTTTTTTCTTTTTAATTAATATGGTTAGTGCTTGATCACGATCCCGTCTGGAGTTGTTTTACTTCTACATTATTCTTATCAAGAACGGGGAAGAACCTTCGGGATATAACAATATCGCTGTGTTCCTATAGTTAAATGTTTATAACCGACAGTTCGCCAGAGTATAAACAGATTCATATTGAACTGTAAAAGCGTACGAATATTTTATTAACTTGAGTATATAACCCTTTGCGTTAACTTTATTAGTACACTCTTTCATAAAGCAGCAAGTAATATGGAGTAACGTCTTTGAAAATAAAATTGGTACTGCAAGCTCCATACTGTCTCCTAATTCCGTCATAAAAGTATGGCGCACTCCAGTTTATTGCAATTTAAACTTAATAACTTTAAAGATAGTTTACGCAAGACTTTTATGGTTCGTAGCATTATGAACTAAGTGCTTTATTGTTACTGACATTTTTTGAATTATCCTTACATAATACGCATAATTTTTTCAGAAGAGTTTGTAGGGTAGCGTCTTTTATCTACCGCGAAATACTGGTGTCTAAGTATTATTGTACTCTACGAAAGTTATTCTGGTATTATTATTGAGCGGATGAGGTCTTAAGTTAAATCAAAATTGAAAATAATATCGTGTAGACTTAACCACAGGTACTTTTTAATAACCTAATTGTAATTTTAAACTCCAGGGGCTAATGATAAAGTAATAAAAGAAGTTTTGCAGGTCTGGCCATAATAGATCAAAGGTAGTAGCGCAGACTTAACTTATATATATTGCTGCTACTGGATGAACTTAATATTAAACTAGCGCTAGTTAAGAATTATTACATAGTAAATGATTATTAGTAATATCACTTTGCAAAAGTAGTTTATCTATTAATTAAATACGTTATTGGCTATATATACCAGTTATTTCTCGTGGGAATGTATGTGACGGGGACGTCTGTAAAACCCTGTCTTAATAGCACATCGTTAAATCTTCATGTAAATCCCACCATTAATCTCTCGGATCATGCATTGTTATCGTTTACTAGAAAAAGTACTAATATAACATGGAAAAGTATACTAGAGGATTTCTCGATACATAACACGCATAACGACGCTTAACAAGCAAAGGAATGAAAGTGGATGTAAGCAAGAAGAAAGTAAATGGTTTTTGAAAGAGAAGAATGTATGACAAACTGGGACATTATGATTGAGGGACAAAAAGTGGAACAAGGGAAAGAATTTGTATATCCGGGTTCAGTTTACGAGAGACGGCAAGCGTGATGGTGATATTGGAAGGGAATCGAGTGAATGGGACACTTCATAACTTTATGAATAGCCGGAACGTATCACAGAGAGCACGACTGGCTGTGCGTAGAGGCGTGTTGATCCCCACACTGATGCATGGTAGTGAATGTTGGGTATGGGAGGAGAAACATGAAAGTAGGATTATTGCTGTGAAGATTAGAAGCCTGAGAAGTATAACTGGAGTGAAGCTGATGGACGAAGTGAGGAACAGTATGATAAGGGAGCGCTGTTGCCTGGTTGAAGATGTAGTGACAAAGATAGACAGTGATGCTTGGATGGTTCGGCCATGTAGAAAGAATTGATGAAAGATGATTAACGAAAGAGGTATACAAGGTAAGAATGATTGGAAAAATCAGTGCAGGTCGACCTGGGCGGACGTATTCCGATCAAATCGAAAATGTCCTAAAGAAAGTCCGGGTTAAGGGTACTCGCAACCAACGCGCATGCATGAAGACGCTCATGAAAGTGTAGGAAGCGAGAGGTGCGCTAGGATCGTAGCAAGCGGAAAGAGGTGGTCTCTGCCTACCCTACTGAGAACGAGGCGTGATATATATGTATGTATGTAACTTGTATAAAATATCTTCTTGGACCAACTTTCAAACAAAAAAATATCTAAATCGGTTCAGCCATTTTGGAGTTATGGTCACATAAATCCGGAAACTAATGTCGTCGTGTAGACGGAAATCTGTAACACTGAGAGATTTAGTGGATTTCGAAGCTAAACATGATAGAGTTAAAAATAGACATATTTTAACTCTACCTCTACCTGCAGTTAAACTAAAAACTCCTTATTTTGAGGGTAAGAAACATTTATTTTCTCTGCTTAACTTAATTTAAACAGGCAGAGACGTTAACTTATAAAGAGCTTGCATCCCAACTTTTCATAATTAATCGTTAAGACATTATCTTCGGAGCTTGTTAGCTCAAGTTCAGCGTTCAATTTGAGAAACTTCGCAAGTTAGTCGAGTCAATAATATACGCACGGTTCTCATGTTAACGAAGTTACTTTGTACCATATCTTTAACATTCTTACGATATTACTTATATTCACTTAATCATTTAACTGTGCTTACGGTAAAGGTGCTTTAAGACAATAATCAAATAGTGAATTAAAACCTACGACTGTTACATTATTCCCTATTACTTAAGATATCAAGTTACTGGTCTCTGTTGCAGAAGATCATCTAGATAAACTTCTTCAGGACAAGTTATGTTATGCTAGTCGGTAAAATACTAGGGATACGAGACAACAGCCCTGTAGACTCGGGCTAGTAAGAATAGGACTAAGGTAAGCCCTGCCTGTCGTAGAAGCAGGCTAACATGGTCTAAAGCATCGCGGGTCTTGGAGAGTGGGGGTCCTTATCGCTCAACAAGCGAATGTATGTGGACAGCCTAGGAGAGTTAAGCCCCTCCACAGAGACGTGTTCAAAGAAAGTGTAGAGAGGCACCGGTGCGTTCTATAAGAGATCCCGGAGCTTCTTCGAATGCACTGATGCAGAGCACCGAGGGGGTTTTAGTGAGTAAAAATCTCGCATAACCCTGACTTCCCACAGAAGCAGGGTATTTTTCGATTTCCCCCCCGAAACCAAAAAAAGGGATACGAGACGAAGCTATGAACATTACATGATACATTATTGTCAGGCACATTTTAACCACTAAGTGAAATCGACTATAAAACTTAACTAAACGCTATGAATGTTTTTATTTACATAATTAAATACTTGGATAACGAAATACATTTCATATATAATGTTAAAAAAATTTCAGTAATTAAGTCCCCTTAAGCCGGTGTTATCAGTTCTCTTTTGTAGCCAACTTTAACAAGTGATTTTCGCTTCAATTTATTACAAAGAGACGAGGGGACTTTGCAGTTTAATGATAAGTAAATCCCGTTGATCTTTAAGATCTTCATTTTCATACGTACGTCATAAACCTGATGCTCAAGGGTCGTCATAACACAGAATACTGATAAATGATTCCGTAGTCTAGGCGAATACATTTTTAAGTACAACTTCCGAGTATACATACCTAAGGATTTTTTTTTCTTTTAAATTTGAGCCTTTTAATTAGCAGTCGTGACAGTCCCATGGTACCATAAGTAAAACTGTATCCAAAATGTAGTTTCCCCCAAAGTCCTAATAAAATTTTAGTACAAAATTGAACAGTGCTCTAGTCTTCGCACGGAGCCTAGCACGGAGATGACAGAACCCTGTGACATGGAATGTCTAATTGATTCATATTAAGGTTGTCCATAAGTGTTTTCTTATTGCTGCCGTTCTGGACACGTTCCTATAGTATATGATGCAGATCTTCATTTTTGTAACTAAGATTATTTAAGGCACTAGATTGCTTAATTGGAATTCTGGAATTAAACTTCAAGAGACGAAAAGTAAAAGTATGAAAGTATAGCACCTACAAGTATATACTATATATATATATATATATATATATATATAGGATGTAGACTTGTAATAAAGCAATGCTTTGAAATAACCTTATCCTTGTTGTCAGTAAAAATAACTTTACTGACAAAGTTTACTTAATCCTTTCCATTTGAAGTAAACGTTCAAATGATTATTATCATTAGTTTAAATTTTCCTCTAATCATTAATTAAATGAGCCATTAGTTAGCACATGTCGTGGGTGTCTCGGCGTTTATCAACAGGCGCCGTGTTGATCATTAACAATTAATAATTAATGATAACTTGTCAATACTCTGTTTCACAAACAGAACAGGCCTTCATGGGTGATGCTGTTTGGAAACGATTCGTATGAATTATCATAAAAAAAACACGGGTTTCGCGGAAACGACCACTGCGTGTGACCGGATGTCTATTAGTCTAATGATGGTCGAATCTAGATGAAACGGCAGACTGTCGTAGTGGTTAGCAAATATCAGCTATCAAGGTGCATCAATCATCAGCTGCATGTTTGATAAAGAAGGTATACATGCATATTCATGCAAATATTATTCCCCTTTTTATCAACTAATTTCTTTAGTTTCAATTAAAAAGATGCGTGTTTCAGATCAAAAGACCTCTGCTCTTTTTTTTTCTCTTTACTAAATTACTAGAGATATACAAACATACCAACTACGACCACATTATATACACATCTGCTGGAAATAGGCCTCCACCAAAGATCTCCACATCGATCGGTACTTGTTTACATATTTTTTATTCGATGAAGCTACGAGACGAGCGGAACGTCGATCTGATGGTGCCACGCCCGCTCATAACAACGTGACGCTAGTTAGGATGTTATACACTGCATCATATGGCGCTCATCGTCTCGAGACGTAGGATGTTAAGCCTCAATACCCGAGTAATTTCACTAGCTATTTACAATCCGGAAGTTAGTCATACTACTGTTTGGTGATAGGAATAGGAGCTGCGCTGGTGCCTATCTAGACGGTCTCCGGCAACAGAGACCTATCACAAATTAATGTCTATTCTACTAGTAAGTTACAAGACGATACTTAAAAGATCGGTGAATCTCGATAGAGATGCAGCAAAAATATTCTACAGCTGTATAAAGGACGCTCAACAGTTGTTATGAAGTTAGCAGTTTCCACAACTTCGCACTCCACCAACAAATTGATGTCGGTGTCGTTATGTTGTTTGTAACGGAAATGTTGTATCCAGTTAAAATAAGAAGCAACAATGAAAAATAACGTAACGTCATCATCGTCGGGTATTGTTGTTATTATTAGCCGACAGAATTCCACCTCTGGACATAGGCATCCACCAAAGATCTGCATATCGATCGATGTTCCAGTTGCTTCCCGTAACCTTCATTATATCGTCGGATCACCTGCTGGGGGGCCTGCCAACACTATGTCTTCTGGTACGCGGTCACCATTCAAGGACCTTAGTGCCCCATCGTTTGTCAGTCCTGTCTATTGCCACCTGAGGCTAGCAATCTTTTGGACTATGTCGGTGACCTCTGTTCTGCGGATCTCCTCATTTCCGATTCGATCACGCAGGGTAACCCCGAGCATAGTCGTTTCCATTGCTCTCTTTGAGACTTCAAGCCTTTTCACAAGGCCCACCATTCTTGTTTTCACCGTCAGGTAACATAATTTCAATTAAATCTACGATATGACTATGTCATCATCATGATCAGCCAGTCAACGTCCGCTGCTGGATATAGGCCTCTCCCGATCTCCACATCGATCGGTCCTGGGCTATAGTCAGCAATGACTCTGCCACCGCCAGGCACTAAGGGTCGTCGTTTATAGGGCTCATATGGGAGGATTTGGGCTGTCTCCTACCACGCTGGCCAAATACGGGTTGGTGGGAATCAGTCTCGTTTATTGATTAGCGGGATACACCACGAGTAGGTGCGGAGTTGGCTTGAGTCTCGTGAGTTGTTGTGCAGGTTCCCCTACGTCCCATGAACAGTGCAATAATATAATTACGTTGGTGACTATTTCATGAAGACCTGACTTATGAGATAACTAGCTGTTCCCTGCCCGCTTTGCTGGCCATAATGTAGAATTAGTTTCGAAATTTAAACTTGAATTTCGTTAGAAATGTTCCTCTTTCCGTTATTAACACCTCCAGAACCACGTCTGGGGAAAGAATTTAGTAAAATCTATTCTTAGCTTACTTTTTATAGCAGAAGCAATATCTTTACCAAATTTTGGATCTGGACTTCTAATAGTTTTGAAGATTTCGCGATGAGTTAATGAATCTGTAGTTATCTGCTGTACATTAATATACTTCTTCTTCTTCTCGCTAGACCTTGTCCTATCTTTAGTTGGGGTCGGCCCCCGTGGTCATGCTTCTAAATTTATATAACTTTAGGTCATAGCCTTTGTCAATTTGTCATCGCAGTAGTCGGGAGTCTCCCAAGGGCTCTCGTTTTAGTTGCGCGATCCAGCGTTACCCTAACCGTACCAGCGAAGGCGTTTCTCTATCATTTTATCTTGAACCGGTTTTCATTAATTCCGTCTTCTAGGGTAACTCCTCCTGCCCACCTAAGCATGCGCTTTTCTGCCACATGCATTCTTTGCTCTTATGCCTTGGTTGTGGGCCAGCACTCGGAATCATAGAACATCTTAAATTTTATTGTGGTCTTATAGAGCTTCACTTTGACCCTAACTGGCATTCGTTTATTGCACAGTGCTCCGGAAAGCGGTCACCATTTTTGCCAACATTTATTAAGTAGGAGCCTAAGTATCTAAATTTATCAACTCTTAGCAGTTGGTGTTTACCATCAAGAGTGAAGGTAGCTGGTAAACTCGGATCGTTGGCATTGAAATATCTATGTATTTATATATATACACACACATATATACATAAATATTTATATTTATATAAATAGTGTACGACAATAGAAACGTATTATCGGTAAATAATAAGTTATTTAAATGGAATTGTTAACCTTATGGTTAATTTTATGGTCGGTTAAGAGATTGAAATATGTTACAAAGCAGCATTCTTTTTCATCTGTATTTCAAAGTTTATGTAAAAGAATGAGCTGCAACTTTCTTCAGGGTAATGCATTTAACTTCACTAACAAGCAGCGCCGGAATCGGTTCGCACTCGGTTATTATATTTGAGATTTGTGTTTGAGGACCTTGTCATGTCAGCTCTGTAGTCTCGGGCTAGTAAGAATAAGACTAAGGTAAGATCTACCTGTCGTAGAAGGCGACTAAAAGGGTGTAGGGGTCTCGCGGGTGGGGGTTTTTATTGCTCAACAAGCGAACTGGCGTGGGACAACGTATAGTTCAGAGATGGTGCCTAGGAGGGTTAGGCTCCTCTTCAGAGCGTGTAACACAAACTGTAGAGGGGCACAGGTGCGTTCTGTAAGAGATTTCCGAGCCTCTCCGAATGCACTGATGCAGACCACCGAAGGCGTTTCAGTGAGAATCCCATATAACCCTGACTTCTAAGATTCTAGAAAACAGTAATTTTATAAGTTATAATATGGGTGAAGATTCCACACTACTTCCGATGAGCCCGGTATCGAACCAGCGAACTCCATGTTAAAAACAAGCAGTTAACAGCTGCACCTTAGAGGCAGTTAAGAAGTTTCATATCTTTTTCGCACAGCACATTGACCATGTGAATTGTGTGCTGTCTGCGTTTAATGGTTTAAATTTCAAACTTTTTTTATATATAAGTCTCAACGGAAGTACTTGAATAGATTTGATAAATTATCAGCTCGTAGTTCTCGGGAAAGCACTTGAACTGAAACTATTTCTTAGTCGACTTATATCAGATTCGCTAGTAGTTTGTCGCTGTTGCCAGCGACCGTCTAGCCAGGTAACACCGCAGCGCTTATTGCGCCTGATTAACAGTACTATGCAAACACTACTGTGTTCTGGTTTCAAGGATGCTGTAGCGAGTAAAATTACTGCGGTAACAGGACTTAACATGTTATGTCTCAAGGCGACGAGCATAATGTTGTGCTGTGCATATCAACCTACTAGCGTTCATTATATATTGTATGGACCGGTGCATCACTTATCATCAGGTGAACGTCTCGCTCGTGCCGTCGCTTAATTAAATAAAAGAATGGACGTGGAAGCCAAAGTCTATATTTAACCCACAAATAGTTTAGATAGAAAGAAGTAGTTTTGATACAGCAAAAACTGTGAAGAGACTCGTAGGACTCATTCTACTGTATCGAACTTCTATGGGCGCCCAATAGAGTACTTATTAGTTACCAGATCCACCATCTCACGTCTTGGGACGACCGGTTCTTCATTATAAATAGGGCTATAATTAACCATCAGTTGAGTGTATATTTATAAGACAAATGAGGTGTCTTTATCTGTATATGTAAAAGATATCGAGGGATCCATATACTCATCCCGAGATCTCTGAAACTATTACATGTAAACACTCAAAATTTGGCAGAGATGTTACTTCTGCTGGTTAAAAGCTGACCGTTTAGCTGACTAGAAATGGATTTTACAAAATACCTTTTCCAAAAAGGGTTCAGAGGGTCGCCGACCAGCAAAGCGAGCGAAGAACAGCAAGTCTTTCTATAAATAAATCTTTCACAGAGTTGGTTTGTTATGATCGTTGAATATTTAACATGAAAATCTATTAAATAACGAAACAAAATGATATTTTCACAAAGTATGAGATAATGTATTAAAACAATTAACATAAGACTAGTTGAAATGTTAATAAGTGATAATAAGAGTATAGTTAACTAAATGGAACGTATTTACACAGCCCTCCCGGCTCCGTATTAACTCTCACACTAAGCTCCGAATCTAACGGTTAAATTATTTAAACTTTAAATAGTTTAACAGCGTTCTTGACTGTTAAAACCCTTAAACGAATAAACCGGCTAACCATTTAAATTAACAATGAGCCAGCGACCAGTAAACCTCGGCCGGAATTAACTTAACGTTATAATTAAGGAATTTTGTAGTGAGTTCCGCCATTGTGCAATTGAAAGGGAATTTATTGTTTGTGAGACACATTAAAGCTCGCGAACGGTGCTTGAAGTACACTTATTAAAGTTAACGAGCTTACAAACTTAACATATAACAAATTAACATGATGCATACTCTTGCACAACTCCCACTCGGCCTCAAAGAAAGCGATGTTTCTAATAGAGACGCGGACGCGGACGCGGATAAATGCTAAGAAGATACACAACACCCACACACTCACTAGAGACGATTTCTTTCGCCCTTTAAGTTATGCTGTAACGTTGACTGTGCGAGAGCTGGGGACCTGCTGACCTGTATCACGGGTTTATTACCTATCACAGGCACCAGCGACCCACAGCCATATTGTCAAATGCTATACGTAACATAAGACTATTTGTAGTTACTTTTGGTTTGTGTTGACAAATGTTTTTTTTTATTATTATTATTATATCTTTGACAAAAAGTTGGAACAGACTTACATTAAGCCCAAGATTATTTTATCATCATCATCATCAGCGGACAGACATCCATTGCTCGACACAGGCCTCGCTCAAAGATCTCCATATCGATCGATTCTGCGCTGCCCGCATTCAACTGCTTCCCGCAACCTTCACTAGATTGTCGGACCACCTGATGGTGGGCCTGCCAACACTACGTCTTCCGGTACGTGGTCGCCATTCGAGGACTTTGGTGCCCCATCGGCTGTCAGTCCTCCGAGCGATGTGTTCTGCCCATCGCCACACATCAAACATCAATTAGTAAGTTAAACTGAATGCCGTTTTCACACTCCCGTTAATAGGTAATTAAAAAGTTTATTTACAAAGACGCAACCGCGAGGGGAAGTTACCGCGGTAATTAACGTCCATTGTTAACACGATGGTAATCCGTTTGATTTATAAAACACCTCAGCCCTTTTGCTGACCCTTGTGAATAATTTAGAAGGGCTCTTAATTGAATTTTAAAATTGATAACACCTTCGCTGTAATTAATTTACCCTGTTTGCGTTGCGTTAACACGCATACAGAGGTGTCGCCAGTGTTGCGGTGTCCGATTTAGGCTGCAGTATTGGTTAAACCAATTTTGATCTCATCATCATCATCATCATCATCGGCCAATAGATGTCTACTGCTGGACATAGGCCTCTCCCAAAGATCCCTATCTTGATCGGGTAGGATTTTATATGGAGAGATTTCGGACATTTCCCACCACGCTGATCTAATGCGAGTTGGTGGGAACCAGAGCCTCGTTTGTTGATTAGCAGGTTGCACCATGAGCAGGAGAGGTTGGCTCGGTTCCCGTGAGTTGTTGTGCGGGAACCCTTACACCCCATTTTGATCAAATTTTCATCATATAAAAAGAATATCTATCTAGAGTAGTTAACTACAATAAATTATTTGTTCAACGGTTTCAAACTATTTATGTAAATAAGCAGTTCATCATAATCTCATTAGTTTTACAAAACATCATCACCATCCAAATTATGGATTTTGTTATTTGTTATTATTGATATCATTTCTGACACTGCCAAGGTAAGCAGAACAACCTTTATTAATACCAGTAAATATTGCTTAGATCAATATAACTGTGTTACAGTAGGAGCAGAATGTTACTGTAATCTATCTTTATTAACTCCATTTTTATGGAGTCCACACTTTGATTGGACATTCACTATGGACTAGTAACGTTGTTCTGTTAAATAAATCAAAAACTTACTGCCATCGAAAATTCAAGTAGTGTATCCAGGCCTAAAGGGCCATGTACATTGCATAAACTATCCCTATAGCATACAACAATGCACGGTTCTCGTATAACTAAATTAAGCAATTCCATTGTCAGAAACTGAAAAATTCAATTCTGGATAAAATGGGACACCGACACTAATCCATGGACGAGCTGAAAGTTTCAGCCATTATCTGCAAACGTTGTATATATCAAGTGTTAAATGTACCGTGGTAAGGAGTTGCGGCATGCTTCGAACGCTGATGGGGCAATAAATCTGGACTAGTGATGATTAAAAGTGAAAAACGTTCCGTTTTCCTCACCCTTGCACCACCTATAAGGGGTAGTGTGAATAATTTATACTTTATAACACGGTAACTCGAGCCAACCTCATCCGCTCGTAGTGCACCCTTCTAATCAACATACGAGACTGGCTCACATGTACTCTCATTGGGCCAGAGTGGTGGGAAATGGCTCGAACCCCTCCACATGAAACCCTACAAACGACGGCCGACCGATTGATGAGGATTTTGGTGTAGACCTGTGTCCAGCAGTGGACGTCTATCAGCTGATATTGATTGATGGATAGAATAAATAGAAAGACGTACATAATCGTCTCACTTCCTGTCAACCTTTCGCGTTGTGACAAGAACGAAATGACGCTGTGCAAATACCCTGATACAAGGGAATGGACTGTTATCACCAGGTCAGAGCAACTGTTCCACATAGAGCAGACATAATTTCGCAAATGTGACAACCAAGCTCCAATAACAGAGAGGCACAATAAGAGGAAGAAATATCCTAACGTCTCGTTCTTACTGGAACGGTCTACCACCAGGTTTTGGTTTAGCTGCTTTGTTTATATAAAAAAATAAATGATGTCATAAGCATAACGGTCTTTAGAATAGGTCCAGTTAATTAGGAAGCTGAATTAGGAATGTGACTGAGTACTTTGCGCGATGATCAGACATGCCTTGGGCAAAATTGAGCATCGAATTGACCACCGCATTGGAGTATACAAGGGCAAAATTTGGAAATAAATGGCTTTAGGTCAATCATACACGAAATATCCGTAGCATTGATTCAGCTGTGGACACTGATTGGCTGATGTTATAACTTGTTATGGCCTATAAATACATTCCACTTGGTTTTGTTAAATGCCACAGCAAACTCTTTCATGAAATACAGAACATTTACACGGCAGTATTTATTCACAAAAATTATAATGTCTGAATGATTTTTATCTGCATTTCGAGTTTATTCAACCTTCAGATATGCCATATGTATGCGTTTATCATAAATAAATAGTTGGTTTCTATTTATTCCTACGGATGTAAACGTGACAACAAACTTACAGGTTTTCATTTCTAATCTAGAAGTTTTTCAAATAGCATATCTAAAAACTAAAAATTTTAAGTCTAATTTATTATAATACGATATCGTGAAATATTCCTCCATTATTTGGTGCTGTAAAGAAAATTGAATCATCATTATCATCATCAGCCGATAGACATAGGCCACGTGTAAAGATCTCCACATCGATCGGATCAATTCACAAAGAAAATTTAAATCGGACTAAAACTGTCATGACAAAATGAAGTGCTAAAGAGATATTACAATTACCTTCAAATTATCACGAGGTTCTACTTTAATCGTAGTAAATCTAAAACTTACGGAGATTTTTTATTTTTGTTTTCTTTTTATTCTTCTTAAAGTGCCGCCTCTCCAACTGGTGAAGGTTGACGATCAGCGTGGTACAGTCCTTTTTGTTTCTGGTTCGGCGGAACAATTCGGACGTCTTAGATACGCTAGCCCATTCCCTGATATTCCTCATCTCAATTCATTCTCAAATTATCATTGAAATTGAGTATAATATATTAAGTAATCCACCGATAGATAAAACCCTTTCTTTCCGTCATCTACCAAATGTATGGAAGATTCCGTTAAAAATATACTTAGTTTATATCAATATTAAAGTATTTTTGTATGAGTAGTGTATAAATGTCTACTCGTATGTATTTGCGTACAATCCGAATTAAGCTCACCGATACGGGTATCTATATTTGCTTCCTTATCTACCTCGGAATAATTTTTATTTGTATTATGCTTTGCTTAGTTATCTTATCTGACGCATTCAGTCTTATAAACGTTGTTCTCATCTAGTCTTGCTTCATTGATGTTGTCGGATCGAGTGTTTTCACTATGTTTGCGATGTTAATTGCCAACTTAAACTATTTCGCCATTCAATGACGACTTCTAAAACGTTTAAAGAAATCTTTCAACAGGTAACAATTTAAGTAATTTTTGTTTGATAAAAAAAATAATACGGTGCAAGTAAACTGTTTAGTGAAATAATAATCATTTATTACAGAATCATGTTCCAAGGTGATAAAGCATACCTTACCGTTGAGAAGAATGGGGTTGCCAATGAAATATCAGCTTTAGTTCCGGGAGTATATCGTCCAAAAAATAGTAAGTTTTATTATAATTAGTATGATTGTTTCATGGTAATATCGTTACATGAAAGAAGTAAATAATTTGTTTTTCGTAATGCAGGTCCATACACCAATTATCAGAAGAATCTACGACTGGAGAGAGCGGTCCAAAGAAACGGAGAATTAAACATACGTCAAACCAGAGGCGCGAGTTTCTTTTCAAATTGTTTCCTCGCTCTTGTCGAGGCCAGATGGCGGTGGACTCTGCTTTCTTTCTTCTTGGCTTTCACTGCCAACTGGCTACTGTTTGGACTACTCTATTGGACTATTTCTCTAATACACGGAGATTTCGTTGACGCGCATCTACCTCAAAGCTTTAACGGTACGGATTTCATCCCGTGCATTAAGAACATTTATGATTTTACTTCGACATTCCTATTCAGCATAGAGGTTCACACGACCGTTGCCTACGGAAGGAGAGCTATTACTTTAGAATGTCCGCAGACGATAGTTGCTATGTGTTTGCAGTGTATAGTCAGTTCTATATTCCAATCGATTATGATCGGTATACTATTTGCGAAGCTGACGAGACCCCGAGCCAGGACACGGACGATACTATTCAGTAAATACTCGGTGATAACTGTTAGAGACGGTCATTTTTGTCTTATATTCAGAGTTGGAGACATGAGGACGTCGAGGATATTGAACATAAATCCAACAGCGTACGTATTGAAATGGAATACGAATTATGAACAGCTATCGAACGGAGAACAAATAGAGATGAAATTGGAAATCGTAGAGTGCGAATCTGTATTCTTTCTATGGCCTGTGCACGTTATGCACAGGATTGATGAAAGCAGCCCGTTTTATAACATGTCCGCTGCGGATTTACTGTGCAGTAAAATGGAAATACTGGCGGTGTTCGAGGGGATCATAGAGTCAACTGGGCAACCGGTTCAGGCTAGAGCCAGTTTCACCGAGAGCGACATCTTGTGGGGGCATAAATTTGTGCCGATGACGTCGTACGATAGCGGGCAAGGTAAATTCAATGTGGACTTTTCCAAGTTGTCCGACTTGGAGCAAGCAGAAACACCTTTGTGTTCAGCTAGTGAATATCACTCTCTAATAAATCGGCTGTCGCCGAAGTTGAGCTATGAGGAGTGGCTGACTGAAAGTTAAATACTCTTTGAACTTAGCGAAGTGATTTAAAATTTATTCCACTTCTATGTTGTTATATCCTTTACCAATATCCTTAAGTTTTCTGATTAAGATTAACGTTTAAGTTGCCAAGTTTACAATAATACACAACAATTTACTAACTAAACAAAAACCAAGTAATTTAAATCAATAAATTTTAATATTTACTTAAATATCCGCTTCCGTTACAAAACATCTATGGCTGATATAAAATTGGATTTTTGTAAATCAAAAGGATATAAGTTGTAAAAGCAGACATTTGATTACAAATCTAAGTAGCGTTTATATATTTACTTTATTTCAAAATATACTTAACGAGTATATTTTGGAATATTTCCTTGCTTATTTGTTTTTGGTGATATCAAGACCAGTAAATATTCTAAACATAAAAATCGGACGTAGGTTTTCCTCGCTTAGCTTCACTATATGAAAATAATAAATATCCATACATCTAAAGGAAACTAATACAGATTAAAATCAAGATTTGCTAAAAAATCACTTGAAGATAATAAAGCTGAAAATCTACCTAGTAGATTGTTTTTATTGTAGCTTAGTTCTTCAGATCTTTAAAATGAGATAAATCAGTTTAACCATTTCTGAGCCAAAATGACATTCGCTATACATACATGAATTAAATTAGAACTATCGCTATTATCTGTGAACTGCCTCTGGTGCAGTGGCTGAGTGTACGTCTGTCGTTCGAATCCAGGTTAAAAGTTGTGGAGTTTGCGGGACAGTGGTTCAAAAATAATTAATAACCTTTATGAAGTCGTTACGTTACCCTGCAGGTTATAAATGAATGATTTATACATCATTTGTATAACGCTCGCCGGGTCACGCCACACTGATATTATGTACCTGCGGAGTTAAGTCCTAGATCGCGTGGAAGGACAAAGTCTCGTGTTTGTTTAGGTCTTTATCACTGGATCTTTTCAATGTTCAGAGGTTTACATAATAATTAATATGCTTTTTTTTTCTTTTAATGCTCGGACCGAAGCGATCATGGAAAAACCAATTTGAAAATAGCAGCGACTTTAAACTATTTTTACTACGTTGAAATGTCTATCAAGTTAACCTTTAGTGCTTCCTACACGATTACGTCTAGACCTATGAACTAAACTTTGATTTTTTTTAGCACAAAAATAGCTGCATTATTTTACATGACACAAAGAGAAATCCAATGCTTAGAATAAATCGCCTTCTACTTTACAGTGTAAAACTTTTCTTCACTTTCTCGTAGAAATAAAAAATAAACGTAAGAAAAACTTAGAAGAAAATAACAAAAGGACTTCAGTCTCGTATTACAAAAACAAGCTTTTTTTTCAACTATTTTCAGTACGACTTAGAGTTCTTCACTTAAGAAATGCCATAAGCATTTATAATCAATGGGAATATATTGTATAAAATGATTTTTATCCGATTCAAAAGTGGGGATGACAATGACGATATCGATCATTAATCATTACCATGATCTCCCGAATAAGATAGAAACAGGGCGTAAGGGGTCCCGCATAATAACTCACGGGACACAAGCCAATCTCACCTGCTCGTGGTGCACCCTGCTAATGAACAAACGAGGCACTGGCTCCCACTAACCAGCATTGGGCTAGCGTCGTGGGAAATGGCCCAAACGCCCTCATATGAACCCTTGCAAACCTTAGTACCTGGCGATGCGAGCAGCTCGGTATCAATTAATGTGGGGATCTTTGGGGGACGCCTACGTCTAGCAGTGGACGTCTTCTATCGGTTGATGATGATGAAGGGTTGAACGGCTATCAGTTAGCGGGACCGGATATATATATACAGACATTTGTGTATATATATTTCTTTGTAATTCTTATACAATTGAATCAATTTTTGTCTAGTTTTTTTTTTTCATTTCAAATATGAGTTTTTTGAAACGTTTTCAGGTTTAATTAAAAAACTATTGGTTTAATAGTTCGGAGATTTTTATCTCCCTTTATCTATATTGCGACGCTACTTGAGTTTCGCCTTCACCGCGTCAATGCCGATATATGGTTAGATCTAACTTTCCATTAATTATAGTTACAGTAATTAAGCGGTTTGGTAGTGTTTACCTATTACTGTGTGGTTATAATGAAATAAACTTTCCGGTAGCGTACGAACCTAGACTCCGCTAACGAATCTGTGCGAGCTAAGATTAACGGCGCCGAGTAACATTAGACTATAGTCGGTTGTATCTACGCGATACATCCACAGTGATCACTACACAAGTGAATTATTATAATATCTACTCTTTATAAATCGGAAAAGGAACTAAATTATCTGGAATAGTGCAAAAACTGGTCTCTGCAGTTCTTCTCTGCCAAACTCCTAACTTCTGCGTTTTAGATTTAAACCGTGATTTATGGCGCTTTAATGCGCTCAGTCTTTACCCGAAAGTTTTAACTATGTGAAGTGAAGCTTTCAACGAGTGCATTTTAATTCACTTGCAGTATACTAAACGTCGTAATAACACGTGAATATTATTCAATAGTTGAAAATATCCGTCACTGGCGTAGCAGCAAATATAACGTCAGCGTTGAATATTTACTGGCTCAATATATCAGCGGCGCGCGGCGAGCCGCAGACCGATATTATTTATACGTCATGCTTAACAGGATCCAGCGCCGTAGACGTCTATTCTCGGTCTTCACACTCTGATTTACGTATTGCACTATGTAAAAAATAAAACCTAATAAGATTTTAAACATATTTCATAGCTTTTGTGCGAGTACCTATTTTACTGTACTTCTAGGTAGATAATATTTAGAACTTAGTGATAAGACGGGCAGAGAAAGTTAATTTTAAATTCGCCATGTGTACTTTAATTACGTACAAGAAGAAAAAGTAAAAAAATAAGAACCTGATGCTTTGTTGGGAGGCACCAATGGGTGGCGTAAAATATCTGGGAGGACGTTATATTATCCCAAAAGCGACTGGAGCATCGTTGAGATCTAAGTGTATACCATATGTCTTAAAGTATAAGATTTCTCGGCTTTAGAAAACTAAGAGATAAACTTAAACCTTTATTTAAAATTTCCTATTTTTTCATTTCAACTTAGGCTTCACCTGTTGTCTGTTGTCTCTTGCCGGAAATAGTCTACGTACGTACCACCGTAGCTCCGGCGAACAATTCTGTGCTAACATTACTATGCTGCAGTTTGAAGGGCGTTGTAGTAATTAAAATCGCTGGAGTAATATTTAACATTTTTTCCCTAGGCGACAAGGCTGTATTGCCTAGCATCGGGTGTGCGTCTAGTCGTTTCGTGGATTGGAGTAAACTGCACGTAATCTTCCAGTCCATTTTAATTATAACGATTACCTTTGTTATCTTTAACTGATAAGAATAACAAATACCATACTGGACTGCAGTTATTAACAAAAAGTGAAAGGTTAGTTTGTGCGGTGAAACTTCTTCTTATTAGAAGTATTTGGCTATAAGAGGCATAGGTTTAAATCTCGGTAATCTTGAGGATCTTCTCAATGAAAATTTCGTGAGGAAACTATTATTTTTCAAGAATATCAGCTTACAAAGCAATGACTACGACTCGTCGTTTGTGAGTAGTAGTATCATGAGTTAGTCGCATTATCATTTGTTATGTTATGTGCTGTTAAGAAACAGACTTCGTCTTCTCATCAGTATGCTGTCTGAGCTTGTTTTTGCAAGGGAAACGGAATAAAGAGCGCACTCAATATGTATTAGCCGGTATTAGGTATTCGAACGGAAGCGACTTATTGGATGCGTTCTGGCCGCAGTCCAATTGCGGACCACTATGGCCTTTATCAAAACTACCCCTCTTTCAATTTTCATTCACTTTTCTCTCGTATCAGCTGAATATATTGTACAGTATTAATCCGCGTAGACCCAACTCCGTATGACATCGCTGCGTTTGAATAATAACATTTATATGAATAATTTACTACATGCAAATACTCGTAACGCACGACGAGCCTGATGTTGGCAGTTTTTCATCTACATGATTAAAATCCGGAGTTAACACGATTTCAAGTATCGATGAAGCCGATATCTATAGTGTGCGTCTGGCCAGAATAATCTGGCTCTTATCTATTGACAGTCTGAACAAAACATACTGGAGATTTATAACATAACGATGGACTAAGCTCATCTCAAGATCTCATTACATGAGAACAAAGGAAGTAGATAACTACGGACCTGTAACACGACAAAATATCCGCCGTTTTCTGAGATAGTTTAGCTGTGTTTTTAGTTGCATAATATTCTATTTCCCGCCAAGAAATTAATAAAGAAATTCACACGGCATACTTCACCTTTGAGATGTGATATCATAAGACTACTACTATCCTAAGACTAGCTACACACCGGCAGATATTGGCGTTGATGTGGTAGCTATGTAGACTCTACGGCAAGAACATTTTAATAATAGTTTTTAATTAATTTTTTTGCGCGTTTCCCCACTCGTTGAGGCATGCTCTCTGTCGATCCTTTTCTTACTTACTTACTTAACTTTTATCTTTACCTATTCCTTATTCTCTTCTGTCTTTCCTCTGTTTCTTTATTCCGTTTATCTCATTCATACAATAGTTTTTCATTAGGATAATTTATATGGTTTTCTATCGTTTCAGTAGCTGAAAAGGTGATGGCCAGCGGACTGTAATCAATCTGTAGCTGGTAGACAATAGTGATTCTTTATAAAAACTAATATAACCGCTCGTAAATATATTTTGCCGTGGTGGTTCAGCTCGCGTCTATATATCAGGCGACCGCG
The DNA here is from genome assembly GCA_029030555.1 of Ornithoptera alexandrae. NCBI lineage: Eukaryota > Metazoa > Arthropoda > Insecta > Lepidoptera > Papilionidae > Ornithoptera > Ornithoptera alexandrae. The sequence goes on from JARDVY010000298.1 coordinate 9,993,066, forward strand.
GGGCGGAGTTACCCGACATTATTTATGGCTTCATGCACTGCGGCCGCTGCGGACCCCGGACCCCGGACCCCGGACCCATGACAATGGATTCACAACTGCTTTTTGATTCGAACCTTTCGAGTCCGTGTTATTCTTTATAGCATCGTTTACTATTAATACAACATATTAAAAACTTACATGTCTATGTAGCCACCACTGAACCGAGTTATTCGTTGCCAAAGTTGCGGAGTTTAGGTAGGTACCATCGTAGCTCTGGAAGGAAGTAATATCGCAGAATGAGACTGCAGAGACGGAGCGAGAGAAAAACACCAATCTCTTAATATGCAGGGAGATACCTAGCGATCGCAGGAGAATGTTTCAATCCATGGTGACTGATGCGGGGGTAATCCGTCGCCAAGTATGAAAGGCGACTAGATAGCGCGAGCGGTACTTTTTTATAACGCTGGTAAATGGGGTGGAGAGTTCCAGCTTCACTTCAACACGCGGCATCATCAAGGCCTCTTGCTATCGGAACCACGGTTATGAGCCAAAGCGTATCCGCGGTTCCAGCTAAAAGCAGCTCTTCTGTTAATCCCATAGTAGAAGGATATCGGGCAGGACTTCTCTAGTAAAAACAAAGATACCACCTTAGCTATTGCCTCGGAAAACTGTAGTAATCAATGGTTATAGTATTTCATTTTAAAGGGTGCTATAGTTACTGAATTTAGTTGAAAACGAGACTTAAAACTTGGTGTTTAAAAGCAATGGACACAATTTAATGAGATGTATATAATCCTGACTGGGAGAAAAAAAAATCCTGTAAAGTTTCAAGCAATATGTAAAGTTTATTATAGTACATATTTCGAGATGTTTTCGAGAGATTTTAAAGGAAAAACTATTTCAACAAAGCGACGAGTATAATGTTAAGTAACATCTAAGTATATACTCGTATGAATAAGTCACAAGTAAGGATGTTTACAAAACATACAGTGACTAGCAATGAGCGGACAGCGGAAATCCGCGATGAAAATTAGTAATTCTTGTCTAGTTAAAGCATTGGTTCACATTTCTTAATATGGCATCGAATATAATGAATACAAGAAGTGTTCCTCTTCGAATTATTTTATGAAGACCTCCTCCTCAAATCATCGTTGTGATTACCTCCATCCATCACTCGTGTCTTCGAAGAGCATCGTAGATTGTGAAGTCTAGTGAGTTGCAGATTTAGTCAGACCAACGCACTGACATACATACACCTTTATTCATCCAAAAACATATATAATATATATATATATATATATTAAATAGGCATTTAACTTTGCCATGGGAAAATGTATAAGATATGTACAACAGTCTAATGCCGTAAAACCATTCACCATACAAAAGTTTTCTAGTTAACTTACTCTTAACGTTACATGAAAAGGTTCGCGTAAACTTCTTGCAATAAACTGAAGAGCTTCCGCACTTTATAGCCAAATAAGAAAACCTTAATATTTACACGCGGACAAACGGACGGATACGATATAGTCTTTACTGGGATGGTAATAAGGTTCAGTTTCGCAGCCGCATTGCTGTTCAGGCATATTGCCTTAATGATAAGATTTATCGATATTTTCCTCACTTACAGGAAAGGCGGAAATTATATGTTCACTTCATATCTACGGCAACTGTAACAGGTTTTGAATTCCAGGTGAAGAAACTGAAGAAATTGACTAAGGTTCTAAGTTATCCAATGGTGAAGTAAAAAGAAGAAAATTCAAATGTTTTGTTTCTCTTTGAAAATAAAAAAAACCTGTGCATCTGTGCCTGTTAACTAAAGAGGTATTGATAGGTACCACCGCAGCGTCTATTGCAGCCGACGAACATTACTGTGCAAACGTAACTGTGGTCCTGTTTGAAGGCTGCTGTAGTTAGTGAAATTACTGGGGTAACGAGACAACACATTGTCTCTGACGACGAGCGCAATGTGGTGCTGTGTATATCACCCTAACTAGCGCCCCGTTGTTGTGTGGTTGTAGTCTATCTAATTCAATATTAAAGTTATCCACTGTACCAGAAAAAAACCGTTTACAGATGTTAGATCTCCTGTGTAGTCTAAAGAGAGACCAACGCCGTTTCTGCTGAATTTATTAAGCGTTACTGAAATAGTGAGTGTTGTGTAATCATCTTGACTTGGTAACTTTCATGTCTGTTTGAGGAGTTTTGTTGTGATGAGCTACAAAGTTAAGAGAAAGCTTTACACTTACTCACGCGTATGTTTAACTGTGGCGCTTCATTGACTTAAATAAAAAGAAACCCGTAAGCCAAGACCGTGCCGACATGTATAAACAAAATGTAATTACTTACCCGTTGCTTAAATAAAACATTCGTACTATTCGAGACGGGCGAAGTTGGCGAATTTCAAGCTTCCACACTGCGAGAAGCTTACGAACAACTTGTTAAGATAAAGCTTCCTCAATTAATTGCGTAAACTTTCCTTATGATTATGTGAAATTGTTCCTAGCTGTTGAAATTAATTTCCCAAAAACGCTCGCCCTCTTCTCTGTTTGATGGCGAAAACAATTTGCTTCACATCTCGAATATATATTTATCAACCAGAGATGATATTCCAAAGATATCTAAATTTAGAAAAAGTTTAATTAAATGAAGCTACTACATAATAAAACACGGTGATCATTTTCATTGGTGACCCTCATTAGTAAGTCCTTAGAACAATTATCACTACAGAGATCTATTTCTTTTTTTTGGTTTGGGGGGGATTTTCCAACGATACCCTGCTTTTGGGGGAAGTCTGGTTTACGCTAGTTTCTTGCTCACAAAAACCCTCTCGGTGGTCTCCATCAGTTCATTAGGAGAGGCCCAAGAATTTCTTATAGAACACACCGATGCTCCCTGCACATTGTTTTAACACGTCTCCTGGGAGCCTAACCCTTCTAGGCACCATCGCCGAGTTGTACGCTGTCCTACACAGGTTCGCTTGTTGAGTGATAAGGGCCTCCACCCTCAAGGTCCCCGAAACCCCTACACCCTTTTAGTCGCCTTCTACAACAGGCAGTTTTTACCTTAGTCCTACTCTTCCTAGCCTGAGACTACAGAGACTTAACACCAGTGAATTTTTAAACAGTGTCTAATAATAATTGACATTTGCATAGTTTTATAATCTGTACTAGTCGTGTCAGTTTATTATCAATGTATTGTGTATGGCAACACTGAGCTCAGACTTCAGAGTATCATGACGTAAGCGATAATATCTAAGCAGCGGCGCTCTTAAATTTAATTAAAGTGCATAAACGCATAGTGTTCAAGTATTTATAGTAATTAAAACTTTGCACTTACAAAAATATTTTAAGGCTGTGTGCAGTTTTCGCACTATGCCCGCCGTTACCGCCGGCCGCCCATAAATCGGCATTTAAAGCTGCAATTCCAGTTATACTCGCCTACTTAGTGCGCGCCGGGGGATGTTTGGAGCTGCTATTTTAGAACGAACATACACAGTAATCTCTGAAAAGGGCAAACAAATAGTTTAGTTACTTTATACAGAGTACTGACGTGATGTATTATACCAAAATAGGACTTAAAGAGAAAGAGTTGTAGATACGAAGAAATGTTTCTTATGATATGACACTAGCTATTTCCCGCCCGCTTTGCTGGCCGTGACACCTCCGCGGTTCTGTTTAGGGAAGAAATTTTTTAAAATACCCTCCTAGGTGACCTACACGTGGCAAAAAGAATATTTCTACAAATTTCAAGTCTGTAGGCCTTTTAGTTTTAGAGATAACGTGACGAGTCCTCCCTATATAGGTGGAAATCCGTTTTATATAATTTATACCTATATATACACACTTGTATGAAGCCGATGGAGCACTAAGGTCTTCGAACGGTGATCGCGTACCGGAAGACGTAGTGTTGGTAAGCCCCCCACCAGGTGGTCCGACGATTTGGTGAAGGCTGTGGGAAGCAACTGAAATCGGACAGCACAGAATTGATCAATGTGGAGATTTTTAGGAGAGGCCTATGTCCAGCAGTGGACTTCTGTTAGCTGATAATGATGATATTTAATTGTATATTATACGTAAATATATATATATATTATATCATATCAAAATTTATAATTACAGCCAAGGAGCATAATAAAAGAAAATGACTTATTTTGTACATAGTATTTAGATTGAAATAAAGCTAAGAACAACTCCAATTGTCTTTCAAGAAATTATGTACGGTTCAGCTTTTCTGGAGCCAAGACTTTAACTTATAAAGTTATTTGTTGTTTTAAGTTAAAAATGCAATAGTGATATTAAAATAACAGCAAATAGCCAGTGGTTGAAATTCACAACACGTCCGGCGCGGCGCGCGCAGATCTGACGCCATTTTGATCATTGCGGCTGCGGAAACATCCGTTTGTTTCCGGAGAATACAAGAATTTCCGCATAGTTTTAAGTGATATAATTCAACTACTGGAACTATGTACGATGTATAAAAGCAACAATAAATTATTAGCAACAATTCTTAATGACTATGGGGGTTTAATTGTAGGTAGGTTTTTTTCGAAACTACCTTTACTGCTACTACTCAGGGGCGCGCGCGCCATACAAGCAATTTTTTAATAGGAAGGATGGGCAAACGGACGAACAGTACACCTGGTGCAAAGTGATCACTGATGCTCATGCACAGTCGCAATATCAGAAGGGTCGTAGCGTTGCTGACATTTAAGGGAATAATATGACCTTAACTTGAAGGCCCCCCATGTCGTATTGGTTCGGAAATACTAGGTAAATAAAATTCCAAAAAGTAACAGTGCGTGGTAAAAATTACGCTTGAACTGCACAGTGGAGGATCGTCAATCATCCCGGTAGTGACGATCGCACTTGGCATTGCTCCGGTGGAAAGTAGCGGCAAGAATAATACTGAACCACACTTCGGAACTCTCCCCGTGGTACATTTTATAAGAAATAAACACTACATAACCTGGTTCCTTAAACCTATCTAAATAGTAATCTCTCAAGATACACAAAAGGTACACAACTATGTTTTGACTATTGCTTAATAGATAAGTTTATTTTTAATTATAGATAAGCACAGAGATTTCGGGTACGGTTGCATACTTTACTCGAAATCTCTGTCTAAGTCTCAGATGTCGTTCAAATGTTGCAAATTAGCCGCTATGATAAAATTGGTGTGATCAGACGGTATATATATATATATATATATATATATATATATATATATATATATATACAGCTACAGCCTGAAATATACTATGATGGATATTTAAAATCAAGGCTCCATTGTAAATAAAAAAAATGTACAAAGGTTACGTTACTTTAAAACAAACGAGTCTCTACTTTATACAATGGAAAAATGGTACAAACGTCTGAACTTAAAAAAAACTCCTTTGCCAAGACGTCACAAGCACTGAATGCATTTAAACTCGGTTGGAAACTTTTCGAACGGTCTAAAATGTTAAGTTAAAGAAGAAAATAAGATTCAGCTTTAAATATAAGAGATGCAGAAGTGTAGCCGAAATAAACCGCATCTATCTCAAGGTAACAAGCTTTTTATTTAACAAAGAGAACGAGAACAAAGTTCACCTAGTGAAAGCATATACACCATATACTTATATAAGATGCAAGTAAGGATGTTCACGCGACACCACAATACGCTCGTCGTCTTGAAGTGTAAGATGTTATGCCTCGTTACCGTAGTAATTTTGCTAGCCGTAGCAATAACGAGAAAACGGGAATAGTTACATATACTGCTTGGTTTTAGATGTATATATTACGATAGTGCGATACTTGACAACAGAATGAAGTATCGGAATGGATTGCGAGGTACCCAATGACCACCTAAGTCGGTAAGAAGGTATAATTACTGGAGTAACGAAATAAAACATCTAATGCCGTGACGAAGGTAATGTAGAACTGTTTGTGTACAATCAAGTGAAAATCTTGCTCATGTCGTCGCTTCATCTAATACCAAAAATCCATTGGAATGTACTGTTGCCACCAATTATATCCCAGCTAGAATCGTAGCTATCTTTAACAGCATAACTGTGCTCCAAGAACGGAATCACAATTAATACTCTCGCAACCCCTTTTGTGGGTAATTTTGTAAAATCAATTCTCAGCTGACCTATTCTCGGCTAAAGGATTGCGTCTACCAAATTCTAAGACTAAGCCTTATGGCTCCGGAGATATCGTGATGAGTGTCTATAAAAGAGGTAATCTATAGTATGTATATATATATATATATAGAGATAATATCGAATTGTATGTTATAATAGTACATAATATATAATTCTGGATGAAATATTCCGCATTCGGTTTCGGTCAAACGCAGTAGCTTGCGGTAATCGCATATCATAATATCCGACCAATTCCCAATAAAGCCCCGCTATAAACTGAACTAATTCCGATTAATGTACGCGCGGCTAATTGCGAAATGTACCGAGTGCTTTCTTTTGTTTTTATTTATTTATCCGCCGCCGCGATCGCAATAACACCAGTCCAGCCAATAATAACCCTGAATTTAGGCACTGCTAAACCTCAATATCCTAGTTTGCAATGCGATCGTATGCGTTATACGTTTGCAAGGACTACGAGCTTCCGGGAAAGGAAAACATCGACAGGAAACCGATGTTTTTTTATTCAATTAAGCGTCGAAGCGAGGGGGATGCTCACCTGATGGCTGGTGACACGCCTATCCAAAGCACCTTAGCTAGACAGTGATTTTAACTGAACTAAATTACGCTCGATGCCTGACATATAAGATGCTGAATCTCGTTACCCTAGTAATAACACTAGCTACAGTGATCTTAAAGTCAGAACAGTAATGTTTGCACACTCCTGTATTTAGACGGTCTCCGGAAACAGACCTACCAACAGTGTGTTCCAAGAACAACCGAATGGTCGATAAATGCTCTTATTGTTCTTCTGGTAGGTCTTATGAAGTTTAATAGGTTCGTTTTTGTTAAACACTATACCGCAGTACTAAGTGAAAGAGTGGTTAAGATTTTAATGTTATTTTAAAGTTTTGAAAGTTTACTGAATGCTTGTCCAAGCAAAGTACATTTCCGCTGGACAATATAGCTTAAATTAAGCACACAAACATTGAATATGAAATATGAGGTAAAAAAAAGACTATTCATTGCTAGTGTTAATATTCGCTTAAAGTATCGTTATCTTAGTAATTTCCTTCTGAATACAGACCTCCATAGAAAAATCACCATGGTTGGAATGCAGGTTTGTGTGTGTGAAAGCTGACCTTACTTTAGACATACTACCTCTTTAAGCTCACTTCACGACTCGGCTACAGAGGACAGTGGTTAGCTTTGAATATGAGCTACAGTGAAGCGTCGATGTAAATCGTTACCAAATAGAAAAAAAAATGTTGAAATATCTTCATGTGTAAACCCTGTCATTTTGAGCTCATAAAAAGGGATATTATCGTACTAAACATTGTCGTAAACACGACACCCCCGGCGCGCGCGTCACCCGGAATGTTACCCTAAAGCGGGGCGCGCTAGGGGCGCGTGTCGCGTATGGAAATGGGGATTGTCTCGCTACTCTCCAACGTCTCCTAATTCCGCTGTAAAAGCGAGCGCAATACAGTTTATTGCAATCTAAAGTTAATAACTGTGTGGATGGGTGAGCGCGAGCCCTTTGATGGTTTACGGCGCATCATGAACTCTGCTCGCGCCCTTAACTTTATTGTTTTAACCTTAAATGCGGAAACCGAGCATTTTTATAACTCGACAATATACCGCTATATAAATAAGCGATTTCAATTATATGCCTCCGGTTATTGCTCTGCAATATTATGATAAACGTAAACATAGTACCGCAAGGACCTGGAGAAGTGGACCGACGCTCTAATGACGGTTCCGAATAAAAGCGGGACCTGCAGCCTAGGACTGATCGATATGGGCTCAGGGCGGAAACCTCGTTTATTGGAACAGTTTGCCGGCGTCAGTGTTCCCGTCTAGGTATGGTGTGGAATGATTAAGGGAAGAGTGAATAAGCTTCTGCAGAAGTACTAAGGTCACCGACATAGCCCAAAAGATTGCTAGACTTAAGTGGCAGTGAGCAGGGCACATTGCTCGAAGGACCGACGGCCGATGGGGCAGTAAGGTCCTCGACTGGCGCCCGCGTACCGGTACACGTAATATCCCACACGGGACCGATCGATGTGAAGATCTTTAAGAAAGGTTTATGTCCAGCTGTGGACATCTATCGGCTGATGATAAGCTATTTTAGACTAGTGCTCAACACTGAGATCGTAGTTAAGCGCTAGTCTATATAACTAGCTATTCCTCGTCCGCTTTGCTGGCTGTGATACCCTGAAACCCATTTTAGGGAAGGAAATTGAAAAAATCGTTCTTGGCTGACCTATACTCAGTACCAGGAATATATCTACCAAATTTTAAGTCTCCAGGCCCTATAGTTTCAAAGATATTGTGATGAGATTTATCATAGAGAAAACTCTTATATATATATATATAGATATAGATATTAGATTTTTTATACCCATATGTATAAAGAAAGACTAACTGACTATCCTGCAGTCGACCTGATGAAGATGAACACTACAGTTTAAATGCTTGTCAATAACAGCCACCTTAAAGTATCCATTCGTCTTCCCTCAACGATGAAATGAAGACTGTTCACCACGCTGGCCAAGGGACGGTCGGCGGATGTGTTCTCGAAATCTCCGCCGGAAGCAGCAATGTTTTGGTGGAGACTGTAAATTCGCATGGATTCATTATATTAAAGCTGTAAACAGGGAAATTGCGGTGCCATTAAAATTAAATTTTTAATTAGTTGTACTGCAGTGTCATAATTGGAGCGGGGTGCAACCCGGGTGAAATAACTTGTTATTCGCACGTTCATTACTTAATGATCAATTGTAATTATTACACTTAATAATATTAACTTTGTGTTTAAATAAAGTTTTATTTGCAAAAACCCAGTACATTTCTTTTAATCATCATCATTTCAACCGATGGACGTTCACTGCTGGACATAGGTCTCTTGTAATATGTTCCACAAAGCACGCTCTTGCGGTGTTTGAATCCAGTGATTCCCAGCGATTTTTTTTGATATCCTCACTCCAACCAGTATAGGGTCTGCCAACGCCGCGCTTTCCGATGCGGGGTCGCCATTCCAGCACCTTTAGACTCCAACGATCAACAGTTGTACGAGCTGTGCCCCGCTTATTGCTACGTCAGCCTCGCGATCCGAAAGACTATGTCGGTGACCCTGGTTCGTCTACGGATCTTCTCATTTCTGATTTGATCACGCAGAGATACTCCAAGCACAGCTTTTAATGACATAAGCTTAAGTAACAACAGACTGATCCCCATCGATGGACCATTTGTCACCAAGTGCGATCAATCAATAAAGGCGGCAGTGAAAGGGTCATCATCGTTACCACTATATGAATGCATTACGAAGGCGGCCATCAGTGAAGAATGATAAGCTGTTGTTAAGCTTGCGACCAACACCTGAAGTGATAACCACGACCACGCTACCAAGAGTGATACCGGCGCAGAAGATACATATTTATTTTACAGTTTCATGTGTAGTACAAAGTAGTGAACAAATGTTATTGTGGTTTTTTTTTTATTTATTTAAAGGCACAACAAACGGCTACATTAATCGGTTACAACATATCTTATTTATAACTTAACACTACTAACAATGTAGCCAACACCGCTGTACACAGGTTTTTTCAGGAAGTAGTATTATGCGACACCTAAATATTGTAATTAATGAAGTGATATATTAGTTATGGTATCCTATTGTTTTTTTTTTTTTTGGAGTTTTTTTTTTTATTTTTCAATCGGATTCTTAATTTTTTTTTGCCTTTTCATAAGGTCAAACGGGTTATATTTAGGTATGTGTTTTTTTTTAAATAATTTTGCTGAATGACGCGGGCGTAGTTGCAAAAATATCAATATCAATAAAGAAATCGTAATAGTGCGCCGTGAGGCGGCGCAGCGGCGCCCCACACCCGCGCGCGGCTCGCGCTCGTACTGCGCGCATGCGCCGATTGCGAGTCTCCCGCGCTGTCTGCGCTCTATATAGAACATGATAGTAAATTTGACATGTCAGTTGGTCACAATCAAACTTGTGGCAAATATTATTTGAGAGCTTTTGATCCAAAAACATCGTCCTCATCTTTAGAGTCGGTAATGAATATTTAGTTAACAGTGTGTCATAGGATGACTTGGAACGAAAACAACGATATCGCATTGCTTTTATAAACTTACGTTGTACGCTCTCAATCCTGCTTTGATACACTGCATAGCGCAGACTCCAGACAGCCGATGCGTATTCAAGTTGAGAGCGTATCAAACATTTGAAAAGAACCAGATTTGATGAGGGTTTGTTTAAGGGCGTGAATTGTGACATAACATACCCATGCATTTTAATAGCTTTGTCAATAACGTAATTAATATGGGCATCAAACTCCAATTTGCTATCTATGAATCGTCCTAAGTCCCTCACAACCGACACCTTTTCTAGACAAGTATCACATAATAAATAATTAAAGTTGAAATTGTTAATTTTTTTGTAAATGGTGATGGTTTTGCATTTAGGTAAGCCAAGGTATAATTTATTATTATTACAGTAGTTAGATAATCAATTTAAGTCCTTATGTAATTTCAAACAATCTTCTAAGGTGTTTATTTAGAGTATTTACTATTTTGGAAGCATTTATCTATATCGTTAATGTATAAAACAAATAAGGATCCTAAAATTGAACCTTGAGCTATTCCCGATGACACCTTTAACATTGCGGAAGTGTATCCATTGGTTGAAACGCGCTGTGTCCTGTTTGTAACTTACGAGGTAAACCATTTTAATAGTTTACCCTGAATCCCGTTAAAAGCCAGCTTCCGAAGAACCATTTCGTGATCCACCTTGTCGAAAGCTTTACAGAAGTCAGTGTATACCGAGTCTACCTAGATACAATCATTAATGCTCTCAAAAAGATTGTTTATGTACAGAACAAGATTACTAACAGTAGAGCGTTTTTTTACAAATCCGTGTTGTTCTTTAATTATAACTTTATGTAAGCTTCGATATATATATATATATAATTATGCACTAATCTTTCTAGAATTTTCGACAAGGTGGATAGAATGGAATTGGAGCGATGATTTGCAAGGTTGTTCTCATTCTTACTCTTAAAGATTGGTGTTCTGTTGGCCGTCTTTCAATTCTGAGGAACTGTACCTTCTCGTAAACTTCTGTTTAATAGTATTTGTAAAGGACTCACTATAGACTCAGCCGTGTGTTTTAAAAAGAGTGGGGGCAGCAATTCTGATCCTGGACCTTTCGATCGTATCAAGTAATATTAGTTCCTTAGTGATTTCCAGTTTAGGAATATTAAAATCTGACAGTGTAAAGTCACAGGAATTATTTACCGGTGAATTATCATTAAGTTCTAAAAAATTATAATCAGTTTTTTCATATACAGATCCGAAAACGTTAGCAAATAGCTGACAAATATCTTGTGGTCTATCCGATTCTTTATCGCAGTATCTCATAAATCTTGGTGTGCCAGATTTCTTGGTATTGTTTTTAACGTAAGACCAGAAATTTTTAACATCTGGATTTAAACGTTCTTCAATAGATGCTATGTATTTTTTTAAGCATTTTTTACTTTGCGATTTAAATTTTTGGCAGCAAAAAGTAAATTATTTGTAGTATATTATTATTAAATTTCTTAAAACTTTTCCAAGCCTTTCTTTTTTTAAATAATTTAATTAATGTCCGTCACAGCCATATTAGAAATTTTTCAGATTTTGAGCAACTAATAGGTATGTTATCTTTAGTAATCCCAAATATTTTTTTATGAAAAATGCTTACAAATTTATCTAGAAAAGTGTTTTCAAATACGTTAAACCAATTAATATTGTTAATTAGTTCATTTATCGAACTATAATTTCCTTCAAAGAATCTATATTTGAACGTCAGCGGTGCGCTTATAATGGTGTCAATAACAACACAAATGGGTGGTATTTATCTATAGGAACAAGTGGATTATGTGGAGGGGTAGATTCACATTCTGCGTTGTTAGATATAACTAAATCCAAGACGCGGCCCAAGTTATATTCAATTCGGTAAAATTGTGTACCCTGAGTAGATTTGAAGAAATATTTTAATTATGTAATAAAATAATTATAGCCAGACGCCTGAGGTGATTTCGTAGGTTCGTAATCATGCCGGTTAATGAACGGTGTATTAATATCACCTACTATAAAGGAATTCACAAAATTCACAAAGTAAGGCGTTACGAAAGTTTGCGTAAGTGTTCGCATTTTGATTCGGCGGGATGTTAACACCACAAAAGATAAAATTCTTTTTATTTAAATGTAACGACAATAATACATAATCAATGGAAGGCAAAAGGGAGCCGTCGCCGTCGCCATCACCGTCACCGTCACCGTCACCCGCCCGTCACCCGCCCGTCACTCGCGGCGCTCGGCCACCACCACCCCTCCGCCGTGCTTCGCACCGCTGGCAGTTCTGTCTATGTCACATCTATATGCCACGTAACGCGAATCTACAATCTCCTCATCTATTATACTACCCACTAACCATGTTTCTACTAGTATACCAGTATACTAGTACAATTACATCGCAACTTTCCCACAAAATATTATTACTAACTGCATTAAGTTTCGTTCTAAGTACGCGGCAATTTTGAGATAATAGATCGATATTTTGTTATCCACTATTAATTGTTACGTATAAATAAAAAAAATACTTTTAGATTGTAAATCCAGTATGAGATGAAAAGTATTATCACGTTTATAATACGTGCGGACGTTGTTAAGACCAAATGACTCAATTCTTTTGTAACAATGTTCGTTACACAATTTGTAACATACAACACTTAGCAAATTTAAGTAACCTTTTAAAAAATTGTATCCGTCACACAAATGTAAACATCGGGTAGTATTTAATAAACAATTTACTTTCAATTGTACAGAGTACTTAACATTCAAGAGACTGCAAACTACATCATATAAATTTATACAAAGACAACCTAACCTGGGCCTAGACTTTAATTTAAAAAATATTGATCGAAGGACAAACATTCAACTACACAATCTACTAAAGTCCTTACAATTGTGTACAGAAAAAAGGTATCCTTTACATAGATCATTGATACGAGCATCCTGCTGTTATCGAGATCCTTCCGAGTGCGTGTAGCCGGTAGAGACGAGGCATCAGTCTTGCGGACCAGAATTGTTGAATGTTTAACTCAAGTGTGCTTAAATTGGTGTTGCTTGGCCGGCATGCGCGCTTCACGAAAAAGCTTTTTGTTTCTTAAGGTAAGGTGTTCGTTCAGATATACAATGCGACCAGTACCTTGGACACCCAGCTGGTTAGGTTAGGTTTTTTTTTTTTTACCTGAGGGAAATGCCTAAGCACACCCGTCCTTGCGGGAGCGAGGACGGGTTATGTCGGACTTGCACCGACTAAAACCCTCACGATGTCCCGCCTCGTCGCCATGATGGCAGGGTCACGGGAACGCATGCACTCAACCGCGACCCTGCCGGCGCTGGCCGCTTGCGCAGCCCCATCTCAGGAGGGAGGGATGAACCCTCCCTTTCCAGGGCGCGCCGGAACATGCAGCGCGTCCCCTCCTCGACCTCATGCATGTGCGGGCGACCGGTTCCCCCGAACCTGTCGCCCAGATGCCATGGGAGCCACTGGAGAAAACCTCTCCCGGCTCCCCGCGGCGGAGAAATGTTAGGCCCGCCGGTACCTGTCAACGGCCACGGAGGATAGGTAGAACGGCGCATCTCAATACCGGCACTCCTCTTCCTCCGCGGCCCCGCCGCTGCCGCATCGCCGGTGCGACACCGGTTGGCCGCAGAGGGTACTCCCTGCGCGACCCCACCTCGGCTGCGAGGGGCGGTATAAAACCGCTCTGCAGCCGGCCGCTAGGGCAGCACACAGCCGCGCCTGCGGCTCCCGGCCGCTCCGGTGAGCTCCAAATACCCCAACCGGTGCTCGAACCTGGAGCGGCCGATTCGGCCAGCCCTTCGCCGCGGGCCGGCCGGATGGGTTCCACTTGGCTTCACCGTGTACCGGACCACGGTTACTAAACCCCTCCGCCACGACAAGGCGAGAACCCGTTGGAGGGGGGGGGGGAAGTTAGGTTAGGTTAGGTTAGGTTAGTCATGCAAACGGAAGATACTCGGAATGTTGTCACGCAACGTGCGAGAAGTAAATTTTATGATAATATTTTTAGGCGTGTTAGTCTCTTTGTACTTGGAGCATGGTCACGGCAGGAAGTAATGGGTATGGTGAGTTAACATGGTAACCACTCAAAGGATGCAGCGTAAATAATGTTGTGTGAACATTGTGACTTCCGCCTAATTGTTTCACCGTTGTTTGCTTGTGTAAAAATAGTTAATTTTATACGTTTACGGTGTATTTTTGTCAAAAATAAACAAATATGTAAATGAAACTGAATTCCCAACGCCGTCGAGCGCCGTGGCTCCTAATCGGCCGGCAGCCAACACTTCCGGCCGTTTGCGGGTAGTTCCGCTATTTCCATTTATTCTTTCGTTGTTAAATGTCGCATAGCAGATTGCTTTTTATTCAGTTTAATTAATTATTGTATACTAACTAATTAAAATCTATTGTAGACTAGAACTGATCAGCTCTGTTTTCTCGGGCTATTAAGAATAGGTCTAAGGTATTCCCTGCCTGTCATACAAGGCGACTAAAAGGGTTTGCTTCGAGAGTGGCAGCTCTCAGGGCTCAATAAGAAAGTCTTAAGAGGAGGGCAAAGATATAGTGGTCTTGTATTTGTCGTAGCACAGCGTGGGTGCTAAGCAATCTCTTCTCTCTCTTCCATGGTATATTTTAGACAGAGTACAGGGGGGCACTGGTACTTTTCGTAGGAGGTCCCGGAGCCCCTTCTAATTCACTGAGGGAGACCACCAAGAGGGTTCTAGTGGGTAGAAGCTTTTAAGATTTCCCTCGCGATAGAAAAAAGACTAGAACTGATACTTGACCATAATTATACACGTAGTTGGGCCACAATAACGCCACGAATCGCATTCGCTCTGAATATTCTGATTTTATTGTAATGATGACAGCAGAGACACAGCAATAAATAAATAATTTTCTTTATCTATATCAATATAAGAGATTTCCACTTATGTAGAGATTTATCACAGTATCTCTGGAACCACGAACCTGGAGGACTTTGATTGGAATATACCTTTCACCGAGTATAGATCAGCGAAAATGCGGCGAATTTTACAAAATTCCTTCCCTAAGTCAGTTGTGGGGTTGCTACGGCCAGCAAAGTGGGCAGGGAATAGCTAATTAAGGTATTTACTTTATTTATAAAAAATACATCTTTGTATCTACAAATAAATATGTAATATAATACTTTACTAATAATAAAGTTGCTTGATGCGCTTACAGTGGGCCGCGTGTAATCTGGTACCATGGCTTCCATAAAAATCTCAGAGAGACAGCAGAAATACATCATTACATTGTACTTTAGGCATTTGTGAGCTCTTAGTACGAAGGAAGGTTTAAAATATAGGAGTGGTAGGTAGACTGGCGGGTTCTATTAAACCATAAAATACACCAGTACATCATGTAAGTGCTATGTAGGTAACCTAATATGCAAGTAGTCTGCAAGAACTTTACAATAAACCATTCTGCAGCGACCTCTTTGTTTGCTTGATAAGTATGTATAAAGTGTTGGGAGGCCTCCCACAAGGTGGACTGACGATCTGGTGAATGTCGCGGGAACCCACTGGATGCGAGCAACGCGGGACCGATCGATGTGGCGATCTTTGGGGAAGGCCTATGTCCAGCAGACTATATAAAATGCATTAAGAGATTGCATGAGTGCCAAGTTACCGACAATGAAGTCGAGGACAAAGCGAAATAGACGCGAAATTAAGTAAAGCTAACCCCACCACCATATGGGATAACAAACGGCTCGGAAGAGAGAAAGAGACGTCTATCGGTTGATGATGATGAAGTAAAATCGAACCAAGGATCTCCGTGCATTAATGCTACGGTGTTAGCGAGAGATTGAAATACTGTCCGAGATATAAGAGCCAATGTATTCTGCGTTTCGTCATCTGTTCATCGTCAATAAACATTACGTAACATTTAAGATTAAAGCTAAACTCTCCTGTTACATTACTTTGTGCTTAAGTTAATGCTCGCATATAAAAACTTGAAGTTATTTGTTGGAGATACAAAGAAAACAATGAAATTAATTTCCACTTACATTAAAACTGTTACGACTACAAATAAATTGAAGCGGCCAGCCAAACCTTATCTGTGTACTTATTTCAGGGATATTTGAATAATTAACTTGTTTAACGGCCTGTAACTAAGTTCAAGTGCTCCAGATAACTTACAAGCGGTGTACATCTAGTAGTATATTTAATATTATAATTCGACGGCTACATTGTTAAATACATTTATCATACTAACACAACTTAAAATTTAAAGATTATAGAGACATTACTTTTTGACGGAGTCAAGTAACTTAGATTTAGTAACTAACATTTAATCCTTATTATTTAGTAATTAAATAAAGGAATTATATCTTAGAACCATTATCAATTGTGACCACTATCTAACATTTTTCTTATGTCTATCTATATATATAGGAGATATCCTGAGATTCATTGACTCATCACGAGATTTCCGCAGCTACTACACGTAAGGGGTGTAAGGGGTCCCGGATACAAGCTCCCCGGACTCACGGGATACAAACTAATCCTATCTGCTTGTGGTGCACCCTGCTAATCATCAAACGAGGCTCTGGCTACCAACCATCCCGCATTGGGCCAGCGTGGTGGGAAATGACCCAACTCCCTCCATATGAATCCCAACCCGATCGTGTGGGAATCTTTGGGGGAGGCCTATGTCCAGCACTGCACTATTCTAGGCTGACAATGTACTACACGTAAAAACTCAAAATTTGTTAGAGACAACGCTTCTGCCATTTAGAGATCAGCTCGGAACGGATTTTACAAAAGACTTGCTCCAAATGGAGTTGTGGGGTCTCACGGCCAGGAAACCTGGCGAGGAACAACTACTTATTATATAATGGTAAGTACGACCTGGACGAAAACACTAACCCCCATTAAGGCCCCTGTCAGTTCTCGTCAGAGGTCCGGTTGCCACTTAACAATAAACGATCTACTAAAACTGTTACAAATTCAATTAATAAGCAAACCTTGACTTTTACTTTATTAATAAAGGCATAAATCTAATGGTCTTTTAATGGATTTTAGGATTTATTTTAAGTAACATAAAGTTTTGCTACAGTAACAATAATCATTTGTGATAGGTCTCTGTTGGTCTTGTCTAGGTAGGTCCTATTTCTGCTGTAAAACAGTAGTGTGTATTCGACCGTCTTCCGTTTTGAAGGGTGTTTTTTCTTTTACCTCATAAAGCGATAGCGTCCTTCACATCGTCCTCTGCAGAAAAACGGGTTTAATGTACTTTCTGTAGCTATTTAATTAGTTTAGGTTCAATATTATTGATCTTTTAACCCCTATTTTCACTTGTCGTGTTTCCCTTTTAATTCTTATCATCGCCGTGTGGAGGCTTCGAAATTGATATATTTATCATACGAAAAACTCGAGTTACCTGCAACCTTAAGGTCATTATAAAGAAGGGTAATGCCTCAACATGCACTTGGATGTTCGTATACCCGCCCCGATTTACGACCCCCTAATGGACTCGTATCTCGGACGTGCGGAGTGCACTCCGCGGTACGGCGGACGTGTTCGCCGCTGAACAATACGTGTGCATTTTATATCGACAATAAAACCTCCTCTTACATCAACTCTAATGCTAATTGTTTAAACAACAAACGTTAAGAGTAAATAGCTAAAAGATCGACCAGATCAAACCGCATGAGGAATAAGATGATCTACTATCCGTTACGCGTAGGTTAAAGCTTGTACCTGCCACACAGTCTCGGGCTAGTAAGAACAGGGTAAGACTAAGGTATAAGCCCTGTCGGTCGTAGAAGGCGACTAAAAAGGTTGTCGGGTTAGTGGGCTTTGACGGTAGGGTCGTTCATTGTCCACTAAGTGAGCCCGATGTGAACGTCAAGTACGAGGTGGTCTAGTGCTTATCGTACCAAAGCGAGGATATCGAGGAGAGCTACAGCCCTTCCCAGGACGTGGTTTAAGCGAAAGGGTTTTAGTATATTAATATCACACATAAGTTTGTCTTCCCTCCAGAAGCAGGGTAGATTTTTAGATTTTATCCCCGATATCAAAAAACGGGGTTAAAACGTGTACAGTACCACGCTTTAGTCATGAGATAAATGCTAACTTGTTAGCACTCGTATTTCTGTCACCAAGTTGTAACATAACTGTAGCTTATAAAGCTTTTTAGGTAATAACGCTTACTTTGATCTTAAAGTGTGGAAGCAATATATGATGCTGCACAGGATTCTACCAAGTAGTAAGATAGTTTTGAACCGGAACTTCTTTGGGGACGGTATTAATTAGATTTTATGAGAAAATGTAATGAAAGATAGTATATCTAGCATGCTCATTATTCAACCACCTCCATAGTGAATTAATCTCTCTCTTACTAAGTACTAGTAACTTAGTAAGAGAACTGAGATGTATACAATGTTTCACTCCTGCCGCTTGTGAACCCTTGTTAGATTTTTAATATTTTGAAGTAAAGTCGAAAAGATTTAAATTGTTTTAAAGGCAGAGGTTTAACTAGAGACTTGTTTAATCTACGGAAATCTATGTATATATAATGTTAATGGTTTTGTTCGCCAGTCACTTAAAAACTAGTGAACGTGTCGACACGGGAACATAAGCATTCAACGCGAAATGATTTATATAACAGATGGTTACAGGATATACAATTTTTGTATTTCATAGATCGTTCATTGTTTTATATCTAATTACATTATGATATTAATGATGCGGTTGCTATAGTGACGGTTGCTGTAGAAAGTTATTTGCGATTGCGGTTACTATCAAGGAATATTTCAGATAATTCTCAAGTCTAATTTTATACTACCGCCAGCAAAGCGGCTGTGGAACAACTGGTACGTTATATGATGATATATATATATGTAGTTATGTTGGAAGCCACAGGGCAGACATATATACAGGAATGAAATAATAAATAATGATAATGATGTAGTTTAATGATTGTCTCCATACTTGGAAATTGTAACCGAGTAGAAGCTATTCCCTTTGCTGTCTTATTGAATTAATTGAAGAAATCGTTTTCGCAAAGAACATGAGAAAAATTCTCGTAAAGACATTTGAAGGTGAAACGTCTTCCTACCGTCGTAGAGGATTAGTTACGCTACACTAAAATATATACACTAGAGAGCAAATTACTAGTAACATAAAGTTACAAGTGCGTCGCGAAACTGATATGTATACCATCAGTAATAATTTGCTTTTAAACAAATAGGAGTTTGTAATGTTTCGTAGGGGTGGGGCAGGACGCCGCCCGCCCTCGTGGCGGCGCAGATAAGAGAGAATCGAGAAAGGACACAGAGACAGCCAGTAAAACGCTATCAGTGTTCTGCTTGGAGAATATTTGAATATTTAATTTAACGATCCTACACTTAAGTTCAGTAATTAAGCTTTTAAGCGAGTATTTTTCTCGGCGGCGACAGGCGGGGAGGCGACCTTCTCCCTTTGCTCGCTTTGTCCTATTGGAGTGAGTTTATCAGCGAGTACTTCAACAGCCAATATACGTTCCCACTGTTGGGGCACAGGGCTTCTCTCAATATGAAGGCCACGGGCCTTCGTCACCACGCGGGCCCAATGCGGATTGGTGACTTCACACACACCTTAGAATAAATTCCAATTCATGTGCAGGTTTCCTCACGATGGTTCCCTTCACCGTTTGTATTTCGCTGTTGTTACTAAAGTTCACAAATGTACGTAACTTAAATATTAAAGTCATCGGTACATGCCGGGATTCGAACCCGCGACCTTCGGAATGAAGGCCGCACGCTCTAACCATTAGGCCACCGAGTACATTTATCGATGTTGCTCCTTCTTCTCTAACAAGGAGAGAGTTGAAGTTATTCATACACCACATAACATGCCCATGAAAGCTGTTGTACACGTCGGTTTTTCAACGCACTCCTACTCGACCCACATGCTCATGATGTTCACGAACTCGGCTATCATAGCTAATGAAAAAATTCTTCAATGATCAGCTGATATACGTGCACTGCTGGACATAGTCCTCCCTTAAAGATCATCATATCGACCTATCCTGCGCTGTCCGCATACAGCCGGGATTGTCTCCGATTCCGCCGGGTGTAAGGTGCCGTCGTTTGTAGGGGTTGATATGGAGGGATTTTAGGCCATTTTTTACCACGCTGGCCCGATGCAGGTTGGTGGGATCCACAGCTTTGTTTGTTGATTAGAAGGGTGCACCACGAGCAGGTGGGTTGGCTTATGTTGTGTTGTGTTGGCGTGTGACATCCCTACGGGACACCTTACACCCTTTCGGGTAGAAAAATTACTTATTTTTCTTTATTTCTATTGACCTGTTTCTGAGCCTGTTCCTATTGACCTCATAACAATAAGTTTCCGTATCCATTCGACGTCAAGCGGCCGCCCTATTCATTTATATGATATATATATTTATTTCTATCTACATCGTTAACAACCTCCTTATATTAAATAATTAAATAACTTATATTTAATATTATGTCCTTTATGAAAATAATTTTAATTCAACGTTGGTCAGTATAAAAAAAAATAATTTTGAAAATGCAAGTATTTTTTTTTATACAACGATCGAACAAGACATGTCGCTCTTGTTAAAATGATATATATAGGTGCTCATCGGTTTAGGACATAAGATTTTAAGTCTTGTTACTCCAGTAATTTCATTAGATACAGCGCCATTTAAACCTGAACACAGTAAAGTTTCCAAATTACTGTTTGTCGGCTACAATAGTTGCTGCGGAGGTCACTATCTAGAGGGTCTTCGGCAACTTAGACCTACCAACAGTATATCATCATCACTTTAACCAATGGATGGCCACTTATCATCATCAGTCGGCAGACGTCTCCCGCTGGACGTAGGCCTTCCCCCCATATCTCCATATCGCTCTATCTTGCGCTGCCTTACCACCGGATACTAGAGACCGTCGTTTTAAGGGATTGATATAGGGGGATCTGGGCCATTTCCTACCACACTGGCCTAATCCGGATTGGTGGGAGCCAGAACATCGTCTGTTGATTAGCCGGTTGCATCACGAGCAGCTGAGGTTGCCTTGGGTCCACTGCTAGTTATGTCTCCTTGTCTCTATTAAGATCATTTCTCATATTTAAATTTTTATTTTTTAATTTTTTAATTCTTTCACCTGATGGTAACGTTCCCTGATGATAAGTGATACGGCTACCTATAGCAACGTTTCCCAAGTTAGAATGGCATACACACTACACCTCAGCTAACGGTTTTCATTACCCCTACCACCCCCTACCCCATAAGTTTCGTCCTAACGATGTCACGCCGTCCCGTGCGAGGTTCGCATGGCTGCGGCCTTTTTCTTGATTATCACCATCTAACTTAGAATAAATACACGATATACCCTGAGCTCCCGCCGTTCATTAAAGCTGGTTCATATCTCTATTTTGATAATGTTAAGCATTTCACATATAAAGCGCGCATTAAACGTTTAAGTTACGTAAATGCAAGGCGCTTGTTACTTAGCATTCGCAGCAGGTCCCGAATTACACGCGAAATTTCACAAGACTTCAGAATACACCCTCAGCGTACAATTTTTAAAGGTTCTTATACTTTTTATATTCTCAGACTGGAGTACAAATTAGATATATACTTAAAGGGGGGTGTGAGGGCTCCCGCATAACAACTCACGGGACCCAAGCCAACCTCACCTGTTCATGGTGCTGCTAATCAACAAACGAGCTTCTGGCTCCGATGAACCCGCATTGAGCGCATGAAACTTTACACACGACAACCTCTATTACCCAGCGGTACCAGAGACCATGCTGACCGTATGTGGTCTTTGGGGGAGGCCTATGTCCAGCAGTGGACGTCTATCGGCTGATGATAATGATAAACTTAAAAACAAGTGAGTATTTGTTGTTTGGCTTACAATCGAATTAAAAGACAATATAATGCAATTTTTTCTATACAGCAAAAGGATGATGGTTAAGATATTTACACAGCATCATGTTTTATTTTTTGAGACAGATGTTTAATCACTTTACACCAATAACTTCATTACATGTAATGTTTGTATAAAAAAGTGCATCGGAAAGCATAAGTGTACCCGTAACAGAGAGAGAGTGAGAGAGAGAGGAAGGTCTCTATACTGGTTAGGTTTCTGTTGCCGGAGATCGTCTAGGTGGGTACCACTGCCGCGCCTATTACTCCAGCCAAAAACTAGTGGGCAAATATGATTTTGTTCAGGTTTGAAGGGCGCTGTAGCTAGTGTAATTACTGGGATGACGAGACTCGACATCTTGTCTCAGGCGACGAGCGCAATGCAGAGCCGCGCTTACCATCTTGACTAACACAATGTTATTATGAGCAGGCGCATCACTTACTATCGAGTGTTCGCCCCTTAGCTGACATGGTGATCCTGGGTTCGACATCTTCAGGAGTTTTGTTGGCGATAAGCTTTAGTCGGATCCATCTAGCTGGAGACCATGCTCACTCTGCCTATCTGATTCTACATATTTCTTTGTTCCAGCAGTCATCATATGAGAGCCGGAGTATTCTGATCCAGTACACTTGATCGCTGCCTAATATGTCATTTAACACCAGAATAAGGGTCACGTGCTAGTCCACGTTTTTTATTATCCCACGAAGCGACGATAGGAGCAAGACCTTCACCTGAAGGTAAGTGATGTTCTTGTCCGTAACAACGTGACTCTAGTGAGGATTATATACACAACACCACACTGCGATCCTCACCTTTAAACATAAGTATTGAGTCTATTTACTTAGAAATATCACTAGCTACAACGCCCTTCAAACCGGAACACAGTAATGTTTGCACAGTACTATTTGTTGGTTACAATAGGCGCTGCGGTGGTGTGAATGTGGACGGTCTCCTGCAACAGAGACCTACCACCAGCGGAGATGGAGCACGATATATACTAAGCAAACATGACTAAGATTTTAAGGTAGTATACATCAGTTTCGTCTTGATGTTGTTGTTTATGAAGCTCGACCTGAGTTGAGTTCGAGTCCTAATATCTTTAGGTCCCATATCGAGGAAATCCTCATAAATAATAACCAAGCTACCTCCCTCCTTTTCCTATGTTATTATTTAAAAGAAACCTATCTACGAATATTACTTTCCTGCGGTAAGAAGTCAACATATTATAAGTTTTCCAAAGTCAGATGAAATACGTGTCGTATCTCGTCGGGAGATCATCCTCCGCTCGCTCTTGTTTCGATGACTTTCTCAGTTGTATTTGACGTACGTCTGTCTATTTGCTTAGTCCAGTTCCGATCTAGTTCGTTACTAAGAGTTAGGTCTTATCTGCTATCACTGTAGTGCCTATATACCGCCAAGAAATATATGAAGCTTTTTTATTGTATTCAAAGAAACAACGAGCAGGAGTTTTAGGTGACGGTAAGTATGGCTCTGGTTAGGATGATATATACAACATCCGCGGCGCTCTTCGCCTTAACACAATAAGTTGGGTTTTGATTCATCATCAGCTTATAGAAGTCCACTGCTGATTCTGATTGGTTGACTCTAATTTATCTCTAACCTAAAATAAGTTGCATCTTAAATTTGATGGATGTTTGTATGCAGTCGTATTTTTATAGATCTATATAACTTCGTGGACCTATTTGACTCTAGGTTATTAGTTAGAAATTATAAATACTAGATTAATGAGAAACAAATGTAAAGTCTCAAGTCCTGATGCTGTGAAGACATCTTTAGCGGCTTATTCACGTGAGTAGAATATAACAGAATATAATATAGATTTTAAAGCTATTTCTTGAGTGGTTTCAAATATACATCATGCTCAATATATTTATGAAGTAAAAGTAAAAAAACAAGTTAAGTAAAGATAAGTTTAATTGTGTTAATATTTGCAACTTTTATTGTAGTTTAACTTAAGCCTAGTACAAGTTCAATTTGATAGCGAATTTTGTTTCCAATTCGGAAGATTGTTAAATCTCGTAGATGATTATCCCATGTCCTATCAATCGATTAGAACTGATTGGTTGGCGGAACGGGGCTCTTTGAGGTCTGAAATAAAAATAATCACATGATGTACAGGATGCAGGGCGGTGCGTGGTATATCTCGTTGAGGCATCGCCTTGGAATCGATACGCCGCTCACTTGAGACAACACGCTTTGGAAATTTACTGAAAAGCAAACAACTCGAGAGATACATCTCGACGTTCAATGCGGATCCGCACGTAAATACAAACACGTTTTATTACGTATTAATAAAGTGACTGCATATATCTGTAGTATACGAGTTTCTGTTTGTTATTTGTCTATTCATGTATTAGGGGAACGCAGTATAAATTACCGCTTTGTTGGGAAAATAATCACTACGGTGACGCCCACCTATTTGGTCACCAACAAAACCTATCACCAGTATCATACCATGTATACAATAGTTTGTACCTGATTGCAGTATAATAGTACCAGTCGTATCCAATAACAATCATTATCATTATCAACCGATCGATGATCACTGCTGGACATAAGCCTCCACCAAAAATCCCCACTTAATCGGGTCGGGTTTTATATGGAGAGATTGGGGCCATCTCTCGTCAAGCTGGCCCAATGCGAGTTGGCGGAAGCCAAAGCCTCGTCTGTTGATTAGCAGGGTGCACCACGAGCAGTTGAAGTTGGCTTGGATCCCGTGAGTTGTTGTGCGAGAACCCTTACACCCCTATAACTTAACTCCAATAACAATACAGTACTTTAAACAAAAAGCTTTTGATTCGAGAGATAAAAACGAGAACTTAATTAAATAGACACGGTGTGAGCAGTAATTGGGACCAACGTATCACTCCTATGCGACAGCCCCTGACCCTAAGTCACGGAGTCAAGATAAACCCGTGGGACCCCGTGCACACATCTGTTACTGACACACGCCGTACTACTTTGCGTTGCGTCAACATGACCCTTTTGAGATGGGGCCGTCGGGGTGAGTTATGCGAAACAGGATTCATTAGTATTTGTATTTTATCTCTGCTTGTTCCGAACTTGCGATTAAGCGGAAGTTAATGTACTTCAAAACCCGGAAGTAGATGAGTGTTATAAATTTCTATGATATATTTAAAACATCTGGACCGATTTTCATTTTATTCATTTGAAAGGTGATCCGATCATAACACTTATCACTAAACTACAATCAAAGACATTTTATCTAATTTTGAACTTTCTAGTAAAGATCTATCAGGAAGTATGGAATTTATCATAAAAGCCTTTTTTCCTTGCGAGTTATGTATCCTAATAAAAAAAAAACTTTAAAATGAACGCCGGAAGCTTAATAGAATAAGCTACAAAATAAAAAAGGTAACTTTCAATCTCGATTTTTTTAAATAAAAAGCTACGAGACGAACCGGACGTTCACCTGGTGATAAGCGATACGCTTACCCGTAACAATGAGGGTCTAGTTAGGATGATATTCACAACACCATATGGTGCTCGTCGCTTGAACACAAAGATGTTAAGTCCCGTTGCTCCAGTAATTACATTAGCTACAGGCCCCTCCAAACTACAACACAGTAATGTGTCCAGGTTACTGTTTGTCGGCTGCAATATGCGCTGCGGTAGTACCTACTCTCGTCTCTTCATCGTCAACAGATAGACGTCCACTGCTGGACATGAGCCTTCTCCAAAGATTCCTGGTGATTCTTAATCGGGTACGATTTTATATAAAGAGATTTGAGCCATCTCCCACCACGCTGGCCCAATGCGGGTTGGCAGGAGCTAGAGCCTCGTTTGTTGATTAGCAGGGTGCACCACGAGCAGGTGAGGTTGGCTCGTGTCCCGTGAGATATTGTGCGGGACACGTTACACCTCTGTCTCTTGAGTTATTATATTTCTAACAAACGGGATGTATTTAACAGAACTTTCTAACACATTACAACGTTAAGAAGCACAGCTCTACAATATTCTTTTAGTTTCTATATGTTAAGCCTCGTTACTCTAGTAATTTCATTATTTACCAACTTTAAAATAGAATTCAATGTTTGCATACTACAGTTTAAGGACAGGACGTGAAAAAACGAATATGTGGGATATTGTACCTTGTATCACTGAGACGATCAGCCTAAGTCCTATTCCACTTCCTTTTAAACTTTTATCTGCTATATTATATTCCTCCGTAATAAATATACGTTTTTAAAAGTAAAAATAATATCCAACAAAGTGGAAATATCATTCGTACGACTTTTCTTTACTTCTTCAAAGCCTCGATGTACGTCTCCCTCTTATAGGGTGTATCGAAATATTATTCATATCGAAATACTTTCAAGTTGATATTAATCTTTACACGACTGCTACGACGTAGCGGTTGCGTAGCTACAGTGTTAATGAGGTGAACACTGAAAATTTGTGAAGACTTTTCAAAGATATTCATACTTTATAAAAAACATCGCAAACGTACACAATTTTTAAGGAGTAAATATAATCGTTTATATTTAAGGGTTGGTGGAAAGATTTTATTTTATTCGTCTCTATTGCTGTAGACCGTATGGGTAGGAAGAAAAAGAAATACTAATAGAATAAAATAAAAAAAAACAATATCTTTACTATTGATTTCTTCCACTGGCTCGGTTACGCACTGGATACCCACATAGTAAAATGTATGTTGCTGTTCCTTTTTTATTCGACGAGATGAGGAAATAGTTCACTTGATGGTAAGTGATACGCCTACCTCTAAAAACGTGAGCGCTAATCAACATGATATTCACTGATGGCAGGCTCTCTGTTGCCGAAGACCGTTTAGGTAACTACCACCGCAGCACCTATTGCAGTCGACAAACAGTACTGTGTTCCGGTGTGAAGGGTTCTGTAAATAGTATAATTACTGGGGCTTAGCATCCTTTAGTTTAAAACGAAGACACAGTGCAGTGCTGTGTATAACATCCTAACTAGTGCCACGTTATAGGCAGGCGTATCACTTACCATCAGGTGAACGACAGGCTCGTCTTGTCGCTTAAGTAAAAACAAATTACGGATAAAGTTATTGTACACAGTGGAGATGGCATGAAAAGCAAGCGGAAGTAAATCAGTTAATGTTTTGATTAAGTTTGATAATTGCATATTGCTTAAGTAGAAGCGAAAAATAAATTTCCTGTTTTTGTTCAGTTGAAAGAAAACGTTATCGTATCCTGGCGGATCCAATTTTAAGTTATGATTAAATAAGGCTCCTTCCAAGTCAATTCAATTACTTAATAAATTATACGACGGGGTGGATTACTTCATTCTGCTTTATTATTGCGTTAAGCGTTAATCGTACTGATTGTTTAGCGCGGGGTCCGCGTAAAGTTTACGTAGCTTTGTCTTTACTATCTGATGTTTGAGGTTCGATTCCAATACTGGACTTATATGTTGCTGTCAGCTTGTTGCTGGAGACACGTTTGTTGATACCAAAACATCCTCAATTTCCGCTGCGGAATTAGCAGCCTCCAAAGGCGTAGCAACTAAACTATACTTGAAATATTGCTCACACCACAACGTTTCCGACAGGTGATTTAACACCAGATGAACAAATCTGTTCTTATTAAATATATATATATATATATATATATATAAATATATATAACACAAAATTGTTTTTTTTGTGTTCGTTAATCACGTTAAAACTAGTGAAAGTATCGACGTGAGAAAGTAATATTCGACTTATTGATATGTACATGGTTACGAGCTTCATATTCTGAATTTGATAGATCTTTCATCATCATATAATTAACTTTTATTTCGTATTATTTACGCGGTTGCTAAAGAATCTCATTTGCGATCTAATTTAATATCACGGCCGGCAAAATGGGTGGGTAACAGTTAGTTCTTTTATATAGAAAAAGGAGTAAAAAGGGAAAAAATGCGCCTAGAATCTTTAGTCGCTTCCATCACAATAATATCAATAAATAAATTTATTAACCACACTAATAAACTTAAGTACAACCAAAGTTTCAAGAATGATACAAAAGGTAAAGGACTCTGATACTTTTTTATTTATATATTGAAGTGATGAGACGAGCGCCACGTTCAGCCGATGGTCATGATACGCCCGCCCATAACAACGTGGCGTTAGTTACGATGTTATACACTATACCATATTGCTCTCGTCGCCTGAGACATAAGATTTCAGGTTTTCTTACCTCATTAATTTCACTATTTACTACTTTCTTTTACTAATTACCTTCAATCCGGAACAGAGTATAATTTGCACAGTACTGTCTGTCGGCTGCAACAGGCGCTGCGGAGGTACCTGAACGGTACCCGGCAAAAGAGATCTACCACAATGTGTAATATATAAAAACAAGTCAAAAAGTCAATAAAAGCAGCGCGAGTTCCGTTACAATAACACCGGAACAATGGCTCCGTTATAAACAAAGAAGCAAAGTGAACGCAAACAGTGGAATTTATTAATTAATTGTCTTGTTAGTACAATTTCAAATACAACTTTGTATCTTCGCTTGTGAAGTTTGTATAGAGCACAGAATTTGTTTTGTCTAACAATTTTCCTGTCACATTCGTGATTACCTGTATTCAGCTCGGAGAGGCCCGGGGCGAGAAATTTGAGGATACGGGGGCGTCTCAAGTAATCATCCTTCTTAAATATTTACACAGAACTCGCAAAAATGTTTCACGTTATATTTGCTCTACGACTTCGGGGACGGGCGGGATGGATGCTTGTGTGTACACCCAGTGACATGTGACGTTCGTACCGAGGGCCAGGAGTTCAGCGCGATGTTCATTGTTTACTTGAAGGCGTACATTGATGGAATAACTTCAGCGCACCAGCTGTTTTGAGGAGCTGTACTTCTTCAGTGCGTTCAACAAATAAGTGAAAGAGAGCTCAGGTAATTATCTTGAACGATATCGAAGAAAATTCTAGATTCAGCGCTCTGCCAAAGAAAACTAGATCAAAATAGGTTCAGTGTACTTTGGTGCTGCGATGGTATAAACTTATAATTTCAACATCAATCAATCATCAGACAGACATCCACTGGTGAACATATGCCTCCTCCAAAGATATCCACACCGATCTTTTCTGCGCGGGGGGCAATGGGGGCTGTCGTTTATAGTGGTTCATATAGGGATATTTGGGCCATTTTCCACCACGCTGGCCCAATGCGAGTTAGTGGAAGCCAAAGCCTCGTTTCTTGATTAGCAGGGTGGGCCCCAGGCAGATGAGGTTAGCTTGGGTCTTGAGAATTGTTACACCCCTATTTTCAGCGTAGGTCTTCCCAAATATTGTTAGTAACGGTAACAGGGAAGCCTTGTATCATAAGTTATTGATTCCTTAGTCGTCTTCTAGAAAATGTAATATATGCATTTGAGTTATTGCTTATAGACTCCCACAGGAAGTATTTTTTTTTTCATTAAGCCTCAAGAGGAGCTGGATGTTGATGCAATGATACGCCTGCCCATAACAATGTAGCGTAGTTATGATAATGATATATACTGCACTACATTACCTTGATCCGACAAATAAGGTAAGCCTCATTACTCCAGTAATTACACTAGCTACAGTGTCTTCGAATCTGAACACATGTTCGTACGCTATTGTTCGGCGGCAGATATAAGAGCTGCGATATTTACCTAGACAGTATCCGGAAGCAGAGATCTACCACCAGTGGCAGCAAGGACATCAAGATGGTAAAGCGTGTTCGATCAGAATACTGTGGCTCTTATACGAATCACGAAAACCTGATTCAGATTATGTAAATGGTAGCTAGCTACAGCGGTTCTACAATACTCTACCGTCATATCCGGTACAACAAAAGTACTTCAACTTATCGTACATATAATACTTAGTCTGCTGTGACTTGAATGAGCCGCATTAAAGAAAATACACATTTTCCAAAAAAAAACAACATTAAATCGGGGTGAGGGTAATGGCGCACTAAAACACTTATAAACATCGCTTTGTTTTTTCAAAGATTGATTTTTCTCTTAGGGGCGCTGCGAGATGATGCCGCTTTAAAATGCAAAGCCACGTTTAAATTTATGTACAGTCTGCTTTCGCTTCAAAGTAGCTCGCAAAGTGAAATAATAAATAGCTTCATCTAAATACAATCAGCCGTTTCGCTCTGGAGGCTGCCTTTCTGTTGCGGGAGACAAGGCGCGCTTGATCCATTTAAACTTGTCCTTGCGAAAACTCGTGCTTACTTTCATAAGCGCGTAGATTGTCCACACGTGGTACTGGATTACGAGCGAACGCACTACCCGACGCAGGGGATGATCGTCTGCCAGACGAACATCCCTGGTTCGATTCCGAGATCGTTACGAGGATTGGATGCTGTCATCGGTTTTCAACAGTAGCGTTTTACGCTAGCACATTTTCACCGCGTTGGTCATCATTGTTACTTTATCGTGTGAATTTAAGATGTACTGCTCATTATTGATAATAAAAAGAGAATTCAATTCACGATCACAAAAAAGATATAAACAATAGTATATGTTGAAAAGAATAAGATACAATAATATAGATGCACATTGCAGACGACGTTGCATAGGCACTGCGTCTTCATGAATCTGTAAGTAAAAGCCAGTTAGTAGAAACTAGTTGTGACATGGAAATTAAGTTATACGGTACAGAGATCTGTTTACTGTTGTCTGATGATAATAGAATCAACAGCCCTGAAGTTTATGCTTTAACTCCATCAGATAGTAAGCTGTAACAAAGTAGATCATATATAAAAGGAGACTATGTAGAAATTCACAAATGATTTATACTTTCCATTTCCTCTTAGATATACTACCAAATGCTTCTATTTCTCTTATCATTATCATCTCTTTCTCTCCCTTTAATGAAATTTACTAAGTTTGAAAATTTCTAAAAACAGCAAAATAAAGCAATGATAATGTGTAATTTTTTCTTCAATTAAGCGACGAGATCGGCTGGATATTCACCCGATGGTAAATGATACGCCTGCCCAACATAGCGCTGGTAGGACGATACACACCGCACCACATTGAGCTCGTCGCCTGAAGCACAAGTAATTATACTGGCTAAAGCGTTCTTCAAACCGGAACAGAGTAATGTTGGCACACTTCTGTTTGGCGGTAGAAATATAATAGGAGCTGTCGTGGTACCTACCTAGATGGTTTCCGGTAACAGGTGGTAGGTTTACCACCGGTAAAAGAATAGAGAATTAGAATACTAACAAAGAACCACAGTCATAAGTGCTTTGCTTATGAGATAAGACATGTACCTATCCAGACCAAGTCCCGACAGAGAATTTTTTTTTTATGTGGGGTATTCCTGCATGGACTCATTATTACGGGGATAACGAATATATTATGCTAGATTGTTACTGGCGAAAACCCCATGGTTTCCACGCTGCGCCTTTGGTCGAAACTGCGACAACGCTTTCGCACACTACCGCAGTTCCGGCAACGTTGGTTCATACGAGGTTTCTCATGAGGGACCCGAAGACACAGTGGTATTGCGCGGAAA
This sequence comes from Ornithoptera alexandrae, assembly GCA_029030555.1. NCBI lineage: Eukaryota > Metazoa > Arthropoda > Insecta > Lepidoptera > Papilionidae > Ornithoptera > Ornithoptera alexandrae. Next base: position 10,024,726 of record JARDVY010000298.1, read on the forward strand.
ATATCATTCGTGCTTTCTTTACCGGAGACCAGCCGCTGGTGGACGTCAACAGTTTTCCATGTAATAACAGTTTGTATCGAGTTGTGCGCGGATTGTATCTCCGTATTGGAAACGTATCCACAGTGTTTACGCAATACGTTCACAATAAATCTGATAGGAAATAGAAATAGGTCGCCCAACAAACTTCCGAGAAACGTGTATTCATTGCCGGCGGATTCAAACAGATGTAACCTGCGACTCGTGCTTCCCTTAAGTTCCTTATTTCGTGGAACGGAAGTGAATATAAAGTAAAATTTACTTGTATAATCTTTGTAAACCAAGGCTGTGTTAATTCTTGTAGAAATAGTTGTAAGAATGTAACTATTGTTACCGCTGCCACGCAAGGTCCACGGTTGTAAAGAAGTAATTAAATAATCATTACGTCATCATCATCATCCTTTCAACCCATGAACGTCCACTGCTGGACATAGGTTTCTTGTAATGTATTCCACAAAACACAGTCTTGCGCTGTCTGAATCCATGGTTCCGTGTGATTCTTTTGACGTCCTATCTCCACATATATGATCTAATAATCTAATGAGCCATTGGTCAAACCAACTCCTTCAGTTCAGGTTCATCAATAAAAAAATCCCTTATCAATTTAACAATTTGTATTAATTAAAAGATGCATATTGTTGGATATAAGTATCCTTATCTTTACATCGATCAGTCCTATCCTCTTGTGGCCTGCACCCGATCCTAGATCGATCTTGTCAGAAACCTACAAGTTATTTAAAGTTTTTACATCCCTAAAAATGTTTAGTTCTACAATTAATGGTCGTCGTATTAATATAAAAAATCAACATTCCACAAATATACCAAACTAAATAGAATCGAACCCGGAACTCGCTGCGCAGACATCAGATCACCAGGACAACGTGCCTGTGATTAATACAGAATATAAATCGACTCGCATAAAAGAGCCGAAGAGATTTCAGCCGCCCTCGAAGTGAAATGACTCGGAACCGGACCGGAAATGAAAGACTCCGAGACACAACGGGCGATATTTCAAATATTTATGTCAGTCCCCCGATTCGTCGGAGGACTTTTTATGCAATGACCCATTTCTGGAACACTCTTCCGCAATACGTTTATTTGCTGGATCCCACCAAGAACAGACTCTGTCCGGGACACAGTAGCATCTAAATGACTGAACTGATTTTGATACTTTTTTATTTCTACTCGATCTAAAATATTCTTAGCCAAAGTGTAAAACTTACCTCCTTGGTCATTCTTTTTTACCATCTGGGATATATTCTTTATCACTATACCGGTATTAGAACACATATTTTAAGAGACAGGTATATCTCCATCACTAATCTACTTTCAGTGTGTAGTTATATGATGATGATGATGTTTTCTTAATTAGATTAATATCTTAGTTCTTATTAGTGCTTAAAACCCGTTACAAATACTGGCGTTCTAAAATATCGCCATTGTCTACATGGATTTTAATGAAGCCTGGGTTTTACCGCTCACTGTTTAGTTAAGTGTGATCTACTGTATGTCGCCTTATAAACATCATAATAATTATTAATAATAAGCCTATCGTATTACATAGTATCATCTGATTCAATAAAACAGCATCATCATCATCTGGATGTTTTTTTAATACAGTCTCGTGACTAAAGACTAAAAATTTCCACATCTCTTTGCCTCTAGTTATTCAGGTACATTTAATTATTTTCCTCTGTTTATAATATTTTACAGTAATTGGTGATAATTTAACAATATTTTTCATTAATTCTTAAGAGTAACATTACCATAATAGCTGTGAATATAACACTTGCTTTGTAAAAAACGCCTCCCATCAAACCATATGTAATATCCAATTCTAACCAACGACCAACAACAACAACCAACCTCACCTGCCCGTGGTGCACTCTGATAATCAATAAACGAGGCTTTGGCTTATTGGGCCAGCGTGGTGTGAAGTTGCCCATATGAACCCCTATAAACAAAGGCCCCCGGTGTTCGGCGATGCGCAGGACCGATCGATATGGGGATCTTTGGGGGAGGCCTATGTCCAGCAGTGGAAGTCTATCGGCTGACGATGATGATGAACCAACGTGACATTGCATATCACTTAAAACTAGTTAAAAAAATCTAAATGTTTCACTAAATAAATATTCTGTCGTCCCATACTTTGTATTTATCTTTCTACTCGTAAATAGAGTTTTTCTACAAGTCCGTATAAATATTTAAATAGCTTGATTACTTCGAAACATCTTTGCCTACCCTCAAGCGGATCTTAAATGAATACAGGTGGTCATAAATAAATAAAGAAAATCGTTGCGGTTTAATATCACTTTTTTATATAAAACAAAGCCGCGACGAGAACACTCGCCCAATATCAAGTCACGCTACTTTACGTATAATACGATAACGGTATCAGATGTTTCGTTAGATTATAAACTGGACTGTCTTTACCGTATCTGTGGCATGGCGCTGAATTTATTACCTATTAATATGGAGAAGTTCAGCTAGTGGTAAAGCAACCCTGCCGTCGCCGGTTACACCACGCAGCCCCCTCTCGGGGAGCAAAACCTTCTCCCTTTCCACCTCTGTAAGGGCGTCTTTTCGGCCTTCTCGTCTTCTCGGCCTGTGACTGTCGCCTGAGTAAAGAATCTCCTCGAACGCGTCATCCAGAGGCCATGGGAACAAAGAGATAAAACTCTCCTGGCTCTCTGCGGCGGATCTGATTTTGGATTCTGCCGCCAACCGTTATACTGCCGCGGAGGATAGAGAGAGCAGCGACATGCAATACCGACTCTCGTGTCCCTCCATGACTCCACCACAGCTGCGGAGGGCATTTCAAGCCTACCCCGCATCCTTTTTAATCCGCCTGGCTTAACAGCATTGCTGTACTGTGACATTCCGTGCGACGATCTTATTGAAGGTATATATTATTAAATGAGTTACATGAAGATTTAGACAATTAACCAAGTACGGAGTAGACGTAAACAAACAAACATTAAAATCTCGGGGCCGAGGTTGTTTGTCCGTACATAACACGGACCGGCAATGCTTTGTGTATATTTTAAAATAGAGAATCCCCCGCGCCGGACTTTTATCTGCATAAGCGCCACATTTATATTCTGAACGCCAAATTTTCAAACGCTGAAGATAAAACATAACAGTGAGGAGGCGCTTCGTTGCATTCTCGGCGTGCATTTCTCACTCCTTCTGCACCGGACTACGGATAGGATTCGAATACTGAGGGAGCGCTGCGGTGGGAGGAAAGGACATTACTTTAATATCTTTTACCGTTACACAGTGTGGAGCTGTTATATATTACCGTCCAACGTGCTGCTGTCCCGCGAGGGGCCCGTTCCCCGAAATTGTAACAAAGAGTTTTTATTACGTGCACCGCCACGACAACGTACAGAGTACTTTAGTACCTCTTCCTTTTCAATTCTTTTTCTATTCCATGTCAAGTATTAAGCAGAAATATCAAATATTTAAATGCATTCCTTTATATTACTCATACATTTTCTTACAGGGATGTAAGGGTTCCCGCACAACTCATAGGATCCAAGCCAATATCACCTGCTCGCGGTGCACCCTGCTAATCAACAAACAAGGCTCTGACGCCTACCACCCCGCATTGGGACAGCGTGGTGGGAAATGGCTCTAATCCTCTCGCATGAATCCCCACTCGATCGATGTGGAAATATTTGGGGGAGGCTTATGTCTAGCAGTGGACGACTATCGGCTGATGATAATGGTACATTTTCTTTAATTTTTTTAAAGTATTTAATTGTAATTGCAATATCTTTATAACTTATTCAATCAATCGACCATCAGCCGATTGAAGTCTAGATGACAAGCCAGGGCCCCGTTTGTTGATTATCAAGGTCCACTACGCGCAGGTAAGGTTGGCTTGGGTCCCGTGACTAGTGCGAGACTACCTGATAACACTTTGAAGTGATATTGTCTATAATAAATGAATGTTTTTAGTTACTAAGCGCTTCAGCCGTTTTAAAATATATTCATTTCTAAAGTGAGTATTTTTAATGGAATTTTAATTTTATATATATTTGTAATAACATATATTTATATTGGATATAAATAAAGGCATATATAAAAATAAAGCTTCTTCGTAAAGCTCGCGGCGCGCATACAAAGAATTTACTCCATTCCGCCGTTTTAACGGCTGGTGTTTGATATAAAAAGGAAAGTTCTCAATAAACACCTTTTTTACTGCTTCCCGCGAACGCCTATAAAAGTTTTTTTTTATTCACTAAGTCAGCAAGTTCACTAGAATCGTGTTACTGCCGATCGACGACTGTAAACTGATTTCCAAGGATCGTGTTGCTGCTCGCATCTCATGTGAGATCTGGATACCGTGTGGATACCGCAGAATGGAGGTCAGAGGGAGCAACGGGAACTTTCTACGAATTGTATGCAATACCTTTTTTTATTCCGCGCGAAGGGAGACTTGCACGTGGTAAGAGACATGTTAAGTCATTACCGATATTAACTTCATTAGCTATAACGACTTTTAAACCGGAACACAGTACACGCACAGTACTATTGTGGGTAAGAATAGTAGCTGCGGTGGTATTTATAAAGGCGGTCTTCGGTATCAGAGACGTACCACCAGCCCTAAGGCAGAAATATATGAGGATTATATTGATCAAGATTATTTAAACACTGGAAGACGTATTGCTGCAAATTGTGATGTATGAGTATTGCAGATCAATACAATTTGATACTTTGTATATATTCTAATTAGTCTCATTATAAAAAACCTCTGTACTATAGACAGGTCTCTGTAGCCAGAGACCGTCTAGATAGGTACCAGCGCAGCTCGTATTGTAGCCGACAAACAATAATATGTGAATATTATTGTACTTCATTTGAAGGACCTCCCAAATGGGCCAAGTCCCCCCATATGCCTGGCGATGCGAGCAGCGCAGCACCCATCTATGTGAGAATCTTTGGGGAAGGCCCATGTCCAGCAGTGAACGTGTATCGACTGATAATAATGATGGTTTAAAGGACACCGTAGCTAGTGAAATTACTGGAGTAATGAGACTACATCTTATGTCTCAAGGCGACGAGCATAATGTGATGCTGTGTATATCATCCTAACTAGCATCACATTGTTATGAACAAGCGTATAGCTTACCGTCCGTTCGTTTCATCACTTCCTTAATTAAAAGCAAATCTATATATGCAACAAACATTGCATCCCTTACAGTTATTGGTACTTAATAATATGCAACTTAAATTTCTCGTAAAGCTCTTTTTAAAATGCTATAGAACCTTCTGGAATTGCTTTGCAACTACTTAATGTGATTCGCGCCTGTGTAAATACACCAAGTTCACCTTTCCCGACTCCTTCTCGAACTGAAAAGACATATAAAGGTTATGTAGTTGTTTTACCTTTTAATCCTGTTAGGTTTCCATCAATTACCTGATCTCTCAGCGGAATGACTTTGTCCAAGTTAAAAGTAAAAGTTCTTTTTCTAAATAACTTACAAAGTTTTATTAAAGTAACTGCTTTAAAAAAAGCCGCTGGAAGGTCTCTGTTGTCGCAGACCGTATAGGTAGGTATCACTGCAGCTCCTATTGGAGCCGATAGACAGTACTGTGTTTGGGTTTGGAGGAAGTTGTAGCTCGAAAAATTACCGGTAATAAAACCGCTGAAGCGACGAGGACAATGTGGTGCTGTGAATATCGCCCTAACGACCACCCCATTGTTACAGGCAGGCGTGTCACTTACCAACAAGTGTACGCATCACTCGTCGCATAGCTTCGATTAAAAAAAAAAAATTGTGGGTGACCTTTTTGATATGGGTGTGCCAATTAGGATAATACACACAGCATCATCTTGTGCTCGTCGCTCAGTGACATGACATGTTAGGTATCATTACAGGTAATTAAACTAACTACAACTGCCTCACAGTACTATTTGCTTACTACTGTTTGTCGGCTTCAATAGGATGGTACTTATCTAGATACCGGAGATCGTTTACCTAGACGGTCTCCAACACCATAGACCTTATTTTATTTTATTTTTGGTTTCTGGAGGAAATCTGCGGAAGATACCCTTCTTCTGGCTGGAAGTCAAGGTTATGTGAGATTCATACTCACTAAAACCTCCTCGGTGGCTTGCATCAGTACTTTCGAAGAGGCTTCGGAATATCTTATTGAACGCACAGGTTCCCCTCTACACTTTATGTCACACGTCTCTGAGGAGGTGCTTAACTTTCCCAGGAACCATCGCTGAGCCATACGCTGTCCCACGCAAGTTCATTTATTGAGCGGTAAAGACCCTCACCCTCAAGGCCCGCGAAATTCCTAGACCCTTTTAGTGGCCTTCTACGACAGGCAGGGCTTACTTTAGTCCTATTCTTACCAGCCCGAGACTATAGGGCTAGCACCAGAGACCTACCACCAATAAAAAATAGACAAACGATGATTATTACTAAGATGAAGAATCTCGAGAAAATTTATTTTAAACTGCTGAAGAATCAATTAATATGAATATTGATTGAATAATCATTCATCGTCTGACATCTTAAAGTTTTCCGAACGTGAGCTTTGCGAGACAAGCGACTGTCTCGAGTGTACTCGGAGCTTCAATAAGTCGTCGTTAATTGTTGAGGAACAGAAAAAAAAACGATTTGCCGTTTTTTTTACGTTCTTTAAGAAGTTTTTATGGACATTGAATATTTTCTGTTGTTAGTCAAAAAAGCTTCAACTTTATCTGCAGCGAAAAGTACAGTATCGATGAGCTTTAAGCTTTCACCACTATAATGAGTTATTTTGACATTTCGTCGAGAATGTTCTTTTTGTATGAAAAACGAATTTTTAGTTTTTGAGCTTTAAAGAAGCTCGACGGCCATTGAAAAAAGCTGACACTTTAAGAAGAAGATGGTCTGATAGTGTACCGGTGGGAGGTCTTTTTTGCCGGAGACCATCTAGGTAGGTACTACCGCAGCTCCTATTACAGCCGACAAACAGTAGCATACAAACATTTCTTTGTTCCGGTTTGAAGGGCACTACGTGTAATCAAATTATCATCCCAATTACAGCCAGGTTGTTATGGACGTATGACTCACCATCAGGTGAAAGTGTCACTGGTGTGTTACTGTAATCGTACATTAAACATAAGAGAGCAAATTTCGATACAGTTCTTATTGGCGAGCCGTATCAGCTACAATACAAAAAATCGTTACAAAAGAAGACAATGTTGATTAGTATGAATGTCGCTTGGCTTCCGTATACCTGACCATCCTATTGTTGTGGAAGAAACAAAATAATTCGAAGTCGAATTCCAATGAAATACACCTATTCAGTATATTCTAAGATATTTATCATTCATCTCAAGAAAAACAAACAAACAAACAATACAATCCACTTTAGTCAATTGAAATTACCTGAAGCCTTTTTATAAACAAAGATTATTTCATTTGTGCGCGCCGAGTTAAGTGTGCTCGCGGTGTAGCCTTCTTGATTCATTAACACAGACGCATTAATTCTTTATTGATAATACCCATAAACCTACATTAAAATAAGAATCTCTTAATTTTAATGTTGGTAGATCTCTTCAATTTGTAGTGAGACACTGTTATCATAGACCACAGCAATACATAGTCCAACCGCTAAAGAGTAGTGTGTAAATATTCCCGAGTTCCAATTTGAAGAGCGCTTGCGATACGAGACATCTCGTGTCGTGAAGTGACGAGCACAATATGGCGGAGTATTTTTCATATTTACGGCATCTGTATTATAGGCTGGCGTATCACTTGCCATCAGGTGAACGGCAAGCTCGTTTCGTCGCTTCGATAAATTGCGTACATAACGTCGGGCGCACAAATGAATCCTACAGTACTATGCGTCGACTAGTTCTCACCCTCCCGTTAGCAATCGTTCCTTCCGGCGCCGCAATCCATTACTTAAGTTATACTTTCGCGGAGGGATCCGTTAATAATGAAAGTTGTAATTTACTTAGGGCGGGAATCCGTGTCGTTTATTGATCAGGTGAAATTTTCAGCGACAGTGATAGATTGTCGGGATTCTTCAGTCTTACACGCCTTCGTAATTTTAGGGGTTAACCAATTGGCGTAGATTATTTCCAATCTAATTTACTATAATTTATATTGGAATATTTAGCTAATGGAGGGTGGGGGTAGCTCTTTGTAGCCGGGGACCGTCTATACAAGCATCATCGCAGCTTCTGTGTCCAAGTTTAAGAACGCTGTGTTCGTGAAACTTAAAATCTTATTTTTCAAAACAACGTGCACTATCTTGTGCAGTGTAAACATCCTAAGTATTGCTTCATTATTGTGGGCATGTTCATTTACAGCCAGATGAATGTTGAACTCTTATCGTTCAACAAAAAAGCTTTTTTTTTTTTTCAACTAATGGAAGTTTAGGCGAAGAAGTTAAATCTTTCGGTTTATTAACCGAAAGTCTCTTTTGCTGGTGTTAAAATAGACTACTGCTTAATAGCAGAAAGAGATGCTGTTAAAAAAAAGCTAGCTATGAGCTAGCTTTTCTCTCATTGTTATCATAGTAATGTGGCAATAGGTACACGCGAACTGATGACAATGACATACCAGTGAGGATGTACACAGCAGCATATTTTGCTTGTTACCTTGAGATATATTAATACTTGTTCCGATAAATTTATTTTATTAAATTTGCTAGCTATGGCATCTTTAGAACCTGATCATGTCAACCTTAACATACTATCGCTTTGCCGCAGATATAGATGCTGCCGTCATACCCATATACACGGCGCCAAAGGAGTCCAGACACTTGTCATACATGAACATGTATATTATGTATGAAATGTTATTACATAGTATTCATTTTAGCATAGTGTGCTGATGGTAGTACTAGACTGTATATATACATATTGTTCGCCTCATTAACTGTAGGTAATCCGAAAATAATCCAGGTTTATGATGATTATTGTAAAGGTAATCGCTTGGATTGGAAAAGCTATCAAACGATTGTTGTTTATATGATAGTAATAAATTAATACGCGGTGGTACTGTCTTTACTATATGTATGGTACCAGTAACCACAGGACGGTGTACTGTTATCAATTACTACAGATTGATTCGGCGAACACTGTAGCTAGAGCTAACTCCAATGAAGTAATATTACAATCGTAAACTTATAGTTGAAAGTATAGTTCAACTATAACAGGAAATGTAAATAGAGCGGAGAAGGAAAACCGTTCATTTCGAAGGATCTATAAGTGTAGACAAAATCGGTTCAGCCAAATAAAATCCACCATGCCAATATAAGGTTTGTGACACCGCGTTAAGAAATGTGTAAAATATATCCGAATTGTTTGCCCTCATGAATAAGTTGATTCACAACTTGAACCCTCTCTTCCCTCCCTATAATAAATAGGCAGTAATAAATTGTAAACTGCATACCGAACTAAGTGAAATTACTCGCTGAACGCTTTACGGCATAATTTTTCATTTAGTGCCGATTCAGGGGGCATTTTGAGCTATTTATTGTAGTTATTTGCTCACCGAATTCCTGAATTGTGGAAATTTTTACAGCCGTCGATGATTCCGTTCGGTACAGTCATTTTATATAACAATGTTTATTATCCATATTTATTTGGCGGCACAAAAAAGGAGTGCAATTCATTTATCGCTTACTTCTGAATGAACTAAAGGCTTGGTCGAACTATTTGAAATTTATTAATTAGTATCATGTTTATGATCAGCCGACGCCAATCACATAGAAAGAAGGAAATGATATATTTGTCCAAATCGGTTTTTTTACTTTATACATATAAAAAAATTCACACGCATAAAATTGATTTTTCCATCCACAAAATAGATTTTCAGCGCAGCCATTTGATTGTGCCCGTACACACTACCCTAACTTAATATACTACTTAATGTAACCGGAACCACTAAAAGGAAAACAAATGTACACATACGACAGATATAAAATTTTTCCAAACATACATAGGACACAAAAACGCCAGCGGGAAGTGCTGGAACATACCCTGAGGATGGATTACAGATATTTTTTTTGTTCCATTATAAACTATTTTATATCTCGTCTTACAAAAGATGCATGATGGCATCCGAATTTCACCTGATCCTCGATAATAGGAAGTCAAGTTAATGAAGGCTTGGTGACCTGACCCAAAAGGAAACGTGAATATATCTATTGTGGCGTAGTTACCATCCGACTTATCTGATTTGTATCGGATTCTTTCATTAAAAAATTACTTAATTGACGCTGTACTAAGCATTAATATGCAGCTTTTTAAGTATTCACTTCTAGTCTCTGCTAGTTATGGAAATCAGGAATCATATTTGTCAGGAGCTACATAACATTCCCGAACATTTCTCCTTGCTGGCACTTTATCGTTAAAAAAAAAAACTAATATATAGCCGTCGATCGTCTCGTTATCGCGCTGCAATCGATTGGATGAAATTTTCAACGGCGTTCGGTATATAGTTCGATCACCCGACTTCCGCTTTCCATTGTGAGCTAACGGCTGCATTAAGTTCGCAAGGAACTCTCAATCCATGTGTACTTCATGATATAAAGATGCATTATACTATAGAAATATTATTTCCAAACGGTTAAACGTTTTTAATAATAGATGCTCAAAATTTTTAAGCGATTATCTGACGCAGCTTGAATGTTGATTTAAACAGCAACAGCTCATTTGCTTGAAACATTAGATGCTGTCTCGTCATCACAGTAATTTTACCATTTATACTTACTAATTGTATATTAATGTAGAAATCAGAGTTATGTGTGATTTCTACACGTTATAATCCTGTTAGTCGATGCTCTCGCTTTATTGCCAGTGGCCGTAGTAAATTTAAAGTAATGGTCATCAAGTGAAGGTTGCCAAAATTGGGCTACACCAGCGCCAACTGGCATTATTGATCCAAAACTTTTTTTTCCTATAAAACAGTATGAGAATCAAAGTTTAAAATCATGTTTATCTCTCCTCATTATATATGTTTTCACTTTGCTTCTACGACGACACCGCGAGACATTCCGCTCACGAATGTTTCGCAAAGTGATTTATTTGTACGCGAGTATTCGAACCGAAACTCATTGGTACAAAACCAATATTTACTCTCTAAGGAGTCGTAATGGAAAACAAATATCATAATAAAAATCATTGTTTGCGTTTTTGCGGGGAAGTTAGTTTGTTTGTCTGTAATAAAAACGACCACCGTCGCCTTGCGGTGGGGGTAGTTGTACAACGAACTAATGGATGTTTAATTCGAATCCTGGACATATTAACTTTGTGTGCAAGCAATTAAAATTGATACTAATTGTTAACAAGGAGATATGATTCTGCCTATGTGTATACGGTGCATCTGTAAAGGGGTATATAATATACGAACTGTCGTCATAAAAATCAATTATTGATCCACAAGTTGTACGAAGAATTGTTGACTTTATCTCCGGATATAATCAAATCAAACATATACTTGTTCATAGAATAATTACCGCGATTCGCGCCAAGGTCGTATCCGAAGTTTTCTCAGCTCTGAACAAATTGACACCACTTAAACACTTCACGTCCATACAAATATTTTGAGGACGGAAACGCCTGTTCAGCCGCCGCCGCCGCCGCCGCCGCCGCCGCTGTGTACATAACTCTTTGTAATTCAATGTGCAAGTGAACGACGTTACGATACTGTGTTTGCTTTGGGTTTCGCGTCGTGTTTAACACCAGTTCATCCTCATTTTTTAAATCAACAACAGAAAGGTATACCACCATTAGATTAACAGGTATACAGCCACGTTGAAGAAGAACATAACGAGTGGTATACACAGTAAAGAAAAGAAAGCTAGAATATTTAGGACACATAATGAAGAATTCAAAACACGAAGTGCTGCACCTCACCATACAGAGCAAGATTCGAGCAAAGTGAACAGGTTGAAGATGAATATCCGTAGTAAAGATCCTACATCAGTGGTTTGGATAGAGGGGTATCGAAAGTCAGGATTGCTTTATTGTCGACCTTCAAATGAACGCATTTTAAGAAGATAGCAGTATAGTTATTACAAACAACTAGATGCGTGTACCCGAAGATTATGATAAAAGGCGTTCACTGAGAGATGTCCATGTCCAGCAGTGTACAACCATTAACTGATGATGATGAAGACAGTAAAAAGCATCAAAGCTCGTAAGCTTTAGAAATTTTATTTATTTTAAATGCAACCTTTTCTGAAATATCCATGGCAATAATTGCAAAAACCGTTTAAGAGGTTTAGTCTTCTTCGTTAAATATGATACCTCATCCATGGTTAAGTTTACATCAGCTTCAAAATCTCTTGATGACGATTAAATAGATTTAATCGATAATGGAGGCTGTCTACAACATTTTAATTAAAGTGGACAATATCGTTGATGTACTTTCACGACACAGAAAAAGGTTTTATAATTTTATCACCTATCATTGCATCTCCATGAGGGATGGAAACCTTTAGATGACTACAAACGCATTTTCCTTTGTTCTGAGGAAGACGACTTCATCGTATCTGTTCTTAACTAATTAAAACAATTATCTCTCTCTCCGTGGCATTTATTAGTCCCATCTGATGGTGAGGTCTGCCTTTCTGGTCTTTCTCTTCTACTTCGCTCTGTCGGACGCGTCCTCTTCGGTAACCTTGCAGAACTTTAGATCTTTTTTGAGCACATCTGTCCATCTTGTCTCTGGCCGCCCTCTGGGTCTGGACCTCGTGATGTTCAGATTGGCCATAACATTTCCAACATAGTCAGGAGGTCTTCTTTTTATGTGCCCATACCAACGAAGTCTGCTCTCTTGCAGCTTGTCGGCGATGTTGCGTACACCGAGACTGCCGCGGACGTACTCGTTGCGGATTTTATCGAGTCTCGTCATTCCGCACATCCGCCGAAGCATTTTCATTTCGGCGACTTGGATTTCGTTGGTTTGGCGCTGAGTTATAGCCCAAGTCTCGCTGCCGTATGTTAGGACCGGCCTGATTATGGTCTTGTATACTAAGCCCTTGATTTTTACTGGCATTCGTCTGTCACAGGTTACGCCAGTCACTTCCCGCCATTTAAGCCAGGCCGCTGCTATACGATGCTGAATATTTGTGTCCAAATTTCCAGAAGAGTGTAATATGGATCCCAAATATTTGTATTCTTCACATTTTGTGACTCGTTGTCCATCGATAATAAGAGGTACCTCTTCTGAAAATGGATCGTTGCAAACCATGTACTGGGTCTTCGCAATATTCAGTAGCAAGCCACCTTTCTGTAACTAATTAAAACAATTAATCAAAATAATATAAAAATGTAATTTTTGATGCGAAACATTGGACGGTAGTATTGTCGTTGATGTTGCTTAATCATCATCTTCATCATCATCAGCAGGTAGACGTCTACTGCTGGTAAAAAGGCTCTTACAAAGATCTCTACATCGATTGGTTTTGCGCTGCCCGCTTTCAACCACTTCCCGCGACCTTCACGCAATCAGCGTGGCCTTAGGCACCGTCGGGCACCAGGGGCCGCAATTTGTAGGGATTCGTATGGGGGAATTGGGGACATTTCCCACCACGCTGTAACAATGCAGGGTGGTGGCAGATAGAATTTTGTTTGTTGATCAGCTGGATAAATCACGAGCAGGTGAAGTTGGATTGGGTCCCTGGAATTGTCGTGCGGGGGACGCCTTACACGCTACGCTTGTTATCGTGAAACACAGCTGCATTGCTGTGTACAGACTGTAATCATAGGAAATCTAGAATATTCTGGGCGGAAACGCTCCACCATGTGTAATAAAGGTCCAATATTATCCCAAAGTTTGAAGAACAAAATTAGTTGACATAATTCAGTGGATTATTCAGTTGAATTGTGAAGATTGGACGGTAAGGTAAGAAGATCCTTGAGTGGAGACTAAATTATGATAAACGTAACGTGGGTTGAAAATCTGACAGGTGGACCAAGGACCTGGTGAAGATCGAGTCCGACGACCAGATGGCTTTAAAACAGTCAGCCTATGTTCAAGAGTGGAAGACAGAAGCAAAGATAATAACTATTATTATCGCATTTTTGTCGTGCACTACAAAAGCTTAAATTAATTAAAACAAAATATTTGTTGTAAGGGGTGTAAGGGTTTCCGTCTAATTCGACCTCACCTGGACGCGGTGCATCCTGCTGAATAAGAGACGAGGTTCTGACCACACACCAACTCGCACTGGGCCAGCGTTATGGGCGAAGACTCAATTTCCTCAATGAATCTTCGATGTGGATATCTTTGAGGGAAACCTACGTCCAACAGTGGACGTCTATCGCCTGATGATCATGATGATGAAAATATTATTTAATACGACTTATTATGAAATTAAAGAGTTAATATTATTATATCTTTATAACCTAATAAATTATGAGCAGAAACAAACACAAGTCGTCAGACTTCAAAGGAGTTAAAAAAAATTAAAATTACCCCGATTTCGCTTTGTTTCGCAGGGGCGGCGGAATGATTGCGTTTATACAATTTCATCCCCTTTGATGGAATAATACTTTGTAGACGTCATTATTTATATCCTGTATGGCTGGAATATACCATTTTTTAACTAAGTTTAGTTTCTCTCACCAATTGTGGTGGTGATCCAAACTGCTTATATTATGCTGATAGCTTTTCTTCCCATCTTCATAATCACCAAGTTCTGAACGTTATATTTATTTTTCAACCCCTCTCTTTCATTTGTCATCTTAGTTACACACTTAACCTTCATTTCATTTACCATCCATGATAAGTGATACGCCCGCCCATAACGCGGCGCTAGTTAGAACGATATACACAGCACGACATTGTCCTCGGCGCCTTGATACATAAGGTTTCAAGTCTCGTAACAACAGTAATTTCACGAGCTACAGAGCCCTTCAAGCTGGAACACAGTAATGTCTGTACACTACTACACCTAAACGGTATCCGGCAGCAGAGACGTACGAGCAGTGAGCGTTGTTATCGGATACACTTAAAGCACGCCTTTAAGATACAATTGAATATACAAAATAAAAGCTTAAAGAACTAACAGAAAAAAAATAATCAAACCAGGTAACAGCTGTTAATGATTTCCTTTGCAGCTTTGATTACATCTCCGTAAAAAAAATGCTGTAATTTTGTCGTTGTGCGAATTTTCCAAAGGCTTATTTGGTTTTTGTGATTAGCAATAACTAAATAGGATTGAAAAAAAAATCTTAAAAAGCTACACAAAAACAGTGCGGCGCGTAGTGACAGCGGCTTTAAATTACGCTACGGCCGCGTGTGCGTAAGTTGCAGCAGTGTGCGTGACTCTGCAGGTATTGGACGCTTCTCAGTTCGCTTCGGTCCGCGGAGCTTCGAAGACGCGCGCGTCCGCTTCTGTGTCCGCGTCTCGCGCCGCGCCGTTCACGCGTCACAACGAAACACATTACGCATAACGGAACTGGGGGACAGTGTCTGCTTTACTTATTGACATGAAACTCGATTAAAATGGAGTTGTGTGTTTTTTTTTTAAATAATATCGTAAGTTTTTAGAAGTGATAACGGTGCCCGCTAAGTGTTTAAGTGCGTAAAACGAATTTAAAAGTGTTTAAGGATGTACAAAGTTTATTCATTTGTGCCCGCATTCGCTTATGTACGTTAACTGAAGTGTACAAGTGTTTTCAAGTGAGTCTCGATCCCCTGGTGCTTGAATGTAAGTCGAAACGAATGTTCAGCTTAATAATATATTTACTTACATCTGAAACGCCAATATTTTAAACTTTGTTCTTGTACTTAAAAGTAAATTTTACTTAGTTTATATCAACGTATCCATGATAATAAGTTTTAAAAATCGCATCAGCTGTTTGTTCCGGTTAATCTTCGCAGTGGCTGTACCAATTATGACAAAACTTCCGCTAGCGTATACGTGACATTTTAAGCAATAATTTAAGTTATAATTATTTTAGAATTTTCACGTGAAAGTATAACTTCAAACTTTAACAAGAAAGTGCGATTTAATTGTTTATTTGATAAGTGTTTAAATTCGTAATAAACGCTTTCTTTCACCACCTAAACTAATATTGAAGTAAATAACTAGTATTAGGTCCCTCTTGCTGGAGACCTAGATAGGTTTGAGGATCAGAAAATTACTGTGGTAACAACGCTTAGTATGTTTTGTGTTTTATGAAATTTGTAATTCTATTTAACGTGCCAGCACAGAGAAGAGCAGGACGTTAACTTGGTGATGAGTGATATGCCTGTTTTTAACATATCGACGCTAGTTAGCATATTTACACAATAATTTAATCTGTTTATATACTGTATATTTACTGTTTTATATTAGACGTGTAGTTTAAGTTAAAAAAAAATTGTATTTTTGCGATGGCGTTTAAAATATCTGTTCCCAAGTTGGAACAATTCAATTCTACCACAGCCTCTTTTAAGCGACGGGTTCTGGCTACTCGTGAACAATATAAGTTACGGATAACCCGACCTAGTTGAAGTGGAAGTGCTAAGCAGCGTGCGCTAAGAGAAAAATCTAAAGGTGAAAATTATGAGGTTAATAGGGTAAGGCGTTGTTCCGAAACATCCATTACAGCGCGGTGGGGGAGATATTAACCAGTACAAGGATTTTCACTTCTCTCGGCTCATTTTTAAAGTATAGTAATATCAAATTAAAATTGTAAAAATCTAAAAATAAAAAATTAAAAGAGAATAACTTAGAATTTTCAAACTAAGAGACATATTTTCATAATAGCCTCTTAACAGCATCTTCTTTCAGTTAGTGTTGTTACACTACTTAATATTTCCAAACAACGAGATCATGATCTGTTTTGCTGAGCAAGTTAGATATATGATATACACAATTTTTAAACCTAACCTATTTTATTAGTATAACGGTGGTAAGTGGTAAACATGATGGTGAAATAAATATGTTATTTAGAAAAATTGTATAAGCTAAAACTGTATCTGTTACTAAAACGAAGCTAGTCGTCTGCGTAAAAGGGAAGTCAATGTGGAGCAGTGTAAATATCCTAACTAGCGTCTATTGCTACAAGTATATACAATCAGGTAACAATTTATCCTATTTTCCTAAGTTTCATAACCCATTGACTGACTGAATACTGTAGTAGTCTTTGATGGAGAATATCAGGTTAGTAATTTAACTAGCGCCTTTCCACCTTCCTAATTCTATCTCACTGGTAACCAGAAGATTTTTTTTATTTATTGAAGCGTCCAGACGAGCGCGACGATCACCTGATTGTAAGTGACACGCCCGCCTGTAACAACCTGGCGCTACTTAGAATGTTATACACCGCACCACATTGCTCTCGTCGCTTTGAGACATAGGATGTCAAGTCTCATTACCCCAGTAATATCACCAGCTACAACTCTCTACAATCCTGAACACAGTAATATTTGCACACTACTATTTGGCGGCAGAAATAGGAGCTGCGGTGGTTACTACCTACACGGTGTCCGGTTACAAAGACCTACGACCATTAAAACAGACCTCTACATTGCAAGGAAAAGAATGAGCTGTTTTGTTATTCCTTGGGTGTTACGCTGATGGTGAATAATACGCCTGACTATAGTACGGCGCTAGTTACAATGACATATACTGCACAATATTGCGCTTGTTTCTCTGAGGCTGTTGATGTTAAGTTACGCTACAACTTCGCTACAGCCCCTTTTAACACGGTTTGGCAACATGCATGGTATTCCGTGGGTAGCTAACTAGATGGCCGACAACTGTTCCACCACCAGCATATCATGTTACAGAAGCAGTGAACATTCACCATCAGATTACCTTTTCGATGGTTTCGTCGCTTCGCAACAAGGTACACTCGGTAGATTAACATAATACAAAGCCGCCTACATCGTAGACCAACGTCACTAACGTTGAGCCCAAATATTACGCAGTCCCATAAAAAGTCGACTGTCTCGCCAAACTTTACCGACTAAAAACATAATGTTAACATTAGCGAACAAAAAACACAATAGCTAATACTAGTTTAATGGAGGCACAAACTCC
Source organism: Ornithoptera alexandrae (assembly GCA_029030555.1). Taxonomy (NCBI): domain Eukaryota; kingdom Metazoa; phylum Arthropoda; class Insecta; order Lepidoptera; family Papilionidae; genus Ornithoptera; species Ornithoptera alexandrae. Next base: position 10,042,765 of record JARDVY010000298.1, read on the forward strand.
GCTGCGGTCCAAATGGCCCAAAGCGGCGACAAAACATAATCATAACAGTTAATTGCGGACACACGGGGCCCTAACCATTCCCCGCTCAATAACTCCTCGACGATCGAAATAAAAACTGATAGTCCCTCTTCGGTGTTATATGAGGATGTTTTTTTTTTAATCAAACTATTAACAAATCAAATTTTAGGTCTTTAAAAAAATTATGCGGCACTAACTTCGTTGTTGTGAAGCGAAGGTTCCCATCCGAAGCAAACGTGTCACACCCATAAAAGTTTGGTGATACAATGGTTATATCAGACCAAAATACAGGCTTTAAGACATAAATTGAAAATAGCGTCCTTTAAACCGGAAGATATTATATCTGCGGCGATTGTACATACTGATAGAACTTTGCCGTTTGATTTTCGAGTAAGACTTCTTGGAAAGGATTGTCAATCTAAATCTGGAATTTTTGGCGAAAGCTGTACCTTAAATTGTTAGATTATTACTGAAAAAAAAAATACTAGGCCTGATTAGAAAGCTTTGTGCTTTTCTCATCCGTGGGAACCGCCGCCCCAGTCAGCTGTTTTATCTCTCTCAAAACCCTCATCCCGTTTAAACTAAGCCGTTTAATTTAATATACAAACTACGCAGTTCGCGGATTATTCTCCTCTGAAACGTAAATTCGAGGAATTATTCCAAGCTCAGATGTTTGGGGAGATGCCTAGAATTCCTAATGTTACACACTTTACTTTATCCCTTTGAAGGGTTCCTTTAACTCGATACGATCAGCAAAAAAATAAACTAGACAATCATGCTACATAGCCTTCACTCGTTGGCCGAAATTCTATTACTACGTATAAAGCCTAGAAATTTTAGGGGTTCTTTTATTAAAAGAAAACCAAGTCAATTACTTTATATACATAATTTATATAACTTAAAGAGGATGAAAAAGTAGACATTCCTTCAGGCTGAGGGTGTTTATGTAGAATGACTTGCGTCTGGTATTAAGGTTCTTGGATTATTTAGGTTTAGTAACTCTTTGGCCGACTGTACAACAAATTAATTAAACGCAATAAACCTTAGACGTGTAGAGCCCCACTTCAGTTAAACGTTGTAAATATTTATGATCATCTTCAACGTGGTAATAAATTAAAACATCTTAAATCAGTACGTTGTAACAAACGCTGTAAATAGATTTACGAGAGCAAATAAATATCCTCGCACTCTTAGAGCATTGCGTCTGGGCAATTGAATAGGACTTAAATATAACTTACATTTATTTGATTTTGAACAACTCTTGCTTAGTAGATCTGGTGCACAGTGGGCTTCTCTCTATTCTAGTGAGAGAAAATGAATTCAAAATACATTTCTTTATTGCGTTTAACTTCCAAATATTTTTGAATGTTCATTACTCTCAGGACTCTTTAGGACTAATCTTGACACGAATAATAATTAGGAAATAACATAGTCTCATTCTAAACAGCGCAGGATTATAAATCTGTAAATTTAGATTTCTGGCTTTTAGACGTCTCTTTTTAAACTAGACTTTCTTATACCTCTTTTACTCTGTATCATCCAAATCATGAGCTTTTTCAATAGAGATCTACCATTCGTTTTCTAATTATTTAATTGATAATCAGCATTGTAACACTTCTGTCTAACAGATGGTGGAAATGTACCATGGCATAGAGAATTATCGATATTAAGAAGAGAAACGCCCGTAAAGATTTTCCAGCGGTATTCTGCTAAAAGGATAATTGAAGAAAAACACTTGAATTTTTTAAGAACAGCCGCCAGATGTTTTCGCTCCTCGATTCGGTGTGATAATAAAAACGTAATTAGCACCACTCCTCGAAGGTAATCTTGGAAGATTAATCTTCTAAATTACCAGTCCTCCGAGTAATGAACATTCGGGCTCTGCTAATTTTCATATTTTCGTTATTTCACAGTGCTTTAAGTGATGAGCTTATACTGGAATTTATCAGCATTAATAGCGCCAGTTGTACAGCGGTTAGTAGTGCCAGTTTCCGTTCTGAGGCCATTTAAGGTTTACTCCACAATCAGTTAATGAGTGAACTAATATTTAAGTCAAAAGTGAATCTTAGTCGAAATGATTAACGGAATTATTTTTCATATTGGCTACGGATACAGTCATGGCGATTAAAACTCATCGTCATTATTATCAGTCGACAGACGTCCACTGCTGGACGTAAGCCTCCCCTAAATATCGCCACATCGATCGATCCTGAACTGCTCGCATCCAACAGCTTCCAGCAACTTCGTCGTCGATCCTAGTCGGATCAACTAATGGGGGGCCTGCCAATACGTCTTCTAGTACGCGATCGCCATTCGAAGACCTTGATGCCCCATCGGCTGTCAGTCCTTCTGGCGTTGTGTTCTGACCATTAAAATTCACATTCAACATCTATTACACTTTTTTTTAATAAAAAATCAAAACATTAATTACCTAATTCTGCTATCTTGAACTAAGTCCATCAGGAAGTTAAATTCGTAGTCTTCTTGCCTCTGAGCATCAAATGCAAGAAACCTCTATTGTTTGTAGTTAATGTAATCAAACAGCGTTTCGTAGTTTGGACCATTCCGCAAGATGACCTCTGAAGCAGGCGGGCCTGACGGAAGGGCGTCGAACCTTATTTACGGCGCGGTCGGTTAGGTTTTATGATATTGCGGAAAACTGCGGTGATGGTTGAACGAGCCCGCTGTGCCGGCGCCCTTTCCAGCGCTCCTCTGCATCACCGAACACTTTCGTTTCTGCCGCCGAACGGTAGTGTGCGATTATTACCGCATCCGGTCCATTACAACCAATCAAACTTATTGTCATTAACTCCTGATCCAAATGCTGCGTTACAAATTTCTGCGCATATTTTCATCCTTGTTTTTCATTTTAATATATTTTGATCTGGTATCGACGTCTGATCTATTGATAGTTCGTCTAGTGTTGTCCGAGATAAGGATGTGAAGGTGGGTACCACCGTTACCTATTTCTACCGCCACACAATATTGTGCAGACATTACTGTGTTCCAATCTCAAGGGCAATTATTGGTGTAACAATCTTAACATCTCAAGTCTCAAGGCGACGAGCACAATGTGGTGCAGCGTATACCACTCACCTGTTCAAAGTCCTGCTGGTCTAGTGTTCCTATGATTCAATGACCAAATAAACTATGTCAATAAAAAAACCGATAGCAATTTTAACACTCTTTACTATTCATATTGAAAAGAACGTAACGTTGGTCTGTCCTAGACAATAATACAACCTCCTATATCTTATCACCCGCTTTGAGCTATGAAAAAAATGTCAAAGCTTAACCCCTTCAGATAACATCCGACGAACATCTCGTTTAAATGCATGACCAAATTCCCTTTGAAAATATCTTTCAAATTATGTCACAGTAAATAATCTCGGCGCGCTCCGGGCGGGAGGTGCTGCCTGTATCCCGCATCCCGGCTTCTTGCCGTTGTTTTCATGTAAAACACGAGCTCTTCTTTCCCGGAGATTGGAGCGCGCTCGCGGGACCCGGTTAAAATATTTAATAAACTCCCCTCACACAATACACGCGCCCTCCCCGATGAGATTTGGCGGTCTACTCTACTGCTAGAAGGATAAACTGTTTAATGCAAATGCTTCAATCTTCCATGGAGAAAAATATTGTATGACTAAATGAATTTGGAGTCTGAAACAGAGAGTTTGATCTGTATTTATTTTTTTTTTGTTTATTCAACGAAGCGATCAGAAGCGGGGAACGTTTACCATGGTAACTGAGACGTTTGCCCAGAATAACGTGACGCTAATTAGTATAATATATGCTGCACCAAATTGCGCTTGTCGCCTGAGGAAAAATATGTTGAGTATAGTTACCCCAGTAATTATATTAAGTACAGCGTCATTCATACCGGAACACAGTAATGTCTGAACACTACTGCTTGGTACCTACCTAGACAATCTCCAGCATTGTTGGAAATACGATGCTATGCTGGCCGCTGAGCTTAGATGCTGAAAAGCTTTTTGTTATAACACCCTTTATAGTTCACACATATTAAGGGTAGTTCAGAGTAATTGTGAGTTTAATGATACAATATCTGCCTAAATATTTATGCCTCAGCGCAGGCTTTGGTCTACATAAAAACATAGTCGCACACTTAAGTAGCAACTTAATTTATTAAAAACAGTTAATTTTATAAAATTGTTTTTTTAACCAGTAAACTCATCAGTATATTAGAAATAACCGAAATTATTACAAGTTCAATTATTATACTGTAGAGATTTAACGACGCTACGATAAGAGAGGTTGTGGAAATGGGTGGAACGGGACGCTCAGGATCGCATTTGTCGGCAGATATTAATCTATGTCCAGCAGTGAATTGATAAAAGCTGTTGCTGATGATGATGTTGATAGATTTAACCTTAGTAATGTTTGGTAGGAACACTACATGGCTCTATCTTCATGAGGATATCTTTCGAAAAGGATGACGTATGACTGTCATTTTATTTTAATAAAATGTTATTAATAGTGATGATGTTCAGGTATCTCCTGTCTCCTGAGTTCAGCTATGATCCGAGCTGTATAACGTGAACAAAAGTAAATATCAATTATGAAGATTATTAACCGAAATTTAATGGTTAACAATAAAACGTATCGCATAGAGGCGGGGGTGGATTGAAACATAAAATGAGCCTTTATTAGCCGGCTCGTTAATATTCATGCAGCTTGAGTATATTCGATAACGTTCTCATAGCATCATAATAAACGACTGGACTGGATAATCACGGGCATGTATATTTCTGAACGGATCCAGCAGATGAAGTGTTAATTAATTAACATCTACAAATATACTTCAAAATAATTAGCTTCGTATAACTTTTAACGGTTATGTATCTTCTGTACTGTGTTTACTTACATCTCGACTAATTGTTTGAAAATAATGATTCCAATTTGTTGGTAGCTCGTAGAAGCTGTGATAGCTTAGTATAGAGGGCCATTTACCACCAATATTCACTAGGCTAACCTGGTGGATAAATGACCATGACTCTGTCTTTGTAGGAGAAGGTTTCATATCCCAGCAAAGGTGACATTAAAGGAGATGTTTCTTAACTTGTGTTCTTCAATTACGTCGATCGCAATGAGGTGTTGTGTTAGCATCTTAACTGTTTTATTGTAGGCCGGCGTATCTTCTACCATGAGGTAAACTTCTGTATTTATTTACAATTCATCTGATGGTAAGTGATACGCCCGTCCATAATGCGGCGCTAGTTAAGATGTTATATACAGAACCACATTGTGTCGTTGAGATATATGTTTAGTCTCGTTACTCGAGTAATATTACTAGCTATTGCGCCCTTCGAATCGGATCACAGTAATGCATGCCCACTGCTGTTTGCCGGCAGAAATAGGCGCTGCTGTGGTATCTAGCTATACAGTCTCCGGCAACAGAGATTTATAAACGGGAAATGTAGGAGCAAGCTGTGGATGATGGGGCGCTTGGAGGTTGCGCGCCCAGAATACTCCTGCTTCCATACTGAAATCTCATCGTCAAAAACCGGAATTGATAGATGCTGTAATGTCTGCTGATCTATTTTGTAGAGGATACAGTAATGCGACTGATGCTTGTGTAATTATAGGATTATCCAGTAGTACATCTCAAGCCGCTTCACTCCCCTGACAGCAAATCAATCGAGAATAATCTCATTAGCTTTGTTTAATTAGTATCCGCGGTTAATAACTTAATTAATGCCGCGATCGATCAAGAGCGACGTGGTCGTTTCCGGAGCTTTACTCAGTTATTTGTTTCAGATAATTATACCCTTATAATATCCGCCATCGTTATGACCTTAGAGATTTTGACGTGTCTTTAAGAAAAGGAAGACGATTGAAAATAGTTTCCTTCCTATAGTTTTTCTGACGATGATGTCGAGGACAGAGCGAAGTGGAGAGGGAAAAGAAGGAAAGTTGACTCCACCACCATATAGGATAATAGCTAGGATGAGACAGTGAGAGACTTATTAGGGTTGTTCATAACCATCGTATTGTTTATTTCTGCCGCCAACCAGTAGTGTGCAAACATTACTGTGTTCCGGTTTGAAGGGCGCTTTAGCCTAGTGGGGTAAAGAGATTTAATATCTCAGGGCGAGGAGCCTAATGTGGTGCAATATATACCATTCTAACTAGCGCCACGTTGTTACGGGCAGGTGTAGCACTTACCCACAGGTGAACGTCCTGCTTGTCTTATCAATTTTTTACACTTTTGTTAACTTGAATAAGGAGTGGGTAGCGCACACCCCATCGTTCATAGCAGACAAACAACAATCTTTTACTGTGTCCAATGAACCTATTTCGTGTAACCTGATGGGTATGCAGAAAGACACTGTCCCTGTATCGCTTTATAAAGATCCCCCCCGAGAGTCGAACGCATGACGTAAACACGGCTCAAGTGACCCGTCAAATGACAAATTCAGTGCCCCGAAATATTATACACCCCCATTTTTAAATAATGACTTCAGAAAATAGGTTGACGGATAAAGGTTACCTTCCACAAATAAACTTTAAATTTATTAAAAAAAGGCTACTAATATGGCCTTTCAAATATCCAAATTGGACACCACGACCGCTGGAGTAGACGAATCTGACAGAGACTAATTTCAGGCAATCAGTCGGAACAGGTCTAGGGTGTTCCTTTACTTGCAAGCTACCTACGATGAACTTCCTTCTTGGAGAAGTAAATAAGCCGTCTAATACGCATACAACCGGTTCAAGTCAGAGCAGACATTTCGTACAGTTCTGCCACGAATGGTAGAAAACTAAAAAAGTACCTGCAAGTTGATCATTGTAAACTTCGGACGGTAGTATGATTTATGAAGGTAGTAAAGTGACGGATGTGATCCTATTCGCAATTCTGAAATACTGAAAGACTATATAAATTTCGTATTATAAAAATACTACATCCAAAATAGTGCAATCCAGGGCTAAAGAAGTGGAGACGTTTAGTGGTAAAGTTCGAACCCTGACTTTCACTTTTGGCCTCATTGCCATTACCTGCCCGTGATCTTTTTCTTCTTAAAGTGCCTCTCCAACTAGTGAAGGTTGGCGATCAGTATGGTACAATCCTATTTGTCTCAAGGTCGGCAAGAAGAGCAGCAGGCGCCCCGGTGGTACCTACCTGTACCTGTTACCTACCTGGATGGTCTGCGGCAGCAGAGACCAATCAGTAGTAAGTCCCGTGTAAGAAAATATACACACACCTTTTTTGGATATGATACACCAACTAACACACTCCCTTCAGCGTGTATAAAAGGACTTAACTCTAGGGTGTTTAAAGAGCTTGAGCAATAATAGAATCTTCTATCACCACCATAATGTTTGATGTTTGCACCAATAAATTCACCATCATTAAAATATATTTCGTAATGTGTTTACCTGTCTGCGCCTGATAGTCAAATTCATTAATTAGCATAAAACTAAACGCAATTAACTTTAATTGGCGTCACCTGATAATTAGTAACGGCAAATTTTCTGCACACCCGCTTGGAAATAGAGCCACCTAATGTCTATTGCCATCGAGCTAAATGATATTATATCAATTGATATTATCACAAAACAATGTTACTTTCGTGTGAAAGTAAAACTGAGTAATTTTGCAAATATTTCATGTGTAAGCCGTCCCGCACAACAACTCACGGAATCCAAGGTAACCTCACCTGCTCGTGGTGCACCCTGCTAATCAACAAACGAAGCTCGGGCTCCCACCAACTCGCATTGGGCCAGCACGGTCTCAAATGTCCCAAATCCCTCCATATCAACCTCTACAAATATGCAGATCTTTGGGGGAGGCCTATGTCCAGCAGTGGACGTCTGTCGGTTGATGATGATGAAGTAAAAACATTAACAATTATTCGACCGCCTAAATGTTCGATTTCAATATACCATATTAGCTGTTCCCCGCTTGCTTTGCTGGCCGTAACAACCCCGCAACTTCCCTCTTTGAGGATTTTGGAAAGTACGTTCTTAGTTGACTTCAAGTCCACCTGCCTTATGGCTTTAGAAATCTCTCACGTATATATATGAATAAATAATAAATTTGCAAATCAATTTTTTCTGAAAGTATACTTATCCAACAGTGGACTTCTATTGTCTGAAGATGATGCAGTTTTTGCACAAAAAGTGGAAAATAAAGACGTTGATTTTGTAGTAATAGCCGTAGAGTGTCAAACAGTTTTTCATATTTCTGATTAATATCTTAAACAGTTATCGCAATCATAAACAACTTACCATCATCATCATCTTCAGCCTTTGTTTATCCACTGTTGGATGTAGGCCTTCTCCAATGTCTTCCACCAAATACGATCCCCAACTTCTAATTATAAACAACTTACCAATTCAAAAGAATGTAAAATAAATTCAATTAACGGGTACTTCTGCCTACTAACTCTTTAGATATGGTTTGAAGGATAACGTAGCTGATGAAAGTGCCGGGATATCATCAGGACATATTATAAATTTTCGTTATACAACCACACAAGTCAAAAACTTCAAATCGCCTTTCTTTAACAATAAAGGTGAAATAATTTCAGTGAAGGGTACAACATGAGACAATATTGAAGATTTACTGGTGGTAGGTCTGTCAGCCACGAGGCTGGTAGGTAGGTAGGTCTATGTCAGACTACAGAGTCTCGGACTAATAAGAATAAGACTAAGGTAAGCCTTGCCTATCGTAGAAGGCGACTAAAAGTGTGTAGGAGTTTAGCAGGCCTTGAGGGTGGGGGCCCTTATCGCTCAACAAGGGAACCTGCGTGGGACGGCGTATGGCTCAGTGATGGCGCTTAGGAGATTTAGACTCCTTCTTAGACACATGTAACACAAAGTGTAGAAGGGCACCGGTGCGTTTCATAAGAGATTCCGGAACCTCTCCGAATGCACTGATGCAGACCACCGAAAGGGTTTTAGTGAGTAAGAATCTCACATAACCCCGACTTCCCCCCAGAAGCAGGGTATCTTTCGAAGATGTCCCCCCTGAAACAAAAAAAGTCTCTGTAGGAAACCGTCTAGGTAGGTACCAACCGCAGCTCCTATAATAGCCGCCAAACAGTAGTGTGCGAACATTACTGTGTTCCGGTTATAAGGGCGCTGTAGCCAGTGCAATTACTGGAGTTGTGCCTCAGGCGACGAGCGCAATGTGATAAAGTATCACATCCTAACAAGAGCTACGTTGTTATGGGCAGGCGTATCACTCTGAATATCCTGATGAATAAAAAAAAGATAAAAATGTGTTACAAGGTTTATCATTTAATAATGTATGTCAATTGTTGCAGTATAAACATTTTAACGAGGACCTCATTATCGAGGTGGATTATTTTATTATATAACCACTAGTTTTAGGGTTTAGAGCCTTGATTAGATATATCAACCCTATCTTTCCCCTTATATTACGTAAACAAAAACTGACAAAATTTCCAATTAAACTATGAATATATTTGTGTCTGAAGACAACAGTCTTCAAATTTTATCTTTAGATATAAATATATAATATGGCATTATAAAAAAGCTCAAGGTCAGCCAAAGGGCAATGGAGAGAGCTATCCTCGGAATTTCTCTGTGCGATCGAATCGGAAATGTGGAGATCCGTAAGAGAACTAAGGTCACCGACATAACCCAAATGATTGCTAGACTTAAGTAGTGGCTGTGGGCAGGGCACATTGCTCGGAGGACCGACGGCCGATGGGGCAGTAAGGTCCTCGAGTGGCGCCCGCGTACCGGTAGACGTGGTGCTGGAAAGCCTCCCACAAGGTGGACCGAGGATGAGAATCGCGGGAAACCACTGGATGCGAGCAACGCGTGACCCATCGACGTGGAGATCTTTGGGAGAGGCCAGCAGTGGACGTCTATCGGCTGAAGATGATGTATTTGAGAAGTCACTGCTCTACTTAATTACATGAATGTATCAAAATAAGTCTTGAAATGTCTTGAATTAATATTTTATATATATTCTCAACTTACCCCTTTACATAAAAACCCCGTTTTTTAATCGTCATTGACAATATCAAAGCTCTCTTCCTCATATTTATTAAATCGCGTTTAATCCTTACCAGGGTCCAGCACACCCCGAATAACGGGCTGATGCGAACACCGATACAGTTGTGAATTTAATTAAGCCGGCCGGGGTGCTCATCCCTCATTTTTTTATCGGCTTCCAATTGAAACAAAAAACTCTTTGTTTTTTTTCCCAATGACCGTAATTTAGCATTGATATTGACGATCGGGAGAATACTTCATGGTGAACCAGTGCCGGAATACATACGTAGGCTTTAAGGGTCACATTTGACTGAAATGTGTATATTTAATTCACTATCATAATCTCAACCGATGGTTGTCCACAGCTGGACAAATGTCTCTTGTAAGGTGCCCACCGATTGATTAATAACTTCGAAAACCCTTAAATATTTTTACTGGTGGTAGGTCACTGTTGCTGGATGCTGTCTACGTGGGTACCACCGGAATGCCTACAGCAGCCTACTAACAACTTTGTCTTAATTTGAAGCGTGCTGTAATTAGAGAAATTACTGAGGTAACGGAATTTAACATCATCGTTATCATCATCATCGGATGGACGTTCAATGTTGGATATAGCCCTTCCCTAAAGATCTCCACGGTTGTTGGGGGTTTATACGGGCGGATTGGGCCATTTTCCATCACGTTGGATCAATGTGGGTTGGTGGAAGATTTTACTTCTTATAAGTGAACGTCACGAGCACAATGTGATGCTGTGTTTATCATCCTAATTAGCGTCACGCTATTATCTACCTATTAAATCAAAGGACTAAGTAGCTAGTTATTAGACCTGTTCGCAGTAATTCACCTGCGGAAATGAATACCTTCAACTTTTACTGTATTACTAGCATAGGTATGATGTCACTTTAATCTGAGTGCAATAAAGTTGGAAACGTGATTGGCTGGTGCAACAGCGCAGCGCGCTACCTTCGTACCGGCCTCGAGTAATGTCGCGTTGACATTCATGCCGTATGGAAAATTCACGAGCTGATGCGGACAAATCGAATGACATCGCTGCCTCTGAAACTTGACTGAATCGATACGGATATAGGTTTACTTCTTACATAATTTTTCTTCCCCTCCCCCTTTTCCCAGCTACGTGGGATCGGCACAGTAAGTATTACTCTTCCATATCCATCTATTTTTTTTTTTTAATATCTTTGTTATTGTTTCCCGCGTGTTTTGGGTCAGGGCCTTTTATAACAGTTCACTTAACATCCTATTTTTTATCTTTTTTCTATGCATTTTGTTTTATCGTTCATTCTGTCCTTTCATTCTTTCTTATCTTTCTTACTATACTTATCTTCCACGCTTCTTCTTTTTTACTTTCAGTATATAATAGCTACGACCAGTGTTTAATCATTACTAGCGTTAGGCGTGAATATAAACGTTTTAAAATACACCGAGGATGCTGAGGAAATCTGTTGAAGATGGACAGGCACCAAATGTATTGGTTACGGTCTCACAAAGCAGTCCAGTTGAAAGTTTTGCTAAATTCGATTGTAAACGTACCGTTGTAATTATGTTTGACGTTTGGATCGGATTTGATTATCCGTACCTCAAAACTGATAGACACTGATAAGCAGCACGACATAGAACTCCGGAATTAGGAAGACAGAAAAGGGGGAATGAAGATTACTTTATTAACGCAGGAAGCGCAGAAAACAATACAAAGCTACAGATAATGGATGAGGCTCCATGTTTTGATAATGCCCCGCCAAAACAAATCAGTGTGAGCCTTAAGCAGAGTTGATTAAATCAGGGCGTAATTCCTAAAATTCGTGTCCGGCGTGTTGCAAATTTAAGAGGATTATTCCAAGTTGCACAAAGACGTAAAATGCATCGTAAATCTTTGTACTAAACGTCGCCCCCGAAGAGATTAAACGGTTTACCTCGCTACCTAACTAGGAGGCGGAGGCTGTTAGGCAGATTTAAAGTTGCCCCATTATACGTTTCAACTCGGCGGAAATTATTTGAAATGAGCACGAAATATTTTGGACCCTAAATTAGCATAATCCGAATAAAGGGCGCAAAAGGCAGAGGAGCCCCGTCCGGCCTAACTTTCTAGTAATGTGTTTGAGTTGAAGTCTAGTGATTTTTGCTTTAATGATTGTATAAGAGGTTTGTTTGTTGAGGCAGTCCAGGCTCTCGCTAGAGTACACTCACGATTACAATTTTAAAGTTTTATTATCAGAAATAGGAATGGCGAAGGGTTGGAAGAGTCTACCGAAGACAATATTTCCATCGGGGTATGTTGTTGGAAATTTTTAGAGAAAATTGGATAAGCCACATGAATATTAATGCGCTTTACATACAATATAGTCCAAAAGATTGCTAATCTCAAGTGGCGGTGGGCAAGACACATCGCTCGAAGGATTGACAGCCGATGGGGCACTAAGATCCTCGAATGGCGACCGCGTACCGAAAGACGCAATGTTGGCATGCCCTCCACTAGACGGTCCGACGATCTGGTAAAGGTTGCGAGAAGCAACTGGATGCGGGCAGTGCAAGATCGATCGATGTGGTGATCTTTGGGGGAGGGCCATGTCAGAAGTGTACGTCTGTCGGCTGAATGTTGGTGTCCCCCAGCTATATGAGATTTTATTATAAAGTGACATTAACATAATAAATTCCTTATTGTAAAAGGCTCCAGCATCCATTCACTGGATGTTAAAAAACCTGTTCTGAAGATAAGCAACAGGGACACAACAGTGTCGTGACCGTGCGACGCGGCCCGTATCAGCACTTACACAAGAGCGGAAACCAGTAGAAATGGTCTAATTGAAGGCGTCGCTTGGAAAAAACTTCTACCTCCCGCCCCACCTCCGGGGATGATTTACTGCGGGACGCGAGTGTCCGGATAAACCGGGCTAAATGGGCCGACCATTAGTCCCGGATCCCTTTTGGGGCTATATAGTTTCTTTATTTTTATTTTATTTGGTCTCCTCTACGCGGGCATTATTCATCTCGGCTTTTTCTTGCAGCTCTGCTCGCCTCCACTTAATTGAATGCCTTGTTAGCTGGCAATTAATGAGCCGCTTCACTTTTATTTACACTGAAATGAAAACTATGAAAACTAGTTTTACGTGAACTCTGAACTCTTGAGGAGATGTTTCATGGAAATAAATGGAAACGTATTTTGTGATTGCAAAGATGATCAGTTTTAACAAATTACAGATTACTTAAGTTATGAAAAGGACTTGGGATTTCCTTCCGTGATAGAATCAAGATGAAGAGATCAGTAGGAGAACTAAAGTCACCGACATAGTCCAAGAGATTGCTGATCACAAACGGCAATGGGCACGGAACATCGCTAGAAGGATTTCGAATGGCGATCGAGTGTTAGTAGGCCCTTCACTAGGTGATCTGAAGATCTGTTGAAGGTCGCGGAAAGCAGTTGGATGCGGGCAGCGCGGGAGCGATCGATGTGTAGATCTTTTGGGGATGCCTATGTTTAATAGTGGACGTCTGTCGGCTGGTGACGATGATGATAAAGTTCCGTCACAACTTGGCGGTAGAAATTGCTCGTTTTAGGCTTTGGGTTCAATTTCATACCTTCCACGACGACTGCCTATAATCTAAGAGAAATTGGTTTCAATAGGCCCGTTTAGGCGGCACCCGCAGCAGATACTTTTTTCTGGCCAGTTTTTAAGCATTAGTCGATTTGTAGGACGCTGTATCCAGTAAAATTACTAAAGTAACGAGGCGACAAAAAAAGGTTAAAACATTTTTCACATTTACTGCTTTTGTTACCGATGCCGCGTAAACTTGTCCTTCTCAACTAAATAGGGTTGTAGAAGGCGCTGAATTTTGATGGAGCCTTTAATATGGTGTCCCGTTTCATAGTGGGCTTATCCTCGAGAAATAATAGTGGAAATGTTTACCTCAAGTAATGGATAGGCGGCCCATGTTGAATTCTTAACCAGATACTGCCTATCCGTTTCACCATTCATTACAGAAATATCATTCCTTTGTTTATCTCGTTACCGTCTTCATCCCTAGCGAAGCTCCCGTTTTGTCTTCTCGTATCGATTGTCCAATATTCAGAACGGGCTTATAGTTTGTCTGTTTCCAACAAAGGAAATCATAGTTTAGAATTCAACTTCCTAATTGCTATTAATTATGTAATTATGATGTTTTTATCTTAACAACAAAAGGCAAGTTTTATATTAAAATTATAATTATTATGCTAGATATTAGACAGTCACCCCTGTATCTAGCGGGCTAGTGAGAATAGGACTAAGGCCTGCCGGTCGTTGAAAGCGATTAGAAGGGTCTAAGAGTTTTGCGGGCCTTGAGGGTAGGGGCTCTTATAGCTCAACAAGCGAACCTGAGTGGCACAGCGTATGGCTCAGCGATGGTGCCTAGGAGGGTTAGGCTCCACCTCTGAGACGTGCTAACACAAAGTGTAGGGCGGCACCGGTGCGATCTGTAAGAGATCCCGGGACCTCTCCGAATGCACTGATGCCGACCACCGAGGAGTTTTAGTTAGAATCTTGCATAACCCCGACTTCCCCCAGAAGCAGGATATCTTTCGAAAATTTTGGTTTCCCTGTAAAAGTCTTTAAGTTACGTTTACTAGAAGTAATTTATTGTCACAATCGTCAAGACAGCAGCGTCTTTTTCTATCGCAATTCTATAGTATACTGTGTTCCAGTTTAATAATAACTTTAGCTTGGAAATTACTGGTGTAATGATACTAAGCGTTTTACTTGTCAAGTCTACGACTGCAAAATGCTGCTATATAAACATCTTAACTAGCGTCATATTGTTATTGGCAATCATATCGCTTACCATCAGTTAAAGGTTTCTCTTTTCCCTTTGGTTGTATTAAAGAAGACCGGTAGACAAAGTATTGGGAGGCCGCCCACAAGGTGGGCCGACGAGCTGGTGAGGATCGCGGGAACCCACTGGATGCGAGCAACGCGGGACCGATGGATGTGGAAATCTTTGGGGGACGCCTATGTCCAGCAGTGGACGTCTATTAGCTGATGATGATGATAATAATATCCTTACTCATCTCTGGATTTAAAATTTTGTTTTATTTATTGCATACATTCCCTTTTTACTTTTCATTAATTTACTTTCTTTCATAGGTTTGCGATAAGATAGGTCGTTTAGGGTTAAGCGAAGCTTTTTGTGTAAAGAATCTATTGTCTTAAAGTAAGCAATCTATCTCCTTTCTGTACTTTAACAGTCTGTCTTACAGTGAATAAGGCCAACCGTTAGGTTTAACGTGAAAAGAAAACATTTAATCCAGCTTCCGTCCTTTACCACGGAGGATTATCGGGAAGACGGTATTCGTTCGTTTGTTTCATTCGACATCGCCGATAATGGAGCTGTAAATAAAATAACGATATATAACTTCGCAGGCCATTAAATTTTGAATAGTGTCCGGAGATGGGTTTACTGCCCTCCACTCCCACCACACCGCGTCCTGCACTCATTTTGCTTTCGAATTTATCGCTTTGATTTGGCAAATTGTCCCTTCCGAGCGTTATTGGTCTATAAAACGAATCGGGGCTTCGTTTACGCTTTATCTGAACGGCATCAGCCCTGAAACAAACGTGGTGGGGAGAACTGGGGGACTATTATCCGTACAAATGTGAAAATACCGTTTAATTAAGAAAACCGGTGAATTCATTCGCGAATAAAAAAAATTAACTATCACAGTCTAAGCGTAGGTTTTTAGTAGTGAAAATATGAATGAAAAATATGTTATTGTATTAGCTTTATACTCGAACTAGTAAGAATAAGACTAAGGTAAGCCCTGCCTATCGTAGAAGGCGACTAAAAGGGTCTAGGAGTTTCACGAGCCTTGAGGGCGAACCTGCGAAGGATAGCGTGTGGCTCAGCGATGGTGCCTAGAAGGGTTAGGCTCCTCAGAGACGAGTAACAGAAAGTGTAGAGGGGCACCGGTGCGTTCTATAAGAGATCCCGGAGCCTCTCCGCATTCACTGATGCAGACCACCGAGGGGTTTTAGTAAGTAAGATCTCACATAAACCTGACTTCCTCCTAGCACTGTATCTTTCGAATATTCCCCCTCCCTGAAAAAAAATAGTAACAATAATGTAGACGTACCGGTAGAGCATATTCCTAGCTTAAAATTCCAGCTTTGTGGCTGCTAAAGTATTCTACTAATTTTATAAAAGTCGTCAAAGAAGCTCTGTCTCCAAAGGTATACCGACTATCCTTAGGAGGTAACAACTTGCCGTTACTTAAGGTGCTTACTTGTTTGCTTACATTTAAAAAATTAAATGTATATAAATGTAACATCAAGTTAGTAACAAGTATTTACTTAACAAAAGGTAACATTCCATTCGTCGGATGCATGAATATTCAAATCCACTGTGCGTCAGCTCCTCGCCGCGAAGTCAGTGAGGTGAGCGGCACACCGCCGTACGAATAATCAATAAGTTAGTGTTGCGGCTCTGGAACATAAGCCCTTAAGTCTGTCAGCACTTTGTTTCAGTTTAGAGAGCCTTACCTATGTTCTTCCGCTTGTTGACTTGTTAAGACGGAACTAAAGAACTTCAACATTTATATAGTACATACACCTACACACAAATACAAGCAGGCGAGTAGGGAATAAGAAGAAAGGAAGAATAACTACAAAAAAGAAAAATACATGGAAGACAAGAAAGAATTTCCCTCCTCGTCCTCTCTAGATAGTGTATTGTACCAGCAAAACGCCCCTTAGGTAATACCACAATTACCACCACTCTTGTATAGAAATGGAAAATAGAGGTATCAAAAAAAAAACATTCTTCAAATCAATGCTTGAGTAAAAAAATCCTCTTTTATCACTCTATTACATGGTAATGGTGGTACAACTCACAGGGTCTAATGACCGTGCTCTGGCCTGAATAGCGTTAGTAATTTCTATGGGGTAATAACTACCCTTCGTAGTTCCGCTGAGCACAGTGTTACTTACTACATGTGTAGGTGAATGTAATGGTAACACAGAATTGTTATAAAAAAGATTATTTGAGAATTTTTATAAAAAATTACTGAAGATGCTTACAATCAAACAAACATCGTCATCATCATCATCAGCCGATAGACATAATAAACATAATGTGAAATAATTGGGGTGCAGGCTGCGTACAGGTCGCAGAAGTAAGCGTAATGGAACAACACCATCATCAGAGCGGTCGGAAATGGGTGGATGCGAGAAGCTGAGGATCGCATTTGGTCTATATCCAGCTGTGAATAAACAAAGGCTGATAATGATAATAATGAATTAATTACAAAGCGCATTAATAGAATATTCTGGATTAGCGATGAGCACAGTAAGGATGATGATGATGGTGAAAGGAAGGACAAAACCAATTATGTGTTGAACAATCTTGGTATTGGTCCCTGGTCTTGCATATTCAGTTTAATAATATATTAAATATTTTGTTTGTCAAAGAGAAGCATATTAAGTTATGATAAATATTTTAATTCATCATTCTACAGAACTTTCAGCCTTCCACATTTGGACTTGGTCTTGCATAATAGGTCTGTCTTGATCCTTTTCATGCGGTCTTGGTTTTACTATTTCTCAAGACCAAGACCGATTTTACTTAATACTTATCATCATCATCAGCCGATAGATGTCCACTACTGGACATAGACCTCCCCCAAAGATCACATTAATCAGTCCCGTGTTGCTCACATCCAGTAGATTCCCGCGATTCTCACCAAATCGTCGGTCCACCTTGTGGGAGGCCTCCCGACACTGATTACTATTCTGAATAAAACAAGAAAATCTTCTTCTTAAAGTGCCTCTCCAACTAGTGAAGGATGGCGATAGGGGTGGTATAGTCCTATCTGTCTCTGATTTTCGCACCTCTGTCCCATCTAAGAGACGCTGAGCACTCGGGGCTTTGTTATATTGAGCTATTCCATATTAAATACTAGGGAATAGGCAGAGGTTTTCTGTGGCCTTCTGCAACAGGCCTTTTAGAGATTACTTATACATCAAGGCTGCTGAAGCTTCATCCAGACAGTAGCCTAGCCGAGTTTATGGTTATACCGCCATTGCTCGGTCGCCAAAGCCTCGTCCTTTATCCAGTAGGGAGCACCGCGTGCAGGTGAAGTTGACCGTTGCGCCGAATAGATCTTATTTACCGTTCGCCCCTTACCCCCCTTTAAGAAAATCTAGACTAAGTAAATACACTTTAAATTTTATCGTCTTAAGAGATAAATGCTCTACGCCGGTGACAGTTAGTTTTGGCAAATCAGAGTGTTTTCTATAACGCGCCTAATGCCGCTGAATCTTCGCGATGTACCTTTTCATCCGGCACTTAGGAGCTAAGGCGGATTACTGCCGGCGGAACTTTTAAGGAATATCGAAGGATTACCACAAGTAACAAAATTATTTAAAAAAATTATGCAAGACTTAAACGTTAAGTTTCTTTTGTGATTGAATATCGAAGAAGGACGTGGAAGTAGTAAACGAAGCAAACGTAACTTGGGCTTTACAAGACGAGCAAATTACACAAGACCTCTGGACGTAGCTTATAGCTTTCACTTTAGCTACTTAGCTTTCTTCTGGAGAGACTCCTTTAATTGCATTTTTTTTATTGAATGTTTTAGCCTTAGTTGCACATCTAGGTGGGCTAGACGCTTTATTATATTATGATGTTAAATTAAAAATTAGTCGACACTCTTTACAGGAACTAAAATTTTGATGTAAAATAATTTCTAGAAAAGAGCAGACTACAGACTACTCTTTTCTAGAAATATAATTTTAACTTAACTAATTTTACTTAAGAAAAAAAATATAGATAGAGACTAGCGTCGGAAGCTTCGATATACTTTAAGATTATACTCTCAGCATCATGCTGTTCATCAGGTTTAAAAAAAAGATACGTAATATGAATTCGCTCTTTCAAGGTGCGTAAAAGATTATCTCGAAAGTAAATTAGCTCTCATAAGTAATTTCACATTATCCCCTAAAACGGTCCCCTTCAACCGGCCCTCGATGTAGAGCCTCAAAGTGGGCTCGCACCGCTATAATCTGACATCAAAGCCCATAATATTAAAGAACCCCTACAGCATGGACTAATCTAGCCGTTATCTTTGAAAGGTACGGTGACCAATTCTCTAGTGACAGTAGATCAGTACTGTCCCAGGAAAAAAAAAATGGTTTTGACTAATTTTATAAAAATTACTGCACACTTCATATATAAGTTTGCAGTCGCACAGAAAGCAATTGAGGGGCTATAGTCGAGGATTCTGTGAGATGGAATCAGAAATAAGGAGATTCGTAAGAGGACTAAGGTCACTGACAAGGATTCCATCTGACACTGACATCCCTAAGGATTGCCTTTTAGTGTCAACGGATAGAGCACAATGCTCTAAAAAAGGACGGCCGATGAGGCGATAAGGTTGTTTAAAGTTTTTACCAGTGGAGACAGTTTTGGTAGTCCCTCCAGTCTGATGAAGGTCGAGGGAAGCGCGAGAGTTGGCTAAGTGGCAAGTGTCTGCCGGTTGACAATATAAAAAGAGATGTTTTCCGAGATTTTTTGCCTCCACCGTATGTCTAATATGGAAACCTTATCACAAAGTACACCGGATGGCAGAATGTCTTTAGAATGATCTCCACATAAAGAACGATACCATTTATAAATAGCAGTCATTGCAACGACAGTTTCTTTGCGCGATCCAATCAGAAATGTGGAGATCTGCAGAACTTAGGACACCGATATAGCCTTAAAGATTGCTAGACTTAAGTGGCAGTGGGCAGGACATATTACTCGAAGGACCAACAGCCGATGGTAGTGAGGTGCTCGAGTGGCGCCTGCGTACTGGTAGACGTAGTGTTGTCAGGCCTCCCACAAGGTGGACCGACCATCTGGTGAGAATCGCGGGATCCCACTAGATGCGAGCAACGCGTGACCCATCGACGTGGAGATCTTTGACGTGTATCGGCTGATGATGATGATGACAACGGCGTTATCTATTACATTCTGTAGATGTGGTTCTTGACGATAAAACCTTACTTCAACAAATCATGGCGATTGCAAAGCTCAGTGTCTTTCTATCCATAAACCCTTTACATGAGCCCCTTTTGTTAAGTTACGAAGGGCTGATTATGCACACACTGAAGTGTTGAAGTGAAGTGCTGAAGAGCTAATTTACATGCAGTATGAAATGCAGTTTTTACACAATGTGAATTTAAATTTCTTTGTCATTAACATCAGCCGAGAAGACGTCCACTGCTGGACATAGGCCTCCTCTAAAGATCTTTACATCCAGTCAACATAGCTTCTGATACCGCTGGGCAATAGGGGATGTTGTATGTAGGGGTTCATATGAGGGGATCTGAGCCATTTCCCATCACACTGGCCCAATGCTGGTTGGCAGGAGCCAGAGTCTCGTTTGTTGATTAGCAGGGTGCACCACGAGCAGGTGAGGTTGGCTTGGGCCCTGTGAGTTATTGGGCAGGACATCTTACATCCCAATTTCTTTACAATTTTTACTAATTTCAATAGAAATATTTCTAGAGGATATACAGTGGATGTATAGTGATTCTAGAGGATACAGTATTGATCAAAAATCTGCAATATAATGATATATTAATTTCTATAGCGTTTAGAATCCTTTTATACCCAATATTAAATATACCTTTATATTTTTGAAACTAAAGCAATCGTTACTATGTTAATTAGGTTTTAATTGATATTTCTGAATATGTTAAAATCTTAAAGAATAATGCTAACAAAGTTTGCTTTCACTACAGTTAAAGATACTGTGGTTCCGATTTAAGAGTCACCAGACAATACCAACTGTTTTAACGATATAGTTAAGTTAAGGTGTGCTCGCGGTTTGACTACTTCAAATCCGTTAAGCTCATGATCACACAAATTATAGATTCGTAAAAAACCTTTCTCGTCCTTAAAACTTAGCCGGCGCGTGCCGTGTCCAATAACAGTACTATAGCATTACACCGATTTAAAAAAAAATTATCTACCATCTTCAAATGTTTGCTTATATCTTGAGATCCATTAGGCCTTTCTTAACGGACGCCGTCGCAATGGCTTTTAAGTCCCGTTAAAGTGTAGGCTGTAACAATAAATTTCCACCGTGGTCCGGGGCATGAGAAAATCCTGGATGGCTCATGAATTTTTTTCATATCGCACGCTTTGTATTGGTTTAACATAAAGATTAGGGAAGGTGCCAATGGAGACACTTTAAGGATAATTCAGAGATAAGTGCGAAGGACACTTGGGGCTGTGGGCCCCCAGAATGCCGTGCGGGGTGAAGTTTTGATTTATTGTTAACGGCAAGCGATGAACTGATCCAAGTTGAAGATGTTAAGTAAGAGCATCTTTTGCTTGAAGAACATAAAACTATCAACATAATACGTATACCCAATGAATTATTAAGTATATAAAAAAAAAGAGTTTCTCTTACAGTTATTTAAATCCATTTAGTAAGAGCTTAATCTCCATTTGACCTCGCGTCTCAAACCTTCGCAATATCATGACAAAGTTCTATGAATCGAAATCATTGCACTGCTAAGTAGTTGACTTCGTACTAAACTGGTTGTAAGTCTCCGAACCGTGGTAGATTATGTGCTGGTGGTAGGTCTGTTCTCGGAGACCGTCTACATATGTCTGCAGCTCCTATTTCTGCCGCCAAATAACAGTGTGCAAACATTACTGTGTTCCCGTTCGAAGGGTGCTGTACTTAGTGTTAATACTGGGGTAACGGTACTTATCTTAATTGTCACCCTAATTAGCACCGCATTGTTATGGACAACGTATGACTTACCATCAGGTGAAGGTCGTGCATGGTCTCGGTGTCATTGCTTTCGATGAATTAAAAAAAATAATTAAAATTAAATGTTTTTTTGGACGTTCTTTCCATTGAGACAAGACATTTCATTAAATCGATATTTTCGACTTTATCCTTATATTATCAGAATAATCGAGAAATCAAAAACACAGGTAACTTATATTAATATTATTCATTTTTCCTACTATTCCAATTTTAAAGGTTTATTCTGATTATTTAATTACCTTAAATGATACTATTGATGTCAACTTAATTTATTAATTTGACATCAATAATACTCTTTTACATGAAAAATATGTAGACACTGATCTATAACCGGAATTCATATTTCCTAAACTAGTTCACTATAACTGGTCGACCCTCGTTGGATTCCGGGACCTCGTGGTCATCATCATCCAAACTTCTTCAGAGTTCGACGGTTGTAGAGTACTTTGACACCTTTTCTAGGACATCTATGTCTCGGCTGTCAGTGCACGAGAGCATGAGTATTCTGGGATGAAAACGCTTCTGCATCAAAGCCCCAATATGACAAGTAATATGTGTGTGTGTAAGTGCGTAAGTGTTTAGTTTATAGTTTTTCAATTAAGTGACGAGACGAGTGGTAAGTTGACCTATTGGTAAGTGATACGTCCGTCCACAACAACGTGGCGCTAGTTAGGATAATATATGCCGCACATTGTGATCGATAACTTATCAAGCTACAATATCCTTCAAATTCAAAAACAGTAATGTTTGGATAGTAATATTTGTTGGCTGCAATAGGGGTTGCGGTGGTACCTAGACGGTCTCCGGCAACAGAGACTTACCGCCAGAAGATAAAACATACGCAATAATTGTTATGAACAAACACATTTAAAATGAAGCTGAATGTAATCAGAAATATTAATTATATTAATTATATTAATTATATAGGAATCAAAGGGACGATATTAAACACAGATTATTGCTCAGAAAAGAAAATCGACACGTTAATTGCGTCGATTCCGATTAAATGAATCGGATATAAATCGAAAGAGAGCTGTAAAAGTGAAATAAATTTGAAGAGTACCGCGCGAGAACCAGATTTCGAGCATCATTATGCTCCAAGAATGAATTGCTTACAGAGTTCAGCGAGCGATGGAGTTTCCAATTCGCTTCTCAACATTTGTCCTGTGAAGGCAATGAAACATTCAATCAAACGAATTGACGTTACTCGGTCAAAAGGCGGGGAAATCGAGACGAGCCGACTCACTTCATTTAGGTGCACGGGCAATCTTAACTTTACAACCAGCGAAACCAACACCGGCGGCGACCCCCCGATAACGGCCTTTATTCCGGACACAGAAACGTCAAGCGGACCGTGAACGTGAAGAGCTCACAGTAAACCGAGCCCGAGCTAGGAAACGGCCCGCGACGGGGGGTGAATTGATTAGACACGACATTTATTAGTTTAGACGGCTCGTCGCAGGGATGCGGCGTTTTGTAAACTGGTGTGACTCGTTAAACTCCTCAGAAATCACGGCGTTTTGAATATTGAAAAAAAAAAGGAACAATGCTATTAAAATTTCTCATAATTTCATTTGTACAATCTAAAAACGGTAAGTCCCAATATCTCTTGATTGGCTTAGTTAAGGGTTCCCGGATAATAACTCCCGGAACCTAATACAATCTCACCTGCTCGTCCTAACCCTGCTAATTAAGAAACGAAGCTCTATCCCCCATCAACCCGCATTGAGCCAGCGTAAAGGAAAATGCTTCAAATCCCTTATATGAACCCCTACAAACGGTGGCCCTTATGCCCAGCAAGTGGCGGAAAGACGCTGTATGCGAGCAGCGCAGAACCAATCGATGTGTGGATCTTTAAGGAAGGCCCATGTCCGGAAGTGGAGGTCTATCGGTTGATAATGATAACAGACTTACTGTTTGTAGTAAACATTCAAACTCAAATAACCTTTACATTGCTATATATTTTAATCTCATTGTCTCCCTCATGCTTTAGTTTGCGCTGTGTTGCAGAGGGAATGTCTCTCCTACATCGAACAGATTTAAAGAGAAGAGAGGAAGAGAGAATATATATTAGAGACTTGATATAAACCGCGAATAAAATTGAACATGATATATTATAGTCTAATTTAAGATCATTACAATATTAATTGAGCTGTACGCACGTGTTTGGATAGAGTACACCAGTATATCTATGGGGAAGTCTAATATACCTTAAGTTCGCGAAAGTTTCTTTCAGGTGAAAAGTGGACCTCATTTTATGAGACCATATGAACATTTTACTGGTCGGTAGTAAAAAATACGAACTTTCCTTTGAAGTTCTCAGAGATTGTCTATACAAAATTCCGATAGTTAATTTGATGAAAAGCATGAAGTATTTCTTCTAACTCAACAATATTAGGACCGGATGAGAATACTGCGATATATATAAGCTGCAATATCTTATGCAAAAAGCTCTTACTAATATTGATATTTATTCGGTGTACAAACTTACCATCGCCAAGAAATTTAATAACGAAATTATTAACATTCCGAAGTCGGTCAAACCGGGCCGCGCGGCGTGCACACAAACGTGTACGGGCTGTGAGCACTTCGAGTTATGAAAAACTTATACGGGGAAACTTTCAGTTTCACCGGGGGTTGCTCTTTTTGCTTAACGAAACACGTTCAGTTTTAACCTCGATAAGCTTAATTATTACTTTCAAAGTTTTTTCGAATATTTCACATTTAGTTGACTCCTACTGCTGAAAGATCAACCGGCTGGTAGTGAGTAAGTGTTGCAGCCGGTTAGTGAAAATATACCTGTCGTTTCTAGTCAGTGAAAAGTCATATTTATCTGATATTAAGTAACGAAATCTGTTTACTTAATATTAGAAAAAATGACATTATTTATCGTAGGTTAGCTTGAGTTAGTAATAATGTACGAGCAACTTCAAGCATGTCTTAGTGTTAAACAAAAGTTCCTCTCATTGTGGTACCTAGCTGCCTTAATATCACTTCCGGTTTCCAAGATCTAAATGTAGTCAATATTTACTGGTAATAGCTCTCTGTTGTCGCAGATCCTATTTTTGCCGCTAAATAGTAGTGTGTAAACACTACTGTGTTCCGGTTTAAAGGATTTTGTATATAATATGAAGCAGTGTGTATTATCCTAACCAGCCCCACGTTATGGACAGGTGTATCACTTACTATCAGGTAATCTTGTCACTTATATCGTCACTTCCTTCAATAAATATATCAACAGCTTCTCCAGATAGTAGGTTACTGACTCTACTTCGACTCGTTTTTAATAGATTTAAGCACTAAGTCAAATTCAGAGAGTACGTACATGTTGACATGTTGATTTCTTTATAAGTTACTTTAAATTACTTTTTACTTTCACCGTTCAAGGTCAGCACTTACCGATTCGAATTCAGAGACAACGGCAAGCAACGGCAAGCAACGGCGCGGTTCGCGTGTTTACTTAGCCACTTGACCCTGCGGGGCATCGAACCCGCGACCGGCGCGACGTGTGCGTGATATTTAAGAAAACATTTAGAGTCTCAAGTACATTTATTTGCTACGGCAGTGACATGTACAGGCTCCCGGTACACTTTCTGTTTGTTGCTATATAAGTAGCAGCTGAAGCAGCTGGTAGTGGCCTGATGTTATTTATTTGCTTAACAAACACTATATCTCTACGAAAAACGATCAAGAATTAATGGAGTGAATAATTAAAAGCCTTCCATACACAAACATAAATCGTCATCGTCAATTTGTTCCTAACATTGCCCTTACAACTTATACCATTCCTGTTCCAGTCTGAAGCACTTACCATCAGGTGAACGTGCCTCTCATCTCAACGCTTAATAACATTTAAAAAAAATATCTTCCGTCATGGCACTGAAGTGTTGCCCGTTTCATAAAGAAACAACAATTTTACGTAATTCAAAAGCCTCGGAATGATATTCCGATCCACGGCAAACACTTTACATGGTATTGCCAGGCAATCGAGAGTTTGACCTAAGCACACAAGTTGAGTGTTCAAACGATTCGGAGCAAACACACACACACATACTGATACTCAGAATCTCTTACATCAAGTTAAACACTTGACATAAATATTTCATGATAATTGTTAAATGCGACGAGATATGAAGAAACAGATGAATCGAGAGTTTTCATCGGAAAATTTATTACTGGTGGTAAGTTTTTCTTATCGAAGACCGTCTGATCTCACCGTCATCCAGATTTTTGTAGCCAAGCAGCTGCAGATCTCGATGTGTTTCAATTTGAAGCGTGTTGTAGCTAGTCCAATTACTGTAGCAAATTGTACAATGGTCCATAGTATCATTCCAGTTGGAATTTCGTTGTTATAGGCGGACCTATATACCACCAGGTATGCTCTGCTCCATTCTCAGCTTCCTCGAATGGAAAAAAGACGGTTCACTATCTATAGTCGTAAATCTGATGCGGATCTTTGATGTTATACTACATAGGTGTACTATAAACCTAAGTCACTTTAGGCTATTCATTTACTGAAACCTATGTACGTTGTCCATCGTTTATTAAAAGGATTTTTTTTATTCAACGAAACGACGAGACGAGCGGGACGGTCACCTGATGGTAAGTGATACCTTTCCATAACGTGGGGCTAATTAATTAATAGAAAAGATTCTTTTATCAGGTATTTATTGTCCTGCTTTGAAGGACATTTTGTGTAGCGAAATCATTGGAGTTACGGGATGTCCAATGTTATTGCAAGTGGTGATGTGATAGTGAACATTTTTTTATTTTAAGAAGCGATCAGACGACCTGATGGTAAGTAATACGCTTGCCCATAACAATGTGGCGCTAGATATTCTAAAAGATATTATAAATTGCTCCACAATGCGCTCGTCGCCGTGAGACAGGATGTTAAATTACGTTACTCTAGTATTTCATTAGCTATGAACCCTTTAAACCGGAACACGGTAACATTTCCACAGTACCCGTTGTCGGCTGCAATAACAGCTGCGGTGATACCTACCTAGACGGTTTACAGAAACCTATCACCAGTACAGAAATGTTTCATCGTTATTGTCAGAGTGAGTCGCTGCGAGCCGGATCATTTTTGCGTAGCACATTCTTGTTACCTCGTGATTTCAAAGAAGAGGAAAAGGTTTTAATCCGTTTAAAACTATTTCAATGGTACATTCAGGGCGCTAGAGGAAGATCAGGGTTCGTTCTAATCAAGCGAAAACCACAAACGACCTCACCTGACGCCGCTCGCTCTTTTCCAAGTTTTGCGAACTGGAGCGGCAGCCCTTTGTCGGAGCGCCTGATTGCATTGTTCTCCGGGGGATCGGGATTTGAATTTATCATTAGACGGCTTACCGAAGCTTCGATTCATTCACCCCGCGCCCAAATATTCAATAGGGGTTTTTGTTTAGCACCTACCCCGCGCGAAAGGAAATATTTATCCAACACGCGACGCGACGAGTTTATGTAGCAGAAATGCGATAGACGCGGGATGACGTTCAGCTCGTTAAATTACACCAGATAAAATGTACCGAGTAAGGCAACGGCGTGTAAATCTAACATATAGAGGGATGATTTTTTTTTAATGTAAATATTCCCCATATAATGAAGTAAATCACTGCGACTGCACAGTATCGTTTTATAAAACCAAGCAAAGAGATAAATGCTTCTCTTCTCTTTCCCCACCAAGCCGCATTAGGCCAGTGTGGTAGCAAATGGCCCAAAACCTCCCATATAAACCCCTCCAAGCAATGGCCCTTAGTGCCCGGCGATGCGGACAGCACCTGACCGGTCGATGTGATAGATCTTTAGGGGAGATCTGTCTCCAGCTGTGGACGTCTATCGCTTGATGACCATGACCATTTTATTTTTATTCGACGAAATGACGTAGCGAGCAAGGTGTTCATCTATTGGTAAGTGATACGCGGGCCCATAATAACGTGGTGCTAGTTAGAATGGTGCACAGAACCACATTGCGCTAGTTGCCTGA
Source organism: Ornithoptera alexandrae (assembly GCA_029030555.1). Lineage (NCBI taxonomy): Eukaryota > Metazoa > Arthropoda > Insecta > Lepidoptera > Papilionidae > Ornithoptera > Ornithoptera alexandrae. Next base: position 10,070,571 of record JARDVY010000298.1, read on the forward strand.
GATATAAGATGCTAAGTCTTGTTACCCCAGTAACTACACTAGCTACAACGCCCTTCAAACCCGTACACAGTAATGTCTACCAACCTAGTTCTTCGGCAACAGGGATCTCCCACCAGTAGAGTTAGTTTTAAATGATTATCCACTCGGTCAACATGATTCTCACAACAAAAGAAGTACTGCTGTTCCTGCCACGCTTGGTACGCAAGTTGGCAAATGCTGATGCTGATGACCTACTCATAGACAATTAGTTATTTCTTTCAGAAATAATTACCACCTCTCAAAATATGTCGAGTGTAAAGCGACATCTATCCCACCCCACCAGACCGACTCCAGGCCCGTCGTTGCTGTTAGTGGGTGTTCATACCGTAACGCGCTGCGCCCTCCCCTTATGTGTTACAATGGATCGAGTTCACCCCCACACATACATTTTTTAATAATTTCACTGAGAATACCCTTGCGAGTATATTTTAGCTTTTGATTACATTACGTCGACATATTTCCCGCGCCAATATCCCCCCTTCCCACCGCGCCGCCGCGGGGTCAATTTCCCATTCAGAGATCGAAGGTTAAACGAAGCGTTTAGACACTTGCTCGAGTTGGCGAGGTTGGGCCGCGAAACGAGCGACGCAACAAAATCACTAATTGTTCATGGAACTCTTGATTTCTTTAATTCCCTTTATCGTCTTCTTTAACTCGGTATTAGACAATCCTTCTTTTTTTTTAAATCTACATGGTTAGTGCTTGACCATCCCACCTGATGTTAAATGGTGATGTAGTCTGTAGTGGCAAGGCGCACTAACCCAGTAATAGCCTATTCTTTTCTTGAACACCTTTATGTCGTATTCCGACAGGAATACCGACGCCGGCAAGTAGTTTCACTCCTCTGCTGTCCTTATGAAGAACATTAAAAAAAAGTTTTACCAACCTAGTGAGAACTACAAGCTTCTTGTCAAGTTTTGGAGATCCAGACCTAAATAAATCTTTATTATTATTTTTTAGGCTTTCAGCAGAACTATTCAGTTACTCTGCTTCACATATAATGAACGTAAAGGATTATTTAGAAATAATTGCAGCCACGAAAATATACGTATTGTGGATCCACGAGCATATTGAATATAGGAGGATGGTGAGAACAAACAGGTTCAGTTCCAATAGCAATGGAGTGGAACAACTTGTCGGCTCCAGTGTTCCCGTACAAATACAACTTATATGTCTACGAGAGGAGAGTGAATAGGCTGTTACTAGCTTAGTTTTTTTCATATTGAGCTCATCGCCTTAAGATATAAGTTATTTTACATTACCCCTGTAATTTGACTAGGTGCGGTGCCCTTTAAACCGGAGCACAGTAATGTTTGCACATTACTGTTTGGCGGCAGTATCCAGCACCTCCAAGTAACACCAGATGAGATCACAGTCAAGAAGTAACATCCAAACACCCAAAGATTCCCACCACGATCGGGTAGAGATTTATATGGGGGTATTCGGGCTATTGCCCCCGTATACGGGTTGGTGGGAGCCAGAGCCTCGTTTGTTGATTAGCAGGATGCACCACAAACAGGTAATGTTTTTTTTGTTTAACGTGGGAGAAATGCCTGCACATACCTGTCCTCGCGGGGGCAAAGACATGTTATGTCGAACTTGCACCGACTAAAACCCCCTACAATATTCCTCCTCGTCGCTTTAAGGCAGAGTCATGGGAACGCTTTCGAACACATCCGCGACCCCGTCCGCGCCGGCCGCATAACGCATCCCCACTTCGGGACGGAGGGAAGAACCCTCTTTTCCATCTCTGTAGGGGCACGCCGGAACACACAACGCGCCCCCTGATCGGCCTCTTATAGTCGCGCAGGCAACGGATTCCCCTGAACCCGTTACCTAGAGACCATAGGAGCCAAGAGAGAAAACTCTTTCGACTCCCTGCGGCGGATCCGATCTTGGGACTGCCCTCACCCGTTATAAGGCCGCGGAGGATAGGTAGAGCGGCGCATTGAAATACCGACACTCGTCCACCCCCTGGCCCCACCGCCGCTGCATCAGCGGTGCGGCACCGTTTAGTCGCAGAGGGTACTCTCCCTCCGCGACTCCACCTCGGCTACAAAGGACAGCATAAAGCCTCGCCCCTGCATCCCATCGGAACGCATCCGAGGTGAGCTCACGGTGGAGCTTCGGAGCTATAACTTGGAGCGGCCGCCTTGGGACAGCCTTTCACCGCTGGCAGGCCAGGTAGGTTCCTCTTCGCTTCACCGTGTGCGACCAAGCCACGGCTACTGGGCCCCTCTGCCTCGACAAGGCGGGAACCTGTTGGGAGGAAGCAGGTAACGTTACCTTGGGTCCCGTGAGTTGTTGTGCGGGCAACCCTCCCATCTTCATACAAGGACATCATCATATCGTCTACGTTTTTTTTTAATTAACTTTTTTAAAGATGGTTTCGTGGCCCTAGGGTAATTCTTACCCGTAAAATTTGTCCCATAATTCTCGAGGAGCGGGACAGGGCGCGACGTGGTGAGCGGGGTGCGCGCGGTGTAATCTCCGCGTGGTGAATCCCCGAGCCCGCGGTGATTGGGCGGAGGTTCTTTATCGCATCCGTACCCCCTCGGAATCCATTCCGGCGGCGGCCGCTTGTTAAACTAACGGCCGTTACAGATTTAAGAACCTGTTGATTAAGGGACGATATGGAGATGGAAGGAACACTAACTATTTGGAACCAATAGTTTTTTACACTTTCTGCTTTTTCTTTCTTTTCCCGTCTGTGTCGTCGTTTAATTTATTTTTCGATACCTGTTCTTCGTATATATATATTATCGTATAAATTCAACTTTTTTCATGGCTACACTACTGGTAGCTGACTACTCTACTCACAATCACTAATTCAGGTAACATGATAATATGCGCATAAGATAAGTTTAATATGATTATTGAACTAAATCACCTAATTAATGATTTATAATTGCAGTACCAACCAGTCCACCAACCCGCGTTGAGCCAGCGTAGTAGGAATTAGCCCAGATCCGATATGAACACCTACAAACGTGAGGCTCCTTGGGGGAGGTGTACATCTAGCAGTGGATGTCTATCGGCTCATGATGATGAATTACATTATGATTTTCCATCCCACCATAGTGTAAAATTTTATTCTACTTTCTAGTTTTAGCTATTTTAATTATTTATAAGTATTAAAAGGTACCACGGCAAAGTATACATCTTTATACCCCTGCCAAAATATGTCCTCTGGGGTAGAAATAGTAATAAAGCAGCCATTTCCAAAATTTTATTAAACATTTACAAGTATCAATGATAAGAACATATTGCCATACAGTTAGTGTTATCCGGTTAAAAACTTGACGCGGTTAAATAAACCGAATAAACAGAAACCAGCTCTAGTTAAACTGTTTCAAGGTTGTTATTACCATGACAGTCCATACATTGGAGTGTCGATGACTGAGACTAAAATCTCTTTGATAATATATTGTATTACTTTAAAAAAAAAATCACGTTCGTCCGTGCCGACCCATTTGTTGTGAGTAATCAGAATAATAAAAAACAATTAGAAGTTTGAAGCTTGGTAATGATACATTCAATTGTTAATTGTATCTAATCTACAGCCTCCCAGCGTTTTATTTACTGCCTCGAGATTGGTGCCAACGCTGGTCCATAAATTTGTTGGTTCCCATTTGTAATCCAACTGAAACGTCGGCAGGGGTCTAGAAAATAAAAGGTGTCCTGATTGTGTTATCAAATTGTTTTTATTTAAGAATTTATTACAAGTATAGAAAACCGCTATCTTAACTAGGACAGAAGTTTTTAGATCAAGATAATAATCGATTTGATTTTTAGAAACATTCCAAGGATCTAATTTTTCAATTGTAGATTTAAGGAGAGTCGACAAATCATATGGTATAATATGTGGTATGTATATGGTACAATATTACCGGACTACCACATAGCAGATATATGAAGCAAGAGCTTTTTTTTTTGTTTCGGCGGAGAAATCTTCGAAAGATACCTTGCTTCTGAGGGGAAGTCAGGATTGTGTGAGATAATTACTCACTAGAACCCCCTCGGTGGTATGAATCAGTGCATTCGGAGAGGCTCCGGGATCTCTTACAGAACGTACCGGTGCCCCTTTACACTTTGTGTTAACACGTCTCTGAGGAGGGACCTAACCCTCCTAAGCATCATTGCTGAACCATACGCTTCTTGAACGATAAGGGCCCTCACCCACAAGACCCGCGAAACTCTTAGACTGTTTTAGTCGCCTTCTACGACAAGCAGGGCTTACCTTAGTCCTATTCTTACTAGCCCGAGATTATAGGGCTGATAAAGCAAGACCTATTCATCGTCATCAGCGGATGGACGTGCGATAAATATAGGCCTCTGTCAAAGATCTCCATATCAATGATCTGGTCAAGTTGAATTGCACTGGATATGGACTCGTAAAATCTAACCTATCCTAATTTCTAGCATCAGTTGTTTGTTTGCTATATAAATGCGTTAGTTTCGTTCTTCACAGTATGAAGGGCAATGTTGTATCAACTTTAAACTAGAAATTATTTTAATTTTTTCTATAGCAGGATTCTTAAGGACAATATCATTTTATGTTAAGTGTTTACCTTGTGGTTAAGCATCAGCTTACAGGAATGAAATTGCTCATAAACGGCAAAACTTAGAAGCAACTTCTCCACCGTGCTCGTATAATGTTGCAGCGCTCGTAGTCGCACGGGTCGGCGTGAGCGAGTTGTTCCGAAGCTGTACTGAGCGAGTCGACCGTCCGTCTGTGTTCGCATTTGGCGTTAATTGAAGCGTGGTAATTATCAGCCGAATAAATGTAACTGGAAGTTCGTTATTTCCTCCGAATTGTTACGTTATTGATATTTTAACGTTCCGCATTGACAGGTTAACGGCGAGGCCATTATTAACCCGGCGCGCCGTCCGACCGCGCTTGGCTTTGTTTGTTTTCGATAATCATTTGTTTTGATTTGTTATGATCGATTGACACGATAAAGCACATTAAACGTAGCTCACGGTGTCAAAAGGAAAGGTCTAACGTCGTATTCATCATCATCATCAACAACTCATTACCGTCTACTGCTGGACATAAGCCTCTCCCAAGGCACGCCACTTTGCCCGATCTTTGATTATACGCATCCAGTTGCTACTACTCGCCTTGCGAAATTATTTACTCCTTTACTCCGATGGAAATGCTTTACTACTACCGTACAAATTCTCGCCGGAAATCGATTAGGTGCTACAGCAAGAGCTATTGTATAGCCAAGCAGTACTGTGTTCCGGTTAGCAATGCATAGAGCCAAACTATTGGAGATTATCACGCTTTAGCATTTTGGATCTCATTATCATCCACACTATGTGTTCCAAGTTATATCGAATTGTGTGTGTTTTCAATTTTAAAAAATTATTAATAATATAATTATTTTTATTATTTATTTAGATTGTAATTTATTATAAATAATTTACAATCTAAATAAAATCTGATCGGAGTATAAGAAAGTAAAAAATCCTCTCCCTGCTGGGACTCGGCGCCTTCTCTCACAAAGTGAGAGTCATAGCCGTAATCCAACAGGCTAAGTGCACGCAGACGGATTATTAACGCTTATGTTTATTAATAAATACTTCTAATGGATTTAATTAAAAAGGATAATAGTTAAAGAGCTTACGGAAGTAAATAAATATTCAAAATGGAAAACGATAAAGGTTCCTGATTTAAAGATATAGCTAATAAAACCTTTCTAGACATTACAGATTGAAGTTACTCGTGGCTTAAATTTAAATCTATTTATGTATTTTGTAAACATAAAAAACTCAACTTACACTTAAGTATTCGAAGTACGCATACTTTAACTACGTACATGTAGATTTTTATCAAAGGTCACAAACATTTACGGCACACGGCTACTACCAATGGGAGTTAAAAGATAAACCCGAGGGATATTTATTTAACTGTCAATGGATCTGTTAGTTTAAGTAATCAACTTCTCATAAATACTTTATATTTCTTATAAAGCCGACGGTGACCACATATAGAAGATAATTTGATCGTAAATGTATAGAAAAATCTCATTCTAGTACGTACTTTGTTAACTTATAAGTTTCCAGTTAGAATTAATTAATATTTAACTGGAATTTATAATTGTATCTCGTGGATACGGGTTTCGTTTGGTTAACTCTTGGAATTACTACATGTCTTAATTAAATATTGATCCGGCTCCATTTAACTAGGTAATAACGGGGTGTGTGTCGCTGGCAAAGCTTTTTGATGGTTACCATTGGGTTTACGATGGTAACTAAGTAACTTAACCAAACGCCTTATGTCGGAGATCCCTGGTTCGATTCTCAGTTCTCCACAACTTATTTAGATAGGTTTTTTATTTAACATTCCTCATCATTGTCGTTTGCAGTCATTAAACTTAACCACTAATCCATTGGCACCTTTGAACCTTACCGCGAAATTCTTCCTCAACAGTAAGGTGTTAGAAAAGTAATAAAATTAGCATTTTACGACTTTATTGTTGCTACTGAAGAGGTTTTGTTCTTATGTGATAAAAATGTAAAGCTTGCCATTCACGGAATTTTTCATATTATGAGATTTGTTATATTTACCATTCATCAAGTTATTTAAGATTCCGAAAAAACTTTTTTAGGATACCCTAGGAGAAGATCCTAGAAGATTAAAAAAGTATTAGTTATATCATATTCATTAATAAAAACTGTTATTCCTCTATATACCGCTTACGATGAATAGTGTTTTAGAATATATATGAAGTTATTAGATTTTTGTAATATCTGTCCTAGTATTTTTTTCTCAAAAACAGATGACTGTCGCTGCAATAAGACCATTACCGAGTGGAAAATATCTTCTCAAAATACTCTGGATTTCTTATGAGAAAGCGCACCCGAAGACAATAATGCTATTGTAAGATTGATAACAAAAATGATATCCATTCAATCAGGGTCGTAGAACCATCTAAACTCCTCAACTAATAGAGAATTGTTGGTAATAAAGCAAATGCTTAGTTGATGCCTAACCTCAGAGGGTAAAACTTAAAACACGGCAATGTTACACTACCAATTTACGATGGTAATCGACGTAGTACTGCCTTTAGCCGTGCTGACCTCCTGACTCATCAGGCAGTACATTAATTAGACCTTTACCACGAAGTCGCAGTTTAAATTTCGTATTACCTAAATATATCATAAAAAAGTTCGAGTTTAGAACCGGCGTGACACAAAACCATAAAACATATAACCGGTTGAACCGGTTCGATAATATTTCGTTCCGTATGAAACTGGCCCTTGGGTTCTAATAGGAAACCATCTAATTATTCGGTATTACACTTGGCGGAATTCTTTGAAACCAGCAGTTGTTCAATATGTTAATGCTTCGACCGAAAATATACATATTTTGGTACTGCCCGTGCTTATTTATACAAAATTTATGTAAAAGTAAACGAAAATTAAAATAAAGATCACCTTATCGTTTATTACTTACCCGGCCCCGGTTGGTAACCTCTGCAGCGCTTATTCGGCTTACGGAGACACTACTGCAAATAAGGATTATACTTCACATTGGGGAGCACAACTTACTTACAATTTAAAAGCCATGTTGGAAATGTGGAACCTGAAATAGTTCGTTCATTTCCAGACCAACGAACTATTTTAGGTCCCGCGGTACAGAATTTTCAAATTTTGGTCACAACGAGGAGGGCCGCTGTACTGACCGTTACAGCCGGGTCGCTGCATTATATATTTTCTTCCAGTCTACAGGAATAACTGTTTCATTTAAGAGCGTCTGTAATAGATCAAACTATTATATTTTTTGGAGAGCGTTCATGTATTGATTTATCAAACGGGTTTCGTATGACAATATTTAATCTAATGACGACTGTTAACTTGCTCAATCTAATTACATATCGCTATGCGTTTGCGTCAATGAATATTTTAATGTTTGCTATGCAATAAAACCCTGATTTATTGCGGGTAGTTAGTTAAGGAATAGTTCGGACGCCGTCGTTAAAATAATATTACGGCGGGCGTTAGGTTTGTTGGCTGCACAATTAGAGGCTCATATAGCGCTAAGATTTACAGTTTCCGAGCTTAATGAGCTCTTCGTATATGTATATACATTGTTATGATAAATGAGCTATCTGAGTCGTATTATTTAGACCAATTCAGGGTTTAACGTACTCTAGTCAACAAGTCCATATTTCTAGCGGAGTCACTGTGATATTCAGTAATAGTTCTTATAGTAACCGCCATTTGTCTTCTTTGATAACAAAGCATTCTATTTTTAACTAATGCCTATTTACCAATATATATTTGTAGTATGTAATTGTAACTATAAACTCCATGACCTATGGCCAGAGAAGTTAGGATGTTACTAGAAAAAGAGGTACACGAAAGTAAATCATCACCATGACTATTGCAACCGATAGAAGTCACTTGTTGAAGATCTCTTGTAATGTATTCCATAAAATAATAATTAGAGGTGTCTTACTGGTCTCTCTGGTCTTACTGGTGGTAGGTCTCTGTTGCTGGAGACCATCAAAGTAGGTACCATTTAATCGCCTATTTCTACAACCAAACAGTAGTGTACAAACATCACTGTGTTTTGAGGGGCGCTTTAGCTTGTGTAGTGAGCGCAATTTGGTGTAGTATGCTACCCTAACTAGCGCCACGTAGTTATGGGCGGGCGTATCACTTACCATCAGGTGAACGACCCGCTCGTCTCGTCGCTTAATAAAATAAAACAAAAAACTAGTACAATTATGGAAGTTCAGGTAAACTACTACAATTATACAAACTTAAGAAGTAAACTTACCCCTATATACAATGCCAATCGTCATAAAAAGCAAGAAACTATTATGATCACCATCACATCTCAGCCTAGCGTTCTTCAAATCTGAAAGAACACTTTTAACTTTATCAGTGGTAGGTCTCGGTTGTTGGAGCAGCCGACAAACAGTGCAGCGCTAACATTCCTGTGTTCCGGCGTGAAGGGAGTTATAGCTAGTATAATTACTGGGGTAACGAGACTTAACAACCTATATCTCTAATCGAGGAGCGCAATGTAATGCTGTATATATAATTTTAACTAGCGTCACATTGTTATGGGCGGGTGTATCACTTACCATCAGGTGAACGTCCCGCTCGTCTCGTCGCTTCGTTAATTAAATAAAAAAGTCTATAATTAACTTCCAACGCTATCGGTCGGTTGCTATTTATATTCAACGTTTTTGTGGTATTCACCAGAAACTCTAGTGATGTTAAAATTTCGAACCCTTAGTTTATTAAAACAAAGCAATGTATCAGTTTAAAAATAGTATTTATGAATAAACTAACACGTCATCAATTATTAGGGACTGTAAGCGCGGAACAATGTACGCGCACTGAATGAGCAAGCATTATCTGCCCAACGCAGGCCATCTTCAGCCGTATGCCGTGGCGTTAGGGTCCATGTTGCGGTGTGCCGCGAGGGTGCGCTCGAAACTGCTGCGGGTAGAATACGTGTTATAGACAAGATCATTAACAGGGATTCGAACGAGCCGCGCTGTTGTCACTAATTTGTACCAGTTGAGTGACAGACGGACGAATGGACTGATGGACGGGCCTTCATTAGTGGGCGCGCAGGCTTTGTGCAGCTGATATTATAATATACTTACACGACTGACAGTGTTGCGTTGTTTTAAAAAAATATGTATAAAACTGTAAATATTAAACTCTGTATAATATTTTGTAAAACATTTAAAATTATGGAAGAAACTTGAAACTTACTGATAGTAAGTCTACAGCTGGAAACCGCTTGATAAGCAACTAGCGTTTATTACTGTCACTAAAGATACGTTTACAAGGCACAGTGTACATGTACATTATCTTGAGTAACCCCATCGCATCCTACGGGCAGGAGCATCGTACCATCAGATGAAAGTCCTCCTTTCCTGTCGTTACGTGAGAACAAAAGCAGACAATTGGTTGCTTTGTTTTCTAATGTTAATCAATATCATCATAATCAATGCAGCAGTTCGCGTCTGATGCTACATCAACAAAAAACTCTTAAACTTTTCACCCTCTTTTTAAAAAAACGAGGGTCAGTAACTCAACTAAATTGATTTAATGAAACGGCAGTAAGATTCAGCAAGGACATTAAAGTCGATGTAAGCATATATTCAGGCGGAAGTGAATGGCTCATCATCGTTACCACTATATGAATGCACTAGGAAGGCGGCCATCAAAGAGGAATGACGAGCTGTTGTTAATCTTGCGACCAACACCTGTAGTGATGACCACGGCCACTGTGTGAAGAGTGATACCGACGAAAAAGAAGCTTATATTATTTTTCGCCTCTATTGCTAATTAGCTTCAAACATGTTCTGGAACTTTATTTCCCTCAGATACGCGGATTGTACGGATTTACGCGGAAATCAAGGAAAGTTGTAAAAAAGCTTCAGAGAAATAACCAAGCAAAAATCATCTCCGTATATAGTTTACCGTCAATTCAAATTTCGTTACATAAGTTAGTTTGTAAGTTTACTTAGGAACATTAAAGTTTTGCCTTCGACTTTCTTTAAACGACAGTTTGAGTACTCGGCTTATATCTATATACATGTATATAGAGAAAATAGGTTTTCTTTTGTTTGACAGTCACGTGAAAACTAGTGATCGAAACCAACATGGGAATACGACCACTCGATGCCCAATAATTTGTATTATAGTAATTTTTTTTTTAATTCTTAGATCCTTCATAATTTTATTTCTAATTTACTTTCATAAACTATTTCATTTGGTATTATTTATGTGGTTGCTATAGTAACGGTTGCTAATAAAAGTCAGTTGTCGGTGCGGTGGCTCTCAAGTAATATTTCAGACAAATTTCCAAGTCTCATCATCATCAACATCAGCTTCTGTTTATCCACTGCTGCACATAGGCCTCTCCCAAAGATATATGTGTAGATCTTCAGTCGGCATGGCCTTCGGTACTGCTGATTACTACGAGCTGTCGTCGGAGGCTCCTCGCTTCCTGTCATTGACCATCCTGACATCATAAACCAACGGCAGAATAAGACGAATGTCTAAAATGCCGATACCGTTGTAATGTTAACGGATATCCGCATCATCAAACATTACATAAACTGTGTCTGTACGTTAATTAGTTATTAGTACGAGGGCTGTGAACAATAATTACCTTAAACTTCTAATAATTATTCAATTAAGCGACGAGAACAGGTTGATGTTCTTTTGGTGGTATTTATTAGAAAAGACAAATTGGTAAACGCTTCATCACCATCAACATCAGCTATTGTTTATCCACTGCTTGATATAGGCTCTCCCCAATGTCTTTCACCAAATGTGAATGCTTAGCTTCTCGCATCCACCCACTTCCGACCGTACTGATGATGTCGTCGACCCATCGGGAGAGAGGTTGTCCTACACTTCTACGACCTGAACGCGGCCTCCACTCCAATACTTTTCTCCTCCACCGGCCGTCACTGACACGGCAGACATGGCCGGCCCATTGCCACTCCAGCTTGCAGATATTGAGAGTTACGTCGACAATTTCAGTTCTCCGTCGAATTCCTTTGTTCCGCATGTTGTCCCTTAGAGTAATACCAAGCATAGCTCTCTCCATCGCCTGCTGTGATACTTTGAATCGGTGGAACAGCTCGATGGTCAGGTGCCATGACTCTACGCCGATAAAGACTTTCATGTTGAGACATTGGGGTATTTTCGATGTGAGAATGTGGTGGAATTTTCCAAACGCTGCCCAGCCGATCCGGATGCGTCTATTGATCTCTTTGTTGAAGTAATTAATAACACTTCAGGATGTTTAAATACATCTTGTTTCTCTCAATGATCCATAACTACAACACAATTTTACAAAGTTCATGTTTGTATACCACTTCTTGATAACCTGAAAGTCTTTGCTTATCTAATCGCTCAAACAAACACCTGCTTCTGTATTAAGTATATGTATTTGTATTGTTTTATATCTTGTAATATGTATATATTATTATATGTAATGTTTACTGTATGCACTAGGTTTGTGTTCCTAATTCTGCTTTCCTTCTGCGGGCCTACTGGAAGAGATTTCAACATGAAATAAGTAGTGCCCTTGTACTCTATATCCTTATTGTCAAGTTTATTCTGACAGCTGTGTGTACAAAAATATATTAAATAAAAAATAAAATAAAATAAGTGTTCTGAATGTTCTTTTACGTTGGAAAGAGGGGGAGAGGTAATAAGAGAGGTAATGAAAGGCTCAAGCCGGACTCTTACAGGATAAAACCCCAAGATATAGCACCCAATGCTTTTGATGGGACCAACGGGGACTCTTTTGTACACAACCTCAATCCCGACTGTATTTGGTATTTTTACTGGTGGTAGTTAGTGTCTCTGCTGCTGGTGACTGTCTATGTAGGTACCACCGGAGCGCCTGTTGTAGCCGACATACAGTACTGTGTTCCGATTTTAATGGTGCTGTAACTAAAGTAATTACTGGGGTAATGAAACTCATCTCATGTGTCAGGTGACGTGCGTAATTTAGTACAGTGTATATCATCCTAACTAGCACCACGTTATTATGGGCAGACGTATCACTTACCATCAGTTGAACGAATCAGTCTCAGTGAATAACTAAAAAAAAAATGTTATAAATTGTAGATAAAAATAATTTCCACCACTTGCAGCATTCAATTGCAATTGCTCTCAATGAAAGGGAAGTATGACCGGATGTGTGTGTATGTTCGCACACCCATTAATAATCGCTTTGATCATTAGGTATTGCGGTCGGTGTTTGCTCGCCGCACTCTAATTGGCTTCGGCAAACACGAAGCAGGCCATCCAACAATTATACTGCAATAATTCACGATCGGCGAACTTATCGCAGCCAAGTGCAGCGACGGAACATTTAAACCATTCCGTCTCTATCTACTCCTATAATGTAGATATATAACGTTCTTATAGATTCTATATGAAAATTACAGCAGCCTTCGTGTGTTCCTGCTAGAAGTAGAGTACGTTGCCACACCAGCAGGGTTGTTACTTTACTTACTGTTACTCCTCGGGCGCAGCGACCTAAAGTGAGCGCCAGCGTTGTCAGTCGCGCACTGCCTCTTGCCGGTCCACTGCTTGAGGCTCGCGTAGGTCGTGCTCTACGGAATCCTTCCGACGATCTGGGCCGGCCGACAAGTCAAAAGGCCCTTGCCCTCACGGCGTATACGGAGAATTCTCCGGGTAGCGGATGGGGGAAAGGACCAAACTAGGCTGTGGTCCTCTAGAAGTATGTTGTTGGCGGGTTAACAAACCGCCCATGTAAAAAATCCGTGTTAAGAAACCGACAGTAAGAGTGGTTACTAGTAACATTTCTTTTCACTATCTAATGGATACTGTAGATAATAATAAGTTCTGAAATCATCTTATAAATTATAAAGAAATCTAAATCTGCTGTGTGGTGTAAATGTTATCTGTTAACACATAATGAATAGATTCTGCGGATCTACTATAAGGTACGCTTCTTATTATTTTTGTTATTTTTATATATTAGAAGCAAGTCATTAAATTACATAGGTAGCGGTAAATACAATGAGAAACTCAAGATCAGTATTATGTTTGAATAAACAATTATCCATTATGTAAACAAGGAGAGTAACAGATCAAAATAATTGAATTGAAGGAACTTCGCGAGTACAGACTCTCAAGGTATCGCATACAATGATGAATAAATGACAACCATTTGATGAATAAATTGTGTAAATATGTGTAAAAATCTTGTGTAAGACAGTCGCTTATTACCCTCCAAATGTACAAAAACCCTACTGCAATCAATCCAACGAGTCGACGTTTTTGATTTTATTTATAAAACGTCTGAAAACTTCCGTAAACATTAATGACTATGGTATTTCACAACAAATCGCCCCGGGGCCCTTTCAATTCGCGCCGTGACTCGCAATATATATTTTTAAAAGGAATATAGAAACCTGAAACAACCATTTCCACCCTGTCATTATAACCTCAACCCCGCCCACCACTCCTTCCTTTATTTACGTAACTTTCTCTCCGAAGTACAGCGCGTAAAATGATTCGTCATTAATCGAATTTCAGTGTGATCTACCGATACGAAATACCAAAAGGAAACGGAACTTATCAAAAGCTTTTCATGAGGATACGCGACCTCGGGGGAGTCAGAGGAGCGACTCGTCGGCAGCGGGCCCTTTGATCTTCTGTGCTTAGTGTTGACCATGTCTAGGAAAGCATTTTACATTTACCTTGTACAGATTGTTAATGACTTTGTATTTTCTTTACTTCCAAGAAAATTAAATCAATTTCCTTTATGGAATAAGAGACGCCCCTGGGGGATCTAAATTAAATACTATACATCACTTACAGTATATAAGCTTCTATTAGAAGGAAAATTCAAAAACACCCACAGAAGGTCTCCATTGTATGTATAGTAATTAACATTACCATAATTGTAAACATTAACCAATCATAAGTTTATGAAGCAATATTAACCGACAATTAAAACTATTATTTAACTATCTTTAGAGGGTGAAACTGTTCCCGCACAACGACTCACAGGACCCAAGCCAACCTCACCTGCTTGTGGTGCAGCCTGCTAATCAACAAACGAGGCTCTGGCTCACACCAACCCGCATTGAGCCAGCGTGGTGTAGAAATGGCACAAATCTCCTATTATAAATCCTTATCCGGTCGAGGTGGTAATCTTTGGGGGAGACCTATATCCAGCTGTGGCATTGATCTGTCAATATGTATATGGTACTGCATGATTACTCCGCTATTGTCTAAAGTAGCATTGTCTTAAATTATTTAGGAGTTAACTACAGCTAGCGTTCATACGTATGGCTAGTAATTAGATTTCCTTTTGAAATCCTAGTTTTCTCTAGTCATATAATTTAATAAGGTATCTACTATTGTACACGAATTAATTGAAATTTAAATCAACCCCATCTGAGGCATGTCTTCATAACTTGAAAATATAAAAAAAATGGTTGCCATTTTTAAACGGTTAATTAGTTATTTTAGACTATAAACACTTTTGATCAAATCGCCTTTCAAACAACAAAAAAATCTAGACTAAAAATCTATGTTACTCGGTTTTCAAGAATTTAATGAAAATTTGTGTTTTGTGAAACACATTACAAGAGAACTAGGTCCAGTTATAGATATCTATCTGTTGTGATGGTGATGAATGAATTTTTTAGGCAAATCTGTCCAAATAAGATGTACAGCAGACTATCGTGTTTAGTTTCGAGAGACATTTGATGGTAGTGCAAAGTTGATAGCATTCCCCCTGCGGTTGTCGTTCGCCTTTGTTAATATTAACATTTTGACTAAACCAACCAAAATTAAATGGTATTCGGCAATTGAAAGTACATTTTGAGCCATCGCTGCAAAGTTGGAATTGGTTCAGCTGGGTGCTAATTGCGGCCCGTTGGAACCTCACGCAGCCGAAGGGGCGCCGCGGGGGAAATTTAATCGAATTTGCGCTTCCCTTATCAAGTATATCGACGTATGATTATTGTTGTGTATAGCCGGCGCAAACAGCGCGCGCGACGGCGAACGTCATTACCCCGCTGTAATTGGTGTCCCCGCAAACTTACCGGAACTGTCCTTTGTTCTATAACACAGGAAACAATATTTAGTTATCTATCTATCGGTGATCTATTCGATTTAATTTGTTTGCACCTATCATTCCCTGGAACCGGTGATTGTCTTCTGCATCGACGTTTGCATGTTTTATCAGCAAATGCATTACCATTTATGGTCTACAGTGCAGTTGAATCGACATTTTGTCGTTCAATTTGAATTAGTTTAAAGGTGCGCTGTTAATGGCTTCATTGTTTAAGTATTTGTCATCATAAATCGATCCAATATTTAGAACATTTCCTGCTAACTCTTCAAATCGAAATAGGTTTATTACTTTTGTAGTATGTCCGATCTTTGTGCACGTACTGTTCATTACTTAAAACATGGCTTCTGAAAGTATGTTCATACATAGTACCTCCTTGATCCAGTCACTTTGAAATGTAAGAGGTGTCATTAGTTCAATAACTTCATTGTTGCTGCAGTTTTTCAACTCGAAAATCTATAAAGCTACACTTGTGCTCCTGCAAACGTTAACTGTAATATACCCGTTTTTCGATTTATAATCTACTCTTTATTAATTTACGTAAAATATTAAGTGTCACGATTTTATATCTTTATCACATAAATACTAGCACTTGAAAGTCTATCCTTTCAGAGCCTCTGCGATGGATCTGGATTGAGGTTTTGTCGCAGACTATACAGCTTCGTGCTTCGACTATATCCGTATGTAGTATTACCATAAGTAGTATGAGATATATATAATGATAAATATCGCAACAGCTGCGCGAATCGATTGGGAGCTCATAATGACGTCGCTGTGACGTGATTTACAAACAATTAGATACATAGTGATGACTGGTATACAGCTGGCAGATCAGCTTACCTAGACCATTCAAAATCCTAACTGGAAGATAACTCTGATATATTTGGGCTTGTCTTTATACGTGTATTTTAAGATCACCATGTTTTTAATACTGTATGTATAAAATGAGATCATTAATACAAATGATATTAAACAGCAGTCGTTTCTTAAATTTAAAGTTAGCTAGTAGAATGTATCATCAAGTGTAATACTGTTATTTTGAAGAAAACAGATAGTCAAACTTAAACTATAGTCAAAACCAATTTATATTGTATTACTTTTAATCCGATTTTAATTCAGTTCCAGATATTTGACTACCTCCTTGGTACATTTGGTAACAAAATGAGAATAGAATAAACCTTGGCTTCGGTCGCCTAAATTTGTCTCTAACTTATATGAAATTGCAATCCTGTGTAAACTGGTTTATTTTAGACTAATCCTAGGGCTAGCTGAAATTGGTAAAAGATCAGTTCGATGTAAAAACTAACAAAATTATATTTATTTGAAATTTACTAAATGTAAATTGAAATTTAGATTTTATTAAGCGTGTAAATATTTGCAGCATCTTTAGTCTTTCAAATGTCTTCAACGTCATTCTTATTAACGTGAAAGCGTAATGCGTCCTTTACTGTGAAGAGTTGACTAGTAACAGTGATCCGTTTCTAGTGGAGTGTTTATTTGCTCTCCTTTGATAATTTGTTTTGTAACAGACAATTCTTCAATTTGATCACCACATTGACTGAGTAATATTCCGTCGTCCTCAGTTAATGCAACAAATGTGATTTCTTCATAGATCATTCAGAGCTTCACTTTGCTTAATTTATTTGCGGATTTTCGTAATGAAAAATTACATTTAACTTTCCACCCATTTACGCGAGGCGCGAGCATTAACTTAAGTAGGCCGAAACTGTGATATTTAAATGAGATTAACAGAGCTCAGCTTAATCTGTTTAATGAATTGTAGTCTGTTTTAACTTTATCTCGGCGGGTTAGCGTTTTTCTGTTCAGCGTCAGTCAATGCGTCGGTTGACCTAGATTTTGTACAGGAACAAAGGTTTTGCGACAGCAATGATTACATTGATTTTGGGTTAGCTCGTGTACCTATACTATTAAAATCCAAATCAATACGTTTCATTAGAAAGCGTTGATAAATCAATTAATATTATTAGTTTCGTTTTATTAACGAGTTTTATTTAATGTTTATTTATGACGCATTTTTTTGTTTTCTAACATTTAACACTTAAAAAATTTTATCAGTAGTCTGTTCGTACGATTTGAATTAAAAATGTACGCAGAGTCGAAAATGTTTGCGAGCGTTATTCTAAACGATAAGAGTAAAAGGATAAAGAAGATTTAAGTTAAAATACTGCAAGAGTATAGCATATTTTACATAACTTTGACCACAAGTAATAATTGAACTCGGCTCAGACTATGCTTTTAGATCTTCAAAACATACCTTGCTTGTTATATTTGAGGGTACTTGATAAATATTCACATAATGTTACTTCATAAAACAGCAGCTGTTTTAGTAGCTGCTAATAACACGTAGTACCTACTCATGTGTTTTATCATATAATCAGTACATACCTTTGTTTATTGGGAGAGATAACAGAGTTTTTGTACCTTTTAAAACCCCTTAGATCGTCATCCTTACTGATTTGAAAGAGGCCCCGGGATCAAGTACCAAGTACACCGGTGCTCTCCTGTACTGTGCCTAAGCACGTCAGGGGAGTTCGTAACCCACCCCGGCACACTCTCTTTGCAACAATACCACGTCGTATGTATCATTCACATTCTGCTCCAAATGGGTAAATTTTCACTTTCAAAGCCTACGAACCCTAAAACCCTTTTAGCTTCTCTCACTACAGGTAGGGTTTACCTTAGTCCTATTCTCGCTGGCAGTGGCTTATAGATACCTTACATATTTAAAATTAGCGATGTTTGAGTATCGAAAAATAACTTGTAGCTAATAAATAATTGGAGTTCCATCAACGGATCCCGCTGTAGATAATATTTCTCTCGAAGCACGTCATCAAATTGAAACTGAAATACAGTGCGAAAGCGGACGATTTTCCACACGCATGCATCTCGTTACAGCCGTAAATTAGGCGAAAGTGAAAAGATGAGAAGTCTGCTCGCGATTGGAACTAGTTTCGCCAGATTTTGTTGCTCATAATCCTTTATAAGTGTTCCATAACTTTGGTTATTATTTGATTTTACTTCTGAAAGATCTCCGTCGAAGATCATCTAGGTAAGTACCACCGCAGTGCCTAAACAGTACTGTGCAAACGTTACTGTGTTCCGGTTTGTAATGCTGCAGCTAGTGTAATTACTGGAGTAACAAAAAATTTTCAACATCTTACGTCTCAAACGATGAGCGCAATGTGGTGCAGTATATCATCCTAACTTGCGGCACGCTGTGAGCAGGCGTATCACTTGTCACGATGTAAACCTCTCGCTCGTCTTGTCACTCAATTGTACAAAAAAAAAATACCCAATTAAAGTATATTTGGTATTTATTCGTCAATTTATTGTCCAGTTCATCATCATCGTCATCTCAACCAATGAGTGTCACTACAAATTTTGAATATTATTTACTAAAACTCGAATGAAGACATTTTCATTAAAGGAATTTGTAAGATGTCTTTCTATTAAAATGTACGCCTATAATTAAAATATTGAGGGTTAATAATTACAGCCCCTGGTAACATCTATGTCACTAACCCATAATTTAAACCATTTTCATATTTAGTCAATTAATAGAAAAGATTCTTTTATCGGGAATTCATTGTCCTGCTTTGAAGGACATCTTATGAAGCAAAGTCGTTGGAGTAATGGGATGTACAATATTATGGCATACGGTGATGTGGTGGTGCATTGACAATAAAAGTGTTTGATTGTTATAAACCAGAATATTGATAGTGAACATTGACCTGATGGTAAGTAATACACTTGCCTATAACAATGTGCCGCTAAAAATCATAAAGGATTTTATATAATGCATCACAATGCGCTCGTCGCCTAGAAACGTAAGATGTTACCCCAATAATTACACTGCGCTTTAGCCAGGCCTTTTTTGTTGGTTTGTCGGCTGTAATGGTTTATACTTAGATGGTTTCCGGCAATAGAGACCTACCACCAGTAGACCACGTACCGCTTGATACGTCAATCAGAAAACGCGATGATTGACAGGCACCTGACCCATAAAGCTGACGTAAACTCGTGTTATAATCAGACCTTTATAAGAAGTTGCCGAAAAAAATAAAAATTGAGGAAATACAATCAAGATGAATTACGCCGTGGGTGCTTCATAATGCGCCCCCATTACACGGCCATGTAATTTCATAACCTCCCCCTTAAACGGGAAGTGTAATAAATAATTTTCACGTACGACCCAACAATTTCGCCTATTGACCGGTCCCGCCGCAATCCGGCCGCGTCGGAGCGCGTGGCGGCGGCGAACCGCACTTTGTACGCGAGCCCTCATTTATAAGTGTCCGCTTGAGATGCTAATTTTACACACATTCTTACACGGACACAAACGTATAAACGTTTCAGTAAATGATGTCCCATGTAACACATATTGGTAATTGATAAAACCACACCGCCTACCAAGCTGTACGACAACAACGTTCTAATCACTGAAGTATTACCGCAGTAACATGTATAAATAATGACTAATTAAAATATTAAGCTGATGAGTTGTTATAGATTTTTATCTTTATTTTACTATCTAGTTAATTGTTCATTGAGAGCAGAAATAAGCGCTTAGGTATCTACAGCTTCTTATTATGCAGTTCGTACAAACACTAGTACTACTAGACATTCATTATGTTTGCAGTTAGGTATCTTAACTTAGAAGGTTCTGGTCTTTTTAATAAATCACTATATTTCGTCAGGAATTCGTGCAGTTGGAGGAGCAGTATTGGTTTTCAATTTTCTTGCTTAATAACTATCAAGCTTGTAAGATTCACTTGATTTATCTAACACGAGAAATTTTATCGTGTTACCTAATCCATCGTCGATTATATTGATTTCGATATATTTCTGAGAAGAAAAAAAAAAACATCTTTTCGTGTAGGAGTTGTTTTATATTTAAACCACACGTTGGCCAGTCCCTGGACTGATTGACCATTAATCAAGTTTTATTCGTTTACAACATGGAAACGGAAATTGGAAATTAGTGAGGTGGTATTCGACACCGCTTTACAATGCTTTGTAATTTCACCAAATTTTTCTATATTTTTCTTTTGACCATTATCTTAATTGATCCCAGAAATAAATTACTGTATTTCAATGTAAACTTTTCAGTATATATAGAATATATAAAAAAAAACCATTCAATTGAAGGAATTGGAATATACTTGGTATTGCCACAGTATATTTAAATCAAGTGTCTATTCTGTTGCTTAGTAGACGAAGCCAATACTATGGTATATTTATCATTCTATAGTATAGGGTGGCGCAAAAGTAACCCTCCTATCAGAAAATGCTATAAATTTTGCTTTGATGTAAAAAAATTAAAAGACTAAATAAAAATAATCCACAAGAAGAATCAAAATTTTTCATATTTTTTTTTTAAATTACAGCCAAAAAACATCGGAAAGTTATTTTTGCGCCACCTTGCATACAATGTATACAAGGTATACAAGGTGGCGCAAAAATAACCATCCGATGTTTTTTGGCTGTAATTTAAAAAAAAAATATGAAAAATTTTGATTCTTCTTGTGGATTATTTTTATTTAGTCTTTTAATTTTTTTACATCAAGGCAAAATTTATAGCATTTTCTGATAGAAGGGTTACTTTTGCGCCACCCTATATATATATTTTAATAGTTTCTCAAAAATCTTCTGCTCTGTGGAGCACTAGATCGTTTAAGAAGAAAGATTATATACACTCAACATGTACGAGACAGCCGTGATCACTTGGCACCAAGTAATTCCTTTCTTCTTTTCCCGCCGGAGCAATGATAAAGGATAACAAATACTCTTTTCCTTTTTTACTCCTTTCTATCGTTTACTTTTGATCAAAGGAGCTAAAATACTCACTAATATCAATATATTTAAAATCTTACCACGAATAAAGGATATATTTTACATAACTATGTATGCCTTTCTTTGAAAGCGGCTCAACCGTTTCTGATCTTGTATCTGTTCGTATGAGGCGACTTCAACGAAAATATTCTTAGCTGCCACTTAAAGAGTCCTTGCAGGCGCTTTGATGAATTAAATTTCTGTTGCTGGTATTTTTATGTCAACTCACCGGATCTGAAAAAGGAGAGCTTTGCCTGTAAATAGCTAGTAATGTAAATTTTGAAGAATCATGAAAGCTCAGTAGTTTTGCACTTTAAAATTCTCTTCACCCGCAATTTTACCAGCCTGCCCGCGCCAAGTGATTACCGGATGTCTATCAAACGGATTGCGTACAACTGATGGTATTGATTGACGTTTTAATTTTATTTACGTTACTGCAGCGGGGTCTCATTGGAACCGGTCACTGGGTACCCGGTGTAAATTAAAAATGGTGAAATTAAAACAATCGAAGCCTTTTGTGCCGCGTTTCCGATGCGTTAAAACAGGATTTATTAGTGAGGCTTTGTTTGTATGCGTTCGTAATCGATTTTAGCAAATTTAATTAACGAAACAAATATATATATACATATATTTATCCAACGCAATGTACATATTCTGAGCTGTTGGATGGTACCAGAAATATTGCTAAGAAGCGTTTAGATGCCCTTCGTCTTCGTATGTTTCCTTTATGGATCAATTAGTTGGTAGATGATGGATTTAGGAGAAGACGTCTCCTAAGAGACGGAATTAAAAGTCACGCCGTGTTTTTAACGCACCTTGTCGAAAGAGGAAAAGGACAGTAGTATTAACATCATATAGCCTATAGAAGTCCACCGTTGGACATTGGCGTCTCCTAAATATACCCTTTTCGATCGGGTAGGGATTAATGTAGGAAGGATTTTCCACGATCCACGAACGATTTCCCATCACGTTAGCCTAATACGGGTTGGTAAGAAGCCAGAGCCTCGTTTGTTGATTGGCAGAGTGCACCACAAGCGGAGAAGGTTGGCTTGGATCTCATGAGTTGTGCGGGAAACACACACCCCTATTATTTTTATGAAAAACTTATATTTGTTATTGTCAGTGTTTGCCTCCACGAGATATTTGTATGTACATTGTTAATTTAAAAAAAAATAATAAAATTAGGCTTCCAAAAGCCGACTGGGTACGTACCAGCTGTCTGAAGCATGCCTCCGCGTCACAACCTCCAGAATTGTACGAACACAAATCCCTGTCAGATCTAAACATCACACGCTCACCATAAGACTGATGGAAGGTATCAAATGTTCAAACTCCGACGAGATCTACAGATCTAACATCAGGTGTGTTCGCCATTTATTGACGTGTGTAATCTCAAAGCAACATAAAAAAAACCGCGCAAACGCAAAGGGGAAAATATAAAAGTAATAAAAGTCGTGTAGTTGGTGAAATAACATAACATATTTTCTGGAGTACTAAAGGTTTTTATGGCCCGGGACACCGCAGCGCGCATGCAAATAAAGAGCCTTGGAGCAGCGGTTTATTGCCCAGCTCCGAGGATGTGGGGATCTTCGCGCAGGGCTCCGGTCTGGACTTCGCTTAACGACGCCTTGGAGCGAACTCTGACAGACAAATTTCATAACATTAATAGAGAACAAAGCTTATTGATAATACAATATTTATAATAGATAAGTTATAAATATAATAGTGCATGAAAAGAAGCAATAAAATAAGCAGGACCGTGAAAGTTGCAAAGTATATCATCGTCATCATCAGCCGATAGACGTCCACTGCTTGACATAGGTCTCCTCCAACGATCTCCAGATCGATTGGTCCTGCCCTTTACCGTGCACTAGGGATCGTCGTTTATAGGGGTTCATATGGGAAAGATTTGGGCCATTTCTCACCACGCTGTTCCAATGTTTGAGCTAGAGCATCGTTTATTGATCACCAAGGTGAGCTTCGCTTGAGTTCTGTGAGTTGTTGTGCGGGACCCCTTACACCCCCTGCATAGTATATACCCGTTATCTATTGAGTAGTAGAAATATGAATATGATATATATAAATGGCAGTTATAATAACTAAAATATTTATCGTAGTTTTACTATTAAAGATTTTGTTGCTTTCACTCTGAAACCGCGCATAGTTTTGTTTTAAAGTAAACTATTTGATTTTACTAGGGATTGTCGTTACTATTTTTACATTAATTCTGAATAACTTCTCTACTAGGTTTCAATAAAATTAACTTAACACGATATACGAGATACATTATTAAAACTTTCGATAACCCTGCAACTTAAGCTTTCAGCTTATTCAAGCAGATTCAAACAGAGAATTCAAACGAATGACCTTTACCTTCCAAGACCTGCTAACATTTCAGGATATTCCAATTAATTAAGCGTACGTTTTGCAAACGCTAACTTTGACGTCATCCTCACAATGTTTCAATCAACCAACGTCAAATCTCGCTTTTAATATAATCGTAATTGATTCCACGCGCCCGAAGATAAAGAGGAATCACTCCTCAGTAGAGAGGGAATGAATAAAACATTGCGTATTCTGGTTCTCCGCATCTCCGTTTCATTAGCCATTAGCTCATTAGTAGAAACGTTTAAGTGCACGGCGTTATACAACATGGACCGGGAAGAACGGAATTTAACAGGGAATGCGCGCTGGAGGAATATTTTTAGAGGAATGAATAATTTCCCACGACTCAAAGTGGAGTACGCACTCGGGCAGGCCTCCGCGGCGAGGGCGTGCTTGTGTTTTGGACGTATAAAAGCTGCAAATTTTTGTATTATGCACAGAGGGTTGCTCGAGTGATACATTTTCTCATTGAATTTATGAATGTAGAAACCGGGTCGGTCGTGTTCCTGTCCCCCGCTCGCGACCTTAACTTACTGCAGAACCCTCACCTGTCATGGCCCGGTATGAAATGGCACTAAAACTATCGCTTTTATTGTCCTCCCCCGTTTTTTATTGCCGTTGCTGTGGGGCGAGCGCGCCGCGCCGCTGATTACGCATTATTTTCGCGTGCCTCGCTCTCTGGCCTTTAAGGTCATAAAGTTGCTTGCGATCGTTCAGGACCCACAGGTACACAGTTCGAACAACGGTTACTCTTCACTTGTTAGGCTCCACGAAGTAATCATGCTATCGCCTTTATCTATTTACAACCCTTGTCCGAGCTGTTGCGGCCTGTATTCATCTGCTAGCTGTAACATACAAACGTTGTTCTTTTATGATCAACGGGACGTTGTGGTGTACTCTTCAGGTGGACAGGGTAAGCAACTTCGATAACTTGGTTCTTATACATTTTTATTCGATGAAGCGGTGAGCTAGCAGACTATACACTTGATTGTAAACGATACGCCTGCTTACAACAAAGTGACCGTATCGCACTATGCACACACACGCACACTATAACAACAGTAGAATATCCATACTTTTTAAACAACAATCCAGCGTAAACTGACGGCCACTGCTGGACTCTACATCGATCGGTCCTGCGCTGCAGTCAGCATTGCCTCCGGCACCGCCGGGCACTAAGGCTCGTGGTCTGTAGGAAATCATATTGGGGGAATTGGGCCATTGTTCACTACGCTGGCCCAATGCGGGTTGGTGGGAGCCAAAGCCTCGTTTGTTGATTACCAGGATGCATCACGAGCAGGTGAGGTTGGCTTGGACCCCGTGAGTTGTACGGGACCCCTTACACCTCGGTTAACATATAAACTGAGTGTATTTTTTAAATAACAGCAATAGTGTTTTGGTAATAAGGCACTAATTACCCGGTAACGTGTAATTAACGCGACGTTAAGTGTTTGTTTATTCTCTAGCGTGTTAAAATTGCGATGAAATTATAATTGAGGTTTAAATTAGAACAAAATGGTCGGGTGGGGTGAAATTTATTAGTATGGGGTGTTGTTTAAATTTATTTATAAGTTAACGAGATAGGGATTGGATGGTTAATGATCAGCATTATCAACACCAGCGTGATGTGATAGTGGTAGGTATGTTTACGTAGGCCGTCCAGATAGGTGCAACTGTTGTTGAGTTTCGGTTTAGACGTTGTAAGTAATAAAATTACCACGGTAACTAAATAAAACTTTTTATTTTTATTTACTTTATATATACTAGTGCTTGATTACGATCACACCTGATGACAAACGAAGATTACATTTAGGTGGTAAAGCGCACTAGTCTAGAATAAGTCTATTCACTCTTCTCTTGAAGACTCCCATGACATATCTGGACGGAAACACTTACGCCGGCGGACTGTTCCAACCCTTCCCTGGTCGCGCTATGTAGATGGTAATTCCATATCAGATTAATATTAATAACATCCAGTTTTTGAAAGCGCTACCCACTTCCGATCGGAAGTCCAATTTTATCGACATTTAATATTCGACTCATCGTGCTCGTGTTTGCAGTGCACAAAGCAAGCGGAACACAACTTGAATGTATAAAAAAAAATTGGATGTGCCAATAAATAGGGGTTTACTGGCGCTTCAGCAACGTATAAATTGGATGAAGATATTCCGAATCGGTGTGGGATGAACGCGGCTGTGTGGCGGAATTCACTTTGAACCGGTTGACTGAAGTCAAATCGTGGGAATTTAGAAGCGCGGCAAGAATTTACGGTTCCTTTCGGGCCTTGGAACAGATGTAGCGAGTTAGGGGATTCCTTGGATTTGTTCCATCTTACATTTTATATACGATACAACTTTTTCAACTTAAAAATGGGCTCAAGATGAAAACAAATCGCCATAAGCAAGAACATACTCTTTTAATTAACTTGATTGTTTGCGATTCAAAGTTATCAAATTATATTAGTTTAATTTAAGTTAAGAGACGAAGTATTGATCGTAGCAAACAGCCGCCAGTTAGTATACATAGCACCGCGCTTGTCTAATCGAGCCAGGACATGGAATGTCTGGTTATTGACTAACATCATAATCCACACACTAATTTAAACTAGAACTATAATGTATATATACATATTGATCAGTTGTACAAAAGGAAGTTATTATAACCTTCGGCGTTGTGCCGGTTAATGTATAGCCAATATCTTCAGCACGATCTCGTGCGTGCCCATAAAACAAAAGAAGCGTAGTCTATTAAAGTCCAATAAAACTTATCGGACTCGGCTTCCGTTAATTCGTATAATCGATTATCGCCCGAGGCTCGATTGTAATCGCCCGGGCGGGACCCCGGCCCGGCCCGGCCCGGCCCACGACCACACGCGCAGGGGAAACATACGGACCTTCCAATCGGACGAACAATCTATTTTCTTCTACTCTCAATCATAAATATACTCCTCCAGCTACGCAGAGCGAAAGTCTTTAAGACGACAGAGCGCCAACGTCGCCCTCGGCTTCCGTTATGAGAAATACTCAAATTCAAATTTCCTACTTCATTTAATCTATATTACATTAGTTCCCACCACGTTATCTACTGAAAAGTTTTACACAAGAATTTCTGGGAGATTTCACGCTTCACAAAGAGAATTTGCTGCGGTGGTACCTACCCAAAAATTCAACAGAATAAGAGTTAATATCACGGAAATGTTCTCCAAAATTTCCTACCCTATGTTTTGCAAAAGCAGGAAATTCAAAAATGTGTTGCCCCACTCTCTGTTCTACCAGAAAACCCTTTACATTATAGAAATCATAAACCCTGTTCGATGGAGAGATAATATTCGCGCGGGTTTTGCGTTTTAACCGAAGCCAGTGTACATAATGCCCGACGCTGGCCCCCAGGGTACGAACAGGGTAAACTTCCTGCTTCATGCATCTCCGAGGATCACGCAATTTAGAATAAACAAGCGAAGGCCTAACATAACTTTACTTTTTACATGCTGATAATAAAACATATATCCATTTTAAGTTCTAACTGTCGGGGACCGGGGTAGAAGACCAGTTAACTTGACTACTATGACCACCAATGCCGGTTGGTGGGAGCCAGTCCTTCGTTTGTTGATTTGCACAGTGCACCGCGAGCAATTGTTCTGCGGGACACCTCACATCCCTCTTACACTCACTAACTACAACGCCCTTTAAACCGGAACACAGTAACGTTTGTACAGCACTATTGTTGACTACAATAAGCGCTGCGGTGGTACCTACCCAGACGTCAACAGAGAACTACAAGCAGTGATAGAGGAAGTGATATATATGATGCACACAACATGTTTCCTATATGTGCTAATAACGTATGTGAATTAAATGAAATAGTTAAAGAGCCCACACAGCGCTGGGTCGGCGTTGAATGGAGTTCCGTTCAGCAGCGTGGGTGAGTCGCTGCAGCAGGCGGTGCCGTCTCCGCGGGCCCGTTGTTCAGCGGGAGGCTGCGACCCACATTCGCGACGACACATCCGATTTATAAATTGTTTGAAGCGTAACGCAAACACACGCTCCCCATCCAGTGCGGGTCGGTGCAAATGTAACAGTTTTTTTTTTACAGACCACACACGTCACCTAAGTATCATAGCATAACCAGACGAGGGAATGGTTATTTTACTCAGGCTACTTCCGTATTTATCACAACCTTTACACAAGATGATCAGTACACGATATTAATAGAAGTTAATAAATACTAAGCTCGTATTTTACTTCAGAGCGGAAACGAATTTGTTCATTACAGCAATCCTTCAATGTTACCGAAGATCTCAAGGAGGAATATAGTCCACAGCATATGATGTCCCGTTTCTTCGTGCTTCGTACTTTCACAGTACAGGCTGCGCCTCTGACATTTCATCTCCTTTCGTTATAATTAGCTGCGAGCACTCCTCCGATAGATTATGACAAAGGTTCATGGGGTTCAAAAAATGTTTTAATGTCGCATCCAGGAAATGTATATCCTTGAAATTGCTTAGACTTCTTGTCGTATATGTAAAAAAATAACTTAAAGTATACACCGGCTCCACTTGCACATAGTACAACATCTTGGAACGAGCCGTGAGGGAACTGAACTTGATCTTATGAATAAATGGATGAGGGTTTTGAAGTTTCGTCTTTTAAATTACTTATTTCTGTCGCCCCATTATATGCCTCCTCCGGGAGCGGAGTGGCTTTCGTTGTTCTTTGTCGTTGTTTGTTCTGACCGTAAGCAGAAATGTGCTTGTTTCAAATATAAACAGACCGTCTTTTGTTGCACGAACTCGGAAGTAAGAAGAAATGCGCAAATGTATACTAAACATTAAAATAAAGGATTTTTGTTGTAAATTATTTGATCAAATTAAAAATAACATTTAAAAGTATATTTACACAAGCTAACGTATTTTTATTTCAAGCGCTTAGCGAACGTGTGTAAGGACGCTATGAACCGGAACCCTTCCTATCATATTCTGATGAGCACAATGTGAAGCTGGACAAATAACTTACCAAGAGCCTTATTGTTACATAATTTATCACTAAATGAACATCTCCTTCGATTCGTCTTTAGATGAGAACTTCGTGTATCGTCATTCTGAATACATTTCTGATAGCAGTCCAAAAGGTTTATGGACGAGGAATGAATTACTTAACAAACACTGCGAAGCGATCTAAGTATAAACAAAATCAAATTTCCAACATTTTAATATTGGTGTAAAAATTAATGACATCAAATTCGTCCTGGAGTAATTAGATTTTTTTTAAAACTCGGCCCAAGTAAAGCGCGGATACAAAAGGTGGAGGGAGAGGGAATTAGGTTATATTTGTAGGCGGCGACCCTTGTCGAGGGCGTCTTTGTACCAATAATCAAGTAAAAAAAGTTCGCAACGAACTCCCGTAACTAATTTAAACTTAATTCGGTTATCCGGTGACGCGGCGGCATGCTAATCCGCCGAGTTGCTGAGGAGTTGGCGCGGCGGCCTCGCCTCCTGAATACCTGCCGCTAACAGCTTCGCTAGCCGGCTCTCATCTTGTAAATTGCAATATGGCCTTCAGATGCTCTTAAGTTTGCTTCTACCACTCCTGTAACTGTTATGAATAACTTGTTAAGACAATACAGTTTACTGGTGCTAGGCCCTTGTTGCCGGAGCTCGTCAGGACAGGTTGGTACCGCAGCGTCTACTGCAGCCGGCAAAAAGTAGTGCATAAACATTACTGTGTACCGATTTGAAGGGTGCTTGCTGTAGCTAGTGAAATTACTGGGGTAACGAGACTACATCTTGTGTCTCGAAGCGACGAGCGCAATATGATGCTGCCATGTACTTATGTGCAGACAATAACTTACCATCAGATGAACGTCCCATTTGTCTCGTCTCTTCGTTGAATAAAAAAAACTAACCATCCCTTAAATTTTGTTTCGAAGATTAAAATAGAGTTTTTATCTTACCATAACTTTGGTGGTACAAAAAGCCTTCAGGCCTTCAGCCAGTCTTCTGTATTATTTTTGAGCGTAGTCTAATAATATTTCTATTTTTTTTTAATATTTTTAAAGCTTTTCCGTATACTCAGGATGTTACTGATTTAAAACACGAAAGAAAAAGTATAAGGGCGAACTTAACCCTTTTACAGATTTCTTTGAACCAATTTTCTTGGTATTATCTATTTAATATGAAACCGGAAGTATTTAGTCGTTCTTACATTAGAGAATGACAAATAAATATTTTAATTATACAACACTAGTAATCTAAAGTTTAAAGGATCTAGTGATTTTAATAAAAGGAAAGGATAGTACCCCTTCATAATTCCAAATTCGTATTTTCTCCATCAGGATGATTAATTGTCATTCTTCGGCCGCGTTTTAAACTTAAATTTTTCCCATATGCATTTAAACTACCAACGTAAACTGATCACCACCACGACCACCATCAGCCGATAGACGTTCACTGCTGGACTTAGGCCTCCCGCAAATATCCCCACATCGATCGGTCCTATGCCGCCCGCTTCACCATATAGGAGGTTTTGGGCATCTCCCCACCATGCTGGCCCAATGTCGGTTGGTGGGAGCCAGTGCCTCGTTAGTTGATTAGCAGGGTGCACCGTGAGGAGGTGAAGTTGGCTTGGGTCCCGTGATTTGAGTGAGATAAATTGCATATTATCTTGTCGCGACTGCCTCCATGACACAACGACTACTCGTTTACCATATATTGTGGAATTCCTTTAATGGTTAAAATTTTCCGAAACCGCCTAGCTACCACCATCATTATTAACTCCGTGTTTATTATGAGGGTTTATCGCCTTGAGACTTAAGCTGTTGAGTTTCGTAATCCCAGTAATTTCACTAGCTACAAATCCCTTCAAACCGGAACACGGTAATGTTTGCACAGTACTGTTTATCGGTTCCTACCTAGACGGTCTCCGGCAACAGAGACCTACCACCAGTAATTTGTTACCAGCCTCGTGAATAATTTGCCCAGACTTTAACCGAGAGCCTCCTTGTGAATGGTGGTATATAGTTCCCAATTCTGGGAAAGTAATGTGGGCTGTGCATCATTATTACAAAGTGGAACATAAATATGATGCATACGCGATACGGAAAGTGCGATATTCGCTTTCCCCGGGAGGGTAGCACGGAGATAAAATCGGTGAGCGCCGCAGCAACATATTGCCGAAGAACGAATGAGCCGCGGCCCGACGTTCCGCATCGAAAGCGAAGCGATAAGTTTGTCCCACCCCCCACCCCTCCAAACGTAGAATTATGAATTGCTGAAAACTTCGAACCACTTCTAAGATATTTGATCAGTGAAAAATGTTTTCCCATTTCCACTGCTACAATTTATGTCCATTTTACACAACTTTACACCGCGGTAGGGATACGTTTGCATATTTTACTGAGGGTTACGTACCTAGGAGCACCGAGAGAGACCTGGTGCTAGTGAAGCAATGTCTCTGTGTTCTTTACTCTCACAACTCCCATATTCATGCCGAGGCCTCACCGAAATCCGCGTGTCGAAGGCGCGGACGTTTATTTTTTTCACTACGAAAATACGAAATCCCGAATAAATCATAAGTGACACGCTTTCGTGTCGACGTTGGATCGCGCTCCATTGTGCCGGAAGAGTCCTCCCCGAGCAGAGATTCAGAGTGGATAGATGAATTTTCAGGGAAGGCTTTTGTCGATTTCGGGGCAGATATTTCGTTAAAAGCTGCTACCCTCGGCATGACGGCGCGCATCTGAATGTGGATATAGAAATTGACATATATAAATGTCTCAATTTAAAAGGGACACGGGATTTTCCGGGTAATAGTTTGCTTCTTAACCTTCATTTAACAACATGTTGACTCATCATCATCAGCCGATAGACGTCCACTGCTGGACATAGGTCTCCCGCAAACATTTTCACACGATCAGGTAGGGATTCATGTGGGAGGATTTGGGCCATTGTCCTTCACGAA
This sequence comes from Ornithoptera alexandrae, assembly GCA_029030555.1. Classification (NCBI taxonomy): domain Eukaryota; kingdom Metazoa; phylum Arthropoda; class Insecta; order Lepidoptera; family Papilionidae; genus Ornithoptera; species Ornithoptera alexandrae. The sequence goes on from JARDVY010000298.1 coordinate 10,102,422, forward strand.
GGCCCAATGCGGGTTGGTGGAAGCCAGAGACTCGTTTGTTGATTAGCAGGGCGCACCAGATACAGACGAGGTTGGGTTAGGTTCCGTGAGTTGTTGTGCGGAACCCTTACTACTTGCACTTATCACCTTCTGAGATTTAACTATTACCGTAGTTAGTGATGAATAAGTGAACATAATAACATTTTCTTAAATTCTTTTTAATAATATCATTAACTACTCTTGCTCGGGGAATATACAATAGACCTTTAGGTGCATGGAATGCTCTTGCTGCAAATGCATCGTGTAATATAACTAATTTAATCTTTTGTTTTCAGATTTACTTTCGTAATCAATCCCACATTATCTAACTGACGTAAGTATAATGACATCTCTGTAGTATCGGGCTAGTAAGAATAGGACTAAGGTAAGCCCTGCCTGTCGTAGAAGCAGACTAAAAATATGTGTGCGGGCCTTTAGGGTGGGGGCCCTTATCGCTCAACAAGCGATCCTGCGTGGGACAGCGTATACTTCAGCGATGGTGCCTAGGAGGGTTAGGCTCCTCCTCAGAGACGTGTTAACACAAAGTGTAGAGGGGCGTCGGTGCATTCTATAAGAGATCCAGGAGCTTCTGCATTGAGGCAGACCGTGGGAGTAAGTGAGTATCTCACATAACCCTGACTTCTCCCCAGAAGCAGGGTTCTGAAGAGATAGAATCTTTTGAAGATATCCTCTCCGAAACAAAAGAAAAGTATGATGAATATATAACCATGACAAGGCATAGTTTAGACCCAAAGAATATTAATATGGTGTATATACGAGTACATTTGTAGCTAGTACACCTCAATGTAAGTAACTTGCTATAAGTATGCGCGATTCAATTCCGGTAGTTCCAAACAGATTATAATCAATGTTCTACTTCCGTCGTAAAACAGTAGTGTGTTAATATTACTACCTTCAAGGTGTTAGTTGAATAAATCATTATATATTGTTATAAATAATGTTTTACTTTATTATGATTTAAACCAAAAATATAAAGTATTGTACCAAGCGCAAACAATCGAGCCTAAGCCCTATAACGTCGCTCCCTTTGAACGGGCATCCCTTTGTGGAGGCGGTGAAATTAAATAAATACAGCTCGGTCCAACCCTGCGTTAATGAATCCTTGACAGAACACGCTTGTCAGCTCTGCGTTGGGCATTTTTTTTTTTTCACTCGAGAATGCCTTTTCCCGGCTTCTATTCTTTCCTCACACGCATTGTTGTTTTCAACGCGGCCGCGCTGGAACTGGGGGTGGGTTTGAGTGTTTAAACGAACATTTTCAACTCGATACTCCCTCTCACTAATAATTCAGCTAACACTCGACAAAATTTATTCCATTCCAATATTTTTATGACATGCTTTTGATACGTTATACACGTACACGCGTACACCTATGAACACCATTCGTTTGCTTTAATAATCGACGAGTACCAAAGCTAATATAACAGTTACAGTTCTTTATGCACTAACTAAAATTAATAGCATCCTTCTTCCTTCCCCCTAAGGAGAAAGTCGTGACATCATTTATCCATGAAAGATTTTTTTCTAGCGCATGTCGGTTTTCTAATATTGTTATACTTCAAGTGTAGCTCAAGTTCATAATTTCGCGCTTCTTTGTATAGCGCCGATTAATTACTATATGATAGTTAACTGTACTTTGGAACAGTTAGTCTAAAAAAAAAATGTAAGCCGCAAAAATCATTAATTGGGCTTTCACCATCACTACAATCAGGCAATAGGCGTCCATTGCTGGACATAGGCTTCCCCCAAAAATCCCCATATCGATCCGCCTTGAGTCGCCCGCATCACAAGGCACCAGGAACCATCGTTTATAGGGTTTCATATGGGGGGATTTGGCTTCCCACCACGTTGGCCCAATGCGGGTTGGTGGCAGCCACAGCCGCCTCGTTTGTTTATTAGCAGGGTGCACCGCGAGCAGGTGAGATTGGCGTAGATCGCGTAAGTTGTGCGAGACCCCTTACACCCCAATGTGCTTTCAAATCCATTTAAAACCGAGTAAAAACTTTGGAAAGCTTTAAGAATCTTGAAACCATAAAGTAAAGATTTATCGATTTCATAATTTTTTGTTCTTTTTTCATTATTACTCTTGTCTGCTTCATCATAAGCTAAGAGATAGCAAGCAACTATTGGTCGCTTTTAAGGATATATTTATCTACTTCATCAAGTTTAGCCCTTAATTACTTTCCTCATAAATAAATTAAACCGCAGCTGAAACATTATAACTAACTGTGCAACTAACTCGTAGCAAGTCTTACTTTCCGGAGACGGTCTTGGAATAGCAGGGCTGGTTTCTTTCACCACGGAGTCATATGGAAACATTAGTTAGAGTCAGTATGACTAGCACTTGACCTAGTGAAGGTGTTTGGCAAAAGAAATATGAGTTATGTCCTAAAGCTATTGTAATAGTATTTATCTAATTCTTCCATACTCAACTTAGGCATCAATGCAAACAAATCTGTGTATTTCCTTCCTTCTCTCACTTCTAGTATACTAATAATTCTATACCTAACTAATGTATTAACTAGGGCATTGTTATGAGTATAACTTACTACAGGGTCCAGGTTTTAAAGCATTCATATTTAATTAATAAAATACCGAAGAAAATTCATTAAAGTGTTTTAAAGGTCCATTGTTCGAGCTGAAGCATCCTTACTGGTTGGCAATTAGTAAATGCTTGGCCGCGGTCGTTTTAACTAGACAGAGCAAAAAGCTCAAATTGCTCGGGACCCCACCACTGACATTTAATTAGGGAAAACTTGTTGATTAGATTTATTTTTATATTATTTTTTTTTTACGAAAGAAATGAGAGCAAAAGAAATGAAAGCGAATCATTTGTTAATACGCCCGCAGAGTTTATATAAACATTTATTACTACCAATCGATAAACAAATCAGCTGGCATTTATTACTGAACGAATGATTCAATACCTTTTCAAGATTTCGATGCGAACAGACATATATTTGTTTTTTATTATTGTCACGATTTTTTTTTTATTATTATGTAAACCCCTCATATGAACCCTTACATACGACAGCCCCTAGTGCTCAGCGGTACCGGAGGCCATGTTGACTGTATTTTGAGATTTTTGGGGAAGGCCTATGTCCAGAAGTGGACGTCTATCGGCTGATGATGATGATGATGATGGTTATACATTGATTACCTTACCGTCTGTTGATGCAATTTGCAACAGTAAAGTGCATTAGCTTAGTGTCCGTATCCGTAGTCATTCTTCTCTCTAACTCATCACCAACGTTATATTTATACAGAAATCATCATTATCAGCCGACAAACGTCCACTGCTGGATATAGGCCTCCCCCAAAGATCTCCACATCGATCAATCCTAAAAAAATATCTATCAGTAATGACATTCACGACTTGTCCACGCCTAAAATGTGACATTTGAAAACTGGAGCGAAGAAAAGAGAAACAATCATGGCTTAAAGTATAAAGATGATGTTAAATCATCAAGCAGTGTAATCTAGAAATATTTCCAGTCATTCAAAAATCAAGCTTATTGCCTTGAACATAAGAGCAGTAATAACTACAAACGAAATCTCCTCAGCAATATACGATGTAGCTTCCTCGCTTATGAAATGTCTGAAGGAAAATATGAAATCTTACACATGCTACGTACACGGCGGGGAGAAACGTTTTGTGAAAAATTACACACACCTAACAATGAGTGTCGCGAAGTGAAACAGTCGAGGAGTGAGGCGACATGTCTGATGTTTTTACGAGTATATGCAGATAACAAATGTTTCGTCTCGGTTTTATTAATACTAGGTTTACTGCATTACTGGCCGACAGTCACGGAAGGGTTTTACTATTGGATAAGCCTGCTTTATAGATCTCCACGGTTCTGGAACTTTATAATACCATAGGTCCACTTTGTAACCCCTGAACAGATTCCCGCCTTGTCGTGGAGGTGAAATTTACTCGGCCAGCTCGCGGCGTAGGGCTGCGGCTGTTTAACGGTTGGTGGTGAACCCCAAGGCTAGATCCGACGCAGGAAGCCGAGGGAATTTTCTTTCTTGGCTCGCATGCCATCTGGCTGATGGATTCGAGGCGATCTGTTGTCCAGGTGAGAATAAAAGGCAGAGAGGAGAAGGATGCGCTGTATCTCCCGGCGCACTTTTACAGAGGTGGTAAGGGTTTTTCCCCGTGAGGTGGGGCTGCGTGGTGCTGCCGGCGCTGGGGTGGTTGCGGAGGTGTGCGAAAGCGTTCCCGTGGCCCCGTCGTATAGCGACCAAGGTGGAACATTGTGTCGGTATTAGTACAAAATAACCGATCTTTGATCCCCGAGCGAGAGTAAAAACTAAAGGCATTTCCCCCCACGTAACAAAAAGATCCATCTTGAAGACTTGACACTGTCAATAATTAGTAACTGTACAAACATTTTAAGTTTCATCGTCATCATCAGCAGATAGACGTTGACTGCTGGATATAGGCCTATCCCAAAGATCTTCATCGGTATACCGTCGAGTACTTGGGGCTGTGGAGGATTTAGGGCATTTCCCATCACGCTGGCCCAATGCAGAATAGTGGGAGCCAGAGCCACGTTTGATGATTAGCAGGATGCACCACGAGCAGGTGTGGTTGGCGTGAGTCCAATGAGTTGTTGTGCGTGACCTTAACTTTAGGGTGGTTATTTTTGTAAACGCCTTTATATATATGTTTAAATTTGAATACACACAATTCCCGCGCTCCTAACACTCCGCTGTGTAATATTAAGGCGCGCGCCGACTTACTGAATATTTATTTCCCATCCGGAATATTTCTTATTTCTTATTTCCCACCCTCGCCTTGCGAACGAAATTGGTAAATCAAAACACAAAAGAAATTAGCTTATTTCTATTCAGAAGGTAAATGTTTTCTCAGCAAATTTGAGCGCGTTTACACTGCAGCGAATTCATTAACGAATCAATTTATTAATATGCCCCAATTCCTTTATATTGTATGACATACATACATATCTCATATACGAGATATCCAGAGATTAGTTCACTCATCACCAGACCTCGAAAACTATTAGACGTAAACACTCAAATTTTGGTATAGATGTTCATCATCATCATTAGGTGCCTTCTTCAAACTAAAGTGTAGCGATCAGATTGAGACAACCAATTCGATCCTGAGCAACTTTAAACTGATCGTATTTAAACCTGGTCCACTCCTTTATCTCGTCCAACCATTTCTTGCGCTGTCTACCAGGTGCACGTTTTCCAGTAATTTTGCCCTCTAGAATCAACCTTGGGAACTCATAAAGGGATCCGCAAAAATTGCAAGCTTTCTTATGGATATTGCTTCTGCCGTTCAGAGGTCAGCTAAGATTTTATTAAATTTACTGGAGCAGGTCTCTCTTACCGGAGACAGTACTGCCTATGGCAGCCGACCAACAGTACTGCGCAAACATTACTGCGTTCCGGTTTGAAGGGAGTTGTAGCAAGTGAAATTGCTAAAGAAATGAGACAGCATCCTGTCTCAAGGCGATGAGCGCCTATCATTCTAAATAGCGTCACGTTATGGGCAGGCGTATCACTTACCATCAGGTGAACATGGCGCTCATCTCGTCGCTTAATTGAATAAAAATAACTAATAAATACGCTTTTCATATAAACCAAAGAAAAACAAAGCATTTCAGTAAATATTCCTTATTCTTTCATTAGAAGTCATTTATACGATTTCTGACAAAACAAACAGTGATACAGCCTCTTCCTCCCCTAGCTTTGCCACCCCGCGGGCGACTTAATACAATTTTAATATTCATAGATCGAGTCGTGCCTATACCGAACACGGCCGAGGAGAAACTTCCGTACTTCCTTATTAAATTTTCATGTTATCCTGTAAATAATATAACGTTTAACCTCCTGGTGAGCTCGTGTAAGCTTTAACATGTACTTTTGGTAGTCACTACATGGTTTCATCATCATCATCATCAGCCGCTAGACGTACACAGCTGGACATAGCCCTCCCCGGCAAAACCACCGGGCCCCGAGGAGTCGTTGTCTGTAAAGGTTCATATTGAGGGGATTCAGGCCTTTTCCAATGTAGGTTGATGGAATGCAGAGCCTCGTTTGTTGATTAGCAGGGTGCACCACGAGCAAGCGAGGTTGGCTTCGGTCGCTTGAGTTGTTATGCGGGACGGGACCCCATACACCCTCACACTACATGGTTTGCTTTATTGGAATCACAATTAATGTTGGGATTTCATCAATGAGCCTATTTATTTTCATAACACACTGATTCAGCAGTCATATTATCTCTACTTCTCTTATTTTTTTTTTATTACATAATGAAGACATTTTTGAAGAATCAATGTCGACAGAGTATTTTCTCGGAGTACCTTTGCCTATGGGTGTATATAATATACATAGAAATGACAAGCGCGTTATTGACCTTGGAGAAACCTTATCACACTCTCTTTTTAGAAAAACTTCTGTAAGGAGTTCTTTTTATAATTTCAGAAGAGCAATAGCTACTAAAAAGAATATGGAATTCCTCATTGATTTATTCTACAAGGAACGTTTATGAGATCATCTGTATCACAGTGCTCGTAGTAACAGTTAAACATGAAAGTAAGCACTTGTTTGTGTTTAATTAAACACAATGCACTATTCAGTATTATCATTTAATTTGAGCTCTTTATTGTGCCCTGCTGAACACGAGCCTGTCCGAATGAAGGTAATTTCAGTAACCGCATTGGCGAGTGCAGTATGACGTTGAAATCACAGGAGTCGCTGCCTTTTTTCAGGATTTGTTATCTCTTAGTTGCCGAGAATCGTCGATAGTAAATTTCTTATCGCAATTACTATAGATTTTTTAATAATCTACGAAGTGCCGGAACGGGCGGGACGTTCACCTGATGGTAAGTGATACGCCTGTTTATAACAACGTGGCGGTAGTTAGGATGGTACACATTACACCACATTGCTCTCGACGCATTGGGGATAGGATGTTTAGTGTCATTACCCGAGTGATTTACCTACAGTAATGTTTGCACAGCACTAGGAGCTGCAGTGATACCTACCTAGACAGTCTCCGACAACAGAGACCTACCACCATCTCTCAACGGAATTATTATAGTTATTTGAACTGTAGTCAAAGTAATGTAATATTAAAAGTGTAATTGTTGTAGTTTCACGAAAGCGTACGTGGAATCGGCGAATAAAGAAGTCTGTTATAAAGTAGGGGTTGGAGCCATTAGCGGGACGGCGAGTGCTTCTTATATTACTCGAAACAAAGATCCTCGAGGCGTTCAGTTCGGTTGTGAAAACATGCGCCCGCAAGGAAACCTCACAGGAGAATAGCTATTGAGAATTTAAATGAACAAAACGGCTGGCTCTAGGGGGTTGGCGGGGGAGGTTCGGAGAGGGCTCATGTTTGCACTTAAAAACCTTTTTGAGTGGTAACGTAGACGCGTAAGCACATCTCGAGTGATCTTAAAAACTGTTGTTAACATTGAAATGTTACTATGCTCCCGAAATAAATAAAAATTCGTTTATGATACGTTTACACAAACAATAGAAAAATAGATCGTCACTAAATTTATAACGAGAAGTCTTTTGCTGTGATCAAAGCAAACCACCCCCACGCCACCCCCGCGTAGCCCCGCTCCATCGACAGTTTATTGCGCAATTAATGTTTCATTTTCACATGAAACGATAATAAATATAACGGTTTATGTACAAGAATAACTTCCATAATATTTTTAATTATATTAAATTTCAGCGCAAGTAAACAATTATGATGCAGCTCGCGGGCCTAATGGTTAGAGCGCGCGGCCTGCATTCCGCAGGTCGCGGGTGCGAATCTCGGCATGTACCGGTGACTTTAATATCTAAGTTACGTACATTTGTGAACTTTAGTAACAACAGCGGAATACAAACGGTGAAGGAAACCATCGCGAGGAAACCTGCACGAGAATTAGAATCTATTCTAAGGTGTGTGTGAAGTCAGCAATCAGCATTGGGCCGCGTGGTGACTGTGACCCATCGCCCTCTTATTGAGGGTAGACCTGTGCCCCAACATTGGGGACGTAAATTGGCTGTTGAAAAAAAAACAACTATGTACTGGATATTAAGGAAAGTTTTTTGTATTCGACAAAATGATTATACGAATAGGAAGTTCACCTGATGATAAGTGATACGCTTGCCCATAACAACGTGGCGGTAGTTTGTATGGTATACACAGCACCATATTGCGCTCCTCACATTGAGACAGATGATATTGAGTCTCATTACTCCAGTAACCACATTAGCTACAGCGCCTTTTAAACCGGAACACAGTAACGTTTGCACACTACCTAGACGTTCTTCGGTAATTGAGACCTACCAGTGACCGCACAGTTGCGCTAGCTCCGAGATACATAGTCTCGTTACCCTCGAAAACTACATAGCTACATGGCTATCCCTCTTAAGCCAGAGTAGTGTTGCTAGGATCAGCTCCAGTAATAGTACCCAGTAGAGACGTACCGCTATTAATAATCAAAATCTTATTAAGATTTGAAAAGCACACACATCACGAACCAGACGACACACAATCGCTACACACGGGATCCTTTAGAAAGTCATCTCGTTTTAAATTCATTGAATTTTCTCGTGGAAATCCGGTCGGGGAGCGGCGCGGCTGCTCCTCCGCATCATTCAACGAGACCAATTTGAATTCTTATCAAAAGAAGCCGTTAAGTATCACGGTCCATTGCTCAAAGTAATAAACGTGCCGGACCACAACTTGAAAACTGGCCGCTTAAGTATTTCGATTAAGTTTTCACAACAACCAGTCGCCTGGATCCATGTACAATTTCCGGTCGTGTCGCCGTCAGAGAAAACGCTAACGTTTAGATTATCTGACTACATTGTACTTCAACTCATCTTATTACTATTTAACAACTACTTTAACTGAGAATCACAATTCGTAATCTATTTAACTTAAACATAATGTTATAACTTGAACGCGTTATCTGTGCTAACTACAGCACTGTACCTAAGAGATATATTTTAAGATTATTATTATGATGGTGGAAGGGGTGCAAGGGTTCTCGCTCAACAATTCACGGGATCCATGCCAATTTCATCTGCGCGTGCCGTACCCTGTTAATCAACAAATGAGGCTCTGGCTCCCACCAACCCGCATTGAGCCAACGTGGTGGGAAATGGCCCAAACCCTCCCTTATGAATCCCTACTCGATCGTGTGGCCATCTTTGGTGGAGGCCTATATCTAGCAGTGGACGTCTATCGCCTGACGACGATTATGATTCTTTGTAAGAATAATCTGAAAAATTATGAAGACGTTTACGTATTCAAATTTTGCTTCTTAAAGTTTTTTTAATTAGACGTTTTTGAAAATCTTCATTTATCTTTAAAATATGTAATGTTAAGAGAAGTTAAGAGGAAGTTGTTCCACAGTAACAAAATATTTGCAATGGAATTTTTCCTTTGCGGACAAACGAAGGTTATGTAGAATTTGTACTCTCTAAAGTTCCCTCGGTGTTGATCACCCTTAGTGCGTTATTTATTACCAATCTCTATCCTAACCACCATCTACAGCCACGCAGGGAAGGGGGCGTATTCTTCTATTAGAATCCATTTTATGGTGGCGCGTTAACCTCTCCGACACACCGCTGATCTAGAAATGAACTTAGTCGTCTGAAAATATGTTTGAGCTGAAGCTATAAAATGTGGAACCGTGAACCGGCGATCAGACACCAAATCGACAAACAATGACTGGAACAGCGACAAAGACAACCGCCGGTGGCAAATGAACAGCGGCCTTAATAATCACACAAAGCGAGAGCCCGGCGAGCCGGAGCTTCCGCGGCGCCGATTCCTTGTCGTTCGGCTTTATGAAATCTTTTGTCGCATTATAATGTTAGCACTCAGCCGCTGGTGGAGAGCGGAGCTGAATTTGTACTCCAGCGGCAGTGCTCGAAATTATATTTAACGAGCAGAAGGTTTATTAATATCTCCGGCTCCGAGCGCGCCGGGGTCTCCGGACGAACTGCGGCGGCTTTGTGCGGATGTGATCGTCGTTAACATTAATCAACAGTGGTCACTTATTAACGTGTTGCAAAGTTAATATGAATCAAGGAAAGAGAAAATGCTGTTCAAGGTTTTCTAGTTGTTTTGCGTGCTCAGGTCCTGTCATGACCACATCGCAACTTTTGTTCTAAATTAGATTCATTGACACTTCACCCAAAAGGTAAACCATCAAATGCATGTGTATGCATTATATTATATATGTCTGTATGTTGTTTCATAGATCACTGGATCGAAGATGCTGTTTATTTTTAAAAAATATAGATTTCTCCTCTTGAATAATATCGACTCTGTTTCAGTTGCAGCATAATCTATATTAAGAGTTTTTATTTTATCCAATGTTTTACTATGTTGCTATATTATTGTTTTTAAAAGTAGCGTTATAATAAACTATCTTCAGTATATATAATATATTAAAGAGTAGTATAAAAAATCTACATATTAGCAAAATATCTAAAACTTAGGTAAAGAGTATAATTATCGTAAACATTACAACAGGTTTCAAAAATATTTCAATCTATCTAAGAAAACAAATTGTAGCTCACCTTCTCCATCCATTATTCATGTACTTTAACATCAAGATCCTAAAAAACACAAAAGTGGATATTTTTTTTTAAATAAATTTATTATTAAAATACATAGCACAGCATCATCCATTGTATATAATCCAAATAAATAAAGGAGGATCAAAAGATTGTCGGAGTGCCTTTTTTCTATGAAATATGTATTCCTGTATTTGCTGCTAAGATCATCAAAGTAAATGCAGATAAAAGATCAAAAGATAGAAAATAAGTTACAACCTATAAAATAAAATACATTTTAACCTTAGCCACCTCTTTTTTTGCGCTTTAACATATTTAGGAACAAGAAATGTTTAAGAGATATAACATTCATAAATATTTCCTCGAAGAAGTGGTGAAATATTTTTCTACCCATAACAATGTGGTGATAGGATGATATACACTGCACCATGTTGTAGTCGGCATATAACTCCAATATAAATGTAATTACTGTAAGGGGTCCCTCACGACAACTCACGGGGCTCAAGCCAACCTCACCCGCTCGTGGTACATCCTGCTAATGAACCAACGAGGCTGTGGTTACCACCACCTCGCATTGAGCAGTGGAGGGAAATGGCTCAAATGCCCTTGCATTAACCCCTACAAACGACGGCCCCTGGTGCCCAGCGATGCAGGCAGCGAGGGATCTTTGTGGTAGGCCTATGTCTAGCAGTGGATGTCTATTTGTTGATGATGATGATGATGAATCACTCTTTGTCAACCGATGTCACAAAACAAGGTGCTCGTATATCAAAACACCTAATCATTAAAATATCATTGCGACAGGAAGTATATACGAGTATATTTTTCTTTCCGAAGTTTTCTAATTTAAAGTTAAATTGTTACGTTTCTATCAAAAAAGTTACTGAGGAGTGTAAACTTTTTTGTTTCAGTTTATTAACGAAAAAAAAATGCGATGTAAATAAAAAATGATTCTGAAACTTCTAAAGACTTTAATATTCATGGTGATGGATCTCTCTCTTTCCGGCTACCAACTACATACGTCCATTTACAACAAGTGGCACATCCGCCTGATGGTAACACGCTTACTATGAACAATGTAGTACTAGTAGAGCGGTGGGATCATCATCATCATTATCAGCCGACAGACGTCCACTGCTGGACATAGGCCTCCCCAAAAGATCTCCTCATCGATCGATCCTGCACTGCCCGCATCCAGATGCTTCCCGCTACTATCATCAAATTGTCGGACCACCCGGTAGGCGCCTGACAACACTACGCCTTCCGGTACGCTGTCGTCACTCGAGGACCTTAGAACACCATCGGCTATTAGTTCTTCGAGCGATGTGTCCCGCCCATTGCCACTTGAGGCTACCAATCGTTTAGACTATGTGACCTTAGTTCTCTTGCGGATCTCCTCATTTCTGATCACGCAGGTAAATCCCGGGCATACCCCTTTCCACTGCTATCTGTTGAAGATTGCCGAGTGGTGGAATACTACATCAGATATGGCCCTGAAACCAGAACTTACAAGATATATACCTCACATTACTCACTAGATATATATATTTCAATGACTAGCAATAGCGAAAACTTATCACTAGTCCATACTACGTATAATCGATAACTGACCCTACCCTATGGGCTCAGTGGTTAAAGTCCCGCCTCGTAATAAGGTCTCCAGGTTGATACTGTGGAGTTTGATTGGTGTTAGGATTTTTCCCCTAGTTGCCACGCTTACACTATAAATCAAATAGTTTAACGGCATCCTTGTATATCCATTACCGTATGAGAGCTGGAGTAGTCTGTATGTGCACACTTCATCACCATTGCCTTATTGCCAATTTACACCATGGTAAAGTGGTTGTCCATTGTATAGTAGGAAGGTTTATTTTTTATAATAAACGAACGATTACAATAGCAATGCTTTAACTTAAATCGTTGTAATTGACATTGCTTCACATGTCCCAAGGGTTAACACTGCGCGCCAGAAGTAATGGAGACCACCTGGACAGTCTCCGAAAGAAGAGTTATGACTAGTGAAAATCGTTGAAGTTTTGCAGTAATAAGTTTCAATTAAATTGACTGAAAGCTTTGTGTCATCGAGTGTACTTCATGTAAACTGATAATACAGCGCACAGAGATGTCCACTCAAGTAAATACGTATAAAAACAATGTGTCCGTCGGTCTGTACACAGGAGTCCGCTTTATTTAATTAGAGAGATCGTGTACCGGCTGTCCAGCTGAAAAACCGGTACGTTGAAAGTATCGGCAGCGGGACCCCGCTCAACAAAGACATTGGAAACAAAAGCGCCCCACCACTGGCATAAAGGGATCCCAGTTTCTATGCCCCCTTACCTCTTTTATTGTTGCCCAACCTTTCCCAGCGATCCTCTCCCGCCTAATAACCTTTTTTTTGCACAGCTGCGCTTCAAATGAAACCATGCACTGGATGCCTAAGATTTTAATATTACGCACTCAGTTAAATTTAACTCTTTACTTTCTTTAGAAGAATCGTATTTATTAACAACAGACATCATCATCATCATCAGCCGAACATACAGTAAGCATGGGCTCCGGTACCGCTGGGCACTAGTGGCTGTAGGTCTATGTCTCTGTCGTCTGTTCATATAGGGGGATTTGGATCATTTCCTACCACGCTGGCGCAATGCGGGTTGGTGGGAGCCAGAGCCCCGTTTGTTGTTAAGAGGGTGCACCACGAGCAGGTGAGGTTAGCTTGGGTCCTGTGTGTTGTTATGCGGGACCACATACACCCTATGACAGATTTATGATTGTTTAATTACTTATCTTATTAATAATTGTATTTCATCACAAAATCTCTACACTTTGCAGCAGGAGCCTGTTTAAACTTTACTAGGTTTTCGTACGAACCTACCTACGTCAATGTCATCTTCACGATCTAAATCTGATACCAACAGAATAGCCGTCTTCGGGCTATTAATATATGAGAACCAGATAATTCCAGGCGACCACACCTCACCATCCACACCCTCGTAACAACGCAGTGTGACATGATACATTGCTAATCCAGACTGTTCATATCAACACATCAACTGGGACTACATTTTCAGCTTCATCATTGTGTATTCTCTTACACAGATGATAATGCGCAATGAGAGTTTAATAATTAAAACGGATATGCTGATAACGTTCATATGATTAATTAAGAATTTTTAATTTATAAGATATTTCTAGGTAGAAATTGAAGTTTACATTAGTATCTAAAGACATCATGATATCTTTGGAACCCTAAGGTAAGGAGACTTGAAACGACAAAATTAAAATATTCCTTTTGCTGAGTATAGGTCAGTCAGAATGGATTTTACTAAATTCCTCTCCGAAAGAAAGTTGCAGCGGTGTTACGACCAGCAAAGCGGACGAGGAACAGCTACTAAAAATATACAGCCTATTATAATAGAGCTAGCCGACTAGAACTGTCTGCAGACCTAAATTGAAATTGCTAAATATTATATCAACTATTTTCGTTTCATGCCTTAAATAATATTCTTTAATGTTATTAACATTCTTCATCATCATCAGCCGATAGACGTCCACTGCTGGAGATAGGCCTCCGCCAAAGGTTCCTAGAGAATTTAAGCCATTTCACCCCACTCTGGCCAAATGCGGGTTGGTGGGAGCCAGACTTTTTTTTATTGATTAGCAGGGTGCACCACGAGCAGATGAAGTTGGCTTGGGTCCCGTAAGTTGTTGTGTAGGAACCGTTAAACATTGTTACTTAAGTATATTTAAGCTTTAAAAATACAAGCAAGAATAATATAGATCCTCTCCAGGAAAATATCGTACGAGTTGATGATGATGTCATGAATAATAAACATTAACAGAACAAAACATTATGCATCATCATCATCATAAGGCGGTTTCTGGAATGTAATAAACAAAAGGTGATTTTCAGAGAAATAACTGAAACAATCATAAATACAGGAGCGCAATGTAGAGATACGGATCTCGGCTGGCACGCACATCCGATACTACTTTACATTTCAGGTTATTTACAAAATGGCCGCCTTATCGTTTCACGTTTGCTTTGGCAACCGGCTGAATTCCAGCTCCATCGTACATATGGTGATGTATTATAGCAACATAACCTTCTCACAAGAAGAGGAGTGCTGTCATTTTAACAAAATGTTTGCGGCAAAATAGAGACGAGCGTTTACATGGCAATTAGTGATACCTGCTCATTTTGTGATGTTAGGATGCTGTTCGGCTTAACACAGATATTATGACATATGAATAACAGATATTGCGAGGCAACGAAGCAACGAGATGTGCGCGACGTTCACTTGATGGTAAGTGATACGCCTGCCCGTAACAACGCGGCGATAGGATGATATGCGCTTGCCGCTTTGAGGTAAAGGATATTAGGTTTTATCATCCCAGTAATTTAAGTAGCCGCAGCGTCTTTCAAACCGGGACACAGTAATATTTGCACACTAGTATTTGTCGGCTGCAATAGGAGCTGTGGTGGTGCCTACTTAAATAGTCTCCGGCAACAGAGTCCTATCACCTATGATTACGCTACCTTAGTAATTTCACTAGCTACAACGCCTTCCAACCAGCACAGTTATGTTATCACATCTAGATGGTTTTCAGCAACAGAATCTTCCCACCAGTGAATAGTTACTACAATTTTGGGAAATATAAAAAAATATATGGTATTGAATAGAGATGACTTGTTATTAAAAAAAGAAATAACATATAACAAAGAAAGTAATGAGGATGAACGTGGACGATTATAAGGGTAGAGGAAGACCGAAGACAGTGTGGATGGGTTGTGTGAAAGATGACATGTGTAAGGAGGGTGTGAATTCAGATGTGACGGCTGATAGAGGGATATGGAGGAGAAGTACATACTGAGCCGACTCCACATAGCTGGAAAAAGGGTGGGGAAAGAAAGACTTGTTATTAAAGAAAATACGTACCCTTGAGTTTCCTTGAGTTGATTTTGGGCAAGAGCGACTCCGATGGTATCGGGCCTGGTGGTGTTATATGAAATATTAAAGTTATACACATTGGTGATATACGGGGGCTCGCTGTGAAACGGAGGCCCCCGGGGCCATGCGCGATATATATTTATCGAAGAATGGTCCGTGTGAGTGTGGTCCCGTGTACACGGCGCCGAGGAAAGCGGCCCAATAACGTCGTTCATCATGATTTACACCGTTATTAGATAAGAAGAAACAAAGCGTATCTCCTCCTTTCGAGAATGGGTAAGTGGGCCCCGTAATTGAAATAGCATGATTTATATCAATCCCGGCTCACTTTTCGCCCCGCAATATTTTCGTCCGAAAATTCGTTTACTCGAAAGGGTTCCCGTAAGAAGCTCGGCAGGGGGGCGCGGAGGGAGAGGATCCTGTAAATTATGGCCTTTTAAATTCCCTTCCCTTTGTTACCGTTGTTACTTTTTTCGCGACAAAAGAGATTACGCTATCTATCTTCCCCGCAGCCAGTAAATTGGTTATGTAGATAAAATCTTTTATTAAATTATGGTAATGCATCCGCGCTTCATTTGAATATGGACAGTCCGAAGGGTGTGTATCCGGCCCGCTTTTATAATGTAAACCGGTGACCTAATGCCGCGGGGTAAGGGCCTGATAATGGCAGTTCTTAACCCCCGACCGAAGAGGGAGTTGTTTATGGTTTCGCGCGTATGTGTCTGTTTCCGGCATTGTAGCTGGCTCCTATCACACAACACAACGTAGTCACGCAGGACGTTCTTGTTCTGTACCACTTAGGTATTCTATCTGTGATCTAAATCCCAAATTCATTTCAATGTTTGTGTGTGTTTTGTTGTAATCTGAATTTGTCTATCAACAATACTATTATAATAAACACCAACGGATCCTTCCGCTGTGGTCTACGTACCTAGGCGACAATGCGTTTCATTAAATCGCTCCGGCGGTCGGACTTCTAAATTGAATCTCTTAATTGCCTATCCGGTACAGCGGCACTTTAATGAACTCGTCTTCCGATCATGAACGGTTTTCTGGGAAATTTCATATTCCCCTCTTTTCCACCAGGGCCACAGGGCCCGCGGGGAAACTTTTTTAATCTTAATCTCGGACGGGCCTGTCAGGAAGCGGAATTGCGACCACCCCCAAAACGGCAGCTCTAAATATTTTTTATCGCACCCCAATAAATCACCGATCGAAACGTTTGCAATAAAACTGTTGTGTCGCGACATTAAATATCACAAAACACAAATTCGCTTTCTGCTCTCCGAAGAGCGGAGCTGATGTTTACGACTTTATTTTGTGTATTCATTTCATTTATGTGGGTAGGTGAGCAAATGGGCGAGCGGCTCACTTAATCTCCAGGGTTGTTATGGTTATATATAGAGTAGTCTAGAGTGGCCAATTCGCTCTCCATTTAAAGACTCCCACGACATATCTCGACAGAAACAGTGACGCCGGGAAGAAAACGCATTGCGCGAAATATGTATAACTTATGGATGAAAGCGTGCCGTGTGTATGTACGAGTACGTCTGGTGGTAAGAGAATGATGATATTGGTACTTATAGAGTCGCGCCAGGGTTTAAGCGCTTCGACTAAGTTAAAGAAGAGTAGGTTCTTAACGATTCACAATGAAATACCGCTGACGACTATTGATAAAAAAATAGTAGATGTTTTTATTTCAATGAACTATCTTAAAACAGAAGGTTAAAATTGGCTTTTCCTCAGCAGTCTCCTCATGGCGACAGAGTTTGCAGAATAGATAAGTAATTATGTATAATAATAACTAATTCATTGTAAGTTGGAAAAGATAAAATAATTCCGATGCTCTATATTAGTACACGTAAAAGGTATTATTGTCGGTCTGAAAGTAAAGGGTCCCAAACTGGCTCCCGGTGAAATATGGCGCCAAATATTATCACAAGCTCAAAGAAACGTTGAAAAAAAAGGGGGCCGGCAATGGAGTGTGTAGTCAAAGTGAAAGGATTCCGCGGGTAAATCCGTTTATTATCGCGTACGTAGGAAGAGGGAATGCCGCCTCCATTTCATTGAAATTCGAGTGGCACATAAAATGGGGCGTAAATTTCCCTTACTAATGCTGGGACACTCGAGTTTTGGTGGCGCGACAGAACACGGCTCAGGGCGTTTTTATGGCGGACCGAATCGCCGCCTACTTACGATGAATTGAAAGCTGGAATTGCAAATTTGTTGGCGGCGCCTCCCCTCCGGCATCCTGCATCCGGCATCAGGCATCCGGCATCCGGCATCCGGCATCCGGCTAATGTTTATATTCAGCAGCGAACACATTCGTATAACATATTGATTATTTCTCTAGCTGCGATTAATATATCGAATGAGCAATACTCAAGCTGATACATTCGCACCTTCCTTTTGCAGCATTTGATACAAAAAACTAATAACATATCTAACGCGTGTGTTCGGCTGCAGACGACTTCGACATTACAATTGCTTCTTAACGATGAGAGTTGGGGTCTTCTTCCTCAAGGCAAATGCCTCTGACTCTTGAAAACAGTAGTAGGGTCCAGGTTGGCAACTGTAGTATGTTACAAAAAGCTGTAATTGTTTTGAACTCGTCGGTTTCTTTATGGATTGGTTTTTACTTAGCCGGAAGCTCAAACTAGAGCGCAAAGTTATGATCGCTATGTTCAATAATAAAGAACAGGGTTTTGTTGTGTAAATAGCCTAAGACAACGTATGCGACATATGTAAAAAACTAAATTAAATGTCTCTACAATTTGTACTATCACTAAAGTAAAGGTCAACGGTACCAGGGCGAACAGTCTCAGCTCGCCGAGTCTCAGGTAAAAGTAGAGGATACAAATGAGAATTTAGCTCTAAGTAAGGTACAACTCCCATGGGATTACCATACCTTCATTATTTACAGGAAATTACGTTCGAACCGGAATTTATTGATACTTTGGCGAAAATCTCTTTGTAAAACAAATACTTTCCACTTTAGGGTCAGTCCTGATGGTAAGCGATTGCTTGTTGGATATATATAGTGGATATTTTCCATAAATTTAAGTGAATTGAAGATATCTAATTATACTGTATAGTTATTCGTAGAAGATATCGGAATCTATTGAAACACACTGAGCTCAATCTTACTGTGAGATCGACAACGTATAAATCCTGTATAACCTTAGGTTCCTCAAGGAATATGCCTTTTGAAGATATGCCTTCCGATATTAAATTAATATATCTTGTCAGAGACCGTCATGCTACTGCTGCAGCAAAAATTTCTGCAATACTTTGGGAACATTAATGTACCGTTTGCAGCGTACTGCAGCTAATGAAATTACTAGGGTAACGAGACCACATGTTATAAGATATTACGTGTTGTATAAACATCCTTACCAGTACCTCTGCTATAAGTAGGCCTAACTAACGAACGTCGTGACTGCTGTTGTTCTTATAACCATGACCACAGGATATAGTTAAATTTAAGTGCAACTTATTTTAAAATTAATTTTGGAAATAAAAAGTTTAAGTTACTATTATTGATGTGGTAATAAACTTAACACTACTGTTTTGCAAGTTGTATACACTAACATGGTTATAAACCAATGTTGTAAAAAGAAGTTTTGAAACAACCCAACAGATGGCGCCACCATGAACAATAGATCACGCTATCGTTTGTCTTAGCGCAAAAACTTATAAGGATCGTACATCTATGTGTACATTGATTAACAGGCCGTGGATCCGGGTCCACGAGCCCAGTGTCAGATAAGCTATAAAAGTCGCATGGCTTGCAGCGCTAACATCATCAGGAATCTAGTGTACATTGACTTTGCTCAAGGAGTCATTAAGGAGCATATAATTGTATCCATTTAGCGGATATCTCTAGATTTTCGTGATGCCTTGATCTTGATGGCTTCTTTGATGTCTTGGGTCATTAAGTCGTTACGGAGTATACAATTGTACTCTTTAACTGGATTTTCGTAATATCAAAAATCGAGAAAGTAGCCTATTACGCGGTCTACAATTATCTCCGTCAACTGGATCTCTCTGGACCTTCGTAATACTGCTGTACTTAGTAACTCGCTTTGTAATTTAAGTCGCTGTCATCATCAATAGAGTGCTGATATTGCTGCGCGCGTTGTCATTCACCAGAGACCGCGTGCCCCATCTCAAGACTTCGACAATGTTTTAGTATCGTAAATAACTTACAAAAGCTTTTCTTTTGTGTCTGAGAGGTATTTCACTTAATTATTAGTACGGCAGGTTCGAACTGGAGCAGGCCACCCCGTACCCCAACCGTTCGGTCGTCGGCGCCTTATTTTTTAATTTTCTTCCCCGAGTTTATTTCCGTGGTGTAAACATCTTTTTGTAAATTAATAATCCGCTGTTATACACAGCTAATAACCGTCTCGCATAATTAAATTGAAATGTTCGCAGATTTTAAAGCGTCAAGTGCCCAAATGGTCCATGAATCGCTGCTAATAAGGTTCTAAATTACATCTCAATAAAGATCCACAGTCGCGTTGCGATGTAATTATAAAGAATATTAAATGTACACGCGCCGTTAAGGTGGATTGAGCCGTACATCACGTGAAATTAGGGGGGAGCGATATATTTTTTAATCACTAACCCAAAGGTATAAATATTGAGTGTTTAACATACGTTCATATAATTACCCTATGTGGGTTAAAATATCTCCACCTGGGGTCTTCACCCGGCAAGGGAAAGACAAACGCCTTTTCCTGTGACATTTACAGTAGTAAGCCTCCACTTCGCATGGATATCGCAAGGCTGAAACATTTGTTTTAAACAATAAAGCGACGAGACGAGCGGGACGTTCACCTGATGGTAAGTGATACGCCCGCCCATAACATCGTGCCGCTAGTTACGATGGTATACACTGCACCACATTGCGCTCATCGCTTTGAGACATAAGATGTTAAATCTCGTTTCCCAGTAATTTCACCAGCTACAACGCCCTTCGAACCGGAAAACAGTTATGATTACACAGTACTGCAATAGAAACTTACCACCAGTATATATTATAACGTTATAAGGCTTATAATAAAATAAAAAAAAACATAACTTGACTTAAACCTTAGAGCAGTAAGGTCCTCGAGTGGCGTCCGCGTACCAGACGTAGCGTTGGGAGGCCTCTTACAAGGTGGACCGACGATCTGGTGAGAATCGCGGGAATCCACTGGATTCGGGCATCGTGGGACCGATCTATGTGGGAGATCTTTGGGGGAGGCCTCTGTCCAGCAGTGGACGTCTGTTCGCTGATGATGATGAACAACTTTAATATCTCGGAAACCACTGAACAATATAATAATATTACGTCGTCGGTAATGACACGACCTCGTCACAACTTAGGATATTTCTTCTTCATTCCGCTCTACAGCTTTGAAAGTCTTCTAGAAAAAGACTAAGAGTCTAATTTAACTTCAACGTTGATCTGACTAGAATATTATACCCACGTAAATATCGCTCGCATCGCGCGCGCTACAGCGGCGCCTTTATCTGCAGCAAAACCTCACCGGCTGCTGAATGCGAAGCCAGTTTTTGCTCCTGACACACTGAACGTGGTCGCCGGCGACAAAGTTTACTTTCTATTTAAACGATCCATTTAATACAAAGCCGCCCACCCATTTGCATTTATATTGCTTTGGTTATACAATTCGTGTAAAACAATTTGTGTTTTATTATCCTTATAAAAGTAAAGGTATTTTATTAATATAACTTAACCTTCGCAGATCAAGTTAAATAATAATTAGGTGGTAGATAGTGAAGCGACCAGAGAACTTAAACTGCACTAACTTGTTTTGTAATCGATTTAGGATTTTTTTTTCATAATCATTAGCAGCCAATAGACGTCTGCTGCTGGACGTAGACCTCCCCTAAAAACTCCTCTCAACGGGCAGGGATTCTAATGAAGGTATTTGAGTTGTTTCCGACCACGTTGGCCCAATGCGGGTTGGTGGGAGCCAGAACCTCGGTTGTTGTTTAGCAGTGTGCACCACGAGCTGGTGAGGTTGATATAGATCCCGTGAGTTGTTGTGTAGGACAATAAAATATAAGTGGACCGATCGATGTGGAGATTTTTGGGGGAGGCGTATGTCCAGCAGTGGACGTTTCAATAGATCTAATGCTGATGATGATGATGATGTTGAAAATATGGGTCACGACAGGAGAAAAACGTTGTTTGGATTGTTTTAAATAATGAAAATAATTTGTGTTATACTAATGTCAATGCAGTAATACATACAGATAAACTTTAAAATTATAACAAAACTGTGTTTATTTAGGATAAGGTGTATAACTTAACTATCTAAGAAGTTACGAAGTCAGATTTCTTTTTACCCTCAACAGCTAATTCAAAGACAACACTCTGAATCTATTACGATCGCAATGTATGCGCGGGGGACCGCAGTTTATACCCGGAGGGTGCCTTTTTGCACCGTCCACAGGGGGTACCCTTAAAAATATATGCGACCCTGACGATCCCTTGTGACAGACAGACGGCCAATGACAAGGGTGGACCCTTAGCGTACGTGATCGTGTTCACGAATACAAATTCTTATCCTACCGCCCAGCATTGATCACGACGACGAACTGGGAAGAGATAACGTTCTCGAAACGTAAATTCGTCGTAAAGGGCTTTACATGAAATCAAGTGATATTTATTCATTTTTAATATAACGAAAATAAAATGATAATATCATTTACTGATAGGACAGTCGAACAAGATGAAAAAAACATATTGCAGCAACTTTTGCTGTGACGTTCACTAAGATGTTACCTCCTCTAACTCACATTCATAGAGTTCCAAATACCTCCTCTCCGGTATGCTCTATATACCAGTGGACATTAATAGACTAGGGTGATGACGGCGAGCAGTTGTTCTATTTATAGTTAATAAGTACCTGTGATTGTTATTCCTTTGATAGTGCACTTAACGATGCTCGCAGTAGACATTTAGATATCGATTTTCACGAAAGTAACCGAACGAGCGCAGTTAATTGCGCAACTAACAGGCAAGCTTCGGCGAGACTGCGGCAGAACAGTGTTCAATGTGTGTGCTTACATCACCACACGAACGAATTATAGACACCAGTGTTCCAGGACCATCTACTCAACATCCTACTACAGTTGCGATCCTCAGATTTTCTTACCACTCATCATTTTGGCCGCACTCATTATGCCATATGAATTAATATATATTGTTTAATAACTGTTCCCCGGCCCCTTTGCTGACGTTAATATAGAATTAGACCAGAAATTTGTCTGAAATATTCCTTGAGGGCAACCGCAACTGCAAATGACTTTCTATAGCAACCGTTACTATAGCAACCGTATAAATAATACTAAATGGAAATGTCAAAAAATAATTAGTCTACTGCCATCTGCAATTCATTCCGCGTCGAATGGCCATGTTTCCGTGTCGATACGTTCACTAGTTTTCGCGTGATTTGCGAACAATTAAAACACATTTTCATTAATCATATATATATATAGATATAGATGATATGTTCATTTTACTTATCTCTTAAAGTTATACGTTAGCTTAGTTTGAAAGTTAATAACGGAGACCATTGACTCGCAAACAACAAACTCCTGTACATTGGAATTTCAAAATAAGATGGCTCCGGGAGACGTTTATAGAACGAAACCAAGACGCTGGTTTCCTTTCGGCGGGCAACTTCGCAATAATGAGATCTCACTCGCAACGTCTTCAATTGAATCTCGAGATGGAGTTTTGGTGTTAAATATTAAATACATTTATATATTTATAGCACGCTTTTCGCCGGTTTCAGTTGCTTATATACTTTTCCTAGGTTTATTTCAGGTCGACGCGAATAATACATTAGTCGTCTAACGCTTTCAGTATCTATATATATATATATATATGCAATGAAAAAGTTCGGTGAAAATTCTTTGAGAACGCTTACCTCCAAAACTGTTGGATCAATCAATATAAAACTTTCCATGTGTATTTTTCACAGAATACATTTCTTCTTGACTTTTATAAATATACAATAATAACCTCTGCGAAGTTCTGCAGCTGGAATGTAAACTGACGACACAAAAAACAGCGTACATTTGATACTATTTCTTATGTCGCCTCCACCGCAAATAAAATATGGCTAAGATCTTGATCGAGTCATGTTTCAGTAAAGAATAACAAGGTCATACAGATCCGATGTCAGAGACAATATAGGGAAGATCCGAGATAAACTATAGACAACCTGTTTTTTTTTTGTTTAAAAATTTGTGTAACTCAGTTTATTTGATCTTAGTTAAACTATTGTTTCAGGTAAATGACGTTAGCGGCGACAGTGTTGGACGTAAAGTATAAGTGCAGTGTACTTTGAGGTGACCTGCGATGTACACTTGATTGGCGCTATGAGACCGCGAGCTGGTCCCGGGCCCTGGGCCTGGCTCGCCGTACTAGCGGCCCTGGGCCGGACCACCGCCTATACAGACACAGAGGAGTTCCTCAGCGACTTGGACACGCCAGGCAAGATATTTATTTGTTACTTTATTCGACGAAGCAATGAGACGAGCGAGACGTTCACCTGATGGTAAATAATACTCATGCCGATAGTTAAGATAAACACAGCACTGCATTATGCGTGTTACTTTTAGACTGAACATGTTAAGTCTCATTACCGCAGTTATTTTATTAGCTGCATTGTACTTAAAATCAGGACACAGTAATGTTGGACAATACTGTTCGTCAGCATAAATAGAAGCTGCGGAACCTACCTAGATGATATGAAACAACAGAAACCTAGTAAAAAAGTTTGTCCTAGAAAGTTTATCTTTGAAGAATTTTATATACATAAGTAAAGTGTTGTAATAATAAAAATGATAATAGTATTTCCTGCCAATCGGAACTAGATCTAATAGAAAACAACATCTATGCACATGTTCTATTAAATTCTAACATACGTTAAAAAAAAGTAGCAAGTGCTTTAAAAACTTTCAGCACAAGCGCACCACCGTCTGAGTTGTAACTTTTTTAATTTGTCTTGCTACAACAGCGGCACATGTTAGGGGTGAAATGTCTACATTTAAACGTCGCAACAACACCTAGCCCGGGCGCGTTCCGCGTGGGCCTTACTGCTTCGTGATAAGGTCGCTTTTCCCCCGCGCCCTTACCCTTTGTTCGCACGAGATGCGTTGCTAATGAAGCCTTATATCGTTGGCTAAAATCCTCATCAAAGTTTAAACTTAACATAGGAATTGGATTTCAGTTACTAATACAATTACTAGATCGTATTGAAACGTCGTACTGCTCGTTGCTAGTCTCTAATGCGCCAAGTTAATTCTTCTGGAAATTGCTCTGAATACGAGGAACAATCAATTTTCGTTACAAATAATATTACTGTACTTAAGTAAGTCGCTGCGGCTGGTGAAATTGCTGAGGTAACTAAACACCATCTAAAGTCTCAAAGGTATTGCGGCTGTATTGTTAAGAGCAAATGTAGTTTTTGCCTCCAGATCAACTTCCTGAAATTCATCTCGCTTCGTTGTAAAATACTGTATTGCTTTCTATTCTCTTCTATATCGTGAAAAAATAAATTTGCAGGCTATTGACTCTTTATGTAGCAGAGCAGGCACCATTCGATCATCCAGCGTCTAAATTAACGTCGTAACATAACATATGTAATGACTGAGACTTGGTACAGTATGCGAGCGTAACTTACCTTCTGTACCACTTTCTTTTCCCTTGCTTTGCTGCTTAAACTAACTTCGCCTGGGTAGTTATATTCGCACCTCTCAACTCGGTGAACTCCTGTCGCCTTTGCCAGTCTGTGACGTCATTTCCGAAGCCGTTCGCCCGGTTGCGGAAGAAAGCGCGCTCCCGTTTTAATTTCCGGGTCAACATTTGGGAGGCGAATAAAAATTATACGTTTATGAAAGGCTATTTTTCGAACAGGGGGAGTTATAATAAAGTTCCCGTGTCGGTAACACTCGTTATTCGGTAACAGGGTTAACGGACTTTTAATGGAGCTCGCACACCGGGCGCATTAAATTCATGTTAAAATAAAAATGAATTCGTGCTCTCCCATTTGGGGAAACATTTAAAGTCCAATTCCAAATGTTTTCTGATATTCCAATAACTGTTCCATTCCAGGAATGTTTACACTACAATATACACGTGCATATTGGTTTGATGCATTGCTCGTTTTCTGATCAATGAATACAAGTGCAAATACAAGCATTTCCCTTTACCGACTGTTAAACTATAAAGGCTCAATAACATCGGGGAAAAGAGTTTATACTCCTTCTAATTTATCTTAAAAAAATTGTGGTCTATTGTTGGCACATTATTATTAAGCAGAAGCAGAGAAAGAATTAATTTAACGATTTTAATTTCTGTTGAAACCCTTTTTCCACTTCTTAATTGTTCTGTGTTGACTAGAGAGCTTATCCAGCGCTATTGTAGATGTACTGTTATTCGAAGAATTCTATCCATCACTTCTTTCGTTATGAGACAAAAAGCCGGTTACATATTGTAAGTGTTATACAATATTATTATTGGGGTATAACTGTATAAAGCAAAAAAAAAATCCTCAGTGAACGATCAATCACGCGTGGGCTGTAGATCCGTGAGCTATTTTAATGCATTTTGTGTTGTTTTTGTAGTTTTGTATGTGTACAGAAAGAGCGGTCCTAGTGACGTGCCTTGTGACATTCATACGTTCAAAAGTAATTTTGTCTTACGCTGAAGAATTTTAATAACAGTAGTTAATCTACAGTTATGGTCAAACTTGAAAAATAACCGAAAATCTGTTTAGTATAGATCCGAGAAAACGTTTAAATGATCTGATTTCTACCAAGTAAAATTTTAACATATCTTTATTAGGATGCGAAACAAGATAGAACAATTAAAAAAAATTCAAATAGACTAAATGTCGTTTCAGTATAAAACAGTACTGAAGCAAAAACCATGTGAATGTAAATTATTCGCATAAAAACTGTAACTCCACATTTGATTTACATACCGCCGGTTTAAACCGTATCAGGATGAAACTCTTTGCAGTGGTTGAGAACTTACCTAGGTTCGAATAAAGATAGAAATATTTCGTTGAAATAGAGGGGATTGGAGGGTAGAGAGTGTATTTTGACAAATGTAAAAACGTCTTTCCGCTGCGATTATTCGGCTTACACACGAGACGGCCGTATGTTCAGCCGGCATGAGACGGTTTATGTTCGCGAGTCACGCTCCATATGTTATAGAAAAGGTGAAGTGAGATCAGATCTAATTTTCAAGGGTTCCGTATATCTTTCCTACACTAACAGAAATATTTAGGAACTAAAACTTAAGAATAACTATTCATATAAAAACTTTCACTTCTCTAACAAGACACGGAAGAGAGTAAGCTCCTGTTCAATTGTAACATGTGCCATCGAATATTTCTAAATGACTTTAATAATAGAGATTTATCGATGGCTCACCATCATCATTAACCCACGGCCGTCCACTAGTCTTCGGCTTATCTCAAGGAACCCTAAAATCAACGTTCTGTGTACGGTTTTACTTCGTCAGATAATAATACATCAAAAGCTTAACATAGGAGCCGAACCGTCGTACGATTGTTAGCAGATTACGGCTGTAATTTACCGAAGTTGATTTTTATTTGTAATAAACATGATATTTTGGGGCGTAGCGCCGGATTTAATCTCATGGTGACGTACGCGGAGCAGAGGGCGCAATCAAAAGTAATGCGGGGAGGAGTTTGTCGGCAGCCCGGGCGGAGGGAGGACGTTATGCTTACATTTAGATATTCTCAAAATTATTATGTTATGGCAGTTAGAGAAAACAAATTTAAGTTATTGCTTTAGTTTGCCAGTATAGTACCTATTATAAGTGTTACTTATAGAGAATAGTGTAGAATCAAAAAAGATTTGTCTAACATTCATTCATCCTCAATTTAACGTCTTTGATGATTATTAAAACCTCAAGAAGCCAAGTCAGGAGAGGTAGGGGAAGGCAGTAGGGTCAGGGAGTACTCAGCCCTCTGTCCGGCACTATTTTGAGTAACAGGTATGCGACCCGCCTTCCCGAGCTACTACTGTCTCCTATCTGCTGTTTCCGAGTCAGTAGTATCCCCTCTTATTTTCCCAAACTCCGTATTTCTTTACTTTACACATTTCCCTACCTAATCCTTCTTATTTCCCTTCCGCCAAGCCAGTGGTAAGCCGTGCCCAAGTGCTGCATACCCAGAGGCGAGCCTGAGATTAGAGTGCCTTTGCCCTGGGACCGGGTGACCCCAGAACAAGGCTAACCTTGCTTTAACATGGCTCTGTTTGGGTCGACAATAATTTTCCCTTACTACTCGTGGGAACGCAATGGAGGAACGTATCTCGTGGCAGAATGGCGGCGACGAGGTTCGCAACCCGTCACGTCTCGTTTCCTATGGGAGCGAAAAGTGGGCTGCGGAAAGCCATCTTGCTACTTTGAATGTCAGCGGAGGAATGAAAGATAAAATTGATGAAATATGTGAGATGATGAAAGAAAGAAGAATTGATGTTTTGTGTGTGAATGAAACCAAGCGGAAAGGATACGACACCACCATACATGGACCTTACACAGCCTTGGTCAGGAGTCCCTGAAACCCGCAGAGGCTCTCAGGGAGTTGGTGTGCTGTTTTCTGCTAGAATGAACAAATATGTGACTTTGGTTGTGTGAATCCTCGACTCATCTGGGTGAGGTTGAAGGTTAGCTGTACCCGCTTCTTAATTCTGGGGGTGTAAGCTCCACAAGATGCGGGATGGAACCAGTCCTCGACAGCCCAAACCGAAACGGATGAGTTTTGGCATAGTTTGAAAGATGTTCTGAATGAATGTAGGCATAATGAATGCTTTGTAATGCTTGGAGATTTTAATGGATGGGTTGGAGTGCAGCGTATTGGATTAGGGAAATTCGATGATGAAAGAATGAATGGAGATGGATAAAGTCTGCTTGAGGTCTGTTTGGAGTGAAATCTTGTGGTAACAAACATAATGTGTGACCACAAAAAAGAAACAATGATGTCTTTTACTCACACCACAGTGATGTCTGTGGTGTGAGTAAGAGAAGATAACGAAGTATGTTTAAGACTGTTAATACAGAAGTACGGAAGGCGGTGTCTGAAAAGAGGAAAGCATGGCAGGATTGGGTGGCAGCAACAATCAAAGAATGGACAAGGCAACGATAGAAGATGTACAAAATGCAAAGAATGAGTATAAAAGATGTAAGACCGTAACAAAGGATGGTGGAGAGAAAGAAAATGAATGATAGAGATGAATTTGAAAGAAGGTTATGTGATGACTTCCGGACTAACATTAAGTTCTTCTGGAAGTCCATAAGAACAGCCAGAGTTAATAATGCAAGCTCACTTGGCAAAATCAGGAACCAGGATGGAAGTTTTGTGGCAGGTGAAGAATGTATTCTGAAGAGGTGGAAGAAATATTTTGAAAGTTTATTCGAGAAAGAGGATATGCAAGTACCAAACTCCGTCAGGGGCCAAACTGAGAGTGGGGATGAAAGTAATATTAGTATGAAAGAGATTTTAGATGCAATGAATAGTATGAAGTTGGGTAAGGCTATAAGGTATGATAGGATTACGGCCGAGATGCTGAGAGCTGGACTGGGCGTGGTAGCTAGTCAGCTATACTGTCTTTTCAACCTTTGTTGGAGGAGCGGCAAAGTGCCAGATGATTGATGCAAAGCCGTAATCGTTCCGGTATGTAAAGGAAAAGGGTCACAGCAAGACTGTTAAAACTACCGCGGCATTAGCTTACTGAGCGTCGTCGGAAAAGATACTGATTAAAAGAGTGATGGATGAAACTGAAGAGAAGAATTAGGATGTACAAGCAAAATTTAGGAGAGGAATGGGATGCATGGACCAGGTCTTTTCCTTACGTAGCATAGCCGAAAAATAGTTAGCACATACACAAAAGGTCTGTTGCGTCTTCGTAGATTTGGAAAAGGCCTATGACAGAGTGGTGAGGAATGAATTGTGGTCCATATTGTCAGTTTATGGGGTGAACAGCACGCCGATACCAGCACTGAAATCACTTTATGAGGGTTCCAGTGCTTGTGTCAGGATAAACGGGGCTTACTCAGACTGGTTTAGCATCCAGAAGGGTGTTAGACAGAGATGTGTGGTTTCGCCGTGGCTGTTTAACCTATTTATAGACAATTTCTTTAAAAATTTGAAAGAGAGTGAGTATGGAGTAAGAATGAATGAGTTGATTGTCAAATGCTTTTTCTATACGCTGATGATCAAGTTTTATTATAATCATCGGAGAGGGAGTTGTAAGCTATGGTAGACATGGTGCATGGTGCTTTAACAAGGAAAGGAATGAAAGTGAATGTAAGCAAGACGAAAGTAATGGTTTTTGAAAGAGAAGAATGTATGACAAACTGGGACATTATGATTGAGAGAGAAAAAGTAGAACAAGTGAAAGAATTTGTATATCTGGATTCACAGATTACGAGAGATTGCAAGTGTGATGATGATATTGGAAGAAGAGTATTGAAAGATAATCAAGTGAATGGGGCACTTCATAACTTTATGAATAGCTGGAACGTATCACAGAGAGCACGACTGGCGGTGCATAGAGGCGTGTTGATCCCCACACTGATGCATGGTAGTGAATGTTGGGTATGGGAGGAGAAACATGAAAGTAGGATTATTGCTGTGAAGATTAGAAGCCTGAGAAGTATAACTGGAGTGAAGCTGATGGACAAAGTGAGGAACAGTATAATAAGGGAGCGCTGTGGCCTGGTTGAAGATGTAGTAACAAAGATAGAGACAGGGATGGTTAGATGGTTCGGCCATGTAGAAAGAAGATTAACGAAAGAGGTATACAAGGTAAGAATGATTGGACAAATCGGTGCAGGTCCACCTGGGCGGACATATTCCGATCAAATCGAAGATGTCCTAAAGAAAGGCCGGGTTAAGAGTACTCGCAATCGACGAGCATGCATGAAGACGCTCATGAAAGTGGAGCGAGAGAGAGAGGTGTGCCAGGATCGTAACAAGTGGAGAGACAGGTGGTTTCTGCCTACCCCACTAAGAACGAGGCGTGATATATATTATGTACGTATATATGTAAGAAGCATCATCCAGTAAAGTTTGTGCGACTACCGCTTTAACTGTTAAATTATTCTCATTAGACGTCTATGCTGCTACTCTATTTTTTTATAAGCAACGAAACGCAAAGGATTTTTTTACCACCACCACCCACTTTAGCTACAGCCTTCTTCGTATTGGCGCATAGTTTCCACTCTTCTACTTAAGGACAAAAAAGCTCAACCTATTGAGACTTGGAAGTAGTAGGAAAGTAAAAGAGGATCATGTAAAATTTATTTTAAGCAGTCAAAGGAATTTTAATAAGCTATTTCGGGTAGGAGGGTTTCCATATAAGTTTGATATTATAATTTGTAATCTTGCTTACGTCATGTACTAATTTTTTCTAATGTTTTAGCATAGCACAAACAAAAGGTTTGTCTTACTAAATTCCTTAATTAAATCTTCACGTAATGAATAATGTTAATTTTAACCTCTTTATATAATGACGCCCACGTTTGTATACACATTAAGACATCAGCATCCGATGTTTGGCATTTACTCGACGAGAAATCAATTTCTTATAAATACACTTAATGGTATAAATTTGAATGCTTACGGTTAAATAAATAACCTTTGTATACTGAGAATCTATTCGTAAGCAATAGTGGCGAATGACCACCCAACATAAATTTGGATTCCTGAGTATTTTAACATCCTGATAAAATTGAGATGATAGCACAAGATGAAAAAAGAGCTGCTATTCAACTATAGCTGTTTATTATTATCTAGGTAAAAGGGAATGTTGTAAGCGCAGAGTTTTTTTATTCAGGACGGAGTCAAGAGAGGAATAACTTATTATTGCAGAAAAAGGAATTAACTCGAACAGGAAGTTACAACGGCGGCGATAATGTATTCAGATAACGAGCCGGGAAACTAATCAGCGATGTAAACGAGCAGGGAGCGTTATGAAAGCAATCGGATCGGAGTCAGTTCATTGCGATGCAGCTCGCAAACTATGATTCGAGATCCCTCTTCGATCAACTCACGAAACCTCTTCCAGTGCAAGCGAAAGTTGCGAGAACAGCTCATTGTGAATAGGTTCTGACTCGATAAGCTCCAGAGTGTACTTCGGACCGTGCAAATGCAATAGTGTGAGTGCGGAGGGTTTACTTAGAACATTTTCATTGTCTAATTTAGTTCATTATATTAAAATGACTTCATTGGCTTAATGGCATACCTTGAAATAATTAAGCTGGCCGAAATAACTTCAAATACAAAGGGAAATTCATTTATGATGGTAACGAATGAAATTCATAACAATTTCTTATCTTTATTTTCATAGAATATAGTTTGAGGAGTAACCTTTGAAAACTTTACTAGCGTTTCCGGTAAGATCTCATACAGCATGACCTAACATCCTGTCCTATATTGCTGACTTCTCAATTTTTTTTTTACTTACATTTTGTCCCACACGATTTACGCGTTAGAGCCTGTAATAAAAGCTACTATTCATTAGAAGTTATTTCATTACTTGATAACTTTAACCAACTTGGAAAAAGTTTGCACGGTAAAGGTCTCGTGCTTTTGCTAACAATATCTACTAGCGAAATATAAACTCACCCTTTCACGAAATGGCCTATTTTGCACAACTAACTGGAACAGCGGCCGCGTTACGGCGGGCTTTGCAAACGGAACACCACTCCCACCTTATTTAATGCTGAAACCTTAATTATCTCTAACTTTGCCGATATTGTTAATGAAGGAATCTCAAACATATACATCATTATATGAGTACATGAATTTTAATCGCTGACGAACTGAGTCTGAATTTAACCTCAATTTCTTGTCAAAGTTGATAAGTGTTAGGTCTCCTTTGCCCGAGACCCTCTAAGTGCCGTCGCAGCTATAACGGTTAGCGGTGGAACCCAAGACCATATCCGCCTCAGGGAGTCGGCAGAGTATTTTCTTTTTTGCCTCCCATGGCCTCTGTGTGACTGATTCGGGAGGATCCGTTGCCCAAGTAACTGTAAGAGGCCGAGTGAAGTGCGCGCTGTATGTTCCGGCAAGTCCTTACACATTTGGAAAGATTGAGTTCTCTCCCCTGAGATGGAGCTGCATGGTGCTAGCACTGGCAGAGTCGCAGAGGTGTGCGAAAGCGTTTCCGTGGCCCTTCCGTAAAGCGATGAAGGTGAAAAAAAAAACAAGAAACAGGTACCATCGCAGCTCCTATTTCCGCCGCCGAACAAAAGTATACTAACTACATCGTGTATCGGTGTGCAGTATGCTTGTAGTTAATAAAATTACTAAAGTAATGAGATACAAATTAACATTTCATGTCTCACGGGAAGGAATGTAATATCTAACTGTATCAACATCCTAACTATCGTCTCATCTTCATGAGTAGGTGTATCATCTTCCGACAGGTAAACGTCCGCCTCGTTACGAAAATTGTAACTTCTTAATTATTTCCAAAAATTTTATTCTTGGGTTATTAATTAGCTAATAAATTGTTTAGTTTGTTAGTATATGTTAATAAGGGCAAGGCTATCGCTCACCATTTGGTCAACGACCTGCTACTCTAGATGCAGTTGTTATGATGTGATAAAATACTTATGTAGCGCCGGAGCCGAGGTTACTCGGAAGTAATTAAACATATAGACAAATACAGCATCGATTCCAAATATAATTATCTATTTATATATCAAATATAACGCAAAAACCTTCATCTGTTACGACAGGTAATTCTCGTCCTTTAGTCCTTTCTATGTAAGTACGTTATACGAACCCTGCGGGCTGCCCCCGGAAGCTTTCACACGTGTAATTCCGTTCTGTTCCTCCCCGCCCTGATCCTCCGCACCGGATTGCTCCTCCCCTTCTCGCACCGACAGCCGGTGCTAAATAGGAATTTTTATTCATCCCGTTGCAATATTATCAGTAATATTACCGCAGGAAACTTCTTCCGTTCCGTTTATAACTCCTTTTACGATTCTCTTTGTGACGCTGAATCTTTTCATATTATAAGATTTAGTTCAGATATCTTTTATATCCTTTTTTATCAAGTTATAGTTCAGCGTTTATGAGTCTGAGTAAAAATCGAATATTTCTCCAATGTGACCTTTCCTTCTTTACCGTTCAACTGCCTCTACGGTAACCTGTCTAAACAATTCTTTTGTGAAACCGAGGTCGTTGGTTAGAGTTCCCCGTTCGATCTCTGGTTCGGAGGTCACCTATTCTTCTGTTTGGTTACTAGTAAAGTTTCTCGTTTCCGTCTGACTATCTATCACTTTCATATTATAAATCTGCGGAGCTAACAGCATCGCTACGTTCCGACTGTCAATGTATGAGGGCCCGTTAATTTTAAGCGGCCTCCTCTATAACACCATGCGATATTGATTAATGCATTGTAGATTAAAAGAATCCAAACTTTCTTTTAATTAAAATCTGTTTAATCTCATATTGGATAATACACATCCCTTTTAAAATGAAATTGAACCTAAAAAGAATAAGAAAATAGCACACTTACATTTTTTTGTAAATACCCTGAAATATTTATTACTTAATGAACTTCAGCAATACTTCAGAAGGCTTTGGGAGAAGTAAATAAATAATGTGTTAGATGGCTGCGCACAACTTTGTCATTAACAAAACAATTCACTTTGATCTATTATGCACAAAAGAAGAGGAAATGCTATTTTTTCTTTCCTTATTTATGTATGACCATTTCCAACTTCTTTCAGATTGATCCAATTTTAATAACTCTGGGATGTTGGAAAGAGTATATCCTCAAACTTAATCTCATAAACATGATAGCTGTTCCGTTGGTTCTTGGTTTCTCTTGAGACATTATTCCCTTGGAACTTTTTGTTCTATTATGAGTTAACATTTAACCTCAACTTCTTAGTTCGAATAATCTAGCTGTCAAAGCTTGTGGCTAGCAAAGCGGGTAAGAAAGCTCTGCACTCAACCAAACTTAGAAGTTTCTATTTATGACTTTACAATATGTTATATAAATTACATTAGCAGATTCGAAGTGAAACGTCAAACGTACTTTAATTCTTGAAGGCTATTAAGTTTCTACTTAACAAGGCATTTGAAACGAGCTTAGTTAAAAAGGATCTATTTTCATCGTTACACGCCCTCCTACACACTTCCCCTGTTCAGAGCTTAAACAGCGGCGTCGATATCAACTAATGAGACGCCGTGAGACGAGAGACGAGAGACGTGAGACAGGAATAAAGTTGTGCTTAGGTAATTCTAACACAAATAAATATTTCTTTCTGGTAGTTTGTTGATCACACCTAAAAGGATATCCGTAGTACGATCTTTAAAGATACTGTCACAGCCGACGCGGTTAGTGTAAAAAATTAAACCTCGTTATGTCTACGATTGAATACTAGCTTTGAAAATATTAGGTAGAAAAGTAAATAGATGTTTAAGGCTATCATAGAAGGACTTTTATTTTGGTCTAATTATAACAACAAGACTGTTAATTTTGATATTCACAAGAAACCGCAGTTGGTTACGAAGAGATCTTCAGTAGGAAGGACCTTCTGCTAATAATAATGTTGCTGCTTTGCCTGTTTGCGTAAGAATACAATATAATTTATAGTTTGGTAACAAGCATTTACGTGTAAAACGAAATTTTTCTTATACTTTTGAACCATAATTTTGACATTATCTTATATTTCTGGTACCATGAGTGTACCACCTTGCGTGTGGTACATGTAGGTAATAATTCGTCATACCTTTATGTGCATACCGGATAACAATCGGAAGCACAAATAACTTGATTATATTTAAACACGCTTTGTTAATGATCGTATTTATTCAAAGTTTATTGTATTATCTCAAAATAAGGTTATTAGTTATATTGTTTTTATGTTAATAGGGACTGCATCTTCGTTGCCCCAGCCCCCAGGAAGAGGGCAAACATGATGTGGTCTTGCATCAAATACACCTTTTCAAAAACACTAACTAAATATCAACATACACGTGAAGTAATAAGTAAGAAGTAGAGATATTATATAAATTAAACTTTTCCATTAAAATCGACAAAATAAAAAAAATGAACGATGAGTTAAAGTAGATCAGATTCGAAAATTTCATTTTGTTTTAACACGAAACGTTAAAGTACCCCGCATCAGGTTCTCGATTTACAGCCTCCCAAATATTTGAGATGCCGGGACCCTACCCGGTCCGCCCTCAAAAATGTCGAATTATTCAGTCGCCTACAGAGCAATTAAGGTACTCATGCGTAGGATTAAACCGTGCTGGTGTCGCGGAAGGGTTAGTGTAAATAAATACACGACCAAATTGAATATCACGTTTCGAAACGCGCCGGCCGCGTGAGCCGCGTGAGTGATGGACGTAACCGGAGATCGTTTCTCGTACTCATCTTATATTTTTTATAATAATACAAAAACATGAGCTGGATATTCACCGGGTTGTAAGTGACACTATTTACCTTTACTATTAGGACACTTGTGTGGTCCGAGATGTAAATATTCTAGTAGTTAAACTAGTTATCCTTTGGTTGAAGCTAGAAATTGTATTGCTGTGGCAGTACGCTGCAATACTTGTCCTGCCACTCACCACTATTCAAGCCAAATTTATTACGAATAAAAATATATTTGTCATTCGATTCTGATGACTGTAGAATACTAATAAACAAATAATAACACTATAAATTGAATAATACTGATTACTACAATAATGGATAATATAAATCGGAACAACCGGAACAGCAAAGTACCGCGATACTTCCCCCGTTATTCTTATCTTATAATAACTCTCGGCACAAAGCAAGCGAATACGTTTCCTCAGCCATTGTATGAACTAACTCCTAAAACATTCAAATGACCCATTTAGTTTCAAAGTGGCCACAAAAAATTCAATCATAAAGCTCGGGGCGGGCGCGGGGCGCACGCGGGGCGGACGCGGGGCGGACGCGGGGCGGACGCGGGGCGGACGCGGGGCGGACGCGGGGCGGACGCGCAATCGAGCCGCCATCTCGGGCGCGCGCATTATCTAAACATTATAATATTTCAACCATAACCACAAAGATAAGGGGGCCCGCTTATCGATATAATAGATACGGGATCACACACGACGGTGCGTGCCGCCATTGTGCCCGGGTTTACGACTCGCCGGCGGAAGGTCACGGGTTCGATGCGATAGTAAAATAAAAATTGATCACGACCGACCCATATTCCTGATTCGTATCTGAACGCGATATTAGGATGTCATCTCTGTTATTTGATTTATAAGAATATTTTTCAAAACTGACATACGACAGTTAACATAATCGTAATATATTTCTTAAAATATATATTATCGAGAAATAAGTATTTATTTGCAATGCCAGTAAAAAAAGGGTATTTCTATATTAGAAAGCATTATTCTAAATTGATAATTCTAACATGATGACCTAAATCATGAGCTTAAATTCATCTGACAGACATCATTCTACTTGCCACTTTTTTCATCATCATCAT
This sequence comes from Ornithoptera alexandrae, assembly GCA_029030555.1. NCBI lineage: Eukaryota > Metazoa > Arthropoda > Insecta > Lepidoptera > Papilionidae > Ornithoptera > Ornithoptera alexandrae. Next base: position 10,139,556 of record JARDVY010000298.1, read on the forward strand.
CATCAGCCGATAGACATCTACTGCTAGACATAGACCTCCCCCCAAAGATCATCGCATACAGTCAGTATGGCCTCCGATACCACTGGGTACTGAAGGTCATCGTTTGTAGGGGCTGATACGACCAATGCAAGTTGATGGGATCCAGAGCTTCGTTTGTTGTTGAGACTACGCTGACAGCAGCGCAGGACCAATCAATGTAGAGATTTTTGGGAAAGGCCAAGGGAAAGGAAAGCAGTGGACGTCTATAGGCTGATGATGATGATTATCGTAATCATCATAAACCTAAAATCCAACCAAACGTTAAAGTATTCGTTACACGTTATTATTAAAAACATCGTTATAACGGAGGCGTTAATGAATGCATTTAAGTTATATCGCAAAAGCATTACACTTTAAAATGGCTCACAATTTAATCATCAGCTCATAGAGGTTCACTGCTGGACATAAGCATCCTCCGAAGACCTCCACATCTATGACAATTTAAAGTAGATGACAATAATACAGGACGTCAATGAGAGCGACAGCACAGCGGGTTGACATCCGGTTATGAACCATATGGACCCAACTGCGACTCCGGTAGATGTTCAAAGGTCTCTTTTATCTACCCACATTTTACATTAGATCCTCGCGGTGGATGAGAATGAGCCAGTTTACAGGCAACCACTCTTGGTTACATGTGTCAAACCTATATATGTTATCGGTTGGAAAATTGTGATTTTAACTGGTGGCACTGGTCACTCTTTCCGGAAACCGTCTAGGTAGGTACCACCGCAGCGCCTCTTGCAGCGGAACACTACTGTATTCCAATTTGAAGTCTGCTGTAGCTAGTCAAATTAATGGTATGACGGAAGTTTATATCTTACGAAATAGCACTACGTTGTTATTGGCAGGCTTATCACTTGTCATCAGGTGAACGTGCCGCCCGTCTCGTGGCCTAATTTAATAAAAAAAGTAGTGTCTTACGGTGGTTCAATAACAGGGAATCGAACCTGGGACGTCCATATGATAAGGCAAATAGAAAGCCATAGCTAAGCCAATGGGACAGTTATTTAAGTAATATTCTGTAATACTCTGTAGGGGTGTGAACCAAACCACTTAATGATGACGCTAAACAATTCTGCTTACACTACTGTCTTCCGGTTTGAACAAGGATATAGTTAGTAAAGTTACTATTGTGAATACAGTGAACACCTTATACCTCAATACAATAAAGAGTCAATTTGTATAAAAAAAAATATCGTACAAAGCAATAATATGAAGGACTTACCATCACTACGTTCTCCCGATGGTAAATGATACGTCTGCACATGACGGTAGTCAGAATGGTATTTACTGCACCACATTTCGCTCATCGCATTGAGACATAAGATTAAGTCTCGTTACCCCGGCAATTTCACTAACTACGGCGCCTTTCAGCCGGAACACAGTAATGTTTGCACATTACTGTTTGTCGGCTGCAATTGACGCTGCGTTGGTACCTACCTAGAAGGAGAAACGGTCTCCTGGCTTTCCATCAGAAGGCAGGGTTCATTTAAAATATCATCCGCTGTACCAAAAAGAGAAAACGTATACCACACCAAGCTTTGCGAGGTAAATAGAAGGTTTTTTTTTGTGTATCTGCGTAAGATCAGCGCTTGACCACGATTCCGCTAGATGTGACGTGGTGATGTGATCTCTGGTGGTAAGGCGCACTAATTTAGTAACAGCATATTCATTCTTTTCTTGAAGACACCCACGTCATGTTTGTACGGGAACACCGACTCCGGCAAGTTATTCCACTCCTTGCTGTTCTCATGAGGAACGAGGAGCTGAACCTGTTTGTTGGTCAATTAAGGGTGTCCACAGTATAAGTATGGTAAGTCGTGCGCTTAGTCGTCCGCTTGTAAAAAGGGGATGGAGGAATTATATTGTGTAATTCTATCGCACAGACACAAGTCCTAGTATGTCAGTAAATAGTGTTCAGCTTGTTAAAAGTGCTTGTAAGTTAAGTTAGTGGCGCTAAGTACAAGTTGGTGCGTTCATAAATGCCGCGGCTTTCAAGGCTCTGGCGGCCGTACGGCTGAAACGGTCGGTTCATAACCGCAATGCGTCATAATTGGAGACAAATTAGGGTATCCATAATTTTATGTGGACATCCGGATTAGGAATTGAATTAATCATGCAGAAAGTTTATATTAATAAATATGTTCAGGTACTAATTATAATATTGATATATCGCCTTGAGGAGAAGGGAGATAGTTTCATTTCGTTTTCTAAGTAACTTTATAGCTACAGCGTTCTTCAAATAGTAATAGCTACACTTGTAGCTAATTAGTCGGTTTTGTGTAGCGCTTACCAATCTTTCTTCATTGCCATACCCTTTACTAAAACTATTAATTTATAAGCGCCCCTCCCTTGATAACTATACACCCTCTAAAATATATCACATATCTTTTAAGGAGGGGTTCAAGGGATCCCGCACAAGAACCCACGGGAGCCAAGCCTCCCTCACCTGCTCATGGTGCACCCTCCTAATCAACAAACGAGGCTCTGGCTCCATCCAACCGGTATTGGGTCAGCGTGATGGGAAATGGCCCAAATGCCTCCATTTGAATCCTACAGATACAACCCAGCAGCGCAGAACCGATCGATGTGGAGATTTTTGGCGGAGGCCTATGTCAAGCAGTGGACGACTATCGGCAGATGATGATGGTGTCAGTACGTAGGTAAAGGTACAAGTTAACTGGAGGAGGTACGATTTGGGCCATTTCTCATATCGCTGGCACATTGCGGGTTGGTGGGAGCCAGAGTCTCGTTTGTTGATTAGCAGAGTGCACCACGAGCAATTACCATCTTACATGATAAAATTAAAAATATGTTTTTCTTTAGTTTTTTTTTTCCTTATATAGTAAACCTTTAACCAATATCGGACTGTACTGTAATTGGATAAACTCATTTGCACCCTTTTTCATTCAGGTTCAAATTGCGTGAAGTTCTTACCAAGCAAGTAAACCCTGGTCGCTGCTGGAGTTACGCAACAGTTGAGGAAACGGCCTCGGGCAATGCTCATGATTAACTAACGGCGACGATGTAATAACCGGCCATGGTTTACCAGATCAGTTAAAATAAAGTGTTTGTTAGATATGTTAACGAACAGTAGCTTATCAGGATCCTGTGTGACGGGCGCTTTGATGGTAATAATGTCTGACTAGTAATGGTTTAATGGAGAAGGATATACTATCCGTATGTCTGTAGTTTATGTCTCAACCTTGCTTGACCGTACAGTGGTACGAAGATCTCCCGTTGTATGTACCCGATAGTCTATTAAATGTAGTAATAGCAGTAGGTGCACCGACGATCTGGTGAAAATCGGGGAAACCTATTGTCGATGTGGAGATCTTTGGGGGAGGCCTGTATCCAGCAGTGAATGTCGATGGTGATGAATAGTAAATTTCGTGTCGCTGTATACCACAAGCTAGTACCAACTTTACTGAAATTCCTTTGAACCAATTCCAATAAACATCCTGGTTATTTAGTTTACTTATTATGAGTATATATCAAGTTGCCCTCCTACTTCTACCGACAAAACTTAGTATGCAAATATTACTGTTCCGCTTTAGTAGATGCTGTAGCTAATGAAATCACTGGCGTAACGTGATCTTATATAGCAAACCGACCAGCTCTGTGTAGTGTAAGGTACAATCTTCTTCCTCCTGCCCTTTTCCCAGCTGTGTGGGGTCGGCACAGTATGTACTTCTCTTCTATGTCCCTCTATCTGCCGTCATATCTGAAATCACACTTTTCTTACACATGCCATCTTTCACACAATCCATCCACTCTTTGTTTGGTCTTCCTCTACCCTTATACGCATCCGTGTTTATTGTCATGTTCATCACTTACAATATGAGGCGAAAATTTGGCTGGTCTCGTAGCTTTGTGAAATAAAAAAATCTAAAGGGTCCCGCACAACATCTCACAGGACCCAAGTCAAACTCATCAGCTTGTGATGCACCCTAGTAATCAACAAACAAGACTCTAGCTCCCACCAACCTGCATTGGGCTAGCTGGTGGGAGGAAATGGCTCAATCCCTCCATATGAACCCATACAAATGTGGCGATCTTTGAAGGAGACATATCTAGCAGTGGACGTTTATCGGCTGATAATGATGATGATGTTTCCTGCTTTTCCAGTTTTATATATCTAAAGCTGGGAAACTCTTCTTGAATACTTTCATTTTTCAATAATAACCCTATGATAAGGGTAATTTGAGTAAACTGCATGTTTTCCTTCATAAATATGACATGTTACGTCTGAGACGAAAAATGTCACATTTCCATCTTCCTTTAGGGGTAAGTGATATATTGCCCTCGCGTTACTCAATGTAATATCCGTGAATTATCTGAAATGAGTCAAAAGACCTGTTTACCTGACAATGATGACGAGCTTCATAATTGGACGCGGTGTTTGCCTTTTTTTAAACTTTTTTGAAAGATTTCATTTTGATGTACTCTTTATTGGTAAATGTGTAAGTACTTCAAAGTTACTTCTACAGAAAGAATCTCTAGATTTCTGGAAAGACGTACATAATACTCACCATTTTAAGATTTAGTATTAAATTAGATTATTACTGAGGTAACAGTGTTTTCCCTAGCTCTGACATGCATTTAATCATTGCACACGACTAAACCTATATATCTTGTTGTAAGGGATGAGCAATAAAAGTTAAATTAAGAAGTGATTGCTTAGTTTTTATACAAGTAAGCAATGCCCAGCAGTGGACGTCTATATGCTGATGATGATGATGATGATGATGAAGGAATACCTATTAAAACGTTCAATTGGCCGTCAAGCAGTTTGGCACAGAGAACATATTTAAATCCAAACACGAAATTACCACTGCAAAGGCTACAGCGCCTTTCAAACAGGAAGTCAATGAATTAACTACACTACCGCTCTTAAGCATAGCAACAAAGACTAATATTTTTTTTTGTTGTGAAAATTAAGCGATTATTAATAATAGAGATCTTTTTGAACAGCTTTGAAATGGTAAGCATATACCATGTATGGCCGCTGGTTAGACCTAAAGATTTTAAAAATGCTTCACTGATGCGGTACCATCACGAGATCCTTTAATCGACCAGACGTGCGGGACGTTCACCTGATGGTAAGTGATGTCTTTCCATAACATCGCGGCGATAGTTAGGATGATATGCTGTACCTTATTGTGCTCCTCGCATTTAAACATAAAACGCACCCTTCAAACCAGAAGATGTTAATGCTTTCATACTACTGTTTAGCGGCGGATATAGGAGCTGTGGTATCTAGCTATCTAGACTATATATATAGCTATCTAGACTGTCTAAAACAACAGAGACCTACCACTGTTATGGATAATCTAATAAAAGCTTAGTACCAATTTTTTCTATGTAGTCTCTATTCATCATCATCAGCCGATAGACCACCACTGCTGGACATAGCCCTCCTCGAAAGATCCCCATATCGATCGGTTCTGCGCTGCCCTCATCGACAGGAACCATGGGGCCGTCGTTTGTTCATAGGGGGGGAGGACTGGGGCCATTTCCCACCACGCTGGCCCAATGCGGGTTGGTATGTATTAGTCTCTATAAGTAAGTGGTTTTTAAGTTAATTCCTTATATATCTAACCACGGACGGTTAATTCATTTATCCCGAAGTACCTTCTCGCATTTTGAAGACTGAATCAATTTAACGAACAACACTATCAGTATCTTGAAGTAATAACCGGATCACGAAATTCATAAGTTCAGGTTGAAGCGATCCACCCCATCACAACACACACCCCCCCCCCCCCGCTCTGCCCTCGCCCCGACGTTACTCGGAGATAGTTTGTACAACGATAATTATACTCCGGTTAACCTAAATACATAATGTTGTAAGCTGTATTATTACTAAATCTACCCTGTAATTTGGTGGTAAGTAAACCTCCTACACAATCTAACTTATTTTATACATAATTCGCGGTTTAAGTTGAATTGTATTATGAATTGAACAACTTTGAATATTAACATATAATCAGTTGTTAGATCGACCGTTATAACCATTTCGAAAACTTGGCTAGAGCTTGCTTCACTCAAGCATCAGCTCTAGATATATTATACTTCACGAGACAATGATTTGAGACGACGATTGTGGGGTGATGCAGGGCAAATATCACAAGCAAGTCTTTGTTACCATTAGGTTAATGACATCATCAACTTAAATTGTACAGGTTAACAAATAAGAAGACTTTACACAATATTCTTCAATTACTCAATCGAAACTAGCCCAACGTGGTGTGTACCATACTAACCAGCGCCACGTTGTTGTGGGCAGGCGTAACACTCACCATCAGGTGAATGTCCTATCCCGACGCTTCGTCTAATTGGGATCGAAACGGCAATACTGATTAAAATACTTTAATTACTATCTCAGGTCTATAACTAGATTATTCTGTTAATTTTTTTACAAAAAAAACTACTTTCTGTTTTTGATATCACGATAGTCGTTAATTTTTTTCCTTCTTTATTATGCCTATTTTTATTTAAAAATTAATTAATTAATTTTATTTAAGTAACTTGTTACTTTACGGTAAAGCGGAAGTAATTTGATGATTATAATGAGGTGTGTGCACAAAGACACGCACACGCACACTCACTAGAGACGATTTCTTTCGCCCTTTAAGTTATGCTGTAACGTTGACTGTGCGAGAGCTGGGGACCTGCTGACCTGTATCACGGGTTTATTACCTATCACAGGCACCAGCGACCCACAGCCATATTATTAAATGCTATATGTACCTTAAGACTTTTATTTCTAATTACATTTAGTATGAGGTAATAAAAAAAAATTGATACGAATATTGTTGTGTATGATTTAGATGTTTATCTCTAGCAGGTAACAGTATGATATAATGATTTCACTACTGGAGATAGATCACTGGAAGATATCTGTAGTTTTTTAAAATCAAAACTTAAAGACAAGTTGAATGTGTGTTCAAGATAATGTTAAAAAAAAAGCTAGTCCAGTGTAAATGAAATACAGATGATTTATAACTTTAATACGTTATAAATCATCTGTTGTTATTTAATTTTATTCATAACGTAGTAAGGACGTACGTGAAATTGTTGTACAATCATTCGCATATAAATTATTTACCTTCGCATAGGATAATAAAAATATGTACTAGACTTAAAGTCTTTAACCAGTGCGTCCTCCCCACCCTTATGGCGCAGAGACATGGCACCTGACCATCGGGCTGGTCCGCCGATTCAAAGTAGCACAGCGAGCGATGGAGAGAGCTATGCTTGGCGTTACTCTAAGGGACAACATCCGGAACGAAGAAATTCGACAGACGACTGAAAGTGTCGACGTAGCTCTCAATGTCTGTAAGCTGAAGTGGCAGTGGGCGGACCATGTCTGTTGTGTCAGTGACGGCCGGTTGAAGAGGAAGGTCTTGGAGTGAAGGCCGCGTACAGGTCGAAGAAGTGTCGAGAATCAGAGCAGTTGGAAGTGAGTGGACGCGAAAAGCCGAGGATCGCATTTGGTGGAATGCCTTTGTGAAATGTACTCCTAATACTTTCATTTATTCATGTTTCACACAAACAAAGACTAGATAAGTTTTGGTTTTGGTGCCTGAAAGTCACAGATAGTCCACCTTCAGATATAAAGTATCAAGTCTAGTTAGATAAGAAACTATACTAACTACAGTGTCATTTATACCGGAATCCATTTTGTAAACTACTCTTCTCTTTATTTAGTAAATCGATTCACATATTACTCCTGAGCGACTCTTGATCTCCAACGAAAAAAGCGCCAACGCCAATCTTCTCCCACTGTCTTCTGCTTCCTCTAGGACTTAATTCCTAAAAACCTCATCAGATGAGGTAATTATCTATACATGCCAGAGATTTCCATCTAAGTAGAGACTCATCACGATATCTTTGGAACCATAAGACCTATTTAGAATAGAATATTGCGTTTGCTGAGTATAGGTCACCTAAGAACGGATGTTACAAAACTCCTCTCGTAAAAGGGATTGTAAGGGTTTTACGACCAGCTAAGCTGATGGGGAATAACAAGTATCAAAACATGATTCCATTCCCGATATGTATTAATTTATATTGCAAAATACGCTGCTGATGATACTTGAAAATATGTTTACCTGATGATACAAGGTCGTTACACCAATTAAGTAAAGGTCGAAGGTGGCTCTTATATGTAAATGACCGTGTTAATCAATCTGGTAACGTACAACGTGAGAGAGGTTTATGAATTTAATGATACCCTCGAGGTCTCACTCCCCGTTTAATGGTCACTCCATTTTTTTCAACGAAGTAATAAAATTTTAATTTTGACCAAACATTGCTAATTTATGGATATGAGATCAAGATATCAACTAATTGGATTGTACTCCTTTGAAATAATTTAGGTCTAGCTTTCCTCTTCCCTCTGATATTGGATGATCGATCGATTAAGGTTTCGAGCAATTATGATCTGGGTGCCAAGGATTGAAATCACTTTCCTGATAATTTCTTTTAATACTGCAAAAGTACGGTCGAGGGAAATCCAGGAGCAATGATTGAGAAGAACGAGAGGTTTTAATCCCTTATAACTTTTATTGGTAAAAAAAGAAAGGATGTTTACCCCCCGAAGGAGACAATTCCTCGAAGATATCGTCTCTTAAAAACAGTACTCATTTATCAAACCTGTTGTTCATGTGGTCGTTGTCTATTTAAGATACAGGACGTATTATTAAGATCAAGTTCATGACAGCCCGTTGGCTGGATCTTCAAAAAGCGGCTAACTCACTGACCTTGAAGTTTGCGTAAACCGCCTTCTGTTCGGATCATTCTAGACACTTTTAAAGCCTATTAAATATGCGTTAGGAAATAATATTTTATCGCTCCATGGGTCCCCGTTTACGTACAAAACGAGTTTTATGTGTACTTCCGCTCGAGAACAGATGTTATCAGATGTGTTCGTTTTAAATTAAGTTTTTTTTTAACTTAATTTAGTTGTAATTAATTTATTTATTTATTATGTACAGAGATGTAGCAATAATATTTACCTAGTTTTGTGTAGAAATCTAAAAACTCTTCGTTCATCGAAAATCTGTAAGGTAATTAGAATGACATTATGTTCGGATGTAATGACTTAATTAGCTACGGACAAATTTTTTGAAGATAATTAATTTTATATTTCTTTTTATTACCTCTCTTCACTCCTTTGATTTAACTATTTACAGCCACCTTCAAAACGGACCACAGTTATATTTCTATTTGTCGATAAAAGTGACCCACCAGCAAAAATGATAAGTTAGTTAAGGCAGAGGAGCTTTTATAACCCTTTAATGGATTATCCTGGATTCTCAAGCCTATCTATATTTAGTACAAATTGAGTTTCATACAATTTTTTTCTCCTCTTTAAATCAGTGTCCTTTATAATGAAGTCTGCAGTGGACAGGCGGGACTGTTGTAGTTTTATTTTCAATAGCTCCCTGGGACCCTCATTAATTCTTAAAAGTAGGAACAAAATGTTGCCTCGCTCGGGGGTGTTGTTTATATAATAATTTCACAGGGACCAGGGATGCTAAAGCAACAAACATTTACTGACATAATTAACCCTTAAAGGAAAATTAAGTGGGTTTGTATATCTTTGTATGTGTTTGTATAATGAAGTGGTGATGAATGATGACTAAAGAAGGTACGGATGTGATTCTCACTGAGCTTGAGCTTCCGTTGAGGAAAAATATCGGGATAAACGTTCAGGTTCCATGAACAACAGTTATCATAAACATAGTGCGATCTACACTTGGCCACACTGTTGCATAAACAGCCTTACCGTCTCCCTGTCGAAGAAGGTCCTGAGTCACAGCAATGGGTACATCAAGGAGAATACATAAAACTGTCAAGCAAAATGATTGGGGTATTTCATGATGTATTTTAAAATAGTTTGATTTATTTAAACAACAGAAATTCGTTTTCAAGGTTCTATGTAATATCCTGAATTTACACAGAGATGATACCCACATAAATATCTTTGGTCTTCCCCAACCTAATGGATGGCTTTAATGGAGAAGGCCCCAAAATCGTGTTGCCTTTTAACATGTTAATGTGTATCGCAGTTTAAAAACAGCCCAATTCCGAGGATGAGATTGTTCGTAGTGAAGGCCGTCCTAACGAACTCATTTTCTTTGCATTTGATATGAGAGGGAAAAAAATGAAGCCTCGCTCCGCCGTAAAGGGTTAGCGCCGAAGTAATCGAGTGTCATTACTCGACTATGAATAAATTACACAAGTTCCGGGCACCGCTTTGTGTGCCGGCGTACGCGATGACCGGAAGCGATTTTCATTTCAAAGGATTAAAATTAAACTGATAACAGTACTTATATAACAGAGAAATGAGGTAAGAGGAACGTTAACCTGATGGTAAATGACAGGTTATAAAACAAGTGATGCTTTAAATATTTACACAGCGATTTTATACGCCGGAAGCTTAAGATGTTTAACTTCAATGGATTTCATATTAGATAATAGTAATATCTGAGAAGTTATTTAGCGATAGATAAGGGAGCTGCCATACAGAACCCTGTATAATACATGTGCTATGTGGGTAGATTAAAACATAATAAATTATTTGTTTGCTATAATACCGTTAATCGTATATTAAATATCTTTTCTCATAATAATACGCTGCTGGTTAAGATAATTACATAGAATCACGCTTCAAGATTTACTGGGGTTAATTATCATTTCACATTTACTTGTTTATCTATGTGTCTTTCCAAAGCAGAACACAATCATGACTATTGCTCAGCAGCATATATATGTAACATAGGGCATCTATAACTCTAAGAAAAAAATATATTATACTAATGTTTGCGGTAGTCGAAAACTGATTTAGTCATATTTTACATTTTATCTTCCACTACTTCCGTGCGCATGCTCGCAATAGAGAATACATAATAATGTAGGACCTTGATTCAATTTCGCGGCCCCTTTTTATGTAGTTTAATTGGTATTATATTTTAAAATATATTAAACACAGTTATCACCCTGAAATTGTTAATCTACCCTTATGACATCGTCACTGTGTTCCTGCTGACGCCGTATGAGACCGGGAGCATTTTTTGGCGAACACGCTACACCATCAACGGCCTCATTACATTTGAAATCAGGTTAAGTCTTATATAATAAAAAACTCTATTCACTTCTAACTTAAGTCCGGTCGTTAACAGTTTGAAGGCAAAAGCGGGCGAAATTCGCTGTTATATCGCAGTGTGCGCCCACGCTGAACTGCTCCGGCCGCCGCGGGCACATTCACTGGGGTGCAGCTCTCAGCTCTTTTAAAATATTATTACTCATAATGCACAAGCTACGTAACTAAATGAGATTGTCTGTAAAACGCACCCCGATATAATAAATTGATTTTTTTTTATATATATATTCTACGTTGCGAAGAAACAAGCGGGAATGTATAAGGATCATATATTGTCGCTGAATGACCTCTTTGTTCCAACGGTTGCAAAATAAGAGTTGGAAGCAATGATTTCCTCTCCGAACATGTTTATCAGGTTTTAATTCTTCACTTGATGACAAATATTCGTTACTCTTGGAAACTGAAGCTGACAAGTCAATGTTATATTATGATTGGCATTAAAACATAAATCTGGACTTAAAAAATTCAAATCTTCAGAGCTTTACTTTACCAACCTAAAATTCCTCAAAAATGCGGAACAATCTCTATCCAATATGATATTGAAAACGATTGATCCTTTCCTGGTACACCAGATGAATTTAATAAGTAACGTATCCTGAGCAGGAGGGACGACGTTAGAGGAATTATACCGTGGGCCAGATTGCGAATTCTCCGATGCAAGGCTTGCGTTGCTGCAATGCCGCGGGAATGTCTATATGATGAAAATTAGATCAGCTTTATACGAACTACTTTCAGTAAACATTAAACGTTTTACAAATATACTAAATTCCCTGTTTATGAGATTACTGATGTGTCGCTGAACTCTTTTTCTTCCAACCAGAACGGTAATCAAATCCAACGGGAGAACTTTAGTTAACAGATAGTGATCATCAAAGGAAATGTATATTTTTTTCTTAAAAGAGATTTCTCGATTTGATGACAATTCTAGATTCTAGGTATTAGTGTAGCTTGATGAACTTAAGGAAACTGAAAACTTATTCCGATCGTAAATTTAGGCGATATTGCTCTCTCTCTCTTATTCGGAATCGTGACCGTTTACTTGCGGTCGGAGTCAAAAAAGCGCCTTAATACCCGACCGTCTCCAGACTCTCCGGTACTTTTATAACATTTTTACTCTCATCTTTACGGCAGAAGTGGTTTTTATTTCAAAGGAATAGCTTTGTCTACGCCCCGACTCGGAGACTTACAAAAATATGATGCAATTATTCAGCGTCGTTTTTATTTCACTTTTACTTTGTTTGGAGCTAAAATATGACACGAAGTTCATTCGAACGGATTTATGCGTTCATATTTCTGTTGTCAGTTAAGGTTCAAGTGTACGGTAACAATGATTTTGTCGTCTGATTACTGATACGTAGTTGACAATGATTGATATTGGCGCAGGCACAAACCTCAAACAAAAATAAGTCCTTAGGTTGTTAATAAAAATTACCTTTTAATTTTGTTATCCTGTTGTCGGAAAGAACGGTGTTAAATTTTCTGTGTGTGTGTGTTTTCTGGTCAGTAGCTGGAATATTCATTATAAGACATGTCAACGATATATAGGGTGGCGCAAAAGTAATCCTCCTATCAGAAAATGCTATAAATTTTGCTTTGATGTAAAAAAATTAAAAGACCAAATAAAAATAATCCACAAGAAGAATCAAATTTTTTCATATTTTTTTTAAATTACAGCCAAAAAACATCGTTAGGTTATTTTTGCGCCACCTTGTATACCTTGTATATATACCTTGCATACAAGATGGCGCAAAAATAACCTTCCGATGTTTTTTGGCTGTAATTTAAAAAAAAATATGAAAAATCTTGATTCTTCTTGTGGATTATTTTTATTTGGTCTTTTAATTTTTTTACATCAAGGTAAAATTTATAGCATTTTCTGATAGAAGGATTACTTTTGCGCCACCCTATATAACGGTTGGTTTGTTTGTCATCAAGAGGACATATCTCGTATAATGTATTTAATATAGCTGTCTACATCTGAACTGATTTCCGTTTTTACCATTCACAAGGCCGCTGAAAAACTGCTTTATTTACATCTACGTTTCCGATACATTGATCTGAATGTATTAAATGAATATATTTCATTTGCACAGTTTGTCATATCTCTTCCACATCCTCAGTTGCAAGAGGTTTGATCTGAAATTATATTTGCTCATGGCAATATGAAGTAGCCTAATAAGAGGAAATCTCAGTGGAATGAAAGGGACACTGTATCGTAAGCATTACACAAATTTGTGATGTATGTAATGGCTCTTATAATTATTAATAAACACTTTATTCAGTTTTAAAACTAACAGTAGTGTGACAGTGACAGTAGCAAGATTGTATCGACCATAGGACTTACTCCTAAAAAAAGGATATAGCATAAAAACTGTGTCCCCATACATAATAAAATAATTCTCGATTCCATGCTCTACAATAAAACATCTATTTCTTAACTAAGATCTTGAAGAACGGCAGGAGGAAGAATTTGCTGCCGATAGTGATGAAGTACGGTGTTAACGGTAACATGAATAGCCCGTTACCAGGTTTGTATGAATTTACCTTCACGCACTGTTATGTAACACGGCGCTGGTTTGGATCGATGGTAAGGGCCGGCCCAAATCAGATAAAATGCTCCGAGTAGGCAACACTATATTTCTTCTACCGAGCTATAGTTAGCTAATATTATTGTTATGTAATCAGTAGACTAGGACACGACGATTGATTTAACTACAACTACGGACGCTTTATAAACCAAAAACTCAGTTAGAAAATCAGTTAACGCTGCCTGTGAAGCGAAATGTCACAGCATCCTTTTTTGTTTTATTCATCTTATTATCACCATCTTTCTACCTTCTATTGTATTCTAATCGTGTCGCATTCACCTAACAACCTGTTACACGCACGTTTTACATAATCGTATTCCCGCATCAGGAGTTATTGTGGATCGAACCCGCGATTCCAGCCGCGCCGCTCGCAGAAATCAAAACGCGAACAAACTCCAAAACAAAGTTCTTGAATGCACGACTGAGCTTCTTTTATCGAGACTATTTCGCCGGGACGGGCGGCAGCTCAGATATTGCTGTGATAATCTTTCCTTAAGGACATGAATTCTTTGACGCACACTCGCTGAACTTCAAGAAGTTCGTATTATACGGAATAAGTTCGGTTTTTGTGGAAACTTTTCGTGTTACAGAATATTTCTCACAAAATACTTCCATGAATCATTTGAGATAAGTTTATCCTGCCATTAAGAACAGTTACAAGTTTATGTATTTGCCAGTGATTGGATAACGTTGCTATGGAAATTTTGTAACCAGCACATTGAAAGTGGTCTTGATATAGGTAATAACCATTGCATTAAAAAAGTACCACGACATTACTTATTTCGCCATTTCCTCACCGCCAACCAAACGTCCACTGCTGGATATAAGATTCTCCCAAAAATCTCCACATCGGTCGGTGCTGCGCCGCTCGCTACCAGTAGCTTTCCGCGACCTTAGAGTCAGCATGGCTCCGGCACCGCCAGGCAGTAGGGGCCGTCATTTGTAGAGATCCATATGGAGCGATTTGAGACATTTCCCACCACACTGGCCCAATGGCGGGTTGGTGGGAGCCAGAACCTCGTTTGTTCATTAGCAAAGTGCACCGCGAGCAGGCGAGGTTGGCTTAGATTCCATGAGTTATTGTACCGGACCCCTTACATACCCCTATCTCATAATAATGTACCGCTGCATTACTTATTTTACCACTTAGTGTTACTGAATATTATTCAGCGCTAATTAAAGCAATAATGCTTGTGAAAAGACTGGACCACGTCGGAGGAGCAGTTTTGTATTAAAGTTACGAGCGCAAACGTTCTGCTGGGCTCGCCTTAGAGGATTTTGTGCTTTAAATTCAATGGCTCGGAGATTATTTCGGGACGTGTAACTTGTGTACGTACTTGTGCGCGGAATGGTGAAGCAACTCCACACGATCGTGTATTACATATTTATGTAAAACTAAATTATACAATGGATCGCCTCGCAGGTTTTATTGTCTTAGAAGTCTGAAATTCGATCAAAGTTTCCATAGAAAATTGGAAATGGGAAATGCGACATAATCCGGGCTCTGATTACTTGTTCAAATATTTATCCTCTTTCGTAACAACCTTTGTTATACGCTGTTGGTATCGAACATTTTTAAACTATATTTAGGCCATTTGTCTTCCCGGTGCTGATCAAGAAATTTAGAAACCCAAACGTAACTTCTGACGACGAACAACTGTGTTTAAATATTTGCTGGTTACTGGCTTAAAATATGGTTAAAGATGAGTCAGATATCGCGGATATTTATCAGATTGATATCAAATGAAGGTTCCTCATCGTTTGTTGTTAAGTAAAAAATATAAATGCCGTATAAATCGTATTGGAGGTCCCGCACAACAACTCACGGGAACCAAGCCATCCTCGCCTGCCCGTGGTGTATCCTGTTAATCAACAAACGAGGCTTTTGCGAGTAGTGTGAAATGGCCCAAACCCTCCCATATAAATCCCTACTCGACAGTGCCGAGCGGTACCGAAAGCCATGCTGAATGTATCTCGAGTTTTTGTCTAGGTCTATGTCCAGCAGTGGACGTCTATAGGCTGATGATGATGATAATTTGTATACAATAGTGCACACATGCTGCATTACGTGTTACAGGCGTGGTGGGAACAGTTCAGGATACTATTTGTCTAAATTGTTTCTTAATTTATTCTTTAAGTATTGAGCACTGAAGGGTTGTTTATCATTCAATATACTTACAAATAGACTCTACACTAGTTTATATTATTATTCACATACTACTGTCATGGCGTCGCCTTTGCCCTCTTCCCACAATTTTGCATCATTCACCATCTGATCCGATTTCCAATATTCACTGTAACCATACGAGCATGTAAAATATACATTTATCAAACGCAAACAAAACAAATAAGCATTCGCATTAAGGACTCGTTTCCCACATGACGACGGAGCTGAACGTAACCGTTGAAAGGTACTCTGGAAACAATAAAACGGTTGAGCGAATTTAATCCTTCGGGGGCTGAGTTTTGCGGAGCGTTAAGGGGTGTTTTTGCTTGATTAATCTAACCATTTGTTCGTCTGTTGCCGTCGCTGCTCCTTCCACTCGACGCTCGGATATGTCCGGCTATTGCCGGACTCTTTCTTAACCGGCGACAACGCGAAGGTACTGGATTCACAGTCTACATTCATATACATATTCTTATTGTTCAGTTTTTTTTTTTCAGTTTCAGTTTCATTCGTTCATTCATTAGGTGCCTTCTTCATATTGAAGTTTGGCGATTAGAATGAGAAAACTTATTCGATTATCAGCTAATCTAGGACATCCTAGTGGTTTATAGGAAAGCATGTCAGTCAGTTACAACAGATTGAACATCATGTCCATCGCTTCATTATCATTTTGGTCTATTGTTGTCCAATACTGCGTAAGCTCAGACCTTCTTAAATGAATTTCAGAGCGACTGGTTCCATGCCACCATTATCCAACGATTTCCTTTGCTGGTAAGTAAATAGTTAGTTCACCTGATAAGCGGTAGTCACATACTGCGCATGCGTTTCATACTGCGCTTGCCAATCCATTGATCCCATTCAATGATCTTGCTGTAGATATTAAAGATAATGATCTCGGCCGTAAGGCAATAACTCACATATATATATCTAAATAGCCGTTTTCTTGCGTATAGTGGGTATTTAAATAATAATTTTAGTTGTCATTGGAGAAGTAATTGTTTTTGTTTATATAAAAACCCGAGTCGTCATCTAGAAGCAGTGCATGTTTAACGTTTTGATTTCCTATGAATTAGTTTTCACATATTCAATGTTTATGATAGACTTCCTGTAAAGTACTTCTGACAGAAATCGTTTACATCTAACATATATTTCTCCGCTGTCAGCCATGTAACTACTATTGGTCTGGTTTGAAGAACGATGTAGTTAGAATAGCTGAAGACGAACAAGATTTCTGAATCCGACAATCAAACTTCAGTTTGCAAAAGGCACCTCATGACGATGATGTAGTTAAGAGGGCTAATTGAATTGAAATATATTTATGAAAATTATAATAAATTATTATTACACGGGGTGTAAGGGGTCGCGCACAATAACTTACGGGATCCAAACCACCCGCTCGTGGTGCACCCTGCTAATCGACAAACGAGGCTCTGGCTCCCACCGAGAACCATTGGGCCAGCGTGGTGGGAAATGGCCCAAATAAGCCCATATGAACCCCTACAAACGTGAAGATCTTTGGAGAGGCATATGTCCAGCAGGAGCGTTTGAATTGTTCCGTCGAACCAGACACAGTATGGATTGTACCACGCTCATCGTCAACCTTCATTAGTTGGAGAAGCACTTTAAGAAGAAGATGTCCAGCTGTGGACGTCTATCGGCTGACGATGATGATGATGATTATTACACACTCTATATATTTGAGTATCATTAATACTTCGTATGACGAGGGAGTAGGTGCAATTCCGCTTCCTGTATGTAAATGGGGATTATTTCATAAATTGGATGTACATAATGAAGGTAGATTGGTGAAACAACACAATTTGATGTTAACGTCGTAACGAAGCGGAGATAAGGGCCTCCGATACGAAGCAATCTAACGCTTCGGTGGATCGAAGAGCGGAGAGCACAGGCGGGCGCAGGCAGGCACAGGCAGTACAGGCAGGCGCGGTCGAACCTAAATTAATTAGGGAATTGTTCTATGAATAATTTACAGTCTCGCTGAACATGTTCACTTTGCAATATTCGATTGTTATAAACTAAATTGACTTAAGGAAGCTTTCTCCTGTTCGTACCTTGGAGCAAAATATCATTAATTTCTTTTTGATAAGATGAATTGGAACTCGTTATCGTTTGACATGATTGGACACTATGCCTGAACATGCAGGGAACCAAGCAAACTTTGCCTACACTAGGCATTGTGATCACTTTAAGACATGCCTTCGACCGCAATAATGTCAGTAGTTAAAGCACCTTTCATTGCGGAGTAACTTGAACACTTCTAAGCACCTGCTGGTTTCTGGTAAGGGACACTTACCACCGACTAAATATATATCTATGGCAAAGGTAAATTACGTAAAATATCTATTAGGTACATTGTATGTAAAATTAGACACCATTTTTATTATTAATATTCTATGAAAGTCTAGGAGGATAACTTTAACATATTGTGGTTAGTCTCTGTTACTAGTAACCCTAGCTCCTGTTTCTATCGCTAAACAGTAGTTTGCAAACATTACTCTGTTCTGGTATGAAAGGTGCTGCAGCTAGTGAAATTACTGAGGTAACGTGATACAAGGTCTTACGTCTCAAAACGACGAGCACAATGCTGGATGTATCACCCTAACTAGAGTCACGTTGTTATGGACAGGCGTAATGTTCAACATCAGATGAATGTCTTCCTCGTTTTGGTACATCATGTAATAAAAAATATACTTCTTGGTATTCTTTATGGATAAAGTTAGCATTTTAGCAAACAGATCTCGTGGTGGAAATGGATCACTGACGCCCACAGACAGTCGCAAAACTCAGTTCTTTTCTTGAAGCTCCCCATGTCGGCAACTGATTCCATAAATTAGCTTCGTCTTCCTCCATCAAAAGTATTCTTAGATGTGAATAAGTAGAAAAATTGTTTCGTTTGTGTTACTTTAAGTTAATGCGTAAGTTAACACTCGGCGCCTGTAGATTAACCACATTTAATTATTTTTATTTGTAATGTCGGTCCGTATTGTTATCGTAAAGTCCCAGTAGGCGGCGGGCGTAGGTTTCTTGTCATGAATAAATTACAAAAGTTTGCCGCGCACCCCCGCCGCACCCCTCACCGCGCCCAGCTCCTCCCCCGCCCATCCGCAGCCCCGCGTGGCGACGGCTGACGGGGAACTTTATGAAACGTGCTGTTCTACCAACTATGATGTTCGATGGCTTTTCAATTTTCTTAAAAACCCTGCTCTTTATAAAATGGAGTTCGTACGCCTTAATAGTTTTTTTTTGCTGTACTACAAATACGATTTTAAAGGAGGTTCTGGCGGTAGGTCCCTGTAGCCGGAGACCGTCCAGGCAAGTACCACAGGTACAACAGTACAGAGCTAACATTACTGTTCCAGTTCGAATGACGCTGTAGCTGGTGTTAATGAGACTCAACATCTTATGTATCAAGGCGATAAGCACAATGTGGTGCAGTGTATACCGTCGTAACTAGCCCAACATTGCTCTGGGCGGGCGGAGCGTTTACTACCAGATGAACGTTGCTCTCGTCTCGCCACTTCATCGTTAGCCCATAGACTTCCACTGCTGGACATAGGCCTCCCTCAAAGATTCCCACACGATCGGATGAGGATTCATATGGGGCATTTATATCATTTCCCACCATACTGGCTCAATGTCAGTTGGTGGGAGTTGGCTTGTATCCTGAGAGTTGTTGTGCACTTAATTCCCTGGTCTTGCCGCTTAGTTAAATAAAAAAAAAAGATTATTGTTAAGTCAGTGTTGCATATGTCCTACATCTTAATCTCCATTACAAGCTATCTTGCTTAATAGCGTACATACGCTACATCTATAAACCTATCTAAATAATAAGCTCTCAAGTCAAAAGATACTCGGCTATCATCATCATCAACATCCGGCGACAGACGTCCACCTTGTGGGAGGCCTTCTAACACTACGTCTACCGGTACGCGGGCGGCACTCAAGGATCTTACTGCCCCATCGGCCGTCGGTCCTTCGAGTAATTTGCCCTACCCACTGCCAATTAAGTCTAGTACCTTTTGGGCTATGTTGGTGACCTTAGTGGTTCTGAGGATCTCCACATTTCTGAATTACTTAATTATTACTAATTACTTCACATTTACAGTCATACTATACTGGTATTTCACGGGTATCCGTCATAATTAAGTTAAATGAGATTAATAATATATCGTTGTTGAATACAAGCATTTGAGATGTGGGTACTCCTTCAAATGTTCTAAGATCAAGCGGAAGCAGTTTGTCTCCAATGCTGAAGTTCTTAAGACAGCTAACTGAAATCGTAGGCTGATGACAACCATCATGCAAAGATTTTTTGGACACCCTTAAAGAAGAGCGCTTTATGAGTTTCCAAGGTTGATCCTGGAGTGCAAAATTTCTTGAAAACCGAACTTAAATACCATCAGTTGAAAAGAACAGCTGGGGACTGGATTAGGTTTATGATCTGATCTGATCTTTAAACTTCAGTTTGAAAACGGCACCTAATAATAATGATAATGAATAACAACTCTTCAATTATTCCTTATCTCTATAATACTAGTCTAGATTTCCGTTTTAACAAAACAATGAAACATTATCAAAATATTCATTTGAAATAGTGAAATTCCTACTCCACAGTCAACAAAAGAAGCAATTAGCTTTTAGCGAACCTAGTTCTAGAAACATTTAGTATCGAGAAATATATACACTACGATCAATTGTTGATGTATAACTAAGTATCCTGCCGTACTAAGGTTGCTTTTGATACTTTTGCAGTAATACTATATTTCTTTCAGTACCACTTAAAATTAACTTGGCTAGGATCTCTTCCGCAAACAGCATTAAAACCCCAGCACGGAAGGTCTTTGTATTCAAAGCGAAAGGATTACCATAGTCAGTGCTTTCGCCCGATCCACACAAATGATCCAACATCGAGGAGTGCGTTGTATGAGAAGGATCATTTAATGACTACTTATGAACTATCTTTTATCAAAAGATTATACTTCACCTGATTCCGTAATGTATCGCCAAAAGTTTTTTTTTAAATCACCATCAATTCTCTCCTTTAAACAGGCCTTTTATATATAGGCCAACGTTTTACCTCAATTTGTTATATTGTTGAATTGACAAAAAAACGTGGTCGTAGGAAATGATGAAACATCGTTTGCTGTTGACAGCAAGAACATAATGCTGCTATGACTGGCTAATCGCAAAACAAATCTGATAAGCAAGTCATGCGGGTTCAAATATACCATATCAGAAATGAAGAGATCCGCAGAAGAACTAGATTGTCCGACATAACCCTACGAGTCGCGAGGCTGAAGCGGCAGTGGGCGGGGCACACAGCTCGTAAAACCGATGGACGTTGAGGTCTTAAAGTGCTCGAATGGCGACTCCGCACTGGACAGCGCAGCGTTGGCAGATCTCACACTAGGTGGATAGAGGACATAAAATGAATCAATGGGACGTTGGCTTGGGTCCCTCACAACAACTTACGGGACCCAAGCTAACCTCACCTGCTTGTGGTGCACCCTGCTAATCAACAAACGAGGCTCTGGCTCTCATCAACCCGCATTGTGCCAGCGTGGTGGGAGATGGCCCGAATCGCCCCATATAAACCCCTAGAAACACCGGCCCGATGCCCGGTGATACTGTAGGCCATGCTGACTGTTGAACGGGCAACGCAGGACCGATTGAAGTAGGGATCTTTGGAAAAGGCCTTTGTCCAACAGTGGACGTCTATAGGTTGATGAGGAGGAAGAGGGTGCCACTAGATTCAATCAGTGCAAGGCCGTGCTTTGGAGAAAACATTACAAGAGACCTATGTCTAGCAGTAGACGTTTATCGATGGAAACGATGACGATGCTGATGACCCATACTCAAGAGGTTAACAGCTTTTTTGCTACATACCTACTGCTTATTCGTACTGTACAATACATAATGCAAAATAAACTCTCTTCCTGCTCTTGTCTTGTCCTCTTCTCTCTGTCTTTGTGAATGTATGCATTATAGTTGATCATAAATTGCTAGTTATACTCAGCTACAAAAACTTTAATAATATTGTTAAAGATTTTTGTGTTTTCAGGGGCATTTTTAATTTTTAATACAATCATTACATCTCCCTTTAAAGTTAAGTAAAGCTGTGGAACTCAATAAGGCCTCTTGATCACACGTCAGCCGGCGCTACCCGGCGCCGAGGCCGACGTCGTTAATTTCTTACAGGGAACCTCGTTGCCTGAATTCGGGAAACCGTACAGCTGAGGTAATTTACTTATTTCTTTTACATCTCTCTACAAGAAAAAAAAGAAATATCTCACCATTTTTTGGTGACACGGAATATTAATATTATACATAATTCGAGACAAGATTAGAGTATATGTTATATGTAATAGCGAAGTTATTGATGTACCTAGCTGTTCCCCATTCGCTTTGCTGGCTGTAATATAGAATTACATATGAAATTTAGTCTTGAATATGTCAGAAATATTCACGTCCAGCGGCAACCCCCCGCCTACCAGACCTCTTCCCTTTATTAACACCCCCGCAACTTCTTTTGCGGAAAGAATTTTATAAAAAAAGCAATATCTATACCTGAGTTTGAGTGTTTACATCTAATAGTCTTGAAGATCTCGAGATGAGATGAACCTCTGAATATCTTCGATATGTTTAACGCGACGGACCCAATATGGAGCTGAGTGATCATTCTCAAAAAAGTGCGTCATTTCATAGTCAATGGTATGGTTTCCTTCCAGAGGAATGTCTACTTCGTGAGGTCGTATCTTTGTTCAAAATTCACGATAGCAAAAAAACTGAGTAATATTTTAAATATATATGATAATTATGTCTATATTACATCGTCTTCGTTCGTCGATCTTCGATCAGTTTCTTACTGCGTCTTCTATCGGCCGCCATCCAAATATATTACTGACCGATACGATCGAGAATCCTTCGACTAATGTGCTCTCATCATTTGTCACTTAAAGCTAGATATTCTTTAGGTTATGTTCAATGACATTAGTTCTATGGAATTCTTAGACTTACGACTGTTTAGAGATTTCATAGCAAAATAATTTTGATTAATTTATAGATAGGATGATCTAATACCTATATATGAAGCTTAACTATATCTATACCCACGTCTCAATCGGATACACATACGAATTAAAGACTTTCACCAGAGTACCACTTGGCCTCAAATTTCACATGGTGTTAAGTGAAAATGTAGCCGCAGATGATGAAGCGAACTCGCCCAGAATAACCTCGTAACGTTGATAGTATTTGTTAGAAGTCCTGAAGGGTTCATTTTGTTAGCAATAAAATCAATCGTAAAGAATATTAATATCGTTGGAGACCTTACGGCTTATGTTACCATGGTAACATTGTGCTAAATGATCTATTTAGTAGCAAGTACAGAGATAGATCCACTCTGTAATAAAGTTTACGTTTAATTATAAATTCTCCATGCAAATGGTAATACATGCTGGTGTCAACTGCCTCCTTGGGAACAACGCTGGTGCTGCATGTGGATGGACGACTTTGTATGGTGACTACTGTTTTGACACGCTACCTTTGTTCCAGCTTAAGACGACCGAAGTATTCTGCGCGATCACGAGTCGCTACCTTCAGTATAATTTTTACTTCATAGTAAACTTAAGTGTGGTGTGGTTATCAGAGACAAAAGTTACAGCTTATGTCTAACAACAATGAGCATTATACAGTTTCTCTGTGGCAGGTTTGCCACCAGGTGGTCTTCTATAAGATACTCTTTCGAAATATGTCACCTCTATTTTTGGGCTGGAGTAATTTGTCTTCGGGAACATCGTCAGTAACAAGCCGCGTTTCTCAGGAGCTCACACCCTCATTAGTTATTGATATAATGAGCTAACGCGTTGCGGTAAAGGGAAAAGGGGCTTTTAAGCGTTGTTTTCGGAATTGATGAGAGGAAACTGCAACCTGAGCTAGTTTTATTCATATATTATCTACTTGGCTAGAGCTGAAGAGATTAGTTAAATAAATATATCGAAGATTGTTACTGATCGTTTGACCTGTCAAGGTTAAATTACTGAATGGAAAATGTTTCCAATCGCTTAATAAGTAATATGTCAAAAACAAATACATAGACACTTTGAACTTAAAAGACATCGGATTTTGGATCGGAGATTGGAAATGATCAATGATAATATCTTAGAAAAGTCAAAACATTTATCAGCTGAACATAAAAGGTCAGTGTGGATCTCGATCCGGGCTTCGCTGCGAAACAAATAAAACAGTTTGATCGTACGTCCCGACCTTCGTGAACCCTGAACCCAGCCAATAAAAGGACGATGGGAGTAAATAACAATTTCGGACACATTACACGAAGTTGTGATGACTAGTTTAACAGGCGCTCGCGAACTCCGGCTCCGCCCGGAACTTTGTTCACTTCCGTGTAATTGCAAAGAAGAATAAGTCCCCTATTTTCCTTTCAAATATTTCCTTTTTTTGACTAACCTTTGGATAGTAAGGAATTGTGATGTGGCACCGACAGTAAAGAACAGCGTCTACTCTCATCCCGTGGGTATCGTAACAGGCGACTATCGATTAACGATAACAGTCGGAGGCTGTTGTCGGGCTGCACTTCTCAACCATAGGTTGCTGTTTCACCAACAACAGCATTATCAAGAAAGGATAGTTCAGGTAAATCGCATATCGTAAACTATAACTTTACCACGTAACGCGATAATACATTTTGTGCAAACCCCACATGAAGTAGGAAGATGACTGGAAGTTGATCATTCAAAATAAGGAGTTCTTACCACCGGCTCAAAGGATGCAGATTTCTTTCTAATTGACAAGATCAGCTCGTGACCACGATCGCACCTGATGTTAAGTAGCGATGTGGTCTGTGGTGATAAGGCGCACTAACCTAACAGATTCTTCACACTTTTCTTGAAGACACCCTAGATGTATTTAGACGGGAACATCGACTCCAGCAAGTTATTGCACTCTTTTGTTGTTTTTATGAAGAACGAGGAGTTGAATGTGTTTATTTGCAAACTGAGGATATCCACAACACATGGAAGGTGAATCACCGTGCGTCGGAATACAGAAATCGATTGAACGGTGTACCTGTCAATACTTCAGTCAACAAAATTATAAAATCATAAACATAGTCTCTTGCCCCGTCCGAAAGGTACATGTTAATGGACATTTGTTAATTAACATTAAACATTAACCTTTAAGTAACATTTGATTAAATAATACTGTTATTTATTACAGTTCAATCTTAACTACTAAACTGCTATTTGAACTTTGTTATCTACTGGCCTCATCTCTATTTACTTCAATCTTATTACGACGGAATTCTATTAAATTATTCTTATCTCCTTGACGATATGCACAAATGTTAAAGTTAAAGTTATAACACTTCCCTTTTTTGATCCGATGTCAAAAATGTATTTCCCCGTGATCGAATACCGTTTCCGTTTAGAGTGATATGATAAAGCTCTTTGCTTAAACGATGCTGAGGCAGCAAGTGTCGTAAGCAATATCAGATAGCGGCGGTGCGGCTGAGTAGCATTTTTGACGTGATTGATGTTAGAAACAGCAGCCTGCAATACAACAGGAAAAACTTTAGATTAGGACGAGATCAGGACTTTTAGAGAACGACTTTAGTTCCGTTAATATAGCTGCAGATTTTGGGCTTAATTTACTTTTATATACTAAAAAATTAAGGTTCTTCAAAATTTTCTGTCGTGTCTTAGACAGCCGATGGGGGAGAAAACTCTTGCAGTGGTACAGATCGCAGATGTGTAGGACATCCTCCCTCCAAATGAACCGATGATTTCATCAGGGTGGTGGGAAGTGGTGGATGCGAAAAGCTGAGTATCACATTTGATGGAAGACATTGGGAAAGGCAAATGTCTAGTAGTGGATAAACTAAAGCCGATAATGATAAATGATGAGGACGATGAAATATTTGGGAAACACAAGTTTTTTGTGTACATGTACACGGGCAGTATGTTAATCTTCCGTCCAGTTAAACTAACACACACCCACAAGTACATCAAGTTATACAAATACATTTCCGTTGATCAGCTACCCTTGATAAATGTGCAGCGGTTTTTAAACCGGCGGACATAAAATAAATTAGCCAACAAAAACATTAAGCAAAATGCGGAAACATTTTGTAGGGGCGCCGCATGCGCCCCCAGCGCGGGCCCCGGCCTCGTAAATAACTCTGAGGGTCCTGTTTTCAGACAGCTTATATGGTGATAAGTACACCGCGACTAGCATGATCTCGGGTTTTGCAAATTCCGCTATCTCCACTTACGACAATTAGATAGTATTTAAGTAAGCTGTCACAATAGATTGGCTGTCATGACTCTTTTTTAGTTGAAGATAGAATATGGACGGTACTGTGAAAGTCTTAACTTTGTCAAAACTTAATTTTTGCTAAAATTGTTTTACTCTCTTTATCATCAACATTTGACAGATTTATTTCGTAAGCGTAAATAGTGTAAAATTACGTACTGAAAATCCTATCCGTAGTCCCATTCATTGCATTTTTAGAGGTCTCGGGATTGCCCGCGGGACGGTGAGGGATTATAGAGCAACATCCGTGAAATAGTACGGACCTATAGGAATTTCGAGCATGCGCGTGTCAAAGGAACACCGCTTTTGTATGGCCGGGTACTGCGGGAGTAACCGGCGCCGCGGCACCAACCGCATCTAAACCGGAAAATAAAAATAAACTCATCACGAAATTGCCTCGTAACGACACCCTATCACACCGTACAACGCCTACGGGCCTGTGATACGGATCAATGTAAATTCAATATTTGGAAGGTAAATATTCAGTAAACGTCATAAGAGATGTCACCGCGGTCCCGCCGCAGCTTGTTCTTCGTAAGATGTGGCCGTTTCGATGTAATTACGATACGGATGCCGATAAGTTTTGTTAGAAAATAATAAGTATACCTCTGCTTAAGTTAGAAATAAAAAAATACTTACAATTTTTTTTTAAAAAAACAACACTCGACGGAGATAAGGAAACGGCGACAGATTTCATTGTCCCCTTCATTCCACTATAACAATTATATTTATTATAGTATTTAAAAATATATATTATTACATACATGTATGTTTTCTTTGTTATATCTTTATAAAACATTAATTAATTAACAATGTTTATATGAGTAGTGCAATTAAATGGAAAGGTTATAATTCAATGGTCAGATGGCACCAGTTTGTCTTAACCACAAAGTTAACTAACGTATTAAAGTTATTACTTGTACATCACAAAATAAGTAGAGGGATATTATCAACCAATAGACGTCGACAGCTAGACATAGGTCTGCCCCAAAGATTCCCACATCGATTGGGTAGGAATTCATATGAGAAGATTAGGACCATTTTCTACCACGCTGGTCCAATGTGAGTTGGTGAGAACCAGAGCCTCGTTTGTTGATTAGCTGGGTGCACCACAAGCAGCTAACTTTGGCTTGGATCCCGTAAATCCTCTCACGCGAGAGAAATAATCTATATAATCATTATAAAAAAAAAATTGTAATGTTTCATTCTAGGGTATATTTCTATCACCTATTGGAAATGCAGTGCACTATCCGCAAAGAGAATGCGGCATGCATAATTGCGGGTGGATTACCACGCTACCAATAATGTGTAAAGAATCATCGATGATTTCTAATATTAATTGAATCCACTCGCTGTAGCCGAGCGTCATCCGTCATCATTAGAGATGAACGTCGCGTCTCCGCGCGTCGCCGGCCTGCTCACTGGTGATTGATATGCTTATTATGAAGCAAAAAAACGTTGCGCCATCCTTTCGCGGAGTGGCGCGGATTATTCCACTAAATATAACTTAACATCGAGCTCGTGATCGCCTTTTTAACGCTCGATTTACCAGCGCCAGCTTAAAGAAGCATTAATGCTGACAGTTTCTACCACTAACACCTATACACTAAACTGCCGTTACACAGCCACAACGCCATCCAATGAGATGAAGAAAATGTCTTGTTACCGATCTGAATTACCAATGTTCATTATATTTACAGAGACACTTTCATAAATATATGTGTGTGTGTGTTAAAGTCCACTGCTGAACACAAGTCTCGCCAAAGGTGGGAATATCCCTTCCCAACTGAGCATACTCACTGATGGTAATATATTACTAGAAATGAAAGCAAACAACGGCGTCAGAATAGGACATTGCACTCGTAGCAATGAGATATAAGATATTAAATGTCGTCACTAATTACAGCGCCCTTCAGACCGGAACACAGTTGTACAGTACCGTTTATCGGCTGCAATCGGACTTGTGGTGGTACTTAACTAGACGGTCTGCGCCAACAGATATCTACCATCAGTTGCTGAAAGAAACAATTTCTAAAATATCACCCCTTATCAAATCCTAAAAAAAATCATTTTCACCGGTCGATTTAATTTAACTTTATTTTATTATCAATCACGGGGGATGGTATACCTTAAAATCCTTACTTCACCTGTTTACACATTTCAAATATTAACAAATTATTATGACAAAAACGACATATATAAGACTAATTTATAAGGACGTGTAAACATAGCGGGGGATAAGAACAATTACAATCGAACGGGGTGTAAATTAATCAGGCAAATACATACCCCCGTAACGTTCGTGAAACAAAACAGATTCGGCATTAAATTCGTCCGACCGTTTTATTGCTTTGAAATATCTTCAGCGCCGCCTGTCTCCTCCATCGTGTGAAATAATTTTTCAAATGTGAAAATCAAAAGGTAAAGGCTCTCATTATTTGTAATGGGGGAGCGGAATGTTTGTAAAGCCTTCGGGGACGGAAACAGGATTCATATGAGTCCCTGCTTAGACACAGACAACAACTTTATTTGAAAGTAATTATTACAAAATTTACTTTAAAACAATAAGTGGATAATAGTTAAAGGAAACGTTGCATTGTACTTTGGAGGACTTCCGTAAATATTTTAGAAAAATTTGAGACTACCAGAGGAACTTAAAAACAAGTAAGTTAATACACAAGTAGTAAGTAACGATTAGGATAAATTAACTGTTATAACCTACAACGAAGTATTGAGATAATTTAAAAACACTTTGCTCGATGCAGGCGTTACTACCACCATTGAAAACGGGAAACAAACTAAAAATAAAAAAAAATTTGTAAGGTTTCTTAAAATTTTGTTTTATTATTAACTAACCCTGTGCAAAATATGTGTTAGAGACTCAACTTAAGTATACCAGCTACTTTTCATGTTATAATTATCAGGATACTCGGCTCGAACTCGAAACTCGCATGCGAATCACAATAATCACAGTAATTTGACAAAGATCTTGTGCTTGTGTTGAGCACTGGATATAACTGATAACAATAGTCGGAAATGAGAATGACGACTATTACGTTTTATTAGACCGTGGACCCCGCGAGCCCAGTATCTTGAGCCTCCCACCAGTTCCAGCGAGAGCGGAATTGTGATCAGAAACATCGTCACTCGCAGCTTTATTACTGCTGTTACCATTCACACCATGTCTTCTATCTACTTCTTCTGTCATTTTGGTACATGTTGTCAGTGTTGTGTCCGCTCCTTCCTGTATATACATTTCATTTCTAAACGCTAATACATACGAGCTCGACCGTCATGTCACGCTAAGCTCTGCGA
Organism: Ornithoptera alexandrae; assembly: GCA_029030555.1. Taxonomy (NCBI): domain Eukaryota; kingdom Metazoa; phylum Arthropoda; class Insecta; order Lepidoptera; family Papilionidae; genus Ornithoptera; species Ornithoptera alexandrae. Next base: position 10,169,191 of record JARDVY010000298.1, read on the forward strand.
ACGGTGGCTCCTCGGTGACCAGTCATGGAATCAGATCGTCACTCGCGGCCCAGTATCCGAGAAGCTAAGTCGAACGTTCACTAGCTAGTGCTATACATAAACAGATAATATAGCTGATGATGAATTACACTAAATGGGGTTAACTGACGTATTACAAATATCTTAAACACGATACACAAGCACTGGGAGAGAGAATTGCCGCGGCCGAGTGTTGCCTGTCCGGCGTAAATCATGCTGGAATAGCCTTCATTACACCATAACTAACCGCACCAACTCCTAAACCACCGCATTATGCAGCCAACGGCGCGATAGCCGCTGCAGGTTACCGACAGTACGTGTAACCAAATAAGGGTAGGCATTCACTAAAGCTAAACACAGATATTTGCAGAGGTCAATGCCTTCCAACATTTAGAAGAAAACCGATTCCTACCAAAGATTGTACGCGAGGCTCTTAAAATTAAAATACTATATAATACTAATTTATAAGCAGAAGAGAAGAGAAAGGGATGTAAGGGTTCCCGCACATCAACTCACGGGACCCGAGCCAACTTCACTTGCTCGTGGTGCACCCAGCTAATCAACAAACGAGGCTCTAGCTCCCACCAACCAACATTGGGCCAGCATGGTGGGAAATAGCCCAAATCCTTCCATATGAACCCCTACATACAACAGTTTCTAGTACCCAGCGGTACCAGAAGCCATACGGGCTATGTGGAGTTTTTTGGGGGAGGCCTATGTCCAGCAGTGGAAGTCTAGCGGCTGATGATGATGATGATGAAGAAGATGGTTAAGTAATATCACTTGGTTGGGATCGCATTATTAATAAAAGTAAAACAAATACAAAGAATACCACCAAAAGACTTAAAGAGACAGCGAACTCATTCTGCGCAGATCGAACCTCAAGTTATAATTATGTAATTGCAGGTACTACGTGATGACTATGAGATAATCACTTCAATCAGCTGCCTTGTCTTGACCAATATTTTTCACCAATAAGACGAGAGGGACGTTCAACTGATGGTAGCTGATACGTCTGCCACAAAACGAGGCGCTAGTTAGAATGATGTGCGGCACCACATTATACTCGTCTCATTTCGCTAGCTAGTACAGAGAACTACCATCAGTAAAGCTGGTGCAAATAAGAAAAAAAAAGTATTTATAAAAAGTCTAATGTTGACTTCATCATCATGTTCATTATCAGCTCACAGACGTCCACCGCTGGACATAGGCCTCCCCCAAACATCTCCCCATCGATGAGTCCCGTGTCTATAAGTGCGTGTGGAACAGAATCGATTAAAATGTAGTCTTGTTTAACCGACTCAAAGACGAGGGTTTAATTTATCTAAGCAGTTAAATTAACTAAATAAAAACTAGTTAAATGTATCATTATCATAGTTCATTCTTTTCATTCTTATTTCTTTTAGGGTGTAAGGGGTCCCGCCCAACAACTCATGGGACCCAAGCTCACCTCACCCTCACCTGCTCGCGGTGCGCCCTGCTAATCAAGAAACGAGGCTCTGGCTCCCGCCAACCCGCATTAGGCCATTATGGTGGGAAACGGCCCAAGTTCCCCATATGAATCCTATAAACGACGGCCTCTAGTGCTGGGCGGTAAAGGAGGCCATGCTGACTTTGTGCAGGTCGCGGGAAACAGCTGGCTGCGGGCAGTGCAGGACTGATCGATTTGAAGATATTGGGGGGAGATCTATGTCCAGCAGTGGACGTCTATCGAGTAATGATGACGATGATGATAGTTCATCACTTTATATTTACTATAAAACAAAATATTTAACTGTTTGAAAATTATATTACTTCAGATATTTTACAATCTACAGATTTGAACTATTTCATAAAAGTTAGAAAACATTTAAAAATAAAAATAAATAATAAGTATTCTTATTACTTAACATATGCCGCCCGCGGTACTCGTAAGTGAAGCTGTGAGCTCTTCAAGTTTCCAATTTAATAATCATGTACAACTTCATCCCCGTTTTAACCAGAAGTGATAATCTGCCGCGTCCCCCCCGAGTGAGTGACGAGCCTAAGCGGCCATTTCCCCGCCTACCCTCCCGACTCTATTTTCCCACACATCCTTTTCGCGCAGCCCGCTACTTTAATATATCATTTTCTACTTCCACGTCACAACATTATCCCTTACTCGGAGTGTTTCTACTTTAGACAAAAAAAACGGCTTCCGGGGGATGCGACCGGTCTTTTTTATACTATCGATATTTTTTTTATTAATTTTTTAACTTCTTTGTATAGACAAATAAAGCAAAAAAAACAAACATTGATTATATCAAAGGGGTCTAATACAGTCGAGCTTAACTTACCATTGAGTTTTCTACCAAGTAGCTTTAGTGATGGAGTAAACTTATTCGGGAAGTTAAAACATCATCTTCGCTTTCGTGTACTTCATGACTAAAGGTCGTGCTTGCACTGAAATGCACTTAATGACGTGTCAACCAGCTGCCTCCATACCGCTTTGTTCTCGGCACGTCTCGGGCGTTCGGAATGTTGGTGCCTAAGATTGCCTGGGTCTGGTCGTACTCTCGGTGGACCTCTCTTCGACCTCGATCCTTTGCTCTCTATCTTTCCTACTACAACCAGCTTATCCAGATTATCTGGTTATCTCCGGGCAATATGACTAAAGTAACTTAGTACTCGTTTGTAGCAAAAGGTGGACAAATTGGTGGTGATTTCGAGTTGCTCGAGAATAGATTTGTTGGTTCTCTTTCTGTCCATGGTATGCGAAGCATTCTCCTCGAACACCAAATCTCAAAAGCTTCGATTTTCATTCGATCGTCTGCGCGCATTGACCATGATTCGCAACCGTATAGAAAATATCGAGGAAACCAAAGCTCACACGAGTCTGGTCTTGGTGGTGTTTGACACTTTTCTATTTTGACAGATTTTGGTTAACTTACTCATTGCTACTTTGGCCACTTAACAAAAGTCGTAACATATTCTGATTTGAATTCAGAAACCATGTATTTTTTTTTCAGCAGTATCTCGTAAACTAACATCGCTTGAAAACGTTATTTAACCGGAATTTCAATTAAAACTTGCTCATCCAAAAGGTAATCAGTTGCAGCGACAACTCGATGAATAACAAGTTTTTGTGTAATTGTTTGTATAAACACCATTTCTGTTTTTATACATTTTACATACATATTGAGTTAAAATAACTAAAAACTTGTTGCATGTGTATGCATGAGGAGCTGTTCATAATTTTCTTTTCAAATCAACTGAGAAGCTGTTTTAGCCACCACAGGGAATAGTCTGCGATAGTGAAGACCCGAGCCCTTAACGTCCAACTTAGCCATCGCCTAAGTTTATTTATTCTAGTACAGAATTATAAATTTTAAGTACTAACTGTAAGGGTGTAAGGGGTCCCGCATAAGAACTCACGGGACCCAAGCCAACCTCACCAGCTCGTGGTGTACCCTGCTAATCAACAAACGAGGCTCTGGATCGCACCAATCCGTATTGGGCCCGCGTGGTAGGAAATGGTCCAAATTCCTCCATATGAACCCCTTCAAATGACGATCTCTTGTGCCCGATGGCACCAGAGACCATGCTGACCCTAAGACGACGGTAAGCCGCAGGATGCGGGCAGCGCAAGACCAATCGATCTGGAAATCTGTAGGGGAGGCCTATGTCCAGCAGTGGACGTCTATCGTCTAAGTTAATATATGCATGTGAGTTCGAACTTAGCTGCTCGACGTACGGATATAGCAGAACTGTTTTTTTTTAGAGACTCGTAAAGGATATATGTTGACAAATAAAATTAAAAAAAGCACGAGTCGATATGTTGTTAGGGGAGTGTGCCGCACGTCCCTGGCCTGGCACGTTACCGCACGTTACCGCGCGTTGATATGACTTTACGAGGGCGTGACGTAAACATAACGAAGCCGCCGCTCGTTCCGTCCAGGAAGAGCCGTATGAATGACATTGTATATACTTGCGGCCCGGTAATTGGCTCTCAGTCGTTCGTACGTGGAATATTACAATAGCAACATCTATATTCATTTCGTATGACAGATGTAAGGTGGCAGCTCTTTGTTGACTGGGGCTGCGGTAGGTACCGCCGCAATGCCATTACTGCAGCCGAACTGCGTTATGCATAATATATGATATACTATTTTAACAATGAGTCGTTTAAATGCATACACTTAAGTATTTAACGTATACATATATTCTATAACTTTCTGTGAATATCATCCCTCCTAGTGATGTACTTCATATCTATACTAAAAACTAAAGATCTTCATATTTATTTACTTCCTAACACCTTTAACTGCACTTTTTATTATTGTTATGAAGGGAAGTAGTCAATCGTGTGTTTAAAATCCAAATGAGCATAAGCTCAATAATGGTTAGCAGCTTTAGATTACTAAAGCTGGCGTTTCGATAAGGATCCAAAGTAATACCCAACCTCGTAGCCATTTCTAGTTATATCTTACTGCATTAATATTCTTGGACGAGACATTATATCGCGACTAATATATTCAGTTGTAGACTGGTGTCACATTTCAAGATAACACGGAAGAGATTAATATTTTTTTGTAGGTACATGTAACGAACCTTTGAAATATTATTTATATTTATAAGATATACAGTACTTATATAATCAAAATTAAGTAGCGTTTCTCCTAAATAGTAATTTACCTTTTGGCCAACAATAAAAACAATTTGCTATAATATCTATATTTACTTGCTTACATATTTGTATGAATAGGTTTATAAATACAACGTGCATCGGGCGTGCCTAATTGGTTTACCCACATCCTGATGCTGGACGGATATTCTTCGGGCCAGCGAAGCGATAGATTGCTCTTATCTCATCACATAGAGGTACTACCCTCCCGCTACAACGTACAAGCGTGAATTATACACAAAACGTTTGTATCATTGTTGCAATGCAATAACGAGGTTATTCTATCGTTTAAACAGTAACGAGCAGGAAGTTCGCTTTGTGGCAAGTGATGCTACCGGTTTGTGTTGGAGGTGTTCCACTTCGGTACGGCGCTCATCGACCTCTTAATGTTCTAATGGTACTAGTCGCTTCCAGTCCAGTATGCTGGCTGTAACACCCCCGTAACACCCTTTGGAGAAGAAATTTTGGAAAATCTATTCTTAGCTGATCTCCGTATGACAAAATCAATACCTCTACCAAATTTTCAGTGTTCACGTCTAATAGTTTCGCAGATCGCGTGATGAGTCAATGAATATCTAGATATCTTCTTTGCAAGTCTGCCCATAAAAACGTTTCTTTTTTTTAACTTTTTAATTATTTTGAACTTGGAACACATATATTATTTTAAAAACTTTTTTCCAATTTGCTCCATTTCACATATTTTTCCGTGTTCATTATAAAATTACTAAATGGAATGGGGTGGGGGTGTTAAAGAAAATAGGATTGTAGTGATCGCTTTGCACAAACTGGGTATGGAGCTGGTCCGTTCGCTCATATTCCAGACACTTCAAAAGTTTGCTATCAGCCGTATGTTCGTATATCATACTGCCAACAGACACAACGACACTTCCTCTGGCGTAGACCAGAAAAGTTCGGGGCGGCCGCGTGCTGTTAGAACTACAGAGGCTGTTAACGCTGTTAAAGCCAGAATTTGTCGAAACCCGATTAGGTAGCAAACAATCTTATCGCGAGACATGAAGATTCCCGCTAGGACTCTGTCGCGTATCGCGTGTTATAAAACAAGACCTGATGCTCGGTGCTCGGTGCTTATCGTCGGCATACAGGACATGCCCTAAATCAATCTTTACAATTAAATATGGATGGAGTGGATCGATCAAAACGAACAAACCTTCTGTCGCGATACAACAGGCAGGTGAGAGGCACACAAATATCCTCTTTACAGATGGAAACATTTCCGCGATTGAAGAACACTACAATAAGCAAACTGATTAAAGTGTATGCTCACAGTTCTAAAGAAGCTGATCAAGTGGTGGTGGTCGGAAAGTTATAACGTGGTCGACATCCTGCGTCAGTGATGGTTTGGTGGGGCGTGTCTTATCAAGGAGTCACAACACTACATTTTTGTGAAAAAGGAGTGAAAATTTAAACCAAAGAGCATCATGTTACAGTCTTGGATCATGTTGTAAAACCTCTCAGCAATACACTTTTTAAAAATATACCGTAGACTTTCCAGCAGGACTCTGCACCTGTTTACAAGACTCGAACTACCCAAACTCGGCTTGAATCCAATATTCCGGACTTTGTAAGAGCTGAAGACTGACCCTCATCTAGCCCAGACCTCAACCGTTTAGACTTCAAGTTATGGTCAGACAAAGGTATTCTACTTGTCTGTCGATCACAGTCGGTTTTAAAGATGTTCACAAACCACCACGTCACGTAACTACCTTCATATCGCAGCAAATGACCCGCTTTTCCTGCGAAATGGCCTGATTCCAGAAAACGTTATTTTTTTACAATAATCCACAAGACGAGAGACCTTCACACGACAACGTGGCGCTGGATAGGACGATATAGACAAACAGCACTGCATTATGCTTGTCGCTTTTAGATGCAAGAGTATAAGCCTCGTTACTATAGTAATTTAACTAACTACATCCTCCTTCAGACCATAATACAGTAAAGTTTGTAAACTACTGTTTGGCAGTAGACACAGTAGTTGCAGTATCTACCTAAACGATGTATACTAACTGTCATCATTTAAGCATTATGTCAAGTGTTATCCCATTGCAAATGAAAAAACATTATTTATGTGAAATGACGTTTTTATATAAAGTAATCGTTATTGTAGTCAAAATAGAACACGCACACACATACACATTGACTTATATTAGAACTTTGTTTATGTACTCGCAATAGCACTGACTACGTTGACACACTGTACAGTATAGACATGTGTGTGTGTGTGTGTGTGTGTGTGCTGCAATGGTACTAAGGGCGTAGCTCAGTGGATTGTTCACCTACCTTATCGCGAACAAGGAGATATTCTGCTCCTAATGTTAGAATTTCTTTTATTGATAATTTAAATTAATTTGTCCTGTTAAATTTTACGTTTATAGAGACAAGCGACACGGCGATGGCAGTACGCTGCTAATGTATTACGGAGTAAGCGGTGCGGGCGCGGTGCGGGCGCGGTGCGGGCGCGGTGCGGGCGCGGTGCGGGCGCGGTGCGGGCACGGTGAGCGCGCGGTGCGGGCGCGGTGCGGGCGGTGCGGGCGCGGTGCGGGCACGGTGAGCGCGCGGTGCGGGCGCGGTGCGGGCACGGTGAGCTCGCGGTGCGGGCGCGGTGCGGGCACGGTGAGCTCGCGGTGCGGGCGCGGTGCGGGCGGTGCGGGCGCGGTGCGGGCGCGGTGCGGGCGCGGTGCGGGCGCGGTGCGGGACGGTGAGCGCGCGGTGCGGGAGGCGGTCGCGCCCTAATGCGGTGCGGGCGCGGTGCGGGCGCGGTTCGGGCGCGGTGCGGGCGCGGTGCGGGCGCGGTGCGGGCACGGTGAGCGCGCGGTGCGGGAGGCGGTCGCGCCCTAATGCGGTGCGGGCGCGGTGCGGGCGCGGTTCGGGCGCGGTGCGGGCGCGGTGCGGGCGCGGTTCGGGCGCGGTGCGGGCGCGGTGCGGGCGCGGTGCGGGCGCGGTGCGGGCGCGGTGCGGGCGGCGGTGCGGGCGCGGTGCGGGCGCGGTGCGGGCGCGGTGCGGGCGCGGTTCGGGCGCGGTGCGGGCGCGGTGCGGGCGCGGTGCGGGCACGGTGAGCGCGCGGTGCGGGAGGCGGTCGCGCCCTAATGCGGTGCGGGCGCGGTGCGGGCGCGGTTCGGGCGCGGTGCGGGCGCGGTGCGGGCGCGGTGCGGGCACGGTGAGCGCGCGGTGCGGGAGGCGGTCGCGCCCTAATGCGGTGCGGGCGCGGTGCGGGCGCGGTTCGGGCGCGGTGCGGGCGCGGTGCGGGCGCGGTGCGGGCACGGTGAGCGCGCGGTGCGGGAGGCGGTCGCGCCCTAATGCGGTGCGGGCGCGGTGCGGGCGGCGGTCGCGCCCTAATGCACGTAAATCATCCCCGTACATATTTTATCCTCTAAAACGTTTCGGGACACGCGGGAGGAGTGGTTGCGGCGACCGCAGTGTATCCGGCGCGGCGCAACTCAAACACAGCGCGAGAAAACAAACACACAAACGTACGGTTTATTAGCGCAACATACACCGTTCGCACCCCAGCGTTTGAAACGCATCTTATGCTGCACATATCACTAGTCGGCACTCTCTGCTCCCGAAACTCTTATAGGTAGTACATATTACTGCATTTAGATTCGAACTGCACTAGCCATTACTTGTGAAATTACTGCGGTAATGAGGCTCAACGTCTTGTATCTCAAAGCGACTACCACAATGCGGTAAAGCGTTTATTATGCTAACTAGCAACATCTCGTTGTGGGCAAGATCATTACTTACTAAAATGTCTCGCAGCTTCGTCGAATAAAAGAAAAACCTTTCGCCTTAGGGAAGAGGTCTGATTTTTAAAGTTCCAACTCTAGGGATATCGTCAAGTACAAATATTAGATTACAGAAAAAACTGTTATTAATCTTATAACAACTTTGCAGTTGTTCATATAAATGAAATCATTTGATCTAGACGTCTTTTAAAAAAAACCTAGATCAAAATTTCTAGTCCTTTGGATACTACGATGTTCATGACTGATAAATATGAGCGTCAATCTGGTGGCAGACAGGCTTGCAGCCCTCTTGATGTTGAGCGGTAACTGCAGGCTATGACCGCCAGTAACACCAGAGGTATCACTGGGCGTGTTACTGACCCTGCGGAAACCTTTTCACGATCTTTTTTGAAAACCTTTTTCGGTGTAGATTAAAAAGCAAAAATTGCCACAACGTTAATAAAGTAAACAACCATTCTTATCGTAATAGAGAAGATGGTCAGCTACCACCACCGCCTTGGGTTTCCTTTACTAATAGAATTAAATCCAATACCACTACAATATTTAAAGACTGGAGCTCTTTGCGCTCTCAAATAAGATATAATAAATTAAGAGCTGCAGGTAATCTGTGATGACTACAAAATTTGGATATTAGTCAAATCAGTGCTCCACAGAAGAAAATCTACAATTTAGAGACAAAGTTATTCTTCTCTAGCAGTCGAATATTTGTTAGCGGTGATAGAATGGTAACAAGCTAAAAATCTGGATACCTGTGACTATAACATAATTAGTCAGTTTTATTAAATAAATTAAAGTACTATGGGAGATGCCTATGTTCAGCAATGGATTGCCGCAATCATGACGATGATGATGATTGAATAAGTGAAAGGGAAACAAATGTATGTAGAGTCGAGGTAGAGATTTCGTGTCGTAAAGTAAAAAGCTGGTCGCGTCAGAAAAAGTGCGGGAACTTAGTTTGACTAATATTGGAGCACGAAGGCTCCCTGTCGCGCTTAGAAGGTTTGCTTTTTAAATTTCCAACAAAAAAAGTTATCATCCGACGTGTGTTTGTATGTTTTTGTAAGTAAATCTAATGTTCGTTGCCAAGTTCCTTTTCGCGAGTCGCGATCCTGGACCTTTGAAGCATCAGTAATAAATAATCATTAGTTTCTTATTAAGCTTTTCCTATTTTTCGGCGAAGTTACTTTAAGTTTGCGATATCAAAAGATATCAATATCAATTTAGACCGTTACAAACTTGGTGCTATCAGCGACTATTCAAATCTACTCTTACATCCGGCCTGTATATGATACAGAGGAATCTATCAATATCTATAGTTTGTGTTACAAATGCTTGTGTATTAATAGTTTTATATTCTGAGGTTTAAGATGATTTTTTTATGTTACTTTATACTCTGTTATCTATATCATCTACCACTGTCTCTTGAGAAGTCTTAGATTAAGTGATAGAGGATATGTAAAAGCCCAATATCCTCGTAATAGACCCACAGTTTAGGATATTCAACGAAGCCTTCCTTTTACAACTGTAAAGCTCTTCTTTGTATAATGCAGACGAACGCTAAATAGAAACGTACTCGTAAATTATAATGAAAACTTCTGACGTCCTCACAGTTTCAGTCTCCAGATGGAATAGCAAATTTGTTCCAATTAAATATGCATCCAAATTTCAAAACTGGAGCTCATTTATAAATTATACAGACTTTCTACGTTATAACCTAAATATGCAGCCGTTTCCTCTTGTCGCAAAAAAGTAAATTTTTCAGACCGTATTGCAGAAGCACGAGATGAAAAAAAAAGGAAATAAAAAGAATTCCATGTCACTGTTTGTTAAAGCCAACGCAGACTCATCCATAGCACTGCTGTCTCTTTGTGGGCCTCAAAAAAAAGAACCGAAATGGAGATTTGTTGCTTTGGCGCGAGGCTTAAAAATATCTGGACATTTATCGGTGTGATCAAGTTATTTGTTCTAACTACAAACTAAAAAGAGTGGAGCTTTAGCAGTTGTATACATGTAGTTTTGTAGTTTCCATACAGTTCAAACTATTTTAATCTAGACTTTGTTTGTAAAAGGTGGTTCAATCGAATGTGCTCTTAGCTGTGACAGTTTACAGAACATTAAAATATGTTAGATCTACTAACAAGCTCTCGGGATCAGGAAAATGCATCAGATTAGTGGGTGATGATGCAAATAGGTATTGGAATTATAAAAGCTGTAGAAGGTGTGAATGAAGAATCATTAAAAGTTCTAAACCGAAATGAAGTAACTGTTATCAGACGTAGTCTACGCCTTTCTTTGTCGATTTTAATGAATCCTTCTATATCCGCTTACCGCACCGAGTTCAGTGATTATTACTTTACAGAAACTGCTGTTTCTGTTTTAATGAAACCGTCCTGTGGTACAGTGCGTGCTGCTAACCAGGAAGGAACTCTATCGCCATCCGATACAGTCCACTTTAGCACGTTAGGTAATACAAACCCAAGTTTTAATTTAGTTTCTAACTGGCGTCCACCGTCCACCGTCCACCGTTTTAACCTTGTTAATTTGAGTTATCGATCCCGATAATCGATTCGTTGTATCGGCAAAAGAAAAATTTGAGTAATTGCATTTGAAATTAAAATCTGAAACTGTTTTACCTGTTCTTGCGATATCTGTGGTATCAAAACGAATTTACTTTATATAAGCGATTTAGTTAACGATGATATATGTACGAATGATTTAATTATCATAAGTATTATATATGTTTTTCAAATTTCAAAAAATCTATAAAATATGTACTATTGGAAAACTAACAAAAATTTTTTTTTTTTAATAAAATAATGAAGCAGATTTTCAAAAATCTATCAGGATATGTTTTGTAGACAAATAGGGAAAGTTTGCGCAAGGTTACGCGAAAACTTGGAATGACGTGGTTAAAGTTGGCAGGATGTTTCAATAACTCGCGTGGAGACAACAGAGCCGCGCCGCAGCGCCGCAGCGCCGCAGCGCCGCAGCGCCTGAATCCTGAATCCATTATATCAATAACTAACGAGGCCGCGGAGCCCCTGAGAAATGGCTGAAGTTACAGGCGAGCTCCCAACACGATTCTTGCAGACAAATCACAACTGTTGAAGACTACCGCAGGCATTAATCACTGTTCGCTCGAGCTATGTGTAACAGTTTTTCACGAGGTGTAATGGACAGGGTGCCTTGCTCTAAGCCCCAGTCTTACTCGCCCAGTCGCTCGGAACAGAACCTGATAAATTGTTCTTAACCGGAAGTAATAGGGACTCTTCTCGGTCTTATGCAGTCTTTCCTTGTATACCGACGATTCAATTAGAACGGAAGAAGCGGCGCGAAAGGAACCAAGATCGTTAAGAAAGGCTTTGTGGTCAACAGAAATGTAACATGTTATTGCAGCTAGGATATATTAACGGACATCTTGTGCTTATTGCCTTCAGCATCAATAAATTCTGCAGTATCAGTTCGTTCATCAGCCACAGCATTAGAAACAATCAATACATACACACATATCTTTGCAAAAGTCAAAATAAGCATCATCATTATCATCAGCCGATAGTCGTCCACTACATAGGCTTCCCTCAAACATCTCCATATCGATCGTTCCTGCGCTGCCCTGGTTTCGGCGCCTTGCCAACATCCAGTCAGTATGACCTCCGGCACCTCTTGGAGCCAGAGGCTATCGTTTGTAGAGGTTCAAATGGGAGAATTTGGACCATTTCCCATAAGGTTGGCCCAATGCGGGTTGGTGGGAGCCTGAGTCTCATTTGTTGATTAGCAGGTTACACCACGAGCAGGTGGGGTTTGCTTAGGATCCGTGAGTTGTTGAGCGGGACCCCTTACACCCCCTACACCCTACAAAATAAGCATAGTAAGAGCAATTACAAGTGTATATTAGTCGTTCTATTATTGCTCTACAAGAATTGAAATTATTAAAAATATGTTACTTTTTATATAAAACCTCTTTTTAAGTTTAAAAATATTCCTGTACATATTTACATCTAGACAGTTCGTAAGAAACTGTAGCATTTCCGTGGTAATTTAAATTCTGAAAGGATATCTCTTTTTTCCCCAATACAAACTAAAAAAGAAGACCAAAACGATTGTAGCTTCGATCAATTGAAATTAAATAAATCAGTTCGTACCTGGGTGCGTGACGAACTTTATAAATAATTCCCGCTTCCGGTCAGTGGAACAACTGAAGCAAAAGTTCATGATCTGCTACATTAGCCATGCAACTAACAAATTACTTTCACAAAGTTCAAGAAAGTTTATATCAGCGTTACAGAAACTTGTAAACGAAACTAATTGTAGTTTGTTAATGAGATTAAAGATTTCGTTAGATTTAGATTTGTACAGGGCCTTCATGGACCAGGACCTAACCTAACCTTTTTTTTTTGTTTCGGGAAGATCTCTTCAAAAAAAACTGACTTCTGGGAAGAAGTCAGAGTTATGTGGTGATTTTTATCGACTAAAACCCCTTGGGTGGTCAACTTCAGCGTTTGGTGAGGTCACGAGATCTCCGTTCGGAACACAACCGTGGGAAACGAGAGGACCTAAACTAACCTTGTGTCGGAGTCCAAGATTCACTTTGGGTCGCTGCGCCTAAGTAGTAAGTAATTAAGTACAGGGCCTATACTAAATTACGTAGGTTTATTAATTTTCATTGCCTTTGGAAGACTTCGCTGATTACTAATTGTAACGTAAAAACAAAAAGCTTCGATTTAATAAAAATACGATTAAGCGCAGTCTTGTGTGATGGAAGTAAGGCCGCGGTAGGAAATCGTGTAACACTTCCGGTTGAAAATTAATCAAAGGCTGCGTGCGCGGGTAACACGCGACGTTCGATTTACCGCCCTTATTACCCTTTACTTTGGAAATCGAAATGGGGTCCGGTTAATGAAGCGAACTTTGCCGGGCGTTACATTTGTTACGACGCGACGTGCCGGGGTGCAAGGGGTGAAGTTGTAACGATCACCATTCAAACAATAGTTTAACATACCACGAACACAAAGCGAAAGAGAGATTACTAAATATTATCATCAGCCGTTACACGCCCACTGCAGGGCATAGTCCTCCCCCGAAAGATGGTCACATCGATCGGTGCTGCGCTGCCCTGGTTCCGGCGTTTTGCCAACGTCCAGTAAGCATGGCCTCCAGTAACGCCGGATTTGAGCCATTTCTCACCACTCTGGCCCAATGAGGGTTGATGGGAGCCAGAGCCTCGTTTGTTGATTAGCAGGGTGTACCACGAGCAGCTAAGGTTGGCTTGAGTCCCGTGAGTTGTGAAGCCTGACCTCTTACAGCTCCTTCATAAATAAAAAAAAATTATACTTTTCTGCTGACAACAAGCTTATGACTTAAATTTAATATTGTTAAGTGACAATGAGAACAAGACCTAACGCGATAGAGTATCACTGTGGATGCCCTTTGCCCCATCTTGAGCCATAGGATGTTACTGATGAATGATGAAGTGAAGATGAGGTAGAGATGTCAAAGGGGCCTCACTCAGAGTACTGCTCTAACACTTTCGCAGTCGGAATACGATCATTCTGGTACAATGTTAGATTTTAAGCAATTTTGAAAAACGCTACTATAGCCCATTTTCCATCCTCACGTGGTTCTGGAACCGAATCTAGTATCCCCATTTGACAAAGCAAACAGTTAATTTAAGCGATTACAATAAATCTATTATCTTTTGCATATCTCCTCTTCAAATCATATTCCTCGTGTCTGAGGGTCGTGACTCTTGTCTTCATGATGTTTCGCCATCTCATCCTATCTCCGGCTACTCGGAGAGCATCGTAGACTGTAGAGTCGAGTATTGGTTATCTGGTCAGACCAGAGCACTAAGATTCCCTTGAGATAAATAGAAAAATCTTGTTTTTATTTTGGGCTTGGCTAGCATCGATGCGTGATGTGATGCAAATATATTTTGTTTTATACGTACGTATAGTTAATATATACCTATATATAGATAACATATGACGTTATTAACTAAACAAGATATTAACTTAGTTGCATTACGTATAAGTCGACAGGTGACATGGAATGACCTGATGACCTAATTCACATATCGCGTCTTATAGATCCGTGGGTGACCTACATGAAGGATGCATGCACAACACGGACGCAATAACGGAATCAAATCAGTATAAAAATATCAATATTGTTTATATTATTATTGATAATAGTTTGAATATTAACTATGATAACTAGTGTTCTCGTTAACGTCATTAAGTTATAAGTTAACACCGACCCCGCTTATCAAGTTTACTGGTAAAGGCTTGAATTTATTGGAAATATTAAATATCCTTTGCGACCAATAGTAATTATAATAATTTCAATAAGATATTTATGTCTATGCCCAGCAGTGGACATCTAGCGGCCGATGATGATGATGTTATATACACGATCGCGACGTCTGGTCTGACGTTTGGCTGGTATATATAACCGGGCCACCTCTCAAACCAAAAAAGCTCATAAAATCAAACTGAGAATTCTGTTGCAAAAGTCAAATTCTAAACGATTTTTTTTTTCTACGGAGCGACGAGTGAGACCTGATGGTAAGTGATACGCTTTCCTATAACAATGTGGTGCTAGTTATGATGATATAAACAACACCACACTGCGCTCGTTGCCTTGAGAGAAGATGTTAAGCTTGGCCAACTCAGCAATTTTACTAGCTACAACCCCTTTCAAACCGGAACACTGATATATTAATGTTTGCACTGTTCGGTTTGACGAGAGATAGATACACTGCGGTGGTGGGTACCTACCTAGAAGATCTCCGGCTATAGAGACCTACCACCAGTATCAGATTATGGCAGTTTGTCCCGGTTTAGAATTTGAGAGAAAACTTCTGAAAGCTTCCGCTCCTTATCAGTTCTGAATTATACTTTATAACAGATGGGGAGCGGAAGCTGGACGATGCTCACATCTATGTAGGACTGTTGTCTTAATAACATTCAAAATAACCGCTTCCCGCAGCGAGTTCAGGGGAACCAAACAAGAGTTTGTTTTGATGAAATGAAATCTTTAACCATCATAATAAATGTACAATAGTGTAGGAAAGTAATCTTTGTTAGCATCTAGTAACGGGATAAACACTGACAGCTAATTCTGTTATACTCTCATTGCAGGGGTGTACAATCTGTCCGAGCTACGGTGAATACTAATCACCATATAAGCTATATACCCGTGTGCTTACCATCCTATTCAAAAATCTACTTAACTTTTGAATAGCTGCAACTGCAATGGTCTAATAAGTAACTGACAAGACAGCGTATTACCTAAACATATGTAAGAAACGCAAAGAGGTCTCCTATCTCCGCAGTCTCTCTAGGATTACTGTTAACATCATCTTCGATCGCTTCATGTTAGGAAAATTGTAAGAAAATGGTTCAACCGAGCAAAAAAAAAATTAAATGATAGGGAGAAGAGTTTATTCGATTTTAGATCGATTCAAACGTAATTTTAATAAAATCAGTTCAACCGTTTGAGTTAATAAAAAAAAATTATGATAATAAAATAACGAATATCTTTTATCTTAATAGTTTAAATTTCAATAAAATCGGTTCAACCTTTGGAGTAAATAAAAATTAATTATAATAATAGAATAACTAGTTTCTTTTATCTTAATAGTTTAAATTTCAATAAAATCGGTTCAACCTTTGGAGTAAATAAAAATTAATTATAATAATAGAATAACTAGTTTCTTTTATCTTAATAGTTTAAATTTCAATAAAATCGGTTCAACCTTTGGAGTAAATAAAAATTAATTATAATAATAGAATAACTAGTTTCTTTTATCTTAATAGTTTAAATTTCAATAAAATCGGTTCAACCTTTGGAGTAAATAAAAATTAATTATAATAATAGAATAACTAGTTTCTTTTATCTTAATAGTTTAAATTTCAATAAAATCGGTTCAACCTTTGGAGTAAATAAAAATTAATTATAATAATAGAATAACTAGTTTCTTTTATCTTAACAGTTTAAATTTCAATAAAATCGGTTCAACCGTTTGAATTAATAAAAACTAATTATGATAATAGAATAACTAGTTTCTTTTACCTTAACAGTTTAAATTTCAATAAAATCGGTTCAACCGTTTGTTAGCTTATACGCCCCAGTCATACAAAAGGAAATGAGTGCCGTCCGTTTGAGCCGGGTGATAACAAATCCATTTTGGTGCAAAAAGGTGTTCGTACATCTCACCACGTGATCTGCATCCCGGCGCCGCTGGATGCGCAATAAATTATGCAAATTCAATTGAATCTGTAAGGGAATGCTTTATAAGGGTTTATGGGTTCGACTAAGTAATTACATTCGCTAAGGGGCACACCGTGAATTCCAAGTGGATGTAGCAGCTCAGGTTGTAACAGCAGAAGGCTCAGGTTATAACTGGGATGGCTTTTCGCACTAAACCACTCTCGTTGTACATGTGTACGGAGCTGAGTGTTGGGCCACCCAAGGTTCGGATGAAGGGAGATTACATGTGGCCGAGATGCGAATGTTAAGATGGATGTGTGGTGTTACGAGGATGGATAAAACAAAGAATGAATATATTAGAGGAAGTCTGAAAGTTGCTCCAGCGACAGAGAAATTGAGGAGCGAGAGGTTAGCCTGGTGCGGGCATGTTGTGCGGAGGGATGGAGGACATATAACAAAGAAAGTAATGTGAATGAACGCGGATGGTTATAAGGGTAGAGGAAAATTGAAGAAAGTGTGGATGGTACCATCAGATCGCATAGCCGAATAAAAAAATCTTTATAACGTCTGTTTCTACTGATACGCAGTAGAGTATTACTATATACCAGCGTTAATCGCGTTTTATACAGAGAACAGATCATTGCAGGAACTATACACTACCTACTACCGCTTCTCACTGGTTGAAGAACCTCATGCTCATCTTGTGTCTAATGTTGCTAAAGAAGTATTATTAATGTATACTTACACAAACTCATGGATGATGATGGTGGTAATGAAAGTGTCGAACTGCAGTCCGGTATGTCGGTCGATTTCCTAACGGTTGTGTAGACAGACCAGGGTAGTGGAGTGTGAGGTGCGAGGTGCGGGATGCTGGGGAGGAACATTCGGATGAGGGATTAGATTAATCAGGCAAAAACGGTTCTTTTAACGGTCCATAAGACAAAACCCCTCAAGGATTAAATCCGTCCAGCCGTTTTATTGTTTTCGCATTATCTTTTAACATTCCGTTTAATCCCGGATGAGCGAGTCCGTGGTACTAATCTATGCAAATCTGATTTATCCTGCGATCGACGACCGCTTGGCCGATAAGTCAGATAACTGTTAACTTATTTTGGAGACTAGTTTAAATTTTCCCTCAGCATCCCTCCGGTCGTTAAAGGTGATTAAGTTTTGACGTGTATTTGGAAATGATACTTTACCTACCTTCTTCGACGTTTCTACTCCGATACAATTGTACACATATCGAGAGCAGTTCATCACCGCTGACTTCCTGTCGGTGTGCATAAGCACCAAATAGTCAAATCGTTTGACGCTTGACTTATCCAAGATATTAATTACATTTCCTTACATATAAAAACATAGTTAAATTATCACATTAACAACATTCAAAATAACTAAAATTATCACACGCCATACCAAATTATTGAGAAGCTGAGGATCGCATATGGTGGAAGACATTGCGGAAGGTCTATATCCAGCAGCCGATAAACTAACACTGATAACGATGATACCAAAATTATTATATTAGTATAAACAATTCTGTTATATTAATAAATAAAATTACGCATCATACCTTTTAATATAATTAACCGGATGAAACTGATTGATTTCCGGGATACAGCAGCAACTCTTTTTGACCGTACCAGCGTACAGTACTCACCAGCTCACACACCAAGGGTAAGGTAAATGGTATGAAATGCTGGTGGTAAATCTATGTCGCTGGAGACTGTCTAGGTAGATACCACTGCAGCTCCTATTGCAACCTACAAACAGTAGTGTGCAAACATTACCGTGTTCTGGTTTTGAGGGCGCTGTTATATCTAATCAACAAGGACATTGTGGCGCAGTGTATATCATCCTAACTAGACCTACGTTGTTATTGACAGGTTGATTCTCCATAAAAATCAATATAGTTTAATGATTTTCGTTTTAAACGATAACATCACCATTATTATGAACAGTAATTTTTCTTTATATAACGAAGCGATGAGACCAGCGGGACGTTCGTCTGATGGTAAGTGATACTCGTGCCTTTTTTTTTGGTTTCAAGGGAAATCTTCGAAAAGATACTCTGCCTTCTGGGGGGAAATCAGAGTTATGTGGAGAATTTTACCCACTAAAATCTCCTCGGTGGTCACCTTCGGCGTTTGGAGAGGACACAGGATCTCCGTTTGGAACACAACCGCAGCCTCACTAAGGCTATGCTGGGATATCCCGTCCCGGGGTCTGCTTTATATAGACCTTTTCAGCCTCGTGAGTACCACTTCAATAAACGGACAACACGTCCAGCCATTGTCCTCCTAAAAGTCAGAAGGAGTGTTTAAAAGGAGATGAGAACCCCTATTCTGATCGCCAACGACCCCAAAGGCCCCATTATGGTAGGGGAACACCATTCACCGGTGCGATGTGTTGACGCACGGTAGCGCCATGACGGATTCGTCTCCAAGCGGGAACTGTCCTCTCTCGATCCCGCTCGGCAGCCTCCTTTTCTACCATTACAGTTTCACAAAAGGAGGCTGAGTGATACTCCTGCCTATAACAACGCGGCGCTAGTTAGGTTGGTATACACATCAGCACATTGCGCTCGTCGCTTTGAGACATTATATCTTGAGCCTTGTCACTCGAATAATTTCACCAGCTACAACACCCTTCAATCCAGAACACAATAATGGTTGCACAGTACTGTTTGTCGGCTACAATATGCGCTGTGGTGGTATCTACCTAGATGGTCTCCAAGAACGGAGACCTACCACCAGTAAGTAATGGATCAGGTTGTAGATTATAACAAATGGAGCGTTTGTACCATATGATATAGTTATTCTGATAAAATCTTAATAAAGTTCCTTTCTAGCAAAATAACATAAGTATATTCCATACACTTTAATATAACTTAAATCTGTTTTTGCCGGTTGATAAATTTCAGCGACAATTTTTCCTGAAAGTAAATACGAAATACACGTTTTATTACATGAAAGAAAGTAATTAAGGGACGAATGAGGTTATTTACTTCTTTAAATATAATATTTTTCATTTCCCTTTGAACTTCTGTACAAGTACTACGTATTTGTTACGCTGGTACAATCCAACTGTGTGATCTCCGCTACTAACCAGAGCAGAGACAACAGAAGATAATAATATAAGTAACACATAAGTATATGCTATATATCATCAGCCCATAAACGTCCACTGCTGGACATAGGCCTCCCCAAAGATCTTCACATCGATTGGCCACGCGCTACTCGTGGTGTCTGTGGCTTATATACAGAAATAAATGATAAGAAGAGTATAAAAAATTATTAATAGCTGAAATCCTAAACTTTCAGTAATTCAGAATCGAGATAGAATATGTAGCTTATATTTACTAAGACCTAATTACAATCCAGTCTATAACATAACCAATAATAACCTTGTTAAATATTCTGCGCGACGTAAATATAATGTCAACATTTAGAGAAATCCTATTTGAGCTTAATAGTCTTAAATACTAGATATTCCCTGTCTGCTTTGCTGGTCTTAATATAAAATTAGACTTGGAATTTATTAGCAACATTACCGTCGCCATCAGAGCCACTTCCTGTTGTTAACACTTCCGCAACTCCTTTTCCCTAAAACATGTAACATGTCACAAAATCTGTATTTATCTATCCTGTACTAGGCAAGAGGAATATTCCCACAAAATTTGATCTTAAGTAAACTATGTATTTATATGTATAAGAGATTTCCACGTAAGTAGAGGCTCAACTTCAATTTCAAGTCTTATTAAGTTCAAGTTGAATTATTTCGTGTTGAGTCTGATTTAAGTTATATTAAAGTCTATAGAATATACTACATGTTGTTTTGCTAGAAACGAACTTTATTATATTCAATTTAGAATATATTTTTGTTATCAGTCGGATTACGCCCACTGCTGGGCATAGGCGTCATAGGAGAAGGGTTTTGGGCCTTATCCCCACCACGCTGGCGTAGTGCCGGCTGGGTAGCATATATAAGGTACAAATGCTCTATTACTTATAATCAACAACTCAATCCATTACTTACTGGTGGTAGGTCTCCCTTGCTGGAGACCACCACAGCGCGTATTGCAGCCGACAAAAAACAGTAAGCAAACATTACTGTGTTCCGGTTTGAAGGGTGCTGTTATATCACAACAAGCACAATGTGGTGTAGTGTATATCATCTTAACTAGAACTACCTCGTTATCCACACGCGTTTTTGATGGTGGATAATTTACTTAACATGATTTTTTTTTCTAAATACTAAGTCATCATCCCGTCAGTCTATCCCTAGCCTTTGCTGAACATAGGTCCTCTCAATGTATATCTAATGCCACAGGTCCAATGCCAGTATTCAACTATCCCCATGACCTGAGTAAAAATCGTCCATACTGACGAACAAACGGACATTTTGTTTACATGTATACATTTGTTCGTTTCTTCGTAATAGCGGGACTGTCCCGCATCAGGACATTAATTGCGTAATGAGCTTGTGAATTATTCGCTGCACAAAGCGGAAGCTAATCCGTGAAGCGCACGTCGGTCAACACTCCGGAGATATTGCCACCCGCCTTCACGCGTATACAACGCCGCTGACGTTACCATTTACCACCGATATACCACCTTTTATAATCAAGTGTACATACAAACTACACGTGCTTCTTGCCAAAGACTGTCTAGGTAGGTACCACCATCATCATCAGCCTATAGACGTCCACTGCTGGACGTAGGTCTCCCCTAAAAATATCCACATCCGGCATTGCTCCCATTCCGTGTTTTTCACCAGATCGTCGGTGCACCTTGTAACCATAGTAACCCACAAACGTTCAATTCATTCAATTTACGTCCTCACTGTTGGGGCACAGACCTACCCTCAATATGGGGGCGATGGGCCATAGTCATCACGCAGGCCCATTGCGATCCAAGCATAAACAGTAATGTGCAAACTTTACTGTGTTTCGGTATGAAGGCTGCTGCAGCTAATGTAATTACTGGGGTAACGAGACCTAACATATTATGTCTTAAGGCGACAAGAGTAATGTGGTGCTGTGTATATCATCCTAACTAGCGCCACTTACCATCAGGTGAAAGTAGAATAACAAAAAATCATGTATGTCATCTGTGACCTCATAATTCTAACAGGCCTGAACCTATTACGAGTTTTTGTTTTGTTTATCATATTTACCACAGCCCCCGTCCACATTCACCCCTTTGAAGATTATCAGCTCTTTTGTAATTTACTTCCGGAGTTCTTTAATTTATTTATCGAACATCGCTTTCAGTATGAAAAAAAATTAATATTCCTGAACAGTTTTTACAATTAGCGGAGCTTGCAATAGTCTATCCACGCGAAATTATAAACAACAAGTGTATTGTTGAATTGGTATAATGTACTGTGTGGAGGGGATGCTGTGAAATATTACCGCGCCATTAATGGGGGTATTGTTTGTTGTGATAAATTATTAGCTGAATCCAAAATATAGGTATCGTTTCGTTAATGGAAATTAACAATTGCTGTATGCTTCGGTACCATGCTGCTACCACCTTCGATTGTTGAGAGACATTACATTTAACTGAAATATCTGATAGATGGATCTAGTGCTGTCGCTGGAGACCGCTTGAGGATACCACCACAGCGCCTACGTTGCACAGTAAAACATCAAGAAAACACTTAACAAACATCTTCTACATACATTTTTAAAAAAGTAATATATATGCTCTGGCTTCCACCAACTCACATTGAGCCAGCGTGGTAGGTAATGAGCTAAATCCTCCCATATGAACCCCTACAAACGGCGGCTTCTGGTGTCCGGTTGTACAAGAGACGATGCTGGTAATTGAAAGTCTTACCGCCGCTGGATGCGGGCAGCACAAGGACGATCGATGTGGAGATCTTTGAGGGAAGCCTACGTCCAGCAGTAGATATCTATCATAGATTCATGATGATGATATACTGGTGATATATTTGTATATCAGTTTAATTGTTACATGCAATATTTACTTCTTCCCCTGCGTTGATTGATAGAAAATGCTACAGTAGCATTCAGTCCACCCTCTGTACCCTTAAGTTAAAATATTACTTTAAGAATAAATAAATAAACAAATAAAACCTTGCTCGTGTTTCAGGTAAAAGGCTGCTGTATCTAATTAGGATCATATTCAATTAAATTATTTGGTCTTAACAGCTCCTACTTACCATCACAAGTATATACGTCTTACTGGTCAAAATAGATCACGAGTCAATAGACGTCCACTGGTGGACATAATCCTTCCGAAAGATTCCCACTTCGATTTATATGGGGGATTTGGGACATTTCCGGCCACGCTGGCTCATTGCGGGTTGGTGGGAGCCAGAGCGTCGTTAGTAGATTAGCAGAGTACACCACGCGCAGGTGAGGTTGGCTTAGGCCCTGTGAGTTTATGTGCTGAGACCCTTACACCCCAAAATAGATAGTTATAAATATAACTTTAAATATACAACGGTAGACACCGAACTTGGTAAAACATATGATCCATTAAACCTGATCACCTTGACTGTAGTCAAATTTTTAAGAGCATCTCGCTTCTTTGAATATTTCGCTTGCCTGATCGCATGAGACCGAGTGACAGACATTTTATGACTTATCATGTTAACATGAAGTATACTCTCCATGGTTCAGTAATGACAATTTTATTACACATATTACTGTTTGTTTACTTTATGTAACAACAAATAAACTTTCGCTACATTTTTTTTTGTTTTACCCACAAAAGATTACGTTTGACGATAATTAAGCTTTGTCATAACAAAGAAAAATTTATGCTTTAAGTATACGTTTTAAGCTAAACAAGTTCTCCGATTAAAATCCACGTTCAATTGATACTTGCACATTTACACAAACTTTATTCATTACTTATTACTTAAGAGAAGAGCTAAACCTAGAATTACATCCGTTGAGATCCAAGTGCAGCTACAATTAAATCCTGACTGCTCCCATGCATCGTATGAACGACGGTAAACATCAGATATATGCAAACGACAATCATGAAATAACATCGAAAAACAAAAATTGGAGAATACTCATGAATGGAGCCGGTCCACATCGCTTCTCCCTCATATTTTGTTATCAAAGGAAATTAACGAGAAAAAGATTACGCAATCTGTACCTAATCTACATAAATTTCAAAACGAATTCACCGAAGGTTCCAAATCGCGGTTATCACCCTCCCATTACGCGTGTAGCTGGGGCGAGTCGGGGCGGGGGGCGCATGCGAAACAATTATAGCGTCCGTCCACCTTGGCCCCTAAGTTGTATGTTAATTATAATTATACGGGACCGCAACACACAGGGAGCGGGGCCATCCCATTATCTGCACATAATCCGAGACCTTAAGCTCGCCACTTATTCTTACAATGCATTGTGCTCGGGCCCACTACGCATTGAATTCTTCGGGGCTTACACCGGCTCCCCCGGAACTTTGCAAGGGTTGTTGTGTAAGGGTAATTATTTCCTCGGTGTTATAATTGCAAAGGTCATTAGTGAATTTTAACGCGATCCCCCTTTAAGGGATGAACCGAAATACGTACAACAAATCCCCGGGGGTGTTTAATTGCTATTTACGCGAGAATCGAATCCCAGGGTTTTGAACTTAATTACTGGGTGGCTTAGTACAAAATCGTAGATGAGACCGGTTAGGTGCAATTTGTAGTGTTACCAGTAATTTAATTTACATATTTATAAACCGGGGTTTAGTCTATAATAATAGTTGATCATCAGCCGATAGACGTCCGCTGCTGGACATAGGCCTTCCCAAAGATCTCCACATCGATCGGTTCTGCACTGCCCGCATCCAACGGCTTCCTGTAACCTTCGTTTGTAGGAGTCATGTGGGGGGATTTGGACCATTTCCCACCACCCTGTCCCAATGCAGGTTAGTGGGAAAATGATAGTTCATGATCTATTAAATATATCTTGTATCATCGAAATCCGCACTTGTAAAAAATAAGAACAAACTTTCTCGGTTACAATATAGATAAAACCTTATTGTTGCAACCCCCCCGGGTTTGTATCTTGAACTGCGAATTTTATAAGCGCATTAGTTCACAAACTTCCCCCTTGTTCTTAACTACGCAACTCCTTCAGATATTTAAGTGAGGCTTTCATCGCTTATTACGATAAACACTTGGCTTTTGTTCCGGCGCACGCGGGTTTCCTTCCGGAAGTTTGCGAAAGTTTTCTTTTACTTTCCATTCATGAGATTATGATGACTCTTTATACACACACACGAGCAGGACCCCTTCTCCTGATGTATTAATATCAATTTAACGTAAGATGAAGTATATTGTAGTAAATATTAGACAAATAACAGAACTGCCTACTTGACATTAAGATTGTGGCTTCGCTGCACTTGTGCACCGCTCACAAGTAAATATGTTGTTTATTTACTTACAATAAGCTAATAGTTGACTGCAATTTAAGAATGTTAAGTTAATGAGGCTGTACATACTGACGTGTGCTCATACAGAATATTCTAAGTTTATATACTTATTCACCCGGAACAGAGCACTATGGCATACTTCCAATGTGAGACTAATATCCAGCTAAGTTGTAGTAAAAAATCCGTACCACCAATAACATATGACTCCAGAATCTAAGTAAAGACATCTATTCTACAAGACAAGTATTTAGCCGCTGCACCACACGAACAGGTAATGACATGACAAGATTTACTTTAAAAAGATCTTTCCGGAACAATTTGGAATAATTTCTGGAACCGGACGCGATTCCGATATAAAATCTAATCAAAAGGGACATAAAAATTCGAAATTCGTTACCGAACTTCGCAATGGCGGGGCCCGTATAAACGTCCGGTAGATTTATCAGGGGTCCGTTTACAAGCGGTGAAAAAAAAAACCCAGCGGAATAAATACATCAGCCGGAAGCCCGCCGCCATAACTTATCGCCGTGATACAGCATCGCTACATTACATAAACGTTTCCTAAGCACAAAACATGCAGATTTAAAATCATTGGCTTTTCTTAAGTATAATAAAAAAAATATTTTCTTACTTAATTAACAGTAATTTTTATGTTGTTTCCTTATCAAAAGTAATTTAAAAATCATTTGTCAGTCTGTTTATTTGTTCTTTGAAATTTTCTTAACTGCTTAACGATGTTTTCAGGCTTCGATGATAGATAACATAATATTAACTCCTTAGTTACATATGTAATTAGCGTTTTGTCGCACTGACCACTTTGATCTGAAATATCTCCTCTTTGGTTAAGTATTCCAAATTCAAATTTATAAATTCATTTAGCTGCTACATTTGAATTTTGGAAACAGTCATTCATTTGTTTTTCCTCATTATGGTTTTCTTTGGCGTCGCTTATTACCGCACAATGGTAAACATGAAATATCGGTATATTTACGAGTACCAGTTCTACCGTGGTACCAGCACCAGTGCTGCAGGAACAGCTCGAAGGATTAATGATGTGTACGGCGCTGGTGTCGCAAAAGGAAGCACGGTACGTTTTTGGTTTCAACGTTTTCGTTCTGGAAATTTGGACCTTCAGAACCAACCCCGTGGAAGGCTGGACACCAAATTGGAAAATGAAGAGTTAACGGCTATTGTGGAAGCGGATCCATCACAAAGCACTTCAGAGATAGCTGCAGGCTTCGGGGTAAGTAACAAAACTGTATTAATCCACTTGAAGCAAAGTGGGGAAGTAAAAAACCTTGAACGATGGATACCTCATGCATTGAGGGAATCGAACTTGCGAACACGCGTGGACTGCTGCTGCTGTGTTACTTTGCTCAGCCGACACAATGATGAAGGGATTATAAAGCGAATCTTTACTTGTGATGAAAAGTGGATACTGTACGATGATCGGAAGCACTCGTCGCAATGGCGGAACCCTGGAGACCCAGCCAAATCTTGCGCGAGTGTTTGGTGGACTAGCGCCGGTGTTGTTAATTTCAGCTTTCTAAAATCTGGCCAAATGATTACGGCAAATATCTATTGTCAGCAACTGCAGACCATGAGGGAAGAACTAGCTGCTAAACAACCGACATTGGTCAATCGCTCTAGTCCACTGCTGCTTCACGACAACACAACACCACCACCACCAAAAAAATTGACTTTATATTCCTCCCGTACAAAACGACAATTTCATGTTTAAGGGCCTAATACTTAAAGCACTACTTAAGTTTTATTAAATATATTTGGGATTCCGCTTAAAAAATTAAAACATCAAAAACCTTCAACAACTTTCAAATCTCAAAGTGGTACTTTATAAATAATTATAATATAAATACCATTACCCATATATGATCTGCTGCTGATTATAATGGGTAAAGTTTCTGGTAAACGAAAGGTGAAGAGAAGGGTAAGTCATGGTTGAGGAATATCAGGGAATGGACTGGCATATCTGCAGCGTCCGAATTGTTCCGTCGAACCAAGAGAAAAGAGAACTGTACCACGCTGATCGCCAACCATCACAAGTTGGAGAGGCACTTTAAAAAGAAAAAGAATGGAGGTGTTTGTCTAAGTTTGTTAAGTGTTTACCTCGATATTGGTCTCGTACATATAAAATATCTAAACTTAAGTATGGGGAATAAAGAAACATTTGACTTTGATGAAACTTTTTTTTTACCTGTTGACACCGGTTAAAGCAATTGCTTGGTTCAATTGCTTGACAGACTGATGCCTGTCTTCAACTGTGTCGGTTATATCGGCAGTGAGGAGCTCCCACTTTTTCTGATTTAACTTCGACAGTTGAAAGTATTCAAATAAAACTTTTACTCGTTTAAACAGCTTCCTGCGGGTCAGGACGTAAGTTACGGAACTTTACGAAACAGCAGCCGGCATCATGTCCCGAGGGTGACATCGAAATGAGCATTTACCACGCTGCTAAAATTTTAGTTTTATATGTTACAGGAAATGAATATTTATTTCCTCTGCAGCAACATCACGGAGCGCGGGAAAAAATGAAGTTTAATGAAATTTTTGTTGCTTGTTGCAGGTAATATTAAACTCACCGGTGCAATGCGGTGCAGTGCGGTGCGGTGCGGTGCTGAGGCAAGAGTTGAGTGTGAATATATTAAAAACGTTTTCCTACTGTTCGACTTCATTGGTGTTCTCTTACCGGAAACTGTTGAGCAACAATCATAGTGCATGTTGTTACCAACAAACATTACTGTTTGGTATTAAAAAATACCGCCATAACGAGAAACAGAATCTTAAATAACCTTTGAGAATGTTCTTTAAAGTAATACGTTTCTTTTAATTAAACATTCATTGGTTTAGTTTGCAGAAGTTAATTCTCAATAACTCACCTCACCGGAAACCCCCACGCCGCCACTCCGCCACTCCGCCACCTCACAAACGCCTCCATAACTTAAAGTTATACTTTTATCACTCGTGTTTCCTTTTGAATACACAGGGGCGTTATAACTTTAGAAGAGATCAACTCCTGCATTATCTTTACGACTTTCCTCTGTCTAAGATTTGGTCTATTTTACAAGCGGATAGAGATTTTCATATAAAGAGTATGCATATAACGAAACATATAGCCCCGTTGAAATATTGAAGTTAGTCGACTATGTAGGAATCTACAAGGTCCTCGGTTAAAAGAGCTATGCTGAAACAACCCTGAATTCTATTTAACTGAATGTCAAGAAAAAATATAATTCATGACTACGTTAAAACTTGGTGTTAGTTACTGCTACTTTACTAGACGCATAAATATGATATACTGCCTGAACCTGAAAGACGTAGTCGTGACAGTGTACATTTATTGTATCACAATGAAATGGAAGAAATGCTTACAATATATTAAATTTTGAAATTGAAGATCTCCAGGGTTGAGCGTAGGCCTTTCTCGTGGACCTCGATACTGATTAAACCTCCACTGCTCCAAGTTGAATGCTTACTACACACTAAGTTTCATAATGGAAGAAATGCTTATTAAGTCATCTAGAAAAAAAATATAGAATATCAACTATTGGACGAAAATAAAAATAACTACTTGGAAAATTCCTTCAATAGATAATACTTACCCCATACAACTCACGGAGTCCAAGCCAATTTCACCTGCTCGGGGTG
Source organism: Ornithoptera alexandrae (assembly GCA_029030555.1). NCBI lineage: Eukaryota > Metazoa > Arthropoda > Insecta > Lepidoptera > Papilionidae > Ornithoptera > Ornithoptera alexandrae. Next base: position 10,197,906 of record JARDVY010000298.1, read on the forward strand.
CACCTTGCCAACCAATAAACGAGGCTGTGGCTCCCACCAATCCGGATTATGCTAGCGTGGTCGGAAATAGGCCTAAATCTCTCCATAGAAATACCTATCTAATAAAGGTAGGATTCTTTGGGGGAGGCCTATGCCCAACAGTGGACGTCTATCAACTGATAATGACCTTAAGGCTTTTATTTAACGACATAAATTTATCAATGAACGATCGATTCATACAATTGACTCGTATCGGAAGTAGAATATGTAACACGCTCGTTCGTTTGACTTGTACCAGGTGGGCCATAAAACAGTTCGCGACGCGAGAGACGCCGGCCGAGGCGCTGGTGGTGGTGGTGCTAAGGCGGATCGCGTATGTGATCACCGTTTACGACGGCGGTGATTTATTCAGCGGCGACGTCAGCCCTAACCTTGGGGAACGAGGCCCGCTACAATATCCGTTGACGCGTTTACGACCCCGAATGGAGTTAAACCTTTCACGGCGATTATTACAAACATATTTAATAGTTTACTGAATTAACTGTTATAGTTTCTCATCATTGAACTATTTACCATTTTATAAAGGCTGCTACCCTTTCCTGTTTTATTACAATGATCCCTCTTTAATCGACTTTGCCGATACGCGATCGGTGGTCGAATTAGATAGGATATTTTATCCAATCGCCAACAGGAAGTAATGAAAGTGACCGTGGAGTGCAATATATTTGGTTTAATAGTAAACTTTTTCACTTGCGTTCAATATCTTATTATATCACAGTAGAGCGTTGAACCGCGGTTATATTTTTAACTAAGGTTTTACGACCTATTTAAAGAGATTTCATTGAATAAAAATTTCCATATAATCCTCATTTTACTTTATATGCAAAAGATCTTAATAATTACACACAGGTATTACAGCAGCATTTATCTTTGCCGCAAAGCGTTACAATTTGACTATAACTGTTTTATTACCCTTTCACGTTCGTCCTCGTTGTTACGTTAGCGTATCACTTATAGCCAAGTGAACACTGTCACGTTACCATGTAAAACAAAAGTGATCCCATTTCATAAGTTCGCCGTATCCCATCTCACATTAACCTTAAACAGTGTGCGTCTGCAAGCTATACACCATTATTTCAACCAAAACGAACAGCAGACTCTTTACTTCACTGGATGCGTCTGTAAAGGTTTTCATTTCTTTGACGTCTCGCCCCTTTGTGTTCCGTTTTCATCTGACTTTTTGGATTTTCTGCTCCAACAATGTTCCGTCTACGCGAAACCAAATTACTACTCTCCAGCGTTTGAGTAGTTGTGAGATTCCGCTCGAAACGTATGCACCGCTTGATTTATGGCCCACGCTCATGTCGTTAGCACCGGGCCGCTACTTCTCTTGCATTGCACCTAACACCCGCCTTTCAAATCTTTACTCATCCTTGTTTCCCTTAACATTTGTTGCACATAAGTTATACAAATCAATATTACCTTTTACAACTTATGAAAGGTTCAACATATAACCACTACAATATAAACGAAAAAATTGGTAAAGGATATAGAGAAGCAGCGCGCTGGCCCAATGGTTAGAGCGTGCGGCCTTCATTCCGAAGGTCGCGGGTTCAAATCTCGACATGTACCGATGACTTTAATATTTAAGTTATGTACATTTGTGAACTTTAGTAACAACAGCGGAATACAAACGGTGAAGGAGAACATCGCGAGGAAACCTGCACGAGAATTAGAATTTATTGTAAGGTGTGTATGAAGTCACCAATCCGCATTGGGCCCGCGTGGTGACCATGGCCCATCGCCTTCATATTGAGGGCAGGCCTGTGCCCCAACAGTGGGGAGGTAAATAGACTGATAAAAAAAATTTCAAGAGATATAAAAGAGTGAGAGAGAATAACATGGAAATAGTTTCCGTGAATAGTCTAGATATTAGCTGTAACAGAGAGAGAAACAGATAAAGATTATCAATATCGATGTTTTGTTGTTATCAATATGTGTAGATTCATATTAATTATATTAAGTCAAAAGTTTGTTATTTACATGTAGATGTTAGTAGTAGTAGTAGGGGTGTAAGAGTACCCACACAACAACTCACGGGATCCAGATCAACATCATCTGGTAGTGGTGCATTCTGCTAATTAACAAAGGAGACTCTGGCTTCCACCAATCCGCATTGGGCCGATCGACGTGGAGATCTTTGGTCTGACTATGTCCAGCTGTGGACGCCTATCGGTTGATGATGATGATGTAGACGTTTATGTTGATAATGTAAGTAAATAATGCCTTATAAAAATTAGATATTTCTTTGTATAAGACTAAAAAGCGGCTCGAGCAATCCGCCAAGGCCGAAATAGAGCCAAAGCCGTAAAACCGCTGCAATGAAGTAGTGGCCTGGCCGCGCTCCAAACATCTTAGCGGTTAACCTACAGCGCGAATTGGAAACTGGAGGAGTGTAGTGGCAATGGAAGGAAATATACAATTGGACTTATTTCCACATTACTGTTGTGTTAATTAAACGGCTTTTATTTATTGTTACTTCACAATCACATCTGGTCTTAAGAGACCATGTTATCGCAGCTGGTGAACTCCATAAGTCTTAAAACATACTATGCACCCAGCACTGATGGCACTGATAGAGCTCTATTAATTCTGCGAAAAAGGTGGAAATAACGTCTCTGATGATGCTACATTTATGTACATCGCCCGGTCAGCCATTTTGTCTAAATTGACTTGAAACCTATAAAATAAAATGGTTTGAAAGTGTTACTGAAGATTAACAGATTATTATATGTATGTACGATTAGCATATTTTGAGTTATAGCAAAGAGAATCTTTACTTCAAAAAAGTTAAAAACGGCTCAACCATTTGGTTATAATGCCAAGAATATATATATATATATACAAAAGCGTTTATTTTATCCCTCTTTCGGTGCTCTTACTTAAAAAGAGGCTGTGGTGCTCGGTGAAAACAAAAAGGCCTCCCGTCTTAGTCTATTGGCTTGAATCGGAGACATGCTAAGAATAGTTTACAAACAGCAATTTGGGTCATGGTAACTATCCAATGGGATGTAAGGGTTCCCGCACAATAACACCCTGGATTCAAGCCAACCTCACGTGCTCGTGGTGCACCCTGCTAATCAACAAACGAGGCTCTGGCTCCCACCACCCCGCATTGGGAATAGCCCAAATCCTTCCCCATGAACCCCTATTCGATCGATGTGGGAATATTTGGGCGAGGCCTACGTCCAGCTGTGGACATCTATCGGCTGATGATGATGATGATGAACTGTCCATAGTAATCTATGATTATCATTATATACCAGTACTTGTCGGAGACTGTTTAACTAAGCATCACCGCAACACCTATTTCTACCATCAAACAGTGCTGTGCAAACTTCACTGTGCTCCGGTTTAAAGGGTGTTACAGCCAGCATACACCACACTTGCACGCGGTGCAGTGTGTATCATCCTAAATAGCGCCACGTGCTTTTGGTCGTGTGTGCTGAGCACATCCGACTGCGAATTAGCCTGTCCGTAGAGCGTCAGTGGTGATGGTGACCGTTTGCCCGTCGATGAGGAGGTCCGTGCGCTGTGATCGCGCTAGTGTAGTGCCCAATACATTGCGTTAAGTCGGGCGCGTAACGCCATCAGGGTTGCTTATGTAAATGTGTGTACGTTACAATTAAACGTCAGCTTACACTGACGGCCCACTTACGTGTACGGCCAGAATTAATTCACGTGTCTCTGATCTGATATTCCATTGTTAACCTAACAAGGTGCCCGAGGGTAGGCTGAGGGAAATCGAACGTGCATTTTCAAGGCCTTGGAAATGTTTGGACAATCTTGATAATCTTCTCAAGGATGACTGGATTAATGAGAGCAGTGATGGATTCTGATTTTTGCAAATATTGTTCTGTAATGTCGGTAATATGAGGGCCGAGTACACGGCGCCGTGTGACTCACTCTGAGCGGGATATTCACCTGACGTCGTGGTGCTAGTTAGGATTTTATACAATGCCCCACATTGCGCTCGTCGCCTTGGGACAGATCATTTTAGGTCTTGTTACCGCAGTGACTTCACTAACTATAACGTCTTTCAATCCAGAACACAATCGTGTGCACACTACTGTTTGTCGACTGTAGTAGGTGTTGCCGCGGTACCTATCTAGACGATCTCTGGCAGCAGAGACCTACCACCAGTATAGACGGTATAGAGGCTATCATCACCACAATACCTTTTTTCCGAAGTCAGAGTGTAGAGAGAATATAGGAACTAGCTTCAGGTCCAACAACCTTATCATTTGTTCGCTTTGAGATCTTAAATAAATCTAGTGTGCGGCAAAGCTCCTTTCATCAATAAAGTCTGCCTGAAAGCTTGGATCTGTGCACAGCAGCAGCGCACAGAAACGATGTGACGCACGCGACGAATAATCTCATGTAATCAGGGCGCAAAGAGCCTTTTTGTCCGGTTAATTTCAGTTTTTTTTAGATTGCAAATGACGATACAGGCCGGGCCGGTAAACAGGCGGGCTTGATGAAAGCCTATTCACGGGGCCCTTTGATGGGAACTAAGTTATATCAGTCAAGCCACATTGACGCCGCTGAAGTGACTTGGAAAAAGGAAAACCGTCTTTTGTTTTGGAAAAAAAGTATAATAGAGGAGGCTGCGGTGAAAGAGTTATTATGTATTTTAATTGTTTAAAGTATTTAATAGGTTTTTGCTGTACATATAATTAACAGTGCTATTAGATCTGTGAGAAGTCTGTCGCTGATGTTACTGAGCCAGTATAGCCTCATGTAGTGGTGGTGAACTGGCGTCTGTGGCAAGCGTGTGATCATCGTATCAAAGTACCGTGTACATATATAGCGAGCCGGCTATCATGACCGTGTCTAAAATCAAACAAACACGCGAGAGTGTGAACCGGGGCGATAAATTAATTTTTTTTCCGAAACCCGCTCATTTAAAGCGCGCCGACGTAATCCGGACGGGCCGCCCGCTGTGATGAGGTTCCCCCGTACCAGATTAGATTTTTTTCACCCCCACACCCTTTCATGTGTACCCTTTTGAAGTGCGTTTGAATCAATCTACGTTTTAATTAAAAAAGTAATTATATAGTTAAATATTTTAACTATTTCGTAAAGTTCGTTAGTTTCATACGGAGTATCAAATGTTTAAACTCTATTTATTTTTCTTGCTTAAAATTCGATTCACTTTGTTTACGAGTACTTTTTAAAGTAAAAAAAAAACAAATAAGTATATTGATTTACAACAAATGTAACTTTTGATAAAGGTATATTTGGATGATGAAGATATATTTCTTATTCTATAAACCGATGAGACGAGCAGAACGTTACCAATAAGTGAGCTGTACTAGGCCCGTCCATCAAAACGTGGTGCAAGTTCGTATGATATACACGGCAGAATATTTTGTAAGTCCCTTTGATACATAAAATGCTAATTAATTTCACTAACTACAACATACTTCTGACCGGAATACAGTAATATATGCACAGAAATGTATGTCGACAGAAACAGGAGCTGCGGTGGTAGCTACCCAGACGGTTTCCGGCAACAGAGACCTACTACAAGTAGTACGTCATGTATATAGAAATATGCACGTATTGAGAACAGGCACCCCCATCGCTTCATTGTAAACCATTTTCCTTTAATTATCTGCCCCATCATCAGCCCGCTAAAGTCGATAGGGCATATGCCTCTCACAAGGAACATCACTTAGCCCGATCTTCTATCATTGTTGTTTGTTAATAATTAATCAATGTTACATTTGCCTGGAGGGGTGTAAGGGCTGCCGTTCAACATCTTATAGAGCACAAGTCAACCTCACCCGCACCCGATGCACCCTGCTGAATAACAGACGAGGTCCTAACCCACCAACCTGCACTGGGCCGTTGTGGTAGCCTAAAGCCCAATTCCTTTTAATGAGCTCTATAGAGATCATTGGGAGAGATCTGCCTCCAGCAGTGGACGTCTACCAGCTGATAATGAATAAGCATTTTCGTTGTTTCTGTATTGGAATATTTAAGTTACAATTCAAACTAAATCCGTAACTTTAATGTTTAGCGAATAATATAAATTTAGGAAACTCTTAAATTGTTATAGCTATTAACACTTGATTGTATAATAATCATTAACAAACAAAAAACGGAGGTACCGTGGCGCAGCAGTTAACTTGTACCAAGTATCTGGTTTGTTTCTGGGTTTACGTATGATGAGGTTATACGATATCATCATTTTAGCAACCACCATGCTCATTGTGTATATCTACTGATATTAGTGTTAACCTGACTTTAGTGCACATTAAAATCATTTTTTAGTTCAGGGATTAGATAATGAATACTTATTTTAACTCTCTATTTCGAAGCCTGGACTCGCCGAGTATCGTCAGCAGTGTGAGCACCGTGCCACTGGGTGGGTGCCGGACGAGCCGTGCAGTATGGGGGAGCGGGTCGTCGCTTTAACAGCGTTTTGAAAGGGATTCAGGGCGCCGTTAAAACGTAGGCAATAAAGGCCGTCGCAGGCTGCGATTACAACTGGATTACGCACCTTTCCATACAAAAGCTCTTTGGAAAGTAAATTCATTAAAAAAAATCCCCAGCTCCGATGGAACTGCGAACTTATATTGTTATATAAAAAAATGTTTCGCCCGACCGCCAATTGTTGGAATTAGGCTTTGACAATGTTTTTTACGCTCCGCGCAATATAAAGCAGTTGTGTGAATACAAGCAGGAGTTCACAATGCACCCTTGGTTATGTTCTTATCTGGGAAAAGTTGGGAAAATAGCTTATTTATAATACAAACATCTATATATGTGTATGTTGGCTGGTGGCAGAATTTGTCTTCAAAATCCATATTAAAAAAAACCTTGAAGTATGGAAATTACAGAATAAGAACTGCACAGACCAAGAGGCAGAAAAAGAGTTCCTCTCAGCGACGATCAGGCGTTTTTATACCTTAGTTGTATTATAGATCGATAGTATGATTAATGTTAATATTAATATACAAGAACAATATGAAATTACGATTTATTTAAACTAAAAGTCTAAAATAATTAATTTGGTCCTTAATCGTATTCATTTTTAGCGGAAATAACAAAGTGTCAACATAACGGAACTGTCAATTGCAAGTCTTTTATATGTCATGTTACAAATGGGGTAAATACTGAAACATAATAATATATTGTTACATTAATTTTAAAAATCGAAGGATATAAACAACAAATCTACAAACGCTTGAAATCGGTATATTCAACATATTATACTCAATATTCCATAAATTTAGTAGATTTACTGAATAATTATGTCGGACTATCCTCCAGTTGGACAAATGATAGATGTTTAAAATTTTACTCACAAGCTTTACACAACGAAATGTAAACAATGCTCTTGAAACTATTTAATACCAACTATCCTCGCCTTCCTCTAGCTGATATTCCAATCCCTCATACCGCCTTCTTTTACGTGGTGGATATGCCTGCGCATACCTGCCCTTGCGGGGGTAAAGACAGGTAATGTCGGACTTGCACCGACTAAAACCCTTACGATGCTCCACCTCGTCGCTTTATGGCAGGGTCATGGGAACGCTTTCGCACACAACGCTGCACCATGCCCCCCCCTCCCCCCGGGAGGGAAGAACCTCCCCATTCCACCTCTGTAAGGGCACGCCGGAACAGACAGCACGCCTATCTCTCGGTCTCTTACAGTCACCCGGGCAACGGATTCAACCGAATCCGTCACCTAGAGGCCATGGAAACCAAAAGAGAAAACTCTTCCGACTTCCTGCGGCGGATCCAATTTTGGGTTCCGCCGCTACCCGTTATAGGGCTGCGGAGGATAGAAAGAGCGGCGGAACATAATACCGACACTCCGCTCCCTCCGCGACTCCATCTCGGTTGCAAGGGACAGTACAAACCCGCCCTGCAGCCCACCGACACACATTCGAGGTTAGCTCATCGAGCTCCGGAGCTCTAACCTGGAGCAGCGTGTCGGCTTATCGCTCCTTTCGTCGGCTGGAGCTCGACACGGTCTTAGTCCAGATGTTCATTGGGCACGGGGGATTCTCCGAGTACCTTCACAGGTTCAAACTCAAGGAGAGTCCCGCGTGCCTTTGTGACCCAGCGGTGGACCAGACCGTGGAGCATATTGTCGCTTCCTGTCCCTTGTATGGGAGACAGAGGACAGAATTGGAAGTGGAGCTGGGGAGACAGCTCACAATGGAAGCTATTGCCTCCCTGATGAGTGAGGACGAAATTCGCCAAATATTTATGAGCTTCTCCAAGACAGTGATAGCAGATGCTATCAAAAGGAATGGCATGATGATAGTAAATTAGTTAAATTAAATTAGCAGTAAATAGTAAAACGCATTGACCAAAGTTTAAAAATAAGTAGAATTGTATAATTGTAAGTTAATGGAAAAGGAGATAAAAATAAATATGTGTAAACAAATAAACGAAAAGAAAAAAATAATGTAAATAAATTAAAGAAAGAAGGAGAAGAAGAGAGAAGAGAAACAATCAAAAGGAATGATTGTTTCAGGAGAAGATGACGAGACGACAGTCTTCACTCACTTGCGAGAGGTATGAAAGAAGGAAATGGAATGGAGTAAGAAAGGAGATAAAAAGTATGACAGATAAGTAGAGTATGAGAGAAGAAGGAATGAAAGTAGAGAATGTTTAAAGATAAGTTATAATAATGATGGAAAGAGAACAGTATATGTAGGCCCTGTCCCACCATACGCAGGGGAAACGAAAAAGAAAAAAAAAAAAAAAATCCGAAAAAAAAAAACCTGGAGGCCGGCCCTACACCCCGGGTCTCTTCCTAGGTACTTCTTCGCTTCACCGTGGAGAACCAAGCCACGGCTACTGAGCCCCATCGCCACGACAAGACAGGAACCTGTTCGGGGGGCTCAAGATCGCCCTACGCCATCTTCTCGGTTCGTCCCTTCAGTGTTGCCATAATTTAAATGTTGCCAACATAATTAACAATAGTAATACCAAATGCAATATATTTTATTATTTTTTTGATAACGCTAACATTTACATAAACATAAACCGTATGTTATTTTTAAATGAAGGAAGTGTTCTTTTTTTTTTTGAAAAAAACTGAGTCAACTCTCATCCTGTACAGGCGCAGTCAAAATTATTCCTATAAATCAAAAATTAATAATAAGTTGAAACAAAGGTTGTGGCCATTCATCTAGCGTGGTAACAAGAAGATATATCATTTAAAAACCGATGCTCGTTACTTACACGAACTTATTGTACAAACTTGAAAAGATAAAAAAAAGTACTTTATTTTATCGGTGGTGGCGCGGCCCGGACAAATTTATTCTAAAATAAACGAGGTCATTAAAATACAAAACGTTGGAGTCCTTGCCCCTGCGGCGGTCCCTTTGCGGTCGAAAAAGCAAGCCCAGCGGGACTCCCGAGTCCCGGAGCAGTGTGGAGTGCAACGAAACAAAAAAAAACGATTCGAATCGGATGCACGCAGCTGAGCCGCAACCCGCGCCGCAACCTTCGCCGCAACCCCCGGCGCAACCCCCGGCGCAACCCCCGCCGCAACCGTCGCCGCGAGCCGCGAGGACGCGCCGAGCTGTTTATCTCTCGGCAACATGTGCGCTGCGCATCCAAACTGAACTGTTCCACTTGGCGCTGAACCTTTTTTTTTTTCAATTCAACGTAGCGACGAGAGTTCACTTGATTGTAAGTGATGCGCTCGCCCATAACGAAGTGGCGCTAGTCAGGCTGTTTTTTTTTCTCGTTCCCACAAGCATTTGTAGGTCTGAACTTCAAGTTTTTTTTTATCTACATTTCCTCTACTTTATTACCTTCTTTCTGTTCTTTCTTTCCGTTCTTATCTTCCTTTCCCTTTTTTATTTCTCATTCATTCTCCGTCCTATTTCCTTCCGTCGTACATCGCGCTTAAATGAAGGAAAGAGCCGTTCTTTATTTATTTTTCATTCTTATTCTATTACATTTTACTTTACTTTACACATTTATCTAGTTAGGATGTTATACAGAAAACCATATTGTGCTCCTCGCTTTCAGACAAAAGATGTTGAGCCTCGTTATCTCAGTAATTACACGAGCGCCTTTCCAACTGGGACACAGTAATATTTTCACATCGCTGCTTGACGGCAGAAAAATTCGTTGTGGTAGTATCTACATAGATGGTCTCCGACAACAAAGACCTACCTACAGTATAAACAATAAAAATTAACCAAAACACAAAGCTTTTGTCGCGAGTAAGCTATAGCTTTTTTATTTAGCTTCTGCCTTATCTTATTTTTGATTATATCTGTTATTCCCACTATTGGGAATATGATCCTTCTCTCACTAAGTCGTAGTCAATATTGACCATGCTAATCATTTACGGGTTGATGGATGTGAGAAACGAATGATTTTAGTTCTCGGAAAATTATGCTTTCTTCACTGTTTCCATCCACAGGAAGTTTAAGCTAAGTGTAGATAGAATCGATAAAAATTATAAGATTCAGTAAAGAATTTATATAAAGTAGAAGTAAGAACAAAGTAAGTAACTTAACATCGATAAACATTGAGCGGTAATTAAAAACTACTACGTTAGCAAACGAACCAGGCGTAATTCAAAAACTTTTAAAGCGAGAGAATGATACAAAAATCTCTTCAAGTGCAGACGAACTAAGAAGTAATTGAGAAAAGGGCACTCGGAAGAAATGATTTAAGGGATTGGGTCTATTCATCGTCTTAAACGGCCTCGACAGGGAACTAAAGTAGACTGAACTAAATCCGTAGAGACTCCCACTTAACTTTTTCGCCGCTTACTCAACGGAATAAGCGAGAACTTTTAGTTGTCAATGAAAGCTTAAGTATTTCACTTTGACACAAAATTGATGTTCTCCGTTACTCCGGTAACAAGTACTTTCTAGTTTTTGTCTTCTTTATAAATCGCTACAAATAATTTGATTGACATATTGTTTTAAAAGTTATAGTCAGTTGTTTGTAATGATCAATAAAAGCACAAAATCTATTAAGATCTAAATCTTTTAAATGATATTTTACTATGCACATAGTGTATGTAAGTGGTGTAAGGGTTCCGACACAATAACTCACGGGACTCGATCCAACCAAACCTGCTCGTGGTGCATCCTGCTAATCAACAAACGGGGCTCTGGCTCTCACCAACCCGCATTGAGCCAGCGTGGTGGGTAATGGCCCAAATCACCCTATATGGACTTCTACAAACGACGGTGCCTTTTGCCCGGCGGTGCTGGATGCCATGCTGACTGCAGTGCAGGGCCGATCAATGTGGAGATTTTTGGAGGAGGCCTATGTCCAGCTGTGGATGTCTATCGGCTGATAATGATGATGTACATAGTAAAATATTTTGAGAATATCTTGAACTTTTAATTTCGTACAATTTCCAAGGTAATGTTTATTTAGTGATGGGAAAATGATTTTTACCAAAAATCAACACATCATCACCATCATCAGTAGACATACAACCTAGATCCGTATTCCTAAATTGAATGATTATCATTTATACAAAATTTTAGCTCTTATCAAACCGTTTTCTGCTATCAGATACTACTATACACAGACACAGACAGACAGACACAGATATAGAGACAGTCGCTTTTTGTAATTATTACAGTACGCGTCTGCTGCTAAGGAACATGTGTAACAATCCAGCGGCTCGAACTGGAGCATTGGAGTGCATGTGGTGACTGTCAGTCTCCACCACTAGCGCGGCCATCGGCTAAACTCCGGCTGTACAAATAAACTGTACCCACACATTTCTCGGGAATTGATCGGTTACCGACGCGTAAATAAGAATCGGATCTCGTTTACACTACACGAGTTACCGAACAAACATTAACCTACCCCCAAACCCACTTTGTAACATGTCCTAAATAGCTTCGGATTGATACAATCTCTTCTTACCCATTTGTTTGAAGTACACACATTGGAATATAAATAAACAGACTATAAATAAGTCTACTTTAAGAAGAAACACGAAATGATCTTCTTCCTTAGCATACCATCAATTTTTTCTTTTTTGCCTGATGAAGGGTGTCGCATCGAGGACTATACTACATATAATAATAGATTAAGCGTTCCTATCAAATTATAAAGTAGGTTTTATCAGGACAGGAGTGAAAAGATTGATTCAAAGTTTCAACAGTTGAAACCGTGTCCTCAATTTCCTCTAAAGATTGTTGTTCAGTACTAACAAAGACCTAGTCACGTACATACATACGCTTCATATTCGAAATTGTTCATTATATTTTGTCCTTTTCTTATCATTCATTTTATCCTTTAACTATTTGCAAACGATTGCATCAAATCCGACTTCCCCGTCACTGCCCAGTGGGGCAAGACCTTTGCCGCTTTGACGTATTTTATTTGTGAACTAATGACTGCGACACGGCGTTCGGGGCGACACGGCGGACTGCGGCCTGATATCGAAACTTCGTTATGAAAAATGGAAATATTCATTTTGATTAGCTTCACCGGACAGATATTGAAATATATATCAAAATTTGCATGAAGTAGTAGTCTTTTTTTCCATAAAAAAAACGACGGAAATGGCTACATGTCATCATGTTCACGTAAATGTATACCTGTCGAATGTATAAACTGTCGTACATATCTTAATCACTTTCAATATTCAAACATTGATAAGACCTTTTTTATTTAACGAAAGGACGAACAGGACATTGACCTGTTAGTAATTGATTACAAAGTCAGACTATAACGAGGTTTAGCTAGATACCATCATGAACACACCATCATATTGTGCTCGTTGCTCCGAGATCTTTTAGTTGGTGTACGTAGATATTATGTATAAGCAACAGCTCGATAGGAGTGGAGACGCCTGGTGAAACAAGTAACTACTTGTTGACCACGATGAGTCTGTTACGATTGGGAAGAGGTAAATAAAGAACGGGCTAGGTAGAGCGAAGGACCTATACCTAACCCCGCCGAGTCCGGGACCGAGAGCCTGTAGTCGACGCATTTTAAACTGAGTCGTCGGGCAATAAATGTCATTGACAGTAGGAATGTGCACGCAATGCAACCCGCTATCGATACTTAACTGCCTGGGCACGCAGGGTAACTCACAACGTGTTCTTGTTTTTAAAATAATTGAATACTTACTCTGAGAAAAAAGTTTCTCTATGATCAAGTCGAAACAAACATTTTATCTTACAAATTAAATACTTTTATTTTCAGATAGCGAAAAATGATTTCTAATAATACTTAACATAATTTAGCGTGTCGATCGTACCTATCCCGTTATCGATATGCACCTCTACAATTCATACGCACATCACTACACTTCTCCATAAGATCTGTAAGTGTGAGCGAGATAAATAGATAAAAATGATTTATAGCCCGACGACTCGGTTTAAAATGCGTGGACTACAATATAGTATGTGCCTAGTACCAATCAGAACATATATATCTAACCGTGGTGTACAGCAGGTTAATTATTATGAAGATTCTCATGTACTTGTATGTACTATGTATTCATATATTAAACTGTTGCACCATTACGATGAAATCTGATAAATTCTCCAAGTGACGGTGGCTGTTTGTCCCGAAAAATGTTTTTTAAACTTTCGTTTCCGTCGCGGGCGAAATTACATTATTCTTCATAAAACCGCTCCACTGGCGGGGCTGTAATTCCGCAAAGTTGACGGGAAACCGTCGAGGACACCTGGCGGCCATTTTGGAAAGTTCCCAACAAGATTCCTCTTATTTTATAACCTTTTGAATCGTTTGTCTCCGCGGTGCTTTGACGCGAGTGTGTTAAAAACTTTCCCCGATTGGTCGTTTCTGTTTCCATTTTTTCACGAAACTTAAGCGATCGTTCAGAGTTCAAGTTTATCGAATTGGAATTTTGTGTTTTTTTTCCCTCATCGAGCTGGGGAGACAATGAGTTTTTGCTTTTTTTCTCTCATACCCATCCCCGCTGCTGTAACAACTTCTCTAGACTTCTGAGTGAGCCTATTCAAATATTTTTTTTTCTTCGTCCCGCGAGACTTTCATCAAGTATCTTTTTATCTTCACTTTAACAACAAGTTTATGAATAGTAAGTGTGGAAACTTTCAGCAGATGCTCGGAAGTTTGTTTTCGTACTTTTGTATTTTTTGTGTTTTAAGTAACTTAATTTTTTATTTCCTTAAAATATTTTTCACGGTAATGTTAGCCATGTTAATAATTTCATTAATGTATACCGACGTTGTAATTATGCCGCTATAGCTCTCTGCCTATTTAAAATATATATATATATATATATATATATATATATATAATACATTTTGAATAACGCCGTAGTCAGAAAAATATATGGAACAATCAAACTTATTACGATACGTCTTCCGGTGTAATGCTATGTATTCGGACGAGTGCCACATTGTTATTGGATTCCGGTGGTAGGTCTTTGTTATTGCAGCACGTATGATACCATTGCAATGCATATTTGTACTGCCAAAATACAACGTGGCTTGTATTCCGGTTCGAATGGCGCTGCGGCTACTAACTGCGGCTACTACTGGGTTCACGGCAGAACATCTTGAGTCTGTTTATCATTTTAACTACTGCCACATTGTTATGACGAACATCCTGCACGTTGCTACGTAAAATAATTTTTTTCTTGTTCCTTAATTGATTAGTAACAGTGACAAATTATATAATAGTAAAAATCTTAATTCCTATTGTATTGTACTTGTATATCAGTATATGTATGTGTATATGTATATGTATGTAGACGGCGGCGTCTACGAGTAACAAGTAATACACGACCGCAACTGACCGGATGCCGCAGCCGTTACTTACACGTGGGCCTCATTAGTTTTCGGCCGACCCATCCATTTGTCAAATATTCACCATCGCTCCACCGGTGTACTCTACGTGGAGCGTAACTAGGTAGAGATCCATAATAAATGATGCTTAACATTATAAAGTAAATGGAGAAAGAATAATGGAGAGTAGCAGACTGGTGCCGTTGGTTCCGCTTGTGTAAGAAACCGTACTTAGCTTGTATGTAATAATAGACAATTGTTATCTATATAACTCTACGTCTTGACTAGGTGTCAACCAGCCATGATGGTGTCCGTCGCGTCTCTAGCATTTATATATAACTTTGAGGGCATTGCATATACTGAGATTATTGGAATGCTGAAGTATCGTCATTTATTTCGATCTGTCGAGTAGTGTGGTATTGTATGAATACTCGATTCTTTTCATCATCGTTGTGCGCCTGAAGCATATATTAAAAAAATAATTTTACAATGATTACAAAATATTCCAAATAAAAGCTCTGGGTAATGATAATTGTTGAATACCTCATGTAAACTGAAAGAAATAGCACAAGTGTAATGATGTTCAAGTCTAAAGATATGCAGCGAGTGAAGCGCAGCCCGGAGCGAAATCTAAACATGGGGTGTTAACTATGAAACAATTGTTTAATGCGGGGAGGGCTGAAATAACGGAAATTCCACAAGAAAATAGAAGGGGGACGTTCAGGAATTTTGCGTCAGGGAATCTTACGTACTAATTTTTTCAGAGGGGTTGAGTATCTTTTTCAATCCTTTTTTCAATCGCCGCAGCTACGTTATAACGCAGCTGCATTAGAAATGCTTAGAAAAATTTCTGCTAGATTTTCTTTTTTTTTTGTAGATGTAAATTTCCACACTTTTTATTTAATTAAACGATGTGACGAGTGGGACATTCACCTGGTGGTAAGTGATACGCCCATAGTAACGTGGCCTGACGTTACATCATGCTAAGTGTTAAGTCCCTATACCCCAATAGTTTCACTAGTTACAGCGCCCTTCATACCGGAACAGAGTAATGTTAGCACAGTACTGTTTGTCGGCTGCAATAGGCACTGCGGTGGTACCTACCTAGATGGTCTCCGGCAACAGGAACCTGCCACCAGTTAAATTTAGATTCCAAGTGTGTAATACTCGAGAAATGTGAATGTATATGTTGTTAGTTTAGGGCAATAGTAATTATTATCTAGTTACTTAATCTGGTTGTGGTTTTGGTGCTCGAGCATGAGCTTCAAGATCCTATAAAACAATGACGAAATACAAAGTTCAATGGAAGCACTAAACAAGAGAATTACAGTTGATTCAACCATTTCAGTTCCACATAGCCATCATCATCAGCCGATAGACGTCCACTGCTGGACATAGGCCTCTCCCAAAGGTCTCCACATCGATCGGCCCCGTGTTGCTTGACCACCTTGTGGGAGAGAGGCCTCATAACATTACGTCTACCAGCACGCGGACGCCACTCGAGGACTTTACTGCCCCATCGCCCGAGCAATGTGCCCTGCTTTAGCCACAGAGACTTTTTTTTCAAAGCGCCAAGGTTCAAAATGTCGACTCTCTTGGAAAGGGTTCCTGGGGTGTATCTGGCGGCGCGTCTCGTACTCCGACGCGTCGCCACGTAGGGATTTTCTGTCGGTAGGAGTGCTTCACATCCCCCCTCCCAGAAGCGGGCCCGTTCGATCCGGGCGCCGATCGAGGGTTGCGGAAGAACTGCTCGATGTTATCCCGTGACCCTCGTGCATATCTTCGGAAGTGATTGGAATACCGTGTGAAGCTTTTTTGTCGGTTGGAGTCCGACACTACCCCGTTACCGGCCCTTCTGATTTCGTAGTGTGCGACCATTAACATTTTGTTACACACGTTAATAAAAAAAAAGGTTCAAAATGGGGAAAATTATAATAAAATAAAAAATAAATGCAATGTTGTTACAAGACTCCTTCGGAGAAGTCTTCAGCAGCACCTCGGCACGCTTTATCCGTTTCAGGTGAACCATTACAAGTGCTGTAAGAATTCATGATTCAAAAGCACACGTTTACCGAGAAACTGTTATCTATCCGTTTCTATCGCGCGAGCTTACTAACCTTTGAAGATTTCTTTGCCTCAAACGTTACAGATAAATAAGCAGTTTTTTTTTGTTACACCGTTGAGTGAAGCCATCACAGATCGGAACACCTGATAAATCTATTGTTCCGCGTCTTTCATAATTTTTAGGTTAAACTTCAATCAGCTCTGGGGTTAAAATGAATGTCTAATTTTTTCCCAAGTCTTGTGAAAGTATCTTGATGGTTTGTTTATTTACTTATATTTATTATAAAAAAATAACCACGGTGAATAAAAATATGCTGGTGGTAGGTTTCTGCCGGAGACCGTACAGCGCCTATTGCAGCCGACAAACAGTACTATGTTCTGATTTGAAGGGTGCTGTAACTAATGGAATTACTGGGATCACGGAACCTCAGATTTTATCCGTTTAGGCGACAAACACCGCACTGCTGTGGCCAGCAGTATGGTATACCATCAGGTGAACGTCCCGCTTGACTTATCCCTTCACATATTTATAGATACAAATTTATAGAAGTTTAATAAGTTGTATGGTTTTTTCTATGTCGTACGTTTTAACCAAATAATATCGCAATAACATCCTTTCATTTAATCTTGATGACCGAAATGACCTTTAGCTCTCACTAGCGAAATAAACAAAAAAAATCGAAAGTATAGTGAGTAATCTTTGTACAATGAAGTATTTCAAGAATTTAGAGAGTGTACACCTTGTTGCGGGTCCAGCTGAGTTTTATATCATTGTCCTACATCCAACCGCCGGCAGCGAATTTGACAAATGATCATTGTATAGAACTGTCAGATTTCTGCTTAAATTGTATTATTCATCGTACTTTAGAAAGTGTTACACGACAAGATGAGCAGGACGTGGAGAGTATAAATGGAATGGCTGGTGTAAGTGATACGGCTGGACCTAATTATGAACTCTTTGTGATAGATTACAAACCAGCGCATTGAGCTCGTCGCTTGAGGACATAATCTGATACGTCTTGTTATCCATATAGCTCTAATAGCATAATAGCATAAGCTCATATCATTGTCATTATTTAAAGTTTTAGTCCATTGAAAGAGGAGCAGGATATCGTAATGATGCTGAACGGTACCTTCATCTAGTGCTGCTACTTATGTGTACTGTCATTACATAGCTAATATTATATTTTCTCATCATCATCTTATCTTTTAATAGTTTTTCTAACATTAACGGTATTACAACATTTACCGAAAACCGTAGGGATGCTGCGAATTTACTATTCACTTAGATTTTTTTTTTTCTTGAGACGAGATGTTAATTATCGCTGCAAACCAGAAGATAGTAATGTTTTGACAGGGTCGCCGCAGTGATAGTTACTTGTAAGATCTATGTCCATAAACATCCAAACACGCCTGTCTCATGCCCACAGAGCTTTACAATTGGGATCTTTATGGGCGAACATTAAATCCAGTGGAGTAGTTCGGTTTGGTTATAGCTATTGATATTTTATTTCGGACAATTCCTAATACCAACATAGATAATAACAATTGCCCACTAACGGCCGAGCACATTGTTAACGAGTAGTGTTGTTCAACGCTCTTATTGCTCATAAATTGTATTTACAGTTCCGTACATTATTTATCGACTTAAATTAAAGCTTCCAATTAAATAAAACTGTGTATATGAATATCTGAATTATCGGAGATTTGTATCTTAACCAGTAATGCTTTTCGAATAAAAGAAAGCTTCTAGTTATAAAAAAAATGTGCTGATTTTGAAACCAACTATTGTAGAATTTCGGCATATGGGACGTATGATGCCGAGGGGAAGTAGCTATTGAGCGACTTGTGGTCCAGGGTACCAGGACAGGAGGGAGAACGCCTATGAGATGAACTGACTAGATAAAGGCGGTAGTAATTGACTCATCATCATTGCCACTATATGAATGCAAGGAAGGCGACCAACAGATAGTAATAACGACGTGTTGTTAAGCTTACGACCGACGTCTAAAGTGATAAGCACGACTACTTCGTCAAAATTGTTACCGGATAAGAAGAAAGTGATTGCTGAATTTATTTGTTCAGCCAAAACAATAAAATATATACACTACCGTATTTCAATTTGAAAGAGTATGTAGCTAATAACAGGTGTTAATTGCTACAATAAATTTGCAATGTTTGCTCACTGGAATACGTGTGATCAGATTTGTAATTTAGTTTCAAATTTATTGCAATAAATTTTATCGGATGTTGCCGTTAAATCGAGTTACATCAAACTTAATTACTTTGAACAGATCTAGGGTCATCGACATTCAAAAACAATGGTCATCCAAAGAATACGGGAAGTCGTAAAATATAAAATATTACCGGCCGCGTTACGAACGCGGTCCGGCCGTTAATTCTATCTGCATTGAACTTGACTGCGTGGCGGTTTGTGGTCACCGTGGGCGAAGGTCAACACCTACGGTCTTCGATAGTATACCGTGTTGCTCAAGATGCACCTTATGAAAATTGCAAGGTGATCGTTTATTCATCATAATATTATAAATAAACAGTTTTGCAATGGCATGACTTGAAATAGTAACCTTTTCACTCGAAAACCGCTTAATAATTTAAAATATATCTGCCTTTGTAGTTTCTACAACCTTCGGGCCTTCTAGTATTTTGGATCCTCCTAGGCATCCAAACGAACTATACCTTTGTGTGGGTCCTTTAAACTATTTTCGTCATGAAAATAATGTAACGTTATAGAAGGAACGGATATGTGGAGAGCGTAAGAGTTCCCGCACAACAACTTACGGAACCCAAGCTAACCTGCTTGTGGTGCACCCTGCTAATGAACAAACGAGGCTTTGGCTTCCACCGACCCGTATAGGCCAGCGTGGTCGGAAATGGCCCAAATCCCGTCGTATAAACCCCTATAAACGTAGATCTTTGTGGAGGCCTATATCCAGCAGTGGATGTCTATCGCCTGACAGTAGAAGAAAATCTGTATGGAAAATTACTAACTTTTAACTCTACGAATATGAGAAATCTTGTAATTTTTTTGTAGAAAACAAATAGTTTTTTGACATTTTTCACCTAAAAATCATTGGCTTGTTCCTAGTTTCTTAAACTATTGAATAAGCACCTAGAAACTATAAATCCATATCATAAGATTCCATGATAGATTCTGCGAGGAAAGCTTTTCGATACATGCCTTCGGAAGGAACCTGTCCGTTTCCGGGAGCATGTATGCAAATGTTATCATAGGATTTAACGACTAAACCCGCCGCGATGACCAATTTTAAACCGGATACCGCAGGGCATTAACTGTAGAACACTGGAAACAACGAGTATGTCTCCTGGAGCTGAAGCCTACCGAGTACACCGATGATGTCTAGTAATTTCCATTTCGCTTTACTGCCAGTGCAGCTCGTCAGCGAAAAGTCAGAGTCCAATTCTAGGGTAAACAATGCCTTAATGTAAACCTACAGTTCTCTACGTCTCAAGAAGTTTGCTTGAGAATGCTTATAATGACATTAAGCCAGATAGTTGTCAGCTTTTAAGGTACAAAATGAAATGAATGTGCAGCTCGATAACTTTAATGGAATGTTTAAGCCGTATGGCGGTAACGATGGCGATATCATTAAAATACTTTCAATGGAAGAAGTAACGAGGAACCATTTAAGCAATATCGTATACGTAACGAGGGGTGTCATAATGTTTTACAGATTTACGTCAGACGATATCAAAATAAACAATTCCGGGTGACCGCAATGGGATGATACGCACGTGGGCAAACTTACACGGATTTGAATTCGTTTACGATAACTTTTGTACCGGGCCGAGTAATTCTGTAACGTATGGCCGCCGCCCACGCACCAGCTTAGAAACATCGACAGCCACCTGATTGGAGGAGTTTTATGTGTCATGTACTTCTGTGATATGAATTAAAAAAACCATTTCTTCATATAAAAATGCCTCCGTAGCGGACTAGTTAACCACTTTCTTTAACACGGATATGACAGGTCCGATTTCGAGACCACCTGTGGTGGAATCGTTTTTTTGGAAGCCTTAAGGGTAGAAGACTTTCTTATTGTAAATCTGCTAGCAAAATAGAATTGCTGTATTCCATTTAATATTCATCATTCGATTCAATATCAACGTATGAGAGAAAATAAAGGCATCTTCGCCAGAAATTGTTTCCTATCTCCGACTTTATAGTTACTTCGTGTCTTCAAAAGCTGTTAGCTCACTGTTGATAAAAATGGATGATGTTGACGATAAGCTAAACACCACGGAGCATAGACATCGAATGCACTTAACTAGTTAACACTTAAAGAACTAAGCGTACTTACTACAATTCTAGTCCCAGAATACGGTTTCGATAATTATCTATGTTCTTAATAACACTTTTCAGAGAGATGTTCGATAAAGTAATTTGCGTAATTTAAGTAAAAAATTAAAACTTAAATGTTTGATAATCTAGATTTAAACTGTCTGAATTTTTGTTAGGTTTTTGCCAAGCATTTTTTTTAATCACATGTAAGAACATTGTCTTTTGAATAATTAAGTCCATTGGTTGGTTCATTGTAACAAATGAAAGATTCTTCAACGTCGCCTTGTCTTGTCCGCCTCGCAAAGCGACAAACGTCAATCATACACGCCGGCAACTTGTTAAACTTCCGCTTTTATCTAATACCTTCGATGTTCATTGTTTATTTGAAGGTGCTCGAGAAGTATATCAACAATACAAATGATTACGGAGTTATTCGATAAAAGTTTCCCCGTTAAATGGCCAGCGGGGAAACGCACCTTGACGCGTCCCGATACCGTCGACAATTCTTCGTAGTCGTCCAAAGACGAGTCCGGTGGTGGTGGTGGTCAGTCTGTAATCGGCTTACTAATTGATCCTTTGACAAATGGACATCGCCCGCTTGGAACTGGGCCACGGATAATAGAAATTATCTATTGTATTTCGGCGGCGCTGTCTCCGGCGAGGAGTCTTTAATTAGAGAGTTCATAGAGTTATGTGCCGTTCCGTTTTCATTATTCAGTCCGACTTCCGCCGTCCAATTACAGGTCGGTTAATAAGAAATCGTTGTCTGTTTTCCTCCAGCGACTTTTGTTTGACCGAAAGGTAATCGACGTCAAGCTTTTTGCTAATGAACTGACCGATTTATTTTCTGACCTCAATTCTGTAATTTCATAGCGGTTAAAGCCTCCAACGGTATTAATTTTGAGGGAGAAAAAAGAAAATTGTCGATAGTACGATAATTTTGAATTATAGACATTATCACTTGATTTATTGCGTTTAACGTCCGTTTGTAATTTATATTTCTTTCGTAGGAATAATGTTGTGCCCATAATTCATTACATGAGAGATATAACACAGAATATAAGTTCGGATGTTCAAAAGTCCGCGTAAATATAACACTTAAAAGTTTATCAGTAGATTTTACTTTAATTATAGACACCAGACGCGTGTGGGATGTTGAGATGGATGTGGTGGAGAAAGCACGTGGGCTATTGATGGATGGCTGTGATGGCGCTGCTCGATATCGGGGCGTGAAACAATGCGGCCAACTGTAAGCTGCCGCTAAGAGCCGCTTTGTTTATTGATAATTAAGCGGTAATTTTACACTAACATCTTTGTCGGTGTAATTAATAGTTACATCTATTGTTTTATGGCTCTATTGTTGTTTGTGTTTGTATATAAGTAATTGTTCTGTACTCAAGTGTGCGTATTACCTTAATATCAAGTTCGTTGTCGTTTAATCCATATATATATATATATATATATATATATATTTATCCATGCCCTTAAAGGTTGCTGTTTCCACAACACTTAGAGCCGGTTTGTGAGTGCAGTTTGCTAACAACAGTTATAAGGAAGCTATTACTGTCTTCCCAATAATTATTCCTTCTTTTTCGCGACGTGATGGATAGAATGATAATCTAAATTGAGGCTATATTATAAATCACGTGATATGATGTAGAAGTGACAATTAAGCTATTTCTGTAACTAGTACAAGAAAACAAGCAACATAAATTAAAGGTTTTTTGTTTTATCAACAGCTTTCACGTGAAGAAGCTTTAGTGAACGAAGTTTTATTTCGAACACAGATTTTGAATAAATTTAGGTAAATGGTGGTAGGTCTCCGTTGCCAAAAACCGTCTAGGTAGCTATCACCGCAGATCCTATTGCAGACGACATTAAATAGTGTGCAAATATGTATTCCGGATTAAAAGGCGTTGTAGCTAGTGAAATTACTAGGGTAAAACCATTTAATGACTCAAGGTGACGAGCACAATGTGTTGTTGTGTATTTTCGCTCGTCCCGTCGCTTGGTTAAACAAAACAACACTTAAAAATGAAATGATTACAAACAACTGCAATGCTCCACACAATGAGGTAAGAGATATTGCCACAGTATATAAACTCACAAACAATCGCGATCTCCTGCGCTGAACAGGATATATATAATGTAAACAGTTGGATCGGAGATCGTGTAGCAGAGATGAGGCTTGTCGAACGGTGCGATTTTATCTGGAGCGATATTGAAGACGATTTTATTATCATCGATCCCGGGACACTTGTTGCGGGGTGTTTCACGAAACACAACGGCTGAATTATGACACGTGAGAGCACCGCGCCGCCTGCTCGAACTGATTACAAGATAAGATCATGCTTGAATTAAGTTAACAAGTAGATTAACAGGTTCACTCGTTTGATATTTAAATTTGTACATGCGCTTGAATTAATGTCGCCGAAGAGAAATTAAACAAAATACTGTTCTAATATTTCAACAAGGTGTACCTACTGAAGCTAATCTACTTAACATTTGTTAGTTATTGTACGCCAATAACTTAACCGCTAAAATTAATATAATTTATAGAAATAGTGACCGTTTCCCTTATAACACGAATGTTTCTGATTTGATTGCGGGCTCACTTGCGGTTTAATTTAATTTGTGGTAAAGTTTCTTAAACCCACTTGGCTGGTTATTCCATTCATGTAGCAACACTGACGCCATTACTACATTCCAGGCTGTCGATGTAAGGTCATGGACTCATACGTACATCTTCGTCTCAAGTTATACCTAACATCATTTAAAACAACCCAAAAACATTGTTAGGAAAAAATAATAATTCATATAAAGTTATAACTTTGACAACTTGTGACTTGACAGCTTGTATTTCGGAAAGTTGAATTAACATTAGACATCTTGATATAAAATGTAAATTATTGAATTTTAAAGCGTATAAAAATTACTACAAATGTTTGTCATAAAATCAATTCAGAACTATTTGTACAAAGTATGATCCCCTACATTTCAGGATTACTCTTCAATTTACCAAATATTATAAGTTTTATTGATAAGGAAATCTTTTCTCCAATTTTCATTCAGCCCGATGTTAGAAGGGGCAATAACTAGAATTACATTGAAATTAGAACCAGCTTGGCACTTAGAGATATTGACATTGGGATTCCTAAATGGAATTCAATAACAAACCCTTGCCACTTAAAAGAGGAATATCTAAAACATACGAAAGTATATTCTCGTTCGGAAACAAAGTACACCCGACCCTAATACAATATTGAATAAAATGGTCTCAATCAGCATTGTTTTGATCTTCAGCCGAAAAGGTAAAATTAATAAAATTCGGCATCGCAGGTCTGAGCAAACATCTCAAGGAGGGACGCTCGAGAGATAATGGAATTGTAGAGAAAAATGAAATTAAATAAAACTTTCTATATTAGACTTCCCTGCGCTATGCTCTTGATGTTTTATTTCGGTTTCGTGAAAATTCTTAATTCACTTTGATATGAAATTTTTAAACAGTAATAAATTTTTGCGCTGTCTACGCTCTGGGGGGAGATTTTATCCACTTGAATTTTGTAACAGAGTTGACTAGGTTAAAACACTTTGATCAGAAATGTTAGAAAAGGAAAAATGTAGAAGAGGATCTAAAAAGGTAGACGCTGTGACTAAACATAAAGTACAATAATAAGTGCAGAGACAAGGACAAGAGTACAACTTAAATTCGGTCATCAATCCGAATACATCCTGGAGATCATACTAACGATTTGTTATAATCAAATAACGCGAAACGTCTGATCAAATAATATGGAAAAAAGTCGATAATAATAAGATGGTAGTTAAGTTGTATACTTGGCAATAAATTCAGTTCATCGTCTTGAGACTTAGAGAATAGTTAGCAGCAGTCCTATAATATTAAGTCCCGTCACGAATTTTTCTACAAATCATTTCAGATTTGCAAAATTTTCAGCCCAAAATTATTGCTCATTAATTTTGTTTAAAAACCTATAATTAAATTTATAAAAAATTAATTGTTGGTTAAAAACCTTGAAATACTTTTAGGTACTCTTATATTGTGAAATCTGCAAAAGCTTTCATCATTCCATCACAGGAAGAGAAAGAAAAATTAAAATTTGACAGTCGTTGATAACGGTCGGGAATTTTACTGTCTCAAGTAAAGAAATTCCGGCGGGGAGTGCCGTGCCAGCGAAACGCGGTCTCTAATCAAGGATGCATCTCGAGATGCTGAGGAAGAAGGGGTCGTTATGATGCACAAGCGAGTGCGCCCGACCGTTCCTAACTTGATTGCAACGGTACTCCATTGGCAAATTGGCGGGGTAATGTAACGAATTTGAAGCCATTTTCTCTGTGCATTATCTTCGCAGGCTCCTAACCTCGTTTTATGATGCAATAAGGCCTTTACGGCGTCGCGTGAGAGGATATTCGGAACCTTTACAATGAGTGAACTTTCAATTCGATATAAGATGTGATTTACAAAATTTCATTTGTGTAGTAGAATTGGTAAAAAAATATATTTTGGAACGGTGTACATGCTTATGACCATAAAACTTAGAGGTTCTGAGGTCAATTTATTCTTAAAATATATAAAACAGCCTCATTCAAAAATTAAATAGATTTACATAAAATGAAATACAGGAAGTAGTTTATTGAAGCTAGAATTAAAAAAAAAACATTTTGCTTACAAAAACACTAAAGGCCTCGTTAAAACGATAATCATTAAGAAACGTACTTGAAAGCGTCTTAAAAATTTCATGGACGAAATCAGAAGGGCTGTTGTGAGTAGAAAAAAAAAACGAAGAACCGAGTAAGAGCCGTGAGAGGGGAGAGGCTGCAATCGCTCGTTATTTGAGCGAGCACACAATGTAGAGTGAGTGGATCCTCCAAACATGTCCCAGACACATGTTTACCGAGCCGCGCCACACCTGGCCTTCAGGGGATTGTGTACTGGAACACCCTTACCACGCGGTTCACGACATCCGGTTCCGATATTTATGTAATCCTCACATTTCTCAAACGTGGCTTTTGTGGCACATTCAAATCTTTTATCGTGTTTTAAATTTTTAACCATGAGATTATTATTTTGATATTTGTTTATAATAATCGTACAGTAACCACAGTAGCTATCGGCTAGTTAGTCTATCAGCTGATGATGATGATGATGAATCACAATAGTTAAATATTTAACCTCATGTTACGAAGCTACTGCTATTTTATATTATATAATAGCAGTATGCTATTTTATATTTCAATGAAGTACTTAAAAATGTTCACAGTTTTAACAATTGCTAAAACTTAACTATTGGAACAGGCCTGTCTACATGTACTATAGAATCGTTTAACGTTAACTTTGACTTTAAACTCAGAAGGTCAATAGGTTCATTGAAATTAATGGCTTAGAGATGATTAAATCTGGCTTCATAATATTCTATAACATTTAATAGATTTTGAATAATAACAATTTCAATTTTATCATGAAACTAATATTATCATGGAATAATTAGACAAAATTGCGCGCGAACTTTAAAATTTAATTAATCAGATTAATTTTCGCAACCCCTCTACTCAGAGTTGTTAACATTTCAGATTGTCCCGAGACGCAGACTTGCCGTCGAGTTCCAAACGAGTTCCTCACTCATCAGAACGTAGTACGGTTGTTTATTTGCGTATCATACGTCCACATTTTTGAATGGAACCGGAAGCATGCCAACTGCTTTTTGATTTTCAAATAAGATAGGGTCTCCCATGTCGGGCCTCAGTCGTTTATTGAATGCCGAGTTTCGAGGGAAGCTTTAAGGGGTTGTATACAATTTCACCCCCTTATTTGAACAGTGTCTTCTGTTTACAACGCAAGCAGAACATCGAGAATATACGATGAATTCTTATAACGCTGCTGCTAATTGCAACGGTGATTAGTCTCTTGTAGTCTCGCCAACGACAATAATATACGGCATCGTTTTTTATGGTTGTCATAATTACTAATATAAATAGAATTTACAAAGTAATAACGAAGTTGCAGGCGTGGTATACACTTCAAAGAAAAAGGATTTAACTTTCGATGATGATGAATGTTTATCGGCCGGTTTCCTTGCAGTCTCTTCCATTATATTACTATTTTTTTTTCGATGTTACTTAGTTGTTAAAGCACTTTCACTTTCCATAGACAACTAAATGTGTAGTGTCATGTAATGAACGCAACGGTATACCTCGTCGCTATAATTGGATTTCCGGTTCCGCGCCGCATCGGAGAAATAATATGAGTTTATATCTGTAACAAAGTAACAAACATGTGATGTTAACTTTATTTTAATTAATAAAAATTATTAATGTTGTAACAAAGTTGAGGGCATATTGCCTTGATTGAAACTAAAACGTAATCAATTTTGGTATTAGAGTAAATTGTTGTAACTTGAATTTGGACTACAACATTATTTAACATAACAGTAGTGTGAAAACGTCGCGTTCCAGTTAGAAGAGCGCGGTAGCTAGTGAAATTACTGGGGTAACGAGACCTTAACATCTTGTGTCTAGGCGACGAGCGCTATATGGTGCTGGGTATGTAAATCATAACTAGCGTCTCGTTGTCATGGGCGGACGTAGCAGTTATCATCAGATGAATGGCCTGCTCGTTTCGTCGATTAATAGAATAAAAAAAACGTATAATTTACCTTTAGGTGTATATGGAATTCGTTAAACATGAAAAAAACATTGTTGAATGTTCACATGTGGTTTCGCACATTTGCAATGATACACTTCCGTTGGCGGCGGTCCCACGTGTGCAGTAGTAAATAGTTGTTACGATGCAGCGAGATTTACAGCTTCGCAATATAGTAGATTCCAATAAGCGGAGGCATATTTTAGCATCAAAGCAGACAGCGGACAGGAATATATTGACGCATCCGAATCGGAGAGGCCGGCGGGCCCACCTGCGCTCCTCCGCGTGCCGTACCCACCGCACCCCCTGTAGCACCCCCTGCAGCACCCCCTGCAGCAGCCCCGGCCGCGCACCCCGCGCCGCTAAACAGAAGTTATGCTTCCGATACCGTGGGCGCGGCGCGGGTGTCCTTCGCTGTGCGCGTGCACCGCCCTCTGTCTCGTGTCCACTGCGTTTCATATTTAATTAACACTCCATTTCGCCTCTCCGCCGTAATGTCTGCATGTTGCTCCCGTTGTTACTGCAAACACATTTCATGATTATATCGTTCCCGTTAAATTTGCCGGTCCTTTGATATTTTACTACCCGTGAATGTTTCTTCGTATCGCTCCGTGGGTCTCAATGACTGAATCGATGTCGAACTCTGTTTATTGTTTCTATCGCGAATAAACTAAACTATTTGTGAACTTAATTAAAATGTATTGACTATCGTGTGTATATTATTAGATTATTTTTTATATTTTTTACTGTTTATTTTAATGTTTTACGGAATAAAACCAAATGGTAACGAATTCTAATTATGTGAAAGAAACCATCGAGAATATTCGTTGTGTGCTTGCAGGAAATCCCTGTATGACACTTACTGACAGATATAATTTAACTGTAGCTTAACTATGGGAACTTGCCCCGGACGCTTTCGCAAATTCCACCAGATGCCAAAGTGACGTGAAACATTAATATATTACGAAGCTTACGAGGAGTTGCGCGACCCAAATTCTAAATGTCTCGAGACATGTCTTCTTCGTCGTTGTTAGTCGGCTACATGTTTAATCTGTAGTTTTCTTAGAAGGATTCAACGATTTCACTGAGTTCAAATGGACATAAAAGTTGCGACATACGTTATACATTAAAGGGAGATAAAGTCATTTGTGCAAACGTGGAAGACATTTTGATGTTCACGATTTATGTTTCGCATTACATGAAAAATGTTAACTTCTTTTTCTTCTACTTCTTCGTCGATGTCACTCTTGACAGAGTGATCGTGCTCATCATTTTAGGTGTTGGTCTCAAGATTAAGAACACGTCGCCATTCCTCTCCGATGGCCACCTTCATTCATATAGCGGCAACGATGATGAGCCATTTACTGCCGCCGTTATCTAATCAGTCCATCTCATACGAGTACAATCAAATGTTAACCATATCAGTTCATATCTAAAATTATAAATTTTTTTTAATGTGTTTTCTATTCGAAAATATATTAGTTTAATTTATAGAACTTTTCAATTCGTAATACACAAGGAAATTGAAACATCCGAACTAAAGTTTCTATACATTTGACATCCTCCACGGGTGGTCATGGGGCCCACATTCAGACCGTCACAATGGATTGGCCTTAAAAATAAACTCAATTGTGGAATGGAACCTCCGAGAATAGGCCTGACGTTTTTATCGATGGGAGAGACGACTTCGAATAACATTTCGCAATTGTGCTGCTTGATAAAGAAGTTTTATTATATTCTATATGCGGTCGTCGTCGTCTTGAACTTTTGAATCTTTTCCCCATTGTCGTGTTATTGCACAACTAATGACTGTACCTGGTCTCCGCGAGCAACCTCTCCGTACTGCTATTTCATTTGGATTTAATCTTAAATCTGGAGTTAACCTTCTCATGATTGGACATACAATACTTATTTTGCATTAGGAAGATTATTTACATGGCTAAATAGTCGTCAACATGTAATCATAACTTCATTTACTTTGTAAAATGTTTGTACAATAAGTGAAACAGGTAGTAACAGTTGTATTGGATCTAACTTAGTAGTTACAATTAAATTTAAGGATTATCTTTACAAGTCCATCTTAATAATTGTATGAGTCTTTTAAAGTTCCATCAAATATCATTACATGTGCTATCAAAGCCCAATTTAATTAAATTTGATTCTATAAGAAATAATGTTTCGATTCCTCTCGACCGCTTCTAGACAATGATTAATTTGAA
Source organism: Ornithoptera alexandrae (assembly GCA_029030555.1). Taxonomy (NCBI): domain Eukaryota; kingdom Metazoa; phylum Arthropoda; class Insecta; order Lepidoptera; family Papilionidae; genus Ornithoptera; species Ornithoptera alexandrae. The sequence continues at coordinate 10,227,954 of JARDVY010000298.1, forward strand.
CTTCACCTTTAAAGTAAATTACCGCTAAGATTAGAAAGCTGAGAGCGGAGCTGTTTGGAAAAAATCAATCACCATTATGACCAAATTTTTCAACAGTTAATATAGTTATCGATCTGGTTTCATATTGTCCACCCACTCGCTCATTTCGGTCATTATTCAACGGCCTTTATCGTAGTGCGCTGACAGAGGGTTTTTGGCATCCTCCGTTTCAGTTACCTGTGCAAGTAAAAAGCGGACATCTTCTATTGATACTTTTTTTGTTTAATTAGCAATTGCATGATCAATTAAATTAAGTTTGCCTTCTGAATATAAATTTTATATATCAACTAAATAAATCTCTCAAGTTAACAAATAATACTACTTGGAAAGTTCCACTTTAACTTTGTTATAAATTTTGCACTATAGGTTTAAGGGTTGATGAAAATTCTATTTATGTATATAATATTTGACTACTTTATCAGTATTGACCTTATCTTATCATTAAAAACATTTCTTTATTTTATCCCTCAGTACTGTTTACTGATAATGCATCATTGTCTTATGTATATTCTCTTATCTATTCCAAGTTTTCTTTGTGTTTATCTAAACACGAATTTTTGTTTGAAATCTGTCTTTACTTTAATGATGGGCGATTGTCTCGTCCATATCTAAATGTATTTCATTAGCATCATGCTTTCTTTTAAACATTATCTCTCTCGTATCACATCGAGTTACATCTTCATAGTGTGTAACAGTATCAACGTCGGTTCAACCGTTTCGTGTTATCGCAGCCCGTCTACGACTTAAACCATCGCGCTGTACTAATGCTCATCGCTCTTGAAGAATCACTTCATATAAATTTCTCGAGGGCTATTAATTTCTGTTATGTCAAGGGGGTACCGGAGTGCTTTAATTAACCTCTAATCCCCTGGACGTTAATTTCTTTCAACAATTTCGTCGCTTATGACCATTATCAGGAATGCCTCCACCGTTAAGGAATTAGTATAATTCCCTCGTTACTGCGAGTTTCCCTCCCATTCGATACGGGCTATCTTTATTACGCTGGATAATGCGGCACTAACATACGTAATGAGTACTTATGATATGATAATTTTGAACCTTAAACTAATTAATATTAAAATCAGACAATCGTTTAATTTGTTGGGAACACATGTTCGGAGCAACTTTAATTAGTATCGGATAGGGAACTGTAATTAAATTGTGAACTGTTTAATCTATCCTCAAAGAAGTTTATTAGCGACTTGTATTTTAGTATTTTAGTAATTATCATCCTTAAAGCCGTGTAGTATTTGCACACAAATACTTGAGAAATGATTCGTTTACTGTGGTATAAGTAGAGAAATTCATCGTGTAATCTCAGTGAGATAAGTGAATCGTTTCTGCCTATGTAACCTATCGCCTGCACAATGTCTAAGTTCCACAGAGATGGTATTAAACAAAGCATTAAGCGTCAGTGTCCCCGCTCGGCGTGCGACGGTGCATTGTGCACCTGTTACGCTGGTGCAGGGGCGGCGCTCGTGCAGATAAAGTTGCCAACAAAAACAACAATCGCTGACGTGACATAGAAACTGCAGTCGGAGCGGTGAAATGGCTCTTTATGAATCTCCCGCCGCACTCGCTGCAGCTCCGAATGAAATGCTGTGCTGTTCAGCGGATTCATTACCACGTCTCGAGATTTCCAGAGCTATTAAGTGTTCATAAAATATATTTGATTAAATCCACGTCTTACCAGAAATAACTACAATTTATAACTCCTGCGGTTAATACAAATATTTTTACCGTTTTTGTATATAATTAATGAAATGAAGGATGCATTTTTCGGACACTTTCAAAGGGGATCCCAAGGTTGATCCTGGAGGGCAAAATTCTTGGAAAACGTGCACTAAGTAGACAGCGCAAGAAATAGTTTGACGACGTAAATGAGTGGATCGGGCTTAAATATTACCAGTTAAAAATAATAGCTGAGGATCGAATTGGTTTTCTCCATCTGATCGTCAAACTTCAGTTTCAAGAAGGCTGATGATGATGAGGTGTATATTGCCGGAGACCGTCTATGTAATCGATGACCGGAGCTACTTTTCCTGCGACTAAACAGAACTACGCAGACATTGTTCTATTCCGGTTTAAAAAACGTTGTAACTAGTGAAATTACTAGGGTAACGAGTAACACCATAGGTGTATCTTAAAGCAACGAGCACAATGTTATAGTGTACTCGTATATCGTCTTGACCAGCGCCACCTTGTTATAAGTAGTCGTATCACATAACTTCAGGTGCAGGTCCCGTGCATCTCGTTGCTCCGCAAAATAAAAAAAATCCTTACATCATACATGGCGGAGTGCATGCTAAGACACCCCATAAAAGATTTTTTATTAATTAAATTAATAAAAGCTTTTTACTTCTTTATTGAATTATAGTCAGTTGGTTATGTGTGTCTGTCATGTCAGTGACAGCCGATGGGGAAGAAAAGTCTTGGGGTGGAGGCTGCGTACAGATCGCAAAAGTGAGAGAAGTCCTCTCCCCAGATGAACCGACGACATTATCACGGCGGTCGGACGTGGGTGGATAGAAGAAGATGAGGATCGCATTTGGTGGAAGACATTGAAGAAGGCCTACATCCAGTAGATAAACAAAGGCTGATAGTGATGATAGAATTATGATATAAAATAAAACAATCCTTTATATGGTAGCAATGAAATCGCACGGACACTCCCTACTCCTCGGCGTCTACCGGGTTGCTATTACAGGCGAATGAAATCGGCGAGCGGCGCGCGTATTACCGGTAACGAATCGCAACTCGTCATGTTACGACAGCGCGTGGATAATCCGTAACTACTCACCAGCTACTGCACTTGGTGTTAGTTATCAACCATTAAAGTCCGTGAATGAATCGATGTTATTGCATTTTAACCTTTAAATTCAATATGCGTATGCTGCTGTACATCAGGTTGAACAAGTATTAGTAACGGAGTATTAAGAATAGGTCTAAAGTAACCCCTGCCGGTAGATGGCGACTTAAAGGCTTTCCGGGTTCGTTAGTTTTGAAGGTGAAGCCTTCATTTCCCATTATGGTAGCTCAAGGTGAATGATAAGCACGAAGTGGTCTCGTCCTTGTCGTAGCAAAGAGAGGGATCTGGAGAGTGTTACGGCATTCCTCGGGACATGCAGAGGTACCGGTGTTCAGTAGGAGATTCTAGAGTATCTTGCAAACACTAAGGATGACCACCGTGGGGGTTTTAGTAGGTACAAATCCCACATAACCCTGTCTTTGCCCCAAGAAGCAGCGTATCTTTCGAATATTTCCCCCTCGATAAAAGAAGGATGGCGGGACTTTACATACAAAATATATTCTTTCAAATTTGGAGAAGCCGAGACTTGTAAGATGTTCATCCGATGATAAATGATACTCAGCCTACAATAATGGACGGCTAGTTAGGATGATAGATACGGCACCGGGTTGTGCTCGTCGTTTTGTGACAAATAACAGGTACTTCGATCCATAATAACAAACAAACTATCAACATTTTTTTGTTATTTGTATAAATAGTTGTAAGTGGAACAAATGTCATTGTTAAGCACATTCAATGAGCAGCCTTCTGAAATTTCATAATTTTTCGTTAAGTAAAACTTTGAAGAGACTTACGATTTAATTAAACTGCGGTTCAATAGTTCCCCAAACTCCACTTTGTACTCTTTTCGTAATAATACTACTGTTAAATTCCTTTTCTACTTGAGTACTTAAGCTACATTTAAGTAACATATATTAATATCAAATTTTTCATTACTCCCTCCAGAAAGAGAATATAATTCTTAAAGCAGTTTAAGGAGAAATTTAATAATGTACGACCTAACACGATTCGGTTCCTTTTAATACAGTGCGAGCATTGACGGAAGAAGTATGTAATCTCGTTGAATCAATCCATTCAGCTGATGCGGAGGTTGACATTTTTTTTATTATATTGTACGTTCATATTCAAGCTTAGTAATCAGTTAATGCGAAGAATTTACTCTCAGTCAACGTTAAACTAGGAGTTTCATTTGCCAAACCTTTAAACCGATACTGATCTATTTTCATTTGAAAAGAGCCTTCAGCAATTGTTCTTAATAGTAATTTTTAAGTACCTTTTTAAGCTTTATCCATGGTGTTATTTTTTTAAAACTTTTAATAACCTCGAAGAGTAAAAACCCTTTGAATATATACTCTCTGATTCACTTTGAAAATAAGTTTTGTTTATTAGAAGTTGCGTAGTCACTTCCAGCCAAAAATATGTAGTACTCCTTTTTTAGTATGAAGGATAGAATAGACTTAATACGATTTGTTACGTTTTTTCTATTTTAGTAGTTTTAATTTGTTTCTAAAAAGCAATTTTAACCATTTAATCAATTATATAATAAAACGTTATGCGTGTATTAACTCTGTGCATTAAACGAGCTTTTTTAAAAGATGCAACTTGCACAAAAGCTTGCAACTATCATGCTAATTTAGATGTCCATTAACACATGACTTTCATCATTCCTAATTACCAGTGATAATTAATGATTTAAATTTTATTATTCTACACGTAAAAACGATCTGATATAGAAATACAAGCGCTCCTCTGATGATCTCGGACAGTGATGAATGACCGATAACAAATTCACGAGACTAACAGTAAACAGTCGACTGCTTCCTGTGACAATATGTTCGCAATCCGATTTCACGGCAGCGCCGGCGATAGGTATCGGGTTCAATCTCCCTGTCGCCGCATAACATTGGCCCATTCAAATGGGTAATGAGCGTATAATTGATCAGCGAACCGGCTTGCGGCTGCTGAACGACCCCTTACAGATATAATGGCCCAGTGCCTATACATATGGTAATGCAATTTACCTGCCATTGGCTCCGGCCTGCGCTAGGATTTCGCACTACACATATTTAGTCGGATATTTCCGTCGTTATCTCCCAATGCTGCCGGGAGCGGCTGTTGACCAGCCCCACTGAAATGTTGATTTGTGCTAACGTTCAACTCTGATTTACCAATTCACAAATACACGGAACAGAATTATCGATTACCTGTTGGTTGTCTTAAAACGATGCATAGATTTCTTAGAGATCTCAATGTAGACAGTGCTGAAGATCTAAGTATTGCTAGGAAAAGATCTGAAACTGTCATATAAAGATAATATCAAAAATCGGTTGCATTAAAATATCAAAACCAAGATCGTATTAGACATTTAGATGTAATGAGCCTAGATAGATGGACGCTTCGACTGTTAAAAACCCCGTTTTTTGGGATGTAGGTTAAAAAATAGGCTTAATCAATTTTGATTAATAACCCTCCGCGTGAGGTCCTACAAAAAGTATTTGTACCTTTTTGTGGCGGCGGTTGTGTTTTTTTCCTTTAAACCGTGAGGTAATGAATAATGATAGCGCGCCCGGGACCGGAACCAACGTAGTAATGATTCAATCTCTGATTACTTTATAACATAACAACTTTGTCTACGTAGCAATTAAGCGTTGTTAGAGGGACCTCCTTTGTTGGGAGTTTAAGTTATTAGGAATTAAGGGGGTAATTTAAGAAAATCATCGTCCTTTATGTGTTTGGAGGACGCGTGGCCCAGTTCACACGTCTCTCTATACCTGTCTGACTTCGCAACTCCGTAAACGCTAAATCGATTATGATCGTAATTACTTTATCGGCGTGCGGTAACTTTTTTCTTATTTTTACTAAAGTCAATACAATGCTATATTTATATAACATTATTAATAAATATCTATTCATACTAGCGCTCCTTGTTTCTATATATGTCCTTTGTAGAACTGTCAATACTTTAAATATTCCTTTACAACCGAGCGACATGATATTGTCACATTTGAAAGAAAATTTATTGATCATCAATCGAATATAAGAAAACTTTAAAATTTCAGTATGACAGGATATTTATCTATTGATTTATTAGTTGCCGAGTAATATATGAACAAAGGGAGTATATCATATAAGCCAAGTGATAAGTGCGGGTAAATTATGATGGATTCGCAGCTATTGAGCTGCGATGACCGGAGGCTTACGTAGAGTCGAGCGCTGATTGATACAATCAATCCACACAGTCTTTAATCAGTCATCGGTGAATTATCAACAAACTGTTCGCTCGTTGAGGCCTCTTGTTGCTTATATACATAACTATAACATATATAGAAGCTCACGGAAAAAAAGCATTTAATTAAAAAACAAGAGATCAGAAAAAAAACTTCACAGTACAGTTCTGAAGCGGCGACGGGAACCGTATGCAAAACTGTGAAAGGTGTCAATTAAAAAAAAAAAATTTTTACTTCTCTTTGTATCGGTTTCGACAATTATTAAATCAATATGTAATTTATGTACATGTAACAATATGGATTATTAAGATGCACAACATTTGAGTTGTGCATTTGTCTATTGTCATCTAACGTTTATATTGTCTTATAATTACTTTACTAAATCAAATCTTCTTACAAATTATAATACACACATACACACATACATACATAAACAACATCATTGTACACTTTCAGAATATATCAATAAAATTTAATGTAAATATTGCTAGTCCAATGATTTTGTCAATTGTGAAGTAGAGGAATTGGTTTCCGGTAAAGCGGTCGGTATCACTCGGAGACAGGAGAGGGGAGGGTTGTGGTTCGGCTGGCGAGGGGTAAGAGTAAGAGTAAGTGTGTACAAAGTGTTGTATTGGCTGAATTAATATATTTATAACCAGACACTACGCGAGTGAGTTTGATATCTCAATACTATTGTGTGGTTAGATATCGTCACACGTCTATCTATAGTGTTTTCAAGCAATTCAAAATTGTTAAATAATTGCGATTTTTTTAAAACTTTAAGGTTATAAAATATATAACGAGTAATAAATAATGTAACAAACAGCAGTGAAGATGTAAGCAAATGCAGCCGATGTTGGAGAAGGCGGAATGTTGGAGGGAAGACGCAATGTAATAAAGAGGCCGGGCCAGGAACAAACCTGCGATACGGTGCATCTTATTGTATCGAGACAAGCCTTCGTTTTTCGCGATATTTTTGTAAGCTAACAAATTAATTTAGTAGAATTATAGCAAAAATAAAACAAAATTAATAACGTACCATTGAAAATAAACGATACTAAGAAAATATAAGGCCTCTAATAACTTTACATGCAAAACTCCTAGTTAATATTCTCTCGAACGTTAATTAAAGTAGATCTAGTGGTGACATAACCTTTATATATAATCTTTGAAATTGAAACCTTTATCTTAATTTTTCTCTTTCTTTAAACAGACATTTTTATGCTGCTACTTTTGAGATGCTTTAACCATATTTAAAATGCTTGTTGTATGAATCAGAAAAATCATATCATCATGTAAATATCCCGTTTACAAACCCCGGTATACTTTAAATGGTGTATATACGGTTTTTAATGAAGTACATATAGTTCGTAAGTATTGCAAGTTTCGTCTTCATCTTCTAGATGTATAAGTTCTCAATATTCTAATTATTACAGAAATAATCGGAATTAAAGTGACCATTAAAATTATGGAGGTAGTAAAGGGGACTTTTTTCTAATATTCCTTCAACAAATAAAGTAGATCCCTGTTGAATAGATGTGACCTTTTCGACAAAAGCAAACAATGACAAAGAGGCGGATCTAATTAAAATCAATCACAATTAATAACGGCAAGTAGTCAAGGGTGACAGCGGGTCCTCAAATTAAAAACTCCGTGCTGAGGTCAAAAGATAGGGGCTGGCTTCAACCGAGTTACGATTCGAGGTGATATCGATCCAAAAGCGGAAACACGAGCCCTGATGGAGCCTTTGTGAAAACAGGAACGAATCCAACAACGTCGAAATGTCAACATTAAGACTGATTCCAATTGTGGAGCCTTTAGTAACCGGATATTGCCGAGTTTGCTTTTTGTAATACTTTATAATATTTATAACTATTGTTGTCCCAATAAATTTAATACCGACAAGAAAAATATACTTAGTTTTTAACCAAATTACTTCGAGCCTCCTAAAAAAGTATCAAGACGGCGTTTGTCTTGCCCATTCTGAAGGGAACTGCAGATGGCGAAATTATGTGATGGTAAGCATCTTTATATCAACACTGATCGATCGTGCCATTTATTACAGCTTAAACATCCTCACTATAACATTACTTTTATGTACAGTGGTAACGTTTACCACAAAATAAAAAAAAAACTTATAATATTATGAAGGAGATGGTGAAAATTCTTCAGAGTAATATAATATTTCTACCCGTTAGAAATTTGCAGTACCCACATTCTTCACAGTACTAAAATTGCTAGTCTAACTTAGGTAATTCACTCTCCAGTGCCTTTTAAGCCCGAGAACAGACAATTTCGCGTAAAGGCACAGTGACTTAATTGAATAACTTTATAAATAGTAGGTACTCTTGCTAATTAATGAAATTCACATTGAAAATATGAAATTTTCCGACTGCTTTCATTAATGCGATTAATTCAATACTGATATCTGAGTAAATGCCTACAGAAAACTTTGAATTTCAGCAGGATCATTCCATCGAATCGGATTACAGATAATTAAAATTGTTATCCCCACCCCCTCCTCTGTATACTCTGTATTCCCTCCATTGTGCTTACGCTACTTGTTTAGGTAATCGATTTATATAATTCTCAAGAATATATTAATATTGTTTCCTGTCCTTTTCCACACCCTCAAAGTTTAGGATAAGTTTTCATACCATTAAAGATCCTTTTTATTGGAAATGTAGTTACAACAGTTTAGAGTATACAATAGATGAAGGTATCTGCAAAGTCTTTTACTTGGAGCTTAAGTCGAACCTGACGACGATTTCGCTTCTCAAGCCGGGTACTCGGTGAGACAGTTCATCGGCCCTGACCTGACCTCGGGGGCTTAAGTGGATGTGTTTATACTTACGATCATATTTATTGAACATACAACGAGTAGATGTTATCTCGACTTGAATGCGTCCAAAACATCGCCTCTCGTTATAACTTAAGCACCACTTTAGAAAGAAATCGCTGAATTATGAAAATGGAGTCATTTTGTTTACAACACGGAATAAATCAGGTGCAATAAGTGGTTGATTAACATAAGAACGAGCCGGCGTGTGGAGCCGGCTGGTAATTTACTTTTATGATTATTGCCTCCAGGCAAGGCATGGTGCCGTTAGTGCCGTTAGTGCCGTGGTCTCCTTAGCGCGAAATGTCTTCATGAGGCAAACATGCAAAAAAGTATTTCAACTCTGGCGAACGTTCGGCGGCGTTAAGCTGCTGTCGCAAAGCTACGCCATATCTGGTAATCACTTCAATGTGTGTAGCTGGTGGTATAGTTCGTGGTGTCTGTTTACCGTTCAAAAGAACGGAGGAAGCGTAACGCATTACTCATCATTCCATCCTTCTGGATATTTAATTACACGTATATTTAAATATATAATATTTTCCTTAAGGACTTGAAAGGCTTTTTTGAACTATTTCTGTATAGACCCGCTAAATCTTCTTCAGCCAACGTTCTTGGTGCCATAGCATTTTTTACAAGCAATTTTTTTTTATAGGAAAAGCGTTAGCCACTGTAGAAATAACTTAATTGAATCAGAATCAAGGGGATCCGCAGGAGAACTAAGGTCACCGACATAGTCAAAAAGATTGCTAGCCTCGAGTGGCAATGGGCTGGACACATCGCACGAAGGACTGACAGCCGATAGGGCACCAGAGTGAATGGCGATCCCGTGCCGGAAGACATAGTGTTGGCAGGACCCCTAACAAATGGTCCGACGATCTGATGAAGATTGCGGGTAGCAACTGGACGCGGGCAGCGCAGGATCGATCGACATGGACATCTTTGGAGAAGGCCTATGTTCAGCAGTGGACGCCTGTCAGCTGATGGTGATAATGATAACTTAATACCTACATTTTTTCTCTTTTTTTTGTATGAGGTAAATGCTTCTGCATACGTCTCCTCATAAAAGAAAAATATCCCATTTACCTGGTTGCTGGTTAGTACAAAATCCATACATACGGACCGATCGCGTTTAGGCCATTGGCGAGACGTGAGGCAGCCAGCTTCCGTCTATTACCTACGGATGTACTAAAAGGAGTGTGCGGATCAGCGTTATTTCTTTAGTGCCACTTTAGGGCCGGCACATGCGGCGGAATTGGGCATTCGCTTTGCTAAGTAGCTCCATGAAATTTTACGATGATTACCAAAGATCGCATCAGTTTCGGAAGATTAACTCGATAGAATATAATCTTTATGCATCATCGTTTTAACTTTCCTTTTTATGCGGCCTATTATCTTCGTTGAGTCGAGATGGCACGGGCAGGGCGCTATTTACTATGTTCTTGAATCCTCAAAAAGAATGTCAAAAACTTGAGAAATAAAAAACGATCTAAGATTAAAACGATCTACACAAGTTTAACAAAATTCTAAGCACTGTAGTCCTATCTAGGTCTTGAGTAATATCCGTATGTGTTACTCAGTATCATCTTCGAAGCTATAAAGCTATCATAGTATTGAGGCGCTGCGCACGATGGTGACATAGTAACAAACTGGTTACTGCTACGGAACTTAGACAAGCATAGTTACTTTATAAGTTTTACAATTTTTTGACAGTAAAATGAACAGTAAAATGATACCTATTAACACAGTCCACATTAACGGAAACCTACCATAGCAGTACCTACAATGATAGATTACCTAGGTTAGTCGACGAAAGCTATAAAACTCGTATTCATCGGCTGTTGACTGCAAGATCAGTCCTGTAATGGAATTATATAGATATTACTACTCACTAGTTAACAAGAACAATGTCTTAACAGTTTATTCTATAAAAAAATTAATTTCTGTAGAAGCACATTTCAATTCAATATTTTTTTAGTGAAATACTTTATTCACCGATGACCTCCATTTCGTGTAGTATTTTCTCTGAAACATAATTTCAGCTTTCAGTTTCCATTATTAATATTCCATAAACGCCTGTGCCTGTTAGTCTTGAATTATTAATAACTGTCGCGTATTATACACCCATACATACCCATTGCTGTGTTGGTTTCACCACGCCATGCCGCACCATAACAGAGAGCAAGGTGGACTTCTATGGCTGTTCTATCGTGTCTTATTTTACTTTTGTTCTGTTTCATTGTGGAAGCTTGCTTATTACAGTATATTATTTATCGTACCATATAACGATTAATGAGGGTAGACGAAGAACGAAGAAAGCGTGGATGGATTGTGAGAAAGATGGCATGTGTAAGAAGAGTGTGAATTCAGATATGACGGCTGATAGAGGGATATGGAAGAGAAGTTTATACTGAGCCGACCCCACACTACTGGGAAAAGAGCAGGAGGAAGAATACCATATAACGACTAAACGAGATAGACATTCATCTGATAGCTTGGCTTATCTGCAAAAATTTGCACTCCTCTATCACCACATCGCCGTGATTCTATCACTGCTGACAAGAAAGACAAATCAGATAAAGTAACCACAAAAATAGAATATACTTATTTGCATGTCCATAACATGAGACCTTGATATAATATTTTTTATAGCTTAACTATCGATTGGTAGATAAGGAGTTTTATGCTGAATAATAGCATATTACTGGAACTTTTACGGCACTGAAGCGTAGTCGGATCCGGCGAAGAACTGAGCAATGAATCACAGAGCGCGATAACGTTGCGCGCTACAATAGCACCGCTCCTTCCCATAAACAATTTATTGCTCTCACACAGGAGGTCCACTGAACGCAACGCGACCTTTCATTGAGACTTTCTTATTATTCAATTAATCATCAGAACTATACTTAATTTATAATTATTCATACCAAACTGTTTCTCACAAATACTAAACACCGTCAGTAAATCTAATTACAGAAGATAAATTGTCAAATAACTATTAAGCTGTTAATTAGATAATATGGTGTAAGGGGTCCCACAACAACTCACGGATCCCAAGCCAACCTCATCTGACGGTGGTGCACCCTGCTAATCAATAAACGAGACGCTACCGCTAACTCGTATTGGGCAAGCGGGGTGGGAAATGGCTCAAATCCCCCCATATCAACCCCTACATACCACAGCCCCGAGTGCCCAGCGGTACCGGAGGCCACGTTGACTGTATGAGGAGATGTTCGGGGGAGGCCTATGTCCAGCAGTGGACGTCTATTGGCTGATGATGTATGTTAATTGAATATACCAAATATATACTACGATTTCTATTTTTAATTGTATATTAAATAACATTCAATCAAAACTTCAACACATCTCTGTCGGAAATTAGAAGAGAGCACTCACAATTTAGTGACCACTATCCAAGATCTAAATAGCCACTTTCGCTCAAGAGTAAGCCAAATTGGTAAGTGCTGATACTGATTACAGTGAAAACCTGATTGATGTGAATAAAGTTTTTCTTTTAATGATAATTTTATAAAGTACTCGGATTGCGGATCGAAAAGCTTCTACCTTTGTTTCGTAAATCGTTTCCTGGGCTATTCGAGCTTTCTCATCTCTAACGGGACTGCGTACCGCATCTTCTCATAGACAAGCTGCGCCGGTGACATCGGGCCACTTCATAAATATTTTCTAAGGCGAATAATGTCAAGTGCTGTTCAAATTCGTCAAACACTTGCGGCGAGTGGGGAAGGAGCGAGCGGCACTCGGTTCGGTGATACCCCCGGCGTACGTCACGAGGGCGGACCGCGACGGCGCCGGGGTGCGGGCGAGGGTGCAGACGCGAATGTGTTGATTGATAATAAAGCAATACATTTGACACATAGAGATGTCTGTGGTGTTCAAAATAAGTCTAAGGATTATTTTTTAAATTTACTTCAGTACCAACAATTATATTATTATATACTTACCCGTTATCTACGAATAACATTTAGTTTTCACATATATATAGACGGATTTTAGAGACATACCGTGTATATGTTTACAATATGTGAAATTCATAAATATATACAGTTACATTACATTAGTAATGTTGGTGGTGGAAGTAACATTAACAATTTTTTTTATGTAAAATTTTACATGTAATAAACTTATAAGTTTTAGTTAAGAAACAGGATAACGCTTTATAATGACAATCGTAATATAACGAAACGAACTTTGTACTTTCGCAGACTAAAATAAAACGATCAAAATCATCATCAGCCAAAACACGTCCACTGCTGGATATAGGCCTCCCCCAAAAGGTCTCCACATACAGTCAACATGGCGTCCGGTGCCGCTGGCGACTAGGGGCTGTCGTATATAGAAGTTTATATAGGGGGATTTGAGCCATTCCCAACCACGCTGGCCCAATGCAGGTTGGCCAGAAACGATCAAAGTATTTCTATATAATCAAAGGAATTAACAACTGTGTTCTTTCCAGTGCCAACATCAGACGTGCAGGGCGTTTTGGGGAAGAAGGCGTCGCTGCCGTGTGACATCCAGCCGCTGCACTCCGACGACGCGGTGGTGATGGTGCTGTGGTTTAAAGAGTCCGATGGGGAGCCACTGTACAGGTTATACAAGTTTCACCATATTATCAAATAACGGGACACCAGGAAGCGAACCATGGCAATTTAAAAGTTAGAAATCTTCCACAGTAGTGTGCTCCGTAGGTATTCATGGCGCGTCGTGATGCAAGATCACAGGAAGTATTAAGGTCCGTATCAAATCCATTGGATCAAGCTCTTCCAACTTCAATAACTCTTTAATGGAAGAGATTATCTGTATTTTTTATTTTTTACGTGACAAATCATCAAATAGGACGTTGATCTGGTAGCGACACGCTTTCTCTGAACAATGGGACGTTGATGGGTTAGCTAAGTAATTTCATTCGCTCTAACACCTTAAAGAGGTGTAAGGGATCCCGCACAACGACTCACGGGACCCAAGCCAACCTCACCTACTCGTGGTGCACCCTGCTAATCAAGAAACGAGGCTCTGACTCCCGCCAACCCGCATTGGGGCAGCGTGATGAGAAATGGCACATATCCCCCCCATATGAACCGCTACAAACGCGGAGATTTTTGGGGGTGTCCTATATTCTACAGTGAACGTCTATTGGTTGATGATGATGACGATGATGAACACCTTAAAGATTTGAATGTAGCGTTATTTGTACATCGCTTCCTGACCCCGGTACTTAGCTACACGGTTCAGAATAAATAAAAGAACTAAAGTAAATGATAAATCTAGAAAGTATTTTTTAGATTTAAATAATAAAATGTTTTACATTCTATCTCTTACTAGTAGATGTGTTTATCGTACCATTATTCCGTTTAACTGAAGTTTTTCCCCTGCTGATTTTCTTAATTGTAGCTTTTTTTAATAAACGTCGTTTATTTCCAGCTACGACATCCGCGGGCGGACGTACAACCAGCCCAAGCTGTGGTCCTCTCCGACCGTCTTAGGGAACCGCGCGTTCTTCCGGGGCGGCGCTACTCCCGCCGTTCTCATGATAGACAACGTGGAGGCAAGCGACGCTGGAGTCTATAGATGTAGAGTCGATTTTAGGAATTCGCCGACGAGAAATTTAAGAGTTAACTTCGGTGTCATCAGTAAGTGTTACTTCCATTTAGTGTATCATTACAAAATCATACTCATTGCAATTGCACATATATAAAAATCAGTATCGTTAGAGTTCGTTATTTTCGCTCTTAAGTACGATTTTTGCTAGTGTCTTGCTGTTCTACATCAACACAAAAAAAAGCTTCAAAGTATTATATACAAAAGCTGTTCATGCTAAGAAGAATACAATTAAATTCTTTTGAATTCGAGTACAGCACTAAATGCAATCAAGTAAGGTAGCCCTGCCTCTCTGATGAGTACAGACGAAAGTCGATGCATGTTTATAAAATACTGAAAATAAGTGACAGCCAACATCACAGAGAGACACAGATATGATAGTAAAGGAACTGACAGAAGATAAAGACAAAATGTACAAAAACGAAAGAAGTTAAGGTAAATTTTAAATAAAAGCAAATGAAGGGAAACAAAAATGAATGTCAACTAATGTGATGTATTTTAAGGGAGTGCAATATATAAATATGTAAATATCAAGTGCGAGAGGTGATGTATGTAAGAAGAGGAACAAAGCAACGTAAAGAAAAATTAGTATGAATGATAATGAGAAGTATAAATGAGAAAAGAACAATATAGAATTAAAAATAGATTATAAATAAGAAAGAGAGTAACCAAAAATGAAAGGAGAACAAAGCCCGTACCCGCCACATGCAGGGGATGTTAAAAAATTGCAATTAAATAATTGAATGCTCTTTCTCCTGCTTGCGGTAGAGTAGTAAATGACGATAAAGTCGATAATGATAGGAACAAAGCGGTAAAATAATAAACATTAGCTAATCTGAAGTTTCTTTAGTGTAATCTAAATGTAAATGCCTTTTTGGAAGAAACCCTGTTGGAGGGCTAAAGTTTTCGTTCTCAGTTAGATGAAATAAAACGCGTTTTATTGGCACGCAGTACCGCCGAGCCGGCCGACGATTTACGACGCCAAGAGGAGGGACAGGACGAAGCTGGTCGAGCCGTACAACGAGGGCTCCAACGTCCTGCTGATCTGCGAGGTGGAGGGCGGTGAGTAAATTTTTAACGACTCACTAAAACTTTCCATTACGCTTCCTCCCGTCAAGTACTAAAAACCGGCCACGGTCTTACTTAGTTTACTTTGAGAGTTATCGTGTGGCTTTTCATACCTAAATTAAGTTTCATTATTTGCGGTTATTTGTATACAGGGTTTATTTTATCACAAACTGCACGAGTCTAGCAAAGTATGTAACACGGTACAGGAATAATATTTGTTTACTTAAACACGCAGGTAAGTTAAAATTCTCAAGCGATCTCCTATTAGCTTAAAATTAAATGAATATTGAAATACAACTGAGATAACTGATCAGTTCTTTCAAACGTTCAACGTTTCGTCTGAATGTGTCCGCGTGGACAGTCACAAAAGGTTTTGAGTAGGACCGTAGCTGATAAATCATGAGGTAACTAATACGAACAACATCAGACCTGTCCATTATTCCACCGGACAATGGCGGGTTCCGTTGAATGTTTGCGCAAACACTCGTGCGGCGGCGCCGCTGCGTGCGGACGACAGTTGTTATTACAAACACTGCCACAGTAAAAATACAGAGTTAAATGCGCGCCTGCGTACATGTCTGCGCTTGTTTGTTTACATCAGCCCATATACACTGTCTATACAGGTAAACGCTTAATTACAGGATATTTTTTAAACAAGGTGTAAGTCCCAATTAAGTCCTTCTATGTATGTACATGAGAAAGTAGAAATAAAACAAATACGCCGTATTCGAGTCGGGAAGAAGAACTTGCTCGTTTCGGATGGTTGGTAAGTCGAAAGCTGGTGTAGTCATCAATCTTTGCAGCGATCCCCCGCATGCGATCTGATAATGTGATGGATCATTTTTTACTCTCCGCGATTAGTGTTCGTCGTCGTTGATCGACACGGAGCTGAGAGTGAACTGGAAAACTGGAAGACTGCAAGGTAGTAACGTGACGTGACGTGACGGTATAGTGATTAATTAAATAATCAAACACGTTTTTAACACCATCTTAAAAAAGAGGTGTCTAATTGGATTTGTTTGGAAGAGGACTCCATCAAGTGTATATTTTATAATTGTCATAATGTTTTTTTCAAAGGAATTATGTGGTAAGTAGGATGGTCATAAGAAAGAGACAATCTAAACTGTCTTCCTTTAGTCAAGACGTTTGCACAGCCACCACACCAATTGAGCTCATCGCTTTATGATGAAGACTTCTTGCTTTAATAACTACTTGTCGGTGGTAACTAGGCACTAACAGAGACAGCCACTAACGGTCTGCGGGAGCATGAGCAATATTGCAAAACGAAGCATTGTATGGTAATAGCTGATGCAGAATGTCAAACGTTGGTTACCGGTAACGCGGCATGGCGTCACGAGTGGCCATGTCGCTGTTGATGGGTTCGTTGTGTCCCGACACCATCACCGCCCACCGCATTGTTCGCCTTCCATTTCACAACCATTGTTCCAGCCGCCAGCGCGGACACCTCCAGCGGCCTCCCAATAGCTCGTGTTATGGTTAAAGTATTGAATATAGCGCTTAGATAATGATAGTGGAGTTATGTTGTTTTGATGGATGACTCCTCACTTCATTGTTTAATGAATCATAATACTTTTAGGCCCATTACTAGAAAAAGTATTTTTTTCTTTTAATACACTCAATAGTCTGTGCGATCTGAAACACGTATCAGTGACAAACAAACATACAATCCATGTCGCGTTAAGTTGCCACTTCTTAATAATTACGTGTAACTTGACAATTCACATATAATTATACACGTTATTTGTTTATTGTGATATACTTATTAAAGGTCAAACTTGGTTTAACTTCATCAGAGGTCTTTTCTTGTTTTATACAGATTTAAAAGGTTTTACGACCATTAACTTCTAATGCTTAGTCTAGTATGAGTTGAAGTGTAATCAATTAATTGTTGGTAATGATATTTTAAAGTAGCTGATGGTCTAGACTTCTCCTTAGAGTTTATAATTTAAATACTATGTTTTATTACATAAAGCAATTCGTCTACCTATAATATACTTTAAATTCTCTTTTTGTATCATAATATATAAAAAACTTTAAAACGTACCAATACAATACTCTTTCTTTGATAGGCAGAGACTAACCACTGGCGTTTTATCTAGGACCTTTCTAGTTTGAGTGCGACCCCTATGTTATGTTTGGATTGTATTAGAGTTTCTCCAAACTCCTGTCTATATACTACCCTTATGTAGTAAACGTACCTCTTAAAAACATTTTTCAAAAGATGAATGGCTTGCTTCTCCACCAACAATCCTATCTAACATCATGTGGAATTAGTTTCAAGTGTTAGCCCATTGCGGGGAAAAAAGACAGTTTTATCCTGCAGCAGAATGGTCAACATCAATGAAAATACAAATAAAACAGGATCGTAAAAATCGTAAAAGTATTCAAACCCTCTTCAAGTGGACGAAACAATTCTTCGAAGACTCTTAAAACTCTTAAATCCTCTAAAACCGTTAACAGACTTATTTCTCTGTTTCGCTGAATTTCATCAAGTTTATATCGCGGAGTAGGTAATCAAACCTTTAAATCATTTCATTCCCAAAATTAATTTACTTTCAACAAAGTACTTCTTTTTAATTTTCCATACTAATCAGGAGATGAAAATGTTGGACTCCATACTCCAAGATTTAAGGTGGAAAAACATCTTCTTAATAATATTCATAGCTACAGGGACGTTCGTAACAGTTTTGGTACGTGGACCCTTACACAATATGACCTTTAGGTTATTTGTTTTTCATCATCATAATCATCTGATAAACATCCACTGTCGGATATAGGCTTCCTCCAAAGATTGCCACAACGGGCAGGAATTCATATGGGGAAATTTGAGCCATTTTCTATCACGCTGGCCCAATGTGGGTTAGTGGAAATGTTTGTTTTTATGAACCAAAATTCAATCCTTTGTTCATACTTCATTCTGCAGCGCTTTGTCCCAACTTGAATACTTGTCTTGCTAACCAGACAAATCCCTGGTGTACTCGCATCGCCATCATACCGTGCTTAAGTCAGACCTTCGGACTACTTTTAGACAATGTAATTTAATTATTAAGAGCGTGTTTACTAAAACACTATTTAAGAAAAAATAATGATATGTTTGCAATACAGGAATACCTCGACCGAAGGTGACTTGGTACCTGGAGAATGTGGTGATCGACGACTCCTATGAGCAGCGAGCGGACGGAGTGACCCTCAACACGCTGACGTTCCCTAACGTTGGCCGGCAGCATCTGAACGCGCGGCTCGTCTGCCAGGCTTCAAACACAAACCTGGCGCCGCCCGAAACCAAAGTACTAATATTGGATATAAATTGTAAGTTTCTATTTCACTTAAACAAAATGGTGTTGTTAGTTTAAGTTGTCAGCTTGGGTAAATTATGTAATAATCTAAGTTGTTATTTATATTCAAAGTGAGCTAGAAGTTTTAAAATTTTATTTTACACAGTAATAACGTTCTGATCCCAATCATTGCAAAACATTATCATTATTTAAGGGCAGGTTCGTCGCAATAACGTATTTTATACATTACCGAGAACATTATGAGCCGTGACAATGAAATATCGTTTCCAACGTTAGTCGCAATAAAATTAACGTTACCTTATAATTATCTACATTAACGCAAAGGAAACATTTCAGTTCCTTTACGAAAAGGAAGTGATTACGGAGCCGACACACATTACATGCATTTAATTAGTATTCAAATATGTAGCCTGAAACATCGGCAACATGCGACGTGGGCTGGAACAAACTAATCCGCCACGCTTAACGTCATAGCAACTGGCGGCTAACAAAGCTCCGTGATCGATTGTGGGGAAAAGCTTCCGCCCCTCAGCCGCTGCTGACTGTACTTGAAACTAGCCTAAGCACAACTCTAAAAATTTCAAGAATCTTCTTGATGTATTACTATCCTTGAACAGATAAATGACTACCATCGACTATTGTCACAGTGTAGACGCTACCATCAGAGGGTGGACTGCAATTACGCATGCCGGCTAATTATTCCTTCTCACATGAGACAGGATGAAATAATGGGGACTGACTTGGCCAACCTTTGATAATCACCTTAAAAAGAAACATCTTGTTATTGTCGCGAACTTTTCTTAATCATTTGATCAGACAATCTAGTCTTATTTTCTATGCTTTCACCTCAACGTTGTGAAAGAAAATTTTATAGATCTTGTTAACCAACAAGTTAGTTTTTCATGACAATGAATTTATTCAAGTCCTTGTTTAAATGTAAATTATAAGAGACTGACGATTGACAATTGATCTTCCTCTTAGTGAAGCCGATAACGGTTACCATACTGACGAAGGAGAAGCAGGTGTCGGCCGACAAAAGGTACGAAGTGGAGTGCAAGACGACCGGCTCCCGGCCGGAGGCGTCCGTCACTTGGTGGAAGAATAACAGGCAACTGAAGCGCATGGCGAAAAACGTAAGCGCACACTTTTTTGTCTAATCAACGCGCCCATTGTGTCTTAATTAATAGATCCCTTTCCAGTTCTCCCCCCTGCCGATCCCCCCGATCTCCTCTGTCCCTCCCCCCATCGGCCCTGCATAATGTCTCGTGTCCCCCATTGTTCCTGCAATGTTTTTGCGAATTATATGATGTCGTTACTGCGGCTTCTCTCTGTGCTTTCTTTTCGCTTTGTTTCCTTTTTTGTGGAACTTTCAATGGTGGAGTCGGTTTTTGAAGTCTTTGTTTTGAATTCTTAAAGCTTTCCGTTATTAAACATCCGTTTTGTTTCAATTTCATTTGGGCGGATGTTAAATTTCGTTTTTTTTTGTTTACGAACTATTGTTCATTAAGCGATAACTTACAAATAAACATCTTTACAGTTGTGTTCGCTAAGCTTCATTTTTTAGTATTACTGTACCAAATTATTTTTGGTTTCATCATCACATCCGTAACCTCTATCTAAGAAGACAGTTAAATATCTTATAAATATCTTCCGTGACATCAAGTTTCGATAGTATGACTTCTTTATATTTGTAGAATTTCCTTGGTCAGAAAAAATACTTGATCGAATTTTTTTAACTGTAATTAAAAGGAATCTGTTCAACCCTCTTAAAATTTTTAATATTTGCTTTCCGGTGATTTTTAAAATTTTCTACGTATAATTTGTCGGGGTGATTTAAAATTTTAAATTTTTATTTTATAAATATAAAAGTGTGAGCGGAAGGAAGGTAAGCAATAATTTCACACGTTGCAAGTTTGCAGCTCCGCTTAGAATTTCAATAAGGTATTGCCGTTTGGCAGTTCTCGGAGAACAACGAGACACTCAGCGTGCTGAGCCTGGTGCCGGGCGTGGAAGACGACGGCAAACATTTGACGTGCCGCGCTGAAAACAAACACATACCGGATTCAGCCATCGAGGATAAGTGGAGATTGAATGTGCACTGTAAGTGAACACTATTACGGTGTACCTTTAAAATGAACTCTTTCTGTTTAGACTGAAACTACTTCAGATTGTAATCTAGTAACTGACCTAAAGATAAATATATACACAGTTATCACCATCAACCGATAATCGTCCACTGCTGGACAAACACGTAGTGGACGTGGCGCATGCATGTGTGCGTGTAATATATATACTCGTACAAATATTAACCAATCCTTTATAAAGTATTGGGTGGTCTTTAGGCGCATTATGTGAAATGAGATCAATGGTTTTTTTCATTTCAAACATCTTCCTAAGTATTCAAGAAGTATCAAAACATTTAAATATTTATATTATGTGTGCAATTTCCTATTTTAAGTGTAAATTCCTTTGGTAATAATGTTCGGAAAAATATTACTTACGCCAAAGTTCAGGAGTACAGTAGTTTTATGCAACAAAGCGAGAAAACGAGCTTTATGTTGGTAAATTTGATATTAACACAGTAGATATTGCACTACTTAATTAATTGATGGTATGTCTCGTTGCCACAGTAATTTCTCTACCAGTGATGCCATTAAATCTGGAACTCGGTGTATAAAGGACAAAAGGACTGTAATTACAAAATTGAATTGTTATCCCGCGGACAATTTACTTCACTATTCCAACAAAATTTTAATAGATTGTGTCTCGGACCCGCACGGGGTTGATTGCCTTCCGGTGAGATTTTAATAAATCCCTGGAGACGACACGTTGAAGTACACGGAGGTCAAAGTTGTCGCGAACCACTCGAGGTAATCCTCCTACTGCGAGATATTAATAATTTGTTACTTCTCAACTTTGTATTGCCTCATAAATTTTAATTAAACGCCCTCGCGAGATTATGGTCCAAAAGAGAATGTGTCCAATACGATTATATCTATATCGGGTAGATTAACACTTTTCTAAGTTACTAGCGAGTTGCTGGAGCCTGGCTTAACGTTCTTACCAATAATGATATATCCTTGTTCTTGCTTTGACCAGTAATCCAGTCAAATGTTAAGATTACTTCTTATATTCATTGATAATTCTTTACATGATTCTGCTACAATTATAAATGTATAAATCATATGTAAATTTAATCACCCTATATATCAAATTGACTCAGTGCGCAATATAGTTAAAAGTGTAAATTATGTTTGCTCAAGTTTTACACATTTGGTTCTACTTAGTTTAACAATAAACGCGTATACGAGTATAACGAAGCTGTAACTCTAATATGCTTTGAAATCACATCTAGATGGATTCCAACAAATTAAAACGTTTGTTACTTAAGTCCTGATTTTGATGTTCACACAGCAATCATCATTTAAAGTAAGCTCGTGTTTACTTAAATTTTTATTGCAAAAACTTCTCTCTCTAAAGTCGAATTGTTCACGATTTGCAGATCATAATTTATGATCCTAATTGGGATTTGCAAATGATCGAGTTTTAAGATCAGCAAAAGATCTATGATCGAACCAATGTCATATTGAAAAAGCATATTTCGCTTATTTGAAAGTATCGCTCGTTGGATGGGACTGTTTTTATACGTTTCGTTTTATTGCGATCGAGTCTCGAAACGTTTCTTTACATACATTTTATTAGTGATATAAAAATATGATACCACTACATTCCATTTGACTACCACACTCATAAAAGTTGATCTGAGCTATAATTACTGTAGTAACAATTCATGTTTCATAATGGTATTCCATAATTATGTAACGGTATTGGTTTTTATTTATATTTGAACCTCCTAAACAGCTTCATCTATTGATTTTTTTAACAATGTCAATTTAGGAATAGGTGTAGACCAGTGAACATAAGTCTAGAGCTCGAGACGCTGTATGTGCCGTGCCGTGCCTTCTCCAAGCCAATGTTTCACGGTATGATTGACAAAACTAATCCAGTCTCCGTCATTTAAATACCAACGTACCAAAAGTAGTATGTGTGGGCTGGAAGGCATTGGAGATGATGAATATATTAGAATGATAATTAACTTATTACCTAATCAGATGATCTTCAGCATCATCAGTAAACTTTCCAACAAGTGAACGCTTCGTTCTTCTTGCCACATTTCCATATTGCCTTTGCAACTGATCTATTTAAATCTGACGGCGAGGGTTATTTTACTGGAAGGGTTTCGTTGCAGATGTCCCGATCGTTGATCTCAAGATGGGATCCAATTTGAACCCAAACGAAATAAAGGAGGGGGACGATGTTTACTTCGAGTGCACGGTGCGGGCGAACCCTAGGACGCATCGATTGGTCTGGTTTCACGACGTGAGTATCCAATGTTTCTTTTGTATTTTAAAAAGAAGATTCCACTTAAAGATGTACTACTTTCTTCTTAAACTATGTAGATATATGCTTTGTAGTATGTAATTCAGAGGTTCTCCTCAACTGGTGAAATAATTTTTGTAGTTTAGACGTACAAGAATCCAAAAGTTTTAATTAAATTTTGGACCCTCGAAATGCAAACACTGTAAGTTTCCAAAATACCTCCCCCACTCGTATTTACATTAGGCATTAACTTAATTAAAAAAACTTTTTTAATTATTACATGTCAAACTTTTAATTAGGAAAGTTGTATGATCATCTAGCAACTAATGTCATATTGGAATTATTTATACAAAATGGTTTTCTCACACTAACAGACATTTTATATAACTTAAATCACTACAAAGTTACTGCTACCTACGGAACCTTTTCCCTTCGACACTCTTTAAGTATATTACATATTAATATTAAAAAATTGGATAGTATAACATATGTATCTGTTAAAACTGGTTTGGTTGAATTCAAAAATGCACATGTTCCGGTATTTTGAACTGTTTATTGTAGTATTGGATCTGGTCATAATTTCCAGCTTATGTAAAATATAAGCTTTTAAAGGGTAACTTAATGGATGGCTCATTATTCAAAATCACCGTTAAAGTGTATTGTGTTAATCACATTTACAATATATGTATGTATTGGTACACTAAACTCTTACCAATGTATCTTGATAGCTTCAATTATTAATTGTTAATTGTGAATATTTCGGAGTACCATAAATTCTGCTTGCCGAATGGAATTTCCCAAAATGTTTAATAATGAATATCAAAGCGGTGCCTTTGATAACGTTGTAACCTGGCGTTAAAATACACTAAAATATCAAATTGGTATTAAACGTTGTAGCCTTTTGTCCTGAACGTAACAAAGGGCGTCAAGGTATCTATCTCTGTAGCCTTGGGTGTACCGAACAGATCGCCGCTCTCTAGTTATATTAAATTCAATTAACAACTGACCAAACCATTCGAGTGGGGTAGTAGTACTTCATTGCCAAATTATCTAATTTCTTCATACTAGGGCAATCTAGAAAGAGTGGGGCGGCAAACACGTCGATAATTGTAGAAGAGTTACAATTGTAAACGTATTGATATCAAATTCAAATGGCTACAAATTGATAATATGAAGAAGATGGTAGCTAGAAAAGAAGGTTCAAGGAAACGTAACTGTCATCTCAAATTTTAGCAAATGCACGAACCGACTCCGTGTTACAAGGTGAGCGGTTAACTGCTGCGCTAATGAAATAGTTAAATTGACAAAATAGTCACTTTTATAGACCTAGATTTCCAGTGTTGATGAACTATCGTAAAGATCCTACAGCTATTAGGGTTTGGGAATGCGTGATATACAGTACCCTCGCGGATCGACTAATCTCAACGGATTATTAATTAGCTTAATTGAAAGTTTCAGTGCTGTAGTCGCATGTCCCAACTGTCCCGAAGCACATCTCGTTGCAGCGGGTCCCGCGGGTCCATCCGTCGCCGACAGAGCTGCACCAGCTGTTAATTTAATTTAAAGCTAACCAAGGTGTCGGCGTTACTTACGACTACATATCTCACGAGCTGGCCTTGTTTAATGTATCCTTCGCCTACATGCTGTTTCTCGAAACTGCAGCGGCTTCCGTTTTTCCTTTGTTACGGAACGGTGTTTAACTGTTTAGTATATTTATGTTAGTCGCGGGAAATTTACTTGCATTGAGATTTATTGCCGCACAGTTATCAGACCGGCTGATGCCTCCGGGGCTTACAGGGTTACTTCGTTCTGGAGTAAAAAGTTTTTAATATACTACTAAATTACTACATCGTTCATATCGTCCTTTCCTTTTCATTACTGTCGAAATGTACAGTAAGTCATAAAGTAAATGTCATTAATTAAAGTTATCGATTTTTAATTGTAGAAAAAGTTATAGGGTTGTAATAGGTAATAACGATTGATATGGACAGCGATACTTTATTTAGTTAAGTAAGTAAAAAATATAGTGTTATCAAGTTTAGAAAGCGATGTATAATATATTTTCCTCTTTGATCTGTAAGTTACACGTCTTCTGAATTAAGTTAAGTTAAATAAGAAAAGAAAAGTAAAAGAAAAATTGCATTCATACATGTTTTAGTACTTTCAAAGCTAATGTCGTTGCGATAGAGCACGGAGATCTTCCACAACGAAGCATCAGGCGTGATACTAAGCGCGCAGAGCCTCGTGCTGCAGAGCGTCACCAGAAACGCGGCCGGTGACTACACCTGCATGGCGGCCAACAGCGAAGGCAAAGGCACCAGCAATCCAGTGTCACTACAAATCCGATGTAAGTATCGTAAAATATATATTATATAAAATGACGGGATGGTGCTCTTCATCTAATGGTGGTGGCGATCCACCGTATCATTCTTTATGTAGACTACCCCGCATCATTGCTACTATTAAAAAAAAATATTACTGTAGCATTGATCACTTAAACTACTCTTAATAAATTCTCACACTAACTTACGTGAATGGTTATTGAATTTGTTCAATTGTTACATTACAAGTTTAAAAGCAATCTCATCAAAAGCAATGCGTCCAAGTTATAACAGAATTGTCGCACTTAACACCGCTAAGTTTCAAGTCTTTGTGGAGTTTGGAAGGTAATGCCTGCAAATACTAGGCCGGTGCGGCGGAAGTGGCGCGCCACTCCCGCAAAGTGGGGGCTGCAGGCCGCCGGGGCATTACTGGAGATTGCGCGGATGCACTCACATCACTTGCCGATTCACATAACCTGATAAGGTTTTACTCTCTCGGCTGGGGATAACAAGCGCTCGCCGCCGGTATCCGGACCGGTTAAACTATCCAGTTTAGAACAGGCTCCTTACAATTTACAGGATAAATGGCCGCGCTTAGGAAATTATTAATTTGTGAAATTTACGAGGATCCATGCCGTGAATGCTGCATGGAGACAATGTGTTCCTGTTCTCTGCGATAAATATATTTTTATCGCTTAAGGCTTCTCAACGCGCCCGCGCCTTATTTATACGTAGCAATTGTTTGCGGGGGCTGATTTATTTGATTGTTCTTCCGGATACACTGGGAAATAGTTTTCGTAATTGTTAGGTTTCGAAACAATACAGACCTTTGTTCGTGGTCTATATCTATATATATGCACATAATATAAACAGCTCGCTTTAGTTTTCTCTCATAATCAATTGGTCGAGATTTCACAATGTTGACCTAGTACGTATCGGAGGATGTAGTATATCCTTAGAAGAAACAATTCTAGGAATACACGTTTCCTTAAACTAGTGCTCGGTTGAATTATTCGTAGTTAATGAACGGATAGGAGGAAGTACACGTTGCATCATACCAGGAAGTTGAAAAAATACCTGTCTTATAATATATAGAAAATGCTTCATCAATAAAAGCAGAGTTCGTGTACTTTATGGGTAGAATTATATAGGGATGTAAGGGTTCCCGCACAACAACTTACGAGAACCAAGCCAACATCGCCTACTTATGGTGCACCTTGCTACTCAACAAACGAGGCGCTGGATCCCATTAATCCGATTTGGGCCAACGCGGTGGGAAATGGCCCAAATCGTCCACATAAAGCCTTACAAACGACGGCCCCTGTAGGCTGGTGGTACCAGAGGTATGCTGATTGTAAAATCGCGGAAAGCCGCTGGATGCGAGGAGCGCATGATCGATCCATGTAGAGATCTTTGGGGGTGGCCTATACCCAGCAGTGGACGTCTATCGGCAGTTGATTGATATACTTTATTACTAACAAACATCAAACGTATACATTTCGGCCTTATTGGTCTTTGCTTCAAAGCGAATAGAATATCTCTGTTCGCGGTAAACAAACTGACAACGTCGGTTAACCGGATGTCTCCGGAGGCATTAAGTTGCTCATTAAACTGCCTGCAGAAATTATCTCGGGGTTGGTGCGCAGCCTCTTAAGCACTGAGATTACACAACCGGGTTGCGGCGCCATCAATCTCGTTCGCTGCGATAATTTATTCTGTTATTTCACGGCACCGCGGCCGCGCCCCCACTCACCCCCGCCCTATTCGCGGCCGCCGGGGTGAACTTTGTCTTAGCAACGATCCCTTGTTAAACGCTGCATTGTTAGCGTGGAATTGCTTTATTGGTATTGTAGTTCTTGTTTCGTATAGTTTCAGGCTTATTTCGTGATATAAATTCGTTTCGTACTCTCCGACAGCTTATTATTCAGAGCTGTCGGCCTTGTGACACTCTGCTCCTCTTTGTTGTAGCCGTCGGAAGTGTTTAAAACACTTGTGTAAATCACATTGAAGATAGTATATTTAACAATTGTTTCCGGTCTGTAGAACCACGGAAATATTGTAAAACATATATATTTAAAGTACTTGAACATATGTTGAGAAACTGAATCGGTAATCACTAATTAGCGATCATTGAAATGATCATTTCAGTTTTTTGAAGTCTTCATCTTAAAGTGCCTCTTCAACTAGTGAAGGTTGGCGATCAGCGTGGTACAGTCCTGATGTTCCTCAACCATGACTTTTTCCTTTTCCTCACCTTTCCTTTACCTGAAACTTTACCCATTATAATCAACTGCATAAGATCACATCGCTGATGACGGAGTACATGAAAGTTTTCTGCTGAACAAAATTATTTTTATAGCTTGAATATTTTTTTATAGAGATACTTTTTATGATGTCGAAGGTTGAGAAAATTACATGTTAGTCTCATCCTAGATGCCCCGGTGTGCGCGGAGAGGAAGGACAACGAGCTATACGGAGCCCTGAAGCACGAGACCGTCGCGTTGCACTGCGCGGTGGACGCTAACCCAGCTCTGGTCTCCTTCCACTGGACCTTCAACAACTCTGGCGAGCAGACGGAACTGCCGCCGAGGTAAGCACACACGCTAATTGTACATACGTAAATTGTATAATTAACTATCGTTTTAACTTAAGTAATCTCACTGGTTATAGCTCTCTATAAATTGGAGATTGTGATGATATTGCACTGAACACTCCGATGGCACTAACTCCTTGGCAATAATAAATTCTTTTACCTGCACTTTTTTAAAAAAGTTTCAGTCTTCATAATTTAATATTTATAGTAATGAAAGTGATATAAAAGCTTTTTTAATAAAGCTCCTCCGTCTAGACTCTGTGCATATCTGATTAACTCTGAAGAGGAAAAGCACGTCCGATTTTTTTAAATAATTCAATGAATATTTTCGTTATTTGAATTAATGTTATCACCTTTTTTAAAAAAAAAAATATTTTCGCACACTACTGTAGTCCAATCAGCTTTGATCCTTTATAAACCCCTTTGTGGTGAAAGGTTTGTTCTCCCGCCTCGGCCACAGCCCACTTTGTGTATGCACGATACGACATTGACTATTAATTGTATTAACTATATTTAAATTTGAATTAGATTATACAACAGCCACGGGAACACTTCCACTCTAAACTACACCCCCACGACGGACATGGAGTACGGTACACTGGCGTGTTTCGGTGAGAATGCGATCGGACAGCAGAAGGTGCCGTGCGTCTTTCAGTTGGTGGTGGCTGGTCAGTATAATTTTACACTGACCTATTATCTCCAGTGTAATAAAAAAATCCTTTATAATGTCTACCCCTAGCTTTTGTACATCCTCCCTGTGAATTAACTATAGTTCAAGACCAGGTCTGAGCATAACGTTAAGTCTACACAACATATGTTGGCGTATAAGTTATTTTGTAATAAATTGGAATATAAAAATATAATGAGCTTGTAATTAAAGTACCTTACAGTATATTTAAAATTTCACCCCTAGATTCATGCTCAATACATCGTGCGAGTTTTTTCAGCGCACTTAATTGTGTATAAAGTGGGTGAGCGAGTAATTAAATGTAAATTCGCACGCCTCCTGTAATTAAAAGCTGTGCTGAAGTGATGAACTGCTACGGCACTGCTAGAGTCACGCCACCTCAGCACCAGCCGACCGCGAACGCTCAGTTCGGTTCCGCCGCAGCTCTTCTATTAAAATGACGGATATACATGAAAAGAGCTTACGATATCTAGACTTTACAATATTGAGCGCTAAATATTACTGGTTGTCGGTGATGTTTCCTCAGACAGAGTCTGGCGACAGACAAGTACAATGTCGTGCTCAGTATATAATCTTCACACAGGTCGCCCGTTCCAGCTTCAGAACTGTTCCGTTGCGAACCAAAGCATAGATTCGTTGTACGTAGAGTGCGTCGAGAACTTCGACGGTGGCCTGCCGCAGACCTTCCTCATGGAGTTACTCGAGTTGCCATCGCTTGCGGTACGTTAGAACACAACAACAAATAAGAGATCTTATTCCCTGTACGATTCCAATGAATATCAAAACGGGATTATAGTGAGGTTGCCTCGTAAAATATTTCTCCAATAGATTGGTATCTTTCTTCTTAACATTTACCCCGTCTTATAATGGGTTCCGCCTCCCTTCTTTTTACAACCCACTTCGCACTTTTCTGCTCGTTGCTTTCTGTAAACTCGCAGTTTTTCATAGCTTTTGTGATTTCTTTAACTTGTAGCTTGTCATTGCATTAGTTAGCCGTCGCAGCTCTGGTCGTCCCTTTCGTATATTTAGATTGGTGTTTGGTGATTTGGTGTAATTTTTGTGATATATCAATATGATATGCAACCCTAAGTTAAATTGCACAGGTCCGCTACAATGTGTCCACCAACCGCACTCCGCCGTATTTTGAAGTGCGCGGCCTGCCTCCAGGAGTCAGCTACAGAATCGACCTGTACGCGGTCAACGCCAAGGGCCGCAGCGACGTCACCACCATCGAGACCGTCACTCTGCGGGGGCAAGCCAAGTACACTGGTTAGTTGTGTAAAATTAATGATTGAAGCAAGAATTTAGTTAAGCTTAACTTACTGGATGCAGAGCAGGGAAATCTAATAATCATAAAATAATTCAAGACGGGAGAAAGAAAGGCGTTTATTGTGTTTTTTTGGATTTCCATCAAAAAGGAGAGATCTTACTCAAAACAGAAAAAATACGAAAACTATTTACATATACCACAAATCTCTTTTATTTATATAACCATAATGATGAGTGAATTCTCATAAATCACATGAATTCAACATACGGTCTCTATGTAATCATGGTCATCAGCCGAAGGATACATCACAAAGATTCTGAACATCACCATATATAAGCGCATTTTCTTGATGAGAAGGAAGTTTTGATTCCTTAAAATGCAAACTAATATTAAAGTAAAACTTTCAAACGAAATTGAGGGGAATCAGTCGATAAGCGAGATCATACTGAAAACGCAAAGAATAAGTTGCATCGAAACCGGTTCAACTATTTCCGCTGAAATTTCGGAGACGCGCTTCGAATTTATTACAAGCAAGTTTTCATCTAGATTAAATTCATCATGAAAGAAACAACCAAGGCGCAGTCAGATATCCATCGGCATAAGTTTTGTTCGCGCTTAATATTTACCTATAGCGAGACAGCGAGGTGGCGATACTGTCAGGTGCAAGTTGCTGGGTGTAGACACGCAAACCCGCAACCCGGATGGACGGCTCCATTCCGGCCTGTGTTTGTCGACAAAAGTGTTTAATACATCATGATTACATTCATTATATATGCAATTTATCGAGAACACAATGAAATTTCAAGTATTCATGAGATCAAGCGCTAATGTTTTTATACAAAAAGCATTGTGCAGAGATTTTCAATACCTATTAGCTTTTCATTATCGTCCTTCAGTCTGTTGTAATCAACTCCTGAACATGATCTTAAAACGAATGGTCTTTCATTATAGATTTATTGGTAAGGTCTTTTTTGCGTGAAGATGTGTACAGGGTGAAAGGTAATAGGTGTAAAGATCTAGAGTGGCTAAAGTATAACTCGTACCCTATTTATCTAAGTATGGAATACACCATACAAAAACAATGCTTCTGGAGTTATTAATATTTTAAATATTTCGCAAAAAATTCCCGATTTTCTACGAAAAAATTCGATGATTTTATTTCTTAATTATTTCTACACAAATTTGAATGTAATAATTATTGTTTAATCATTGTTTTATTAAATTAAATTAATAATCATCACTTAATGTCTCAATCTTTTAAATTAGGTTGTTTGAAAGTCGTGACAGTAAAAAATAAGGCGTCAGACTTACATTTTTATTTAATCTTAAAATAAAATTTTATTTATAAAAAATACGTATAAAGCAAATAAATAAGAACCTGACTTCAATACCTTTCCGACAAATTATAAAAAATTACATAAGTTTGTTTTTTTGTAGTTTCTAAAATCTACAAAAAAAAAACACTTGTAATAAAACCAAGTACAATGAAATATCAAACTGTAGAGACTCATAAAGCAGACGTCGCGCCGGCCCTTAATTTGAGCTTTTTGTTTTTGTTGTAACACGCGCGAGCCTGTTGTTGTCGTTATAGATATTGAGTTCAGAGTAAAAGTTTAAAGTAACAATTCATTTAAATTTTGCTCAAACTGACGGCCACGGTTCATGACACCTGAAGCCTTTTCCTTAAGTTAGATGGAGTGACTCGCCCTGTGAGCTGTTCTCTTATTTTGTCAGCAGCGACGATGATGCGTGATTTTAAATCTTCAAGCGCGTTAATTGGTGTTGTGTACACTGAAGGTTCCACGTGACCCCATAAGTAATAATCGCAAGGTGTTAAATCAGGACATCTTGCGAGCCGCAATGTTGATCCGCTTCGGCCAATCCATCGCTGAGGGAAAGTAGTGTCTAACCACTGTCTTACGCCGAGACGAACATGGGCGGAACAACCATCATGCTGGAAGACTATTTCTCTTCTGGTTTCCAATGGTATACCCTCCAGATGAATAAAAAAAATGAATTCATAGAAAATCTTTGTACGTCTCCCCATTTAAATTGTTGAGCTAGAACACTGGGCCTATCAAGCAAATATTAATTATGCCTATCTATACGTTTACGGAGAATCTGCGCTGATGAGCTCCTTCTCCAATCACGTTATGCCGTCTCTGTCAAACTTCGATTCATCAGTCCACAATATTTTGGTAAGAAAATTGTTATTTTCTAAGTCTGCATGCAGCATAAAACGGCAGAAGTCTAACCTTCATGCAGGGTCTCCTTCCTCCAGGGCCTGAACTGTATAATGGTAGGGGTAGAGCCTTGCCATATACACAGTAAACCACTCTTTCCATTGTGTTAAACCCAGCAATCTTGCCACGACCCTGATTGATGTAGTCGGGTTTATAACAAAATGCTCTATGCTTCCTATTTCCTCTTCAGTATCGTAGATGCGTGGCCTACACGCGTCATGTCGTCTCTGTTGGACGCTGCCAGGTTCCCTGACGCGTTGATACGCCGCACCAAAGACTCTATGGCTTGGTAGGTGACGATTTGGAAAACGTAGCTGATATTCTCTTCGTGTTCGTAAAGAATTTCCCTCACTAAGTCCATAACAATAGAAAATGTCAGCGTATTCTTCATTACCGTAATTCGCTATTGAAATTAAATTTATTTGGTATGGAAAAGAAAAACTATTCAGAATTAAGAAAACAACGATAATGTACGTTCGCCCACGAAACTAGTTAAACTTGAACTGTCGTACTGATTCATTACCTAAAAATGACATTGCACATGTTTTATAATGAACTCAATATCTATAACGACAACAATAAGCTCGCACGCGTTACAACAAACACAAAAGGGCCAAATTAAGGGCCGGCGCGGTGTCTACTTTTAGGAGTCTCTACAGTTTGATATATCATGGTACTTGATTATATTACAAGTGTTATTTTATCAAAATTTTTGAAAATTTATCTACTTTCTTATACCTTGTTGGATAGGTGTTGGGGTGAGGTACTTATTTATGTGCTTTATACGTATTTTTTATAAATAAAATTTTATTTTAAGATTACATAAATTAATATTTTTTTTACTGTCACGACTTTCAAAGAAGCTAATTAAATAGTTTTAGCCTCTAAGTGATTATTATTAATTTAATTTAATAAAACAATGATTGAACAATAATAATTACATGAAAATTTGTGTAAAAAAAGTAAAAAATAAAAACATCGAATTTTTCCTACATAATTGAGAATATTTTGAAAAATATTTAAAAATTAATACCTTCAGAAACATTGTTTTTGGATGGGGTATTCCATACATAGATAGGTAAGATACGAGCTATACTTTAACTCCTCCTGATCTTTTACATCTATTATCTTTAGATATGAAATGCATTACCAATCGCCTTCAGAATCCAGTAATTAGTAAGAATATTCTAATTTACAGATCGTACTAATTTAAATCGCGTAAGCTTTAGAAATTTCATAACGGAACGCGTGATTTGTCTTTATTAGTTCATCATCATTATCATCATCATCAGCCGATAGATGTCCACTGCTGGACATAGGCCTCCCCAAAGAACTCCATATCGATCGATCCCGCGCTGCTCGCATCCAGTGGCTTCTCACGACTCTCATCAAATGGTGGGTCCACCTTGTCGGAGGCCTCACAACGCTACGTCTATGTCTATTGGTACGAGGGCGCCACTCGAGGACCTTATTGCTCCATCGGCTGTCGGTCCTTCGAGCAATGCTGCCACTAAAATCTAACAATGTCGATGACTTTACTTCTTCTGCGACCCTCCTCATTTCTGATTCAGTTGCACAGATAAACTCCAAGCTAAATCCTCTCCATAGCCCATTTTAGTGGTCAAGTTATAAAAAATCATTATTTGACATTACCTTAAAGGTTTTCTCACAGGTTCTTTAAAAAACTGCATCACTTTAATGGTTTTATTCATGTCCCCAATCCCCGACACGTACACTAGTTTTCACGTGATTGGCAAACAATGAAAACCTATTTTTATTATTTATATATAGATCAGGTGGAGCACGCATTTTCAAGGGATTCATAAAACATCTTTATGCTAGGGATATATTTTTTTAAAATCAAAAAGCTATTAAAAGGAAATAAAGCTACCCACTTAAGCTAGAATGTGGCGTAATTAAAATTTATGTTACAAAATAACATACGTCCGGTCCGGGCCGCGACACAATTGCTCTCGATTAGCGGCCCCGCGCCGCATTTGCATGTTAATGGAATGTGCCCGCCCGCGCGCCGCCGCCGGCGCTGGACCCGCTCCAGCCCAGCCCAGCCCAGCCCCGTCCAGCCCCTGCCATGGGGGCAAGGCGCAGCTGCGTCGTCCGACGCTTTGTTACAAAAGTATCTTCTTAGTTACAACATTCCCTTAAATTTAGCGCTAGATTTTTATCTATTTTAAATGTGTCGCTGAAGACGAAGATAACTAGAAAATGATATTAAATTTCCAAATGCATATTATTCGCAATGAATGCGAACCACGAGACATTACTGCTGATATTTATAGCCCATAGATATTTTACAAAATAAACCCATTACAGCTGTATATAATTCAAGATATAGTTAAGTTGGTGGAAGCGTGTATAATCATGGGTTTCTACAGGGGAGAGCAATACGCTGGGTATGTCGCCGGTGCTCGCGTCGGTGGCCGCCATGTCGGCGCTGCTAGCGACCACGGTGTGCGGGACCCTTGCTGTGCTGTACCGCCGGCACGCAGTCAGGCACCGCCACCTTCCCGCCAAGCACGCTCCACTCAGGTTATCCAATTCTCTCCGAATGCCTAATAACGCTGAATTTAATTGAAAACAATATTTGCAGTTAAGATTGAAATTGAATGTTTTACAACAGCTTCAAACAGCTGATTTTGAATTGTAGCTTAAATCTGTAAAAAATCAAAATAAATAAAAAAGTCGTTTCTAAGTTCGCTTCGTTTCTCCTTGCGCTTTAAAAGTGCACTATTCATTTAGTGTTAAAGGTTTCATTTTGTAATAAAACTTTTGTGTATACAAACGTGATAATCAAAACGTCATGAACGCGAAAGAGATGATATCAGTCTAGTCTTTTGGAGACTGCATAATATCCTAGAACAGTGTATTTATAAACATGGCCATAGACACCTAGAACTGTTTGACTTACAGCGAAGCAATGTACGCGGAGCGTGCCGGGCGATGTCCGACGCCGGTGAAGCAGGAGATCGTGCCGCGGTCCAGCCCGAGCGAGGCGCGGGGACCGCTGCTCCGGTCCCCGGACTCCAGGGAGGCGGACGACGCCGATCCGGACATCATTCCAAGCTTGTATGGTAACTAAAAAGAAAAAAAAGAAACATTGTGTGTCGTGTAGTTGTGACAGATCTGAGGCGTGCGTGCACACTGTGTAGATACGCCTGGAGAGAAACGAAACTGAAGACCCTTGAGGTAAGCACATCCTCTTACTCTGCAGCCAAAATAGAAACATTTTTGAGTTCCGTTCCATATTTGCATTATGTATTAGTGTATAAGGAGCGATAAGCAGCTCATTGTTATCAGTAGGTGTACCGCTCATCAGCAAGGTATTTTATGATTGTCATTAAAATAAAATCCTTGTTAAGAACGGAGGCCGGTGTCCAACGGCTACATGAGCCTGCAGCGGCCGCCGTCGAGTAGCAAGCTCAGCAAGCCGGCAGACGAGGTGCTCTCCGAGCCAGACGGCGGCGGGTTCTATTCCGAACTGAGGAAGAAAGAATATAAGATACCTTTAACTAGTGTGAGTATAATCTGACTACATGATAATGGTGGCTGCAGGAGATCAGATTTCTGCAACCAAGTGACTGGTGCACCAACTATCACATACACATATCTTTAAATAAAGGAATTAGGTGTATTAACTGGATTAGAGTAACATCATGTAAATCACATAGAAGCATCAAGTTCTGATCATTTCTAAAAAACTACGTTGATAAAAGCCTGTCTTTTGGGACGAGACAACAATAGGATATGATCTAAAAATCTAGTTTTAAGCAAGCACTACTGAAGTACTTATTTGGTGTTTGGTGTACTTGAAGCCTTGCTTCTGTTGCAGTCTTACCATAGCTTAGGGCGGGCGCACAAGGGAGTGGCGGCGAGCGGCGCGGGCGCTGGCGCGGGCGTGGGCGCGGCGGTCACCTCCTCGCTCACCGCTCATCGCCTGCGCCCCGAGGTGGTCACCACCTCCCACCGCGTGCAGGAGAGCTGTATATAAGACATCACCTTGAAAGCACTGCAATACCTTTCGTTACGCCTGTACAAAACTTTTTCTATCAAACAACATATTTTAAAACATCATCATCAAAGGAACTAGGACAGAAGTGGTGATTAAAAAATGGTTCAACCGATTCTATAAAGTGACGTCCAAGAATATTCTCAGCACTAAACCAATAAAAAGCAAAGTAAAGAAAATCGGTTCGATCAGTTTAAACTTTGGTTTTCATTTACTAGTTAACATCAATTTTATATTTTGTTAAGATTTTTTTCTTCATCACCATCACTTGGTTTTTTTACCCGTGCGCTTTACCATCATTATCAGGGTGCACCACCACCAGCAGGTGAGGTGGGGTTGGATTCCAGTACGTCTGCTGGTATGCAACTGTTATTCTAGGACCTTACAGTCTCATCGGTCTTGGGAGCATTGCTCTTCTTATTGCTACTTAAATCTAGAAATCCTTAAGGTTGCTTCTGTGACCTTAGTTGCTCTATGGATATCCTCATTCCTGATCCAATCGCGCAGAGAAACTTCGAGCATAGCCGTCTCTATATTTTTTTTCTTATATTGATGTGTTTTTTACTTTATTTAAATACATCCGCAAGTAGAAAAAGAAAAAACTGAACTGGCTAATGGCGACTTGGCGTAAACTTCTCTCTAGTAAAATTTTTTCCTCTCCCATAACCCCCACCCTCTGACGGAGTGAATAGAATAATTAAGATGAAACAATACGTTCTTTTATGTTATGAGTTCATTTTGAAAGACCCAAATTTCACGGCCTAATTAAACCGTACAATCGCACAAACGTACAACATTATTTCTTTCTTTTACTACGCATTCAGTAATTATCGTTACTTTTTTTATTACTTAAGAAGTAAAAATGTTCAAAGTTCAAGCAGCACATCTTAATCTAGTTTCTCCGATTATTATTCATCTATTACTGTACCTCTCATCAGTGAGACGAGTGTTTTTGCTAGAAAGAGAATCGGTTTATCCATTTGAAGATTATTAATTTCTTGTATTACTTTTAAAAGGTTTTTTCTTTAATTTCATTTAAAAACCTACTTCTTACAGATAGAAGTAATAAGAAGAAAAAGAATTTTATGGGAATGATATATTCTACTTAAGTACGAACTTATAACTATTTTAAGTGTAACAAAATTATTATAATGTTCGTGAAACTGTTCAAAGAACTCTTGCAACGTTTATAATTATTCCCAACTTAATGTTTGTTGCCGTGTGTCGTCATGGTATCCATCTCTCATCTAATAATTGAAGAAGACAATACTCTCTCACAGTTACAGTGCTTCCGACAAGTAAGGCCCATCCGTATGTAAATAAACCAATACGAGTAAGTACCGACTGTGTTCCTTTCATAGTTTAAACTTTTGTATACAAGAGATTTTTACTCGTTCTGTGTAATGTATCGTGTTGGCTGAGCTTGAAGCGATCGCTTTCATGTACCAGCGCGGTTACAGTCAATATCACCACAGATATCTCACTGTCGCGCATATTCAATTGCTCAAACTGTATCGAAAGGCGCCCCGTTACTCCAGCAATTTTATTAGCTACAAACAACTCTCGTTAACCGAAGCACACTAACGTTTGGACAAAGATACTTGACGGAAGGAATATTGCTGCTACATTACTAAATCTTTGTAGCTATTAGTATTACTTGTTTAACAGGAGTAACTTATGTCTCAAAAGGACGAATAGTAGTAAACAAATTTTAATTATTCACTTAACAGTAACTTCACGGAGCCCGTCTCTATGACCGGACAAACTACGAATATGAATATCTTATATTACTTTACATTTTAACTTTAACCGGAAAATGTGCCGTTTCCTTAATGAACTAAATTATCACGTACACGTAAAATGTGTGAGTGTATTTAGTGTTGACTTCCTGCTGGCTGGTATACATGGCGGCGGCATGGGCCTTGACAAGTGTGGGATACTCTAAATCTTTCAATATAGATACTTTAAGTTAAAAATATAACTGTTTGTTTAATCATACCGCTTGGTGTAGAATTTGCGTCCCTTTGATCTGCATCTCCGTATGTAAGTTGACGTCTCAATTTGGGCCCCGCGTAAACAACACCCACTCGGGCTTTGAACCCCGGCCCGGCCCGCCTGTTTACAGGACGGTTTACACTTCGGTGTCGACAGCCGCCTTTCCAACCGCACCACGAGTGCAACCATCAGCCGCGACGTAATGTATACAACAAGTATCGCTAAGTAAACGGGCTTACGCACTGTTAGTCGATCTTTGAAGGGGACTCGTGGCCATTACACGAGGCGACTACTGTTGGGTACGATTGGTTCTATGTACCTATATATATATACATATATATATATATATACGTTTGTTTATAAGTCAATAAAAGGAACTAACAAGAACAATATGGACTTTCATATAAATGTATTCATTTGTAGTTCTTTGGCCATTGGCTTTCTTCCGAAATAGTAGCTTAACTATGTTATAGGCGGCACATCAAGCGTTCACACCACGGACACATGATTTCAATAGTTTTTTTTTCATAAATTCCGTAAAATGGAGTTTCTTGTTTTATCTATTTATTGTATTTAAAAAATAACTCATTACAGGTTATAAAGAGTAGCAACCGTAAAGCGACGTTTCTATCAATCAATCAATAAGGCGGATTTTGTAAAGAAACTTTTTGTCGACCTTGAGACCTCTGGATCGTGGAGCGAAGGAAGTTAAGGAGTGATGAAATAATAATTGACCTAAAGGTTTTTGGGAACTCCCTGTAGATTTAGGGACATCTGCATTATTTGATAATGTATTTAGTTTGCACTTGAAGTGAGTTTTGTGTTTTAACTGGTTCCGTTACCAGCGTTACCAGTGGGCCGACAACCGGTCCGTGGCCTCACCTGAAATTTTGACTGATCTAGGTAACGTTTATCACCAGTTAACAGTGTCGTCTAACCGCCTGCGCTTAGAGGAGTGCCGGCGGAGTTAATCCCGCGCTCGTTTGTCGGACAAACACGAAACCCGATGTTTGTTAGCGATGTTTATGGCTCTCTTTGACGCGCCATTATCACTGTAAACAAACGCTCCGACACTCGCCCGGTTTCCGGGTACTGTTGTCATAATCAATCGCCGACTCATTCGGATTATCCCCACCACGCGCATTACTTGAACGCGTACGGCCAGGCCATTGTGCCCACCCCCGTCTTGTGTATACTAGAAATTACAACAATAATACCCTCGGCGGGGCACGGCATGTGGTAAATATTTTAATAATGGTAACATTACCATATTTTTTCTCATGACGACAAATAAATTTGTGCCCAGTTGAGTTAAGCGGCTCGCCCACGCGTCCTGATTTGTCCAAAGGACTGAGCTTCCCGACTGTTTTACAATTCCCCTTCTACCCTGGACGGATAATTCACTACCCCTATATTCAATTGTTGCTTTGATAACTAAATTAAAATGTATGTAAAACGTTGTTGTATTGAAAATTGTTTAAATCTCGTGCAAGTTGTTATAAAAAAAAAGTAATCCTTTTATGAAAATATGATTTTTACATTTTAACGTTGCTATGAAAATCAATTAAATTCCATTGAACTGTATTATTATTTCGGCTAAGCTGAAAAATGTATTGTTAACGATTTGAACCACTTCTTCATCAATGACGTTTCCAATATTAGATGACATCTGTTCATGAGTAGATTAGAAAGTATACTCAATGTTACTTACCGATTTTTCTTCATTTGATATTGATATATAATTGACTTAAGTTTGTTTTGTTCTAAAACCGTTGTTTTTGTTTTGCCTTTGACCGACTTTGTATCTAATCGACACATATCGATATTTAATTTTGATTGTACTTGCTATCTTAATACTTGAAATTGTTAAAATCTAGAAAGGAACGGGCGAATCGCAGGTTTATTAGACATAGCGTAATGTATTGTGCAGTAAATTATTAATTGTATATAATGTAAAAACGTGTAAATAGAGAATATTATGGTAAAAGTCTAGTCTAATTTAGATCTAACGGTGCTAAGTATTGTACATTATTGACAAACAATAAATTGATAGGCTACGTCAATTGGCGGGCGCCGCGTGCGCAGCGCCTGCGCAGCGCGTGCGCGGGCGCGTGCGCGGGCGCAGGCCGTTGTTGATAGAGGTAACGACGAGTGGGAGATTGTTTCTTGTAAATGTTTCCAAATACAGAATGTCGAGCATTTACATGTTGGATTTTTATTTTCAAACACACACTCCCCAAACCCCCAACCCCCTCCAACACTCCCGAACTACAGTTTTAGCAATTTACTAACAGCTCCGTATCCTACGGACGTCAGTGTTGTTCGCCCCAGTCTGGTGGTGAGTTACAACTAATTTATGTAACGACTTACCCCATAAAGTCCTGCAAACGGGAAGCATACATCGAACCAAAAATAACACATAGTTTTTAGTGAATCTTTTGCCGTGGTTCGTCACACGGATATAAAGACAAAAAAAAATTTTTAGTACTTGTATCGATAATATGCATTTGTGGTAAAAAGCGAATGTTCTGATATTACGAATGAATAAGCACTTTGATTTTGCAGATAAATGAGGAACTTCTTGTGTTTTGAAATTATCTTAAGAATGTTTTAATACATAACCAGATATATATATGGCCAAGTTATCACTGTTCCAGTCAGCCTGTATCCTTACCGTAACAACACAGCTACAGCTTAGATTAATATTTTCACATCACCATTCAACTGTAGAAATTATCGCTACAATGGGAGGGCTAAACGATTTCCGGCAAAAGAAACCCATAAACAGAATCCAAATAAAAAATGGTACGTTTATAAATAGCAGGGTAAGTTGATTTCACCGAGATAACTCTTAACAAAGGGGTGCGTTATTAATTCGTGTTATCGGCGAAGCAAAGCGATCCCGGAGTCCGACGTTTCCAATTATCCTTTCGGGGTATGT
Organism: Ornithoptera alexandrae; assembly: GCA_029030555.1. Taxonomy (NCBI): domain Eukaryota; kingdom Metazoa; phylum Arthropoda; class Insecta; order Lepidoptera; family Papilionidae; genus Ornithoptera; species Ornithoptera alexandrae. The sequence goes on from JARDVY010000298.1 coordinate 10,269,321, forward strand.
TTTACCTTTACAAAACACGTCAACGCATTGATCCCATTCACAAGTTTTGTTAAATATAATTAATGCATTAATTGTTACATAGTAGGCAATTATTTAAAAGCTAAGGAAAGAGAGAATAACATAAAGTAACAAATGATAAAACTTTCTTTCTTATACTCCATAACAGAGAACACCGCAATCTGATAATCCAGATGAACTTACCTGTTCGCGCTCGCTATGTGGCACTAAATCTAGAATTATTTATTTATTTAAAACCTTTATAGACACACTAAACAATTAGGTTACAACAAGTAGATTTAATGTCTAAGAGTACCCCTTACATTCAACCTAAAAAAAAACAATATTTACCATCATACTACTTTGGTATTTAATACGATATGCATCTTATTCACCAGAGATATTCTTTAAAGGATTACGTCATATAAGGAATCCAATGTACAGGTCTTTATAATTGCTCGCATCCTCGTACAGCTCTAGTGGGTATGCAGCCTTAATGTTATAATAAATCACTGCCCGGTGTAGAGTTACGTTTGTTTTATAACAAAGGTTAACATTTAACTCAGAGTTAATGTTGCCGCGTATGAGCATAATGCAGGATGCGACATAATTGATGGATTCCATGTAACCAGCGTCGTCATATCCGGTTACTAAATGATATTTACTTTGGATGATCTATCACCATTTCATAATTAACCATAGAATAGTAATACACCGTTGATGATAAAAAGTTTAGAAAGAAATAAGACCATTTAGGTAGGTACTACTGCAGCTCTTATTTCTGCGGCAGACGGTAGTGTGCAGTCATCATTATCATTATCAGCCGATAGACGTCCACTGCTGAACATAGTCCTTCAAAGAACTTCTCATCGATCGGACCCGCGATTCTTGCCAGATCGTTGGTCCACCTTGTAGGACGCTTCACAACACTACGTGTACCGGTACGCAGGCTCCACTCGAGGACCTTACTGCGCCTTCGGCCGTCGGTCCTTCGAGCATTGCGCCCTGCCCACTGCCACTTAAGTCTAGCAATCTTTTGGGCTATGTCGATGACCTTACTTCTTCTGCGACCCTCCACATTTCTGATTCAGACGCACAGAAAAACTCCGAGCATAGCCCTCTCCATTGCCCTTTGGGTGACTTACTTTCGTGTAGTGTGCAAACATTACTGTATTCCGGTATAGGGAATGCCATAGCCAGTTAAAATATTATAGTAACAACATTTACGACTCATGTCTCAACGAGTGCGCACAACAATACGGTGCAGTAATAACTAACTAGCGCTGCGTATGTTCTATGAAGGTATTGCTCATCAGGACATTGAGGTGTTGTCGCTTCTGCTTATAAGGAATAATATCTTACACATATCTATGTGTCAATACCTACACACAAACAAACAGAATTACGGGATGTGAGTGAATAGAAATCAGTTATGATTTTCATTACCAGTCGACACCCCCTTGGTACGTCTCACATACACGATGGGGTCGACTTTTATGTTGCCCCCCGCCGCTACACGAACGCTCTCTCGTTTTATGATGTACGAGACAACGGGAAATTCACTTAAACCCATTTTATATCACGGAACACATCGTTAAGTATGATGAGAATGGTACAGCATTAGTTTTAATGTTCAATGATTTTAAATTTAATGGTTCAATACGCTATTACGTCGGCCTTCAGAGAATTCAGCAGCAACCCTTACAGCATACTCGTACAGCCAGCCAATGTGCGACGGTGACCACATATTTTACTTAAGCTTTTTCATCATTTACACCTTTTATAACAATAATTTAGTTTCTACAAACAAGCCTTCTATATATTATTATACCACATCACTACTTTATCAATCCAAATTTAACTTGTCCCGTATTGTTAAACACTACTTCGGCTTTCTAAACGAAACCGTTGATGAGACCTTACCTTGGATTTAAACATCAAAGTTCGCGTTGTGCCTCGTTGTAGCGTGGGAAATAAAGATATGCACTTTTCACGTTAACACTCGTTCTTCCATGTTAAACTGACTACTAAGGAGTAAAATTATGCACTGGTCTCCCATTGCACCAGATCTCGCAAGAAACCTGGCGAAATATGGTGAACTAACCGCCAAACTTCGCTAGTCGGAGAGACACCTTAAGAAGAAGAAGTCGTTCTTCGGCTGGCCTGACAATGAGACAACGACGATAGAGATATGTAATATTAATAACACAATATACGAAATTTCAGACCTTTCTAAGGAAGACTAGACTTAAGTCTTCTCTAAGTGCACTGATAATAAAAGACTGTCATAAAGGAGTTAAGAGAGTATTTTCAGAATAGTGGATGTCTCTCTCCTCCAGATAGAAACTCGTTACAAATGTTTCTCCAATTACAAAAAAAAAATATTTGCATGTATATTAACTTTATAAATGAATAGATAGCACATATTTCTAGATATATTTCCAGATCAGACCCATTCCGCAAAGAAACCTAGATCAATTCATAACTATTGTGTCATTGATGCAAGTGAACCACATAGTTATTATGCAACTTAACTGCACTGCGGGTTTTAGGGATGTACAACCTTTTCGTTTTACAGCACTATTGTTTAGAAACGTATGTAAGTATAGTAAATGATTGTAAAGTTTATAACGACTAAGTTAAGATATAAAGGGTGTAAGGTGTCCCCGCACAACTACTCACGGTACCTAAGACAACTTCACCTGCTCGTGGTGCAGCCTGCTAATCAAGAAACGAGCTCTGACTCCCACCAACCCGTATTGGGCTAGCGTGGTGGGAAATGGCCTTAAACCCCTCATATCATCCCCTACATACGACAGCCCTCAATGCCTAGCGGTACCGGAGGCCATGCTGACTGTATGTGTAGATCTTTGGTGGAGGCCTATGTCCAGCAGTGAACGTCTATCGGCTGATGACGAAGTTAAGATATTACAAGAAATTAAAATAGTTTTAAAGCAATTAGAGCAAAAGTAAAATACTGGAGGTAGGTGATAGTAAGTTCACCGCATCACTTTCTTTAGTATGATGTTTGTCTTTTTAATCTGTAATAAAAATATTCTAACAAATCTGATAGTTTAGATATTTTTTTTAAAAAAAGCTACATATAATGTTTCGTGTGGTCCGAAGAGACGAGGAGATATTACGACGAGGGAAAAACATATTAACTTAACTGCCCCCGTGATATTGTGGCTAGCGCTTGTCTAAGTGGTTGGACTACTTGTTAAGGAGTTTCGTTGGTACCGTCATATCATAAAGTTGAGACCATAAAAGCACGGCTGTGTTCCGGCTGTCGACATTTGCGAGTATTTGCAGCGAGCACGCTTCACCATCAAAGGCCTCGTAACTTAAAATACATAATTGCATGATCTAGTGGCGTACATTAAAAATATTGAAGCAAACAAGCGTCGACCGTTACACGAACGCATGCATGCATTAATTAAGCAAAACAACAAATGTATTAAATTAATGTAGACAGACCTTAAACTGCTTTAATGGCGGCGTAAAATTTTAACGCTGATAATAAACGTCGGGGGTGCAATAAATCCGATGCGACTGATTATAAAATTTCACTTTAACTTTGACAGTTCACGTGCGGCGGTACACTGCGCCGATAATTTGTATCCCGGCGAGACTTCCGGGACATAATAAAACTTCATAATGAGACAATTTTATAAAATCGCTCCGCTACGCTGTAACGCGGCGTTTACTGCGATACAGAACTGTATCGCTGATTCATTGATACTAATTAGGTTTAATTTGTCGCGCCTTTCACGCGGCGCGCGCGCAGCACTGAAAGAAGTAATAATAACAAATATTAAAAAAAAAACAAAAAAAAGTCAAAGTTACAATACGATCAAGACATGCGAACCGAAAATCTACTATTTTTTTTATACAGAGCGGCGACGAGACAAGCAGGAAGTTCACCTGATATGTATTAATAACGTGACGTTAGTAAGGATGATACTCCACCACTTTGCGCTTGTTGCCTGAGATATAACAACTTGAGTCTCATTACTGCAGTAATTACGCTGACTATAGCGCCCTTCAAACCGGAAATAGTAATGTTTGTACAGTAATGTTTGGCGGCAGAACTAGCCGCTGCGGCGGTACCTACCTAGACGGTCTCCGTCCGGATTTAGTTGGACCCGCGTATCTGTAAACCGGTTGACATAAAACCGGACTGCAGAAAGTATACAAATAATATTAATAACATTATTCATTACTTACTACGAAACAAAATTATACGTCAAACAACATGATAACTTTTTTTTCTACTAAGTGTCGAAACGAGGGGGATGTTCACCTGATGGTAAATGATAAACTCGCTCGTACGGAAGTGGCGCTAGCTAGGGTGCTATACGAAGCACTACATTGCGCTTGTCACTTGAGATATAAGCTGTTGAGTCTCCGTCCGTCTAGACCCGACGCCAAGGTATAGGTAAGCTAAACTCTAAATCTGCATCATATTTAATTTGGTTCTGCTGACCCCATGGAATTATAGCCAGGAAAAGCGAGCTTAAATCGGTTCAACTGTTTGGCAGCAGCAAGTTCACAAAAAGAGAAGCTTAGCAATCAAATTATACTGTCACTTTGATACAAAGTTTAAATAAGACAATCGCCAATTTTTTAAATGGAAACCTAAGCAAGCATCAATATTATAAGTCGCTCGACTCTTAAAGTGAAACTTAAAGTGAACTCCAACTCGAAGGCTTAATACCTTACGAAGGGGACACAGGACAAAAGTCTGGAGTACCAGCAACATGGGTCTATAACAAATTTATAAGCTCCTTAGCCCGGGTTAAGTATCAAAAGGAATAAGGCTCTAAATAGTAATGTTACATTTTTTGTGGAATTAAGTGCGCAGTCCCTTAATTAAGTTATAATTTACTTAACTATCAAATGAAACTTGTTATATTTACTATTAAAACAAGTTTGTTAATATTGACCATTAATTATAATGTAACTACTCTGGCCATACTTATAATTAATACATAATTATAATATACTGTTACATAAACATTTTTCTTATTTTCCACTTTTTAATTATTTTGAATTTGGAACGCGTATATTATATTAAAAACTTGTTTCGATTTTGCGCCATTTCACATATTTTTTCGTGTTCATTATCAAATTACGATATGGAATGGGGTGGGGGTGCAAAATAAAATAGAATTGCAGTGATCGCCTTGCACAAAGTGGGCATGGAGCCGGTCCGATCGGTCATATTCCAGACACTTCAAAAGCTTGCTATCAGCCGTATGCTATGCCGTATGCTATCGTACTGCCAACAGATACAATAACAATTCCTATGTCGAAGACCAGAAAGGATCGGCACAGCCGCGTGCTGTTAGAACTACAATGACTCTTAATGCTGTTGAAGCCAGAATTAGTCGAAACCCCATTAGGAAGCGAAAGACCTTATCGCGAGAAATGAAGATTACCGCTAGGACTCCGTCGCGTATCGCGTGTTATAAACCAACACCTGAAGCTCGGTGCTTATCATCGACATACAGGACATGCTCTAAATCAATCTTTACTGGATGGAGTGGATCGATCAAAACGAACAAACCTTCTGTCGCGATACAACAGGCAGGTGAGAGGCACACAAACATCCTCTTTACAGATGGAAACATTTCCGCGATTGAAGAACACTACAATAAGCAAACTGATTAAAGTGTATGCTCATAGTCCTAAGGAACCTGCTCAAGTGGTCGGAAAGGTACAATGTGGTCATCATCCTGCGTCAGTGATGGTTTGGTGGGGCGTGTATCCTTATCAGAGCGTCACAAAACTACATTTTTGTGGAAAATGAGTGAAAACTTCAGCCAAAGTGTATCATGTTAGAGTCTTGGATCATGTCGTGAAACCTCTTCTGCCGTGAAACTTTCCAGCAGGACTCTGCACCTGGTCTCTGCACAAGGCAAGAACCACTCAAGGCTGGCTTGAAACCAACTTACCAAACTTTATAAGAGCTGAAGACTGGCCCTCATCTTTCAAGTTTCCCTTAGAGACAGCGCGTAAATCCATAGATTCGTGATACGTGGCCAAACAGATTAAAGGTCTGTGTAAAAGCCAAAGGTGGCCATTTCGTATAGAATATTGTTTTTATTGTTTGCTGAGACTATAATAAATATGATGTATACATTTTAATAATATTGCATTACTTCATTAAAAAACAATGCATTTTCATTTGTAACAGAACTTATGGCAGGACTAGGTATAATGTCTTACTAGTGAAAGGACCCCATCGCTGTGAACAGTTCAGGTAAGTGCTACATCCGACCTATTTTCGGCACTGTATTGTAAATTGATAGGGATTGCTACATATAACATGACATAAAGGATTAACTAGCGGTTCCTCCCCTACTTTGTTGGCTGTAACACCCCTGTAACTTCCTTTGGGGAAATAATATTGTAAAACCCGTTCTCAGCTGCCTTACACTCGACTCGGCAAAAGGAATATTCCTACCAAATTTTAATTCTCCAAGCCTTATGACTCCAGAGACATCGTTATGAGTCTCTACATATTTATATATATATATAAAAAGAGAGAGAGTGAGAGAGCGAACAACGCTTTAGTCTAGTCGTGCTGTCTTTATTGCCGTGGACGGTCTAGGTGGAAACTGCAACAACTATACCTGCGGCCGATGAGCTTGTATAAACACTACTGTGTTCCGGTTTGAACGGCGTCGTAGCTTGTGAAATTTGTAACATAAAAAAACATTATACATAAACCATCATTAACGGGTAAAGAACCGATATTTACAAAGTGGCAGTTACGGAATAGTTCCAGTCAGACTTTGGACTGAGGGTCTCCGAACTAGTCAACAGCGAGCCGACACATTTGTTAACAACATAATTGCTATTGAATTTATGATCAAATTCGATCGCAGAATAGAGGATCACTAGTATGTATGTACGGTGGGGAGAAGGAAAGCGTCTGAATGGTTGAGGAATATCGGGGAATGGGCTGGCATACCTGCTCCGTCCCAATTGTTCCGCTGAACCAGAGACGGAAAGACTGTACCACTCTGATCGCCAACCTGCACTAGTTGGAGAGGCACTTTAAGAAGAAGAACTATGTATCAACTCCACTGAATCTAACAAACAATGAATAATAACTAATTACAAGTATAATTACTCGTAATGCACATAAATAACGCCGCCCTGTATAGTTCGCAAATAGTTATTAAGTTTAATGATTAAAATGCATTTTGTAACTCATTTCGTTACACGGTCTGCGTAAATATTCGCGGGCTTACATAATTAAGGGGATAACGGCGGAAGCGACAGCTGCGGAATTGTTTCCGCTTTGCAGAGCGCACTTTCTGCACATTTTAATACTGATGCCGTCACCATAACATGAATCATACTGTCGATATAGATATGCACTGCATTGAGACAACCGGAAATAAAGTAACACGGCTTTAAATCAGTCAGATGCATTGAAAAATACATTTATTGTAGCCTTTTTTCCGCACGTCCATAACAACGTGGCGTTAGTTAGGATGATATACAGCATCACATTGTCGTCGTCGCCTTGAAACATAAGATGGTGTCTCATTACCCCAGTAATTTCAGCGCCCTCCAAACCGGAATACAGTGTTTGCACACTACTGTTTGTCAGTTTCAATAGGAGCTCCAGTTGTTCTTGCCTGAACCGTCTAAGTTTAAGAAGATCCAGATAATCATTTCCAAAGACTGTTTTAAAGCGAAATGAGTTTTCCTTTCTACAATCCTCTCTGCAAAGGGCCGTGCTGCAGACGTGTGGATGGTTAAAGAGTAAATTTGTTTGACGCTCAGTGATGTAGGTTCCGGACAATACCTGCCATTGTTTAAGCAGTTCGCATAAACACCTGACCATCGCACAAATGCTAATGCTCAGTAAACACAAACACAAACACAAACACAAACACAAACAAGCGGCGCCGGCGGCTCGAGTGGCGCGCCCCGCGACAAACGCAACTCTCTCTCTTTCTCGTCATCCCCACGGCGCCCTTGAATTATAAAGAAGTGGCAGCAATAGCAAAATAACTACTTAAGTCAACTACAGAACTGATAATGAAGTAATCAAATGACTGACAAAAGATTGTTTGTTTGTATAACAGAATTTGTAATCAGTTAAAACATTTGTACTTAATATCAGAATAAATAATCTTTCGCGACGGATTTTAGTTATGTATGTCTGTTACTAAAACGGAAACGGAAACGGTTTAGAGTATCAATAATTCAGGCCATTAAGATTTTATTAACATAATTTTTTTTGAGTTTACGGTGAATCTTTGTCTAACTGCTGAAGTAAATATAACTTTTAAAGTAACCATTAAACGTTATTGAAATTCCTCAAATACTTAATGAGAGTATTAAAGTATCTATATATAAAACTGTTATATATTAACTACCATATATTGTGTAATTAGTATCCGAGTATCCACGATTTAAAACATAGACTACGTTAGATAGATATCGGTAAAAACATTTCATTCTTGTACTTTGTTTAAAAAAGACGGTGAGAAAACCACTTTCGCAAGTCCATTGAAAGAACCAGAAAATACAGAAGATTTACGAGAGATCTTCGTCGAGAAATTATGCTTCCTTTTTCTACTTGAAACGAAGAACTATTATATATTATATAGATTTCGTATAACGTAATAAATGGACGGAGCGACGATCTGCGCGAGGCGATTGTCAGCAGCGATCCGCACAGCCCGAGGACCGAGCCGAGTGGAACCTTGCGAGCGGCCGGCACCCGACGACGACGGACTTACGAGACTTAATGCATTTAGAAGGAACGAACATTTTCTGAGGAAACACAGGGACGTAAACAAAATTACTTGTAACGTTTCTCCTAAGTAACCCCCGGCCGGCTATCGGCACCCTAATTAAGTCAAACCGGAACAGCTTGTGATTTAGGACTTGTTTGTTTAACCGTTATAATGGTAATTATTAGGCAATTTACAGCTTAATTATTATTAAACGAAGATAAAGTTAATTTATCTTGCCGTTATATTAATTTGTCCGGCAGCGATACCAAAATTATGGGCTTGCGTATCTGAAATATAGTAGTATTACAAATAACTGAGTTTACTTAAATAATTTACAGATAATGAACTTTAATGTTCATTATCATTGTAAAATTATTCAAATATTACAGAAAGAAAATATTTAAAAATAATAAGTAAAACTAATAGAAGATATTGATTAATTATAATGTATAGATATGAGTATTGAGCAGCAAAGGAGTACAATGAAAGCCATGTGTAGCGGAAATACTAATTATGAGACAAAGTTTCAATTAAAGTGAACGTCAGTGATATACATTTCGTGTAAAGGAGCTAATGTCAAGTGACAAGGTAAATATTAAAGTGCATAGGTTTAATGGGAGAGGAACACCATAAATGAGATGAATTAAACAAATACGTATTACACTAACTATTACAAACAATTAAACTGTGTACTCTGCGTTTTGGTTGATTTTCATTGTTTACATTGGTTTACACGACCCGTTATGGGGCATATTAAATAGTACCCTCACATTTAGCAGCTCTCAATCATTTCATGGAGTTGCCAGTAATCACTGTTTACTGAAATACGGGGGGCTCCCATTAAAGCAGCGGTAGCACCGGCTCCCAGCAGTAAACTCAACTTACGGGATCTAATTATTTTACTTTATAGTTGACTAAGTCGAAAGACTTACAAATTATTTATTTCAAATACTTTTACAACTAACATCAACATTCTGGGAAATTATGTAAACATCAAATACCCTAAGGTAAAATCTATCTTCTACCGACTGAGCTGGGTTGTGTGAAGATGTGAAGATCACTTAATGAAGGCAACTGTAATTATTTAATTAAAGTAATAATTTATTTGAAATATAACAGAAAAGAGTATTCATTAAAACATTCACACAAAGATTAAAATGTTTGATCCTCAAATTGTGCTGATAACAACTGGCGTTATATTAAAATTGTGATCAGGTAACTTCTGAATCTGCTGTATAGGCGGCGGCTAGGTTCCGTACATCAAACTCAGCGAAGATGTTCAATATCGCAGGTTTTTTAAATATCCGCCAACTGCGAGCTAAACCCGAGCAGCAGCAATAACTCCGAGCTAATACTGAAACGGAGTCAGAGTTCGCATAAAATAAAAATGAAGCTCGCAATAAAAGACCTAACGAGAACTAAATTGGAGTCGGTCGAAAGTCTGAAAGTATCGCTTGACTCTTTGTGAGATGATTGACCCAAGTTTTTATCGATGTCATAACTTTCGACTTTAGTTCGTTATCAATCAAACTTCTTTATATCCCATAAAATCGTTTCTCCAAAATCTTTATGTACTTAGATCTAGCCGGCTAAATTTATCTAAAAGACCGGAGACTGCCGCTTATTTCTACCGTCAAAGAGCTACATTCTAACTTTAGACTGTTTTCATTTAAAGGGTGTATATATAGCTCGTGCAATTACTGCAGTAACAACATTTCTTAATGTGTCTTAACACGATCAACACAATGTGATATTTGAACATCGTTCATCATCATTATCCGACGAACGTCTATAAAATAGGTTTTTCTCAAAAATCTTTACATCATTCGGTTACGCGTTCTTCACCAGATCTTCGGTCTACCTTGAAAAGGAACTTTTAGCACCACGTCTATATCCAGGCAGTGAAGTCTATCACCTGTTATTAATAACAGAAAAATATCACAATAATGACATGTATGATAGGCATCTCTTTAATTTTTAAAGTTGGTAAGTCCAACCCCAAAAAAAACTGAGTTATTTCTCTTTTCAGTTTAATTATTAAATTTATGTCGTATACAGCATCACATTCTTTCAGGTGAACGAACGTTTCAGGATTAAAACAAACACAAAGTGATTAAGCTTCATCTTAATTAAACAATAATTATGTTATAAAAGACAGAATAATTACCGGTGTAATGGTTACACGGAAACCTAAATCATGAGCGCTTCCGGCTGAATTAATTAGGGTAGCTGATAGCTTATCGGCGGACTAGATCGGGGATAAAGTTACGACTCAATTTGATTTTTAACCCCCGGCCGGAAAGGGTGTTGTATGTTGTTGCGTATGTATCTGTGTTACATCGTTACTCCTTTCAAACTGAATCAGATTTAATTCAAGTAATTTTGTTTTAGTAGCTCGCCGGCCTAATGCTTAGTGCGCGCGGCCTCCGTTCCGGGTCGCGGGTTCGGATCTCCGCATGTACCGGTGACTTTAATATTTGAGTTATGTACATTTGTGAACTTTAGTAACAACAGCGAAATACAAACGGTGAAGGGAAACATCGCGAAGAAACCTGAACATGAATTAGAATTCACTCTAAGCTGTGTGTGAAGTCAATCCGCATTGGGCCCGCGTGCTGTCTATGGCCCATCGCCCTCATATTGAGGGTAGCGAGTTCCCCAACAGTGGGGACGTAAATTGGCTGTTGAAGTAAAATAATTTTGTTTGTTGTACCACAGACGCTGCTATCTCCCGATTGCGTCTAATAATAGAAACTCGTTCGTGTAACAGCCCGCCAGGTATTTTCACAATAAATTTAAAGCTTCAACTTTAATGTCGGAGACAGAGTATTTTTATTACAAACGTAAAACAAATAGTTATGACGCACATAAAGGCCAGGACCAATCTACTGACTCTTACGCCGGACCGTTCCGCGCTTTATTGCGTCCTTCTTTCCTATTTCATTTCACCGAGACTCCGCCAACCAATTTATTTAATAAAAAAAAACAGTCACAATCATTACTTTACAGCGAAAAAATTACAGACCATGAAACTTAAAAAAAAAACATCTATTCTTAAAGGCAAGTGACGGTCTAAGTTTAAAGTAAAATCTCTCCAACGATGATGATGAGTTGTTGCAACTACACAAGCAGTCGATTTAAGAGTCGTACCAACAGTGTTATTCAAACTAATATTATTGTTTATTGTATACCAGACGCAAAAATAAACTATAGATAGAGACAAAAAGAGTTTATAGGCGACCTGGAACTGACCCAATAAAAGTTTTTTTAACAGTAAACTTGTTTAATAAAACAAACATGAAAAGCAATAACGACGCTTCAATTAAAACTGATAGGTGACATGTAAAATACTAGAAAATTTGAAACATTGTAGGAAAATGTAAAATATAGGTAAATACATTATTTATGATAATTTTGGTAAATAATATTATATACTTATATCGTGTTATTCACTATATGTTTATACTCGTGAGACCATTAAGTTAACTATCTATGTAGCCGGTTTAGCTTCAGAATTAGTTGTAGTACCGATGAAAAATAAATCAAGCTATTGAGGCTGTGTACAATTTATTTATGTTTTCGATCCTTGTCCTTTCCAAAACTGGATGGTGTAATCGCAAATATCACAGTTAACGCTACAACCGTTATTGCCTTAATCAAGGTAACCGATGAATATTTATGTATATGCGAAAGTTCCGATACGCTTTAAACTGTTACGTAAATATACCTCTGCTGTACGTCGTCTTCTGTATGTACTATAGCAGTTTAATTATTTTTAATCGAGACAATCTAAACGTTCACCTGATGGTAAGAAATACGCCTGTGCGTAACAACGCGGCGCTAGTTTAGATAACATATTCATCACCACATTGCGTTCGTCATTTTGAGACCAAGATCTTTTATCTATCTAAGTTATATCTATCGGCTGATGATGATGATGTTAAATCTCTTTAACCCAGTAATTTCACTAGCTATAACACCCTCCAAACCGAAACACAGTATTTTACATTACTATTCGGCGGCAAGAATAGGAGTGCGATCTAAACTACCTAGATGGTCTCCGGCGACAGACACACATAAATAAATAAAAATTGCATTTTTTTACAATACATCAAAATAAAAAGGAAATTCAGTACAACAGCATTCATTAAGCCCGCGTGGTCGCAATCCAATAACGGGAGCCGCCGGAGAATTCCTCTCACATGTTTCGCTGCGGAATATATCAAATGTATCAGACCGAATATTATGGAAAATATAACATTAACATTTACTTTGAAAAACACCATCATTATCAGCCGAGAGACGTCCACAGCTGGACATAGGCCTACTCTAAAGATCTCCACATCGATCGGGCTACGGAAAAACACCGTTTCTAAAAAATATTACAATGGACTAAATTACAAGTAACCAGTGAATCACACAACTTAGTTTTGGTGTATATGGAGAATAACAGTTCATAATAACAACACTCCTCTGCCTCTGTAACTTAGAACTGTTCCAAGTCCAGCTCACTCGCCAATTGCCTAGGAGCCACATTTAGTTCAACGTATGTGACGTCACCGTTACTGAGCCTCTTCATCAAAACACGATGCGATAAGTAGATAACAGTTCTAGAGATTTTATTAACACTTTGTTTATTGGTATTTGGATCATAGGATATATATAATTGTATATCATCTGCATAATGGTGGTATTTACAATTTTTAATCTTACTGATAACGACAGCAGTACAGAGCGAGAAAAGAATAGGACCCAGAATTGAACCTTGGGGGACTCCACTTTTAATTTGACGAGATGTTGAAATTAGCGTTAAGTCATCGTTTTTAATTCTGACAATTTGGGATCTACCGTGTAGGTAACTTTCAAACCATTTTATTACTTCTGGAGCAAAATTATAATATATCATTTTGGAGATTAACATGTCAATATTCAGGGTATTGAATGCCCGGGAGAAATCAAGTAAAACAAAATAGTACCTAAACGTGCCAGCTTTTCACTGACGACCCTTTCAAGTACTTTAGATAGACGTGGTAAAAAACTGATGGGTCGTAAATGTTGATGACTCTAAGGAAAGGTATTTTTTGGCAGCGGTTTGACGACTGAGATTTTCCAGGTTTCAAAAAAATTTAAGTTGCTATACTTTTATTAATAATATAGGTAATAAGCTCTACGGTACACGGTAGTATCATTTTTATCATGTCTAACGACAAGGTATCTGCGCCTTTTGCATTCGAATTAATATTATCTATAACTTTCAAAATATCAGCCACATCAACAAGTTTTAAAATAAACTGTTTATTTGCATAACTATGCAATCTGTAGAATTTTAAATCTAATTCATGTACATTGTTGCCACCGGGAATATCTGTGAAATGATTATTTAATTCTTCTGGGTGGCAGAGATAGTAAGGTATGTTATAATCTGATTTCTGAGAAAGAATATCTTTCTTTAGATATTTCCATAGTTTCTTTGGTTGGTTTATATTTGTATTGTTGTATTTTGCAAAATAAGCCTTTTCTTCATAATAAATAGCAATGTTGACATAATTTTTTAGGTCTTTGTAATATATTTTATGGCAATGCTTTTTAGTTTTAATGTACCTTACATGTGCTTTATTCTTTAAGTGCAACATAAATTTAATATTACTTGTCAACCGTGGAGGTGTTTGTTGTTTAACTATAATGGGTTTTATAGGAGCATGGAGATCAAACAAGCTTAAACAGAAATCAGTGAAAGTCTTAACCATTTCATTAACAATATTTAGTGTCCGTATTTTATGGCATGGCATACACTATGTATCGTGTCCTAATTAAGTAAAATCTATGTGTTTGAGTGGACGGTAAGTGATGTTTGAACAAACTATTTTCCACACCATTATGTCTACACAGCATGTTACAAAGGCATGATTTGTTTGTTTGGACGGTATAAAATCTATGTCTACGTGTTTCACTAGTGCATCTGTACATATTAAATCGATAAGCGTTTCACTGTATTCAGTAAATTGAGTAGGTGATTTTACTACTTGAGAAAAATTAGGACTATTAAAAAAAGAGTCCAATTTTCCTTCATTAGCATTGTTGCCATCTAACAAGTCGATATTAAAATCACCAAGCAAAATAAGTTTATTATGATAAGGATAGCTAGTAATTGATTCAGTTAAGGCATTAAAAAATAAATCAACGTTTATCCACGGTGCACGGTAGCTGGAAGGGTGCAGTAGCTCGCTGGCCTAATGGTTAGAACGTGCGGTCTTCATTCCGAAGATCGCAGGTTCGAATCTCGGCATGTAACAATGACTTTAATATTAGGCCTTTACATAAGAAATTAGCGTTTTGTCGTATTGACCACGTTGATCGCTTCAAGTCGTTGGTCGCGTCCGCGGGTCGGTGGTGCTTATTTGTCGTCGCAGGGGCCCCACACGTTCTGCTCGAGCTATACCTTACTCATCGAGAGGCACAGCTTAGGTTCATTGCGATGCTCAGAACTATTGTATATATGTAATGCTTTAAATTTTTTCCTCGGGAATTCTAGAGATTTCCATGTCATTTAATAACATGGTTCATCACAACCATTCAATTCCAATTTTAGCTCCTTGATTGATTGCTCAAGAGTAGCCCGTCTTTTTGTTCGCGACGTTCTACGAGTAGAGCTTCCACTTTTCCACGCAGCGCATCAACTTTGGAGTTGCAAATATTCAGCGCCGAGGCGAAATTTGTTAGGGCACTTTTAAAATCTTTAATCTCAACGAGAGCAGCGGGCAATTGTTCACGAAAAAGACGTCTTTCTTCCTTCAATCTCGTTTAACATTCAGATTCTTTTCAGACATTTTCAGATTCCAGCAGAGCTGGTTCCGGAGAAGCTGTTTCAGCAGTTAATGGTAAACTCATATTCTTACGAAAGGTGATATTCTCATGTTCACTGTTGGCCTCATCATTGAATAGCGTAGTTTTGAATGGTGGTGATGGTGTTTTGGAGTTCTCCATTTTTAGCTTCTTATTCTTAAACTCTTGGCATTGCCAGTTCATTTGCGCTCCTTTGTCATCGTTTTATAAAACCGTTTTACTGATACGTTGGTACATGGTAGGTCATATGTAGTAAGGCAAAGGCAAGATTTTTGAAATTCGTTATGTTATAATTTGCAGGCATCAAGAAATATTTCTTGTGGCCATTTCAAATGAGAAAAAAATCATAAAATATAAGAGTAACTAAAATATACCAGGCGAATAAGAATTATAAAGAAAAATGTATAACCAAGAAGTTTGCTGAACAACGCGTGGATTCGAACTCGCGATTTAAAATCTAAGCCGTGCCTGCGTCGATTGCCCCGCTGCGCTGTATGTGCATTCGAAGTTTTGTAGTTTTTAATAAAGCTATTTTTTTTTTCAGTCGTTTAAAGTAGAAAATCAATTTGAAATATAAACGAACGCTTCTAACTTCTTATCAATGCTGCCTCCTTCCAAGGGAGTGTTCGCGTGATGGAACCAGGTTTCACCCACTTTTCTTTAAGTGTTCACTGTGGGGGGACTTCACGCCTCTGAACATGTACAACAGCTAATTATATAGTTGATTTAGCGCAACGCACGAGTTTATGTTGCGTCGATATAACGGTGTTTGAAACTAGCACCCTTGCCTCTACAAATTTCTCTGTCCTTCGACTTGAGATTAACTTGAACTGCACTTAGACTGAAACTTGCCCGCAATTTGAATGGGTATTGGAGATCCTTGCGGCAATCGGTGTCAGGATCTTAATTGAATTAGTTTCGCGTCGTATCAAATAATACACTTTGCTTAGTTTCACACAATTGTTCTTTGGTGTCCACATCTTTAGTTAACGACTAACAGGAGTTTGCAATTAGAAGGATAGAGATATAAATTGTCTACTGTAACGGAACATGAACATACTGCTCCATGTTCCCACAGCTGGGTATCCCTATCGTCTCCCACAAGGTGAAAAACTAGAA
The DNA here is from genome assembly GCA_029030555.1 of Ornithoptera alexandrae. Classification (NCBI taxonomy): domain Eukaryota; kingdom Metazoa; phylum Arthropoda; class Insecta; order Lepidoptera; family Papilionidae; genus Ornithoptera; species Ornithoptera alexandrae. The sequence continues at coordinate 10,286,045 of JARDVY010000298.1, forward strand.
GTGCATAAGTTTTCTTGAAAACCGTACATAGAATTTATACTTATTAAATTCTGTTGCATTTCATTGCTCTATCAAATTACTTTAAGTTGAATTTTAAGTTAAAAAGTTAAAACGTCTAGGTAATTGGCAGCTTAGATTGACAGTACGGAATGTATATATAATGATAATAAGTGTTGTTTGTTCACCAATCACGTGAAAACTAGTGAACATATCGACACGGGCACATGATCATTCGATGCGATATTGGAAGATAGTTTTTTAAATTTTTAGATCCTTCATCATTTTACTCCTAATTAACTTTTAAGAACATTTTAATTTTATATTATTTATGCGGTTGCTACAGTAACGGTTTCTATAGAAAGTGACTACGTAAAAGACATGAAGCGAAGCTGGCAATTTCTCAACGGCAGGTGGTAAGAATTATGTTTGGAATATAAAAAATAGCGAAAAATAGAAGAAATATTATTTTAAGCTGAACAACCAAACTTTCCGACGTACTGTAAAAAACGCGCCTCCTGAAATGGAACCGAAATGTCTGGACATCAAGTGAAGACAAGTGAAGAAGGAAAGCAACCGAATGATTACCGAGAAGGAATAAAAGAAAGCAAGGAAGACAGTAAAGAAGATGGCGAGACATTGACGAATATACATCACCTGAATGAATGCGAAGGGCGGGAGACCGGGACCAATGATGAGAACTAGAGGTCTACGTAACAGAGGCTACTTCTGCAACAGAAAGTTAATAAAATAATTTTTTTTTCTTTGTCAGTTTTATAGTAGTTTAGACTGCAATAGAAATAAAGGCTTCATCATTATCAGTGCATAGACGTCCACTGATGGATAAAGTCTTCCCCCAAAGATTCCCACATCGATCAGGTAGCGGTTCAACTAGGGGTAAAATTTGGCATATGTTAAGGGTACATGATATCGAAATTTAACTACGATTCGCCTTTTGTTTAAGTTGTAAGAAACAAAGCCTTCGGTGCTCCGGGCGCACTCTGCGGGTCTCTAACGAGTTTATTGTCATCCACCTTAGATTAAATTACAAACGGAAGTAGGCTGTAAACAGGGTTATGTGTCTCGTTAACTAATATATCCGTTGGCGATGTTAAACAAGACGTGGTTCGAGAATAACTCCCATCAAAATTCCGTCAACGGACATCCTCTAATTACAAAGGTGGAATGTTACCGTATACCATTACCGTTAATCATCTGGTAACATCGTACAACGGACTTTTTTTTTATTTAAGATACGAGATGAGCGGGACGTTCATCTGATGGCTAGCGCTAACTAGAATGATACATATTGCACTATATTGTGATCGTCGCCTTGGGACATAAGATGCAGTCTCACAACCGCAGTAATTACATTAGCTACAGCGCCCTTGAAGCCGGAACACAGTAATATTTCCATAGTACTGTTTGCCGGCAGGAATAGATTCTGCTGTGGTAAAATGTTGTTTTCTCTGTGTTTTCTGCGTTCATATACAAATGTTTTTGAAAAATGTATCATCATTGTCATCATCATCATCAGCCGTTAAACGTCCACTGCTGGACATAGGCCACACCCCAAAGAACTTCACATCGGACGGCCCTATCGATGCATTCTGTAGCATCCCGCGACTCTCACCAGATCGTCGGTCCACCTTGTGGGAGGCCTCCCAACACCACGTGCACCGGTACGCGGGCGCCACGAATAGGTATACTTAGTATTAATCAATAACAGCTATGATAATAAGAACATCAGTAAAGTGATCGCTAAGCACAACGAAACGTTCTTAGTTAAAAAACTACGGACAGATCTCGTTTTAATGGCAACAGGTTTATTTTCATACATGCATACATTAAACTTATTTATAAGCGTGCACGAAAATTTACATAGTTGAATTATTTAGAACCGGCTCGGAACTAACATCCGGTTTGTTATTAAAGAGGTACAAATAATTCATGGGTGATCGCTATACGCTTAATTAGCAATAGGAACATAAACACATTTTGTTGCCATAGCAACTTTATACAACTAAAGCAATTTCACGATATTTATTAACCTATCCGTACGTAGTCGGGCAAGCTAAACTAGCGGTATGTCCGTCAAAATTGTTAAAGCTTTGCTTTCTATACATTACGAGTTTAACTAAAGTTGTCAACTCCTCGCATATGTACAGGTTCAAGTGACTTAAAGTATTCATGAACGTTCCCACAGCCCGGCTAGCTCAGTCGGTAGAGCATGAGACTCTTAATCTCAGGGTCGTGGGTTCGAGCCCCACGTTGGGCGAGCGGTTTTTGTTTAAGTTTTTTCTTCTAACAAAATGTATACAATTAATTAAGAGTATAAAAAAAAATATATATTTTTTATGAAAGGCGGTTGTGATGGTTACTGTTAGCAGATTCAATTTTTCCGAACAACGACAGTTATTGAAGCGAACAGAACTTCGACTTTGTAAAGTAGTACATACGTTAGTTACTAATTAGCTGCTGAGGGTAGGTCTCTATTGCCACAGACTGTCTAGGTAGGTACCACCGCAGCGCCTGTTGCAGCCGACAGACAGTACTGTGCAAACATTACTGTGATCCGGTTTGAAGGGCGCTGTTGCTAGTGTAATTACTATACCGACAAATTTCATCCCTTGGTTGGATAATCAAAAAAAGGCCGTTCATCGAAGGCCGAAGACTTTGAGTAACACTAGAAATAAATAAAATAGTCGCATTCTTTTCGCTTCCGGCAAAGGATCAATTAAAGGTTATGAAACATAAAAGTATATAAAGGTTAAAGGGGGAGGGGGAACAGCAATCTGCACCGCCATCGCATTGCGAACAATACGTTGTAGCAATATTGTTAATATTCATATCGTGCACCCGACGAACTTTAATTTTATGTTGCATTTAAGTAAATGAGGATTCCGTTGTGATTGCTCGGTGCAAATGGAAACCGTTCCCCATGTTGCGCACCCTGCCGGGGGTAGGGGGACGTCATACACAATTGTAAATAATGTCATCACACTTAGTATTAAAAAGGCGCGTTTAACACGAACGAACCCGACTATTACGTTACTGCTGCGATTCGCTGCGGCATGGAATATTATTCTGAGCTTAAAATAATATTCTGAGCATAAAATGCCTGCGTGCGAAAAGCTTTTAACCGCTGTTCCTAAAAAGAGTGTTCACAGGGAGTGGATGAACGTAACACTTGTTTTGGGGCTAAATTATCTCTGCCCGTATTTTATTTTGATTAATATAATACATTGACTATTATTCAGCTCAACGATCCCTGTGTGGAAGGGAGATAAGCTTAGCGGATGTGGTGGTTAAGGATGAAGGAATTAAAGGGAAAGAAACCTTAAGCGCGTTAAAGGAATTCGCTCATAATTTTGTCACATTTGATATCTCATCGTGACTTGAACTTTAACGTCTCAACAAATAACAATGTCAAAGACATTAAGATGTCATTTCATTCTACTTTTGGGGGATGATAGATACAGGACAGGGAGTTACAACTTTCTACCTCCAGTCATATCAATTATCAATCAATATCCTGATTAAAGAATTTACCAGTGGTTTGTAAAGAGCATCCATTCGCTCTTCAGAGCTGCAGTGTCCAAATTGCAGACTGCCTTAATGGCCGCTGACCTTTGAAAGAAAATAGCACTTTAATAATGACACACAAGACTCGACATGTTATGGCGACGAGTGCAATGCGGTGCAGTATACATCATTCTGAACAGCACCACATTGTTATGAGCGCACGTATCACTTACCATCAAGTAAACGTACGGCTCGTTTCGTCACCGAATTGAATAAAAAAAAACTTTAAGAAGGACAAGTAATTCGGTGGTCAATGTGAGTGCGTTGGGAGGAGTCCTAGGATATTTTACAGTATGTACCGATGCCTTGTTTAAAAGGACCTCTACCTACCCTACTACCTACAATAGTTATAAATAATGAAGTTGCTTTTCAAACATTTAAGTTTTCCACGCTTCAAGATGTAATGAAAATATAGATAAGGGCATAACTCTGCAGTAATAAAGTTTATTGAAGACAACATTCCAATCCTGTTGGGATCACATGCATATTCAGTTTTGCTGCACTTCTTCAGCTGTTTACTGCGAGTTAATGCGGATGAATATCTGGTGCGTGGAGGCAGAGAGGCTGCGGCTGCGCGGGGCTCCCACCAGAAATATGAAATGATACCGGGGCCGGCGGGCCCGCGCACCCGAGTACATAAATTGCTCGCTCCAAAGTTTTAGAGCGCTGTTGCAAGTGTTTCTAATAGCTCATAATAGTTGGAAGCAATCTCATCTCGCCCGCGCAAGGGCCCCCGCTTGCTTTGCAACTGATGTAATTAAATATACAACAGATAATTACATTCTTAATCACTTCAACACACAGACAGCGTTGGAAGTGATTCATCTCCACATGTATTATTGACAACGTTAGAAGCGATTACGTGTATTATTTATTCGCTCAGTCTGCCTCGAAAGCATCACGGGGGCAAAGGAGTAAGACCCTCCCAGTCCCTCCGCGACACACTGATTAAAGGTCATTGAAGAGCTAACCTCAGGCTGACCTAACCCCAAAGGCCGACCGAGTTGTTCGTTGTTTCACCAAGGATGACCAGGACACAAGGGTTAAGGGGTCGCGCATAACAACCTCACGGGACCCAAGCCAACCTCACCTGCTCGTGGTGCACCCTGCTAATCAACAAACGAGGCTCTGGCTCCCACTAATCCGCATTGGGCCAGTGTGGTGGAAAATGGCACAAATCTATAGAATCTTTACAAACGACGGCCTCTAGAACTCGGCGATGCAGCAGTATAGGACCGATCGATATGGGGATCTTTGGGGAGACCTATGTCCAGCAGTGGACGTTTATCGGCTAATTATGACCAAGTCCCAGGTGATCCGCACTGCCTCGAAACGCGCACACCTGCTCGATGCGACTTATCATCTACAATTTTGCTACGAATACCACGAGCACGGAGCAGCCCAATTCTACCCTCGCCTCTGCTCACCGCGCAGAGGTGGATTTATTACGTTATATGATTTTAATATCTGAAGTTTTACGATGAAAGTTTTTAAGGGTTTACAAGGTGCATCGTTCCGCCGGTCATAATGCTTGATTAAGTTCAGAAGTTACGAGCATACCGCGGCAATAACGGTTTGCATATCATACTTACGAACTGCTACTTGTAAGTTCTAACTTTGGAAAATGTCGATTGGCGCCAAAAGGACTATATCTGGTAGACGGTAAGAAGTTAGTAGTGTTAACTTTATTCGCTGGCTAAGTTTCTTTAACCTCTGACGCTACAAAGGGTTCTAAATTGAACGCTAGGTTTATCCTTACGGGGTCATTTCTAAGTCCACCAGGAGTACTAGTAGTTAGTAAAATTAAGTTGTTAAGTGATTTGCTGCAGGCCACATCACCACACCCTCGTTTTAAAATGTATAATGAATAATATAGAATATTTATATTATAAAGATGAGAGGAGCATAATCAGTAACCGTTAGAGATCTGATTTACGAAGTACCACATTGCGCTCATTGGCTTTATATTCAAAAATTAATACGTTTCGTTTTATTAGTGACTAGCTGTTGTTTCCCGCTTTTGCAGGCGATTACACCCCCACAACTCACCGTGGGAAAGGAATTTTCTGAAATCCATACTCAGATGACCTATACTCGGCAAAAGGAATATTTCTACCGAATTTCAAATCTGCAGGATTTACTGTTCCGGAGATATTGTGACGAGTGCATACATAGATGGAAATTATATATATACTAGGTGTTCCCTGCTTTGCTGGCCGTAATATAAAATTAGACTTAAAATTTGTATGATATATTGTTTGAGAGCAACCGCAACCGCAACCGCACCCGCAACCGCAAATGTCTATATAAACAATACGAAATGAAAATGTTTATAAAAATTACTTTGAAAACAAACAGAAGGATCTATGAATGAAAGAATCATATCGAGTCGAATAGTCATGTTCCCTGGGCAATACCATACGGTCACTAGTTTTCACGTAATTGGCGAACAAACAAAACACATTTTCATTACATATTTTTATATGATTAGATCGCGACGTTAGACTAACTAATAAATAGAAGGAAGCAACTGAAAATTGAAAAGTTTAACAATTGTAAAAATACAAATAGATACGGATTTACAGGGGTTGCGATTTATGAAAGGGAGCGCGATTGCGTGTCTGTACATCCATTAGCTCATTGAATGGGATCGGGCACAGCTGGAGACGGCGCGCGCGCTGCTGCCGCCGCTGGCCGCCTCACCCCGGATACAAATATATAGCTTCCGTTCAAATGAAATGCGATTCTTAAGGAAATTCTTCAATATGGATATCAGACAAACATAACGGCAAACTGCAAACGGTATCGGTATCATTTAACTGTTAAAATCTCCCGTTGACAACTGTGTGTATGTTATGTTACGTTATGTTACATTATGTTATGTTATGTTTGTATATCAAACGAAATTCGCTCACTAGTGACGCTCGCACCTGGAAGCTGCAACGTAACGAACCGGTCTATGCGGCTGTGTGTGTAGGTGGAATTGTGATATTGATTTTTTATTTATATGTTATAAATAAAAAGGCATATTTCCGGCACAGCACGGCGGATCTCTTGATTCGTAATGGACATAAATATTCATCGGCGTCGGCGGCGATGGCGGTGCGGTGCGGCGGCGGTGCGGTGCGGCGGCGGTGCGGTGCGGCGGCGGTGCGGTGCGGCGGTGCGGTGCGGTGCGGCGGTGCGGTGCGGTGCGGCGGTGCGGTGCGGCGGTGCGGTGCGGTGCGGCGGTGCGGTGCGGCGGTGCGGTGCGGTGCGGCGGTGCGGTGCGGCGGTGCGGTGCGGCGGTGCGGTGCGGTGCGGCGGTGCGGTGCGGTGCGGCGGTGCGGTGCGGTGCGGCGGTGCGGTGCGGCGGTGCGGTGCGGTGCGGCGGTGCGGTGCGGTGCGGCGGTGCGGTGCGGCGGTGCGGTGCGGTGCGGCGGTGCGGTGCGGCGGTGCGGTGCGGCGGTGCGGTGCGGCGGTGCGGTGCGGTGCGGCGGTGCGGTGCGGCGGTGCGGTGCGGTGCGGCGGTGCGGTGCGGCGGTGCGGTGCGGTGCGGCGGTGCGGTGCGGCGGTGCGGTGCGGTGCGGCGGTGCGGTGCGGTGCGGCGGTGCGGTGCGGCGGTGCGGTGCGGTGCGGCGGTGCGGTGCGGTGCGGCGGTGCGGTGCGGCGGTGCGGTGCGGTGCGGCGGTGCGGTGCGGCGGTGCGGTGCGGCGGTGCGGTGCGGTGCGGCGGTGCGGTGCGGTGCGGCGGTGCGGTGCGGCGGTGCGGTGCGGCGGTGCGGTGCGGCGGTGCGGTGCGGTGCGGCGGTGCGGTGCGGCGGTGCGGTGCGGCGGTGCGGTGCGGTGCGGCGGTGCGGTGCGGTGCGGCGGTGCGGTGCGGCGGTGCGGTGCGGCGGTGCGGTGCGGCGGTGCGGTGCGGCGCGGCGGTGCGGTGCGGTGCGGCGGTGCGGTGCGGTGCGGCGGTGCGGCTCGGCGGCGGTGCGGTGCGGTGCGGCGCGGTGCGGTGCGGTGCGGCGGTGCGGTGCGGTGCGGCGGTGCGGTGCGGTGCGGTGCGGTGCGGTGCGGTGCGGCTGCTGTGCGGTGCGGCGGCGGTGCGGTGCGGCGGCGGTGCGGTGCGGTGCGGCGCGGTGCGGTGCGGCTGCGGTGCGGTGCGGCGCGGTGCGGTGCGGCTGCGGTGCGGTGCGGCGGTGCGGTGCGGTGCGGCGCGTGCGGTGCGGTGCGGCGCGGTGCGGTGCGGCTGCTGTGCGGTGCGGCTGCGGTGCGGTGCGGCTGCGGTGCGGTGCGGCGGCGGTGCCGTGCGGCTCGGCGACGGTGCGGTGCGGCTCGGCAACGGTGCGGTGCGGCTGCGGTGCGGTGCGGCGGCGGTGCCGTGCGGCTCGGCGACGGTGCGGTGCGGCTGCAGTGCCGTGCGGCTCGGCGACGGTGCGGTGCGGCTGCTGTGCGGTGCGGTGGCGGCTCGGCAACGGTGCGGTGCGGCTGCGGTGCGGTGCGGCGGCGGTGCGGTGCGGTGCGGCGACGGTGCGGTGCGGCTGCTGTGCGGTGCGGCGGCGGTGCGGTGCGGCGGCGATGCGGTGGGGTGCGGCGACGGTGCGGTGCGGCTGCTGTGCGGTGCGGCGACGGTGCGGTGCGGCTGCTGTGCGGTGCGGCGGCGGTGCGGTGCGGCGGCGATGCGGTGGGGTGCGGCGACGGTGCGGTGCGGCTGCTGTGCGGTGCGGCTGCTGTGCGGTGCGGCTGCTGTGCGGTGCGGCGTCAACGCGAGCGCGCATCATTCCGATTCGTTACGCGCCCCATTGCGGTGCGGTGTACATTTTCATGAAACGATACCCGGAAAATGCATTTTCACCATGCGAAATTTTCATAAAGTCATTATGTTCACAATAACTGCTGGTATAATACTAATAGGGGTCTCTGTGCGCGTATGTTCATAATCGGGTCGCACTTAACGCTCGCAGCGAGCCGGCCCGCTGCCGCGCAGCACAACCCTGACTGCGGGACAGGATTCCATTGTTGATATTGTATTTGATCAACTTATATTATTACAAAGTAAGATATTACTTGTTTAGATAACTATGTTGTACCGTCTGTTCAGCAGTGTGCAAACGTTGTGTAACCGGACATACCGTCTTACAAAGCTGTAAGTTACTTTATAAATACATCACCTAGCAGTACCCTGTTAAGAGAAAGAGTGTCACAGCTCTGTTCCTAAAACAAAATACATTTGAAAGAGAATTATGACTACGGTTCGTATAACCTCGTTAACCACGTACAACCAACCTGGTAAATTGGTACATTCCGTGTAATGTTATTCTTCAAAACTTAACTGAACGTGTAGTGAGTTGCTTAACGCTCGCCGACAAACGAAAATATTGCCTTAGCTTACGTTAGTTTTATCTAGGTTTCATCAGCGCCGCCGCAACCCGGATGTTTCCGGATGATAAATCCTTATTATAAAAATCTCTTGTAGGCGACAAATATATATAACTTCGTTTCAAACTAAGAAAGAGCTAACAACTACAACTCTGTTGAACAACATTTTTAACCTCTAGTTAGGGGAACTTGCCAAAAAACTGTTTCAAACTATGGATCAGAACGCATTCCTCAGCACATTCCCCCTACATCTTTATATATTAGATAATACATGAGACGTGCAATGTACGAACTATCACAATGTTGCGAATGATAATATTAAATATCATCTTCATCTTACGAGTTGTGTTAGATCGTAACTGCGATTCGCGCAAATGAAACCGGCTAGGCGTATTCACAGCGCGAACTCGAACGGGGACCGAAATTAGTTCCTCGCCAAAAATCGTCCCGCAGAGAGCGCTGTACGGATCAGCGCTACAACTTCGCGCGATTTAAAATAATTAGGAAAGTTTACCATGTCGCAGGATATCACCGGAATAGGCCAAAATAAAACTTGGCTGAGTAAAACCTTATGATAATGAGATGCGGAAATTGTTCACGAAATGTATTCCGTTTTACTTCTCACTTGCAAGAGAACAACTTGAAATAAGTTGCGGAAACATTATTGTGTTTTGGTAAAAAGGGTGGTTGAAGTAATGTAGTTAGTTGTAGTTATACCAAAACTATTCAGCTATTACAGCTCTTCAGAAATTTGATAATCTCCAACTAAACTGTTTCGCTGTGGGGGCAAGAGGTTCGTATGTTATTTGAAACAACATAAACAATAACTTTACCATTTAAAAGTTAAATTACTTCTCAAGAATAATTTGAAAACAACTTCCGTTTAATAAATTTAACCAGGAGGTCCCTGGTTAAATTCCGCACGCATAATTTGTATAGTGGTTGGAGTTTATCAAGTTCTACTAGTGGTAGGTCTCTGTTGCCGGTGACTGCTGCCGCTGCAGCTCCTGTTTTTGTTACCAAACAGTACTGTGTGCCAATTTGAATAGCGTTGTAGCTATATAAATTACTGGGGTAACCGTCTTCCGGTAACGTGCACAATGCGGTGCAGTGTATATCGTCCTAATTAGCGACACGTTGTTATGAGCAGACGTATCTCTTATCATCTAGGTGAAGGTCCCGCGCGCGTTTTCGCACCAATATATTACATTTGCCGATATATCAAAATCGGTTCAGCCGATTTGTGTTCGCAGTGTCGGGTACATTGATTTCTTCAATTCGGGAAAAAACTTGAAGAACCTTTATCCGAGCAAACACTGTTGTTTGCGTGTATTCGCGCCGATAATCCCGAGGGATTGCTTTACAAGCCTTTCGATTTTTCCCATACAAATTGGATTCCGCGCGGTGCGGCGCGGTGCGGCGCGGTGCGGTGCGGCGCGGTGCGGTTCGGTGCGGCGCGGTGCGGTGCGGCGCGGTGCGGCGCGGTGCGGTGCGGCGCGGTGCGGTTCGGTGCGGCGCGGTGCGGTGCGGCGTGGTGCGCCGCGGTGCGGTTCGGTGCGGCGCGGTGCGGTGCGGTGCGGTGCGGTGCAGCGCGGTGCGGTTCGGTGCGGCGCGGTGCGGTTCGGTGCGGCGCGGTGCGGTGCGGCGCGGTGCGGCGCGGTGCGGTGCGGCGCGGTGCGGTTCGGTGCGGCGCGGTGCGGTGCGGCGTGGTGCGCCGCGGTGCGGTTCGGTGCGGCGCGGTGCGGTGCGGTGCGGTGCGGTGCAGCGCGGTGCGGTTCGGTGCGGCGCGGTGCGGTTCGGTGCGGCGCGGTGCGGTGCGGCGTGGTGCGCCGCGGTGCGGTTCGGTGCGGCGCGGTGCGGTGCGGTGCGGTGCGGTGCAGCGCGGTGCGGTGCGGCGCGGTGCGGCGCGGTGCGGTTCGGTGCGGCGCGGTGCGGTTCGGTGCGGCGCGGCGCGGTGCGGTTCGGTGCGGCGCGGTGCGGCGCGGTGCGGTTCGGTGCGGTTCGGTGCGGCGCGGCGCGGTGCGGTTCGGTGCGGCGCGGCGCGGCGCGGTGCGGTTCGGTGCGGTTCGGTGCGGCGCGGCGCGGTGCGGTTCGGTGCGGCGCGGCGCGGTGCGGTTCGGTGCGGCGCGGCGCGGCGCGGTGCGGTTCGGTGCGGTTCGGTGCGGCGCGGCGCGGTGCGGTTCGGTGCGGCGCGGCGCGGTGCGGTGCGGTGCGGCGCGGCGCGGTGCGGTTCGGTGCGGCGCGGCGCGGTGCGGCGCGGCGCGGTGCGGTTCGGTGCGGCGCGGCGCGGTGCGGTTCGGTGCGGCGCGGTGCGGCGCGGTGCGGTGCGGTGCGGTTCGGTGCGGCGCGGCGCGGTGCGGTGCGGTGCGGCGCGGCGCGGCGCGGTGCGGTGCGGTGCGGTGCGGTGCGGCGCGGCGCGGTGCGGTGCGGTGCGGCGCGGCGCGGTGCGGTGCGGTGCGGTGCGGCGCGGCGCGGTGCGGTTCGGTGCGGTGCGGTGCGGCGCGGCGCGGTGCGGTTCGGTGCGGCGCGGCGCGGTGCGGTGCGGTGCGGTGCGGCGCGGCGCGGTGCGGTTCGGTGCGGCGCGGTGCGGTGCGGTGCGGCGCGGCGCGGTGCGGTGCGGTGCGGTGCGGCGCGGTGCGGTTCGGTGCGGCGCGGCGCGGTGCGGTGCGGTGCGGTGCGGTGCGGCGCGGTGCGGTTCGGTGCGGCGCGGCGCGGTGCGGTGCGGTGCGGTTCGGTGCGGCGCGGTGCGGTTCGGTGCGGCGCGGCGCGGCGCGGTGCGGTTCGGTGCGGCGCGGTGCGGTTCGGTGCGGCGCGGCGCGGTGCGGTGCGGTTCGGTGCGGCGCGGTGCGGTTCGGTGCGGCGCGGTGCGGTTCGGTGCGGCGCGGCGCGGTGCGGTTCGGTGCGGCGCGGCGCGGTGCGGTTCGGTGCGGCGCGGTGCGGTGCGGTTCGGTGCGGCGTGGTGCTGCCTGCTTTTATTGCTTGTTTTTCATTTATGTGAAACATTGTTATGTTGAGATAACGTACTGAAGCTTCGCCTGTACCAAATTCTATTTTCAGTTAACCCTTTCCTTTATACTTCCACATGGTTCACCTTAGAAAAAAGCTTGATGTTACAAGTTAACGTGCGTATGTGTGCCGTCTGTAATATTTGTAGCTCTTAATTATGATTGTAACTTTTTTATTTTTATTTACTTGATGAAAAACGATGTTTTTTCTCTCTCTTATAGTTTTGACAAGCTACTCTTTGGCAACGTAGTTGATAAACGGCCTTTTTTCATCAGAGAAGATTCTGAATCCTAATAGGGAACGCTTTAAGTGATTTATTTCATAAAATGTTATAATACTTGTAATTATAACATTATTTCGAAATTTCGCAAGTTTTTCACCTGTCCACAGGACAGGTCTGTACGCAGCACGTCTCAGCGCGTTCTCTCATTGTGGAGGCTGCGCGGACGGCGGTCCGCGGCGTCGCCGCTGCTGTCCACTGTAATTGTCAGCCAGCTTCCCATGTCGCTAGCTTCTTGTTACTACTTACACTATGACAACGTTGTTAAGAATTTCACATTTAATTTCAAAGTTTCTTTTCTTTTTCATTCATTTAATTTAAAATCTTACGATATACAAAATAATATTTTTTCTTGAACAATAATAAAAACAACTACATAACGATCAGTTACAGTGTAAGAGATCAAAAATTGAGCGAATCATAAAAAATCTTATAATTTTGTTATGATTACAATCTCTGTATGTTTATACATTAACGAACTATTCAGTACAAATTTCTGTAAGAGATCTGAAAGCTATAGGTCACTTGGCGACAACCACGACAATTAATAAGTTTTTTTGATATGTTTGATATGATTGATATTGTCTTGTTAAAAAGAAGTATAATACAAACACATGTACAATCTATTATTTAATAAATTTTAATAAAATAAGTATTCGCATTAAGTAATCAAAGAAACAATTAAAACAAAATGTTTGTTTCCAGTCATTTTAAACAACATGTAGCAGGCCTTGCATATTTATGCACTTGTCCGCTCTACCTCCTGCATTTGTTAACACTTGTAAGGGACGTACCCGATCAATGTTGGATTCTATGGATCCACCTAACTACTCATAACAGGAAGAATAAAAAATACCAGAGATCTAGCCGTAACTGAAATAGAAGAGATGTATATAATATTTATTTTTTTATTATGCACTAAATATATTAAAATAACTTGCATATCGACAATTGAATTTTAGCGATAATTCCACGATTCCACAAATGCGAAGGGGGGAAGTAACACAATTCTGAATCTAAATAATTGGTGGGGCCAGCGAATTGAATCGAACATAAAATTAAGTAAATCGTCAGAATTACTTAAGCAAATGGGCCGGGCTTCCGGGTGGCCGTTCTAAATGTTAATTTATTACTGAATAGAGTTACAACGCCGCCGATGGGGCCTTCCGCCGGATCCCGAATGTAAGGCGGACGCTGGGGAATCCCCTTAAGAGATGGGTTTATTCTGTTTGTCATTGTCACTTAATGTGTCCGACGGATTGATTTATTGTTTATATAGTTACGTGTTTGTTCAATTATGTAAATAACAATATGTAAAATATTATACCAGATATATTATTCTACAATCCCCTGCTTGGCGCTTATTTCAACCATCAGACACAGGCATCCCATTCATGGAATTTAATGTTTTATCGTGAAATGATGTACAAAATTTTGCTTTTGTGATATTTTAACACTAGAAAGTGTATTCGTGTTTACGTTCTAATAGATTTCTCTTGTTAAATACCTGACTAACAGCAATGCACCGCTTTTTTCTTCGTCCAAAACATAATGTATCTTTGTATGAATGATGCAGTTGGTTCAAAAAGCTGTTTTATTGTAATAAATTATATCCACTTGAGACATTAGATGGCGTATACGCTCATGTATAAACGTTCTAAGTAGTGCCTCATATTTATGGGAAGATGTGCCTTTAACACATTAATAAATGTCCAGTCGCCGTTATTGTTATTACGGGTAATACTGCGAAATACGTATAATTGTATGGAAGCGTGGCTGGGGTCCGCTGCGGGACAGTACAACAGATGCACATTAATAAAACACCGAATATCGCGTGCCCAGCGTTGTTACGTACAGTTGAATTAATACCAACAATTACTCCGGCGGCACGCACTCAAAAAACTCGACAAATTGCCGGAGTGCGTGCCCGCCCGGGAACCGCTGCAGCGCGCCCACGGCAGCCGCTGAAGCGGTTCCCTACGGATTATTATCAGGATACGGTAACTCACCACCATATCCTGCCATTGCATATTAATGTATCACTAATAAGAAGGCTGTGCTTTTATAGCTGCAGAGGTACAACATGACGGTAGAAAACCAGAAGCTTTCGTATAATCTCTCCACCGAACTTCATCACAAGTAGCTTCGGAAACGAACTAATCTAGTCTATAGCCAAATAAATACTAATCATGTCCGAGAAAATTGCCTGCATCATATATATCACCTACTGACATAGATCGTCGATGCACTGTTCATAAATTAATTTGCACACACACCAACTTATGTCAATAATGCTATAGAAGCTGGATGCTTCAGCAGTATCATTAAGTAGCATGTTATCATTCAGTAGATAATAAAAATTGTCTCGCCAATTACCTGCCTACGTACATCGCCATTAGGACAATGATGTTAGTCGTTAGGATCTTCAGTTTATGACATCTGTTTTATATATATATATATTGATTAATAAACAAAACAGTAAATATTCCTTGCCAAAGATTTTTAAAGGCCGTAGTACTAACTTCCGTCGCAAAGATATACAGAGCAAACACTACAGCATTACACTTAAAATGCCGTGTAATTAGCACAATCTCATATCATTCGTTAATTGTGTGTACGAACTGGATACTAAGTCTTATGCTATGAGTTGGTATAACATATCCTTCATGCAGGTGTCCTGCGTACAAAATACCTGTATTAAGTAAAAAATCTAAGTTATCCTTATCATAGTTATAAATAAATAAATTAACATTCCGTTCAACATTGAGTAGGTCTATTTATTATTATGCCTTTTTCAAGCAATCCCCCGCTATAGTCTACGCCGTAGACCCGAAGCTACGTGGAAGTTACTTTATTTAATAAGCATAGTGTAAGAAAAGAACTACTTATTGTGTGCGAGTAAGTAGATCTTAAGTTGAGATCGCCGACCAGTGATGTAAGCATTTCACAATGTACATATGAGACCTGATGGTTCGACTCGATCTGTTAAGTTTATAAAAGCATCTGGTAGTTGAATCCATGTGCCAGAGATCTAATATGCACCAGGTCAGCGCTAATTGAAGTAGGAAAACTGTTGTATTCTTATTTAGAGGATTCAGTGGCTATGAATAATAAGTATAACTAACTGATAACCAACATCGTCATAGTTTCATCATTTTGTTAAATTAAGTAAAAAACTTATATTATTGTTAATACTATATTTTTAATATAAATAGGGCAATACTAATAAGAAAACACCATAAATAAGATTAAGCTTTATACCTACTTAAAGTTTAATTATGTTTGCAATGCACAGATGGTTCTTTTCTTCTTAGTCTCCGTTCTAAAGTTCTTTACCGCACTGCAAGGTCTTTTTTAGGTTCTTTACTATTTCATTTCTCTTCTCGAATTTTTTACTTTTCAGTTGGCCGTTAAAGAAGGTGGCTTGTGAGCGACTATCTTTGGTTAGACCAGCGGCAAGGTCATCATAATAAGTATTTTCCTCCTCACCTTGCATCCCCAACAACTATGAATTTATTAATATGTATATAATAAATAAAAGAAAGTTTTTCATTATTCTAAATAATACTAAATATATTCTAATGAGTAGCTAATTCTGAAAATGACGGAACCCTCGAATGGTTGACTGTGACACTTGCTAGTTCTGCAGCCGCAATGTGACACAAGCTATCCGTACTTGAATTCCGTGGAGCTTCAGTCCCACTGCTCTCGTGGAGGCTTACCCTCGGTTCTAACGGATACCGGAAGATTAAATGAACATTATAAAATATCCGCAGCTGTAACTAGAGAGGAGATAAACGGCTTAACTGATACGTTATTAATTAATAACACTTTCAATCAAATTACATATGAATTTCAAGTGTTAAACAATTTACGGATTTCTTACAATATGTAGAAAATAGGGATGAGGTGTAGTTGTATAGATAGAGAGGCCCCCGTACACCGTCTCGCGATCTAACGAATGCTATTTATATGGGGGAATAACAAAGGGCTTGTAAACCAATTCAGTGCGGATTAGCGGCGGAGGCTCTCACGCAAACACGTGTCGTACCGGGGCGGAAATCTTTGGTGCCTATGAAGCGGCAGATAAACGTTACATGTATCAGCCGCGATAAATGACAACAATGGACAAACAATAAACTTAAATGATTTTCAAAGTTTGAACATGTATAACTTATCAAACTTTACAAAAAAAAACAATGTTCTGATGTAACTCACCTCTTTATTATTTTATTAACACCTATGGCCCCGAGATGAGCCAAGCAGCGTCCGCAGTGACTCTCTATCGCGTTCGGTCTTGGGCTTCACTCTTAATTTACTTAACCCACCTTAGGTATTTAAAAAAGAAATATTAATAAAAACAAATGCCGTGTTTTTGTGTTATGTACATATCTTAGCTCAGAACACTCGGATTGACTGGCGCACAATAAACGTTTTTCTCTTCTCGCTTGCACCTTCAGCACAATAATTTCTCATATTATTAAATGCACTTCTCTTCCTATCATTTCTGTTTTAACTCTAGTATAAACGCTTAAAGAACAAATAAAATTTTAAAATGCCTGTAACAGGCAGTGAAATATGAATAATCAAAAAGTGAATTAGGATAAAAGCTTGCTCCAACAAGGTTTTGTTTATGTTCAAACTAAAAATATATTGCTGATCAACAAGTGGCACAGACCCTCACAGACAGACAAACACACAGATTGAGCTACGCAATTCAAACTAGTTACCCCTGTTTTCGGTTTGATAGTTAAAAATAATCTTTAATGGCCTGCATACAGGGAAGTGTACTTTATTTTTACGCGACTTCCGTTGCACCAGTTTTATATCTCGGCTTTAGTTTATACGGGCAAAGTTCTTTAGGTTGCCGGAAGTGGCTGCTCGGTTCGCCACTTATATCGCTTTATTACTAAACCAAAGTTATAAGTAACCGACGCCGATAACTTTTTGTATTTTGTTCAGTTGCCATATACTCGCTGGCGCCAGTTCTTTCAATAAGTGCATCGCTTGTGTTGCATTCAACAATTAATGTGGGTAGTAAGTAATCAGTGAATGAGGGTAGTATAAAAGCAACCAACTTAACAGGAGCTACGGTGTTACTTCCTGAACGGTCTCCTTAAAAAAAAGACCTTACTTTATTGTTTAGACTAGCATCAGACTTTGACCCCACCTGATTGTAAGCGGTGATGTAGTCTTTGGTGGTAAAGCGCACTGGTCTAGAAGTAGCCTATTCACTCTTCTCTTAAATATCCCCCCACGTCATACCTGGATGGAAACATTCACGCCAGACTGTTGTAATCCTTCGCTGGTCGCATTGAGAAGGCCGAAGCAAGACGCTTCGTCCTAATGCGTGGGATCTTCACAACGTAGGGATGAATGCGTGCGGTGTCTCCGTACGTCCGGTGGTAGGAGGGCGATGGCGGAATCAAACCTAACAACATTCGCACTGAAAGGAATCAAACCGATTTTTATATGTCGGCAGAAGCCCGATATTAAAATGATGGTGATGTGATTGTCAATTATTTTCTTACTTCATATCTGTCACAGCGGAGTAAGTTCCAATTTTGTGCAGACGCTTTGCTTAATTGTGAAGCGTCAAGTTTTTACAAGTTGCTGAAGTCGAGTTGGAGCGGAAACGGTGGGTTGCGCGTGCAAAATGTAATTTTCTTCAACTGTGCACTAGTATCAAGTCGAGTATTTACAATGGCAAGTATTTTTAATGAATACATACATACTCGTACAAGTATGTAATAATTTCACTTTCACGTTGTCCACTGCTACCCTTGGATTTTCTGGGTTGTTTTCTTAGTATGCTTGTCAGCTGTTTCAAACACATCTGCTCTAATTCTGGCATTTTCTTTTTGTCTTTACTTGTCTCTAGCGATGCGCCAAGGATAGGAAGAGTGGTGTTTTTATCTGTTCTTCTCCCACACGATATATATATAGTAAATATATATATATAGTTGTTTTAAATGTAAATAGAAACATGTTAATACATATTTATTTGTAAGCCAAAGGGACACTCCTACATATATATATCATCATCATCAGCCGATAGACGTCCACTGCTGAACATAGGCCTTTCTCAAAGATCTCCACATCGACGGGTCCCGCGTTGCTCGTATCCGGTGAGTTCCCACGATCCTCATCAGATCGACGGTCCACCTTGTGGGAGGCCTGCCATTATTACGTGTACCGGTACGCGGGCGCCACTCGAGGACCTTACTACCCCATCAGCCGTCGGTGCTCCGAGCAATGTGCCGTGCCCACTGCCGCTTAAGTCTAATGTGTTTGAGCTATGTCGGTGACCTATATATATATACATAGGTCATATATATATATATATTTGCAACATTCTATCAGCGACGCCACGCCAGTATTTGACACACAAAGCTAATGGTTTAGACCTTTGCTGTTTAACTAATCTATCGACAAGGACGCAGCCAGGTAGAGCCTTGATAATTGTTTTTAAAAATGAGTTTTGTTTGATGTGATCAGTTCAGTGGAACCGAAGATGCGGGTAGCTTTATATCCTGAATTTGTTTGTAGACGCAGAGGTCTCGATTGCTAACGAAGCGATGCGGACATCCGACATCCGACATTTATACTGACCGGTTTACTTTAGCCAAATCTCATTTGTTTGTACGCTGCGCCGGCTTTGCCGACCGGAAGGTCTATCGGCCTGCGGATATTCTACAAACATATCTAGTGTATGGTCTTCCTTTCAGAACCTTCCCTATATATTTATAGAGCCTTTCAAATGTGGTTGTGAGTAAAATCAAAATATTTATTTTCATATGATTAAAGTAATTCATTCAATATCAATACAAAATACAGGAGTATTTAGAACTGAGTTTTTATAGCCGGATCATCATCATCATCAACAAATGGCCACTGCTGTATATAGCCCCTGCCCCTAAAGATTCTCACATCGATTGGGTAGGGATTCATATAGAAGGGTTTGAGCCATATCCCACCACGCCGGCCCAATGCGGGTCCTTGGGAGCCAGAGCCTCGTTTGTTGATTAGCAGGGTGCACCACGAGCATGTGAGGTTATCTTGGGTCCTGTGAGTTGTGCGGAAGCCCTTACACCCTTTGCCTTCATAGATGTATCACAATTAAAAATATAAGTCTAGCACAAAATTATACTTATGTTAGGTAGCCTGATTTGTTAAGAATATATTTTGTCGGTAGAGCAATAAGCTCTAGCCATTTCTCTATTCACTAGCCACAGTTAACCTGAGAGGTACTGTATATATGCCTCGTGCATTACGCGGTAGCGCAGCCTATCCGTCCAACCGAAGCTGTGTAGTAACACTTAAAAACTACTTTAAAACAAGGAAGTGAAGTGAAATTGAATTAACGTCAGCAATTACTGAACTGCACGGAAAGCGGTCGCGTCTGAAAACCGAACGCGAAGCCGGAAACGTTTTACACTTCATTATGGCACTTAAAACTGACTTCCGTTCCATGTGATGGCACCACAGCTTACGAACTGTCTATGTTGGTGAATATTTTCTATCAAGCTTCAAGTTTTAAAGTCTCGAGATGTCTAGACATACATTTTCTGGATCTTAATGAAAAATGAAGAAATAAGACATACAAAAATAATAACGTACAAGAAAAAAAGGTAACTACGTGAAATGTGTGGTGGAAGGCAGGACGGTAAGTTAACGACAGGCTTACAGTATACTTGTGAAAGTTAAGCATGCCACCCTGGAATCGAATGAAGGTCATCGGAAGACGAGCCGTTACCTACTGCGCCACGCTGGCATTGAAGTCACACATTGCAGAGGTTCTTGTTATCGCGATGTTGTAAATAATTTGTTAGACAACATTTCTTATTAAGACTAGTATTGCAGAAGTGGGGAGTTGGGTGGTGAGAAAATGGGGTTGGGGGTGGGGGTGGGCGGTTGAGTTTTTCAATAACATGCATCGTATATTGCGTGCATCACACAACGGAGCGGGAGAGCTTAGTCACTAAACCCTACTCGCGTCGCATTGCGACGGACAACAAATTGTGTTTGTTGTTGCAACAATCAACGTTCAATTTAAAAAAAACATTGCCGAAATAAGCAACACGAGTAAGTTATCTACTGTATGTTTAAATGCTACTTAGTATGACACGATAATATTATCAGCTACAGCTCGTTTCAAATCTCCGCTGTGTGCGACTACATTTTGTTTAAATGAATGTCCAATCTTACAATAGAGCAACTTAGTAGAGGCGGCAAGTTTAAGTTGGCCAAGTGCATCCATTACATACGAGTAGGACGATATGGTAACGAGAACTAAAAACTACGCAGTTGATCAGGGATGCTCCTGGTGTAGTAATAGAGCCGCTTGGCACTGGTCTTTATCGTTTTTGGTTTCTGAAAGGGAAATCTTCGAAAGATACTCTGCTTCTGGGGGGAGGTCAGGGTTATGTGAGATTCTTACTCATTAAACCCTCTCGATGGTCTGCATCAGTGCATTCGGAGAGACTCCGGGATCTCTTACAGAACGCACCAGAGTCACTCTACACTTGGTGTGCTAACGGCACCATCGCTGAGCCATACGCCGCCCACGCAGGTTCGCTGGTTGAGCGATAAGGGCCCCCACCCTCAAGGCCCGCGAAACTCCTACACCCTTTCATTTGCTTTCTACAACAGGCAGGGCTGACTTTAGTCATATTTTTACTACCCCGAGAGTACAGGGCTGGGCGCTGGTCTACGGTACGATTCCGTGCGTTTTAGTGGACATATACACGAGACAGGATGTTATAGGGGAGCATGCTTTGACCTGGAAGGGTGTTATTGAGATCAAGTCCTAGCCCATTCCAGAAACAATAGGAGACCGATAGGTAAGCAGGCGGTGTTCTAAAGAGGCTTTACATCGACTGTACTGCACAATATGTGGCTCCGAAATTGAACCTAACACCTGTACAGGCGGTTGGACACTGCGCTACAGAAGAAGTCCCCAGGCCTTAAGTACTGTATGTACAATGTACGAGGACATTTCCATAATGCAGACTTTTTTTATATTCCACGAAGCGACGAGACGAGCAGGACGTTCACCTCCGCGCCTTGAGACAGGTGTTAAGTCTATTTAGCACAGTAATTACACTAGCATCAACTCCCTTCAATCCGGATCATTGTAATGTTTGCACAGTACTGTCTGTCGGCTGCAATGGGCGCTGCGGTGGTACCTACCTAGACAGTCTCCAGCAACAGAGACACTAACTACCACCATTGATAGCTATTGGTCCTTCAAACCGGATCATTGTAATGTTTGCACAGTACTGTCTGTCGGCTGCAACAGGCGCTGCGGTGGTACCTACCTAGACAGTCTCCAGCAACAGAGACACTAACTACCACCAGTGATAGCTATTGATCCTTCAAACCGGATCACTGTAATGTTTGCACAGTACTGTCTGTCGGCTGCAACAGGCGCTGCGGTGGTACCTACCTAGACAGTCTCCAGCAACAGAGACATACCATCAGTACAAAACGTTTCATAATATTTCAATGGTATTCAGTAAGTGTAAATAATTCAGCGGGGGTTGCGTGCCCCTGTAGGTGCAATTAATTAAATTGCCACTTAATTTAATTTCGCACCAAGCCGAACACAGCGCGGGGATTGCGTGCACCCGCGCGGGGTGCGGAGGCCGCTCGCCTGGTTTCCTTATCACCATTACTTGTTTTACCAGACGTTAACCTGATGGTAATACACTTGCTTGGCGCTAGTTAGGAAGATATACACAGCTCCACATTGTGCTTGACGATTTGCGACATGAGACATTAAGTTTTGTTTGTCCAATAATTTCATTACATCTAACGTCCTTTAAACCGGAACATAGTAATATTTGAACACTACTATTTAACGGCAGGAAGAGGTACATAGACCGTCTCTGGTAATAGAGACCTACCACCAGTATTGTAGTGTCAATAAAAAAAGATATGAATAAATTAAATCCTAGAAAAGGACATGAGGACATTTATTGCCGAAGACCGTCTAGATATCGCCGTAGCTTCTATTGCAGCCGACAAACAGCATTGTGTACTGGGTTCCGGTTTGAAAGGCGCTGTAGCTAGTTTAATTACTGGGGTAACGACATTAAACATTCTGTCTCAGGCGACGTGCGCAGTGTGGTGCAGTGCATACCATCTTAACTAACGTCTCGTTGTTATGGGCGGGTGTGTCACTTACTATCAGGTGAACATGCCATCCGTCTCGCCGCTTAATTACATAAAAAAATAACTTTGTTCCGGTATGAAGGTCCCTATAGCTCATCTAATTACTGAGGTAACGAGACTTAATATAAGATATATTTCAAGGCGACTAGATTAATCTGGTGCAGTGAAATATCTCCCCAACTAGCGCTACGTTATTACGGGTTGTATAACTTACCACCAGGTGAACGTCCCGCTGGTCGCGTCGCTTCGCTGAATAAAAGAAATGAGATGAGAGTTCCAAACGAATTTAAATGGGTTTCTGCGTTTTCACTTAAAGAGTTGATTGATTTCAGTGGGGGTGTAACCGCAGGTGGTAATAGTTCCCTCTGACAGATGAGAAGCTGGAGGTTAGTGCGTATTCCGGGAACACTATTAGAGATCGCACATAACGGATTTATCCCAAGAGTTTGCTTTTCATTGCTGGAGTATTATTTTATGCACCCCACATCGAATCCCTTATATAACCTAACAAAATTGACTTCTGCTACCTTTAAGCAACAAAGCAACACACACCACCCCTTTGTTTTGGCAACGTGCACGTAAACAAAGGGATTGTGTTCCGCGACCTCCATTTACATACAATCATATTTTGGTTAAATACCTAAATGTAAGGGTTGCGCACAACAACTAACCGGACCCAAGCCCTCCTCACCAACTCGTGGTGCACCCTGCTAATCAACTAACGAGGCTCTGGCGCCCACCAAACCGCATTAGGCCAGCGTGATGGAACGTAACCCAAATCCGGCTCGATCGATGGAGGATATTTGAGAGAGGCCCGTATCCAGCAGTGGACGTCTATTGGCTGATGATGATGTGTAAACATATTGTTTCCGTCTGAAAAGATGATATTCAACATTTATGTAAGAGCGGGGAGCGCGATATGGCGCCGAGTAAGGGTTGTAACTAGGCTCTTATTTCCATGGAAATGTCTCCCTGACGTACTGGGGAGGCGACTTGTAACAAGGTTCGATTCTTGGGACTCATTGTGTAGTTTAAATCTTTATATTTTTTCCTACCCGCTGGTCTAGCCTAGCTGGCCACCATAACAGGTACAGCAGTGGTGGTAGCTAACACCCTCGCACCGACATGTGAGAGCTACAGTTCTCGGTGAGCACTTTTCACCGTTTCCGAAGTCCTTTTCATAAACAACCGGAAATTATAGTTCTTACAAATTTCCTTTCGTTTCTGACATACACTCATTATGTTCCGGCCATGCACGAGGTACTCGTGTACCCCTCCTATGTGTTTCACGATTATTTGATACAGACACACAGACAGACAGACAGACAGACATACACTCGTACAAGTGTAAAACGTAACGACATTGTCGCAGTAGCAACAAGGCACTATATAATTTAACAACATGTTTAACTTGTCTTCCAAGAAAGCAACGACAATGGTCAACTGGCAGTTTGTTTCGCAAAGTAAACTTCCTCCGGGGCTCTCGTCCGCCGGAAGTGAACTCCCATTGCTGGGTAACGGAGAGCACTTCCGGCGATTTCGCATTACTTTGTTTTATTTCTTTCGTATTGTCGGATGTACGTTATATTTAATGATTTGTGGATTACCTTCCCGTTCGCCGGAAGCAATGTAACAATATTTTGTATTGGCTTCTTGGCATCTTATTTCGTTTACTTATCAAATAAATAAACGGCAGACGGAAGAGAGGACCGGCAACACATCCGCTGACCATCTTTCCCATTACACACAAGGGGAATGACTATTTTTGACCAGTTTTAACTTGCAGAAGCACGACAACAACAAGACTGATATATAATACATATTACCATAAGCTGTTATCACTTAAAGTGGTAAGCTTTAAAGTGCTTCGTAACTAATGAAATAAGTAAGGTAACGAGACTGAGGGTCATGTGTTTTAAGACGAGCCCAATTTTTATATACAAGCAGGTTACCAAGTTATGCATCAGACATCCTCTCATAGCACATTAATTTTCTTAACTAATTACATGGTAGAGTTTCTCAATACGGAGTTTGTTAATTTTCACCCGCGTATCTTTACTTTGATTTGTTTTTTATAAAGCCGGCTAAGAAATGTTTCGAGAAAAGTATTCGTACTCCACTCAAAGGTCTCGATGATCGTTATCAGATTAGATTTACTTAATGCAGGCGCGTTATCGCTTACTTTGCGCCGCAACGCGCTGCAGCACGCGAGCCGGCTCCGACTGCAACTACAATAATTGAACGAGATTAATAACAAGTACACTATTTTCTACAAAAACGATAGCACCATAATTTGTACAGCTTTAATTATATATGTTTGATGTCAGTATCGTGTACCACCGAGCGATCAAGATGAAACAACTTGCCAATGCTCTTACCAACACACATCACCTGCTACAGGAGAAGCTTGTAAACAACATCAGATCAATAGCCTGTAAGGGCGTCAATGATGAATAAGTTTACAGACATTAATACACCTTTTACTGATTATTTGGATTTCGCGACCTTCATAACTAATAAAGCTTTGTGTGGGAATAGTACAGGCACGCCCTGGTTATCTAGTCGATTCGTCGTATAAACATAGATAGAAATCTTACACAAGCAGTTGTATTTCTATATTTGGAGATAAGACGTAATCTTTTATATTTGTAAAAAAAAAACTTTTTGCGCAAATCATACAACGGAGCGTATAATCCCAAACGCGTGACATTTCCTTCCTGTAGACCTTCCCCTGCGATAATCGGCAACACTGACGCAAAAATACCGCGTTACCTTTGCTACGGAAAATTTCGTTACTTTGAAATTGTGTCGGCAGGAAACGGTTAGAGTTACCAATGTCCGCTTTACAATTCTGATAAAATTAAGTGCCATCCTTACTTTGGTAAACAGTACAAGAAACTGCAGTTGGTTAAAGTCAAAATACAGCTCCATTATATTGCAATTGTCTCCTTGACACATATGATGTTGATAGTAAAAGCACACCCTTATTCCGAATTGTATTATTAACAGTAAAATTAGAAACATTGAAGTTGTTTCCTTGCTGATATAGATATTGATAATTAAGTAAATATTTACCGCGAATGTGGTACTATGACACAATTTTATTTTTGCCTATATAATATTTTTCTTAAAAACTCAAACCGTCCACAAATAAATCGAAACAACAAAATGGCCCTGTTAGGTTACAGGTGGAAAAAAAAAGCTTCAACAGAAGATCAAGCTCCAAATAGGGTGATCACTCAGACGTCAGCGGTTGGGAATAAGCGAGTTGGTGAACTAAAATTGTAGCAAAAAGGTAGAGCAACAAACCATAATGATTATTTATCAAATCATCAGTACCGAATCCAAACAAATTCCCCTTATTTCCCCTGTAATAGGTTCGATTGAACGATCTGATCCCTCCTTTGAAGTTACGCGTATAAAGGGCTCAATACTGCTGCGTGAAAAAGGTCACGTTGTGTTTACCATCAAAAGGGTTCGCTTCGCGATTAGGGAATTGGTAATGTTCAATCCATAATAATGATAAGCAGCTAATATTGCATGCAGAAGTAAATGTAATCCGCGTGGAACGTTTGGACACTTAATACCGCGTGTTGTTTTATAACAAGGAAATGGGAGATAAAATTGCATATCGCCTATGACGAGGTTTAATAACACGGATTTATATGAAATAATAGGAAACGGACAGGTCGCGTAACACTTCTAGAACTTCCATCAATAAGTCTCCCCGTGAACTCTATTTAATATTTAGTTATTTGATAGTAGAAAGTAATAAATCATTACTTTATAACAGTAAGATTATGCTACCGAAACATCATATACGGATACTAGATGGCTTTAAATGCCAGTAGTTTACTGCCGTTGGATTACATTCCCAGAAGAACATATATCTTCACAACTAGAGCATTGCATTCAAGTAATATGTAACGAATTATTTCAATGCTAGCTATGCCAGCAAACTCAGCTTGCACACTTAGACTTAAGTAGCACTAATCTCCTGTAGGTAGCGGGTAAAGTACACGTATGTACCACAACATCCTCGCGGTGTACCCGACAATGTATCAACTATTCGTTGAAATTTAACAAGAATAAACGAAGTTTTAAACGGCCAACTTAAAGAGCATCTGGATTTATTGGCTGAAACGGTTACTGGTTAAGTTAATTCCCGGAGTAAGTTATAATGAGCAGCCCCGAGACATTCAGCAAATATTGTCGCGCGCAACTTTAACAAGTTGTAAACTATACACCGATAAGCGCGCTCCGCTTTTAATTGGAAACAGCCGAGTTCCCAACTTAAACAGGAGATCTTCAAGTTAATTGGTGTAAGTAACGTGAGTCCAAGTTGGATGTTTATTATAGGTACATACGAAAACGTTTTCACTAAAGTTGAATACTTAAAAACGACTCAGTGGGCCTATGAGTGCATGGCCAATTAAACAAATACCTTATTAGAAGAAAAATAGAGGATAATTGTGTGTACCAAATGTCGGACAGCAGACCCAATGTCGGACGTCGTACACATCGGCCGATTATGACGATGATCAAATAGGTCGACATTTCTATCACCATGTCGCTTCATTTGACAAACGATCAGCTTTCTTTATTGTACACACACGTTTTTTTTTATTTTTTACTCTTAAGATATATTTTTATTTACATTTTTAGCTTGCAAAATATAAATAATTATAAAAACTTGTGTCAGATTTAGGAAGCCGTCTATGTGGGTACATCCGGTGCATCTTCATGCAGCGTTGAGTAAAAATATGCTGATTTTGTATAATGAATGTAGTGATGAAATATACAAGTAATTCTTTCATGAAAAATATGTGTAATTCTTATATCGTAAATGATCTTTCACTATAACATACATAGGTATAGATCGTGAGAACTAATTGTATTATGTGGGCGTAGCTAGGTTTACCTTGTAACGTGAAGGTTTTGGTTTCGGCATGATTCCGACTCCATCCTTTTATGTAAAAATGTATAAACCCTATTATCACATTTCATCTTATGAAATTGAGATGAATCTTTGTCCATTGCAGATAAAAAAAGGAAGTGCATAAATGACAATGGAAGATTTATTTTTGAAATTTATATATGCATTTTCATTGAAACCCATGAAAAAAGAAAACATTTCTGTTGCTACAGACCGTCTAGGTGGGTACCACCGCAGCGCCTGTGAGGCCGACAGGCAGCAGTGTGTTTCATTTTGAAGGGAGTTGTAGCTAGTGTAATTACTGTGGTAACGGAATTCAACATCTTATGTCTAAGGCGACGTGCGCAATGTGGTGCAGTACATACCATCTTAGCTAGCGCCAAGTTATTATGGGCGGACGTATCACTTACCATCAGGTGAACGTCCGTCTGGTTCCGTCGCTTAATTACATAAAAAAGCTAATTAATAATCTAGATATAACTGGCAAGTATATCACGTGTCTGTATTAAGCTACAGTTATTTGTTTAAACTTTCTATATTGCGACATCGCCGAACAAATTGTTTTATTTCAATTGTCAGCGAAGAGAACTTTCTCGTAGCGAATTCGAAAGTGATACGTAGGATCCGCGATGCTGTAAATCCTCTGGGGAAATTTTGGGCGACGCCGGCGGGCTCCGGGCCCGACATTTGCTGACTGTACCAGCGGGCAGGGCCGGCGCCGGCGCGCGCTGGAACCACCTTACAATGTTCTCCT
Organism: Ornithoptera alexandrae; assembly: GCA_029030555.1. Classification (NCBI taxonomy): domain Eukaryota; kingdom Metazoa; phylum Arthropoda; class Insecta; order Lepidoptera; family Papilionidae; genus Ornithoptera; species Ornithoptera alexandrae. The sequence goes on from JARDVY010000298.1 coordinate 10,314,127, forward strand.
CAACGACTTACTCCGTGTATTGTTTACGGATCGTGATTGAATTTGTTTGGGGATGTGTGACAACAAGTTTCACTTGAACCGTCACTACTTAACATTTAATATATTGTATCGTTCGACAGTATATACATCTTAACTCATTGTTATTACTAGACCACCGCTTAAACGTGCAGCTCTTATCATATGAAATTCATAAAATCGAAAAATATACGTAAGTTAATCAATGTGATATCCGTTGATACAAAATATAAAGTTTTAATCAAGCAAATTGGTTAATGACATGCGATATCACGCCGCGGCCGCCCAGGCTTTGGGATGAATTTAATTCGAGCTGATGTGCTCCCGGCGCGGTGCGACGCGGAAGCTGTTTTAAAAAAAAAAAAAACGGAGTCGGGTAAACACTAACGGTTATACCGGTGTTTGCGAAAACCTTTGAAATTATTGAACATCATACATTTATTTAACATCCCTCTCGCAATTGATAGATTTACTTCTGCATTCTAAACCGGCGTAGTCGTATCACATTATTTTCTAAACTCCTAAGAAACTATAAAAAAGCTTAAAATTTCTTACAAGCTTGTAAAATACCTACTATATCAATTATTGTTTGTTTACTAAGATTCTGTTAACTAAAATTAGATATTAAAATCGTATTAATATAAATAAATACATAAAGAAATACCAAAAGCCGTTCGGCTCTCAGACAGTTACGAAGTCACAGTTGAACAGATGAGCACACCAAACTACCAACATCCTCTTTTTGAGTAGAGGGGCTTAAGGAAAAATTCCGATTAATGTCACAGGACATCACGGCGGAACAACCGTTTTTTTAATAATTTGTCCAAAAGGAAATTAAGTTGAATCGTCACAACCCCCTGCAAAAAACGCTGCAATTTTCCAAGACAATGATAACAAAGTTCCTGGCGCGGATCCTTCTGAATGATTAACGAGTGATCCAATCATCGCGCGGCTTCCAATAACTCTTCCAGCTCTAATTTGACATTTCGTTGGCACTGACAAATCGGTTGTTTTTTTTCTTAAATGACTACGTTTTTCAGGAGACGTCATACTCGTAATACATGACATCAGAATAAGTATAGGTGTACGTAAGTAATCGGAACAGAGTATATCTGTAATCGGAATAAAAAGAAAGTAGTGAAGACAAAGTTGTTATCGTTTTTTTTTGAAGTTTGAAGTTTTTTTAATGAAGGAACTTTTCCTAGTGGGAAAATATCTTAGCAGGATGAAGGTTTAGTAGCGTGAGAATGTTAATATATCCTTGTTTACAGGAGGTAGCAGTTTACTGATGGTAGGGCTCTGTCGTCGGAGACCGATTAAGTAGGTACCACCGCAACCGACAAACAATACTATGCAAACATTACTGTTTCGACATCAGAGATGCTGTAGATAGTGAAATTACTGGAGTAATGTGACTCAACATGTCCCAAGGCGACGAGCACTATGTGATGCAGTGTATAACGTCTTGTCTAGCGTTATTATTGGCAGGTGCATCATTTACCATCAGATGAACGTCCCGTTCGCCTCGTCTCGGCCGATATTTATTAGTACGATATTAGTTAGTACGACTCCTGATAAGGGAATGTTACCGATAGAAAAGTGTCAGGTATTGGTACTAGTGTTTTTCTTATTTATTTTCTATGTGGAAATAATCTGGTTCCTATATGTATCAGTAGCTGAAACACAGCATTTTATTAAAGCGTCAGATTAGATACGATTGTGTTAGTTAAGTTAGCTGGTCCAAAACCCAACTATGGACCAAACTCTTTTAGTGTACCTAACCTTCCGTTTTACATGATAGACTGTACTCCGCTGCGGCACTGAGGCATTTTGATTTTGTCAGTAAACATTACATTTATTTAAATTATATTACAAGTTAGGAATGTAAGTTATACAGGGTGTCGTGTATTTCGTATGAAATTATCCTTGTGAAATGACTCCGACTTGTAATGTGTAACGTAAATAGTCATAGAGAAAAGAGTAGTTTCTAAAGAGAGCTTTCCGAGTTGTTAACTAAATAGTCGGTGCATGTTACTGCAGAAAACACACAAAAACTTTAGTAGAATTTAAATATTTAAATTACTTAAATTAAATATGCTTTTTAAAATTTGCATACAATGGTTATTTGGCTAGACTGCGAAAACCGCGTACATATTCAAATCGCCCAACGAAAGTTTTAAGTAAACATTCGGGATTACTCCAAGATGGAATTTCAACTTTAATGAGAACTGGTATTCTATTGGTTCATTATAATATTGTAAAACTTGATTAAAATCATTTCGTTTCAACACATACGCAGACAAGTGCCGCCGCACATTCAGGAGTTACCCACATGTCTTGCCTCAATCTCGAAATGAACTTTAAGTTGTCTTGTCGAATAACCATGTCGTATTCCAAAGTTCGGAGGCACTACGTAACAAATATATCACTTATATGTTTATTTGGTTCAATGTTAAGCTTTTTAGGTAAACGAATACCTAAAACACCGTTTGGAAAGCTATGCGGCAGACACTCGTCTCATCGAAGTTTCTACAGACAAAGGTTCGTGATCAGATACGGAACTAAAACAGCTGTTTATATCATGGCGGCGAAATCACAATACAGTATTAGATAACCTAGAAAATTTGAAACGACTAACGTCATCAAAAGCCCGCTTATGGTGTGACGGCAGTGGTTACCAGCACAGTCCCCGTCGCTTCCGTAGCAGTTGAAACCATCAACCCATACATACAAAACGAACAGACACAATGTATAACATTAATTATCGCTCAGTGAAGCAACAACGACTTAAATATTTTAATTTGAACAACTCGAGCCGCCCGTGAACAAACCGGAAGTTGCGCGGACTTTATGGAACTTTCCGTTGGCCTTTGCCTCCGCTGTAGTAATTGGAAACGTATTAAGTTTGTTTGTACGAGTTTAGGGAGGGGGTGGAGGGCAGGCTAAGGTGATTGTGGATTTTTTATGTAACGTTAGTGAAACTTTTATATGAACGATAAATGTTAGTTAATTCAGTTTCGATAAGATCGATGCATCCTGTCTGCTGTCCAAACGTTCTGACCGTCACGGAAATTGTCCTGTATATCCGGATATTTATGGAAAACAAGTTTTTATTGAATATTTCATTAATATTGGCTTTCAACTTCTTATAAATATGGAAGAAACATACTTTTCTTACCAACAACATCAACGTTATTGTTTTTTTGTCTCTTTGTTCAAGGTAGTCACCAAAACGATTAATGCTATTTGGACTTCACTTTCACTTAAACTTAACTCTCGTCGCTTTAGCAATTTGACTATTCACAGCGACCTTCAAACCGAAACATGACAATGTATCCATTGCTTGTTGACATAAACAGCCGCTACAATGATCCGCGCCTCAACGGTCACCAGCATAAGAAATATTCTATAGAATAGTATAGGTCCACAAAGCCACATGAATGTTCGGTATGATGTTTACCGGTAGCCTTTGTCCAGCAGTGGTGTTTCATCAATCGACGATGATGATGTCCACTTTAAGTTATTCCTAGATTTATTTCAACCTTAAAGTTTAAACGTAACTGGAACAAGTCGGCGTCGTTTAAATTAAACGCGTTTGAATGAGAGCGAGTTAATGGCAAAAGTTTCATAGTGCCAGTCGCCTTAATGCCGTTTTTTCCAAATGGGCGACTATATCCGGTTCCTGAGCAACGCTTGTACTGGAAGTTTATCTGCGGGGACAGGGTAGAGTGCGGGGCAGCGGGGGTGTATCTTCCTGTGGCCTCATTATCCTTAGTAGCTTTGCCAGTCTCCGACTTTTATTGCCTAGTCTTTCTTTCTTGTAATTTCGTTCGTTGTCTTAGCTTCCATTTCTAATTGTCTTTTCTCGCAGTATAAAGGTTTCCTTCGTGTTATTTTTGACCATCAGCCTATAACTTAGTTTAACACATCTGTATGTTGGTTTATTTGTAATAATACATTGTAGCTAAATAACTAAAAGTAATCATAATTATTTATTCTATAGGTGGATGAATCGCGCCTCCACAGTACTTCCTTTGCTTTACTTTGTATTCGTTCTTAAATTATTAATGTGAGAGAGAGCATCGGCGAAGAGCAAACATTTATAGCGAGCGGTTGTTAAGATCTGTTTATAACTGGTCGTACCCAACTACATTCGTGGTATCATTTATCTTGTAACTAGTGAGGCGGTACTCAGATTCATTCCCGTGATGGGCTAAAAGCGTTGGATTAAAGGGTACATGATTAATATACAGTCGGGCGGCGGTGTTTGCGTTTTGTTTCGCTGCACAAAGCATTCCTGACGTGGCCCATTTGCCCGTCCCTCCGCGGCGCCTCCGCCTCCACGGCGATCACCTGGGGACCTTTGTCTTTCGGATAATTTACGGAGATTATTGTACCTTTCCTCTTGTTTAGGGTTGAGCGACCGTGAAATTGTTTACCGCAATACGGAATCAAATAGGAAACGTTAAGAAAATGAGAATAATACCTTTTCGCTATAAATTGTACCAAAGAAGAAGGAAAAATGGAAAAAATATACAAAGTTCCTTAAGAAACTACTACGAGAAAAATAAATAATTTTTCCCTTATTTTTACATTTAGAATAGTTTTTAATCTGTAATAATAATATGTACTTCGGTCTAACAACTCTGACAGGAGTCACGCCTGGCTATATGGAGAAGGGACATGAAAATAATATCCTTCGAATTGGGAACCTACCATTTGTCATCGGTTGGAACCGAGTGGAATAAAGAGATGGTGCAGATATCACACGAGAGAAAAATGAATTCATTTTTCCTTTATAAATGTAAAGCCAGAAAGTTTTATATATTGGTAGCAGGGTGATATCCCCCCTTTTACATATTTCTCATACGCCGTCGCGATGTTCAACTGGTGGCAAACGAAATGTCTGCTAATAAAAATGTTATGTATCATTTATATACAAAACCACATAGCGTTCATGATTACACTGGCCACAGCGCACTTCGAATCGGAACATTGTGGAGGAGTGTGCACATTCTTACCAAGGAAGCACATTTTAATAGTGAAACACTACCACGTCCTCATTGCTGTTTAGATGGCGTCCAATATTATACAGCCCACTTTACGCCCAGTAATGGTCCACGAGACCAATCACAAGAAGAGTCAAGGCTGAGTATTGGCGGATACCTGTAAGAAAGCTGTTCTTGGAACAATTTTGTTTTTCACCGTAAGCCTCCACCTCATTGTGAATACCACCGTCCACCATGAGTTCGTACCATTCAATCTAATATTAATAATTATCTCTTGCTTTGTGTCCCCTCATTACTTCACATCTCAAAATAAAGTTAATTTGAGGGTTTTTAAAGTTCAAAATAAACTAGCAAAATATTAAATTACTTTATGTGTAAAACTAAAAATAAGTTGTTTAACACCTTTTCTGTGTAATAGCACAACTTTCTGATCCCCCCACCCTTCCAATATTCGCGAAAGCTTTCCCTGCGTCGAAATTGGATGAAAATATTTTGTTTGACTATACATTGATAATACTAGAAGACCAGATTAGATCGGACAGGTTGTCTGTACGAGTTGGAAATATTCTGATAATGTATACTGAAATATCGTTTTGGAAGATGTTTTAATCTAAAACCCGATAAACTGCGAAATAAGTGCTTAATGTTATATATAAAACAAACTTTAGATGTTGTTTAAAAAAACCTCTATTCTAGATTCATAACTATAGAAGAAAAAGAAACTAAACTCAATAGTAAACTAAGATTCTTTAGTTTTTGATTGGACTCTTATATATACATATAATGATTTATAAACAAAAAAAATCTATCAGAATCGGTGTAAGCGTTAGTTCGAGGACATTAATGGACCACCAAAACACAGTATATTATATATCTAAAGTATTATATGTATGCATGGCCGGTGGGGGCACTGCGGCCTCCCTTATATTAATTTTAATCTGCTAATTGAACCACGTCGCGACCGCTGGCTAATCAACAAATTGCCTAATTAATTTTCTTCTTTGCACCCCAAAATGCCTCTGTTTTTCATACAATTAGACGATGGGATGAGTAAGTCGTCTGCAAAGTCTATAAGCAGTGATCCTGTAGACTTGGATTATTATGGATACTGTGGAGCAAGAGGCCTCCAATTATGATAATACATAACGATAAGATTTATTATGATAAATAATAAACCTCATCGTCAAGCTATGATACTGTATCATAATGAAGCTAGATTCAAGAGTACGGCAAACCTAAAGCAATATCGCGTTTATCCTAGCATAGCAAGGTACGGGGAGAGCTACGCCTCTTTCTAGGATATGCATGATCGTAATGTAGGTCACATGTATGTAATATAAGATGTCCTAGGTTCACACACAACGCTCTGAGGATAAGCATCAAGGGGTTTTAGTAGTTATAATTTAGGATATTATGTGGATATGATTAGATCTCAGATATAGAAAGAAACCTCTTGTATTCGTATGTCGTGTTCTTCTGCCCCTGTCTTCGCTAGCGCAGTAACTCGAAGTAAACAGAGTTAAAATTTTCATAACACAAAACCAGTGGTGAGGGGCCTGTGGACCACCCAGGTTAAATGAGACGGACGATTTATTATAAACATGTCTCCCCCCCCCCCCTGCGTAGTTTCGCGAGCGTCCATTACTCCGCTACAAGTTGTTTACGCCCCTTTGGTAACATGACACGGGGTGGGCGCGCGACTTCTTGCTTCTCAAGGTCTGGGAAATATTTTAGACAATAGTTGTATTTAAAACAAATTACAGCCGAAAGCTCAAGGGTTAAGAGATAGAGTTGCCAATATAAAGCTCCCATTCAAATATGCATTTTGTTTTATGGAAAATGAAAGATAAAGAAAAATCAAAAACCTTACTTACAGTTAAATTTGTATCAAAGAGGGCTGAGGGCACACTAGAAGCAACTTTATGAATTGTTATTAATTTTTACTCCAGGAAACACATTTTTTTACTTTACATTTCATAAATTAAATGAATAAGACGTGTATACATTAGTGTTCCTTGTAAAAGAGCTGCGTTGAATTTATTACGAGGGGTGCCCCGCACAGGAAGTGGAATATTTTATACCACCTACATTAAAACAATTTTTCAATATCCCCCTGATATTTATCAGGGCCCTCTCGATCCATTAGACGGCGGCATTGTAGCTTCCGGTTTCCGGCGAAGGATGTCACGGAGGAAGTGGTCTGGAACAAATGACGGTCCACTATGTTTAACCAAAAAAAATATATCAATCTAAATTGGAACAAAGTTTGTTTTGACAGAGAATATATTTTGTTTTTTTTTCGTTTACTTGTTAATAAATTCAGGTATATATATTCCATTTCCGGTACAGTAACACTCGATATTTGTATATTGTTAAATAAAAAAACTCCAAAAGTTATTTTAATTAAAAGTTGAAAGTTACATTGCTTCGAACACAGATAGTATTATTTTCTGGTTTAATTACGATGACCTACAATTATTATACAATAATATACAAGCTTCTTAAAGTATGTAAATCGATAAACTCATTAAAATCGATTTTAGTAGTTACAGTTAACGGTTTAAACTGACCACCGATAAATAACTTGATTACACTTCGTACATGTTACATTTTAATGTCGTTTAACTGCTTGGCAATTTCTATAATAAGGTAGTTCTCACCTCGGCCTCTTGTTGTTGCCGCGCCGTTATGGTGCTAGTGGTGGTGGTGGTGGTGGTGGTAATTCTGTGTTATCACTAAACGCGGTCACCTGGAGCCGCAATTACGGTCGTTTCACTTCCAACGTCAAAGAATAAGTGACGAAGAAGGTAAACTACGCGAGGCTAAAGTTTTTTTATCGAAATAGCATTTGGTGGTAAAGTTTTCCTTGGCAGAGGTCGTCGAGCTAACAATAACTTTCACAACATATAGATTTGGAGGATGAGAATAGATATTGCTGTAGTCTCGAGCAAATCAGACTGATGGCCAGTGAGACTTTAATGGGAATATCATCTTGTTTAACGGCATCAAGCGACGATGGAGCTCTGACGAGTAAAGTGGGTCTCCGAAGAGAGCTCTGTTTATTTCTTCCAGCAAAGTGCAAGTGTCTTCGATTAGTTAAATAAAAAATAAACTAGAAGATGTCTATCATCAATGTGAATAGTTATAAAGGCTCTATTAACAAACAATAGTAATAATAATGATACTAATGTTACTAAAATTATTATTCTAATATGCATGTATTATAATGCATGATAAAAAGAAATTGAACCTGCGACCGTTAGAAAACCGAAAGCCTCTTCTCTGTTGGTTATTGTAACATTAAACTTCACTTATTTTTATCTTTCATCATCATCATCGTCATCATCAGCCGATAGACCTCCCCCAAAGATCACATCTAGACAGCATGGTCTCCGGTACCGAGCACTAGGGCCTGTCGTATGTTGGGGTTCATATGGAGGGATTTGGACCATTTCCCACCACGTTCGCCTAATGCGACTTGGCGGGAGCCAGAGCCTCGTTTGTTGGTGCAGCAGGGTGCACCATTGGCTTGGGTCCCGTAAATTGTTGTGCTTTAATTTAAGAATTTCACATACGATTTAGAGCTTACATATTTTGGTGCCTTCATTCCAAGTTCAGCGAGCTTAAAGATAGCGGGGTACTTTTGATGCCACAATAAATAGAGAACAGGTAGCATCGCTTGCCAATCCGTTAGCATACATTTTTAGAATATTGAAGGAGTATCACATAACAATTGATACATTTCAGTGGAAGACATGGTGCGGCACATAAACGGCGAGCGCGTGCGCGTGCGCGGATACGAGTGGCAGGCCACGTTCGACTTTGTTAGTGGCAAAACCACTCAGCGTGCATTAGGACTTTGTATCAAGTTACCCGTTTAACATTTGTAAAGTTTCCGCTCTAAGAGATATTGTGTGAACCGGAGCAGGTAATGTATAATCTATATTATATTCCACTACAACTAGAACTACAAAGGCTATCAGACTAGTATGTGGTAATCTAATAAGATTCTGCCTAGGTGATTATCAGATATCACTAATAAATCTAGCTAAATGTTTTCATTGGTATGTAAAAAAAAAACGTTTACATTTCAGCGGTTTCAGCGGTGGCAATTTTGTATTAGAAAAAAAAACAGTAGTCGTAGTCGAGTCGAAAGAAATTTAATGGCAACCTTTTACTTGCTTCAGTTTAAATAAAAAAGTTCCAGGGGATACTCACCCCGCGCCTGGGGACACACTAAGGCTAATTAAATGTAATTAAAGTGGATTGTGTAGAAGAATTACAGCGACGTTACAGATGCATTCGTTGCTCCCAGCCCAGAGCAAGTGCGGTGAGGTTTGTGGACCCTTGGGGCTCGAAGTAAATACATCGTCTTAATATAAGTTATGCTGATCTGGACAACTAAATAAAGCACCTGTTTATATTGTATGAACTAAATCATAAACCATACCATTGTTTAAGCATTCTCGATTTTTCAGCAACCTTCCTTGAACATATCCCCTTGCCGAGACCTGGGACTTCCACTTAGAAACGATGGAGGCCGTTTATTCAATAACCATGTAGAGGACCATAGGACACACTAATAATAGCTTCTAACCTGCAGCCAAAGTAAGGCTGGGTTATCTCATAACGATGTGTTATACTTAACGTGGTTATGACGCGTAATACATCACTAAAAGGTATCGATAAAATAAAAGCAACTGAACAAGGCGAGGGTCCGTGATGAATTTGCACTTGTACCCAAACGTCAGCGTTTTGTTCCATCGCAGGAATCAACCTCGATGTAGCCATTAGACCCGCCCACGGCCCGCCCACCCGCTCACCCGGATATCACCTGGGACCTGTGCGTAATGGCCGATACAGATGGGTTATCGCGCACATTTTTACCCGTTTACGGCTAAGCAAGCATTACATCGCGATAATTATGGATACGTGTATATACATAGCTGAGATAATACGCGAGCATTAAGTTTTAATTTTTTCATTCGCCAAAAGAAGATGAAGAAGAATAGATGCCGAGGTAATTCGTAGCGGAGTTCGAACAAACCCTACCACTGTAAGTTGTTCCGGAATCAGAGCTCATAGTACCCCTCCAACTGTTCAGTTGATGATTGTGACGATGTGTCGGTTAGACCCAGAGGTTGTCGGGCTACTTTAACTTAATCTTTCCTTTTTTATGTAAAGATATAAAAACCATTAAAACGTAATCGATACTAATTCGCGGAGTCAATCAGGGGTTCGAGTGTACCAGATGCCGCGCCGCCGCCGGTTTATGAAGCATGAGTCGGCTTTACTGCGATTTTAATCCACTAATTGCATCCGGACAAATTGCTTAATTAGTTAATTAGAAATTTTATTTCCGTCATCCTACATAACTGAATAATTTGCGGTTACTGGTTGAAATAATCTCATCTATATTTTAACGCAGCTGGATGAAGCTGTACCGAATATTGGCATAGAATCGAACAATTTCTATAGTCTTGGTATAAGTTAATTCGATTAGAGTTAAATAGAAACTAGCTTAACTGCTTTAGTCACAACACTATAAAAACCTGAAGATTAACAACATTGTCTTTATCACAATACTTTAACGATAAGTAGACGAAGGAGTATAGTAGTGGCGCAAAAGTAATCCTCCTATCAGAAAATGCTATAAATTTTGCTTTGATGTAAAAAAATTAAAAGACCAGATAAAAGTAATCCACAAGAAGAATCAAAGTTTTTCATATTTTTTTTTAAATTACAGCCAAAAAACATCGGAAGGTTATTTTTGCGCCACCTTGTATACTTTGTATGTATATACCTTGCATACAAGGTGGCGCAATATAATTCGACGTACACCAAAATATTAAGGCGCCGTCAGTTCTGTTTAAGTAGAATTACTACTACGTATCCTAGATTGCATAGCGTTTGCTGCAGGTAATTAAATTATTTACTTTGCAATCTGTCACTCTGTAACAAAAGGTATTTTTAAGTAAAACATGCGATTGGATGGATCTGTACTTGATGTACATAGAACTAATAAATAAAGTCTTCTCTGAGATGTCAGTGCAACGCTGGTTAATTTTCACAGTTCCGAAACATCCAATCGCCCAAATGGAATCACTTAAAGAAAACGTGGATAATTGGTTAGCCAAAATAAGTTTCGCAACTCGAAACTATGTTGCCTATCAGAAACCCTCCAACTGTTCGGGGGTCCGCCTGACCAACATAGTAACACGAGAGAAACGGTGTCGGTGTGACTTACAGTTCACGGATGCGGGAATATTGTAATTATTTAAACGAAATATATGAAACCTTCATTTATTGTTATTCCTAATGGTGGAAAAGTATTTTTTTTTCGGTATTACAATAGCATTATAAAACGTATATGTTTCCATCGGTACATTTTCTACGACTTCCACCTTTTTTCCTATACAGTCGTCTCCTCTTCCTCAAATCGTGTTCCTCATATCTGAGGGTCGTTACTACCTCAATCTATCTATCACTCATGTCTTCATGATGTTTCGCTATCTCGTCCTATTTCCAACTACTCGGCGAGCAGGTAGACTATGGAGTTGTGTGTTGCGGATCTGGTCAGACCAACGCATTGGGCTGTGGTCCTGCGGCCTTTTTCTTTCCACTTTGCCAGTAACCACAAGTAAAGTATTTATATCATCATCACAGTCATATAAATCATGAATAAATGAAGTTCGTTTTATAAATATACATAAATCGATACCTTATACATTACACAAAAATTTAAATTTGCAGTGACATGACGGTAAAAAGACTCGTAAACAAGTTTTTATATAACCGTCGTCAGAACCAGAGTTATCTTTGACAAAAGAAGACAATGAAATTGAACCAAAAGTAGTACTTTTATTACTGGATGGTAACGTTCATGCAGTAGATTAAATTGTCCAGAAATTTCCAACTCCAAATACGTTTGACATGAATTTTCACTGAATAAATTTGAACTGAAACCTGTAACTAATGGACAATTTCATGTCGATGCATCATCTATACATCTCAATATTTTACTTGTAATTAGAAGCGGGCCGGGCGAGAGGGGGTTGGCGTCGGGCAATGTCGACACTAGCGCCCCCATCGCAACCCCGCGCGTGTGTATCGAACAAATACTCGTGTGTACAGAGTTCCGCTTTTTTCGTTTAATTGGTTACATTGAACGGTATGAATCCGCTTTGATGTGAAATGTGTGAAGGCACTCGACCTACTTTGAGGAACGGTTTGATTGAGTTTACGTATAATTTCCATTTGTTCCTGGCTGAAAATTAAACGAAATCTCATGAAATTGACGAAGGAAACATCCCGATTCATTGGGTAATAACCTTCATCAGCATGGAAATATTTTGAGCGAAGATGAAAATGTATTTGATGTTGATAAATTTGTTCGCAATGAGACGAGCAGTACCTGCATCTAACATTAGCATTTGACAGCATTTACTTAACATATATGTAGGGAACGTACATAAAACTTTTAGTGGCACTCGTGATAACTTGTCGCAAGTAATGATGTTTATTGTTAGTATTCTGTTAGATTATACTGCATTTTAAATTTGCAGAAAAAATACTTCTAGTTATAGCTGCTACATTGTAAAGCTCTCACAGCAATGCAATTTTTAACAACAGTTTGTGGCGTCTAAGTATCTTAACATACAATCCTTATTCTAATACGTGAACAACTTAAACAATTTTCTTTTATAAACATTTTCTAGTTAGAAAGACAGTTGAGTAATCGCTGCTAATATTTTCCCAATCAAAAAAGGGATTATTAAACAACAGGAACAAATTTGTTAATTACATACGAGGATTACTTTTGTAGAAAACCTAAATAAGACCGACAGGACAGATTATATCGGAGCAGCTAGATTTACTTGTCAGGTCGATAGTAAGAAAGACTCATGAGTTTAGAAGTTGATACTTCTCACCAAGACAAGGTGAGATTGCTAATATCCTCCGTAACTTTAATGATGTAGGATACTCGAAGCTTGAACTTTATTCTTGTGAAGTAAACCCGTGCCGCGAACCAAAGCAACGTTAAATTGAAAGCGACGGCCCGTGGGTTCACGAACACGCAACTAAATTACAGCCCGTCTTTCCTCTCCACCGAATCGATTACACTCATCTCATTGTAAATTGCTTCCAATAAACTTGATCAAAATTCAACAGGTTGTGCGGCGGAGGAGGCGGGCACCAACTATAATTCAATGCAACTTTACTTCTTTAATATACACAATTATGCCTTCGTCGCAAAATATTTAGCTTGTACCCTGTTTTTGGAATTACAAAAGTGTGATCACTATAAGGGGTGTAAGGAGTACCCCCACAACAACTCACGGGATCCAAGCCCACCTCACCTGCTCATGGTGTACCCTGCTAATCAACAAACGACGCTTTAGCTCCCACCAACCCGCATTGGGTCAGTGTGATAGAAAATGATACAAATCCCCCCATATGGGTACTCACACGAACAACGGCCACTAGTGCTTGGCTGTACCGGACGCCAGATCTTTGGAGGAGGCCTATGTCTTGCAGTGAACGTCTAACGGCTGATTATGACGATGAGTATCAGATTCTAATCCCGAGTAACAATTTATATCAAAAGAAAAAGCTGACTGGTAAACCAATGAGGAAGTAAAATTATTGACATAAGTAAAGGCAAAGTTCATGTTTGACGGAAACATGAAATCGAAACATTCCCTAAAGTTTGGAGATATGTACATTCGATCTTTGTCCTGGATTGTCTTTTACATCGTTTTTTGGAAACATGATGCCAAAAAAGTACAAATTGTTGACTACACTTGCTATTTTTGTTTTTAGTCTCAAATTTAACTAAACATCCTCTGTACATCAGAATGTGTACATGCCCTGGTCTGGCTTTTATGATGAAGCTGATTTAAATAAAATTCTCGGAGTATTAAATATCGAAAGGCAGAGTCTGTAAATCACTGCGTTTACAAAAATGTCTACTATGTTATTAAATCGTGTAGGATAAAAAAAGCAATTTGTATTCACACAAATTAACAAGCACGTTAAAGGAAAGGTTAATAATTAGTTTGTAAAGTAAGTGCGAATGTCCGGTTAAAAATCCGTTAATATTCACAGTTTTATTCTTATCTCCGACAGTAATTTTAGTTCTGGACGCAATCGAAGTCAAATATATCATGTGAAATTACAAATTACACGACGCTGTCGAACGGCGGCTGCTCATCCGAATGAATGGCTTGTTCTTGCAAGTGCCCATTACGGCGAGCGGTGTACTCCGACGGAAACGCCCCTTTCATATTCTCTCCCTTTTAAACACATCAATAAGCTTCACGATACAACGTACATACATAAATATATATATATATATATATATATATATATATATATAATTGTACATATTTACGTATGTCAATAACTAGTTCATTTAAAAATATACTTTTATTGAATCAGAAATGACAATACACGCAAGGCACTTTAGTCAAATATCTGTCGGCCGATGGAGCAAGTAAGGACCACAAATCAGGAAGCGTGTCTGTTCGAAGAACCCTTTGTGAGAAGCAGTGACAATAGCCCCTGGATTTGGGCAGTGCAGGACGGATCGATGTGGAGATTAGTAGAGGCCCAGGTTCAGCAATAATCCCTTTTGCCGCAGATAATGACAATAATTAAGTAAAAGAATTATTTTTTTTGCATTCTCTAATTTTTTGTTTTCTCTTTATGTTATTTATGTGTACAGTAAAAGTATGCCGAATCAAGTTATTATAACAAGACTGCTACGTCAAATAAAGGTAAGATTTCATACTCTTGAAACTTTCCTCATAACAACATTTTGTGTAGATCCCATACAAATATCGTTGCCTACGCGCGTTCAGCTCCACTTAGATGTTCGCATACTTTAAGTTGTCAAACATATAGAACAATACTATTTGTTACAAGATCGGAGGAGTTTGCGTTCGTGTTCCGACATGTTGAAATATGTCCTAAGTAATGGCAAAGTTTCAAAGGGATTTGTTCGGTGCAAGTTCGTTTACGAAAGATAATGATACATTCTCTGGTTTAATTAAGAATAGACCGTTTTTTTTCTTAATACATATGAAACTTTTGATAAGTTTTGGTGGTAGGTGCTCATAAGTAATCACCGCAATGTTTTAACTGTTGCTAAATAATATTATAATAAGGTCATGTATCGTATAAACATGACTGTTGCAGTCTGAAGGGCGTTGTAATAAGTTTATTAATTGATACGAAATACTATTGTTGGAACAAAATTGAATGTTATATAGATTATTAATTGAAACAAAAGACTCGTTGGGTAGTTACTCACGTTATTTAATTATTGCACAAAATTTCACTCACTTGTTTCACAATAATAAAAACTTTTTTGTAGGATGACCTTCCACTTCAATCGCCGCCAACACACTGCCGTGAATGGAGCGATCGTCGTACCAGGCAGTATTTCTCGTATAACCTCGTGTTCTGATTGGTCGGTTGATCGCGCCGATCCCGACAGTAACAAATAAACGAGTCAAAAATTGACTTATTTTATAAATTTTTGTATTGATAACACTGATTTTTTTTTTGATCCATGGAAATGTTTCAACTTAAAGTCATATCTTCTAGTAAAAAAGGTCATAGGTGCTGGAACATTATCACCAGAACTCTTTCACGTTAACAGGAACACTATTATAATGTCGGCATTTTACCGTATGAGAGTATTATCACCTAAAGGATATATGAACATTCTTCCACCATACAAACAGAAGTCGAAATCTAACTAGTCCCTAGTGTGTGTGACGTTTCTGTTCACAAACCGATAGGCAATGACTGTTTTCTCTAATATATTATTCGATCTAAGATACACTTGATAGTTAAATAGCTAACGGTAATTTCATCTGTTCAGAGACAGTCCGCTTTGTTCTAGTTTTTTGTGGCGGTCGTTTCAAAATGTTTACATTAACGTTATTTATATCCAGACCGGGTTTCCAGTGTATCACTATCACATGAGACATAAATTTACCGACACCAAGAACTACAATGGCCAGCGTATCCAGTTTCTGAATTAAGATAATGCACACAAACAATATTATTTGCAGCATGATTTTATTCACTGATTGCCGACGTGTACTCGTTGGATCAAAGAGATTTTTGCATTTACTGATGCTGTACTGTTTTTATAAATTGGTTGTCCGGAAAATTCGTGCCGATATTTAAAGACAATTAAAACGCAGCATTTATTAAATTACATAGGTACTATTCCACTCCACAACCTTTCTCCATCTTTCGTGTAGCTTTAGAATTCCGTCCTTCCAGAACCTCTCAGATTTCTCGGCAAAAAATTTGTCCAAATGAGTTTTGATCTCAACTAAAGAGTCGAAATTTTCCCATTAAAGGAATTTTGTAACGACCGGAAAGGATGGAAATCCGACGGCGCAAAGTCTAGCGAATACGGTGGATGGGGTAAAACACCCCATCCAAACTCCAACAATTTTTGCTGAGTCCTCAAAGACACATGCGATCGCGCATTGTCGTGATGAAACACGACGTCCTTCCGATTATGTTCAAGGTATGATCGTGTACGGTTGATTTTGATTTACTTAGCATTCCTGCTAATAGACCTAATATCGAGCGTGGGTTGTTTTCGATTTCTGTTCTAATACCTTCGTCTGTGGTGGACGGCCTACCTGGGCGTTCTTGATCTTCCAGGTCGAAATTTCTAGTTTTAAACCGAGCAAACCACTCCTGCACAGTTCTTTCGGCTGCAGCATCCTCGCCATAAACAGCGCTTATCCTATTTGCCGCTTGTGTGGCATTTTTGCCCTTTTGAAAAAATAAAAGAACTAAATGTATGTAATGCACTTTACTAGTAATTGCCATCATATTCTAAGGCGTAAAAAACTAAGGAATCGTCACCAATTTTTTTCCAAATATTTCTGAAGCTGTCTCTTAGAATATATGCAGGTGTCATTTGTTTTCATTAAGCTACGGATAACCGGCACCAACTTTCCGGACAACACAATACTATACACTGCATTACAAATGTTAATCAGATTTGACTTTTATATGTGTACATATATATCTAGATTTTTTTAATATTACTATAAAGTGCTCATGAACGTATTCATGATATTTATTTGTAACATTCCCTCTTAAATGTGATTATGGTTTAGTCTTTTAGAAATATCTTCTTCCTTGCCTAATAAAGTACGTTCATGGCTATAATTAAAAGAAAATCGGTTCAGCTATAAGAAATTTTTTTTTTTTTTAGATAGCTTCTGCTGTAAGAACATAAAGTTAAATTTTATATATCAAAGAAATCCTTGTGTGGAAGATGGGCAATAATATACAACCAAACTGATGCACTAACTTCCTTGTAATTGATAAGTGATACGCCTGCCCATAACAACACGGCGCTATTAGGGTAATACATATAAACAACACTACATTGTGCTCGTCGCCTTCAGACATAAGATGTTGTTTCGTTACCCCAGTAATTTCATTAGCTACAGCGCTTTACAAACGGGAACACAGTAATGTTCGCACAGTACTGTTTATCGTCTCCAGCACCAGAGACTTATTAGCAGTGCTTGTAAAAGTGAGTAACAATTGCAAGGAATCGACAGCACCGTTACCCGTGACTGGTAATAAGCATACCGTACTAAACATATATGGACATTTTGTTTGAAAGAACGGCCCTACCGTTGTGTATATCTTTCAACGTTGTATTTATTGAAAGCGAACAAATCGCAGTTGCCTTTCAAATCGGCGACCGAACCTTCCGCGACGCTTCCTCGACCGGAAGACAAATAGGCCGCGTGCACTGCACAGCGCGAGCTCTTCAATGGGCCCGGAACAACAGAGAAAGAAGATTTTCTTTCAAAACATCTGCGTCTGTGTGTGTAAAACAAACCTATTGACAAATTTCCAGCTCGTAAAGAAAATCCGTATATTGAATACGGGACCGCAGAAGCAATATAATCTGGCCATGAAAAGTTTTCTGTCTCCGCGCCGCGGTGACTAACCGCTTGTCTGTTAACACGAAACTCCTTCAGACGTTTTCGGGGGTATATAAGTGAAGTTAGGATTGGTACAGGCTTTCTTCGAACCTCCCTGACCCACTAAGATACTATCAATCTGTTGCCTTACTAGCTACATTGTCTTATATATATATATTCATATACATAAGACAATGTATCTGTTATAAGAAATGAACAATCACCTCGTAACTCTTGTACGTAATGATGTGGCTGTAGCCAGGATATTGACAACAACCTGGACAACATAGAAAGATCTATGCTGGTAAGGAGAAAGTAACTTTAAACGTTTATAGGACGAAGTTTTTTTTCTACAGGTAGTGTAAAAACAGACATCATCTTCGTCATCTTCTTTTAAGAATTTGAGAAGAATGCGGTGTTTTGGCTTAAACATACTGTGCCCTACAAAATTACTAAGGTAACAAGATATACCATACGAATATGCTGATGCTGTTATAGCACCTCTCAACAGTCGAGAATATAAAGCTACCACCAGTGCTACAGTGGCTGTAAACTGGTGATTATTATTACTTGCCGATAGAAGTCGTCGCTCCGTACATGACAGTATTTTTCACCGCAATGTTTTTAACATTAACTTTATTTTTACGTACCACACATACCATGGGAAGGATATCAGCTGGCAATAAGGCACCAACGAGATAATTTAATCAAAGACGCCGCCGGTGTAATCGTTGGTTTATGGAGCAATTTTGTTCGATTACATTACAATATCCAATCTACAGCTAGGCACCGCCCCGACCGCCGCGCGGGGCTCTCAATAATAATCGGTATTGATGATCCTCGCGGAGCGGTGCCTGCGCTTCGGGGACGCGCCTGCGCCCGCGCCCGCGCCCGCGGGGCCTGCGTCGCGGCGCCGTGGCCTTGTTACAAAACAGTACATACATGATGTTACGGTAATGTACGTACAATAGTTGTGACATTTGTCACAAATAAAATAGTTAATCACTATATAGTTATAAGCAGGTTTATAGATGGTTAAATGAGGTGCATTTTGCAACCATTTGGAGATGTAACGGGTCCCGCATAATAACTCACGGGACCCAAGCCAACCTCACCTGCTCGTGGTGCACCCTGATAATCAACAAACGAGGCTCTGGCTCCCACCGACCCGCATTGGGCCGGTGTGGTGGGAAGTGGCCCGGGGTCCTCCATATGAACTCCTACAAGTAGACGTCTATCGGCTGATGGTGGTGGTGGTGGTTGCAACGATTTCGTCTCTGCTTAAACCTAGATACATATTAGATAAGTATATTATGTATTATTAGAGTACTTTTATACATAATTCTTTATTTTATCACAATACTTCTAGGCTGAAGTAATCTAGTAAAGAATAATACTGCCGTAATCCCTTCACTGAATGTGATGATGAAGATTAAGTAAATATTTAAATTACAAAATGATTAGAGCGCTGGATTATATCAAATTATTGTTAGGATACATCTTGTTATTATATCATGATACAGTTATATAGCAGCGCCAGCTTTCATAATGTGAGATAAATAACACATCTTCGTAAATTGCCTCTAATCATACTACTCGCGATGTGAGGATCGACAGGAGACATCGCGAAGTACCTTCGATTAACTTGGGTGCGTATGTACTCGTATCTTTACGTCTCACAGGTTTTACTCGATTTTATTAAGTATCTCGACGATGTTTTTCATGTAGTAGTAAAGTGGTAGGAAATATATGTTCCACAACGTTTTTTTAATATTCTAAACCAAGGCGAATGAGATGGTTATACATATGTAAACTTAAGTAAAATGTTTTAATACCGTCATTGGTACATAATTTAGGAACTTAGGAGTATCAATACATTAGAAAAATCTTCTTTTAAACAGTGACAAAGTGGATTTGCACACTGCAACCTGGCGTTAGAAGTAATTGTCGCGTTATGTTTAAATAGACTACTAGGTAGATAGCATTATTATGGAAAAAAACTGGGATTTGCTTGAAGTTGAAATGATAGAAAAAAAAATAAGTAAAGTGTCACTATATTTTGACGTATACACTGTGCTTATTCCTCGCGGCCTGTGATTAAAGTGAGGGTGGGAATAAGAGCCGAGAAGTTAGCGTCGAGCCGGACTTAACAGTTACGTTATGACGCCATTAAGTACTTCACAGGTAAAGCGGCAGTACATTTTTTTTTAGTTACAAAAAAATTAAACACAAACATAAAGGACCAAATAGATGCTGTGTAAACACCTTAATACCACAAGGTGAATAACTTATCCATTAAAAAACCTTAACGAAATCGAGGATACACTCAGTACAAGCGGATATAGTAAAAATGGTCAGATAAGCGCATCCCCCGGCAATAATCTCGAGGAGTATAAAGCGAGCGGCTCGTAAACCCATTACCCGCGCTCACCCCTTACTGGAAGGGGAGTTTCGGGAACTTTGCGGAATGAACTAGTAGAAAAAGTCAGTTAAACTCCGTCGGACTGTATGACAACTGATAACAGCGGGCCCCCGAGTTCGCGACACTCCTGAGCAATGGGCGGAGTTGGGCGCGGGCTTCATATGGGCGCGGCGGGGATGTGGGAAATTTAAAGTCGGTACTTTGAATTCAAACAAGTTTTAATCTTTCCTTAACGCAGTGAAATTTACTGCAGATCTAATGGATAAATTTGGATCCAACAAAGAAAGACATTCTGGTAATATTATGTAACAATAAGTGATAGTTAAGAGGTCAAGACTAAGTTGGTGACGGCGCATATCTGGTGTAAACGTAAATAATGTAGTGTTCCGGTTTGAAGTGCATCGTAGCGATTGAAATATGATTTCTTACCTCTGGTAAGGATTCTTACAGGATTAAATATTCGAGGTGCTGTACACATATTTTAACTAGCGTCTCGTTATCACTTAATCATGTCCTTGTTTCGTTTCCGGAGCAGTGTGTAAGTTTGCTTGGTATCAGTGTTTCTTCGAACCCGCATGGGTAGCTATCGCCCTCGTATTGTTAATTTGATGCTAAACCGGAAGCTAAAAGTCAACATATGAAGGTAAGAGTATTCTGATCGTGCATTTTTCTCTACTAGCTGCATCATTTTTAATAAACATCGTGTGAAATTGTGGTCGTGTTAGCTCATTGTGATGAAACCGTTGTCTCGTTGCACAAAAATATTTAAATCCACCATCCGTTTCTTATCGTCCACTACATCTTTGTGAGTACGAGCGAGCAGTTGCTCACGAGGAGTTCAGCAACATTAGATCCATTAGGAATATACAAAAACAAATTTAATTACAATTTGGAACCGGCGACCCGCTCCCAAATTTCCTAACTCGTTGGCGTTCGCACAAAACTTTTGGTATAACCTTGCCCGCTCGCAGCCTACTGAATATTTCATTAAGGAACAGTTTTTTTTTACTCGAAGCACTCGAATTTGCATGTTATGAGTTAGGAACAAAAGTTGTCTTATGCGTACCTCCACGTGATGTATGTATTCGAGTCTATTACATCTTTGAACATGTACCATTCATCTCTTTATACGCTTTGCAAGTCCTACAAGGAGAAGAACTAGTCACAAAGTACAAAACTTATAAATATTATAAACTTGCAATTAATGTATGACGACAATAATTTTTTTGTTATATACATATCGACGTAATTCATATATATATATATATATATATATTCGAATCAAATGAAGTATTTATGCTAAGCCTGTGACAGACAATCGGATCGACCTGGCGAAGCCTTGAGGCTTTACGTTTGTTCTCTATAACACCTATATTACAATTATCCCAAACTAATTAAATACTGTGACTGTGTAAAGGATTAAATTGGTTATATTGCAGAGTTCATGTTGCCCGGCAAGGTCGAATGAAACTGTTTGAATTACACGACCGCGTCCAACATATTGAGCTGAAGCTCCGGGCGCTAATTCCTTCATTAAAAATCGCTCTGCAGCGCGTGCGATACTGTGCGATGCTGTGTGATACTGTGCGATGTTGTGTGTGTGTAGAGACGTTAACGCGTGACCGCACCAGCGGCTGGTATTTACTCACTTTCATTAAATAAAACATTGTTTTTAGAAGTAAAACTTCTTCACCCGCAACTGAGGGGAACGCGCTACCACTTTGTATAATCACTTGTCGCCAGCGGCATCACCGACGAACCAATGCGAGTACAACATGGGGGACATCAACGAAAGAGCGTATTATTCCCTTAAAGGTTTGCAACGCAGCTGCGACCCGTCTCGTGCTGAGGAAGTCCACGATCACTTTCCAACATGTGAACTGTTCGCTCGTTTGATCACTCTTTCTATGAAAAAAAGAGATAACTGAATGCTTAGCACGACGATGATGCAACGGAAACGCGTTACGGAAGTAACATGTTCATATCGCATCTCCGCACTTTTTAATTATTTACGCTGTATGTATGTATCGGAAGTATAGACATAGTAATACATTATAATAAATAGATGAATAATTAAATAATAAACTGATAATTTTTTTCGTCCACATCATGTATTTTGTCTCATGGACATTGATAGGAAACATTAAGCCACTGCCAACGACGCCGAGATACATATACTGCATAAAAAATCGCGCGGAGATCGCACAAGTTAGTCGCACAAATATCAAGTTTTACTATATATACATACGACTTTTAACATGATTGTTTCCGAGTTTTTCCTGAACAACGTTTTACTCGTAACCTGAAGTAAACAGAAATAGCAACAGCCACGTTCACACCGGATTGTCGGTGCGGATCCATTTGTAATCAATTACACTTTCATCGCATCGTGTCGTTACTAGATTAGTGCGGCCTACCGCTGCAGACCACATCACCACTTAACATCAGGTGGGATTGTAGTTAAGTGCTAACCTTGTCGATTTAAAAAAAATACAAAGTTTAAATGTCTTTGGCATCTTAATGAGAAAGTTAAGCTATAAACGTACAGACAACATGTTTTTCGGATGTTGCGTATATAAGCTTCAGTATACACGCACGTATTTGTACATGTGCTATTTTCGGTACATGCTAAGTTTCATTTAAAGTAGCCCATGAGGGAGGAGAGGGGAGTGGGGTGAGACGGAGGGTAGTCGGGGCGGAGCGGTAGAAGCAGAGGCTGTTTACCATTACGCTGTGGCTTTTGCGGCGAGGCAATTTATGTCGGGCCGGCCTATTTAGGCAAAATGCGACAGAACAAATGAATATGCTACGAGGCCTCACACGTACCCCCTTTAATTTTACACATCGCGTGTTTTATAATAACTCCCCCGTTTGTATCCCCGGGTTATCCGGTTTGTCTATATACGTACAAAAGTCGGCAACGGTACAGAAAAATGTACCCAAACCCGTAGTCCGTGTACATAGTTCTTTAATAGAAAATATGCTTCTGTGATAACTAAAAACCATTTAACCACCAGGCTAAGTTGAACTTGGCGGAGATCACACGTCCACAAAGCTGTTGTTCTTAAATCATGTCGGTTTCCTCGCGATCTTTTCCTTCATCTATAACCTATCGCATACAAAAAATCATATAAAAAAACATCAATATTTTTTTGTGACCCAACGATTAATGGAGACAGGAAACGCATAGTTTGTAGCCCAGCACCGTGCAGCGGTACAGCGGTGCAACGGTGCAGCGGTGCAGCGGTGCAGCGGTGCAGCACGTCAATTTTTATGGCATTAACTAAATTTAACAGCAGTTTTATAACTACTATAGCGATATTACGGTTGCTTATTTCCAGATTTAAAATTAACTTTGGAGTTAAATATCAAAAAAATCAATGAATCTAGTAAATATTTGGCTAGTACTATCCTCAGTAATGTTACCAGCAACAGCAGCCCTAAAACTGCACTACAACAATAATATAAACTAAATGGAATGCGTGATTTGTCTTTATTAGTTCATCGTCATCAGCCGATAGATGTCCACAGCTGGACATAGGCCTCCCCAAAAGATCTCCACCTCGATCGGTCCTATGTTGCTGGCATCCAGTGGATTCCCGCGATTCTTACCAGACCGTCGGTCTACCTTGTGGGAGGTTTCTCAACACTACGTGTACCGGTACGCGGGCATCACTCGAGAACCTTACCGCCCCATTGGCCGTCGGTCCTTCGAGCAATGTGCCCTGCCCACTGCCACTTAAGTCTAGCAATCTTTTGGGCTATGTCGGTGAGGTTATTCTATTCTTCTGCGGATCTCTACATTTCTGATTTAATCGCGCTCAGACTCCGAGCATAGCCTCTTAGGTTTTTCCTTTACATTAATAAATAAAAGAGTGTAGGTTAGCGGATTTAGAGCTAAGGAGCGCTTGTTAACGTTTTTTTCTGCAGCTTAATACAAAACCTGTAATAACTCGAATTTCCAAGTATCAATTACTATACTTACTAGTCAGACTTCGTAATAGATTGTAGTTATTCATGGTAACTCGATAACCGTATCGGTGACCGCGGAGGGTCATGCATAAATGTATGCCCCCTTGTTATGTTAACGCGCCGCTGCAAACCGAGAGCCCATTACCGCTGATGAAAATGAAGGTCCCGGCGATAGAATCAGATGGCGAATAAAACTCGAATCGACCTTTTGTCTCACCTCCGCCGGAAAGAGATTCAATTTGTCAACTACCCACGCGAGCCGCAAGAACCAAGAGCTCGGCGATATCAGCACACATTTTTATATCGTCGTGTGGCAGCCGGGTTACGTCCAGCATTGCTGTAAAAACACAGACTAAAGATATAATGTTTGTTTGGAAAAGAGTACAGCTCACCACTTGGCCGATACTGGTGTAACGACCCTGCTAACCCACGTGCCTAACAAAATGATTGCATTCAGCAATGGACATCAATGGGCTAAAATAGAAAAAGAAAGAAATGCAACCAATTGCACACAGAGCTACAGCCTAGTTATAAATAAAGGAAACGTTAGTAGCAGGTAGTAGTATACGTAAATACAAACAAATTAAAAGTTGAAGAAGAAACCTAGACCAAAACTTGTCCAATCGATCTTCGCATATATTTACATAAAGATACCTTCGGATATACGAACAAAGGTACCAACTATAGACCTATTAGTAAATTTAACTACAGCGCCTTCCAAACCAGACGCTTAATATCTGCACAGAATGGCTTTAGCGTACTCTGTGATACTAGTTTTAGAGAAGTCTAATACTAATTTTAGTGTAGTCTGTGATACTAGCTTCAGTGTAGTATATGATACTAGTTTTAGTGTAGTCTGTGATACTAGCTTCAGTGTAATCTGTGATACTAGCTTCAGTGTAATCTAAGATACTAGTTTTAGTGTAGTCTGTGATATTAACTTCAATGTAATCTGTGATACTAGTTTTAGTGTAGTCTGTGATACTAGCTTCAGTGTAATCTGTGATACTAGCTTCAGTGTAATCTAAGATACTAGTTTTAGTGTAGTCTGTGATATTAACTTCAATGTAATCTGTGATACTAGTTTTAGTGTAGTCTGTGATACTAGCTTCAGTGTAGTCTGTGATACTAGCTTCAGTGTAATCTAAGATACTAGTTTTAGTGTAGTCTGTGATATTAACTTCAATGTAATCTGTGATACTAGTTTTAGTGTAATCTGTGATACTAGCTTCAGTGTAGTCTGTGATACTAGCTTCAGTGTAATCTAAGATACTAGTTTTAGTGTAGTCTGTGATATTAACTTCAATGTAATCTGTGATACTAGTTTTAGTGTAGTCTGTGATACTAATTTTAGTGTGGTCTGTGATACTAGCTTCAGTGTAGTCTGTGACACTAGCTTTAGTGAACTAGTTTATTATACTAGTCTAATGAATCGATAGACTACATACATTGTAGTTGTCATGTAATATATTGATATTTTAGTATATATAAAGCAATTCCATGACAGTGGTAAAAACATAATATCCTCAAGTATCACGAGAAGTTAGGAATCTTCCCCTTAAGTTTTCTTAAGTAAATTCGCTTTTAATTACAGTACCCAAGCCAATTGTTAAATTTTACCCCATTAATAACAATGAGGTGACAACTATAAGAATGTTTACATCATCCCCTAACTCGCGCCACGTTGCTATGGGTGGGTGTATCACTTACCATCAGATGAACGTCCCGCTCGGCTCATCTTAATTGTGTAAAAAACAAAACATAATATGACAGGACTCCCCACTCCAGTACCTTGACTGGTTAAAGCGGTTGGCGGTTGTCGTCACCGGATAACTACTATTTTGTGATATAAGTATAACATAAGTATGTTAACATGTATGTGTTAAACATGAACTACATTTAGAAATCGCTTATCGCCTGTGACTTGACGGCGATCTAATCGCTGACGCACCGGGGACGGGCCGGGGGAACTTCGGGATTTTTGTCCTCCGACACCTGCCCAGTGGATCCGGTTCCTTGTTTGCGACTTCTTATTGGAAGCGGCTGATGGCAGCTTAGTCTGCAGGGCGGCCGCTGTCAGGTGAGATTAGGCGAGCTTTACGTTCACCTTCCGATTCCATTTACGCGAACTGACGATCCCTTAGAATACTTCGGCCCCTTTTTAATATAACGCTTAGTTTACAGCTTAAGCAACTTAGTGATTTATCAGCGCCTCTGCCTCTTTGAAGCGATTACATGTTTTATATGTCGCAGTACTGCTACGGGGAGGAGGGGAGGGGACGAGGAGGACGAGGAGGGGAGGATGTACCGTCGTTAACGTTGCACGTATCCAGGCAGTAGGCACCTTCTCCTCGCCGGGCCCTCATTAGCCGTAGCGCCTGTGTTGCCAGCTCCGCGATAACGACCGTCCCGCCGCTCATCCAGGCAGCACCTAGATCATTAGCGCGCGGAACTTCACCGTGCATTCAGTACAGCTTAGACTTTGTGCTGATGATTAGTATTCTTTTTCCAGTTTTACGCGCACACACACATACACACACACGCAAGCATACGTACTCGTATACATAAATACATATATAAATACAAGCACTATATGCTATTGTAACGGAAACTGGTTCTCGAAACTCAGCAAATATTCCTAGTTCGGGAATCACGGACCACGGACCACGACAACTCGGTGCATAGATGTAACTTTTATAAGAAAATAAATAAACAGTTTTATAAAAAAAAATTTTGTTAGCTCGCAACGGAGCTGCGCGCGCCAATATACCATATAGTACGAGTACATACTTAGTGATACCTGTGAAATGTTAACGGAAGACAATTATCAAATGAACAACTATCAAAGCAGGCAAGTTCAGATGATGCATTCAAAAGATGCAAGTAGTTCACATCAAAGTATCAAAAAGTAAAAGTAAATCTTTATACTTTGTGTTAAGCACTTACACACGGACAAAGACATGGGAACTAAATAATGTTGTTATAAGCACCACTAAGTGGTGATACCAATCCACAAAGCTGGGCGCTCGTAACATAACCTTCCCGGTTATCAGCTACAAGTGGCAACGGAGTTGTCATACTCCATAAAAGGGATCCCCCGGTGAATACAAATCTAAGTAAGTTACTTTAAGAGCACGGTTAAGTGAAATATAAAAATTATTTACACATTTCTGTGTGAGCCCGCAGCATCCTCGCAGATTAAGTTATCACGTCTGCGCCATATTTCCTCTCGCTACACTGTTAATGTCTTTCCTTCAGATAAAATATGACACGTAAGGAAAATTTCAAAGGGGGAGGATGTACCGCTTGAAGCTCTTTCTTGTGTTTTACACAATTTTAATATCAACTAGAAGCGATAACGGCGTCGTTAAGTTACAATTAAAAAAATGCATCGTTTTGTGCAATTATTATGGATTGGACATATTCATTATCATCAGGCGATAGACGTCTACTGCTGGATATAGGCCTCCCCCTAAGATCTCCACATCGATCGGTCCGGCGCTGCCCGCATCTAGCGGTCTCTGGCCCCCTTTACAGTTAGCAAGGCTTTCTGTACTATTTGGGGGAGTTTGGGTTATTTCCCATCACGTTGGTCCAATGCGGCTTGATGGGAGCCAGATCGTCATTTTTAGATTAGCAGGGTGCGCGACGAGCAGGTGAGAAAGTTGGCTTAGGCCCCTTGAGTTGTTGTGCGGGACCCCTTATACCTGGATAGATTGACAGAGCATTTCTCCCCTTTGATAATAAACGCACAAACGGATGAATCAGACCCAGTGAGCATACCTTGGTGGAGGCTGTTTGATAATGACTTTTTTTTATTAGTACAAAAGACATTCGAATGACAAACAATGGAATTAGACACGACACATGTC
Source organism: Ornithoptera alexandrae (assembly GCA_029030555.1). NCBI lineage: Eukaryota > Metazoa > Arthropoda > Insecta > Lepidoptera > Papilionidae > Ornithoptera > Ornithoptera alexandrae. The sequence continues at coordinate 10,342,400 of JARDVY010000298.1, forward strand.
GGCGGAGGCTGGAGAGCGTATGAGCGAAGTCGGAATGACAACTAAACGAATCATACGAACCCGCTGGTAGCTTTCATTGCCAGCATATACTTTTCAATGTGGTCACTGTACCTAGATCTGCCTGGACGTTGTTGCCGCGGGCCGTTGTACCCAAATCATTTGTGGAGACGGATAGAAAAAACGCACCCTCTAATAATATCGGCTACCAAACAATCCAGTGGAGTTTGTTACGTTCTGTAACAGTACTCACAGTATAAGCTATTAAGGTTTGCATAGTACCTCAGAATAACTTATGATCCTTCGATTCTTGTGGCCTCATTGGACGGTGGCAGGATCTTTCGTAGCTGCTTATCTACCTTCGTGCCTACCCTTGTAAATGTTCCTAACCAATGCATTTATAGCACGCTTAACCATTTTTGCCTACAATGACGATTTACGCCAAATGAACTTGACATTAAGTGTTACTCTTGTACAGTTTTTTTTTATAAAACTTGAGCAATAGTCTGATGACAAACGGTCACCGGTTGCCTCGTAAACGTAGGTAACACCGATTAAGGCATCAGCAATCTCCAGCGTATTGCCAATTTCGTAAAAACCTTTTCGTGCTCTTTTTGAAGAATATCATATTGTAGCTTCTAAGGAAAATGTCAGCAAGTAGCTCGTTGCCTAACTTGAATGTTCTCAGGAGAAGACGTCTTCGGAACTGGATTGAGGTTTCTGGGTGCGAGGGTGAACTCTTGCCGATGATGAGCTGTGCAATTATAGAATATGGGCATGTCAAACAGTTCCACAGATCACATTCCGTTTGCAAGTGGTGGAAAACACGAAAGGGGACGGGGGCGACAGTCGTAGAACTAAAGCACCAGTTGACATAGACGCACACACGTGCTGGGGCAGGCGTGCAGCTGATCGCCGGCCTGGTTGACGACGCACTCCTGCGTCTCCGCACGCTAATGAGCCGGGCGGGCGCGGGGCGGGCGCGGACCGATCGTTGCCCCCGGCGCGCGCTTGCAACATTAACGCGCACTTCCGCTAACGAGCCGGCTCACCTCTCACCCGCTTCTAGTGTCTACCGCCCGCCCGCTTGCCTGGCTGCCCGCCCGCTTGCCTACTCACCCCGCGCACCAACTTTTTATACAATTCTAACCAAACTACGCTTTATTGCGATGTCCAAAAAACTTTTACGGGTGGTAAATATCTGTTTCCGGAGATTACCTAGGTAGGTACCACCGAAGCTCCTATTGCAACAGACAAACGGTAGTATGCAAACATTACTGTTCCGAATTGAAGGCTGATATAGCTAATGTAGTTACTGGGGTAACGTGGCTGAACATCTTATGTCTCACGCGACGAGCGCAATCTGGCGCAGTATATATCATCTTAACTAGCTCCACGTTGTCATAGTCATATCCCGCTTTTCTCGTTAAAAAAAATCTATAACTTTGTCTCCCAATATCGTAGCTTCTAAATGTCTGACCCAATTTTGATCCTACCTTTTTGTTTGATCAGTTTATTGCTCTCTTCCATGTGTAAACAGCACTACTTGTTTTAAATTAAATTTTTATATATACAAACCACAAAAAAAAACTAAGTTGTTGAATTTGTTTTAATAAAAGATAAGAAAAAACCTTTAATAGCTGTCCGCGAGGGGAATTATATGAGTCGGGCGAGAGGACGACTCCCTCCCGGAATTACTTTATAAACAACTTACTTTTGATTTATAGCAAAAGTCACGGCGAACGTTCCCAGGGCCAAAAGATATTGAGCGTTTCACGGAAGTTTCAGGTAAATTCATGTGAGTTTTAATAGAATTGGTACCATCCAAATGAATCAGTTAATAACGTAATATAAATTAATGTAATTAGGTTTTAGACATAATTAATGTAAGAAGGATTACTAGAGTAACGCGACACACAACCTTACATCGCTTGAAACGCAACCTTCACGCTTATCTAGTTGGATTGATACAATTTTTTAAACATGAAGCAACGAGAAAAACAGGAAGTTGCATCGCTCTCATCCATCTCATACATTGGTAGTCTCGTGACCACAATACTTTCATGAGCTCACACTAGCTGCTTCCCAACAAAACGTACTTAAACTTTATATAGTAATTGTTATACGATGCAGCAAATAAACGATTCACGCGTCATTTTTATAATGGCTAAAGATTTTGCAAGGCGGGGCGTAAAGCGCGGCGCCGGAAGTAGCTACTTTATCGCGTTAATGGGAACAGAGATCGCTGGTGGATACAGTCGGCGCACTTTTATGAATTGCCTGTTTAAAAACGTAACGCTCCTGCAGCACGGAACCTTGGGCGCCACTTGCAGGGGTGTGGTGACTCTTTACGCATATCCAACTATTATAATAAACTATTCGTACAATAAATTAGCGCAGATTATAGATAAAGCCACCTGTATCTGACAAACGTCGTGTGGGAGACCGCCCCGTGGAAAGACGTCAATAGGATCATAGGGAATCGACGTATATATAGCAACAGACTGGTCGTGCTGCGGAGGTACATGTTCAGCAGCAATGGGCTGAAACGAATATGATCATTTGAATATTCACATAAACATCTTAAATATTTAATGTCCATAATTGCTAAATGATATTATTCCTAAAATAATAATGATATACAATTCATTAGCATGCCGCAGCCATGGCTATATTATTCTCTAGACCAGAGGTTCCCAAATTTTTTTCTCATAGGACCATTTGCAAAATATAATTGGTTTTGACGGATTTTCTGCAGCTACATTTCTACCATATTCCTAAAATCCAACAAAAACTGTGAAAATCATAGCCCATGTAGACCTCCGTCGAGTCTCCCATGAAATCCTATAGGTCCTCCTGAACCACTTTGGGAACTAAGGCTTTAGAGAATAATTTTGGAGAATTAAAATAAGACAGCATCTTAAGATATTTTTGACGCCGTCTATTAGTACCGATATTTAATGTTAAGCCTTTACAGGAAGTGGCTAATTGTTTTCTATTAAAAAATATTCTAAGGTTAATTTATTTATGGGTTTGAAGATTTACTAGTAATAAGGTAAATTATTATAATTAATATTTCCTCTCCACTTTTACATATAACAGAGTACTCTATTATTATTAAGAGCTTACTGCTGGTAGGTAGGTGGTAGGTCTCTGTTGCCTGAACATCTAGGTAAGTACTACCGCAGCTCCTATTATTGCAGCTGACAAACAGTACTGTACGAAAATTACTGTGTTCCGGTTCGAAAGGCCCTGTTCGGCTAATGAAATTCTTTCGAGGTGACAAAAAGAGTATCTTGCATATATAATCCCAAATAGCACCGCATTGTTATGGCAGGCGTATCACTTACCACGAGATGAACTTTCTTTTTGTAAAAAATAAAGCCACCTAATCTAGAATTCCGTTTGTCCGCATCAGCATCTTAAGTTTTATCCTCGGAGCGTAACAGAACCCGGCCGTCACGTTGTCGGCCCGATCCCGTTAGGAGGGGGGTGGGGCTGTGCGGAACCCGTACGGAAGCTGACTGACGCGCCAAATCAAATTGTCTTGGACCAGTTTAATCTTCAGGGAACGTACAGCTGTTTGTGATGTTTGGTTGTTTTACCAAGTGCGAGACGATTGCATTATTGAAGAGGAACAATACGATTTTAATGGACATTTCACATGTTTGCACTTTGAATTGAACCTTAATCTATACGTTTTCGTTTTCGTATTAAGCACAGTAAAGTTTAATTTACTTATTTCGTCATCAAGTTCCGCTTAAATATTTCCCAGTACTTTACTAATTTAAAACGTGCGACAACAGAAAACTTGAAGAAGAAACGAAGTTGGTTTGGCTATTTACATCTGTAGATACGATGCCGCAATCGAAAATACTAAACAGAAGCACAGGTAATAAACTAATAAAGCCTTCCTTTTGATCGGTGCTTACAAAGAGGTATGACGGCCGTGGTGGGTAGGGAGGCATCGGTTCAAGTGAGTACACGTGCCGCACGCGCATGCTCCTCGCGCCGCGCCATCGCGATCCATCGCCTCTAATTTGCTTTGAGCTATCTTAAAAGCCATCTAAGCTTAACAAGGCGATATCCTATTTGTCCGACACATACCGACATTATCAAGAAACATATTTTTATTACTTAAAATATACAAAAAACGTATTATGTCATATACATTTTGTACTTACACATCGTATATTGGTAATAATTTAAAAAAAGTTTAATGTATAGAAAACTCACTTGCTATAACTACATAATAATATACGTCCCATTTAATGTTCCCACTGCTGGGACTCGCAGCGTTCCCTTACAAAGAGAAAGAAAGAGAGATTCAAAGCAATTTATCTCCATAAAGTAGTACCATTTACATAATTAAGCAGCAGATCGTAATTGAAGTCTCTTGAGATTATTTCCCAAACAATTTTTAACTCGTTATTGTTATAAACTTGATCTATAGTTTCATTAATTATCTGCAACAGGAAATAAATAATTAATACACTTTAAAAAATTGTGTTCATTCACAAATGTTCCATTACGGTAAAGAGAAGTGAATGTGGTGGTGTAAATATGCTTCAATTAGCATCTTGTGAATGTCCTCCCATCAGGACGTTATATAAGTATACAAAATACTTTGTGAAACTATTTGTTCAGATATACAATTGTATCATTGAATAGAATAAATAAACTCGGATCTGTCGGACACCGGCGCCGCGTGTCGGCTGCAGGGGCCCGTTCGGCCGCTCAACGTATTGACAACGCTTTCAAAGCAGCATGAAAAGCGCTCGAAAGAAAAAGAAGACCTGATTTTACCTCTCACCTCTCCCTCTTCTAACCCCTCCCGGATATCCTCAATAGAACACACGGGGACCGGAATACCTGTTTGCGCTGCATGCCGCTGCGCTGTGGCTTCCGTTCTGATACTAGAGTAGTGTTTTGTTGCGGTGCATCCTCTCAAAGGCTTTGCCGCCGATTGGACGCACACTCATATGATTCGCGACACACCTTACAAGCTTCTTAACATTCCTTTAATGATACCGCATGAGATATTTATTTATTATTACATATCACGGAAAGAGTGAAGATAATTATTTTATGTTGTCGTAAAAGTCGACTATAATGGTCTAAGTATTCAGATATTTTGACGGAAGAAACCTTCATATGCCAATACGCAAACCACTGACTGCGAACAAGTACTCTCATATTGACTAGGGAAGTGTTTAAGTTAATGTGGATCACGAACTTGGTGTCATGTTTTTATGGGTAAAAATCGTATATATCCCTTTATCTTAGAATATTTCAAACTTTATCAGTAGGTTAGGAATAAAATTGGTTTTCGGTACAATACCTGAAAATTCTTATCCAGTTATCAAAGCAAACAACTTCGAAAGTTTCAGCAAGCGTTGCAGACTGCGATCCTTTTCATTTCAACTGTGGAACTGGAAAATTGAGGAGACTTTTTTGTCGATGCCTGACAGTCCACGGAGGGAATAACGCTCACCGCAGCGTTTCCCGAGCAACACTCCCGACACCTAATTTCATCTATGGATATGTTAGTCCCATTCAAATTTAATTTGGAAAACTGTTTATTCATTGTAGTTACAACGAATTTGGTTACTATTAAAAGTTAACTAAAGCCTATCATTAGTAAGTAGTATGACATGACAGTACATTTCTCGCCCTAGTTACGCGCTCGTGGTAACATATGAACAGCAGCCGACCGACTTCGCAATAGACGACAACTCTCGTACGTCTTAACAGCGTTCGTTTCAAATATGGTTATATGGTAACTTCAACTTGTTTTAGTCCCACATCCGGTTTTATCTAAAATAAAAAAGGTAAAACACAGAAGGGATAGATTACGAAATAAATAAAAAAAAATTGGTGAAATTAAAGCACTCGATACTAAAAACGCCCGCCAGTGAATAAAATTGCAGTTGCATTAAATTTAAAAATGAAACAAATTTTTAACGGAGTCAACAACGGGGCTGGAGAATGTGGATTTTATTTACAACACCCCTTCACTGGGACTTAATCTCGTTTATGCTATTTAAGCTGTAAACAAATAGAATACGGCGGTTTCAAAATCTCTGAACTTCGTTACACGTACATCTGTAAAGAATGTAATAAGAGACGCGATCTTATGTTTTACTTACTAATAGGATTTTTTTTATTTTACAAAGTGGCAATAAGAGCAAGACGTTCACCTGAGGGTACGTGTTACACCCACCCACAACAACGTCGCGCTCGTTTGAATAGTATACACTGGCAGCACATTGCGCTAGTCGTCTAGAGACATGGGATATTAAATTTCGTTACGCCAGTAATTTCACTAACTACCCTTTAGATTAGTATACTGTAATGTATGTACACTACAATTTTGAAGGAGAAACAGCAGATGCGGTGAAACTAACCTAGACGGTCTCCGGCAACGGAAACCTACGAACAATCCTAGCTACTGAATGTATGATACGTAGACTCGAAGAGACGCAAGTTCAATTCCCATTTGCTTCTGGGGGTAAAACAATTTTATGTGGAATTTGATCCCGTTAAAACAATTAAACTAAAATCACGTATTTTGCTTAAAATCTTGCCGAGGTTTATTTTGAATTAAAATCATTTTGTACCACACGACCACCAACTTCTGATCGCTGTAACAAAAGTCTGTTAAATTATTTCCTATTTACATAATTACAATACTTTTTTTGGTGTTTCGCAAAAAAAATGTTAAAGGGACACCTGGAGACTAACTTTTGCCTCAGAAACGTTTGCTTGTAAACTTTATTCATAAATCAAAGTAAATTCGTTTAGGAAGTAATTTTAAGTCTTCTCATTTTTCAGGACGCGAATAATTTTTTGATCTTATCGCTGGATGCTTTCCTTAATAATACAGTTTCTTCTTAATTTTTTCCACAAAGTATGTCTAGTGAGATACATTAAACAAAGCTAACAAACAGTACGATAACACGCCGTAAACATGAACACTTAATATTTCTACAGTTGGAATTAGGAGCTTCTTCAACAAAGAGCCGGTACTACTCGTGTTGTCCGTCGCACTAGCAAAGTGCAGTAGGGTATGAGTGAATCGCTTATCATTGAAAGCTGTCACTGTGTGAACATGTCTATTTCCTCGCGACGCTGCTGGGGATTGGACCCACGCATTTTTGAGCCGTACAGCGCACTTACTGCCGCAGTTAGCACCGCTTCAGTGATTTAGCTCAGCCATTAGAAAACGTCACATGTTGTTTTGTTTCGTCCACGTAATATTCAGTTTTCATCATCTGCAGTGGACTAACAATTAAGTTTATATTTTCTTATCTCTGACAGAAAATGAGAAAACGTGATCAAAGTATCGTGTTTCTTTGAGTAGATTAACGATATGAACGTATAAGCTTTATAGTTCACTCGGAAACACCACCACATGTGACCCTGGAATCAAACGTGAAACTTCCCTATTACAAGGCCTGCGCTTAGCCGCTACGCTACAGAGGCAACATAAAAAAACAGAACTCCAAAAAAAAAAACAATTTCATAAGTATTCCTTGAACTTGTTTATAAATTCTTTGAGAAGCGACATCTGACATTTCCACCGCAAATATTAAATGTTTACTCGGATGCCATTAACATCGGCAAGGACGAGCGGGACGAGGGCGCTGGGTAAATATTAGAGGAATTCTCTCAGGGGTAAATAATGTAATACAGGATTTCGTGTTCGCTCCGGAGGAGGGCAACCGGTCCGCCCACCGCTGGGCTCGCCACGTCTTGTCAGTGTTTCTCCAGACGACACGCCACGCGCACCCGTGACATGGAGCCTGAATAAAATATATAAGTAGACCTAGATAAGGAGAAAAACGAACTATGTGCTTCTAGGTTTATTTGCTTTTCTAAGTTAAAACATCGACAACTAAATACTGTAAAAAGTAACAATTTAACTGGTGTCCCGAACCACCCCCTGCGACGAGCCCCTTTTAAAAACATGGCTAGAATTATATAAAAGTGGACAGGATGTTCACTTATTTGGTGCACTGTACCGTGTCTAGTTTTAATTGGTGACTACAATACAATTTTTTTCTCATAGCAGTAATCACAACGTAAGATTGTTTAACTGCCACTTTTTATATAATTCCTCTTTTTTATGAACAGACGTACCATTTACCCTTAGATGATTGTTTTGTTGTTAGATGTTGTTTCTCTACACTTATATAATATTAAAATTAGATTGCTTTTTAACTTACAAATAGAAATGCATAGTGAAGTAAGTCATTACCAACGAATGTAACGTCTCAATGCAGAAATCGCATGATCAAACTGTGGCGAAGCACGGCATAACAGAATTAGCACAATAGCTGGTCATTGCGGGGGTTAAACGTACCCCCGACGGGTCCGAGGGCCATTTTTAAACGTTTCCACAATATAGTTATAAATCCTTTGATGTGTAGAGGATATTGAAAATAAATTTATTTAATTAATAGTGAAATTACCGGGGTATCGAGAATTACTGAGCATCATGCGATGCAGTGTATGTCATCCTAACTAACGCATGTTCTTACGGTTAAGCTTATCAATAACCATCACTTGAAAGTCCCGCCCGTCTCGTCGCTTCATACAATAGAAAAAAAATATTAGAAAACATTGCAAATATGGAATGTAAAGTAATACATAACAATTGCATTATATATAACAACATTATTATATAATAATTAAAAATAAGAATAATACAATACTTCTCTCTTCTTTTTTCGGCACAGGTTTTTATCACTTACCTATTCTACATAATACTCCGCAATAGTCGGCAAAGATATATACAGAAACGCACCGTGGTAACCCCGACGAGATAGAAAAGCACCGTGGTAACCCCGACGAGATAGAAAAGCACCGTGGTAACCCCGACGAGATAGAAAAGCACCGTGGTAACCCCGACGAGATAGAAAAGCACCGTGGTAACCCCGACGAGATAGAAAAGCACCGTGGTAACCCCGACGAGATAGAAAAGCACCGTGGTAACCCCGACGAGATAGAAAAGCACCGTGATAACCCCGACGAGATAGAAAAGCACCGTGGTAACCCCGACGAGATAGAAAAGCACCGTGGTAACCCCGACGAGATAGAAAAGCACCGTGGTAACCCCGACGAGATAGAAAAGCACCGTGATAACCCCGACGAGATAAAAAAGCACCGTGGTAACCCCGACGAGATAGAAAAGCACCGTGGTAACCCCGACGAGATAGAAAAGCACCGTGGTAACCCCGACGAGATAGAAAAGCACCGTGGTAACCCCGACGAGATAGAAAAGCACCGTGGTAACCCCGACGAGATAGAAAAGCACCGTGGTAACCCCGACGATATAGAAACGCACCGTGGTAACCCCGACGAGATAGAAAAGCACCGTGGTAACCCCGACGATATAGAAACGCACCGTGGTAACCCCGACGATATAGAAACGCACCGTGGTAACCCCGACGAGATCGAAAAGCACCGTGATAACCCCGACGATATAGAAACGCACCGTGGTAACCCCAACGAGATAGAAAAGCACCGTGGTAACCCCGACGATATAGAAACGCACCGTGGTAACCCCGACGAGATAGAAAAGCACCGTGGTAACCCCGACGATATAGAAACGCACCGTGGTAACCCCGACGAGATAGAAAAGCACCGTGGTAACCCCGACGATATAGAAACGCACCGTGGTAACCCCGACGAGATAGAAAAGCACCGTGGTAACCCCGACGATATAGAAACGCACCGTGGTAACCCCGACGAGATAGAAAAGCACCGTGGTAACCCCGACGATATAGAAACGCACCGTGGTAACCCCGACGAGATAGAAAAGCACCGTGATAACCCCGACGATATAGAAACGCACCGTGGTAACCCCGACGAGATAGAAAAGCACCGTGGTAACCCCGACGATATAGAAACGCACCGTGGTAACCCCGACGAGATAGAAAAGCACCGTGGTAACCCCGACGATATAGAAACGCACCGTGGTAACCCCGACGAGATAGAAAAGCACCGTGGTAACCCCGACGATATAGAAACGCACCGTGGTAACCCCGACGAGATAGAAAAGCACCGTGGTAACCCCGACGATATAGAAACGCACCGTGGTAACCCCGACGAGATAGAAAAGCACCGTGGTAACCCCGACGAGATAGAAAAGCACCGTGGTAACCCCGACGATATAGAAACGCACCGTGGTAACCCCGACGAGATAGAAAAGCACCGTGGTAACCCCGACGATATAGAAACGCACCGTGGTAACCCCGACGAGATAGAAAAGCACCGTGGTAACCCCGACGATATAGAAACGCACCGTGGTAACCCCGACGAGATAGAAAAGCACCGTGGTAACCCCGACGATATAGAAACGCACCGTGGTAACCCCGACGAGATAGAAAAGCACCGTGGTAACCCCGACGAGATAGAAAAGCACCGTGGTAACCCCGACGAGATAGAAAAGCACCGTGGTAACCCCGACGATATAGAAACGCACCGTGGTAACCCCGACGAGATAGAAAAGCACCGTGGTAACCCCGACGATATAGAAACGCACCGTGGTAACCCCGACGAGATAGAAAAGCACCGTGGTAACCCCGACGATATAGAAACGCACCGTGGTAACCCCGACGAGATAGAAAAGCACCGTGGTAACCCCGACGATATAGAAACGCACCGTGGTAACCCCGACGAGATAGAAAAGCACCGTGGTAACCCCGACGAGATAGAAAAGCACCGTGGTAACCCCGACGATATAGAAACGCACCGTGGTAACCCCGACGAGATAGAAAAGCACCGTGGTAACCCCGACGATATAGAAACGCACCGTGGTAACCCCGACGAGATAGAAAAGCACCGTGGTAACCCCGACGAGATAGAAAAGCACCGTGGTAACCCCGACGAGGTAGAAAAGCACCGTGGTAACCCCGACGAGATAGAAAAGCACCGTGGTAACCCCGACGAGATAGAAAAGCACCGTGGTAACCCCGACGAGGTAGAAAAGCACCGTGGTAACCCCGACGATATAGAAACGCACCGTGGTAACCCCGACGAGATAGAAAAGCACCGTGGTAACCCCGACGAGATAGAAAAGCACCGTGGTAACCCCGACGATATAGAAACGCACCGTGGTAACCCCGACGAGATAGAAAAGCACCGTGGTAACCCCGACGTAATAAAAAGGTACAGCATCGAGCGCAGTGTCTCGTAATGTGAACATCTAACACGTCTTAAAATCGATAATTATATTGTCATACAAAACGACAACATCTTTGAGAACAATCTCCTCGTAAAGTGGGAGTTAATTCTCTTCCTCGACAGTTTTAAGCGACTTCCCTTCGTATTTTCTCCTGAAGCTGAACTCTGGTAAAAGTTCACTTACAAGTTAGTCCCAACAGCGTTCAATTAAAGGTCCGTTACGTGCAGTCCAGTTAACAATGAACGGAAAGACGTACCGCTCAGTGAACGATTGGCGGAAGCGACGGAACAGTGTCCTGGGGGTTGTTTTTATCCCCTTTTAACAGAATAGGAGGTACACTACCGCTTTACAATAGCACCAGCGGTTGAAGCTATTTTGATATAAGTTGTCAAATTACTGTATCGAAGGTCTAGTCTTCCTTTAGATCGCTGCTCCGAAGGAGTAATTTTTTTTTGTAAACTATACTTAGCTATAACAAAACAAAACTGCTCAATTTGTTCTTGTTACTTCTCTTCTCTGATTATTATTTATTTAAAGGGTGTTTTATATGTCATGCAGGCATAATATTAAAAAAGGTAGGCTCACTTGTACTTTATTCAACAAACAATTTTCAGTTGTTCATGGAGAAGAGTTCCGCGGCAAAAATATGGGCACGAAATGAGAGGTAAATGTTTCAAAACGCGGCCTCGTTATATCCAGGAGTGGAGTTGAGGAGTTGCCACGTACCGGCCTCGGAGGAGGTGCTCCACGCAGCGATTACGCTGCGGAGGGCTCTCGCGGTTCATTGTTCGCCCCACCACCGCCCGCCGCCTCCATTTTGTTATTTCACCGTATGTATTGTTCTATTTTTGAGCCACGTCTGAAATCTTGATTGGGGTGCGGTTCGGATGTGGTGTTATTCGTATTTATATCTAACCACCAGCCCGAGGGGAAACATTTTATACTTCCAAAAGAATACCTTCTGAATTGTTAATTAAAGTAATTTTTTGATAAATCTATTACTTTCCTATATTAATTACTGAAAATAGTAGGTTCCACCGTAAAGCGGCGGAAATGGAGCCGGCGTGGATGTATTTTTGCTCATTATCCCTTATTCTTTGTTACGGACGCAGGCATGGTAGGACCGATCTGTGTCGAGATCTTTGAGATACATAGACCTCATTTTAGTACTGGGCAACCAATAAATGGATCACGTAATTACAGATTGATAAAAGGTAACGGTAGTCTGATCTTCTTGTAAAGTATGCTTCCTAATTAGCTTCGTTACCCCTTGTTGATTACTTAAACTCTCTATGAATTCACAATGAATAATTCATACCCACGAGACAAGCAGAAGTTCTGATGGTAAGAAAAACGCCATTCTATAACAATGAGACTCCAACAAAGAGTTTATCTGTACTCGTACTACAACGACGCCCATATGCCGTGATATTTCCCATTATTGCCGCCTTCAGAGCGGAACAGGATAATGTTCGCGCGCTGCTCTGAAAGACCTGTCGCCAATAAAGGAATAATTCGCATCAACATAAAAACGTTTACTCTGCGAACGTTCGAAAATAATCATCAAATTTCAGTAATAAAATATTTTCAGCGCGCCAATTTAAACCGTTCCGTTGAAAATATGTTCAGTATTTCAACGTTACATGTCATCAAGCCAGATAAACGCCGCTAGTATTAATATTAAAATTTTTATAGGCTTTTATGCCAATCCATATGCGAAAGTATTTGTTTTAAAAGGCAATCCCGTATGGGGCTGAGCCCTTCATCCAAAAGGGTATAAATCAACATTTCAGACTATTGGTGTCCCCTTCTAAACATAGGCATATAAATTGGGGTTAATTGTTGTGATCGCCGCTCGGCATACGAATGGGCGCGCTCGGTACCTTACTATGGCTTGCCAAAAACCTGCTCCTTTTTTTACGGATATATTTCCATCTTAGTCGCCTTTTCCGACACGCTATCGTTTGTTATTTTTTCTTTGTCAAAAGTTATAAAAAGGTTAAGACGTTACAGCTTCAATGAAAGTTAGAGTTAACGCTCGGTGCTTCAGCGCCGCTTTGGATAAATTAAGCGGCGGCTTGAGAAAGGGCGATGTGATCTCGGCGCGAATGGCGGTGGGTTCACTCGCGGGCCCAGGGGTAGGGGTGGCGATTGCGAGCCGTAGAGCCCGCCACGTGTGAACTACAAATACCTAAAGAGAGTTGAAATCACTTCGATTTGACGAGCGAAGCAACTGAATGACGTCACTGCTTTTAACGTCGGTGATGGCCGCCTTTTCGGGCATCACCTCCCTTAAAATAAATCAAATCTTACAATTTCGATAACTCTTTTAAATATGCGTAAATTGTAAATAATTTGAACCGCAATATATTTTGAATGATGTAAACTACCTGCCCAGTACATTCCATTTCATACAAGGCTTTACACATATCGTTTGACGTCTGATATCTCCAACTGGTGTCTGTAACTAAGATATTTAACAATCGAGCTACTGTTTACTGACGAAAAACCGACCGACAATTTTTCAGGCGGAAAAAATCATGAGCTCAAGAAATCGGCCGGCGATCGGACGTAATTTATTTTAGGTCCGTGAAACATATAAATAAATTCCAATTCAACGATTAAGGTACACATTTCGATCTGGTCGGCATCCAGACAAATGGTGGGATTACATGAGGCGCGGTGGGACGGTTTCATTTGGCGCTTTGGAAGATTGCCGGGCCCGAGCCGCGGCCGGCATACCAAGTGACCCTCCGCCCCGACTAGCCGAGACCGCCGAGACCGCCGAGACCACCGGCACCGCCGGAAACACTGATAAAAACCGAGAGCACGAAACGGACTCGAGTCCGGGCAATGGAATGATGCTCTGGCACTCGATAGAGTCCGCGGCGATAACGCATGGAATACAATAAAAGAACATTTATCCAAAAAAGGATAGAAAAGTAAATCTTGTACGCAGCCTATTTTAGGACCAGGAAATCGGTCAGATATTTTAAAAATTATTATTACTATCGTCAGGTCTCGGTGTCAGCGACAGGTACTATGGCATTTGCTAAAAGTACCACCATTTTCATTATTAGAAAAGATGTATATTTAAAGAGATAGGAAAAGAAATTCATGTAATTTTAATTTTTTGGGTGAAAGCACTAGTTTCAAATAACACCAGCAGGTTAACAGATTTGATGCATCATTTCAAACCTTCCGATCGATCGTAATCCAGGGCAATGGCATTTAACCAGCTCCCTCGTTGTATTCGCTATTTACAAAATAAATCTACCCTTTTCCTTTTGTTATAAAAATTGAAACGCGTAACAAATTGGTAGTAACAAATGGACACAATTTGATTTGCCTTTGTTAGAAACATCAGATATTTGTTTGGACTCACCTCGTCCTTTATAAAAGAAGGAGGAATACGTGCCGTCTCATGCAACGGTTTTGTGAAATGAAAAGCTTTATGAAATTATCACAGGTAATTAAAGTTAAAAAGATCGTTTCCTCTCTTACTGGCGTACATAGACAAACTACTTGTATTTTAAAGTTATTTTAACTGGCTGTCCCTGTGACACACGAAAGGATTACTTTATAAAAGACACATTCAAGATCTGGTTCCGAGCCATATGCCGTTTGCATGATAATAGCTTTTCAAACTGTTGCCATTGCAGCGCTTTTGACTTTAGTCTGTTAATACAAAGAGACGGCGTGTTGTGGACGAACCTAGTTCATTATCTATGTCCTAAACTCGTCCATGATAGTATGAAGCAGTCGTAAATTAAGATAATGAATTAAATAGACCGGTACAGATCTTTCAGAGTCACCGAGAAGAGAGTCGAGATCACCATAAACTCGTTACCGCGGGGTATGCTCGTGCGGTAGATTTAAAGCGAGCTTTTTAATAGACGCATAAAGTCTAGACTAAAAGCTCGCGAGCGCGGCCCAGCCCGCGTTTACTTTGCGCCGGGAACATATAAACACTTTGTGGATTCTTATTTAAAAACTTACTTTTAAACACATTTGCTTTTGTTTATTGTAAACAACGCGTTGAGATTCCTTAACGTCATTTCTTTTAAAATATAACTTTGTTAGTGTTTATAAATACATTTTATTCTATAAAAGAAACCGACGAAATAATACTGCACCACGAGAAGTTTGCGTTCATCGCTTTAATACATAATTTAGTGTAGTAACTACAATAATTTTAAATCTAATAGCGCCCTTCTAAAGTACATACTTTCATGTACTAAACAAATGTTTTTTTCTTTCGAAATACAACAGCTGCTTTAGAAATTGATTCTGAGAAAACGACCCCGATAATATCGAAGAAGCCTAAATAAAACATACTGTGCTCGTATCTGCCACTGACTAAACGCAAGAGTTACAAACATAACTCTCTCTAAAAATAGATATCGGTTGCATTCACCACGTCAGCGAACGAAGTATGTTGATCTCTGGGAAGTATGCCCTGGGATAATTTTCCACCGCTTCTGTTCAAAACTCGGAAACGAAAGCTTGTAGTTAACGATGAGCTCGAACTGCCAATACTCATTACTATTAATCCTTGCAAAGTAACGCACAGAAACGGTACTAGTCGGAACTAGTGGCACCGTGCACAGCAACTAGTGCTGTGCACGGTGCCACCTGCTTCGCGGGAGATTAGGCTTGTGATTAATTGCCCGGCGCCGGCGGTTCGTTACATTGGATAGGTGATTTCAGCTGTAAGTTATGGAGCACGTAAGTCAGAAGGCAGGTAAAGCGCTCATAATTTTCTTTCTAGACTTCACGAGTCCCACGCATTTAGACGTGACGTGAAGAATCTGACAACAAAGCACAAACATCTCCTGAAAGGGACGATATTTTTTTTAAACTTTACTTATTCAACCATCTTTATTCGTCGCAAATATGAAAGCTTCATCATACTCTTATCTTACAGTATTAAAAGCGCGGAAGAGTCTTTGATCTTCATCATCAGCCGTTAGAGATCCATTGCTAGACATAGGGCTCCCCTAAAGATCTCCACATCAATCGGTTCTTCGTTTCTCGCATCCAGTGGGTTCATGCAATTCTCACCAGATCGTCGGTCCACCTTGTAAGGTCCTCGAGTGGCGCACGCGCACCGGTAGACGTAGTGTTAGTTAGCAGTGTAAAGTTATTGATGTTGCACAGCAATTGCAGACTAACTTTATAACGGAAGTATTTATGTAATAGACATAGTATAGTAGACACGGGAACACCGTAACGACTACAGAATATATATAGACGACGAGCAGGTGGTGGGGCAATAGTCAGTGGACATAAAAATCAAACGCTAGTTAACATGATAACCTACCCTGAGATACTATTCAAACATCTCATCATAACAGGTACTTTGATAGTTTTTGAATGCTGGGATACAAGTGCCTGACGCAGCAATATTGTGCTACCGTGGGTAAACAATGTGGACGGTGAGGGGATACAAAGGTATACTGCTGGCGAACAAACGTGACCTTCAGTCAGTGCTAACTTGCCAAACTTTTATTCTTCAGGACTTAATAAATTCAGAGCACTACTTCTTGATGAATACTAATAACACAAGAGCAAAAGCAATCCGAGGACTTCACCAAGGTGGTTAACTTGCAGCGTCGAGTTATACTTAAAGTAACTGTCTCGGTAAGTAGTAATAACAAAAGTGAGTTAAACCGGAGCCGAGAAATTGTAGTATAAAGCAAAATACAGATGAAGCTCGCCTCGAGGTAATTACTTGAGGGGCCCGAGGTATCCAGTTAACTGTGACTGCTCCAAGCCGGCCAGGGCCGCTTGTTGATCAACGGGCGCGCTGTAATTGTGCTGCATCTGTAAGCGTAGTCGTAGCAAATTAAAGCCTTTGCTCTATTTGTAAACTATTCATTCGAAAAAAATCTAAACATTAAATTACTCTCGTCATAAACAATCATAATTAATATGTAAACCATACTGGACTCAAGCGAACCTCACCTGCTCGTGGTGCACCCTGCTAATCAACAAGCGAGGCCCTGCCTCCCGCTAACCCGCATTGGGCCAGCGTGATGGGAAATGGTCCAAATCCCCCATATGAGTACCTACATACAACGAACCCGAATGCTCGGCGGTACCGGAAGCCGTGCTGACTGTATGTGGAGATATATGATGATGATAATTATACAAAAGATGCTCGTTGCTGAGCACAGACTTCTCTCTAGGATCCCGGTGCCGATCCCTCCTGAGCGTTCACATCCGAGAACTTCCTTCGTCCTTAAAAATTATATCGTTAATATATCATTAATATTGTCACTAATATATAATTATTATTAATACAACGATACGAGACAAGTGGGGCAATTAATTGGTAGTTAATAAGGTTTTTTTTTATATTTAACATAGTGACGGGACGAGCAGGACGTTCACCTGATGATACGTGATACGCCCGCACATAACAACGCGGCGTCAGTTTGTATGGAATGCAGTGCATCACATTATGCTCATCGCTTTGAGATATATGTTAACTGTCACTACCCCAGTAACTTCACTAGCTACAACGGCCTTCAAATCGGAATACGGTAATGTTTACACACTTCAGTTTGGCGACCAGCCGAACTCCAGCAACAGAGACCTATCACCAGTGATGAACAATAAGGATTTACAGCGCGGGAAGCTGTAACACATTTACATCATATCCTCTCCAAGTTTCACAAAGTTTAAACATTCTGCATCAAGTTCTGAGTAGGTTAGACACTTTGCGACAAACGAAACGGGCGGCTCCGTCTGAGGGCGGGGTGGGGCCGGGGTGGAGTGTGGACGTGTGTAATTCGACTATTAATCACACGAGTGCGGTCGGGGCCGCGTACACAACTCCCACTGCATCATAAACACGGCGTCTTTTAGACCCTGCGGCCAAGTGACGACTACGATTTATTATTGGAAAATAACTGGATACACTAAGCGCGGATATTATTGCGATTTTTTCCATCGATCCCTATCCGATTTGAGTGCTTCGCAGCAGCCATGGTCACGGGAAGAGTAGTGGCAAATGACCTGAAGTTATAGCTCTTCGCAATGGTGCTACGGTCAACGCACTAGTGGTACGAGAAGAGATAAAATAAATATAGGCATAGTTCAGATAAATGTTTGTAATATTAATGAAGAAAAAATCTTCGATTCTCTTTTGTTTTTGTCTGTATGCAGTCATTTGTTTGCTTCGCGTCGGAACGTGTTCTAGGAAATGGAGAAAAGCGAAGTGCGAGCCGTTATTTAATAGCTCTCTTTGAAAATGTTAACGGCGCAAGAGATTCATTGCGATCTGGAGACAACATGAGGAGAGTCTGCTCCGCCGTATTCCACTGTCGCAAGGTGGGCTGCTCAATTTCGTGTAGGGAGAACGAGCACGGAAGACGAACATCGTTGCGGCTGTCACCACGTCCATCGACGTCAGTCACCCAAGAAAATGTTGCGAAAGTCGAGAAAATAATATTGAGCGATCGAAGAGTTACCATCCGATACTTAATTCATGAAAGAGGCATTTCACATGGAAGTATTCAATCCATATTGAAACAATCTTTGGATATGAGAACAGTCTCCGCAAGATGGGTGCCGAGAATGTTAACCGACACTCAGACAAAACAACAACTCAGAAAATCCAAAACACGACAACGACTTGACATTTCAAGATATTGTCGGACAAGTTTCAAGATGATTCTGAAAACTTTTTCTCTCATTTCGTAACAATGGACGAAACATGGCTCCATCAGTTTGATCCCGAGACAAAACAGCAATCTTCGCAATGGAAACGGCCATCATCACCGACCCCGAAGAAGTTTCGTGCCGTGGCATCGGCTGGCAAGGTTATAGCCTCAATATTTTGGGACTCCGAAGGGATATTGTCGATTGATTACCTGGAGCGTGGAACCACTATTACAGGTCAATATTATGCAGCTTTAATTACCAAGTTAAAGAATACCCTCAAATAGAAAAGGAGAGGGAAACTTCGAAGGGTCGTGCTGTTTCATCACGACATCGCACCCGCGCACAGGTCGGCAGTTGCGATGGCTGTCATTCAACAAGCTGGCATCGAATTGGTTGACCACCACCCTTATTCACCAGATCTGGCGCCTAGTGATTTTTATCTGTTCCTCAAATTGAAAGAATACTTAAGGGGAAACAGGTACGAATACGATAACGAGATGATGGATGCCGTGGAGAGCTTTTTGCAGGACCAAGACAAAACTTTTTTTTGAAAAGGATTGAAGCCTTGGGACAAGCGCTGGACTCGGTGCGCAGGGAGGCTCGGAGACTATGTAGAAAAATATATTATTAAGTTATCAATAGTCATTATATTCTATCTCATTCTCACTACTTTTTGATCCCTCTTCATAAGTTATAAATATGTAATGGTTTCGTGTAATTTTAAGTTTGCATATTAAAATCGCACTGATTTTAATTGAAGCTTTTCTAATCTTTTCAAAACAAAAGTATACAAGTCAGAAATCTTAACTTGTAAGTGATGATTTAAAATAGTAATAGGTTCAGCCGTTTCAGAATAGTTAGCTCTAAACTAATTTGATTATAACCTTTAAACTAATTTGATATACCGTAAAATTTTGTAGCTGTCACAGCATTTTTAATAAATTTCCAACTTAACATTGGGGACCATATTCAAACTTAATATAACTTGTCAAGTGACCGCCGCTGGTTCAATTAGTTAACTACCCTCGTATCAGAGTTTAAACCCGCCGTCAAGAGGAGCAAGCACTCCGACACTTGTATAACGAAGCGGGGCGCGAATTAAGTTTGCTTTGTGCTAATTATATCTTGAGGTTTAGTTGCGAACTTACTTCGAGCTCGCGTCTGCTTACTCTGCCAGGGTATATCGCGGAGACGTAGCGTACGAGGGCGCACATGCAGCCAATATTTGAAGTTAAATTTCACGGCTTATTACTTTTTCTAGACTGCCGAAATAGATATTTAGATCATCTAAAAATAAATATTTTTTTAATGTTTTAACAAGACTATTTCTTATCATTAGTTAATAGCCCAGATACATACAAAATACAGGGGTGTAGGGGTCCCTCATAACAACTTACGGGTTCCAAGCCCACCTAACTGGCTCGTGGTGCACCCTGCTAATCAACAAACGAAGCTCTAGCTCTCACCAACCCGATTTGGGCCAACGTGATGGGAAATAGCTCAAATCCCTCCATATTAACACCCAGAAATGACGGCCCATAGTCATGATGATGCCCAGCGGTACCGGTGATCATGTTGACTGTGTTGAACGTCGCGGGAAGCTTCTGGATGCGGGTAGCGCAGGACCGATCGATGTAGAAATCGGTTGATGATGATATATACATAATTGTTAATAATCAGGTATGAGAGACGTTTATCATTAGTTCGTTATGCACTAATAAGGTGTCCAATCAACAGTGCACGGAACATGGCAACAGTAAGCATAAAGTAGATATTCATGTAACAGAAGATGAATGCAGATGTATTCATAATTGATAAAATATAAATGAAAATTATTACATTACAAAATAAAACATGCAAATGCATTCACATTTCATAACACACAAACTCAGGTGAATAAATGATTGAACTCGGGCTCGTGGAGGGAGGGAACACTTAGAAACAGTATTTTTACGCTATTCATGTGTTGATGGCTCTACAAAGTTCTCACTGGGGGAATATTTCGCACTCGATTTGAATTTATTTTCCTGAAAAGCGCCCGGAAATTCCGCTGCACCCTCGCACTTTTATATTTTTCTGTTTTGTCAGGTTAGCCAATTGTACGTTTATTATAACATTTGTTGGCTCGACCGGTTCGAATTCTGTTTTAGCATTTTGCAACAGCTATTGCTAGCTTTAGCCTACTTTGTCTCCTATTTCAATAATATCACGCAACACTTAATCTTAGCTACTACATTTGCCGACGGATGTAATCGCTACGAAAGTCGCTTAATAATTATAATTAGCTGAAGTTTGTGCTGTTCGTTTCTTTGACAACTGCTACGATTTCATCAGGCTTAGGGCGTGTCATAATCTGTCTAAGATATTTTTGGATGTTTTTGTAGTTATTTTTTATATTGAAATTCTTTAAGCATACAAATTATGCATTGTTTCTCCGGTCACCACATCCGGCGGCATTAGTCAGTTTAACGTTTAATTTAGTTTAAGCGGAGTAAACAGCGCGTTAATTGGAATTAGTTGGGAGGGTAGCGGGGTAGCGAGCCGGCGGGGCGGCTGCTACACTTTATGCAGCGGGCAGTGCGGCTACCACTCCGCACTTTATTGCTGCAATATGAACCAATGCTGGTCTAAACCATTTACATTCTTCAAGGATTTATGGTATTAGGTATCTACCTCTTCGCAGGTCACAGCGCAGTTGCAGGAGCGTTATGAGAACTCACATTGCTCGCGTAGAACTAATAACAAGATTGTTTTTCATATTGTTAAATTATATAAATCGATTAATATTGAATCGATAGATATTTTGTCGCAATATTATGCCAATTACACCAGTTCAGTAATATTTGCTTGGTTCTTATTGATACTATAGATGAGAGCTCGTAATGGCACCAACCCAGAAAAGTCTTTTCTAAGAGAAATTTCTCCACACATAAAATATATGTTGTAATAATACATTACAAACTTGCTACCGATGCATGTAACGCGCGAAGTTCTAAGTTATGTTATTTAACGCAACAAACTACGGGGCGGGCGTTTGGCACACGATTTGAATAAATTTCCGCTGAAAGACAAACTTTACACCTGCTATGAAACTCTAAACGTATTTTTTACGCTTCTCGAAATATAACTTTTACGTTAATTTGAAGCGAACCCTGTCATACTTTACTACAAGATAATTTAACGACCTTTGTGTCGCCTTGAGAAAAGATTGAAATAAATTACTTCAACTCATTCTTCTGTCTGGGTTACTGAAACAGAAATTTTAACAAAAGACTGTCCTATAACTAAGTGTATGTTTAAACCTTAAGGCTAATCAGAGATTTGTACATCAAAAAAAAATATTTAAAAACTATAAATTATGTTATTCATATCGTGTAAACGATAAGTTGTGCAATGAGTTTGTTAAGTATCAATTTGTACACGACAATAATGATTATCGCAGTAAAGTTGAGAATGTTACATGCAGAGAGTTGGAAAAACTGATATTCATTTCCTTCCGCAACTCATACAACTACTTCCGGAGTATGCCTAATTACAATTTCAGTTGTTTACACGGGAACTGCGCTCGTCATGTTGAGTGGTTAGACGGGTACTGACGCAATTGCACTGGCTACGGTACCGACAACATAGAAACGTCAATACAAGACATTCGTATGTGGCAGCTGAATTAGGCGCCGTGATGGGTGTGCGGTGCGCATACGGTTTTCTTTGTCCTTGTTTAACATATAAACAATGCGAGTTAAATTTATATTAAGCTAAACAGAGCATAAATCACACAAAGCAGCGCTGCAGTGCTTCAAAGCCCTGCGCAGCGCTCGCCGCGTCCACATGATTTATGTTGTGATTTGTCGTCGAGCCAAACCGCTCATGATTCATCGTCCCTATCTCTCGCTGTGCTCGTAATACTTTTCGAGCCTTTCAAATTGTATAATTCGAGGCAACGTAACCCCGAGTGTCACCAGTTCAAACATTATGAATATGATGCTGGTAAGCGATAAAGGGGTGTAAGTGGTCCCACACAACTCATGGGACCCAAGCCAACCCCACCGGCTTGTGGTGCACCCTTCTA
This sequence comes from Ornithoptera alexandrae, assembly GCA_029030555.1. Classification (NCBI taxonomy): domain Eukaryota; kingdom Metazoa; phylum Arthropoda; class Insecta; order Lepidoptera; family Papilionidae; genus Ornithoptera; species Ornithoptera alexandrae. The sequence goes on from JARDVY010000298.1 coordinate 10,365,328, forward strand.
ATCAACAAACGGAGCTCTGGCTCCCATTAGCCGGCATTGAGCCAACGTGGTGAGAAATACCCCAGAATCGCTACAAACGACGGCCCCTAGTGTCCGACGGTACTGTAAGCCTTGCTGACTATCTGGGAAAGATCGCAACATCCCGTTGAATGCAGCCAGTGCAGAACTGATCAATATGGAGATCTTTGAGGGAGACTAGCAGTGGACCTCTATGGGCTGATGATAATGATGACGATGAAACGATAAGGCGCGCGCGTGTTAAAACTCGGCGTAAATTATGTTAAACAGCTAACGTAAATAAATAATTCGAACTGCGTAGCGCTATGTCGTCGCGTAGTGCTACGAAGACTTGTAGCGCCGTAGCTCGCTCGCGAAGGCTAAGTAATTTATGTTGTTATTTGTCGCCGGGACAAATGCATTTAATTCATTACCCGTGTATGATGTAATTTTACACGGTTAACTTTACTGTAACATAATACAGTAGTAAAATGTTGATAAGCATTAACCCCCACCTACAATAGCTTAGCTACCAATCTGACCAATAGAAAATCAATGAATTTTTTTTATTCTACTAAACAATAAAACGAGCGATACTTACACTAAATATTAAGTGATACGCCTGCCAATAACAACATGTCGCTAGTTAAGATGGTACACACTGCATCATATCGCCCTCGTCACCTTGAAACATAAGATGTTAAGTCTCCCCAGTTACCTCAGTAATTTTATTAGCTCCAACGCCTTTCAAACTAAAACGTAGTAATGTTCACACACTACTGTTTGTCCGGTGCAACAGACGCTACGGTAATACTTACCCAAACGGTCTCCGGAAACGGAAACCTTTCATCAGTAATTTAATGAGTCATCTGATTTAGTGTAATATGTCGTTTGTTGCAGAGCTTTTATCACACCTAAACAATATTCTTTGCACACTGCTGGAAGCGGAAATAAATATTACTTATATTTTCATAAGAAAGGAATATTTGTTCAAAGGAAATCGAAGGTGAATAAAACGTGTTTACTTTTTTAATGAAACAGCCGGTTCCTGTGGGACACTAACAACATTTTTTTTTTAAATTATCTCTTTAATCAATTGTCAAGTTGATGCTCATCAACCTCCTTGATAGTTTAGGCAGCACAAAAATGTTGCATAAACTTGTGCTTATGTATTTCACTTCCACACTAAACAAATAACTTAAAAATAATGCAGTAATCCCATCAAATCTTCTTAGTCTATTCCAGTTTATCTTCAGATTAAATGGTAGATTCTGTTTAAGAGAGTTTATTATTTTATTAATATAATATACCCACGATTGTTGATTAAGAATTTATATGTGTTAATGAACAAGGTCGAGACGCTATCGCCGTTGATTTCAGCACAGTTATTAATTTAACCAACTATCTGACAATGCGGTTGGCTAAAGTTTCCATCAAGTAAAGTCTAGTCGACCGTCGCTTGTGTGTTAAGCTCAGGGTGCGCAAACTTTGTCTTGTAATTACATCCCCGATTTTCATCATGTACTTTCAAGTAGTATTAAATTTTCAATGAATTATGGCGCTGTCCCGAAAACTGCATTACGTTACGAACTATTCTAGAAAGGGGTACTTAAGTTATAAAATGTTTATTAAGAAAACCTTTCATATTATGTATACATTAATTATGTTATGTATCAATGTATAAAATCAAATTTAAACTTTAATAAATTCGATAATTGTTAATGTAAAACGTTTAAAATATAGTCCAGCAGTTATAAGCTGGATAGTAGAAACGGAATTAAATTTTCACTTCCGTCCCGTACAGACATCTGAGCCACTAATGGATATTGACCGGTTCAGTTCGCACGGAGCCGGCCGACACGCACTTGACAGTTCGGGGAAATGATTAAGCACGGAGCGCGCGGCTGTTTCCGACGAATCGCTTATTGAATACACGTGATGAGACAATCACGGTCGGTGTAAAGTATATACACTACTCGCTTTAGTTTCAGTTTAAAAATATGTCAGGTCAAACTAAAGTCCTACGCAAAGTTAACGAAATGTAAGATTAGCTCAAATCATTGATAATAGAGTGAAAGTAGAGCAAGTCTTTATATCAATTAACCGCCTGTTTTAAATAATAGCCAAAACATAAAGTGTTATATTTGATTTAGGTTCCAAATCCTACTCTTAAACAACGAAGATATCGTCATATTATAATTTATTATCACTTATTATATTAGAGGTTTGTGTGGCAGCTGAACATAGAGCTTCTGAAAATTTTCTAAAACAATATGTAGAAAGAAACAGGTACAATGCAAACTATTCTATTACCCTAGAGTTATTCCCACTACCCCTACAATTATCGCCTATTACTATACGCCTACATCAATCTCTCAGAGCCGCGGGATATGAATGTAGATATGATAAAAGCAGAAGGATGGAATGGAAGCTGTATGCCGCCGCATAAAGTCGTCTATCTACTTATCAAGAAAAATATAAAGCAATGCATTTGCTTAAAATTTATTCTCATTAAAATTCTAAATGATTAAAGATCACTTTTACATTTTTAGATAAAATTGCTTTACAAATAGCACAGTTACAGTACAGAGCTACGAAGCCTATAAAATTCGTTAGCGTGAAATTGAAAAAAACATAACGCAGTTCTGCCATTCAGTTTTACTAGCAATGTACCAGCCATTCATCTCTGACTGGCAATTTACTAAAAAAAATAGTATTTTATGTCATACTAATAGTTATTACTGTTATGCTGTTAACATATATTTTATGTTTTAAGTTAAACAAACCGTGAATTACTAGTGATCGTTGGGTTGTCAACGTTCGTCCGTGATCTGTTGAAAACATAACGAAGAGGACGTATCGACAAATATTATACATTTAATACCATCGCTATAACTGAACAATGTTAAGTTTCACTTTCATATTATTTACATATATAATATATTATACAAATAACATACATTTTAAATAAAGTTAAAATATAATGAGTGTTATACACACCACCGCATCGCTCTTAACGCTTCAAGTCGTGGTCCTGTGTAAGTAACTATACGAACAGAAAGAGTTTATGGGACGATTTTTGTTGCCAATGGACAGCCTCAATATCAGGAGCAGTCACAGCTTCATTTCCTTGGAGAAATCATTCTTCTCTTGGAATACCCTAAGCGATATCGGTTTGGAGGTACTCTAGCAAATCAAACGAAAATTGCATTTGTAACAAAAACTTCCGTATAAAAATGTATAAATAAAACAGGTTTCCTTACGATATGCCTTAGAAAAGCTGTTAGCCGTTGAAGTGCCTTCTCCAAGCCTTTTACTAGTTGTAAAAAAGTATGTTAATGTTTGAAAGCGAGGCAAAGTTTTTCCAGCGCATCCATTCAAGGATGTAAATTCAAATCGAGCGCGCGTTCGCCGCGAACGGAATTTCAAAGTGAGCTTCAGAATGATGCTGAGATGGTAACGTTTCAATATTTTATACATAAAAAATTATTTCATTATAATTCTGTTTTTTAATAAATAAAAACGTGTTTTTAAACCAAAACGTATATACTATTCTCCTCAAAGTAAAAGATAGAAAACAAACATGCAACTTGTCCTTGGACTGTCTTCGCTTTGATATTTGGTATTAAATGTAATTAAAGACACGGTAAGTTATATATATATACGTGGTGTATATGCAGAGAAATTGATATTTAGTTATCATTAATTACCTATAATTAAGACAGCCGTCGCCACAATGCGGCGCCGATGTCGCCGGCGGCGAGGTCTGAGCGCCGCGAGATAAATCCATTAGGATTAGTTCTAATGACGACTAACGCATTGCTGGAATTGAATTACTAGCGGACGCGAAATAGTTCGCACAAAATCATATTCGTGCTAGGTAACTCTGTCTGCCGTCACCTCTCAATGGGGTTTCAATGGATATAAAGAATATTATCTTCAGTTGCATTACGAATGCCTCCGAATTCAGCACTCGGAGGAAACAAGTAACATAGTAAACTCATATAGAAAAGATACATCTCGTTACGCTAATATGTTCACATAACTACAATACATTCTCATATTTAACACGTCAATGTTTGATACCGCGTAGCAGTAAAGGTAGATGCTGTAGTAATATTTACACTAAAGATATCCGGGAAGACGATCTCTCTTTACATTAAAGATTAATTTATGCACAGGATTAAAACATCATGGAACTCCATAACTTAAGATGATAATGAAGATGTCTATAATATAAGAAGTCTTACGCAATATGTAACTATTACTAATCAACATTTTACTAAAATTTCTATCTTGTGATCTTGTATGTAATAAAATAAAAATTCCAGCAGGCTAAAAGTCAGCTGTACGAATAGTTTTCGAATATATTTCACTGTAACACAATTATTGTTGCAAAAAAAAACCTTCAAAACGAATGTGTCGTTTCGGAAGTTAGGTGCAACCAATACCACACCAAAACGTTGTTGTTGAAATGCAATTGCAGCTCTCTGCCGTAGGGAACAGAAGCCACCACTCCGGCTCCGAGGTTGTTGCGAAGTTTGCGGCGGAGCGCATGTCCGGGACAAACGATAGCGATATTGCTCGTGGCGCTGAGTAACCGGACACTGCGCGCTGCGTTGTTTCAAAATTTGCTCTATTATTGGTTACACGAATCATTTTTATAGTATTTTTATAGTCCGATATCATCATCATCGCACTCATGCGCACAAGACCACAATGAATCATAGACTTTTTAAACGATTACATTAACGTCTGTTAAACAACTTATTTCTTGCTTATATAACCTTTACCTGCCTTGTCGAAGTGCAGCGCCACTTCACTAATATCCTCTTTATCATTATATAAGTATTAAGATTAAAAACTCGAAAGAAACATGCAGCAGTTTTCCTGGGATCTCTGACAGCATACTGCACTTCTCTACCCGCAAGCTGATACTTGTATACACGGCAATAGTTTGCTATACTCACATCACCGATAATAAGGGTATTGTCAATGCCTACTTTCAGCAGATCAATGAAATGAAGATGATAATATTATGATTACATAGTAACTCAGTAATACCAGTAAAAGTAAAGTCAACGTAGATATTTATAGATGTAATACGATGAGTCTTTTTATAAGACAAAATGACTAAATCTGAAATATAAGCTACACAATTATTTATTTTTTTTTTCAAGAAATATTAAGAAATCAGTGTAAGTATTAATTCTAAACAACGCGGGACCAGTCGATGTGGAGATCTTTGGGCGAGGCCTATGTCTAGCAGTGGACGTCTACCGGCTGATGATAATGATTAATTGTAATAGATAAATCATTGAATAAAATGTATGAGACAAGTAATTTTTTTAGCTAGAATATGGTTTAAACAAAATATTCTTTTTAATTTGATGTCAGGTGAAATAAGATAACTTGTGTACAGTTCACGCGCAGGCACGTAAGGCCTCGGTTCAAACTTTGCTATTACACGCGCCTGCATGTGCCTGCCGTGATGTACTGCTGTATCGCGTTATTTCTTGATTGGATCACTTACAAAATACTTCAAACTAAAAATACACTTAAGTGCCGTAGACAAACACATGACCGTTACAGCATCTTTGGTCTGGCGGCTGATAGGTTAAAGCCAAGCAAACGGTGGAATGACAGAATGTGACGAGGCGGTGTTACTAGAACGTTTATAAAAAAAATCACCAAATCATAAAGCATTACAGTATTAGCTTACGTGCGTGGCAACGATATAAGTTAAACAATTTACTTAACTCTAAGAAGTGTTGATACGTACGCAAGTTCGTCAGATACTTGTGTCATAAATATATGATACAAGTATCTGATAAAGGTTGTTTGCTTATCAAAATTTATTTCATTGCCATTATTATTGATAATTTACGTAAAATGTTTTGAAATAGTTCATACACTTTTTTCATCATAAATTAAGTAAAAAATTTTTGCGATGATCCTCCTTTAATTAAAGTAGCGTGTGTTATTTGTACTTTAAATCAACAGCTGTACGCTGGTTTAAGTCCTCTTAAAACAGATCCAGCCGTTCTGGATATTACTGGAAATGTACGAAACAAAACATTTAACTTTTAAATTCAGTTTTTTATTCAATTGAGTATTCTTTAAAAACTTGTATGTCTCAGTTAAGGTTTTATTGAGATATAGCTAATAGGCATTTTTAATTCATTTATTTATATAATATTTTAATGTATTTTTGGGTGGTTCAGAGAGATAGATGGATACGTTGGTAAAACTTTCGTAGACTCTTTTTTTGATAGAGAATTGCAAATAAAATAAAGTGTACATGCGTTTACCTATAGGTCTTGTATGGCCATGGCAATGAGTCAAATGCAGTTTGTCCCGACGACAAACAACATCATAAATCACGTGGCCCGGCCAGCACCGCCGGCGGCGTGCTACGCGAAGCTACGCAGAGCTACGCGGCGCAGCTTTGCTACGGGGCGCTATGGGGCTACGCTGCATTATGGCTCTACACCAGGGCTACACGACAAGTACTCATTATTTATTTATACCTTCTATTTGACTTAATTATTTTTAAATCTTAGTATACGCAGAGCTTCGTGGATGCCGTACCGTGTTTTCTTTTGCGACACCAGCGCCGTACACATCATCAATCCTTCGAGCTGTTCCTGCAGCACTGGTATTGGTGCCGCGGTAGAACTCGTACTCGGAAATATACCGATATTTCATATTATCCGTTGTGCGGTAATAAGCGACGCCAAAGAAATAAAGAATGAGGAAAGAACAAATGAATGTCTGTTTTCAAAACTCAAATGTAGCAGCTAAATGAATTTATCAATTTGAATTTGGAATTGTTAACCAAACAGGAGATATTTCAGATCAAAGTGGTCAATACGACAAAACGCTACTATCAGTAAGGACCTAATATAAACAACAAACAACCGATCAAGTTACATGAAAACTTGGGAAGTTTTCAAAACTATACAAATGTTGTGTTTCAATGCAACTCGCAGTCTCCTTCGCGCGTATTCAAGAGTAAATTCAATGTTGGCATGTAACTGGTCCCGTATAGTGGTCATTTGTTCAGAATCTTTATTTAGATTTGCGAAATTTTAAAGCAATATACAAAATTTTGTTAATTACTTACATCTTCCATTGTTTTTGTAACCATCCAGCTTTGTTCAGTGCAAATATGTTTAGTGTTAGCTCACTAAATAAAGATAAAACCTGTTCTTCACGCAGTTACAAATTTAATAAACTACGAAGTGTACGTATCTTCTCTGAAATACTGAAACGAAACTTTCAAACTGTTTAAAATTTTTACATTATTTGAAATGCATAAATCTTTATTTTCTTCTTCGTCGCAGCTCTGTAGCTTCATGTACATGATATCGAAGTTATCAAGTTTTTATTAAAGTACGTCTCGCTTCAGAATTTACGTGGAACTTTGTTATTAATTGAAATCATGTCTTTTCAAGTAAAAGTAACAATTTGAATCGTTAGTATAATTATTAAACTTTATAATAAACTGTTGTCGCAGTTGTAAGCGCGTGGGCCGCATCACGATGGTAACTTTTCTCATACTTTTCAGCAAGAGGTACTTACTGTCCAAAAACAATAAATAAACATTACAATGTCTCGTTCCACAGTATGTTATGACTACTGATATGTCTTGGTCGCCGTCTCACTGTTCGATGGCGAACAGTTTATTTGTTAAGAAGGAACATTACATCGACAACATTTATTTATTGGATTACCAACTCAAGTTACAGTTTCTATAGCCTACAGCATACAGGCGTGTGATGAATATCCAACTGTTCTTACAATTATAGGTAACCACATCACGCATAAAAATTTGCAATAAAAATATTATTTCACATTAGGAGTTTATAACATACATTTTTTAATTCTATGTAATTAGACAAAATAAATATAAAAGTAGTGATCACTTCAAAATAGTAAATATATAAATTAAAATTAAATTATACATGGATTAACGTACATAGATACCACGCCTCGTTCCCAGTGGAGTAGGCACAGACCACCTCTCTCTACTTGCAACAATCCTGGCACACCTCTCTCGCTTCCTCCACTTTCATGAGCGTCTTCATGCTTGTCGATTGCGAATACTCTTAACCCGGCCTTTCTTTAGGACATCTTCGATTTGATCGGAATACGTCCGCCCAGGTCGACCTGCACCGATTTTTCCAATCATTCTTACCTTGTATACCTCTTTCGTTAATCTTCTTTCATCCATTCTTTCTACATGGCCGAACCATCTAACCATCTCTCTCTTTCTTTGTCACAACATCTCCAACCACGCCGCACCGCTCCCTTATCACACAGTTCCTCACTTTATTCATCAGCTTCACTCCAGTTATACTTCTCAGACTTCTCATCTCCACAGCAATAATCTTACTTTCATGTTTCTCCTCCCATACCCAACATTCACTACCATGCATCAGTGTGGGGATCAACACGCCTCTATGCACAGCCAGTCGTGCTCTCTGTGATACGTTCCGGCTATTCATAAAGTTATGAAGTGCCCCATTCATTCGATTCCCTTTCAAAACTCTTCTTCCAATATCACCATCACTCTCGCCATCTCTCGTAAACTGTGAACTCAGATATACAAATTCTTTCACTTGTTCCACTTTTTTCTCATCTTCTTACATCTTTTATACTCATTCTTCGCTTTTTGTAAATCTTCTATCGTTGCCTTGTTCTTTCTTTGATTGGTTTTTGCTGCCAATCAATCCTGTCATGCTTTCTTTTCAGACACCACCTTCCCTACTTCTGCACTTACAGTCTTCAACATACTTCCTTTTCTTCTCTGTTTCTGTTTATCCTTCCAAAAAAGTACTTGCATAGACAATATCAACTGTTTCAAAATTATGGAAGTTCGCAGTAATTTTGCTGCTATCATTTGGCAGGCGCTAGATGCTTTTTTCTATATATTTTGTTTCAACCTGTTTGGGCAAGTTTAGTAATTAATAGATAGATGTCGCTGCAGATTCGTATTAATGTTCGCGTTCAAAGTAATATTTATAATTTTGACGAACTTTAATTTAACTTTGTCACTACTTGTAACTATTTAAATGTTAACGATCTTGCATCATAAACTTCTGCACCGATTTCACTTGTCCTTATTATAGGAGTATTACTTGTTTTAGTCGACTTCGGTTAATGTAGCACTGTTTCATGAAGTTACATTACACGAGCTGTGTTATTACTTACGATACAACCAAGTTCACAATTTCACACTTAAAGTTAGTGCAGTAGATGCAGTTTTATTCACTGTTGTTATCACTTTCACATAGCCATCACAGTTAAACGAAACAGAATTACACGTGTGTTTCTTAATATTTATCACTTCTTCTATTTTTAAAACATTAAATTACTCGGGGCGGTACTGTTTAGTTGTCAACGCAGATGAAGGTAGATTAAAAATTCTCTATTTATTACATCAACCTACAAAAGATTAGTTCCATTATTCTCAACTGATTTAAACTAATATGACTTTAATAGAAAAAAAAATTTGCGAAATAGATAGATTAAAAAAATGCCTTCATGCACTTATTACATCCGTGGAGGGTTCAGTCAGGGTTAATAATACCCCGCTATGAAACTGGGATCTTACAACTTTATGCCATACCGTATAACAATTTATTACTTTACAAAATAACCCTGTAAAACATTATTTAGTTTGTTCCTTTTTATGGTTAAATAAGTAAAGAGATGGATACAGGTCCAGCTTCTCCCGGCTCCGTGCTCCAGCTCGTGCAGCTCGCGGCTCGCGTGAATCATAACGGTTCCAATTTTAGCTGAGCGGTGCTGTTGTATACGGGGTTAATGGTTACGATTTCTGCTTATCCGGTATACAGCTAACTCAAGCACTTTAAGGACCGAGTAAGCTACTTAAATAGCAACGTTTCAAATGACTCGAGCATTTTTTAATGAAACCAGTTTCGTGCTTCTCAGTACGATATATTTTCATTGGGATACTTAAAAAATTAACATTTTAAGTTTAAATTAATTTTATAACTTAGTCGTATACTGTCCGTTATCATTTAACTGCTTTAAACTTATTCTCTAATCCGTAAACTACCGGTCACTGCACCGTAGTAAGGAAAGTAATTAGCCATTTAAAGTTTTGTATTTGCAAAAAGGTTCCTAAATAATTACTTACTTAACAACTAACTTTATTTCACTTAGAAAACATCGTTTTGGCACACTAGCAAAATTTTAAATTACCTGTACCCTGACACATTGTATCACTTTAAAGATTTTACTTTATCACTTCGCCACACTACCTTTCTATACTTTGTGATAAAATTAATACAGTTAATTATTCAATTGCAACAGGTATAACTGAGATTCGATCCCCACCCCTCTCCTTACTTACACTTCCCTTTCCCCAACGCCCCCACCCTCCGCCGTCATCTAAAGCAGACGCGTCAAAATGGACACGCGCGACAATATTGCGGAGTCCGTGTCTATCTCGACGTGTCTGTATAGAGTAACAAACCGACAGAGACTATCATATTCAATACAAAAATAAACTATCTGTATACAAATATTCATTACAAGTGTTAAAATATATTTTTTAATCTAATCGTATTAAATTAGTTTCTAAGTGTTTTAAATATCCTCATCAACTATCAAATTGCTAAGATGCGTTTTTTATTTATAACCAAGACTTTGGGTCACGGCACCTTTTAAAAAGATAGAGAACATCTCTGCAGCGTATATTGGCGAACTAAGGCAGATAACAGGCGAGGACTGCCATTTTTAGTTACACAAACACAACACACGCAGGAATCTGTACCAACCCTCTTAGTTTAGCTCTGGCTCCGAAGTAATCACTTTACACACTCGACGGTTGCTCTTGTATCAAATTATTTTTCGAAAGTACCGTCCGTCCGTCCGTTCTGTAAGTATAAACTTTATACTTTAAATAATTCGATAATGGTTATTTCTGTTTATTTCCTGCTAAAAGATTCGTTGCAGAACTCTTTCAGCGTTTCAGTTGCACAACTATTACAATCGGGGAAGTCAGAAAAGAAAAACATATATATTTTCATACAACACTTTGGAAGTAATTTTTACTAGTGTTATTAAGAGATATTCTAAGTACCTATTTTTTCTTAAATGGATAATGTCTAAGAGTTGTTAGCCGATCGCCGCCTCAGCTTCCGACAACAGTAAGATTCACTGAGCCTAGTGTTAAAATGATCGGGAAGTGCAGCCTGCTCTGCGCGTTTCCGGCTCCCGTCTCCGCGTCACGGCGCTCGACAGATTTACGTGCCCCGAGTTTGGGAGATAACACATCCGCTTTTATTATGATAACCGTGGATTTGTTTTCGGCCCTCCGTAGGCCCGCTACCTGCTCGATAATATGAGCACAATTCCCAAACCTCCTTAATTTTACATCGGTCAAACGTTGACCTCTGTAGCTGGACACCGTCTACGTGGGCGCCACCGCATCGGCAAACAGTACTGTGTAAACATTACTCTGTACCTGTTTGAAAGACGCTGTAGCTAGTGACATTACTGGTGTGAGGCTTTACATTTCATGTCTCCAGGCGATGAACACAATGTAGTGTTGTGTATGCTTTCTAAGCACCGTTGTTATAGGTAAGCGTATCATTTACCATCACTTGAACGTCTCGTGCGTCTTGTCGCTTCGTAGAATAAAACTGAGTGTTACTTTTATTGTTAACTATACCATTGAAAAACTGCTCCTAAACTACAGTTTATTCGTTTAGCTATGAATATTGTTTAAATAGTATATTTAAGGAGGCGTCACTCAGCACCTTGACCGTTTTCCGTACTGACAAAGCGCATCTGAATACTCTTAATATTTCGACGTTTGTGTTTTCGGCTTCTAATACATATTAGATCTTGTTTATTTCTGTTATCATTTCCCATTAAATTCCAAAGAAATAATCACAACTATTCTACTGTCAACACTCTCCGAAACAATTACTATAGTGGTAATCAAGAGATGGACCACCTTGACAGTCCCTAACATTAAGATATCGGTTAAATTTTATCAGAAGGCGGCAGTATCAGAGCTCCCCGTTGTAATTTATCGGTGTGCTTCGGGTTCATAAATCTAATTATGCACAACCGCAAAATTGATTTCGGACAAAAGGCATCAGATTTATTTGGTTTGCAAATTTGTGTTCAATAAATGTGAATAAATTAATGTTTCCTGTTTCATGTTTAACTTAATTTAAATTTGAAATATCGAGTACATCAAAAAAATTATTTAACTTGTAAAATGTATTTAAATTAAAATCATTTTGTTGTTTAATGTCAGCGCCACCTGTCGGTTACTCTAAGAACAACAACGAGCTTTTTAAAACAAAACGCCCAAATCAAAACCAGAACTAATAAAGTTGGCTTTGTCTCTTTTTTATCGGACACTATTCAATTCTTCATTGTTACTTAATTTTTAGTTACGATTCGCAATTCAGATAATTGTTATATTTAAATTGCGCCCAAGTGTCATAGATTATAAAGTTATGTACAACTGCAACGTCTACTCCAGCTGCCAAGGAAGTCGTACGAAAACAATATTCGTTTTGGCGCTCCAATGTGACGTTAACAAAATGAGTGTGATAACAAACAAACATAACATGTTATTTCTCTCAGCGGCGGAATGTGGTAATGATAATATGTTAGGAATTCGACACGAGACGGTGTTTTAGTGCACCCACTGCAGCGATGCACAGTATTATACAGCGCACAGCACCGAGAGCAACCAATTACGCGGTCAGCCTCATGTAACACCAGGTATTCGCTTTCAGGTAGGCACTTGTATTCTCCGACTTCCGTAAGTCTTTTTAAATTAAATAAGTCCGTTTACTTGTTAGTAGCTATTAGCCTGGGTTCTTATCACACTTAAGTACAACCCATATAGGGATCGTCTGCCTATATCAATTATAAATTAGTGGCCGAATGAACGCAATGAACCAAAGGACAAATTTTACATTAATACTACTTTTCCTTGTATATTATTTTAATATGAACTTCTCCTCGATAAGATAAAATACTTATTATATATATACCCACATTACGCTCGATGCTCATTAACGCAATTTGAATTTTCAGCCCATCGCGCACATTATGAATCGTATAAACAATAGATATATCGCGTTTATATTAAGAAATCATTTTTCATGATATATAATGATAAAGAAAAACTTATCGTTATATAACGGTGAAAAAATATTGCTAAATTATTTTATCCCTTTCGCCCCAGTAGGAAAATTATTTGTTAATTCGTTGACTGGAGCATTCAAGAGAGTACTCGGCCATTTAACTTAATTTTATATTTCTTGCAAAAGCGACTGCTGCTTAATTGACGAAATTTAATTTTACAACTCTCTTCCAGAAAATGTTCAGATATTTCGTTGTTTGGGATAGAAAAAATATTTTTATTTATGAAGTGAGCTTTTACTCTCCAACCACTGCTTCACACGCGCAGAACATTCGTTGCCGGGGCGCTGCGCACGCGGCTGGTTGCCTGTGGTGCCCGCTTCCACACGTTATGCAGCAGAGCAACAAAGACAAAGAGAAGATTCACCCGATGCTCATTCATACAACTCGTGCAACAGTGAGGTACATGTGTACGTACATATGGGAAATATTTTCATAGCATTAAATTCAGGTCTCGACTCAAGGAGACAATAAACAATACTCTGTGCCCAGTGATCATAGTTTGTTGTAACATTTTAGTTATTATGAAATTATATTCATTGTTTATAAAAATAATTATATTTACATTGCGGTGCGTTTGTAGAAGTCTATCGCTTCTCCGATCTCCAATAAATCACGATCTTGTGTATCAGCTTAGTGTTTATATACTTGGAGTAGGCTGTACACTGCCGTGCATCACATCGGCCGGTGTTACCAGTTGCCGTGTTCCCGCGCGATTCAATTTTCAAAGAGTTGCCGACGGAACTTGACTGAACCGGTCTCCGCGGACGAGAAGGTTAACTCCAAACAGGATAGAGGAAGTTTGCTCTGCGCAAATTTGTTTCAGAAATCTCTTTTAAGTAAATTAAATTTCTACACTAGTAATCTGTAGATATATAACATAAACGGTCTATGTCATTATTTTTTGTTTTTGTTACGCGAAGTAAATATTTTCGGAATATTGTCGGGCCTGTAGCGATTAAACTTTAACAACTGTAACTACTTAATTACTTCTTGAAAACAAGTAAACCATCCCTTTTTTACTTCAGGTGGGGTGCCCCCGAACATGCTTGCAAAGTACGAAACCACAACGTCAATCAAATTTAACAAGTACAAAATTATATTCATAAAAAAAAAAAATGTTTTTGGTATCAACAAAAAAATAATTATGAACCCAAGTATAGGTCAGTTATATATTATGTATACCATTAATAAAAACCGTCTGCGTTTCAATTAGAACCCTCCTCCTAGTTGTCGGGTAAGAAAGTGAAATTCGCAAAGTCCAAGTTTAAAGCACACCATCTTAAGCGCAACGACTGCCGGAGTGTTTATTGTCGCCGCTCGGGAAACTTGCCCCTTTGCATGAAATTAAACGTCACCTGCTCCTTCTCCTCCTCCTCCACCTCCACTTATAAAATATCTTTAATTCAGCCATTAATTACTTGAAAACTGTTGAATGAAACTTTCGTTTCTTCTACAGTCATTTCTATTCATTATTACACGGATACAAAGATCTCCGAATCTTGTGAGTTTTTTATCGCTTCTTACACATGATTTTAGCTTGACTTTATATTGTGTACTGTGCTTAAAGTCGCAATCTTAATAATGGTTCACTAATCACTATAATCACTGTAATCACTATCGATCACCACATAACAAAAGATCTGATCCTCTGTTCAAACGACGTACGGTTTTTGCTTACTCCAGCTAAGAACTATGCGACGAGTATAAACAAAAAGAGTACATGGAACCTATAAGCGTTACATTAACAAAGATCAATTCATCCCAGTAATGTCCTCCACTGTACCTGAGCCACCCCATAAGTTTCTTGATAATATGTAATACGATAAGAAGAAATCAAAGAAATAAAACGTCGCGGCAGTATTCAGCGTGCATAGGGCGCATAATTGACGGCCGCTACTTCCGGCGGCAACACAATACCAGCGCATTACCGCGACCCCATCCATTCTAACTGGGTTACCAACTCGCCGCCAAAGAGCGTGCAGCCTGCTGCAGGAGGAGCACCGCGGCCGGCAGCTCCTCGCTCCGGATAATTTACTTTGTCAACTCGCATGCTGGCCGGCGCTGAGTAAGTTGCGACGCATACGAATGCATTCTGCACTTTATACAATAGATATGTGTCGATGTGGTGGGGATTATCAAGACGTTGCCTTATGTAGTAAACTTATAATTTAAAAGAATATAATAGATACTTAGAAAGAACGTAAGTATCACTCTTCGTATAAAATAAATTAGTTTCTGGATCAAATAAGATCCTTTACACTAGTGCTCATATTTCCCAGTCAAACCGTCCGAGAGCGTACGTTTCCGCCGACGAAAAGGAGAAATATATATAAAAACAATTTATTCACCGTAAACGTGGTCAGAATCATGTTTTTATGTGACGTACGCTCGCGCACACCCCCTTCTCGTACTTCTCGTACCACGCGCACCCCTTACAGCTTACGATTGTCGTCAGCCCCTGTAATTGCATTGATAAAAGCTCTCATCACAGCTTCTCACCGGACGCAAAATACTTTCAAGCAATACTGCACTTCAATTTATGATTTACTAAAGGATATGATGTAGACATGTGCCAAGAACGGCACCTTGCTGGGGTTACAGGTAACATCCACCAACCCACACTTGGTCAGCATCGAGAATAAATGGCGTTGACTCTTTCCTTATAATAGAAATCGCTGAGTCCCAGCAGTGGGAACATTAAGTGAGCTGTTAATTTAGTTTTTATTTTGTAGTTTCGCATTGATCGTGTGCAGCGTTCCGTAAAGAGAGAGGGAGGATCGTGTCGTACACTTCGCAGGGGCTGAAAGCGCGCCCCCAACCCGCCGCGTCGGCTCGCAGACGCGTGTGCTTTACGAGGGCCCGCAAAATATCGTCCCCTTATTCGAATCGCAATGTTATCATCCTCAGCAATTGCTCCGTCATCTCCGAAGGACCTCACTCAGAATAAGTTTTCTGGCGCCCCCCCGAGCGGTGCCGATACTCCAGTAGTGCTGTGTGACTTCCGACCTATGGTCTTACTTCCGAATCATTAATACAGGAGGATAATTTGAATAACTAATTGTTATTTACAAGTCTTAAGCATGGGCTATGACGTCACCATATTTGGAAACTAATTGAAACCTTATTCGGAACTTCCCCGCATATGCAAATAACGGACATTACGGTGAGCTCCGGGGCCCGCGACCCTCGCAGTATCTCGGCGAGATTAGTCGCACTAACTAATACTGTCTCGTCCATCGATTACGACTAACGAGAATCTAATAACATTATGAGGTGCCTGCTGGAGCCAGCGTTTGCATCAAAATGAGCACTTTAACGTCAGCTTCCGTTTCATTATGCAACCTGACATCCGTGAACGAAATTATTTATTTAAGATAACAATGACCTGCAGATATATACAAACAACTATTCTAGTTCTTTAGTTCTTTAAGGGGAGGGTACGGGTTGAAAGCCTCGAAAGAACTTACCACAAAATATACAACAACACTTAATATATTTTTAGGGAAAGTTTTTAGGGTAGGTTTTTATTAGGGATAAAGACGAAGCTATATTACCGGCAATGGAGCCGCATGTCCGGTGAGCTGCGCCAGTCGGACCGTGGGCCAGCTGTCGGCAGCACCGCGCGTTGTCAGACAACAGGCGCCATGGCCTCCGTGTGATATGAATTCTTTTGTATCCGTATCACACACGGACACCAGATCGTGTCACTTTCGTCAGGTCCAATTTCCATCCGCTGAGCATGTGGGACCTGCTGTCATTCAATCCCACATGTAACTTAAAACTTTGTGATTCTATTCAATTAAGTGACGAATCGAGCGGGATATTCGCCTGATCGTAAGTAATACGCCTGCCCATAACAACATGGCGCTAGTTAGAATAGTGTACACTGCACCATATTGCGGTCACTGCCGTCAGACAGAACATGTTATACATACTCACTAACTACTAACACACTCACACGGACGCACGCACGCACGCACGCACGCACACACTCATATCTATACTACAATGTGTCAATGTAGTTCACGACTTATGTAGAAAAGTTCTTATGTTCATTAATGTATGCGTGTGTGTGTGCGTGTGCGTGTGCGTGTGCGTGTGCGTGTGCGTGTGCGTGTGTGCGTTTGTGCGTGTGCGTGTGCGTGTGCGTGTGCGTGTGCGTGTGTGCGTTTGTGCGTGTGCGTGTGCGTGTGCGTGTGCGTGTGCGTGTGTGCGTTTGTGCGTGTGCGTGTGCGTGTGCGTGTGCGTGTGCGTGTGCGTGTGCGTGTGCGTGTGCGTGTGCGTGTGCGTGTGCGTGTGTGCGTTTGTGCGTGTGCGTGTGCGTGTGCGTGTGCGTGTGCGTGTGCGTGTGCGTGTGTGCGTTTGTGCGTGTGCGTGTGCGTGTGCGTGTGCGTGTGCGTGTGCGTGTGCGTGTGCGTGTGCGTGTTTGTCTCCGGAATTAGTATGTCCCTAGGACTGAACACACGAAGATTACCACAATCAAAAAAAAAGTATAGTAAACATTTGCAATACTTACTTTTGTTTATTTGTATAGATATAGTAAAATATATTGTTTACTTATGTTACTTATGTTACTTATGTTACAGGACTAAACGGTGCATGAACAAGAAACCTACCTGCGACGTGTAATAAACAGTTCGCTTGAGAGATAACCGGATAAGCGGTTACTCTTTGAGATGCAAATCTTTGCTCCGGCTGCGCGTTCAACTTAAACCAATTCTTAAGTACGCCGCTTCTAAGCGGTTTTTATACATATTATTCATTTTGACTTATTTACTTGTATTCACTTAACACTCTTTTAAAATTTCCAAAAGCTTCAAATAATTACTTAATAACAAATACGACTTTATTTCTTTTACACTCTTAATTATACTCGATAAGGGTTTAGTATTACTGGTGGCAGGTGTCTGGTGTCCGGAGACCGCTCTCAGCACCAGTTGCATCCGACAGACAGTACTGTGGAAATGTTACTGTGTTCCGGTTTGAATGGTAACTTGTGAAATTACTGAAGTAACAAGACTCGACCTCTTATGTGTTATGCGATAAGCGCAATGTGGTGCTCTGTATATTATCCTAGATAACGCCACGTTGTTATGGGCATGCATATCACTCATTAACAAGTGAGTGTCCATCCACCATCGGTGCAATCCCCCATAGATATGTAACATATCTACTCTGGTGACGTATGGTGCTTGCCAGGCATCGGCCGTCTTGGAGAACTCTTCGGTCACTAGGTACGCGGAGCCATGCTCCACTAGCTAATGATATGTAATAAGTTCGCAAGTCCAACCAAGGGTAAAATGAACAGAAGATAACGGTCCAGCCGACCGATCTGTGTGAAGATCCTTGAGAAAAACCTGTGCTAAGCATTAGGGGTCCAGAGGTCGATAATATAAGTCATGGTCCGTATTTCCGACTTAATGTTACAAAATTGAGATTATGTTGCAAAAGTCGTATCTTTTTAATGCTCTCGCGATCCGTTTTCATAGTTACGAGAGAAAACTTAGTAATGCAAAGTTATAACTTAACATTTCGCAAGGATTTTTCCAAGTTTGCGTAATATATTATATGTACGTGCTAAGCCACACAAAGCCATTTGTCATACGAAGTGCAGTTAAGAGTGCTCCAACATAATTCATTGTCGTACTTGCATAAAGTTTATTTGTAATATTATATTAAAGCAGCGGGTGGTTTTTACAAGGGACAATGTAACGGGGTAGTAACGGGGGTGGCGACATCACTGTAATGCTCTTTCAAGCTTGCCGTTTGTTACGAGATCTTTCATAACAATTATTTCGGTGCAGACGCACCGGCAAACATTTAGCTGCTTGCACCGCTCACGGTAAAACCATTACACGCAAATACAAAAAACAGCAATAATAATGTAGGAGTATATGTACAATTTATAAAAATAAAAAAGTAAATGTAACAACGTCCGTTCGTCAGATTTATATCTGGCTTCACGGGACGCGTCACTATGACGTGCTTCCGGTGCTATTCGGAAAATAACAAAAACCAATATATTTTTGTTTCATCCCCTGCGCTGAGCAAGCTGTTGAAATCTATAACTATCATAGGCGGTTATCCTTTATACTTATAAGAGATTTCCACCTATGCAGAGGCTCGTCACGACATCCCTGCAACCATGCGGCCTGGACACTTGAAATTTGGTATACTCCTATTGCCGAGTATAGGTCAGCTAAGAAAGGATATTGCGAAATGTTTAAAAAGAGGTAGCGATGATGCTAATAACGAAAATTAGCCCGAACAGAGATGGGTTACCGCCGGATGAGCATATTTTTGACACATTTTAAATATATTTCCTGCGAAGGGGGCGTGGCACAGCTAGTATTCTACGCAGCAACAGTCGTATGCGTAGTATAAATGCGACGGTACCACCAGTTAGAATACAACCGTCAAACTGACCATTGCAGTTAAGACAATAATGTTTATTAGTATGTTCTTTGACACCACTCTCCCTCCTTTTGTTCTGAACGCAGTAAGCTCAATGAGCATCAGTGGAACGCACCACATTCAGAATGTATTAAACAGAGTGCGAAAAGATTTTGTTTATTTAAATTACATGCAGAGTGTTGAAAAAACGACATACTGAAGTATTTCTAAAATGAATGCAGACGTGAACCCCCACTTAGCACCATTTTGACGAAAACTGTTCTTTGTTACCTAAATATGTGTCCTAACATTTAATTAGAACTATTATCGGCTAAAGAGGCGGTGGCTTGGCACCAGTTAAAACATGAAAAGATACATGAATAGCATATCAGTGTACTTATACTATGTTTATAGTATTGGGAGGTGTCCCGCAAGGTGGACCGACGATCTGGTGAGAGTCGCGGTAACCCACCGGATGCGAGCAGCGCGGAACCGATCGATGTGCAGATTTTTGGGGGAGGCCTATGTCCAGCAGTGGACATTTATCGGCTAATGGTGATGATGTTAAGTTTGCACGAAATGTTATTAATATTATTTATGTAACAAAAATTGCTTTAAAAGATCATCTCCCGTTTCTCCGGGATTCGATGAAAGCAAAAGCCCGAGTAAAAATAACCAGCTCCAACAGCCCCCGTAAATATACGTGTCAATGAAATGCTCAAGAGTAAGTTATTTACCCTGACGAATCTTTTATATATGTGGGGGTGCGACCAATTTCTCCGCGGATGGATTTATAAGGGCACCCCGCGGCGGTGTGAGGTGCTGCGCCGGCGCCGGGCCGGTCCCGCGCAGCTGATGCCGGAAACGTGAATGAGTAATGTTTTACTGATTTGTTGCTTCTAATCATGTACATATATATATTTAATCGCAATGTTATACATATACATTGCATACTTAACTGATAGTTAGTTGCCGAACACTGTATAAGTTGGTATCACCACCGCAGCCGGCAAACAGCGGTGTTCCGATTTGAAGGGCGCTGTAGCTAATGTAAATACTTGGATAATGAAACTTAACATCGTATTAGTCACAGCATCGAGCGCAATATGGTGCAATGTATACCTTCCTAACTAGCGCCACGCTGATATGGGCGGACATATCACTTACCACAAGGTTCAGCTCGTCTCGTCTCGTCGCTTTGTTAAATGAAAAAGAAACTCAAAGAAAACCATTGTTCATCGCCTTAAGATAAAATAGTTTCAGAAATCACTTTCCTTTTTATAGCGATGCTTAAATGCACGAGTTTCAAGAGAAACCTCTTACCAGTTATTTGTGTGGAGATATGGGATAGAACTTAATTGTGATCTATCTTCTCTCCGCCAGTCCATCCAAAGCAAAGTTGTTCTCGGTTTGTTCCCTGCTTGCATTAACAACCTATCACTCGGTGACAAAAACTGTTCGTGCTGAATGTTTACGTTCACCAGCAAGAACGATCAGCCATCGTATTACCATCAGTATGATAGATATCGAACGCTTACTGAACTTTCCATCCAGTCAAGACAACTAGTTCAGTTGTAACCATAAACAGAACAAACAACAGAGGGCCACTCGTGCCCGTACATCAAACCCCAAATATTTTGCAAAAACGTATAAAAATTCTTGTTCGGACGAATTATGTAAAGGGTGAGGATATCTCCGGCAAATTGCCCTGAGAAAAATTGCCATCGCAATTTCTGCCCTTTGAAAATATGGCCAGGTCGTGTCAGAGCAACTGAGATGAATTGCGATCGCCCACCCGACGCAGCCTTCCGCTACTAAGTTATCTCCGAGGATTGCAGAAAAATAACTATTGTTCTATATTCATATTCGCAAAGGATTCAGTGAAAGCTATTAGCTCCTTAGTACATATGTAATTAGCGTTTTTATATCTCCTGTTTGGTTAACAATTCCAAATTCAAATTGATAAATTCATTTAGCTGCTACATTTGAGTTTTGGAAACAGACATTCATTTGTTCTTTACTCATTTTTTTTACGTCGCTTATTACCGCACAATGGTAAACATGAAATATCGGTATATTTACGAGTACGAGCTCTACCGTGACACCAGCACCAGTGCTGCAGGAACAGCTCGAAGGATTAATGATGTGTACGGCGCTGGTGTCGCAAAAGGAAGCACGGTACGTTTTTAGTTTCAACGTTTTTGTTCTGGAAATTTCGACCTTCAGAACCAACCCCGTGGACGGCCGGAGAACATAGTGGAAAATGAAGAATTAAAGATTATCATGGAAGCGGATCCATCACAAAGCACTTCAGAGATAGCTGCAGGCCTCGGGGTAAGTGACAAAACTGTATTAATCCACTTGAAGCAAAGTCGGGAAAATAAAAAAACTTGAACGATGGGTACCTCATGCATTGAGGGAATCGAACTTGCGAACACGCGTGGACTGCTGCTGCTGTGTTACTTTGCTCAACCGACACAATGATGAAGGGATTATAAAGCGAATCTTTACTTGTGATGAAAAGTGGATACTGTACGATGATCGGAAGCACTCATCACAATGGCTGAACCCTGGGCACCCAGTCAAATCCTGCCTAAACGAAAATTGACTCAGAAAAAGTAACTTGCGAGTGTTTGGTGGACTAGCGCCGATGTCGTTCACTGCAGCTTTCTAACATCTGGCCAAACGATTACGGCATATATCTATTGTCAGCAACTGCAGACCATGAAGGAAGAACTAGCTGCTAAACAACCGAGATTGGTCCATCGCTCTAGTCCACTGCTGCTTCACGACAACGCAAACCACGACCACCACCACACACTGCACAACAAACAACCACTAAGTTAGATGAGCTACAATTGGAATGTCTGCGACATCCGCCGTATTCCCCGGACCTTGTCCCAACAGATTACCACTTCTCCAGAATTTGGACAACTTCTTACAAGGAAAAAAATTCGACTCCGATGCGGCAGTCCAAACCGCCTTCAAAGAGTTTATTGAGTGTCGCCCCCATGGTTTATTTAGTAAACTACCTATGAGATGCCAAAAGTGCATAGATAGCAACGCGGTGCATACTTTGATTAATTAAATATATTTTACAAAACAAAATTGACTTTATATCCCCCCGTACAAAACGACAACTTCATGTATATGTAAGGAGCTAATACATTACATATCGTTTTATTCAAATTGATCACGTTACTAATAAAAATATCAACAGGTTTCTCTTTCAATCCCTGATCATTGTGGACGTGGAGCAGCTTCTTTACTCTTAACTATTCTCCATTTACACTAAATTTTGACTTATACGCGTCGCGACATTACACTGTCCTGTGCTGCGGAGTCCCGGGGGAAATTACTTGTGTGGGTTTAAGCATTATGTCTGCTGCCAGCAAGCAGCCTTCCTGTGTATTGTTGCGAGTTACCGCTACATGTACTGTTTGATTTAATTAGATCCACGCTTATATCATAGCAGAACACGGAAAATAAGTTATAGCCGATCTGCTGATGTTACTCCATACTTTAAATTGTACATTAACAATTGATGTACTCCATGCTTTCTACAATACCAGCTCTCATCGCCGTCCAAAGCCTCGAGTCCATTGTTTGATGTAGACCTCATTCAGAGTACGTTATCTATTATACTTAAGATACAGCCTAACATTAAAATATTAGAATAATTGACAAGTTTGTGCACAGAACCTAAAGCGACTAATTGAATACAAGTTTAAAAGAGAATAGAAGAAGAATACAAGTTTTTAAAATTGGAGTCAACAGTATAAGAAGTTAGATGAAAGGTTTTTATTGAACGTGGTCGATCCTGATGAAATGGATGGAGGAACCGGAAACATACAGCGTTAACTGAACAGAAGAAATTCTAAATGGTATTTTTTTTACATTTATAAAAAATCGACGAAACGGTAAACGGTGATGGTAACTGATATCAGAACAACGTGGCGCTAGTTAGGATGATTTATTGTGCACCACATTGCGCTCTCCGCCTAACACATAAGAGGTCGAGTCTCGTCAGGTACTGCGCCCTTCAATCCGGAACACAGCATTGTTTGCACAGTACTATTTGTCCGCTGCAATTGGCGCTGTGATGGTACCTACCTGGACAGTCTCCAGCAACAGAGACACCAGCGCCAGTAAACTTGTGTGACAAGGCAAGTGCTCACCCACTAAAGTACAATGCTACGACGTGCCGCCCCATTCAGCCTCAATGTAAAGTTGTGTTTTTTTTATTATTTACATTTATGGTAATATCCAGGAGTAGATCGCGGCGGTGGGCTGCAGCGCAGCGGCGCGATTGACATAAGAACACTGCTGCTGAGTTTTTGCGCGGAAATCTCTTACCTTACTCTTTGTTCCTCTTCACATTTAGTATTTTTCTGATACACTTTACTATCCTCTGATATTCAGTTCTTTTTATGGTTCACTTGAACTGATTCGCGTTGCTGCTCATCTCATTTCTTTTCTTACATCTGTTTTGCCATTTTGTGTATAATGCGGCTTTTACTTACGTGGTTATATATACTTTTTATAATTCCCTATACATATATCATGTTAGATCGTCGTGATGAATATGCTTATACATGGGAATTAAGTTCCTGAGGAGGTAATCGTTCCGCAGTGCGTTTGATTCGCGACCGCAACCAGTTCCAGGAGCGGGTGGCGCGGCGGACCCCGGAAGCCGTTCATTGCCTTGCCGCAGCAACAGCGCTTCAAATACAACCTGGAGGATAACGGACGCGCCTCACACCGAACGTTATTTAACGATATCCATAATAATTATTACAAATATAGGGTGGCGCAAAAGTAATCCTCCTATCAGAAAATGCTATAAATTTTGCGTTGATGTAAAAAAATTAAAAGACCAAATAAAAATAATCCACAAGAAGAATCAAAGGTTTTCATATTTTTTTTAAATTACAGCCAAAAAACATCGGAAGGTTATTTTTGCACCACCTTGTATACAAGGTATATATTTTCTGATAGGAGGATTACTTTTGCGCCACCCTATATATTGATTTGTGGTTGATGTCTTTCAGGTCATCGGCAAGGTTATCAGTGAAATTGCTGTACTAATGAATCGCACTGTCAAATATCTTAAGATAATATGCACTGTGTGATACTGTACAAATTTAAGCCATCATATAAATAAGATAACACTATATTATATCCTGTTATTAAGTTTGGTTTTGTTTAATGAACGTTCGGTGTGACAGGCGGCCAGTACCGCTGCTTACAAGTATGCTGCCACATTCAGAAGTGTGTGCGCAGGTTCCGGGTGCAGCGAGCCGCACCACATCATCCGCGCTTTAAGCTTCTAAAGCAATTTGTGTTGACGAATCTTTAGATGCCCTAGTGATAACTAAAATCCAAAATTAAAGATTTTAACATTTATAAAAATTTTAAGTACTTGTATTGTTTATTTATAATTTGCAAATCTCTACAAGAAGTAGATAAACTTTACTATTTTATTTTCAATTAGCTCTTTAGATTTGGTCCACCATATCTGACATCGTGATCAGCATTAGATTTGCATGGGGAGCAAATGATCTACCTCTACCAGATCATGTCCATGGCGCTTCTTAAACAGCGTACGTTTCCAGCATTACGACTCGAACGCAACCTTCACCTCCCTCTGGCCGGATGTCACCACAGTTTTTCCTCAATGTTGTTTACAACAGAGATTCTATGATCCTTACATGCTTTATTTGTTGCTTTTCCGATTCGCCTTTTCATTTTAGCGCCACGGCAAAGACAAGTTTTAAATTATCCCGCGTTGTATATTCTGTCAGATCACAATACATTATTCATTGGCATAATTATTGTGCTGGCACGGAGTACGGGGTGGGCGCGGGGTGTGCTGCAGACGTCTCCGAACTCACCTCCCGCGCTACACAAAAGACAAAGAACTTTGTCCTTGCCAAATCGACTTTAATTAGTGTGTAAAAAAGAGCAAAGTTGAGCTCGCTAACTTTAATGGTGATGAACTTCAGACGGCTGGAAGCTGAATTGAAAAGTTGTCTCTGTGTCTGTAATCACAATAACACAGTATAGCATTAACGTGACTTTGTGCGTGTACCATACAAATTACATTTTAACTATGTCTGCGATGCACCAGCTCACGACTCACCTTGCAATGCACTGACGGCTCGTCTTCGCGAAATAAAGAAAACTTATTTCATTTACAACGGCACAAGTTATAAATGTACCAAAGTATACGTGTGTACTATACCACCGTACTGTGTACTCGTACAAGTATATCAATGGATATCATTCATCTTCTAGTGTGCAAGTTACGATATCCACCTACTTAGGTATGATATAAGCTCACAATGTTGAATCGAACATACGGATGACAAGTTGGTCAAGCAAAACTATCACTCAATACTTTTAACGCGATTGTGTACAAAAGCTTTGCCTTGAATTCAGAAAGAGACGTTGAAAGGCAATGCTCTGGGTTTTAGCCAGCAGGAGTTTTGCATAAATATTTCGTTGTCAGCTAAACGTAAGGATACCCAATGTAGAACCTCCCGTCAAAATTAGGACCCTTAAATTTATTCTTGACATGTTATAAATTTGTCAAATGTACCTTTATCTGTATGTCTGTATCCATGTCATTGCGGCTCGTACACAACAAGGGGTTTTGATTAAATATGCGTAAGGGGTGTAAGGGTTCTCGCATAACAACTCACGGGGCCCAAGCCAACCTCACCTGCTCGTAGTGCACCCTGCTAATCAACAAACGAGGTTCTGGCTGCCACCAACTCGCATTGGGAAAGCGTGGCGAGGAATGGCCCAAATCCCCTCATATAAATTCTTACCTGATCGAAGTTGGAATCTTTAGGAGAGGCTATGTCCAACAGTGGACTTCTATCAATGGGACCGAATTGTGCTCGATTCGATCATTTTATTATGTAGTGGACATGTGATGACAAGGCGGAAATGCGGTCGCCTAGAATATCCTGGCTCATATATGTTTTGTATGACCACCGGGATACCAATACGTGTAGATAGTGACGTGACTGAACTGATAAGACATTTTCTGTACCTAAACTTTAAGCTAATTGCGCTGCGCTGTCTCTATTAGTTTGATCAAACAACAGCTTCGACAGCTTCATGTTGTTGAACATTGTGTGAAACGCTTATTATGATTATTTAAATGAGCCGACAGTGTGATAACCACCATCGAGGATCGGAGACAAGTTGATGTACTAGCAAATATGTAGTCAATTTAAATTAATTAATTAATTTTAAGTTGCTGCAGAGTCTGTTCCGCCGCATTCTTCTCTGACAGTGGAATATTAGAAAGCGGTGTTGAGCTCGAACAAAAAATATTTCTTAGTTATCAATTTCGAATTAATTTAGATTTTGTAAAAGTTCATTAGACTAGAAGTATCTCAGCTGTTTCCATAGACAAATTGTAAACGATGATCAGTTCGTGATAACTTCACCGCGTACGTTATCGAAGGTACCGCTCCAACGAGCAGTTAAGATGGTGTAATCTCCGGCAGAGCAGGAATCCCCCGAGCAGACACCGCCGCATCTATTAATGAAATGTCTCCATCCGCAACTACAATAGTTTTACAAATATCCAAGTTTTATCTTAATGTCTAAGGGAAACAAATGTTATACTTAAGAGTAACAATCGCAGAGCGACGGTTGATATTGCGGAAGACGCATAATAGGAGTATATAGTAATAGATACTTTGAATTGACATAAAATCGTCGTGCTGTGACATATTCGAGTGACACTTTTTTGCAATGTTCTAGAACTCACGATCATCATCATCAGGCAACCTCAGGCGTACATCGACGGAAGTAACGCGGCGGAAACGGCTCGCAATGTCAACGCTGTGTTTATTGTTTGTAGAGGAGAGTGCCAACGAACGCATCGCACATGTTCGGTTTAAATGCTTTCTTAATGGAAACTTCGACTTGAAGAACGAACCATGTATGGCATGGCATTCCCCCCGCACAGATGAATAACGCTGGATTGAAGACGGTCGAAGCCGATCCGAATCAATCTATTCAGGAATTAGCGGAAAAGTTTAATGTTATTCCACCTGCAGTGTTGATTGACTTAGATCAAATCAATAAGATAAAAAATGATTTGTTTGAACTGCAGAAAGAAATGCGTGTTGGCTGGTTGAATGAAAGTAAATGGAGGAATGTTGGATCAAACTGTGTCACGTGGCGAATAGTGGATACTCTGTGATTACCGTAACCGAAAATCCAATGGCTGACCCCAGGTCAAACGCCGTAAACATGCCCTAGAGCAAAGCTTACCAATGAAAAGGTAATGCTTTTCAGATCTGGGTAAACTATAGCAACAGATGTTTACGGTGTCGAGATTCCAACAATGATGGCGGAACTGGCGCTGAAACAGCCCCGACTCGTGAATCGAGCTCCACCACTATTGCTCCATGACAACGCAACACCTTATACTACACGAGATACCGTTGTAACTCTGCAGGAACTGCAGTTAAAGATCATACTTCATCCCTCGTATATACCTGACCTTGCTCCAATAAACTACTTTTTTCGTGATTTGGACAATTTTCTACGTGATATAAAATTTTCTTGCCAGGAATTAGTACAAAATACTCTCACATAGTTTGTCGCACCTAGATCGCCAAACTTCCGTTTAGATGACAACAATGTATAGCAATGGGGGTAAGTATTTTGATTGAATAAGTATGTTATATCTTAGAAGAAAATGTTATAAATTTTCAATATAAATTAAACTCTTTAACCGCTGATATAATAAAGTAGTTAATACACCGGTAACCCTTGAACCGACCCCAAACAGCATTATCAGCAGTTGATAAAAAACCTTCTTTCCCATACCACGACACCTTCACAAATTATACCACAAATTAAGGTTAATCCCCGGTAAAGAGACCCCTCTCAATGTCCCGACGAAATAACTTATTTACAAGGTGTTATACGAAGGTTAATTAATATTCTCTTTATCCTGAAAACCCCTTTAATGTCTGACTTATTACGTCTTACGAGTAATTAATTTTTGACTTGGCAGTTAATTTTAAACGAAATTAAATTGTAATTGATTTACAAAAGCGTCTCGTGCACCCCTCACTACCCCACTTATGTTACAGTAGAACCTAATTTAAAGTTGTACTTAAAATAAACATGAATATTCATTTCCTCGGGGGATGTGCCGGCTAATTTTATTCGTTATTAACTAGAAACTAGTTTACACAGATGTTCTGACTGTTGCCTGTAGCCGTGCACGAGCACTCACTGCTCATGTCAGCTTTACTGCTTTCCAGGTACCTGTTTACCCCTTACATATAACGATTGTTATAGCTCTTACGGGTGTAAGGGGTTCCGCACGACCTCACCTGCTCGTGGTGCACTCTGCTAATCAACAAACGAGGCTCTGGCTCCCACGAACCCGCATTGGGCCAGAGTGGCGGGAAATAGCCCAAATCCCACCCCGCCCCCCATGTAAATGCCTACATACGACAGCCCCTAGTGCAGAGCAGTACCAGAGGCCACGCTGACTGCAAATGACAGGTAGACTGTTGTTGAACGTTAACACCTTAAGATCATGAGCTCTTTTTCTTGCAATTACTGACTCTGGACGGTTTTTTTAAATAGATTTTTATTGAAGTAATTGTTTTAAGGTTTCATCTCGTCTTTACATTAAGCAATTTTTTATGATGATCATGATCATTTTTATGATCAAATGTAAATTAATACACAACAGAGACATTTTGAGTTACACTCTGTAACAACTAGTGTCGGGCAATCTTTGCAGGACATAACTCTGGAGCGAGTCGGAGTGTTTCACCAGCACCAATACGCACTGCAGCGCCAGTAATGTGTTCCGACTCGATCAAGAGTTTGCTTTGGGCAAACAAACTTTAATAACATAAAGCCGAACAAGATGAGCCGGGGGTTGGCGTGAGAGGGTACGTGAGCAATTTGGATGCAAATGCCGGCAGGAATTCCACATCCGGAGCGAGTTGCTCGTAGCGCAAGACATGGGCCGATGCGAAGCGTCATACCTTCGAACCGTTTTCTTTAATAAACAGCATTCTAATTGTTCCCACTGCTGGGATTCGTGTTTTCTTCCACAAAGAGACGACCGAGGCGAATTCATCATGAGAAAGTTTCTCCTTTCACTGTATTTATCACACGATAAAATTCATCATCGGTGCAGTGGTGTGTCCGTCGGTGTGTTTTTGGGGCAGACCAATGTCCAACAGTGGGATAATCATGATAGCATTTTTAAAATTTGAAATAAAATTAAGTAATTGCTTATTCGCTGTTATAAACATTGCAAAATAGTAACTGTAACACTTAATTGAAAAAAAAAGTCTTAAACATTGTTTCAACAATAAAAAAAGTTTTAGTAAATTATTATTTTTTCTCATATTTAACAAAAAAACATGTCACCGTTAAAGTTACGAATATTGACAATTTATAAAGTAGCTAAGTTACTCTATCATATTACTCTACTAATATTTATTAATCGCAATTAACACCACCGTTGTATAATTAAGTGAAACCTTTTCACTTATCCCACACTCTTAGCAAGATTAACTTACTTGTATAGTTCCACATTAAGTAATTGTACGGATAACTTAGTATATTATATGCACAGTTTATAATATGTTGGAGCTGTTGCAACTTTGTATCTTATATTTTTTATCACCAAAGCTTACCTAATTTAGCCTTTGTTCATCCCTACGAAAGGCTACTCCACCAGAAGTGCGTCTCCAGCGGCAAATTCTCTTTATAATAAGTTAATTCAGTATTCACACCTTCTACTTAAAAAAAGTTATTAAAAACAAGTGATATTACTAAAGAAACGACAATTTTTTTTATAAATAAAGGCACAATGTGATGTAGCGTACATCATCTCAACTACCATCAAGTGAACTTTTTTTTTATATTATACGAAGCGACGAGACGAGCGAGATGTTCGTTTGATGGTAAAACATACGCCCGCCCACAACGACGAAGCCAGTTAAGCTTTTCTACCACCTGGTGGTCTGGTTGGGTTACACAACTTGCTCGCCTCACACACTGTGCTCCTCGCTTTAAGACATAAGACTTCAAGTCCCGTTACTCCAGTATTCGCACAGTACTGTCTGTCGGCTGCAACAGGCGCTGCGGTGGTACCTACCTAGACAGTCTCCAGCAACAGAGACACTAACTACCACCAGTGATAGCTATTGATCCTTCATACCGGATAATTGTAACGTTTGCACAGTACTGTCTGTCGGCTGCAACAGGCGCTGCGGTGGTACCTACCTAGACAGTCTCCAGCAACAGAGACACTAACTACCACCAGTGATAGCTATTGATCCTTCATACCGGATAATTGTAATGTTCGCACAGTACTGTCTGTCGGCTGCAACAGGCGCTGCGGTGGTACCTACCTAGACAGTCTCCAGCAACAGAGACACTAACTACCACCAGTGATAGCTATTGATCCTTCATACCGGATAATTGTAATGTTTGCACAGTACTGTCTGTCGGCTGCAACAGGCGCTGCGGTGGTACCTACCTAGACAGTCTCCAGCATCAGAGACACTAACTACCACCAGTGATAGCTATTGATCCTTCATACCGGATAATTGTAACGTTTGCACAGTACTGTCTGTCGGCTGCAACAGGCGCTGCGGTGGTACCTACCTAGACAGTCTCCAGCAACAGAGACACTAACTACCACCAGTGATAGCTATTGATCCTTCATACCGGATAATTGTAATGTTTGCACAGTACTGTCTGTCGGCTGCAACAGGCGCTGCGGTGGTACCTACCTAGACAGTCTCCAGCAACAGAGACACTAACTACCACCAGTGATAGCTATTGATCCTTCATACCGGATAATTGTAATGTTTGCACAGTACTGTCTGTCGGCTGCAACAGGCGCTGCGGTGGTACCTACCTAGACAGTCTCCAGCATCAGAGACACTAACTACCACCAGTGATAGCTATTGATCCTTCATACCGGATAATTGTAATGTTTGCACAGTACTGTCTGTCGGCTGCAACAGGCGCTGC
The DNA here is from genome assembly GCA_029030555.1 of Ornithoptera alexandrae. Lineage (NCBI taxonomy): Eukaryota > Metazoa > Arthropoda > Insecta > Lepidoptera > Papilionidae > Ornithoptera > Ornithoptera alexandrae. Next base: position 10,396,978 of record JARDVY010000298.1, read on the forward strand.
GGTGGTACCTACCTAGACAGTCTCCAGCAACAGAGACACTAACTACCACCAGTGATAGCTATTGATCCTTCATACCGGATAATTGTAATGTTTGCACAGTACTGTCTGTCGGCTGCAACAGGCGCTGCGGTGGTACCTACCTAGACAGTCTCCAGCAACAGAGACACTAACTACCACCAGTGATAGCTATTGATCCTTCATACCGGATAATTGTAATGTTTGCACAGTACTGTCTGTCGGCTGCAACAGGCGCTGCGGTGGTACCTACCTAGACAGTCTCCAGCATCAGAGACACTAACTACCACCAGTGATAGCTATTGATCCTTCATACCGGATCACTGTAATGTTTGCACAGTACTGTCTGTCGGCTGCAACAGGCGCTGCGGTGGTACCTACCTAGACAGTCTCCAGCATCAGAGACACTAACTACCACCAGTGATAGCTATTGATCCTTCATACCGGATCACTGTAATGTTTGCACAGTACTGTCTGTCGGCTGCAACAGGCGCTGCGGTGGTACCTACCTAGACAGTCTCCAGCATCAGAGACACTAACTACCACCAGTGATAGCTATTGATCCTTCATACCGGATCACTGTAATGTTTGCACAGTACTGTCTGTCGGCTGCAACAGGCGCTGCGGTGGTACCTACCTAGACAGTCTCCAGCAACAGAGACACTAACTACCACCAGTGATAGCTATTGATCCTTCATACCGGATCACTGTAATGTTTGCACAGTACTGTCTGTCGGCTGCAACAGGCGCTGCGGTGGTACCTACCTAGACAGTCTCCAGCAACAGAGACACTAACTACCACCAGTGATAGCTATTGATCCTTCATACCGGATCACTGTAATGTTTGCACAGTACTGTCTGTCGGCTGCAACAGGCGCTGCGGTGGTACCTACCTAGACAGTCTCCAGCATCAGAGACACTAACTACCACCAGTGATAGCTATTGATCCTTCATACCGGATCACTGTAATGTTTGCACAGTACTGTCTGTCGGCTGCAACAGGCGCTGCGGTGGTACCTACCTAGACAGTCTCCAGCAACAGAGACACTAACTACCACCAGTGATAGCTATTGATCCTTCATACCGGATAATTGTAATGTTTGCACAGTACTGTCTGTCGGCTGCAACAGGCGCTGCGGTGGTACCTACCTAGACAGTCTCCAGCATCAGAGACACTAACTACCACCAGTGATAGCTATTGATCCTTCATACCGGATAATTGTAATGTTTGCACAGTACTGTCTGTCGGCTGCAACAGGCGCTGCGGTGGTACCTACCTAGACAGTCTCCAGCAACAGAGACACTAACTACCACCAGTGATAGCTATTGATCCTTCATACCGGATAATTGTAATGTTTGCACAGTACTGTCTGTCGGCTGCAACAGGCGCTGCGGTGGTACCTACCTAGACAGTCTCCAGCATCAGAGACACTAACTACCACCAGTGATAGCTATTGATCCTTCATACCGGATAATTGTAATGTTTGCACAGTACTGTCTGTCGGCTGCAACAGGCGCTGCGGTGGTACCTACCTAGACAGTCTCCAGCAACAGAGACACTAACTACCACCAGTGATAGCTATTGATCCTTCATACCGGATCACTGTAATGTTTGCACAGTACTGTCTGTCGGCTGCAACAGGCGCTGCGGTGGTACCTACCTAGACAGTCTCCAGCAACAGAGACACTAACTACCACCAGTGATAGCTATTGATCCTTCATACCGGATCACTGTAATGTTTGCACAGTACTGTCTGTCGGCTGCAACAGGCGCTGCGGTGGTACCTACCTAGACAGTCTCCAGCAACAGAGACACTAACTACCACCAGTGATAGCTATTGATCCTTCATACCGGATCACTGTAATGTTTGCACAGTACTGTCTGTCGGCTGCAACAGGCGCTGCGGTGGTACCTACCTAGACAGTCTCCAGCAACAGAGACCTACCGCCGGTGTACTCGCTACCTAAGCTTAAGTACTAACAATGTACTCGTATATAGTATTGGTGTTTAAGAACGGTAAAGTTAGCCAGTAGTATAGTAAACCAGTTTCGTATCGGTTAGGTTACATGAAATGGCGCGTTGGATGTTTTCAGTTCAGCTTCCGGCGGCGCTGCGCCGCTGATACAGCGAATGATATATTAGCTCTCATTCGTTTCACTTTAATTAAACTTTCGTGGACGGCTCCGCGTGCGGCTGCGCTGTGGTAAGCGCCCGTCTGCATTCTCCTCCTAAATTCAATCTTCCTTACTTCCCTAACATTTTTCACCAGCTCACAGGAACATATAATAGTCTCCAGTCATCTCGACACATCCTTACCATTTACACCTTTCCATTGCGAAGTAAATGAATGTTAAAAGCTCTTATTATTCATCTTACAGAGATTGTAAAATCAGTTCAATTCCCTTTTCTCCCCTGAGACGTGGAAGTTGTTCACCTGATGGTATGTGATAACATAACAACGTAGCGATAGTTAGGATGATATACGCTGCATCTCATTATGCATCCACTAGTTCCTGTCATTGGTGTTTCAAAGTTTGTGCATACGCATTATACGTTTCATGCAGGATGTATATTTACTTGTGTTTGTGTATATATGTGCATATGCATATATGTATACATCAGAACGGCTACATACCGCGCGACGCCCTCTCCCCGGGCGTGCAGCGTGGAAATTGAATCGGCTTTCAATAACTGAGCTGATCAATTACAGCCCGCTCCGTATAAGACAGTTCCAGCAATAACTTTGATACAATACCTTTTATCATGAACACGAAACGATTTCCCCTTGGAAAATATTTATTCGTTCTATTCTATTTTGTTTCGGAATATTTTTACTTACTTTCTATTATTATTATATTGAAAGCACCCCTAAGATAAACGGAAACGCTACACGCGAAAATAAGTTATCCTGTCACATCCTCTACACCAACAATAGTTCCATACGAGTACTAGACAAGGTTTAACCAAGAACCTTAAGTTACGGCGTAAACACTACACAAGTTTTGTTTCGAAGCTTCAATATGCTGTTCTTCAAAAAGTATGTGATGCTTTTTTCGGTAGAAGCCAGTATACTCCTAGGATATGGCAATTCCTATCATCAATATGATCGCCGTTTTAGTGGTACAAAAATAGCAGTAAATTAAAAAGTTAAATAAAAAGAGAAGGTGGTATACATTTAATGGTTTATTCATACTTTTCAAACACAAGATTAATTCGTACAAAATAACTTAACTCATCTCAAGACTCTGACAACACGACGGTTAAATTAAGCTAATTTAATCTCTTAAAGAAAATACAGGCAAGTAAGGTTCAATTTGTTCGTATCATATACACTTAGGCCCATATTGGTATCCTATGTGCCTAGGACAATGTCAGGATAGCACCGGTGCTTTCCGTAATAGATCCCAGACCCCACAACACACCGGGAGCAAATCTCGTAACTAGGGTTAGTGATTAAAATCTCACATAACCTTAATTTCTACCTTTTGTTGATCGTCGGCTCAACAAAGTGCCTTTAAGCAAATATTCTCGACACTTCGCCAAAATTGCTACATAAATATATGCAGCAGTTACTTCACTGCAACTCCCCAAAATGTTATGTACAGCAGCTACCGTGATTAAATTTATTTATTTATGACACCGCTAAGTAAAGTAACTTCGGCTTACCAAGTGACCTCCGGCGCTGACCCGCACCTCCGACCACCCCGCTGATGCTCCTCTAATGGAACAATTAATAATTCAATGGTGTATATTTTTAAATCACGCGCCTGCGAAGCAACCCTCAAATAAATAATGAGATGAAGCATTCGTACCCTCAAAGCTTTGGAACTTTAGATTTCAGTTTACAATATGCATTACTTTCCTCTTCGCTAATTTACCTAATACAATGTTTATATTGCCTCTACTATATAAACAAATTAAAGTTTCCACTTGTTAAGAGTTGTGCAAATACAAAAACAAACGATAACCTGATCAGACAACACGGTATATTGCTTGAATAGCTGACTAAGGGCGGCGCCGTGCGCGCGCCGGTACCGGACACCAATTAGAACAGATGTTAGTATCGCTCGGAACTTATGTAAATTAGGGTCCGTCCGCTCCACTCGAAGGCTTTGTTATAACCATTACCTTAATGTCCCTTAGTTGGATTAGTTATTGTGGGTGGCCATGTTATACTCCTCGATTCCCTTTAACAGGAGTTTAGTCGATATATTGTTTAATGGTTTATGTTCTTTGAGAAGGTCGTTTGTTATAACTTGCTTCTAATCGGAACTGAAGAAGAACTCAGAGCTGAGAATGTAGATCTTTAAAGGTACAACCTGTATGCTTAAAGTAACACATTTTAGTACCTCTTTTACGTGCTGTACTAATTTTTTCTGTGTCGAACCTATTGTTAGGAATATAAGGTGGCTCATATTTTGATGAATGATGGTAGGTGATGATGAGATAGGGAGATAAACTGCGACTTAGAACAAATATTGGCACAGATTTAGTTACGTACTTGGCTATAACATAATTTGTTTTTATTAACAAAGTATATAGAAGAAGGAGAACAAGGTTTATCTACTGGTTAGTGAAAGGCCAGATCATACGATATTTACACAGCATCTTGTTACAGATGACTTGAGACAGCTGCACGTCTTGTTATCCGATTGATTACAGCAGCTATATCAAAAGGTAGAAATAGATGTTGCTGTCACCTTTCCAGACAGTCTCCGGCAAAACCACTAAACTTATGTATTTACATGTATATGTTAAGTTCTGAAATGTTTACCATATCTGCTATTAATATTAATTTAAAATATATGTCATTAGGAAATCGGTTTGTGTAAGTTGTAAGTTACAGGTTACTTAACAACGGTTTATACAAAGTTTATAATCAAGTTTAGACTCTACTTGCCACAGGCAGGCATTCTCGCTTATTAAATACAAGTAAATCTGATTAATCGTATCTTGACATCAATGAATGGTCATCATGGACCGTTTTAAGTTCCTCTGATCGTTCCAGCTGGAAAGTAATAACGTTTATAGCCTGTTACATAAATGATTTCAAAAAGCTATTTGCCGCACTCTCCACTTTTGACTTGTGTACGTGTGATGGCAACAATCACAAGAGGACTTACAATCAGTAAATAAGCGGCGATGTGCTACTTACCCGCTGCTTGGTGGTACATGCAAACACTCGCCACCATTAATGTTACAGCTGCATTTATTCTTCTGTTAAAAATCTAAATGTCACAAGAACATGCGTTAACAACAACATTGTGTATAAAGAACATTTATTCTGTTGTTCTTAACTAATTCTGTTACTTAATTAAAAGCTCATTACACAACTTGCACTCGGACGAAGTTGGAGGAGTTCGTTGTGTGTGATTGTTTACTAAGTTGCAACATATCCCCACTTACAGCGAAACATTGTTTCGTTTAATGTACGCTTTTGAAGTTATGTATATATGATGTAATAAATATTTTTTACATTCATAAAGTAAATCAAAATTGTAGTAAACTCAATTTTAACCGTGTTTCATGAGTCGAGGATAGTGGTGCCCCAGTATAAATAGTCTAATCCCTAATCCTCACGGAGAAATCATGCTGCTAGAACTACGTTCCCCAGGGATTAACAGGAACCTTATGACGAAGTAATGACATCATTGTCTCCAATACGAAGAGCAATATTCAATTTAAGCAGCCATTTACAAAACAAGCTGACATTTTACTCGTGAAAATGAAATGTCAGCAGTAAGTGGAGCGACGTAATCGAATGAGATGAGAACAGCCATCCGGTCCAGTTCTAGATAAACACGAAGCGACGGACATGATATTTTCTTTAGTTCTTAGAGAGCTCTTATGTATATGAAAAAGCAACACTTCGACCGGCGTGATGAACCAGCAGCGATCGATTGGTACCGAGCGACGCCTGCGTCCCCGACGATTGGCTCAGGGCTCAGGGCTCAGTGCTCAGTGCTCAGTGCTCAGGGCTCAGGGCTCAGGGCTCAGAGCTCAGGGCTCAGGGCTCAGGGCTCAGTGCTCAGTGCTCAGTGCTCAGTGCTCAGCGCTCAGCGCTCAGCGCTCAGCGCTGTGATAATGAAAAACTGGCGAGTTATTTAATCCGCGTAACTTTATTGCATATTTATTTCACAGTCTCCTGAACCTCTCCTTCTCCCACCATCTCTCCATTTGTCTGCGAAATCTACTCCCCTGACCGCTAAGAGATACGAAGATGCACGATGATAAATGATAGTTCCCGATACTTATCGTGGAGATTACGAACATCCACTGGTCTCCTCGCGTTGTAAAATTGTAAGCTTTTTGCGGAAACACTTTTACACACCGATCGAGGTTAAATTCTTTTTCGATCTTACTCTCGGTCTCTGAACGATTTAAGAACGAATTTCTCATGTAAACATATAAATCAATATCCGTGCAAGAATTATGCAAGGGGTGAAAGAATCGCTGCTAAATTGCTTTGAGGCAAATTGCCGACGCCGTTTATGCCCCTTTGAAAATATGGCTGAGCTGTCTCGTGGTAACAAATTGCGATCGCGCAGTTTTATTTACGTTACATGCATTACGAAAATATATATATACATATATATATGAGATAGCTGATTATAGTTTGAATTAGCTGTGTATATTTGAGACAGGGATTGTAATTGTCTTATCTCTTCTATAAATATTAGGTCCTTACATATGTAATTAGTGTTACGGCAGATATCTACTGTCAGCAACTGCAGACCATGGAGGAAGAACTAGCTGCTAAACAACCGAGATTGGTCACTCGCTCTAGGCCACTGCTGCTTCACGACAACGCAACACCACCACCACCACCACACACTGCACAACAAACAACCACTAAGTTAGATGAGCTACAATTGGAATGTCTGCGACATCCGCCGTATTCCCCGGACCTTGCCCCAACAGATTACCATTTTTTCCGGAATTTGGACAACTTACAAGGAAAAAAAATTCAACCCCGATGCGGCAGTCCTTTAAAGCTTTTATTGATTCTCACCCCCATGATTTTTTTAGTAAAGGGATCGATGACCTACCTTTGTAATGCCAAGAGTGCATAGATAACAGCGCAGTGCATACTTTGATTAATTAAATATATTTTACAAAAAAATTATTGACTTTATATTCTTACCGTACAAAACGACAACTTCATATGTAAGGACCTAATAATAATATTCTACCATTATTTGCTGTAGAAGGGCGCAGTAGCTAGTGAAATTAGTGGAGTAACGAGACTTAACATCTAAAATCTCAAAGCGTCGAGCACAGTCGGTGCTGTGTTTACCAACCTAACTATAACTAACACGTTGGTATGGGCAGACGAATAAACTACTGTCAGGTGAATGTCAGAGCATCTCGTTCCTTTGTTTAAAAAAAATAGGAGCAGAACAAGTCCTCATCAAGCCTAGTGAGGATAACGTATCTGTTAACTCATCTAAGATATAAAACGGTGTGATTTGCTGCTGTGTGTGTGTGTGTGTGTGTGTGTGTGTGTGTGTGTGTGTGTGTGTGTGTGTGTGTGTGTGTGTGTGTACGTATACATATGTTGTACATTAGAAGGTACGCCGGACCGTTATAAATTTCCCTCTCAAGAAATTGGCCGGCTCCCTTGATGTATGGGAGACCGTCAAGGTAAATATCTCATTCTTGAACAGCTTTACGTACACTTAAATATTTATGACTTAACATACGGCGGAATAAAAACTTAATAACAATTACTTTAGCGTCAAAAAGTTGTGAGCAGAAACCTCAGGCAGCCCCCGAAAGAACTGGAGACTAGGCAACATTTTAACTGTCTATAATTATTTTTGTTGCATCAGTTGGGTCAGTGCATCACAAGAAGGTGGATTTGATCCCTCGTAATGCACCGATTACCGAACTTGTTGCAGTTTCCTCATATATTTACGAAGCGGAACAACTATCTTGTATGTATGATACAAATGCTGCTATAGAGGGTGCGCTGCCAAGCTTCTCTGGTTTCGGCGCCTGGCAGCGTGCGCTGAACAATTACTATGGCAGGAAAGCATAACATAGCAAACTCTAATGAGCTTTAATGTTTTAATTATTTGTAGTCATTAATCCTCTCATTAATATGAATTTTTAACAGGGACTTTTCACGTACTACTTGTTGAGGACGGAGTCTGCACAACGGATTGAAGTCTCCAGTCGATGTTCTGATTGTGTTGATTTTAAGTTTTATTACTGAATCTTTAAATTTTTCTTAAGTTATATAATTAAATCTCTTTAAAACATTAACAGTGTTTTCATGTTTGCTAATAAATTAGACAGAGTCTTTAATTTATTAACTATAAGCAACTTTTGACCAACCAACCAACCGGCTGGGGAACATGTTCTCGTGCCGACTACCGCACTCTCTAAACACAAAGGTCTTTAATTCGCGCGTGTTGCCGGTGATGACTGGTGGCACCGAGACCTGGCCGCTTGTAGTGCCTGGCCTGGTGAAAACGCTTTAAGTCTCACAGAGAGCAATGGCAAAGGCTATGCTCGGGGCTTCCCTGCGTGATCGAATCAGAAATGAGAAGACCCGCAGAACTGAGGTCACCGACATAGTCCAAAAGTTTGTTAGCCTTAAGTGGCAATGGGTAGGACACATCGCTCGAAGGACTGAAGGCCGGAGGTTACAGCACGGTTCTCAAATAATGAACGCGTACCGGAAGATGCAACGTCGGCAGGTCCCTCACTAATTGGACCGACGACCTGGTGAAGGTGGCGGGAAGCCGCTGGATGCGGACAGTGCAACACCGATCGGCGTGGAGATCCTTGAGGGAGGCATATGCCCAGAAGTGGGCGTTATCCGACTGAAAAGTAAGAACCAACTATTTGTTTTATCGTCGTCTGATATACTTTCGTGTTTCAAGAGTATCGATAGAATGTTGACAGTGAAGTTTTTTTTTAATTCATAAGCAATCTTTTAAAACAGCACGATCACATTTCTGGTATTCCGTATTCTCATCGTTTCCTGTTTCGGTCGTTACGTTTTTTCCGGCCGACGTTGAAAACGCACCCCTTGAATTTAAACGACCCGTTAACAACAAATTCTTTTCCATTGAACAAAATACGTAAATAAAAGTGTTTAGAACTCAATCGGTGCCGTCGTTACGGCCCCTTCTTGTAATGGTATCGACTCTCCAATTGCCCCCTCCCTAATGACGTAATAGGTGTCGTTTCCGGCGGCCGTCACCCAGTTTGCGTTAACTGCTTATTGAATTCAACGACAACAACATCACAGTTTTTTATACGACAATGTTTGCATTTAAATACATCAGAGGAAATGCGCTTGGTGAGGTACATCGCCGGAGGCGGTGTTCGGACTACTCTGTGGGGGATGCATGAGAAATCTGTTTCTACTTCACGTTAACTATAACGGTGGTTAATAGGTTACCAGGTAGAAACTGTTTTTAGAGAATACCGTCTGTATGTATAAGTATTTGTTTTAACTTTATCGGTGTGCTAAAAAACTGTTGTATGTCTGCCGACGCAGAGAAGTGTCAACTATGAAAGCTACAGCCGGGGGATGCAATAAAAATTAAAACTTATAAATTATTCTAATATTTTATTACAAGGCATTGCATACTATAAACTAAATCATCTCCGATAGATGTCAGATAAAAACTCGCCGTTCCGTTTTCTGCGAAAATGTGGTGAAGTCTTCCGTTGGAGTCGTATCCTCGTTCCACCGAATTCTTAGTCGCCGCCGCTGCAACACGTTGGGCCCGCTTCCGTATGATTTCTTAAGCTATGCAGATATGCTGCATCCTCGAGAGGCTAATAAAAAAGCCATTCCAATGTATGACTATGTAGTAATTTGTGGCGAACCTTATTGTGTTTATCTTCACATTCGATCCAACGTCATTGCGAATGTTCAAGGAGGCTGTATTTGCAGATAGCGAATGATGAAAAGACAAATACATCATTATTAAAATGATTATTACCAACTTCAGTTATCTTATTAGCATCGCCATCATCCTATAAATATAACACCTACATAATGAACAACAGTATTTAATATTAGCAAAAACAAATCCTAACAATCTTAACAAGCCCTTTATTTATTCCAAGTGACGAGACGCTCGGGATGTCACCTGATGGTAAGTGATACGCTTGTCCGTAACAACGTGGAGCTAGTAAAGATTTTATACACAGCACCACATTATGCTCGTTGCCTTGAAACATAAGATGTTATCATTACCCCAGTGATTTCGCTAACTACAACGCCCTTCAAACCGGAACACAGTAAGGTTTGCACACTACTGAGTACTTGAATAAATGAAGAAAAAAACCCAATTAGTTAAAATATTTATTTCCGTAGATGTGGAGCGTGTGGTGGTGTATCAAAACTTGAAGGGCATAGCACAGCATCGGGCGCATCAATCTCTGACGTGAAATCTCTCGGCGTAACAAACAATAATTTAACGCAATTACAGCGCACGCATTAAATCCACATAGTTAAGCACTAAGTTAATAAGTAATTAATTGATGGATTGGTGCGGTAAGCGCAACGTTTCTTAATTACATTACGCGTTCGCGTCGCCAACTTTGCGAGTTTGACGTTTGTCGTCGGAACCTTATCCCCGGGGGCCGGTGCCGACCTCGTCGCAGGCGCTCATTACTACATAGCATATATATCTTAAGGTAACTTAACTTAAAGAATAACTATTACAAATAATAATAAATTTACTGATAATAAAACGGTAGCACCGACCTTTCGCTACACGTCACTGGTGGCTGGTCTCTGTTACTGGTAACCGTCTCAATGCATTATTATAATGCACAATATGCTTCTGCTGTCAATCATTAATATTAGTAATATTAAAATCTTAAATGTAATTACTCATATATAATAACTACTTTTAATATTTTATCTCCGAACGTCAGGTAAGATGTATACAGTTTAAACATGCTGTCTAACGCCCAATTAGTCTTCAAAGAATAAAAAAATATTGAAGATTAAAGATTGTGGGATTCATTTATTCAAAGTAACTCTACAATATAACAAACGTATAAGCATTCGCTTCAAACTTATACACAAAAGGCGGTATTCTTTGAAACGGTTTGGCGTAGCATTACTATAATATTGATAAAATTTTTGCGAGATTCCAATACATTAAACCTTTGCTATTTATTAAAACTAACTAATTAATGTTATCTTAACATTCATTATTAACTTTAATGTAAAATAATATATTACTGCATTTTAATAAAGAAAAACCTTAAAAATTACGATCGGATTATGTAAATTCATATCGCAAGCTTATACTCAAGTCTATTCGTATCATAGCGCAAACAGTCATACAAAATATTACACCTATAAATTAATTATGTTTTATATTTGAGAATTAACTATTTGTTTCATTGTATACTCTCGTAAAGGTTTCGTGCAAAACATCGAGCGGAGGTATAATTGAACAAATTTTAACTTCAGTGCCATCTAGCGTTGAACTGCGGAACCGTCGCAGCGGACGCGCCGGCCGAGTTCGCAGAATTGAAATAAGCCTCCCTGCCAGCAGTTACACGGGCCCGGCAGACCCCGTCTATACGTTTACTTGATCTCATTAGATTCCTATGACGTACTTAACTTGAACAGATGTTTGGGCTTATGACGCTGCTTTTGTCTAGACCCTGAAAGTCTAATATTTCTTAGAAGAGAAAATTTTTAAATTTTTAGAAAATTATGTTTCCTCCTCTTTTGTAACTTGTGCTACTATTTTATGTTGATATAAACAGTGGGGTAAATGATACGCATCCCCCTGTAATAATATATACCTTATTCAATATGTTTACACACCACCATAACATTAATTTTAGCGTCTTCCTACTTTTGTAATGTTTTTATAATTTTCATCAGCTTTTAAAGTTTTTATTTTAATATTCATAAATATACCTTCGCTAACATTGAAGAGCAAAGTTCCGGCGTGTGTACGTAGCTACGTAGCGTACAAACATGCCCCACTCTGCAAATCGTATTGGCAGCATATTAAAATACAGCGGCGGCTGCAAAGCGTTGAACAGCTTGCTTAAAACGATAACTAGAGTTGTATGTTCTTAGACTCTATTCAAGTATGAGAAGAAATATTTAATATCAGAAACAAAGACCCTTACTTTTATTTTATATATCGTATTGGGCGATTTCAAGAAAACAATTCTTATCAATTTCAGTGATAACGGAATTACTTCATGTGCCTTCTGCAAAATTATTGTAATAGAGACAAACAGCCTTAGTGTAAGTACTGCGACAGTCCAATCTTTACAATCACAAGCAGCATTTGCCTAACGAAATGAGATGCAACTAACTGGTGGTCAGTCATCGGCGTCAAAACGTCGATGTTACGAGGAGCAGAGACGTATTCACATTTTATTGAGTGAGCAGAGTGGAAGCCTACACCGGGGCCGTAACCTAAGCTGGCTTTGGTGGATCCATTGTGCTTAATTTGAATGGTTGGATGGTACGCGCGGCACCCGGTTGCTCCCTATCGAGACAATGGGCCTGCGGGCGCCGAAAAGTCTTCCTGGTTATAATAATCGTTTCCTTCTTCTTTTGTTTATTATACTTGGTTTATTTTGATTTTAATGATATTGTTTGCAGTCTTGTTGCAAGTATTTTATTATAATTTGCTTCTTCTTTTCATTGGATTGCTTTTCATCCCTAACATCCACAAGTTGACTAGTAATCGAATCAATGAAGAATTCTTCGCCCCAGACAACGTCTTTCTCAGAAAGTTTATCGTCTCCGTGCCACTTGAGCAAACATTTAAGACAATGTTAGATGACTTGCCGTTATCCGATGAACGCTATGCGATCACTTAACAATAATAACTTACCCGTCTCTGTGAGCGATCCTAAATGATGAACCGTCGTCTCCCTTAACGGTGGTCACCAAAGATTGCTTCAACTCATTTATCTCTGAAGATCAATTGTATTGTAACGATACGCATTTATTATGAAAGGCTTTACAAATGAAACTGACTTACTTTTTACAAATGAATTTTTTTTTTTTCATTCAAAGACAAAGATTGTTCCAATTAATGTTACGAGAGATTACTTATTTATTTAAGACATAATTTTAACCGTGTAATCCAATTTTGTTGTAAGTTGTATATAGTTTAAGTTGGTTAAGCTTTTGATCGCTTTTTGTTCGTTTTCACAGGTTTCCGGATGTAAGCCGGCGAAAGCGTCGCGTAGATTTATACCGGCAGATCGCACTACAGCGTTACTGAGACACAGTATACTAACTGCAACGCGATTGTCATGTACCAAAACAACTTTTATATCACAGATACAGCAACACACGGACGGAAAATTTAATATTATAGTAATTTTTTTTGTGTAAGGACGTGGTCAGAGGGTAGCCACCACTCGGCGTTACCGAACATATTAAATTCAAATCATTTTATGATGTATTCATAGGTAAGTAGCTTTTAATAGCTTTTCATTAGCTTGATTTGTAATCGATACATAATCACGCCTGATATCAATCAGAATCACGCAAACTCATGGCTCTACCAATCACTTATTGAAAAGATCAATCAGTCGAGTGAAGCTGTAGACTGGAGCTGAACGTGCTCCGCGGTACGTGCTACTGCTGACACAGCTTCATTCGCGTTTTGAATTGTTCATAAATTGATATCAATACATATTATAAATATTATATTACATAATAAACATTTTGAGATTTTATAAAGAGGAAACCTAATTGGTACGCGTGAATAGCAGAGTTTACGCGATGTACACCAACGAGACATTCCGCAGCATGCGCAGTCTGATCGTGCTGCAACACCTCTTGGGCATCCGACGCTGCTTCCTTTTACACAACTTGGGAACGATTATATTCAGTAACGTTATGTTGGTGGTGTCGTTGGGCGCAGTGGGCGCTGCGGTCGCCTACGACGCAGTGTACGCGGGCGTGGCCATCGGCTCCAAGGTCCTCGCATTCCAAATATTCATGTCCGTGGAAGCTGTGTATCTGATGATGAACGGCGCATTCAGGATGAAGACGTTCGATGCGATCAAACAATTGGACGAGAAATGCGTTTATGTTGAGACGTACGCGGCGCTCGTGGAGAAACAATCTTTCAACGTTATAACGGCAGGCGCGGTGTCGATGGTCATGGACGCGTTCTGCATGTGGCGGCTGCGAGCGCCGCCGAGCACTGCCGCGGTGCTGACGGTGGCGTTCGCTGTGCACGACTCCGAGATAGGTTTCTACACGGTGCTGATGTCGGGCGTGAACGCGAGGCTGCGGCTGGTCGCGGCGGCGGGCCCAGCGGTGGGCCCGGCGGTGGGCGCGGCGCGCTGCTGCACCGTGTACCGCCACGTGCTGCTCGTGGCCGCGCACATTAAGCGGGAATTCAATTTGTCCGTAAGGATTTAAACTTACTTTCATCATTTTTAAAATAATTTAATGTTACAGTCACCGAACACAAATGAATACCCATCCTCTTCCACTCGTCATCTCCACAAACCTGCCAATACTCCTCTGCATGACGTGACAATCAAGAATAACTCTGCCTTTCATTACCGCGCGTTGCAACAACGCTAACAGCGCCAAGTGTCCACACAAGACACACTCCGACCGTTAAGGCGGATAGAAAAAATATTTTTCGTCAGTTTGGCGCGCACTTAGGTATTGTACGTCATAAAATTATGTGAGAATTACCTACCCTTAAGTATGAGTATGCATTATGCAAAGTATAATATTTAAAGAACAAAATATTCCCGTAAAGTAATTAATTACATGACCTTTATAATTCCCGGAATCTTCACAAAGATATCCTTGGCCTCAAGATCAAATCTTTGCTTTATCCCGGAGTACAGTTTTGTGTTAAGATTTGACACTAATGCAAACCTACTTTTCAGATTCTCATCATGCTCGGAGTGACCTTCGTAGTAACCATTGTTTACTGCCTCGTGGCATATCTCGTAGACGCAGACAAGGTGCGAGCGGCACCTTAATGTATTTATACGGTTTCAAATCTCTCCTGGTATAAATTCTATATTTCCGCTGAGTGCATCACACGCTTCGGATTCATTATGTTTGCTCGATCTAGCAATGGGTGAGGGTGATGTCACCGCAGCGCCTACTGGGGTAGCAGTGAGAGTGCTACGAGAGAAGTAGATCTTAAAGAAATATATAGCAATAAAAATTCGGATGATGTTGACACATGCTGCCTAAAGTAATATCTGTTATACCTGAAGTGTACGGATGCGCTATATACACCGATAACGTTTATCCCGATTACCGGTAATAAGCTTATGATCTACTTCCCCCACTTACACTGAATGGGCAGGAAGTTATTTGTCGATGTATCATGGTATACTTCTTTGTCCTTGGAACAGAATTGTTTGCACTTCAACGTTTAAGCACAGCACAAAGTTTATTTACTTTCAGAGGGCGGAGGTGTGGATGTTCCTCGCGTGGCGCGAGTTCCGGTCCTTGTACTCGGTGTGGTTGGTCTGCACCACCGCCACGGGCACTGAGGTGGCTTGCGGCAAAGTATTACATTACGTATCCAACTTACTGGTGTTCGAGCACAAACCCAAATGTAAGCATAGTGTTATGTCAAGTCACTTTTGATTGTATGCGCGGTGCGCGGTGCGCGGTTCACGGTGCGCGGTGCGCGGTTCACGGTTCGCGGTGCGCGGTGAGCGGTGCGCGGTTCACGGTTCGCGGTGCGCGGTGCGCGGTGCGCGGTGAGCGGTGCGCGGTGCGCGGTGCGCGGTGCGCGGTGCGCGGTGCGTTGAAACGTGTTCTACGAGTATACATAAAGTGAAGTAAAACACAATTACTGTGTTGCTACTAACATCACCATCATCATTAGCCGATTGAAGTCCACTGCTGGACGTAAGCTGTTGTCAACTATCTTACTGTTTATTTTTTATTGTAGCTAAAACGGAAGTTAAGAAAACGACTCGACGCTTGTTTCAATGCGTGAAGTCGGAGAGCCCGCGCTACGTCTACGGCTCGATATTCTCCGTAGACCTGGGGGTCCCGCTGAGGATACTGGACATCAGCATTAATTACTTCCTTATTATACTACAGGTAAACATACATACAGAATTTGGCTTTGATCGATAGATTTAATATTATAAATAACAAAGTGTGTGTGGACCTTTGGGTTTAACGCAGTTGCAATTGCATTATGAGTTATGCGATTGCACATATCAATGAAGAGAGTTCTCTTTTTCTGGCGACAGGGGAACCCAAACGTGTACAGTGTTTAAGTGGGAACAACTCGTTAATTAATATTACTTTGCTGACTAGCTTGCTAGTAATGGATTTGATTTATTGTTTATATAATAAACATGTTATATATTTCATCATCATCAGCCGATAGACGTTCACTGCTTGACATAGACCTCCCCCAAAGAACTCCACAGAATTCATTGAAGGGAATTGGGCCTTAGCTCACCATGCTGGCCCAGTGCGGCTTGCCTCGTCTGTTATTCAGCAGGATGCATCGCATGCAGATGAAGATGATTTGTGCTCCGTAAGATGCTGGGCAGATCCCCTTACATTATATTTGATCATTTTCAATGTCCACTCGTATGATAGTAATAACAGAGTATAATTTTAACTTTAAATAGCGTTCATCTTCATGTTTCAGATCTACATCGCTTACATTATGAAAAAGTGAAATGAATATCTGAGTCGTTAATATTTAAGTTCACGATGCGTACGCTGTGGGGGTGGCTCGGAAATGTTTTTTACATTAAATTAACTCAACAGTTATTTGGATTCAGCACAGAAATACCCGCACACGTGATGTCACACAGGGAGGACAAACTCTGTACACATAAATTCGAATAAATACAATAATTTCAGCGAATAGTAATTCTCAGGAGGTTATTAAACCTGAGCGGATGAACGAATCTATAAATAAAAGGATCCTGAATATTGACATTTTTAAATCAATTCTGCTGTGCTTCCGCTCAGTCCAGTCAGTGATAAAATAAAAGAAGAATGCATCACTGTCATCATTTACATCTAATATTCTATATCTAATACTAATGCTAGAGTTTTAAGCAGCCCTACCTACATTGCATATTGTACTTGAGCAAAAGCGTTCAATTGAGCTTTCAAGTTACAGTGTAGTTCTACAGCTGCAATGTTTCAGTTTAAATGGCGCCAGAACTAGAAGGATTACTTCATCATCATCATCATCAGTCGATAGACATCCACTGCTGGTTATAGGCCTCCCCCAAAAATCTCCACATACAGTCAGCAAGAACTCCGATATCTCTTGGCACTATGAGCTATCGTATGTAGGCCTTCATATGGGAAGATTTGAGGCCTCTCCCACAACGCTGACCTAATGCGGATTGGTGGGAGCCAGAGCCTCGTTTGTTGATTAGCAGGGTGCACCATGAGCAGGTGAGGTAGACTTGGATCCCACGAGTTGATATGCGGGGCCTCTTGCACCTTGGTTAACTAATAATATTTAACTTTATTTGTAAGTGAAAGATGAACAATTTTATTATACTGCTGGTAGTTAGTGTGTCTGTTGCCGGAGACCGTTTAGGTAGGTACCACCGCAGCGCCTGTTGCAGCCAACAGACAGTAGTGTAGTTCCGGTTCGAAGGGCACTATAATTAGTATAATTATTGGGGTAACAAGGCTTAAGCTCTTATACTTTAATGTGACGAGCACAATGTGGTACAGTGGATACTAGCGGCACATTGTTCTGGGCGGGCGTATCGCGTACCATCAGGTGAATGTCCCGCTGGTCCCGTCACTTCCTTGAATAAAATAAAACAAAGCGGAGGAACATCGAGAACGTACTTACATAGCGGTGACACGTCACTTATGCTCTGTTTCCAACAGATCAGCATTTGTATTTTTATTTAAAAACACGCACATTCTGAGACAACATCGAAAATGATATCCTTAGTCTGATCTTAACAATCCCACACATATTGCCCAGATGTCCCAACAAATAGACTTTTCAAGTTTCGCCTGTCTGCACCAGCGCTGGACTTAATTCTCCCACAGTTATGTGCAAGATACACACTGCTGTCAACACAAGTCATCCCGTCACCATATATTTGGTACATCCTTGTGTAGGCTTCCAAAAGAAACTGAGACACTTGCTGGACAAATCCAAACTATATCAATGCATGTGCTGGTGGATAAATAAATGATGAACACCATCCGCAGATGTGTCACCGTCAGAACCTGCGAGCAGCCCCATGTGAACGCCGTGTTATCTCACCATGCCGAGTAAAACAATACAACCCCGACCGGGTCATGCCAGTAATAACCCCGGAGGCTCCTCTCGGGGTATCTCAATACACCTGGTCCCGATAGGTCCGCATGTGAAGCGATTTGTCTTCCGGCTGCAGAGCAAACGCAGCCCCCGCGCTAATGGAGACGCCGCAGCGAATTTCCCAGGAGTTTTCCCCGGCTATATTTTAAACGGTACAAATTCACGACAGCTCCGCATAAAATTCATGTTAAGCTCGGATCGTGTGTGAAGATAAGTTCTGCGAGAATGACTACTTAAGGCTGCTTCAAGTTTGAAAGAATTCCTAAGATACTTCTCAAAGTATTAATACATGTTGGAAGGAAGAAAATACCACTGGTGGTAGGTCTCTGTTGTCAGACCATCTGGGCACCAGCGCAGTTCCTATTGCAGCCGTTCTGTGTGAACAATACCGTGCTCCGGTTTGAAGGGAGTTGTGATTTGTCATTACTGGGGTAACGCAAGTTAACATTATATACGTCAAGGCAAGGAGCGCTATGTGGTGTAGTGCATACCGTCCTATCGCTACATTGTTATCGGCGACATATACAATATTTACTGTTCGAATCAAATGGTGCTATATGGTATGGCTATAATAATAGTTAATGCTATATAAATAATGATTCCTTATACAAAAAAAAACTTTTTATAACAAAAAAGGTTTTGTTTGATAAATAGTTG
Source organism: Ornithoptera alexandrae (assembly GCA_029030555.1). Classification (NCBI taxonomy): domain Eukaryota; kingdom Metazoa; phylum Arthropoda; class Insecta; order Lepidoptera; family Papilionidae; genus Ornithoptera; species Ornithoptera alexandrae. The sequence continues at coordinate 10,415,944 of JARDVY010000298.1, forward strand.
CAGAACAAGTTGAATCTCATACTTATCATAAGATTAACTCGTGATCGTGTCTGTCCGCACGGCGCCTTACATTTACTTACTCTTGGAGCTTTTTCGGTTTTTTATTATTTTTTTTCATTTCAATTAAACGACGCGACGGGCGGGACATTCACCTGATGGTAAGTGAAACGCCCGCACATAACAACGTAGCTGTGGTCATGACGATATATACTGCCCTACCTTACGGTGATTGTCTAAGACGAGTTGTTGAGTTTCGTCACTCCAGTAATACTAGCTATAACGCCCTTTAAACCGGAACACAGCGATTTTTGCACGTTACTATTTGGCGGTAGAAATAGGTGCTGCGGTGGGAGGTACCTAGACGGTCTCCGAAAAAGAGATCTACCACCAGTAGACTATAACAATTATATCATTTCTTATTATCCTTTAAAGGAGAAGCGGAGTAGAGAGAGAGAGTTCGTTGCAGTAGAGAACTGAAATGGTTTCAATTTATTTGATTTGTTGCGCAAAAACAAACAGATAATAAAGCAAGTGAAGTAAATGTGTTCACGCCGGCGCCGGGCGGGGAGCAGCTGTTGGGTTCCGTTTCCGTCACCAGGTCACGCGCGGAGCCGTCGAACCAGTGGCTGTATCATCCACTTAATGCACTTACTTTGTAATTAAGTTGTTAACTTTCTCACTTCAAACAACCGAGCGTTTGACCAAAATAAATCTCCACACAAAATGGACTTTTTTCGCGCAGGAAATGAGTCATTACGGAGCCGCAGGATCCTGCGCCGGGCCCCCCAACCCTCAGGTGACAGCCCACTGAAAATTAACCCTTGATTGCTCGACTGGAAGAATTGATACCGGGCATCGTATGGATATGACATTGTACATAGTTTTAGTTTTATTAATTAACAGGCTAGTCAGTTCAGTTAGATGCAACCTAGGTCTTAAAACACAACACAGGCTTCGTCGCCTTACAGTAATTGAAACAGTTTACATAATTAAGTTTAACCAATAAAATTACTTAGGTTTGAAGACGAGTGCTATCTAACGTATAAATACTTTGACCAGCGTCTATTGAGGGTATTGTGGGCTCAAGTGAACTTCCAGCTCGTCTCAACTCTTTGCCTTAATTTAAACCGGATTCAGAATCTACGTGCATTAGGTCCGTGGAAGCTGCATCGCAGGCAACAAACTTACAGCATCTCTATCTTTCATAAGTATATTCTTCTTCTTCGTCGGTATCACTCTTGACAGAGTGGTCGTGGGCATCACTTCAGGTGTTGGTCGCAAGCTTAACAACAGCTCGCCATTCCTCTCCGATGGCCGCCTTCCTAGTGCATTCATATAGTGGCAACGATGATGAGCCCTTTGCTGTGGCCTTTATCTGATTAGTCCATCTCATAGGCGTTCTTCCTCGTGGCCAGAAATATATACTTCATCATAAACCACGTATTCTATTGCCTTGCTAACATATAAAATGTACTGCGTGACCAGAAAGCCATTCTTAAACTTCAAAACAAAAAGTCTCATCCACTCTATTGTACTCGAAATCCATTAACGCTATTTTTGCATTTTATAAACGGGATCTCCTTTGTCCCCAACTACACCTTTCGACACCCCAGCCCCTTTCTCCCTGCAATTACATCCAACGTGCCATTTAAACAAGTGCCTTGTAATTTACACCTCTGCTCACTTTTCCACAGCTTCACCTTCACTGTATCTCGTATAATTTTTAATTTAAGAGTTTTCAAGAATTTTTCTATTACATGCATTCCGCCGTTCCCTTGCCATCGTGGACGCAGCAGACGCCGGCGGAAAGCAATTGAAAATCGTTCCCCACAAGTCTACTGCGTTTTCATTTCAAACCGGAAATAAATGTTGACTCCACCAATTACTGTCAAAATGTGAATGCGAGCGCTTCGGTCGGTTTGTACTGGCGCTGCGCTGCGGAGCACCGACGGTGGGACTCTAACCAGGGCTTGATAAAGCGCGATGAATTGATTTAATTTCGGCGTCACCCCGCCGGTAATTGCAGTGTCAGCCCTTAGTAATTATGATTTATGGCCGTGGCTTCCGGCGGCGACGTGCTCTTGTAGTACGGACACTAAAGTAATCAACAAAATGTCATCGCCGCCTTAATGACATTATTAACATTTTAATTGACCTCTACTACACTATCCGGTCATTTATATTTGTACGAAGAGAACGCTCAAATAGATTCTTATGTTAGTTTTCATTGTTGTTACATCCGGCCGCAACTTCACACCGGTCCTATTCAAACGACTCTTTCCTGAATGGAGACTATGCTTGGACGCTGTTTCTATAGAAATAAAAATATGAAAACACTCTAAAGTGGAGAGTACCGGAAAATAAAGATATCCCGATAAGGAAACTCCGGAACATACATTTATAAATGTATTTTGCCTATAATACATTTTAAATATTTTGGAAAAACTATCAGTATACTATCGCGCTGTAGTGAATAATTTCCTTGTTACACTAGGGCTTGATTCCGGTCTCTCATAGATAGTAGAGTTCGATTCTTCCATACCAGCTTAGGTACTAAGCAACCTCATTATATGCTTTTATCATCATAACAGTATTATCATGTTCTGAAGGTGTGAGTAACAATATTCTGGATAGACAAGCCTCACAATCTTCCGGTGTTTTCGATGAACTATTACAAACCCATCCGTCTACAGGAAATAAGTGACCACATTATTGAACGCCATGTTTTAATTTAAAGATTTCCTGCACTAACATTCGGTGCTACTTCCATTGCTTCTGTACTCCAGCGTCGTCTCCATCCCTGCCATCAAACGAGATATTGCAAATGGCTTAAAAAGTTTGAATTGTAGTTGATATAATTTCTCAATTTACTAGACTGACGTCATTGATAAGCGGTAGTCAATAAAATCCGCATCTCATACCATCAAGCGAAGGTCCTGACTGCCTTTAATAGTCTTTCCTAATTAAATTACTAAAAGAATGGGGCGGACCATTTTGTCTTAAATATCAAGTGATTCAAGCTCAGTTGGTAAAACTAGAAGAGCATTGTTATTTGCAAATCACGATTTTTACCATCAGGTGGAAGCTACAGTTCGTATCATGTTGTATAGAATGTGAGTAAAGGACTAGGCTCGGATGGGGGTATACTGGGGTATGAGTCATAAATAATAATAAAACAACTTCTACGGAAGTCTCCGTAGAAATGTGATTAAGCAGTTACATGAATAAAATTGACATTTTAATCCATCATAAACATGCACAATCATCGATTGCAATATCACTAAGATCAGTCGGGCTCGCCCAAACAAAGCCTTGTTACGCACACGTTAAACAACAGGAAGTGGAGACGGTGACCGCGGCGACCGCGGCGACCGCGGTGACCGCGGTGACCGTTCCACATCTGTGCTGGTGGGTACTGCGGGGCAATCGTCCAGCCAGACCCCACCTGCACTTACAATAAACAAACTTAATGAGTAACGGCTCTTACTTAACAACACACTGTAACAGCATCTTGCACGAAGTGATTGCTTATTTACAACTATTAAGACAATTCAATCCGAGTACTTACTACATATACTTAATTCTAGCTAGTTTACATTTGTTTTCCGGAAGCAAGATGACCTGCAGCACTTCCCCGGCGCAGGAACAGCTCCGGGTAGTTACCAAAGTGTGAAATCCAGTGACATACGCGTTCATATAATTTTTAAACGAGTCATTTTGCTGTATGATTAAAGTTAACTAAAATATGATTAAGTTAACAAAAAAAATATTTTCTTTATTAATATGTTTCTTTCTTGCAGTTACAGTTTGTTGTTTTTTTTATTATATAATAAATTGTATTCACGGCAATTGTGTTTGGTGTACGGCGTACATAGATCGGAAGTTACGTCCGTTGGTTTCTTACACCGCTAGCGACTCTTAGGGGCAATCCGCGGTATTCATATAAAATATAAAAAAATACCACCCCCATTACGATCGTTGAACATACGATAGGACTAATTGTTTAATTACAAATATCGTGGGATTTACAATTAATTTCTCTAATGTATGTACTTACTGGACGGACTGAACAAAACATTACAGCCTCAAATGACAAAACTGTTCAATAGTAATCATTTGCTCGGTGTCGTTGGAGCAGCGGTTAACAACTAACGTGGGCATATTCTTTTTAGAAAAACCACTAAACGGGGGGAAGATTAGTTTAACTGTTTAGATTACGCAACCCCACATACACCAATGATTAAAAAAATTTATATAAGTATAGAAGAAGGGTATATTTCTGGTTGTGAGTAACGATCTAAAGGGTCATATCAAATTGCATGTTATGTACGAATAATTGCATTGTTAGTTAAAGGTGGCCTCAAAAAAATTGAGCGCTTAGTTTATCAAATTTGATCCTGGCGGAGTTGCGAGGGCGAGGGTCGCTCAGCCACCCCCGTAAGACTTAGCATTAACGGTGACATGTTAGCAGTTAACTGTAACTTTACAAAATTATACTTTACTACATAACTGTGGTCCGATCGCACGTCTGTCGGTTGTCGGGTAAAACCTGTTCGCACCTCCGTAAACATCAGTAACAACAATTCATTGGAAACGACTTTATAGTATTTAAACATTAAAATGTAAATGTTAAAGTCGGCTCTGTTGCCGTAGTAACGAGCATTAAAATCTTTTTTACATGATTTAATTTAACAGTTTCAACAATTTGTTTCCTCCCTATTATTTTAAATTTCCCATACTGAACGCTGTAATTATGTACTTGGAAGGTTTGAGCTCGACTCTTTTACAAACTGCTTGTTATACAGTGATAACATCAAATAAAAAGTGGATATTAGTCACTGTAGCCTTTGGCATGGTTAGTGCAATATGATTACTTGTAAACATAAAATTTAAACTGCAAATGGTATTCCCTAACCGTGCCAAAGAGCGAACCGCGTCGTCTAGACTGCAAATGAATCTACGCTCAGTCTTATTCAAATTTCATTCATCCTTTGGTTGAGCTTAAATGAAGTGTATGTCGTTTCAACGGTGAACCGGTCTGCAGTTATATGCAACTCTCCTTGAGCTGGCCGGCGGCGGTGACCGGGCCGGCGCGGCGCGTTGCGGCCAGCTCCGCGCTGCGGGCGGTCACGCCGCGGCTCACCACCGCTACACTCTGCAACCACAACCGGCCAAATCACGCCCAGGCCCGGCACCGTGGCCTTCACCTTCACCACCAGAAGATACAACGTTCGCTTCTAAATTTTATTTCTAATAATGTAATATAACCAACCTTCAGTGAAGCTTTATATCACAGGTTTTTTTTTGCAATAACTTCGTATGGGACAAAACCTTAAAACAAGCTACTCGTATATCTTCGCTGACGCACAAGTGCGTTTATTTCCTCTCACATGCTTTTTGCTAATTAAAACGTCACTCGACTCCAGTGTTTGTTCCCAAATTTAGGTATAAGTCTTTAAAAATCATAATAAAGTCTTCATTTACAATTTCAGTGCTGTTTAATCCTCGCCATTTTATAATAAGGTATTATATAAGACTTGTATAAAAAAATATGTATTTTTATCAAATTTTACCTATAAATAACTAAGAGTAACCTTTACATACATTAACCAACACCAGCAGAAGTTCGTTCGCATTCGTTTCTCAGTTCACCTCGACTTATTGTTGTCTTGCGGAAACATTCACTAAACTACGAGTGTAAACGTGGAAATGGAAAGTTTAAAGGTTTGCGAACAAAGAACAAAGAACTAAGATTGTGGACCACTAATCGCACTTTCCCGAGACTAGTGTCATACATAAAGAAATAACCTAAACATCATGAGAGAGGAAACAACCCGCACCCGTGCGACAGCGGAGATGCACCTTGCCTTGTTTGTAGTTTTCTCCATTTTATGATTTTGGAAAACAAATTACAGATGTACCTTTTCCTGTGATATATGACTTTATATTTAAAACATATAAATAACAAGCGTTTTAACAGGTACCTATAGCAAAATAACAAACTTAAAGAAACATTTGTATATGTATGTAACGTGCCGCGGCCCAACGCGCGGCGGCCCGGTTACGCGCCGCCGGGTGGACCCCGCGCTGGTGATGCTGCTCCCGCGCTGACGGGGCACTTTAATTAATTAGAGAGATGCCCGTTATACCGACACCAGCCTGAAGAATGCTTCAGTATTAAAAGTGACATTTTTTTATTTTCATATATAGGGCGACATGAGTTAGCGCGGGCATTCAACGCTTAGCCATACGCCCTGTGCACGGATAAAGATTTTTTAGTGCTTAAGAATTGGAAAGAACTAACTTGGTTTGAAACGTTTTTCGAAGTACTTCAGATATTCTAATGTATCAAGCTTTAACGATCGTATGTTATACTTTTACCTTTGTTTTCCAAAGATTTTTATACATTTGTGCGAAAGTCCCTAATGACACCGTCGTCATTACGTGTCTTCTCCAAACTGAAATTAATCGATCTGATTAAGAAAACTGATTCTTTCTTTAGCTATTATTTTCTTCTGATATTTAATAAATCGGACGATGTTATTAAATGTTCAATTAAAAATTCATTTCCCAAACACTCGCGACTCAACTGGGTTCCAAACGCCGTCTCAAGTTATCACAATAACTTACCATCCCGACCCGACCCGAGCCACTCGCGCATTTGCCCAACGTCCCTTTAACAAAGAGCTGCCTCGTACTTACGCGACCGGACAAGGCCGCCTCGCCGTATATCCTTATCGATTGATTCTCCGTCTTCTTGTACCCGTCCGCTGGTTTCTTCTCTACAAATAATTATTGATGAGACCTTAATTATCTATTAACAAGTAAAAATAATACTCCTCTTTCACCAGGCCTCGTATATTTATCAAACTAGTTCACTACTAATTTGATAAATTATTGTTTGTGTAACAAATACAATTACATTGTCTCTACTTAGGAACTTGTGCATGTACTAGGATAAACAATCTCTATTCCTTACCGTAATGAAACGGTATAATATCGGGGTCAGTCTCTTCTACGTCGCCTGAGTCCATCTTCAGTTCGTACTGACAGCTGTAGTCGACTTTGGGCGACGCGGAGTAGGTGATCTCATCGTCCTTGTCCCTTCTCGGGAATGATTCCACGCTGTCTTCTGAATACAATGCGTTGCTGATGAATAAAAAATACATTATTAGTGCTCTCCTCCTCTGCAAGTGTAGTAGGTAACATTACCTATTGTTAGACACAAGTGGGTCTATCGCCCGGGGTAACCAGACCTCACACGCTACGACTGAAAGCGACTAGCGTAACACTATTGAACGATTGTTTCTCTGTGGGCAGACGTACCATTTATCAATTACAGTAGTGAAATTATAAAATTACGCTGTAGTAGATATTTGAATAAGCTCGTGAGCCGGTTGGATTGTTTGTTGGGTTGAGGAAAGTGCAGGGAGACTGACGTGGAGGGCGGGTGCTTGCGATGGGCCGCCGCGTGCCGCCGGTAGAGCGCGGCGACGAGTCCGCACGCCGCGGCGCCGAGCAGCGCGGCCGCCGCCACCAGCGACAGCAGCACCGGCGTCACCGGCACGCCGGGGCCCGCGTCTGACGCACACACGTACACACACACACATACACACGATGCAACAACATAAACACTGTGTGTATATATGAATGTGCTCATTGGAAATACAGTATTTACAAAACGGCACCGCCTCGTGGCAGGCGCCGCCTATCGTACGTAATATTTCTTTACTACAAGGAAAATCAGGAGTAAGTGACACTCCTGAACACAATGTGGTGCTTATTAGGAAGTTTGTATCTTGTAGCCGTCGCTTTGCGCAGATGGAAAAAAGTATATTAACTATTTTTTTGTATCGAAGAGAAGCACCTAAGGGTGTATACATTTTTTGTCTTTTTTTTTTGAGGTCCACATCGCTAGAGGCGGAAACATTCGTTTGTAGGTCGATAACATGTGCTTTATGACCTTCATCAATAAATGGACCTGTCATCCGCCTCCTCAATTTAAGCATATTAATAGCCTTTTTCAAATTTTAATATATAACTAATTCTAATTACACTCAAATAAAGCAACTAATAAGACTCCATTCTTCACACCAGCGCTGCGCGTGACTTAATAACTTATATACTCGTATCTTGTATGTTACATAATAGTATAAGTTTCCAAGGTACCGGTGAACTTATCCGGTGGTCTGAGAGCGATTGTGTATAACGTGATCGCCTCACTCCGACCTTTGGCGTTGCCGGAGTACAGGTTCAGTACATAGCTGACCCTGCTGTCGATGCCCAGAACTTCGAAACTGGGAGTGGCATTTGATGAGACATTGGCGCGAACCTGGGATAATAGATCTACTTAATACTTTACCTTTAATACTTTATAAATTATGAATGTTTACGTTACCTTATTTTACATCAGAGATTTACGGATTGACTCTGATATTGATGTTGTATGGCTCAAAATATCTAATAAACCGTGATCATGTTGGCGAGTTATAATAAGTTTTGTATAACTATTATCTTATACACTGGTCAAAATTAACTATTATCTAATTAAGCCGATACAATTTGTAAATCTGCTTAAGCAGTACAAAGCAAAACATGTTGTTTTAGACAAACTATTGGTATCAGTTGTATCACCACAAATATATACATCATACAGTCCTATTATAGATTAGAATCTTCGCATTTTTTTCATGGACCACGGAGCAGATCTAAATCTAAATTGTATATAGGTTGCTCATATTTATTCAACTGAAGATATGTAAAGAATTGTATACACTGCCCGGTAGAAAGAAGTTGTTTTATATAAAGCGTTAGAGTAATGAATAGATGGCACAATAGGATACGGAGGACACTAAGATCCGACCGCCAGATCCAATTACTGGTAGAAAATATTGCGTATAACGACACAAAGCCAACTTCTGGTAATTGGCTAAGAGCGAAATAAACTTCGACGAAACCAAGGAAAGTAGATACTAAACTAAATGGTTAACTGATGTTATTGAGAACAAAGTGCGGGAAATTTAATTAAGACTTTTTTTAAGAAAAAAACAAATCGGTAAAAATATTTAAAGACCTAAACTACAAAGGTATAAGTCAAAATATTGTAAAAATTGACTTCATCATTATCATCAGGCGAGAGACGCCGGCACTGCCGGACATAAGCTTCCTCATTAGATGTCCACGCAGATCGGTCGCGTCTTGTATGATATACATATCATGTTTTTTTTTTAATTTTAATTTGTTATAGTATTCATATCACATACGTTCCATATGTTAAATAATAGTAACAACTATTGTTACAGATATAAAACATAGAGATGAAATTAACAACATCGACAGGGCGACGCGCGCGTGCTCCACCAAGCACTCGTACATAAACGATTACATTACTCACCACCAACGACGGCAGCTCCAATACTTCCATGTAAAATGTCTGAGGCAATCCCCCGTCGAAACCCTCCGCACATTCCACGCTGATGCCAGCGGAGCTCTGGTTAACAATTGAGCAGTTCTGCAGAGCGGACGGCCGATCTGAATCAGAAACATTATCACTTGCTCTGATCACATACATGTAGACATGCTCTGATCGGTCTCAGGGCGCAGCGGCTGCAGCTTGCCGTGTGACATGTAGACGCCCTGGTTTGATAACGGGCCCACATAGAACTGAGTAATGTTAATATTTTCGAACGAAATATATTTTACGACATTCATTGCCACTAAAATAGCATGTCTGTGCTCCGACTAACAGTACGTGGGAGACAAAGTATTTCGAGTAAGCACGCATCAGCATCTTCAACCTCTAATGTAATTTCAGATTGAGGTACTGTATTAATCCATTGTCGAAAAAAACATGATAAAGTGGACAACACAAACTTGGACTAACTAGCTATCCATAACACAATATCTAAATTTGAAAAGCACTAGTTTTTTGTTTATTTATTTAAGTAGAGAAACAAAATAAAGTCATGAGAATGTTCTTCTCTATGAAGAAAACAAACATTTCCGTCGCATTCGGTACTAAACAAAATAGTAGTCTAATTGTGTGTTTGGCATATTTTACAAAAATAATTTTGTCATACCTCCGTTAGGAAACAAAAAAAGTAGATTTTAATGTTCCATTGACATTTTATTTTGGATATTAATATATACCCAGCCGACAGCAGCACTAGCATGCGTGCGCGCCGCTAATCTTACAAGATCGCCTGGTTTGGGTTTGGGTTTGGTTCGCGTTTGCGGAACAAGGAATACCTGCAGCAACAACCTTGTAGATGCAGGGCACTTCCTGTCGTCCGGCCGCGTTGGCCGCGTAACAGGAAACCGTGCCGTAATCCAAGTTAGTGGCGGGCGAGTAGCGCAGCGTCGACGAGTAGTTGAACGTACTGTATAAACTAAAACCAAACATAATCCAATTTTTTTCCTTCATCTCATTCAAAACGTAGCCCCGGAATACCAGAGTTTGATTTTCTTGCTACCACCACAACTTGGTTTTTATCCTTCGTTTAACAACAAACTCTTTAATTCTCAACTAATTCAATCAGAACATCTGTAACAACCGTGTAGTGAGAAAAAGAGAGATAGAGAGAGACCTTCCCAGAAACTATTCTTTTTACTTGGTTCGCAAATGACCAGTGAGAACGTACAGGACAATAACACACGCTTTCACTTTTTAAAGGAACCTCACACGTTCACAATGATCGTTGCACTACAAGAGGCAAGTTTAAGTTCTCAGTAAAACATTATAGATGGACAACTCCGTTTACTCTTGGCGAATTATAAAATAGTTCATTCAATTTACACAACGTAAATGCTTTACAAATAATATTTACAATTCGTCCTTTCTATCTACCACACAAGTAACACAATAGCCTCTGCCTGGATGATGTACCCGTATGACTGCAACATTTATAATAAGATCAACACCGGATGTATTTTGCAGTACAAATATAAAAATTTCTCTTTACATTGACAGCGCGAGGCGTAATGTTATATAAATACGTCAAAAATGAAATATATTTACCCTTGTAAATATGTTCCAGCGAACAAACTGCAATCCATGCACACACAACTGATATGGAGGACGGTATTTTCATACAAAAAGTTGTAACAATTCGTAGCCATGAAGAGGATAAACGGTTACTAGGAAACCTTTTTTTATTAACGTAATATTCCGTTCTGCCGAGGTCCTGCTCCCGTGTAGTTATCCTGGTTTTTATTAACAACACCAACTACGAACATGGTATAGTTAATTTGCGCGTGAAAAATGTCTAGATGTTTATTGTACCCGTGAGAACAATAGAGTTGAGATTAAGTCTTATTTATTCTGTACTCGGCCGCTTAATTGCCGCTTCAGCGCTGCCTGCTTAGATACAGGCGCACTTACTTTAAGTAATAGGCGGAGAGGCCGCGGGGCTGCTCCGTTACTCTCCACGGCCGATTTGGCCGCAAAGCAGTAAATATCGCAGATAGGAACTATAGGGTATATAAATCAAATAATACTGGACATGTTAAGCAGAATGTAAACACGAGCATTGGCATCACCTTCCATGCAAATTAGAAGAGGACTCCACGGAATGAATACGACATCATGCTTACTAGCTGCAGCCCTTAACTGTTCTTTGTCTTACTTCGGCGACTGGGACCCGATTTCAGCGTCATTTCGATAACGCTTGATCTCTTGTGCTTAAACACTTTACTATAACTAAGATGTTTTACCTGGTATGAAGCTCGCTCTGGGCCCCGGAGCTGTTCAGGATCCAGGTGAAGGCAGTCGGTGGGGGACTGGAGTCTACGGTGCACAGCAGTTCTACCGTCTCATACTTTAACGCCCCGTAAATGTCACCCTCGGTCGAGTGCTTGCATAGCGGAGCGTCTGCAATATTCCTTACAATAATTATGTGTTTTAACCTACCTACTGAAGAGGGGTATTATCAAATTTGAGCGTACCTTTACTCGCTATTAGCTGCAACACGTTCACAATGTTCTACATTTGAAACCTCTAGTGAATGAACGAGAAGGGAAAAGGGATGAAAAACTCTGCAAAATAATGATAAAGTAATGCCATAGCGCCTGATGTTTCACCGAGTACATATTTATAAAAATAAATGAAGAAAAGCAAGACCCAAACAACTTCCTTATCAGCCGATAGACATCCACTGCAGGATATAGACCTACCCCAAAGATTTCCACGTCGATCAGACCACCAGTCAGCCTGGCCTCCGAAAAATTTATTAAGATAATAGATCACTCTAAATTTGGTAATACGGGTATATACGAATTGGCAAAGATAACAAGGTGGCGATCGTTTAGCAGACGAGGTCAAAGCTCTTCTTTAGGTTAAGAAGATTGTACTCACATCTAACATTCAGCGTCACCGAGTTACTGGTGGCGCTTCCCTCGCTGTTGTACGCCAGGCAGCTGTAGTCTCCCGACGAGGACTTGTTGACCCTCTGCAGCACCAGGCTCTGGTCGCTGAATATAACACCAGTGCTTGTATTTTGTGGTATCTCCTCTGCCTGCAATTATTGTAGACAGTGGAAAACATTGTTTTGTAGGTTTGCTGGAAGATTAATCTTTTAAAAAATGTGATATTTAAAATTTTCAGTCAGCAGGACCAGCTTTCAGTCATTTTAGCTGTAGCTTAATCTTTTTTAACTGTTGCTTAAAATTTCGTTCCAATATTCATACCTTTAATGTTCTGAAACGTAAATCTGAATAGTTTGTCTGGTGGAAGTGTGTGCTCCATGATAAACATAGATTCGTTATAAATATACTACACACTATCATGAGGAGTGGAATTGGCAACAGTTTACACATCCTGAATCGCATTCAATTCCACTCAAACGATGTACTAAAAGTTTCTTTATATATTATCATCATCAGCTGACAGACGTCCACTGCCAGACATAGATCTTCCCCAAAGATATACACGTACAGTCAGCATGTCCTGCGGTACTGTTGGGCACTGTCATATGTAGGGGTCATATGAGGGGATTTGGGCCATTTCTCTCCATACTGGCCCAATGGAGGTTGGCGGGAACCAGAGCCTCGTTTATTAATTATCAGGGTGATCCACAAACAGGCGAGGTCAGCTTGGGTCCCGTGAGTTGTTGTGCGGGACCCCTTACATCTCCATATTATAGTAAATGTATATATTAATAGTAATCTTGTACTTAATTACGTAATTGCAAGTACTAATACATAAACGTAAAAAGCTGGTGGTCACGCGGCTTCAAGTGTAAACTATGTATTTTTAAATAAATGTATAAGAGATATGTTACCCCTTTGTACCAGGAGAGGCGCGTCGCCTTCGGATTCGCTTTAACGTTGCACTCGAAGTAAACGTCCTCGCCCTCCTTGATGTGCTCAGGGTCAAGAGTCGAACCCATTTTTAATGTCACAATTGGTACATCTGAAAAGAATGTACTCGGTTAAGAAGGCCTCCTCCTATTTCCATACAACAGGACTATATTATTTTTGTCTACAATTTTTTTTAATAACCAAGGCTTCTGTGTTCCATTAACAGTATTTTTTAAACACTACTTGCAGCTACTGAAGCTCTGCTGGTACTGAGCTAGACGAAACGTATCGGTACTATTAATTATTCTGTTATATATCGCCACTGTTCACATATCCCCTCCATCATCTACGTCAATGCCGCAAAGCTACGAATGCAATGTGATGCTGTACAAAGTTTCCCACTACACATATAAATTCTGTCCGCTGGTCAGTTTACGTCGTATGACAGGATAAAATCTTTGTGAAATCGTTTCACGAGTTGTGCCTGCAATAGAACTCGTGCTCGGAGCTGGAACATGAGCTCCGGGAGCTATGAAGCTTGGGCAATGTCAGAGGGACGCGGTCCGACCCCTCCTACGAGCTGAGAGCCATCGGCACACATCGGGAGCTGTTGTGCTAATGCTGTTGGTGGTATAATAAGTTTTAGGTAACATATACAATAAATGTTTATAAATTACTTTTATTACACTTTATTATTTTATTTTAACTAAAGTTGTGTCTGTTGCGAAAGGAAACTGAAATACCCTCACTACGAAATTATAAAAGAGAATTGTACCATCCACGGTGTGCGAGGAGGCGCGAGGAGGAGCGAGGAGGAGCGAGGAGGCGAGAGGATTCCTTATTGCATTATAAGCAAATATTAAAATCAAATGAGCAGCTATTACCTGGTGGTTGTAATTATGACTTTATTTAATACTTTTGCTAGATTCAAAGTCACTTATCACCATTTTTTCCAGATTTCACATATTATGGAACATACACACCATACTAACAGTTACCTTCTAATATTACATCTAGCATTGAAAGTAAATTCGGCTGTAAATAGATATCCCATCTAGACGGAGAGAAGATTATACCCTGCCAATAGAGCAGTTCTATTAACTAACGGGAGCCATTGTTCCCTTTAATTAGCGGATGTAATGACTTGTGAACCTAAAATTATTACAAACACCCTCTCCAGCTAACGTGCCCAGTAATTTCCGGCTAACAGGATTACGGACAAACATTGAGCATCATAACAATGGAATACGTCCAGATTTGTTTTTAATTATTGATCTCTTGTGTTAACTTAGTGGGTTTGTTTCCTTTATTTATGACGAGAATAGCAAGATGTTCGTTTGGTGTCAAGTTTTAATTCTGCTGCTAAAAACAGCTCATTTATTCGTGTCATCTACTTGTGCTTATGTATGTAATTAATCAATAGTGGGATCCCGTAGCAACGGCGCAACGTAATCCAGATCACAGCAACGTCTGCCCGCTAATAAAACGGGGGAGAGAAAAACCCCTAAACGATCTTCAAAGAAATTATATTTCATAAAGTATCTACCGATACCCACAATCAAAATAATAGAGTATTAGTAATATGAATGCTTTCTAGTCGACTTGTACAGACTCATTGCCAGTGAACGGTTTCATTTGTAAACAATGGTTGTTAGGTAATAAGTAAGTAAGTGATTGATATCGGGATTGTCAGTCAAACGTTGCTGGTTCATGCCCATCATCAGCTATTTGTCTAGAGATATTATGATTCAGATGAGGCCTTAATTATGTAGCAAGTAGCACGCGGGGCTGATACAGCTACGACAGTAACACAAACTGAACTTACAGTGGACGTTAAGTCGCCAAATGTCTTCGATGATCGCGCCCGGCAGCCGCGGGTTCTCCGCCCGACATATGAGGTTCATGTCGTTGTCTTCCGCTTCCGGTATGAAATTTAGCATGCTTACCGTCGAGTTGGTGTCGGTGAACTAAAAGAAGATGTTGATAAAATGCGGTGACTGTATGTATTGTATAGTTAAAATGCTTTCTCGTTTAACCATACGTTACGTGAATGGCGTGAGAAACCTCTCACTTATTACCCAGTGATGGAAAACATAATTTTGAATGAGACTGGCTAACACGCGCGTCACGCAGCGAAATGTTGACGCTGCGGCCGCTAACCAAACGAGATACAGACTTTAAACTCTCTTCATCTGAATATTATCACGTTTATTTTTAACTATCAATAAGCGGTGGGTTCTAAATTTGACACATCACTTATTAATAAGTGGCCCGATTTTCATAATCTATCTATATACTCGTATACATAGGAGATATCCAGAGAGTCATTGACTCATCACGATATCTCGAAAACTATTAGATGTAAACACTAAAATCAATAAATAAATAAAAATTTTGTAGAAATATTGTTTCTGCCAAACAGAGGTCAGATAACAATAAATTATACAAAACTCCTTCCCCAAAGGGAGTTTCGGGGTTGTTACGGCCAGCGATAGGGGCAAGGAATAGCTACGTATATATGTTGACAAGAATACAGTACAGACAACTTTAACCCTATATCGATATTAAAAATGTATATATTTTAATTTTGTCGTTAAGTCAACAGGTAACCTTTTGTTTATAAAAGTTACTTAAATAAAATATTCCAACTACGAGTGCTAGGTCATACATTTAGTGCCAATTCAATATTAGGTACTTATAATGTCTAATTATCGACGGATCACCAATTTCTAAAAAAAAATATGTCGCCTCAGTATCCTTTATTCCTTTAAAAACCAAATTTTAATTTACGAAATTGAAATAGTTGGTCCCCGTTTGCGATCATCGAACTCGATCGAGTTTCCATTGCATTCATCCCGCGGACGCAGCGCAGCGCACGCTTTGAAAATAAATAATTAAATTAAGTAAAATACATTTCATTACTTCCGGTGGCTACGTACAGCTACCTACGAGTATGTTTAACATTATATGGCAATGGAGTTGAAATGATCTGTACTCGAAAATAATTATTTTTATCACTCATCTTAAATTTTAATTTCTCTTATTTTCTTAAAGAGTACCTTCAGATAATTATTAATTATTTATTACCATCAATCTCAGTGCTGGCGGTGGCTACATGATACAGGTGTCATGTTACCAGTAAGTTAGTCATCAAAATATAGTGTAAAATGTATTGGAAGTGTAGAAACAAAACTTTTAGTTTTTTTTTTTAATACAAACGGTCTTTGTGTTCCTCCTCAGGGGGCGAGTCCCCTTCCACCAGGAGAGCTGCGGCGCGGGCCGTGAGCCGGTCGACTGGCACTCCGCGTCGTAGCCGTGGTCGGCGGACAGCTGCCGGCTCTTGTTCAAGATCTGGACGGTGAGCGGTCGCACTGCAACAAAGGTGCAGCGTGCAGTCATCTCAACAAGCATTAAATACGGTAAGTACTGTAAGCGATCAAACGCAGCCGCCCCTCTAAATATTACTATCAAACCTGACATACACCCCTTACACTCAGTGACGTAAAAAAACACAATTATATCATTTCAAGAAGTTGGCGGATACATTTTATCTCCCAACTGATTCCAAATAAAACCAGTGCTCACTGTAGTCAAGATTGCCCGTTGTTTGGTTTTCACTTACGATTAATCTCCAATATCAGCAGCTTGGTCTGCGGCGGCGCCAGGTTGGTGTTCGAGGCCTGGCAGATGAGGCGCGCGTTCAGGTGTTGGCGCCCGACACTGGGGAACGTCAGCCTGTTCACCGTCAGTCCGTCGCTGCGTTGCTCGTACGAGTCGTCTATCACGGTGTTCTCCAAATACCACGTCAAGCGCGGCCTCGGGTCGCCTGACAACGACAACGACAGAATCTATAAGGTGGTGGCGCTGTCACTGTACCGATGGCATGTCTCCCGGTGCACGCCGTCCACCAACGTGTACCACCGTTAACAAAGAGTATTTGTATAAAAGCTACACATTACACTGTTAGCTACAATGTTAACTACATGGAAAATTATCCACTACAATACAGTTTATACGTAAAATGCATTCATCGAGTAACGCGTATGTAACGCTTCTGAATGAATATATGCCCAGAAGTCACTGGTGGTAGGTCTCCGTTGCCGGAGACTCGGTAGGTACCACTGCAGCGCCTGTCTCCGCCGCCAAATAGTAGTGTGTACGCAATACTGTGTTCCGGTTCCGAGAAATTAAGTGCGGGTAAGGTGAGGTGAGTTTGACACGGGAAGCGGCAGCTCACCTCCGCGAACTTCGCAGATGAGTTCCAGGGTGTCGCCCTCGTCGTACGGCTCCAGCAGACGCGTCTGGTCCCTCGTCCTCGCGTCCATGATCACCGGCCGGTTAGGCGGAGCTACGAGTTGACAGCAATTGTTTAAAACTACGCGAGGCCCGTCAATGTTAACTACTGAACTGTGATTAAGTCAATTTCACTTTGAAATATTTATTTCTCATTTTTATTAAAAATAGTTTATGTGGTTAAGTAACGATGGCGGTGACGAGATGGATCGCTTCGTTACATCCTGTGAACTTAGAACCGAGTATAATTTAAGAGGTAATTATTTAAATCAAGTATTTATTAAGCATAGTAGAAGAACAAATGAAATGAATTATTAATAGCACCTGAACAAGAGAGCTCCGTAATTTATGAGATGAGCCGACTTATTATTTGCTTTATCAGCGAACTAAAGTGTCTCCAATATTGGTAAAGTTTTCGCAGAAATTTCGAGAAACCTCATCCTCACGTTTGCAAATTCTAACAATAGCGGAGGTAGGTAATTACTTTTACAATTTTTTTTTCTCGTTCTCTTCAGTGCGGTAAAGCCTCTGAATTCTTATTAAATGTTTAATTAAAAATACTCTGCATTAAAGAGCCACAAATTAATGATGGTCATAAAATTAAACGGCCATTGTTTGAGACTTAACGCTTATTATGTGGGTCCCTTCCTTCGCAGTCCCCGTCCGCACCACGGCGGGCTGCTTTGGCTGCTTGAGGAAGTAATACCCTCGATATGGTGTCGGATACTGATGCGATCGCTTGTAACGCGCGTACTGTTTCGATAAAATTCAACAGGATACGTTTTCTCCCATTGTTATTGTTCTTGCTCTGTTACTATTTCACTTAAAGCTTTAACTGTTCCGTTAACGGTCCCGGGGTCTGCGAGTGCCTTTTTATGTATTTCTACCGAGTCTTAGCGATCCCGTTTAGACAATAACCAATATCGTGTCAACGTTTCCATATAACTGATTAGATGTTCTTCTTGTTCAAATCTTATTGTAAGGCTAGATAGCCCTGCCGTACCATGCACTCGTTTCTATTTAAACACTGTGCTGGTTTATAATTATCACTGTGCTCATTCTCAGGTTATATCTGGAAACAATGATTACGCTGCGGTACTTTGTAAACATCATAACTAAGAATGTGACTTGAACGTCATTCTGTATTAATGAAGAAATAACAACTTTGAAACGTTTCAAAGTGAACTAGGCTTCTGATAATTGTGAAGAAGAAAATGAAACAAAATCAAAATTTGTTAAGCGTTAAGGGTACATGGCAATGGGGCCATAATATAATGATCACATTAGGGGTTGTCGTTGTTGGGGAGCCGGGTTGTCGGGTTGTCTCAGCTTGCCACACGACCAGCAGCACCACATCATCAGACAATTTAAATTAATGCAAAATGATAGTTTTGTTATCATCCCGTTAGATTTGTTAGATGTATAAAGTAATCTTTACTACTTATACATGTATGATTTTACAAGTAGATGCACCATGCACCATGCACCTTAAATGTAAGGAGAAATGGCATCCATTGTGTAGAACATAATAAAGAGCACTGATGATGACGTGCACTACAAGTTCTTTAATATACTGACAACAGGGAATCTGTCGGGACTTAGTGTGGCTGTACACGCATAGTAGTCATGTTTAACTCACTAATAACGGTGAAATTGAGCCTTAGATTCCTCGTCGGCGAATTCTTAAAGTCAACTCTGCAACGGTAGAGCCCGGTGTCGGTCGTGAACACGTTGTCCAGCAGCAGGGTCGCGGGCACTGCCGCCGCCCGGAAGAACGCGCGGGACCCGAAGCCGGTGGGCGAGGACCAGAGCTTCGGCTGCGACAGCGTCCTTCCACGGATGTCATAACTGAGCAACAAACGATTTTTATGAAGTGAACTACTGAAATGTGTTCAGAGCTTCAACGAATTCCCACGAACTAATTGAGATACTTATCTACTTCACTCGTCTGTATAAACAAGTGTAATAACCATATTCCGTTAAACGGCAATCACCTCTTTTTGTACAACAGAAGGACGAAACTCGTCCCTTCAAGGAATGAGAACATTCACTTGTACAGCGCGCTGCAAACCGGAACTCGTAATGATTGCTTACAAAAAGTATCTTAGTACTAAACTATGCAATATTATTGGGACAATAGAATTTTCTGACTTGAGTAACTCGGTTAGTAACGCGGGAAAGAACAGACGTTAAAAAAAGTTCAAAGGTTCAATTCATTATAGTTAATTGCTTAAGAATAAAGTAGCAAAAAACAAAAAAAGCCCGCTTACACCAACCGGAAACAAAAATAATATAAAAGCTCAAAAGCAAACTTTAATTTTATTTCCAAATAATTAGAAAATAACAAAGAAGTTATTGCGTAATATTTTAGAAATGAAAAGCTTGATATGTTTACCTGTAAAGTGGTTCTCCGTCAGCCTCTTTGAACCAGAGCACCATCACGACCTGGTCGTCCGAAGAGAGCGGCTGCGTGTCGCAGGGCAGCGCCGCCTTCTTCCCCACCACGCCCTGCACGTGCACGGTGGGCACTGCGCACACAGACACACTGCACTTATAAAACTATCAAATGACGCAATCGACGTTCTAAAGCGTTTCATTCCGCCGCAGCCCCTGTGCCCCTGTTATCATCATCATCATCAGCCGATAGACGTCTATTGCTGGACAAAGGCCTCCCCCAAAGATCTCCACTTCGATCGGTCCCGAGTTGCTCGCATCCAGTGGTTTCGCGCGATGCTCACCAGATCATCGGTCCACCTTGTAATAGGCCTCACAACACCATGTGTACCGGTACGCGGGCACCGCTCGAGGACCTTACCGTCCCATCGGCCGTCGCTCCTTTGAGCAATATGCCATCCCCACTGCCACTTAAGTGTAGCAATTTTTTTGGCTATGTCAGTGACTTTAGTTCTGCGGATCTCCACATCTGATCGGATCGCGCAGAGAAACTCCGAGCACAGCCCTCACCATTGCTCTTTGAGTGACTTTAAGCCTTTTATAAGGCCATATGTTCCTGTATCTTTATTTAAATGTTTACTGGGACATTGCAAATTTTGTCGCCATTTTTATTGTTAAAAAAATGTTTTTGTTTTTTAAAACTGTATTGATTTCCGATACAAGCTTTTATAACTTTTTTTATTGTTTTACGTTGCCCTGCCCGCCTGCCCGCCTGCCCGCCTGCCCGCCTGCCCGCCTGCCCGCCTGCCCGCCTGCCCGCCTGCCCGCCGGCCCCGCGATAGAGGAGAGGGTGTGTGTTGATGTCGCTCCAACGCAGAGCTACGGGAATGCTTTCGCATACATCCCCGACCCCGCCGGCGGCAGTCGCGCCCTGCGATACGCCTGCAACTCAGTGGTCAGTATGAACCGCGACTCGCACAACGTACCCTGCCACAACAGCTCACTGAGCCTATTTGGATTGGCCGCCTAAGGCTAACCCAACACCACAGGCTGGCCATGTGACCAGACGACAGCTACTAGGCGCCTACTACTACGACCAGGCAGAGACCAATTTGGGAGAAACTTTCATCGCATCCCATTTAAATTTTATTTCCGCGACACAAAACTCCGTGCACCTGTAATCTGGTGCAGCCGTCCCCTCCGGTGGAACGTCACGAGCTCGCGCCAATTGTGAATGCTTGTTACGTTTATTGAAACAGATAAAAGTTAACGGCATATTCTTCCCACTTCCTTTGCTAGTTAATAGCAGTGAGTTTAATCAGGTGCTGCGAGTAATTCTGCCGCGTGGACTGAGAACTGCCAAGTGTATGCGAAACGGAACCCTGCCAGCCGCGGGTACAGCTGAACCACAAATCGGTTTAAAATCTGTTTTAGTACAATCAGATGACAGCGCGCGGGAAGATACAATACATTTCTCAAAATTGTCTTCTTCTGACAGTGCCTCTCCAACTAGTGAAGGTTGGCGATCAGCGTGGTAGAATACGTTCTGTCTCTGATTCGGCGGAACAATTCGGACGCCCCAGATATGGCAGTCCATTCCCTGATATTCCTCAGGCATGACTTTTTTCAATTTTTCTCAAAATTGTAATGAATATTAACTGGTATATTTAAAGCGCACATTGCGGAGTTGGAATGTGACCTAAGGATCTCTCGATCGTCAAGTTGATAATGGAAAGGATGTTAGTGTCGGACTATTAACATTACTTTCAAATAAAACCTGTCTTATATGAAAGGTGTAATGGCAACGCGCATGGTACCAGCTGGGTTTAAATTAAAATGAACTTTTTGCATTGATCAGGCGCAGTGTTTATATAACTATGATCCAGTAACTGTAGAGAGGCGCAGCGGAGCCTGTCCGGTGCCGACACCCGACACCCTACACCCGACATCCGACACCCGACAGCTGACACCGTGCGAGAGCAGTGCTCCACCGCCACTGTCCAACGAACAAACACATTGACCACTCATTAATATCGACAGCAGTTTCATACATACATACATATATATCACGCCTCGTTCCCAGTGGCGTAGGCAGAGACTACCTCTCTCACTTCCTCCACTTTTATGAACGTCTTCATGCATGCTCCTCGGTTGCGAGTACTCTTGACCTAGTCTTTCTTTAAGACATCATCGATTTGATCGAAATATGTCCGCCTAGGTCGACCTGCACCAATTTGTCCAATTACCTCGTATACCTCTTTCGTTAATCTTCTTTCATCCATTCTTTACACATGGCCGAACCATCTAACCATCTCTCTCTTTCTTTGTCACAACATCTTTAACCACGCCGCACCGCTCCCTTATCACACAGTTCCTCACTTTATCCATCAGCTTCACTCCAGTTATACTTCTCAGACTTCTAATCTCCACAGCAATAATCTTACTTTCATGTTTCTCCTCCCATACCCAACATTCACTACCATGCATCAGTGTGGGGATCAACACGCCTCTACGCACAGCCAGTCGTGCTCTCTGTGATACGTTCCGGCTATTCATAAAGTAATGAAGTGCCCCATTCACTTGATTCCCTCCCAATATCACCATCACGCTTGCCGTCTCTCGTAAACTGTGAACTCGGATATACAAATTCTTTCACTTGTTCCAATCCTTGTCCCTCAATCATAATGTCCCAGTTTGTCATACATTCTTCTCTTAAAAAACCATTACTTTCGTCTTGCTTACATCCACTTTCATTCCTTTCTTTGTTAAAGCACCATGCACCATGTCTACCATAGCTTACAACTCCCTCTCCGATGATTATAATAAAACTTTATCATCAGCGTATAGGAAAAGCATTTGACAATCAACTCATTCATTCTTACTCCATACTCACTCTCTTTCAAATTTTTAAAGAAATTGTCTATAAATAGGTTAAACAGCCACGGCGACACCACACATCTCTGTCTAACACCCTTCTGGATGCTAAACCAGTCTGAGTAAGCCCCGTTTATCCTGACACAAGCACTGGAACCCTCATAAAGTGATTTCAGTGCTGGTATCGGCGTGCTGTTCACCCCATAAACTGACAATATGGACCACAATTCATTCCTCACCACTCTGTCATAGGCCTTTTCCAAATCTACGAAGACGCAACAGACCTTTTGTCTATGTGCCAACTATTTTTCGGCTATGCTACGTAAGGAAAAGACCTGGTCCATGCATCCCATTCCTCTCCTAAATTTTGCTTGTACATCCTAATTCTTCTCTTCAGTTTCATCCATCACTCTTTTAATCAGTATCTTTTCCGACGACGCTCAGTAAGCTAATGCCGCGGTAGTTTTAACAGTCTCGCTGTGTTCCTTTTCCTTTATATACCGGAACGATTACGGCTTTGCACCAATCATCTGGCACTTTGCCGCTCCTCCAACAAAGGTTGAAAAGGCAAAACAGCTAACTGGCTAATACGCCCAGTCCAGCTCTCAGTATATCGTCCGTAATCCTATCATACCCTGCAGCCTTACCCAACTTCATACTATTCATTACATCTAAAATCTCTTTCATACTAATATTACTTTCACTCTCACTCTCAGTTTGGCCCCTGACGGAGTTTGGTACTTGCATATCCTTTTTCTCGAATAAACTTTCAAAATATTTCTTCCACCTCTTCAGAATACATTTTTCACCTGCCACAAAACTTCCATCCTGGTTCCTGATTTTGCCAAGTGAGCTTGCATTTTTATATATTAACTTTGGCTGTTCTTATGGACTTCTAGAAGAACTTAATGTTAGTCCGGAAATCATCAGATAACCTTCTTTCAAATTCATCTCTATCATTCATTTTCTTTCTCTCCACCATCCTTTGTTACGGTCTTACATCTTTTATACTCATTCTTTGCATTTTGTACATCTTCTATCGTTGCCTTGTCCATTCTTTGATTGTTGCTGCCACCCAATCCTGCCATGCTTTCCTCTTTTCAGACACCGCCTTCCGTACTTCTGTATTAACAGTCTTAAACATACTTCCTTTCCTTCTCTTACTCACACCACAGACATCACTGTGGTGTGAATAAGAGACATCATTGTTTCTTTTTTGTGGTCAAACATTATATTTATTACCACAAGATTTCACTCCAAACAGACCTCAAGCAGACTTTCTTCATCTCCATTCATTCTTTCATCATCGAATTTCTCTAATCCAACACGCTGCACTCCAACCCATCCATTAAAACCTCAAAGCATTACAAATCTTTCATTATGCCTACATTCATTCAGAACATCTTTCAAACTATGCCAAAACTCATCCCTTTCAGTTTGGGCTCTCGATGACCGGTTCCATCCCGCATTTTGTGGAGCTTACACCCCTAGAATGAAGTTGCGGGTAAGACCAACCTTCAACCTCACCCAGATGAGTCGCGGACTCACACAACCAAAGTCAGTCACACATTCGTTCATTGTGGCAGAAAGTAGCACACCAACTCCTTGACAGCCTCTGTTGGTTACAGGGATCATGTATGGTGGTGTCGCATCCTTTCCGCTTGGTTTCATTCACAGACAGAACATCAATTCTTCTTTCCATCATCATCTCACATACTTCATCAATTTTATCTTTCATACCTTCGTTGACATTTTAAGTAGCAAAGTGGCTTTCCGCAGCCCACTTTTTGCTCCCATAGGAAACGAGACGTGACGGGTTGCGAACCTCGTCGCCGCCATTCTGCCACGAGATACGTTCCTCCATTGCGTTCCCACGAGTAGTAAGGGAAAATAATTGTCGACCCAAACAAAGCCCCGCATGTTAAGGCAAGGTTAGCCTTGTTTTGGGGTCACCCGGTCCCAGGGCAAGAGCACGCTAATCCCAGACTCGCCTCTGGGCACGCAGCACTTGGGCACGACTTACCACTAGCTTGACGGAAGGGAAATAAGAAGGATTAGGTAGAGAAATGTGTAAAGTAGAGGAATGCGGACTTTTGGAAGGGATTAACAATAAGAGGGGATACTACTGACTCGGAAAGATCAGAAAGGAGACAGTAGTAGCTCGGTAAGGCGGGATCGCATACCCGTTACTCAAAATAGTGCCGGACAGAGCGCTGAGTACTCCCTGATCAGCAGTTTCAATTTACAACAAACTTTACTATAACATATAGAAACTAAATATTTACTCGTGGTACTAGCTGATACATATATAATATACATACATAATATATTGATAAGATTAGCAATGGAGAGGAAAGACTTGTCGGAGTCGGTCCGCCTTATGATTGTTATATCACCTGCGCGCATTTGTAAGTGCATGTGTAGTAGTAGTATATAGAACTGTATTCATGAAAATTGAAGCTTCAACTATATGTACGGTGTAACATCGTGCACTGCAACAATCACAGTACAATTATTAAGTCTAACTTGCAAAAAACTAGCAACAGCTGTCCACAGATTATATATCGTTAAATAAACTATCTACACATCAATCAACGAAATTGACATTGAAAATTAAAAGTAGACATACTTAAAAAGCAGTTTTAGCGGATGTAGTATAATGCGGTACTTAGTAAGAAGTACCAACTAGAAAGATCTTTAATACTGGGTACGTACTTCCGCTGCCAAGTTGCAGTTCAACCCAACGACATTTTAATCTCAAGCAAATTGTGGTTTACTGAATTAACCCCAACGCCAAGATATGCTAAGCCCTTGTGCCAAGATAACGAAAATATAGTTAGGGGACGCAAACACAATTGTTAAGTGCCACCGCCTCGTTCTCATCAGAACGGATCATTAGCACTTTAGCATACATCCAGCTCTGCCGCTTCACCTAAATACAGTCATTACATAATTATTCTTAGTTATTCTTCATTCTGTCACTAATTATAATATGTAGTGTAAACAGTCTACCTTTTGCAATTATGATTCAATTTGGACGCAAACAGGAACCCGTAAAAAGTTTAACCTTAACAATTCAGTTACACCCGCAAGCCGGGGTGAGCGCCAAAGGGAAAAAGTTAAGCAAGTAATTGCAGGATACTGCAGTAAGTGCATTACGCGTTTGCGATGCCCTGATATAAATTAGTACGTTTTTTACCAAAAATCCAATCACCACACAGACACCATTACTGCTTGTTGAAATCCAATTGCTGGTGGTAGATTTCTGTTGCTGGAGTCTGTTTAGGCCTGTTGCAGCCGACAACAGTAGCATGCGAACAATACTGTGTTCAAGTTTGAAGGTCGTTGAAGCTAGTATAATTACTGGAGTAATGAGACTTAACATCTCACAAGACAACGAGCGCAACGTGATACTGTATATACCATCATAACTAGCGCCGCATTGTTATTGGCAGGTGTACCTCCTACCATGAACGTTCCACTTGTCTCGTAACTTCCTCGAATTAAAAAAAATCTGTAAAATTTAATGCGCGTATGCAATGTGAGGGTCCTTTTCGGCCGTTAATAAAATTATAAATAATAGAACGGAAGGTGGGAGGAACTCTGAAAGTGTAATACAGGTATTTGACCTCAATTAGCCAAACGTCGGACGTCCGGCACCAGACGCCGCGTTGCAGTCATCGGGTCCTGATCAACGAGGCGGCGGTGCGAGCTGACTTACTTGTCTTGGAGCGAGACTCCGCATTGTTCTCCTCGTTCCTTACCGTTTGAAAAAGTAATTTTTTTTTTTTTACTGCTTTCACTGCGAACTACTTGAACTTCAATCCGTTATTTTTGTTTTATTTTACTAAGCGTGGAGACGAACGATATTTTCATCTGATGGTAAACTATACGTCTGTCTATAACGCAATGACACTAGTTAAGATGATATGCAGAGCACCACATTATACTAGTCGCCTTGAAACGTGATATGTTATTACACTAGCTACAGCTTCCTTCAAACCAGAACCGAGTAATGTTTGTACAGCACTGTGCCACCCTTAAAAGAAGTACTACATCCGTATCTGTGGTTTATAAATTCAAATAAATAATAATCCAGTACTGCTGTGGCGATATTTGGGGGAGGCCTTTGTACAGCAGTGGCTGATGATGATGATGATAACTGTTGTGGTGTGTCGGGTTACTGATGTTAACTAGAGTGTCTTAACTACTTTTATTTAAGAAAAATAATTAAGCGCAAAATAAAACATCCAGCGCGCTTAAATTTGATAACATGGAGACCTAGGATATCTGCGCAAGTGAACTGACATTAAATAGAGAAAAACTTATTACTAATGGTAGTCATCATCAGGAGACTGCGAACACTACCGTGTTTCAAAACGCCCTTCAGGTATTAGTGTAGCCGTTAGCTCTAACAATATTATTAAAGTAATTTGATGAACTACTTCGTAACAGATGATGGGTCCTTTGAATATTCATTTAGACAAATCCAAAACCTCATGCGGTGCCTCCGCCGGAAGGACATCATAATTTAACTTATACCCGAAAATTAGAAAGAAAGCGTAATTTTCCGCGGGGTTGACCGGGGACCCGTTGGGCCCACCCGTTGGAACACTCAAATTAGTATTGCCGACCCTCCGCTGGCATAAAGCAATGAGGTTTGTTTATTTGGCATGCAGATGGCTGCGCCGCGTGGTAAGCATCGCCTCATTGTTTATTTCATTTGCAAAGCATAACAAAAGTTAACATTACAATTAAAATGCACTCATTGTTAAAAAATTAAAACAACGTTCACTTAGGTTGTCCCGGAAGACACTTTTACAACCGTCTTGTTCCTATGTGATAACTTACAAATTTCACCGTCTTCCGGTAACAATGTTACAATAGCTAATATAGATCTTGGATTTGGGCTCTAGATTCCCAATCTGCGAATCACTGAGCTGTATATCAGTCGATTAAAACACGAACTAGTATTCCCAAACTGTAATCTAGACCTGTGAAGTATACCTACTCGTATATTCTGTTATGGATGTCTTCCAGCTATTCATAACGACAATGAAGACTATTGAGATAATGACTGATTCAATTACACCCGTAATACTTTTAGTTGGATAACGTTCTGCAAAACTTTGTATTACGTAGGAACGGGCCGGTCGTCACCCGAATACGCGTGTTCGCGTGCGGCGCGTGACGGTGTATATGCAACCGGTACAATGCAGCGGGGCAGCGGCGCGCGTTCAGCGCTGCCCTCTGATGCAATGTATGTTTATTGTGGGTCATGAACAGGGGAGTGCAGCAGGCGGGCGTGCGGCGGGCGTGCGGCGGGCGTGCGGCGGGCGTGCGGCGGGCGCGCGGCGGGCGCGCGGCGGGCGCGCGGCGGGCGCGCGGCGGGCGTGCGGCGAGGGAGCGGCAGGACCGAGCGAGTCGGGTTCCGTCGATTTATATTCATTTTCTTACCTAACAATTTATTATAACGTAATAAAAATGTATCAAAGGGAAATCGCGTAAACAGTTAAACTCAATTGACTCATAAATAACATTATAGGTGAACTAGCGGCGGCGCCGCGACGCGCTCGCGTCCGACTTCTCTCCGTGTCGCCGTGTGTATACATATGCAATCAGTTGCATATGTATACATTTGGATGTGAAATAACACAATAAATAAAATAATATATCTATTTCATTAACCATGTATGTTTCTCATTAACACACAGCATGATGTAACAGTGAAGACTGTTGCGATTGGGAAATAAAGTAGAAGATACAGTGCACGAACTAAAGTAACAAGGAACGGAGATTCAATGGTAGCGTTATAATAACGTTCGACTTGTATTGGTTAATTTATAACAAACAAACTGATATAACGTGCCGTACCTATTGACATTTACGTATACCGCGTGTAACGATGACGCGCACGCGCAAGTAAACAAGGGACGTTAACGCCAGAGGAAGTGAGAGAAAATGGACGCATCGGACGCCACATGATTTTAATGCATTTTTATTGATGAACGGCGGACGAGACAGCAGCTTGTGTACCGACAGTAAACTGCACCAGCTGCTGAAGAAAAGGGCGCGGGCGTGCCGGTCACCTCTAGCGCGGACAGGCAGAGACAGGTGATATAAAAGTTATCTTGTAATTACCTGGCTTGAAGTTTTTCCTGTTTTTAATTTAAATAGAATAAGTCCTTCGGATTATAAGCCCAACTTTAACATAATTTAATATAAAAAAACCCGAAAGGTATTGACTCTCAAATAACATAGATTGTTTACTTCGTACTTACCAGTAATTACGTTAGGGAAGTTTTTGATGAATTGTACGCGATGATAAATACCCCGCGAAAACGCCGGGAGGGTAGTTTGTAAGAATTTTCTACATTGTTTTTTCAGAGAATGAACATGAATAATAAACAACGGCGCCGCCCCCTAATGTGTTTAACTTAACGGGTGGTGGGCGGCACGGGGGCGCGGGGGCGCGGGGCCGCGGTTATAAACTATACTCATTGCTTGCAGCCGGTAACACTAGGCTATCGGTCAGGTCATATCAGAACCTTACGATCTATAGAGAGTCTACTGAGTAATATAATACGTCGGAATTGATTTGTCGTAATTAAAGTGAAAAATACACGGGATTATAATTTTGATTTAAAAACAAATTTTTATACTTTTTATCAAAAAGTAACTCATCAGATGTTTTATCTGATGAGAGTCGCGGGAACCCAATGGATGCGAGCAACGCGGGACCGAACGATGCGCAGATCTTTGCGGGAGGCCCACGTCCAGCAATGGACGTCTATCGGCTGATGATGATATCAATTTAGGATCAAATTCATTAGAGCTATACGGTATGTGGTAAAAAAATTGGCTCGTTCAAGTAACTGACCGTCATTTTTTCATTTTGGATTAAAAACTTTAATAAGGTTTTAACTAACGTTTAAATAGTTTTTATTTCCAATTAAAATAGACGTGTGTAGAGACTGCCGCAGCCTGCGCTCCCCGCGCCGCCCCGCCCCGCCCAGCACCAACCCGCGCCGCGCCGCCCTGCAGTAAACAGGGGCAGTACTTTACGGGAACAGTTAATTCGTATAGTTGAAAGTGAACGACGCATTCGTTGGAAGTGTTTAACGCGAGCCTTAAGTTCAATGGAAGCGATCAATCCGTGACTTCTATTTCCGTATGGTGTGTATCCGGCTGCGCAGGAGCATTGTGCCACGCGCACTAAACAAACACGCGCACCGGCAGCGCCCAGCCGGGCCCCGGCCCCGGCCCCGGCCCCGGCCCCGGCCCCGGCGGCGACATTTGTTTACGAAAACGTCGATATGCCCCAATGATACACAACAAACTTATTGTATTGCGGCGAGCGGCGGTGTACACACACGCGCATGCGCACACGCACGGCATCTAGCCTGCCGACACCGCGACCGCCTGCGGACGGCAACGGTAAATCTAACTAATGTTATAACACGTCCGTCTCACTAAATGACATCGTAAAACCTTTCGCGTTAGCTCCAACTGCATTATATTTATATTGAACGTTTCAACTCACCCCACTGCAACTGCAACTGCTTTGTGCTAAATTATTGTTTAATGGACATTTATCTTTCATAATAATATCCATCTATAATAATGAAAATTGCTTTCCTTTGTTCGCCACTCACGTGAAAACTAGTGAACGCATCGATGTGGCAACCCGACCATTCCACACGGAACGATATGCGAACGGTTACAGGTTACTTAGTTTTAGAATTTCATAGACACATCATCAGTTTATTTCCAATTAATTTTCATAAACATTTTCATTCCGTATTATTTATGCGGTTGTTATAGTAACGGTTGCTATAGAAAGTCATTTACAGTTGCGGTGGCTCTTAAGGAATATTTCAAACAAATATCAAGGTGTAATGTCGCATTACGGCCAGCAGAGCGGGCGGAAACAGCTGGTGCATGATAATTTTTAATGGACCAAATTTGAATTACACATTTCGTACAAGAAGTATATTATTATACGCCGGAATTAATTCAAGCAATATTTTTTCTAACAACTTTTTTTATTTGAATATTCTCAGCTTCCTTTTGCTGTAACCTCCGCAACGGCACCGCCGCTAAAGTACCCGAATTAACCCAATAGTTTGTAAATAGTTGACGGGCGCAGGGCTGCACGCTGCGCTGGCGCCGGCTGTATCATAGGCAACCGTTATATTTAAAGATTAACAAATTTCAGGAAATTAATTTAATGTCATCGCAATATCACAATTATAACTAAAAGCTACATAAAACGAATAACGGTCTATACACACAGGATCATCATTAAGGATGTATAAATCATCCATTCAAATTACAAACCGGATAATCATTAAATACATCTACGGCACATAGAGCCAAAAACAAACCAAACAGCTTACAGAGAGAGACGCACAAAGTTTTCACATGCCTTCAGACATAAGTACGAGAAAGCGGCTTCCGTTAACGGATCCTTTAAATGTATCCACTATGATATACTTATTCTTTAAAAATATATAACAATAATAACATTATTCGCTGCTAAGTAGCAGTGTTAAGTTATCAGCTACTTAGCACTTGTTTCAGAGAGGAACTAAACTATCCTTTCGGATATAGCAGGGCATCAACGTGAACCTAGTTATTTATAATCAGATTACTGTGCAGTGATTTAATAGTATGAAAGCTTTTTTCAACTGTATTCAAATTAAGACTTAGGACATATAAAATGGATAAAACTAGATTAATTGGAAATCTAAGGGAAGCAGTAATATACTCAACGTCCCACAACAAATATCCGGTCAGGTCGGTGTAAGTACGGCGGGCGGTGACTCGGCGGTACAGCGTTTTTTTTTTGTTTAACGTGGGGGAAATGCCTGCGCATACTCGTCCTCGCGGGGGCAAAGACAGGTTATGTCGGACTTGCACCGACTAAAACGCTCACGATGTTGGACTTGTCGCCTGATGGCGGGGTTACGGTAACGCTTTCGCACCATCCGCGACCCCGCCGGCGCTGGCCGCTTACGCAGCCCCACCTCGGAAAGGAGGGGTGAATCCGAAACATGCAGCGCGCCCCCTCCTTGGCCTCCTGCTGTCGCGCGGGCAACCGATTCCCCCGAACCCGTCGCCCAAAGGCCATGAGAGC
Source organism: Ornithoptera alexandrae (assembly GCA_029030555.1). Taxonomy (NCBI): domain Eukaryota; kingdom Metazoa; phylum Arthropoda; class Insecta; order Lepidoptera; family Papilionidae; genus Ornithoptera; species Ornithoptera alexandrae. The sequence continues at coordinate 10,447,940 of JARDVY010000298.1, forward strand.
CAAAAGAAAAAGCTCTCACGGCTCTCAGCGGCGGATCCAATCTTGGGCCTGCTGCCACTCGTTATACGGCCGCGGAGGATAAGGAGAGCGGCGCATCGTTATACCGACACTCCTCTTCCCCCACGGCCCTACCGCCGCATCCACGGTACGACACCGGTTAGTCGCAGAGGATACTCCCTTCGCGATTCCACCTCGGCCGCTCCGGTGAGCTCTAGTTATCCAACCGGTGCTCTAACCTAGAGCGGCTGCCTCTTCCTGCCGGGTGGGTTCCACTTCGCTTCATCGTGTCTGTGCCACGGTTACTAAGCTCCTCCGCCACGACAAGGCGGGAACCCGTTGGAGAAGACGGTGTCAGCGTGGGGCAATCAGCGCCGTGCTGCTTCAACTGTGCTGCTGGCACTTGCTACTTATTTACATAAACAACTAAAGCTTTTCATTAACTATTTATAAATTTTTAACATTTCTTTTCCACCCTTTTTACTTAAACATTTATTGTTTACTTGAGGAAATCGTTCTCGTTCCTTCGTCGGTTTTCCTGATTACCAGAACGTAATGTTATCGGGAGTCTTGCAACAATTCATTCTTTATTAGTATTTTCACTACATTTTCGTGCACTTTCTCTACTCGTACACCAATGTCGTGCCACTTACGTATGAAATCTATAAAGTTAGCTGAGGATGTTTGCTAGGTTACGCCGAGCCGGAATATCAGATAGAGATTGTTAAACAGACGCCAGGAAGTCCATTACAATCCAATAGATAACGTAACGTGAAGCTTTGTTGAGTTTGCGGCACCGCGACGACAAAAGGATAAAACTAAAACAACAGCTGTTACTGGCAATCAGCAGTGATGTGAATTGTTTTAGCACTTTGAAAGGAACTGCACGAGCGGGGCCGACTCCCGCCCAAGAAAAACATTGTCATCATTAACACCAGGACATTTGTTTGAGTACGAGTTTGCAGAGTACTCGCAGACACGGCCGGGGTGCGTAGCCTTGATCGCAGCGGAAACTATATTATGGTTTAAGATAACTTGAACTGCTATTTGGTTTGCAAGGTCACACACATTACAATACAATTGTGTGTAATTATCGACATATATAAAAGGAAATTAAAAAAAACAGATATATTTGCTATAAGGACAGCGATGTTATTCGTAGGCATTCCGACACCTGAAATAAAACGACAATTTCATTTTTTTTTGGTAACCTCTTTGTCGTCTCAATATTCGAAGGTAATAAATTAAAACATACTTTGAATATAAAGCAGGGATCACGCAAGAGTGGTTCCAGCATTGCAGCGAACGAGCGCTGCAGCGACGAGAGTGATCACTCATTACCGATTTCTACACTTGTCCGCAAATAGTCGACTCAGAGCGTGCTCCATTATTCCCAACAGTGTGTTCGTATATACCGCGGAGCAGATTTACTGCGTAGTTAGTGCAGCAAAATGCAGTAGTCTTCGCTTTCCGATCATTTCTCTACTAACACAGTGATATGATTTAATTGCTCTTGTGATACTAAAACAATAATTAAGTTATGTAAAATTTACCTTAAAGTATATACTTAAACCAAAGTAAGTATAAATTGAAGCAGAAAAGAGCTGAATATGGCCATGGGTAATGACTATGAAACATTGCTTAAATTTCTTGAGGTGATCTATTGCTAGAACTTCAAGCAGGATGTCGCATGTTATTCAGTCGTTACGGCCGTCCATACTCGTGCAAGTACGAGTGTGGGTACTCTCCTCACACACAAACATACAAACACATAAACAACCAATGTATCAACTTTTGGCGACTTCCGTTTACGTACGTCGTATGAACAAACGAATACATTAAGAAGAGCTGACGGTTACCAACCAATACATACCAATTACATTTAACATTGACTAGATAAGAACATCCCCGAGCTGCTATACCGTTTGCGTTATTTTTATATTCTACGAAGCGATGCGCGGCGCAGCTCATTCGCCTAGATACCCTAGTCATACCACTAGACAGAAACACTAATGTTTTAGGCTTTAAAAGCTTCATATAACTCACGGTATTCTGAAATCTGGTAGTACAGAGGCAATGGATATATTTACCGGCAGTCCTTTACGAGATATGCATGACGCTAAAGTCACATTGCTCGGCGTCTTATCCTCCGCGGCTCAGCCTCCTTCTCGCTAAAGCAACGACTCCAGCTCTTCTTGTTAACCGACGGAGCTCCGCAACGGATGGAGGACGCTCTCATTAATTCCCTCAATATATTTCGTTCGCAATGAATACAACTGTTGTGGGAAAGATAACAATTACCGCGAGGGTGGCCGGGCCTGCGCATTTATTATTGACGTTGTTAGAGACGACGAGGCGGTCCGCCCCCCGCGAAATGGCGGCGGCGCCATACATTATTCATCTGTGGAACATCTTACAAAACTTAACGCAGTCGGCGGGAGAGCAGACGAAAAGTATTTACTTGGTGTCGGTTGGTGGTGAGTCTCCGTTGCCGGAGATCATCGAGGTGGGTACCACCGCAGTGCCTATTTTTGCCGACATACAGTAGTGTGCAAACGTTACTGTTCCGGTTTGAAGGACGCTGTAACTAGTGTCATTACTAAGGTAACGACATTAAACACCTTATGTCTCAGGCGACGAGCGCAATGTGTTGTAGTGTATAATATCCTAACTAGCGCCGCGTTGTTATGGGAGGGTGTGTCACTTACCATCAGGTGTATGCGCCAATCATCTCGTCGCTTAATTATAAAAAGAAAAGTAACTGTCTTCAGGATCTAAGTGCATAGCACTTCATCACCATCGTCGACTCGACCTACAAGGCTGACAGATCCAGTAATTCTATTTACCACGGCGAGCTATGGACCCATATCTAATATTATTCGGCGTCTGAACGGAGCGTAAACTATATATTTTAACTTAAGTAATTACTTAACATTTACGTTTTATATTTTATCATTAATCAATATCATTGCACATAACTTTAACTATGCAAAATCATTTTATAAATAAGTTAATAACTTTGCGCACTCGCGCTTGCTACTTCCGCATAAGGGTAATGTGTTTATTGAGTGTTTTTAATTTTATTCCGTTTCCTGTGATCGTAAGGACACGTTGTCGCCTGTTCCTGCGCTGCTTTGTTTGTACTAGCTGCAACCACTTCATTAGAAGTGGTTGCAGCTAGTTTTATCGATAACCATTGCCGATTCATCGGACTCCTCAACCCGCCTCAACCAGCGGCGGGAGCGGCGCCACCGATATGTGGTGAATCCGTGAGTGGTGTTTTTCGGTTTGCATGTGGTGTTGTGCGTGCTGATGCCGGTGGTGGTGGTGGTGGTGGTGGGCGAGTCGTGCTTGTCGTGCTGACCCTCTGCATCGGCGTGGGCGGCGCTGCTTAATACAGCACAACGCAATTAATTCCGCAGTTCGGATAATCATTATGGTTTAGTTTGAACCTTCAAACATTTTCAGTGCAAATTAGAAACGGAATCCGAATATATTAATGATATGGCTACAATTTCCGGTTTGTATGCGATGATTTCATTGTATAAACTATGCGTTTATAGTATGTATAGTATGATAACGAACATACTTTATACTTCCACTACGTACACATGTCATTATAATGTTCATGGGGGTAATGCTGATAAAGAGGTGATGGCCTCGCGCCCGAAACGGAACCGCAACCTGTTCGGCGTGGAGGGGAGGGATGTAAGTCAGAGCGACCCGATAGCAGCACTTCGTGCACGGACGGGCAGCGATGTTAATGTCATATGATTAAAAACACAAACTTTTTATTTATTCACTGTATTATAATAACAATAAGCACTCGCAAGGAAAAAGAAATACAATAAAATGGGGGGAAGGGGATCACAGGACCCTCTTCAAACAGTCACAAACACAGTTGTGTTATTAAATAATTCAAAGGTAATACAGATTCACTATGTTATTGTATCTTATAGAACTTGAAGCATTCATTATGAATAATAAGGTTATATCTCTTTACATAAATTAATCTTATTATTATAGCCAAAGTGTATTCTAAGTGAACGATAACGATAACGAGTTACTACTTGTTATAAAGTTGTTACATAGATTGCGGTCGCATGACGACAGATACACGATAGAAGGATTCACAATCCTCACACTTCGTTGTATGATTTAGCAGGATTCACAAAACTATTCGTTATATATATATATATATATATATATATATATATATATATATACGGCAAAAATTTCATTGAGGTAATTATGACTTTTCTCAAATTAGCCTGAGCTTTTAATTAAAAATAAATATATGATTTTAGTGCATCCTGCCGATCATTGAATCAAGTGATTGTTATGTACACTGATGCCTAATGTGAAGAATGGCGTATAATTAGTATAATAAAAGTGCAATATATACATACTCCGTGTAAATGTTATTGGAACTCATTTCCTCGGTATGATAACTCCACTAAAAGGCTGCACGCGGCGAGCCCCCGCGTCGCGCTAAACAACTTACCCCCGACTGAGCTTCGCGAACGGGGTGAATGAAATAGTTTCAACAATGTTTTTAACAAAATGGCTTTAGAAGTTAACGGCAAAATTTCGCTCAGCACGCCATCCGGTTCCTGTCGGAGCGTCGGCCTCGAATTCCACCGCTTTGATAAGGTTCAGCCGAGGAGTTGTCTCTGGCGAGTTTACCGCCATAGCCTCTATATCTAGCACAATCCTCTCATTACAACGCAGACAATAGTACTCCTTAGAATTCTTTAGCAATAACAATTTGCCAACTTGGAAACCGATAAAACTGTATTATGCTAGATTGTTCCAGGAAGTGGAAACAAGTAGAATTTGCCGTACTGGCCGCGCCTGGGGGCGGGAGATGAAGGTGCAAGTCAACGAGCATGTTGGACAGTGTAATGACAACACTAACTGAGAAAGGTAGTGGTCTTTCCTTGAATCATTTCCACCTTATTCACCCTTCACGATGCATTGGCAGTGAGGATCACAAAGTTATTAGGAATGAAGTCTCGTGAAACACTCAAGTGGCAGTGACCGCACTGAAAGCGAGGAAACGGGCAGGTCCTTCACCTGATCATAGGTGATATACTTACAGATATTTGGACTCGTTCAAGTTCGCACCGGAACTCGAAAAAGTTTGATTACTTCTTATGGTGGAAAACGTAAGAGCTACAGCTGAACTTGAACCCTCCGGCAGTAGACACGTACCGGCAGTGCCATGTAAGGCATTTCGCATAGTAATATAGAGTAACGGGATTTATCATAAGTTCCTACATAAATTGAGGGTGTATAATCAAATCTAAACTTCCAATTTGTAATTCTTAAACAGTAAACCCCTAGCCGCTTTATACCAAATTATAATTATTACGTTTTTATAGTTGATTCCATAATTAAGGTCACAACGAAAATAGTGGCCATGCGCCATAAATAATAAAATTGAAACAGTTCATTTTTTGTTTTAGGACCGCAATAAAACCACCGAGCCACAAGTTCTTAATCGCAGCGATTATTCCGATGGTGCCGTTACTTCAAAACGGAACACTTTGTTCCTACTCGTAACTTAACACCCTTAATTTTTAAACCTTCAATTACAAGTATTAAAAATAAAGAAATATCCACGCAGTAATTTTTTTAGGATTATCAAATGATATTTATCGCATTTCACGTATTTGATCATAACCAGATCAATAGATACTGCGTGCGTAGGTACCGCAAACATTACAGTTTCCGGTGAAGAATCAATTGTCTCACTAAATTAGTATGTAGTCTTTATCCTTTATATTTGTATGAGTAAGCGTGTCACATCTCCGGGTGAAGACCTCTTTACACCCATTTTACATGAAAGTGGCAACATCGCGTTTCTTGTCTCAATGACAAGCTCTCTACCAACCTCAACTCTGTAAACGCCGATGTCCGGGCACACAATTATTATTACATTAATATAAAGATAAATCTGTAGTAATGCAGCTTCCATTAAAGTTATTTTCGTTTCCATCATACCTAAATTTCATAAAACTTATTTAACTCTGTAAGTGAAACAAACAAACAAAATAATGTTATTTCGTCAGTACTTTTAAACAAGGACTTTAGTACCAAAATAGAAGCCGATAACAAATAAACGCGGCAACATTTCGGGGGTGATAAATGCACCCTTAAACACATTAATGCAACGTACTATTATTTAATGTGCTTACAACAACTTATCTACATACAGCGTTCGTTTGTAACGTCAAAGTAACAACATATATAACAATATTTACTCGATGGTTAAACCAAAACATAATTTCTACTCTCTCTCTCTCTCTCTCTCTCTCCTTCTCCCGCCATTACTGCCAGTTCTTTGTCGCGGGGAATATCCGAAACTAGTATGTTACTCGATTTGTATATTATCCTGTTTGGTACGATTGGTACGATTCGTTGTATATGCGGGTATATGTTAACTTAAGCGTCGCGTGCCTTTTCGCAGAGTCAACCTATTTCGAGTATTTTTAATTTGTAAGTAATCATACCTGAAAGTTAAGTTCGTTAGTTTTACAAAATAGATAATTGATTTTGCACTTATTTCCTATTGGAATTTTGTTTTGCAATTCTGAACAAGTAAATGAGGCCAAAACTTAGAAAAGAAACTTGCACGTGCAATAAAACATAAATTTTTACGAAATAATATTTTCTTTATATCTCATTTAAACTCTCGCCCCAGCTAGGTGTGAACTTTCCTAGTTTTAGTTTAATCAATAAATTAAAGCAGTCACCCCTAGCGAGCCGCTGAGCAGTTTCATATTCAGCAGCTGCGGGAATGCGCCTGAAGCCAGTTTATGAGCAGTGAACACACGCGTAATTCCCGCGCAATCCTTTAAACGTTAACGACTATTAAGGCTTATGTTTCTCTGGTTTTTCCAGTAGTAAGTTCGATCCTGTACCCTGGAATCAATTCAGTAATCTCAGTGTTGAAAAGTAAGTTTGGTCTGCCCAACTGAGAAATGTAATAAAAATATTGTTTCATAAACACTACTCTCTAAGAATCCTTAATGGTTACTTAAAAAATATGTGTATAAAGTCTTTACGTCCCGACAAAGGGCGCGCGTGCGCGTGCGCGGACGCCTCGCGTTCCACCGCCACACCGAACTACTCCAATTGAAACGTAAACTCATAAAGGGTAAAACAATAAACCTCTGCAATAATATTATATCTGTTCATCTTCTGAAACTTTGAAACGCTGAGCAAATACTAAAATATTTAATACCAACTGATACTGATCACAGAAATTAATAGACTGCTGCAAGCTACTCTCCATGGTAGAAGCGAAATATTAGTTATAAAGACTTCCTAAGAGATTAACGTCAGCCAATGGCGTATATAGTCACTAAAGATCCGACGGAGCCGGCGGAGTCAGGGCAGATCCAGGCGACTGCTGCGGGAGTCCGTACAGACCGGTATTAATATCACAGTCAATCCCGGACGGAAATTTTGTTATTCAACGAAGCGATGAAGAGATCGGAACGTTCACCTGATGGTAAGTTGTACGCCTGCTCATAACAACTTGGCGCTGGTTAGGATCGTATACACTGTACCACAATGCGCTCGTCGCCTTTAGACATAGCATGTTAAGTCTCTATATCGCAGTAACTTCACTAGCTGTAACTCCCTTCAAACTGGAAGACAATAATATTTGTTCACAACTATTCGTCGGCTGCAACAGGCGCTGAGGAGGTGCCTACCTAGACAGTCTCCGGCAACAGAGACCCTAACTACCACCAGTGAACTGGAACAGAAATAGTCACAAGTTGCACGCTTGTCTGTGCGTCACATCGCACGTAGCTTACCGCTGACAGCTGTTCCGTAGCTGAACTCATTGATTTGTTTTCTAGTTGAAGTGTAGAACGTGAAGATGGAGAATACCGAGTATAACTCCTAAAATCGCTTCGGATGTTTCAAGATTCAGCCGCACCATCTTTAGTTACTTTTGCGAGAACTATAAATAGTTGACTAAACCTTATACCAACGTAATATTTTATGCCATTATTTGGAAATTTTGTTATCAACATTTTGCTTATTTGAAATGATCACTTAAGCAAATCTATTTACTCTTAACACTCTTTCTTTCTATTAATACTCTTGATAAAGATGTTTGTCTTTTTGTCCATCACGACTCATGTAAACAGTCTACGTCTGCGCCTGACCAGCCGATAAACTTTACGAACTTAGCTGATTTGGTTTTATTACTTTTGAGCGGCCCTTTCGCAGCATCCCTTTATTGCAGGTATGATAAGAGCACTTTCTCTTAATGGCATAAAATCATCGAAACGCTTCGTTTTATCCGCCGCCATTTTATACACACACTTTCCACACACTCATTTATGTGTATCGGTGTAGCTGATATATTTAATGACATTTTCATTAACTTCCTAAACCTATTGACTTAACCCGAGCGCCGGCTGCAAGCGAGTGCAATTAGTTTTGATTATCTAAACACAACACCTAGTTGCAATTACGTTATTAGCGTCACTTTTTATATTCATTATTTTTTTATTCACCAAAGTGACGAGACGAGCGGACGTTCACCTGATAGTAAGTGATACGCCGTCCGTAACGAGCAACGTGTAGTTTCGGTATCATATGTTCTATAACCCAAATTTTACGAAACAAAGCGTTATTTACACGAGTTATTTACGAAAATTACGGCAGAGAATAATATTTTAAAATATAACCTTACAAGTGGGATGAGGGCGCGCAGCTTCGGCCCGCTGCGTCGTTACAGTTAAACAAAAAGCTCTCCATAAATCTGGATGCCCTGAAAAATCAGCAAATATTTCTTTGCGTGATTTAACAACATAAGGAAATAAAACTGGCTGCAGTTACATGTTGTCTGCGGGAGCACGCTTACTGTTCGGGCACGCGGCGGGCACGGGGCGGGCGCGCGGCGGGCACGCGGTGGGCGCGCGGCGGGCGCGCGGCCGGCAGCGCGTGGCGCGGGTCCAGGTTTACTGCCGGCCTCTGGCTTTAAATCATCCGAATGTTTGTAATAACCACCTTCGCGCACAACTCCTCGCTCGGAGGCTGGTGAATGTCATCGCATAAACTGCGGACGCTGGCAACGGTTTGTTCTTTTGTGACAGCGTGCGTCAAATGGATATTTTATGTGTTTCGTTGTTCGTTTCCGGCCGAAGACTAGAAGTGGCCTCATGGTTCGGCTCGTGGATTCTACTCCATGTTAAATATGATACATCACGTAAACCATGAAAACGGGGGATCATTGATTATTGTAAGGATAGTATCGTTATTCCCGTACACGTTAGCAACAGACAGCGCTTGCCGCCCAGCAGGCCCGACGGGACGAACGCTACATTACAGAGTGATCTGTGTCCAGACCTGGTCGGACATCAACAGGCTGTATGCCATATTATATAGTAGCGGTTCCCCGCCCGCTTTGCCGATCGGAACACCCCCGCAACTCCCTTTAGGAAAGCAATTCCGTCGTAATATTCTACTTAGCTTATATCTAAATGGCAGAAACAATATCTTTACCAAATTTTGAGTGTTTACGTGAAATAGTTTCGGAAATCTCGTGATGAGTCAATGAATATATATATATATATATATCTTATATTCGTTTATTTTTCACAAACTCATTTGCGTCCCGAACTTGTTTGTTTGTAGATCATAATCTGAAAGCAAACGAAAGAGAATTTATGGCTAAACCGTTTCCATCCTCTGTAATTATTTTTTTGAAAATACGATTTTTGTTGTTTTTTCTACTTTTAATTGCACACGAGGTGCTTTTTTCCCTTGTCAACGCGCTGACCAATTAAAGTACGTTTTTATTTATATTAAACAAGTTGTTTCCGGGCAGAGTCGCGCGGCGGTGCTGCTGCATTATATAATTTCTCTCCTGATATTTCTCGTGAACGGAAATTAATGTTTCGCATATCCGTTTCCACATTTTTTTAAATATTTTAAATAAAATTTTTACCATAAGCGAAAGTTTATATAATGTTCAAATAAAATATTAATAAAACTTTAGACTTTTGTGAATATGTTGTATACACATATACATATATATATATATATATATATATATATATGGAAGGGAAGTGCTGAACAGTACCGAGTGAACACTCCCCAGCAGGTAAGGTTGCTCACCGATTCGCTTCACCCCTTGCTACACGGAACGCTGTTCAGCGCTAGATAACACACAGTTGCTACGGAGAACCTACTTAAACGGTCTCCACCAACAAAGATCATAATATCTTATCGGGATCTTCTCTTTCTTCTTTCTTTTTATCCTTTGTGTATACGTAAGCACACAATTATAAATCATCACAGACTCCAATCCATCCAGTGGTGCAATCACTGTTACAGCTCCCGATGTTAGAACCGCGGTTCAGAGTAAAGTAGACCCAACCTTGAATTAGTGACAGCCTCCGGATATCCGTCCCATTTCTGCTGGAGAGTACAAAGTATGACCTTTCCATCTTCTGTAAAATTGTTTCGTAAGTGTCGCGATCGTGTTCGGGGTGGTGATGCACCGGCCGTGACTGCCGACATGTTACCACGAATGTCAAAACTAATAAATATGGGGGTCCTGGCAAAAGGTAAATTATTATATTTGTACGTGCGCTGCGCTGCAGGAGCACTGCGACCGACCTGTGCTCGTGCGCATGTGTGCGTACGGCGAACGAAAATGTACCCCGCGGGGATGGTGGGTGGTGGGTTGGGGTGGTATGGGGGACATTCACCGCGTTGGTAACAATATCTCACGGTGTATGTCACACCCGCGACTGGAGAAGAAGCCCACTGAAGGCTGTGTCAACCGGCTTACGTATACCTTAACACTAATCAGTTCAATAATAATATTCTTAAAATTGATTCTTTTTAAGCGCAATATAAGTTGTATTATTACTTCACTTTAATAAGTTTTCGAAGAAGGTTTTATAAATAAGCACTCTGACACTAAGTGTAACTTCATTATCACTCCGAGCAAAGATGCGCGCGGGAGCACGGCTGTGACGTGTCACTTTCAATATACTTCTAATTGCAAGATGTGATACCGTTAATCAATATCATTATAATTATTCTCATCAGCTGTCTGATGCTTTCTGCTGGACATTTTTCAATAAATTTGACAAAACGGATGCGGAGTATCCACCGTCTCTTGACACCCTTCTCCAGACAGTCAACCCGCTTTGTGGAACGTCTCATCATTGTCCGTTCAATCATTACCAATTAAAATAATCTACAGAGCTATAGTGGTGGTGACCTTCGTATGGTTAACCTCATTTGTAACACAAGTGTGTGTGTACATTACTTAAGTTATATGCAGTGAGGGGGTCTCCCTGACCCTCGTGTACAGTGAATACATCGCCATATAGTACTATTATTACAACACCCATAATAGTATAGTATATAAAGATACCAATAATTTTTTCCTCTCGTACTTATTAAAAAATAAAAAATCATTTGTTTGTCTCCGCTCCACGCTCTTCTTCTATTTAGACATATTGAAAACGTCATCTTGTACACACGTAACAATGCGAAACAATCTCATTTACAAACCTTACGTATTGGTTATGCAATGCGTCGCCGGAAGAAGTGCTCCTACCAGTCTATGGCTGTTTGCTCTATTGTTTTGAATGCCCTAAACCCTCGGGCTGCAGGAAAGAGACGGTCAGAAAAGTTTTAATACTATATAGTTTGAAAGTGAGTAGTAACCTCTTTCAGAATTTCACGGAGTTTTATCTTAAAGTGGTGTCAATGCGCGTCCGATCGGAACGTTGCGCACCACGCGGCGCACTGCAGTCACGGACTACGCTAAACTACGCAAAACCATTTTATTATTTAATAGTTACTTAACATTCACTTAGGAAAAGTATGAAACAATTCAAATTATACTATTCAATTATATTAACAACTGCTTGAACCATAAACATTTTCAGAGCCGGATGTCTCCCGCCGTAGTGTTTGCACACGGCGCACGCGCTGTCGTATCCTCTCCGGTCTATCTACATCACGATTTGGTTTCCATGGCCGCTTACTAAACTTTATACAATTTATAATTGCATATAACGATTGCACTGTTTATTGCTATTTTTAAATTATTAAAGGAAGGAATACTAAGGAATTTTCAATTTCTTTGAAAACAGTCCGCTTCTCTCGGTGTAATGTTTAAATGTTTCCTGTGAGATTTTCTAAATGCAATGTCGCAAGTTGTGAAGAAATGCCCAAAAAGGTTCCCGCAAAAATCCTGCTGGGAAATAAACAGGTGAAATAGGAAATCTTAATAATTCCTATTCATCCAGAAATTAATGAACCAATTTCACAATTCAACATAATTTCCTTGTTTAATGTCGAAACGCAATTTATGTTTCAATTAGCCAGAACAAAGGGAGCGCCGGCTCATCCGGTTCGCAGCGCGTCAGGTAAACCTAACATTTTCCTCACAACAGTTAAAGTTCAAAGGTGGTCGTGCGGGCAGCCGCCCTGCTGGAAACTGCGCTCAGGTCCAGGTTGCTGGTCCAGATGTGCGTGGGTTGTTGCCGATTTATTTAGCTACCAATTTCATGAAACTTGTTGGTTTAGCTGAACTGCGCAGGGCAGTCCGGTGCAACATTGAAAGTAACAACAAAATAGTTTTCTTTAAGTGAACATTTTAACCGACAATCAGTAGTAAATTATATCAGTTCACCAATATGTTATACTAACACAGTAAGCTTTCGGTGTAAGTATATGAAGAAGGAACAGGAAAACAGAAAATATGAAGTACATAGTTCTAAGTTTTTTTTAAAACAAAAAAAATTATTGGACCGGGCGAGAAGTTTAACTGATTGTAAGTGATGTACCTTGCAACAATATCTCTCAAGTAAAGAACTTTAAAAGCTCTCGCCGCATCCACGTACATAAACACCACTTCAGCCGCCTGGAGACGGCGCGGCTCGGCACCAGCGACCACGTGTTGCGTTCAGTGACAATGTCAGGAGCAAATAAGTTATTTTAAACAAATGGCTTTACTTATTGCGCGCACATCAATCTAATGTTCCAACTATTACACATTGAATAACAGGAACTTATTCCTGTGCATCTGATATCACTGGATGTAGAATTTAAAAGATTTGAAGCGTAATCCCGTGAGTTGTGTGGGGGGGGGGGCGCGACCGATGCAAGGTGAGCTTGCACACCAACTACGGAGATGAGTAACAAATGGTACATCCTATACGTTTTTAGGACCAAGTGTACAAATATATATAATTAATAATATCATTTTTATTCTGCAAACCCTGCACACCCTTCCCTCGTTTAACATCTCTTAACATAGAATACGATAACTTAATAGTGGTGTTAAGGTGACACTAGTAATAATTGAAATTAAATTTCCTATAACTTTGTGAGCATTACAAGTGTGAGGGGTCCCGGACAACAACTCACGGGAACCAAGCCAACCTCACCTGCTCGTAGTGCAGCCCGCTAATCAACAAACGCGGCTCTGGCGCCCGCCAACCCGCATTGGGCCAGCGTGGTGGTAAATGGCTCAAATCCCCCCATATGAATCCCTACAGACGATGACTCCTAATGCCCGGCGATAACGGATGTCATGCTGATTGCAACGCAGGATCGATCGATATGGAGATTTTTGAAGGAGAGCTATGTCCAGCAGTGGACATCTATCAGCTGATGATATGAGCAATGAACTAGTGCGGGTACTTTTCCAGTTATCTTTATAATCATCGGATATGTTAAATTTTTTAAACTGTCCGATGCAGCCGCAAAGAGCAGGTCTGTTCGGGCGGAGGCGGAGGCTCCTCGGCTCGTTTTGATCACCGGCCGTTTCCGGAGGTTGTTTCTGTTCAATAGATTTATTAGAACTTCTGTAGTATGTCTCGCTCTAATTAAGATTTTGTTAATTACCGATTTGAACCCGCGACCTTACGAACATAAGGCGTCACCTACACCTGCTTCCTCTAATGTGTGCGAGTTGCCCGCGGCAACGGTTAAGGACATAACAGATAAGGCATCTTTGTATCGAAACAGGATGCAGTTTTACACCCGAACCGTCTCCGGGTAGGCAGCGGGCTCAGGTTGCACACCCGCCTGGGATTCGTACTGTTCGTCGCTGCTCAGTGTGCAAAACTAGCAGCCTGTTTCTTGCAAAGAAAGGTTGCTTGCTATCATCATCATCAGTCAATAGACGTCCACTGCTGGACGTAGACCTTCCCCAAAACTCTTCACATAGATCAGTCCTGCGCTGCAGTCAGCATGGCTTCCGGCACCGTCGAACATTAGAGCTCGTCGTCTGTAGGGGTTCATATGGAGGAATTTGGACCATTTCCCACCGCTCTGGCCCAATGCGGGTTGATGGGAGCCAGAGCCTCATTTTTTGGTTAGCAGGGTAAACCTCGAATAGGTGAGGTTAGCTTAAGTCCCGTGAGTTGTTGTGCGGGACCTCTTATACCCCCTATTATTATTAATTATTTATTAACTACATATTACGTATATCATATATGTATATGATAGAAAACAAAGATAGGTTGAATCATAAATGTGGAGATCCGTAGAAATACTAAGGTCACCGACCTATCCCAAAAGATTGCCAGACTTAAGTGACAATGAGCAGGGCACATTGCTCGAAGGGCCGACGGCCGACGGGGTGGTAAGGTCCTTAAGTGATGCCCGCGTACCGGTAGACCTAGCGTTGTGAGGCCTCGGACAAGGTGGACCCACGATCTGGTGAGGATCGCAGGAATCCACTAGATGCGAGCTACGCGGGACCGAACGATGTGGAGATCTTTCGGGGAGGCCTATGTCCAGCAGTGGACGTCTATCGGCTGATGATGATGATGATGTATATATCCAAGATAATATACTTACTTACATATTCATATTATGTAACTATTACATAATATAATAAATTCAATATTAAATAAATAAAGGAAAAAGATAAAACTGCTTTATATTATGTCTGGCCTGCAGTACCCTTTGACACCTTAGGAGGAATATGGATATTCCTAAATATGGACAAGTTTATTATGTAATATATAATATGAATTTGATTAACAAATACATAGTTACTGACCGGGCAGATCGAGGTCGTTCATGAACTCCTTCGTGTGGAGCAGGCCTCGCGCGCCGCCAATCATCACCAGAGCGATCAGAAGCTGCACAGGAACACCAGCCGCAATCACGCGGACAGGCGAGCACACACTCGAGTCCCGGGACAGCTCCATCGATCTACTCTACATCAAACGGTCCGAAATTACTACATACTAGTTAGATTATATTATTTATTTCACTAATATAAACAAACAAAATTCCGGAACATTGAAATCACTTTTGTCGATTTACTTGTGTTTCTCTCCGTACAAGTGTGTGTGTGTGTGTGTGTGTGTGTGTGTGCGCGCGGGAAATGTTTATTCAACCGGGAATCGGTGCACGTGTTGAGGCGTAAACAAACGCGCGCGACAGCACGCACAACGGCACGTGCACGTGCGCGCGTCGCGACGCCGCGGAGCGCACTGGTCGGACGACGATAGCGGCGCGCCACCGCTCCACTCCGCTCCGCGGACAGCTGCCACCATCGCGCGGCCTTCACACCCGAATCCATCGGCTGCTGCCGCACGCCGCCCCCACCTTCCCGCCACCAGGGACATCCGCACCTGGGTCTGCCCACTGTGGGCTTCCACACAGCGACGAGACAAGCTGGACCTGACGATTGACATGTATATATGTACTCGCCTGTAACAATGTACCGCGAGTCGAGATAATATACATTACACCACAAAGTACTCGTCGCTTTGAGAGATGAGATATTCTATTTGTATAGAACACTTCGCCGGTTTCAAAGTATAGGCCGGCTCGCGTGGGCACGAGCTCGTGCGGTACATAACACAAGACGCCGGGTCTAATGTGAGCGCCCGGATGTACTGTCGATACTGCTGATAGTTCTAGGTAGATACAACTGCAACGCCTATTGCAGCCGACAATCAGTACTGTGTTCTCATCTGAATGGCGCTGTAGCTAGTGTAATCACCGAAGTAATGAGACTTAATTTCGTTTGACTCCTCCGTACTAATGATTATATTTTAAATCGAAATCTGTAACGTCACGTAACGTCAAACATTAGAACGCAGACGTTTCACGTAAAGCCTCCGGACCTGCGTTTTACAAATGAGCCGGAGCCGGAGCCGGAGCCGGAGCCGGAGCCGGAGCCGGAGCTGGAACTGGTACGGCCGCAGTGCGTTCGGTTAACTTATACTAAGCGCCACAATCAGTTCAAAGGCATATTCCATAAACCGTGGCGACGTACTCGACCCGCGTATTCATTTTGTTACGGCGCCGGAAAATTTTATTTGTATAACATAATTAACCTCACGAAGTTATCCCGCGAGCACGAGCACGAGCACGAGCACGAGCACGAGCACGGACACGCAATTGTTGTTAACGTTGTAATGTTACCTTTTAGTTTTATGTTTAGTTTGTAAGTTCGCCTGCCTGCGCTGACCAGGGCAACTCACAGGCTATGTTGCATATCTTTTAATACTAAAAATTTTATGTAAATGTTCGATGAAATGACTTTTTTGTTTATATATTATAATTTGTAAAATCAAGATCGTTAAACGCCGGAAGCAACAGTGAAGTACGGACGTAAGTACGAGCACACCTCTGCAGCAGACGCGCCGCGGGAGCAAATCTTACAGGTACATCATTTATTAACTTTTTATATTAGTTTTATTTGTGGTAATAAGGTAAAAAATTAATGGGGGTCGAGATGGGAGCAGTAAGAAGATCGTGCCCGAGACAAGTTCGTGGGCGAAATGTCGTAGCACTTTCAAGTTGAAACGAAACAAACAGTCTGAAACACTGAACTATAGCAGCTATAAGAAAAACCTGCAAAAAAGATATTTATAAATCTAATTTTGCTCTGCGTGGAACCCGTTGGACGCAAGAGGACGGCCCGGCCCGGCACACGCCGGAAATTATCGAAACTAATTAGATATTCTTTTGACTCTTTGTATACTCGTGTATATAATGAAATGAAATAAAAACGTGAACCTAACTGGCACGGCGGCAGCGCGCGCCGCAGCAAAGTATCCAAAGTGTCGGACCCCGCCCCCGCGTAGCGACCGACACGGCCGTCGTAGAGGCCCGCGTCCGACACTGCTGAACCAACACTCGGGCGGTGAGGACTTGGGATGTTTAAACAACACCAGATTACATTTAGGGCCTTAAAATCAAAGTTGGTACGTCTCGTTATTGCCATATCGCTACCCCTGTGACGTCCTCACAAAATATAACAATGAGCGCCGAGGGCGTTTTGGTGCGTAAAAATCATTCACAACCCTAACAGTAGGTTAGGTAGGATCTCTACTCACACCTCCTCGAAGCAGGGTACGCACTGGAGGTTTCTGCCCTTTAAAAACGTTATAAAAGTCGCTCTTCCTTTGGAGTTATGTATCATTTAAGAGTCTTCTTCTCATCTTATCGTCTAACGGTAACCGATTCATATTGTCGATGACATCGTGATCTCTATTTACTGAAGGCAAGTAATAATGACGCAAGTACAACCATCTGCATCATTATCGCTCTTTTAATGAAGAATCACGCACAAGTAGCTCAAGTTTATATACAATACTAGTACGCTACGGCGCGCGTCTTGGTGCTGGCTGTTAGCCGCTCACCAGCAGCAACGTCATCTCGGTGCTAACGCTGACATGTGCACATATTTGTGCGCTGAGTGACTGCAATTTTTTGCACATAACTAAATGTACTGATTCACTTAATTATTAAACGGGTATAGATAAGGTTAAGCAAAGTTGCAAGTTAACAGGGAGCGTTGCTTCCAAAACAACAAAATTTCCAAATTCATTACAACTTTAAATTGAAAAATCTGTACATACTAATTAACCAATATAAACCTGAAACTAGATTTATTTATCTAGAAGTAAAGTATACCTATGAAATGGAAACATACTACAAAATATCAAAATTAGTAATCAAAAAGTTGAAATTAGTGTAGTGTGACTGTATCTGCTTTCCAGATTATGGTGTGGTGTGGTGTGTGGTTGCTGGAAGCAGCTGGATGCAGGCAGCGCAATATCGATCGACAGAGATCTTCGGGTGAAGCCTATGTCACGCAGTGCACATCTGTCGGCTGATAATAGTGACGATGATAATGATAATCTACCGTAGACGTGCCTTAACCTGATGGAGCCACGGACTGCAGGAGGCATTCTCGAAAGCCTAGTTTTTACGGATGACTGGTCATGATGACGTAACTTCAAAGAACTTAATTATATGTGTTTATAACCAGCGTTGAGGAAGCGAACACATTACACCAGGCTGTGTTAACTTGGTACTGCAACTTTTTTTTTGTTTTATGTGGGGAAAATGCCTACGCATACTCGTCCACGCAGGGGCAAGGAGGAGGGGGGTTATGTCGGACTTGCACCGACTAAAACCCCCACGATGTTCAGCCTCATCGCCTGATGACAGGGTCACGGGAACGCTTTCGCTCGCAACCGCGACCCTGCCGGCGCTGACCGTTTTCGCAGCCCCACCTCAGGAGAGAGGGATAAACCTTTCCATAACCAGAGCGCGCCGGAACATGCAGCGCGCCTCTTTCTCGGTCTCCTGCAGTAGCCCAGAGGCTATGGAAGCCACGGGAGAAAACCTCTCCAGGCTCTCTGCGACGGAGAGAAGTTGGGCCGCCCGTTACCCGTTAACGGTCGCGGAGGATAGGGAGAACGGCGCATCGCAATACCGACACTCCTCTTCCCCCGCAGCCCCATTGCCGCCGCATCGCCGGTGCGACATCGGTTAGTCGCAGAGGGTACTCCCTCCGCGACTCCACCTCGGCTGCAAGGGGCAGCCGAGGTGGAGTCTCTATGCTGCTCTCTGCAGCCTGGCCACAGAGAGCAGCATAAAGCCGCCCCTGCAGCCCCCGGCCACTCCGGTGAGCTCCAGTTATCCAACTGGTGCTCGAACCTGGAGCGGCCGCTTCAGCCGGCCCTTCGCCACGGGCCGGCCGGGTGGGTTCCACTTCGCTTTACCGTGTGTCGGTCCACAGTTACTAAGCCCCTTCGCCACGACAAAGGAGGGAACCAGTTGGGGGGCGGTACTACAACGTCATAGTCTCTTGCACAGCCTGTTGTTACATTGGTAACATAATTATACATTTTGGGTGTTATGTGAAATATATTTCACTTTTTTATTATTATTCTAAATGATCACTATCACATTTTAAACCGTGATAAGGAATACTAAGGATGACTTTATTTATTTTCTCCACCCAACGCGAAGCAGTGGCCGGCGGCAGCGTGCCCCGCGACACGCCGCCAGCTGTGCGTGCAGCTGCAACGCGCGCGTATGGTGCATAGAATCGAATGTAGAAATTATTAAAGAGACAAAATAAACAAATGTACACTACATTAATATTAGATTTGCATTATAACATGTGATTCGCATCCACAATACGTAGACAGACAGACAAAACATTTATTTGTCGACGCAGTGCAAATGCATACGAACAAACAAATAGTACATAATAAAGTATAAGTACACAAGAAATGCGTCCACATAATTTCATTTTACAAACATTGTCTG
Organism: Ornithoptera alexandrae; assembly: GCA_029030555.1. Taxonomy (NCBI): domain Eukaryota; kingdom Metazoa; phylum Arthropoda; class Insecta; order Lepidoptera; family Papilionidae; genus Ornithoptera; species Ornithoptera alexandrae. The sequence continues at coordinate 10,467,533 of JARDVY010000298.1, forward strand.
CGGTGTGCACTGTCACTGCCACTGCCACAGCCACTGCCACGACACATGGGAAATACGGCCGTAGCTCAGTGCAAATATTGCAACACATAACTTAATGACTTTCAGCGACCACGTCGTTTGGGAATGCTTTTATTCGCGAGATGCTCGTGCGCGTGCACCACGTCGCCGGTTCAGATTGCACTATAATCAAAGTAAATTTATTAAATGTAAGTTTAAAGTAATGACTTTCAGCGACCACGTCGTTTGGGCTAGGAAATAGTTTATTTTTCTAAAATCTAATATCTTCAATTCAATTGACGTAAACGTATTCTGGGATCAAACAAATAACAAAGAGTTTTATTAGAAATTTGATGTATGCTCGCAGCAGCAGGTATTAGCCCAGACGTGATGCATTTATAAGGCAAAGCGCGAACCAGGGCACAGCCCGGCATGCCTGGTCTGAAGATAACTTACTCGTACAAAGTTATATCGCCATTAACTGCTGATAAATCTCTGTTGTCGGATACCGTTTAGGTAGATACCACCGCAGCGCCTATTGCAGCCGAGAAACAGTACTGTGCGAACATTGCTCTGTTCCGGGTTAAAGGACGCTGTAGCTAATAAAATTACTAAGGTAATGAAACCTATTATCTTATGTCTAAGACTATGATGATGTGATTATCACTGTATTATCAACTGTTCCCCGCCTGCTTTGCTGGCCGTAATATAAAATTAGACCGCAGATAATTTTCTATAGCAACCGTTACTATAGCAACCGCTTAAATAATACCAAATGAATTTTATTCTAAAAGTTATTTAGAAATAAAACAATGAAGGATCTAAGAAGTGCAAAAAAGAAATAGCCTATAACCATTTACAAATCATACCTCTTCGAATGGTTGTGTTCCCATGTCGATACCTTCACCAGTTTTCACGTGATTAACGAACAAAGGAAACCCATTCCCATTCATTATATATATGGATAATTATTGTTATATTATAATACAAAGGTGAATAGAGACACTTATCATTGAATAAAATTATAACGTGAACCAGTTTGATCGGTTACAAGTGCGCAGATTGTAAATCATTAGCGCCACTACCACCCCCCAACCCCACACCCGTTCTTGTCCCACCCCGCCACTTATCTTATATTCTATAAGAAAATATCCTCACAATCATTACTCTAAGTGTTTCTCTGCGACAATGCGAGTTTCCTAAAGTCTTACACAAAAGAAAAATTCTAGAAACTGTAAGAGACTTCACATATTGTACTTCGAGTACTGACGTTGACTTTCATGCTGTTTACTTTTTAAAGTTCATCAACAACATTGTCACTTAACTGAGCACTGTAAACACCAAACGTAAAATAGTGCTTTGAACACAAAGAAGAGCCGTTCGGTGTACAAGGGAAAACACACAAACGTTTAAGTTTCTTCGGAACTTAACGAAGGGGCCGGCGTTTACAAGTAACTGCTTAGAAAATATTTACATAGTACGTTCGGAGCACTTGGCGAGCGAGCGCACGGGCTGCGCGCGGGCTGCGCACGGGCTGCGCACGGGGAGCGCATGGGCTGCGCACGAGCTGCGCACGGGCTGCGCACGAGCTGCGCACGGGCTGCGCACGAGCTACGCACGGGTGGCGCACGGGGACGCACGGGGGCGCGCGGGCTGCGCACGGGGAGCGCATGGGCTGCGCACGGGCGGGGCCGCTGCCGATCGCGAGCGAACCTTACATGACCGTTGAAGGACTCGAGGTAATTAATATGTTCGCCTTTTTTCCCAGTAGGAGTAGGCAGGGGCGAATAAACACACACTTTTCGCCAGATGTGGTCAGATTAGGTCCCACGTAACAGGAGGCGAGGCTGTTGCCACTTTATTGGAGCCACCACACACACACAAGGATAATTTCAGTGTCTGGGTTTCCTCGCGATGTTCTCCTTCACCGTTAAGCACGTAGTAGTTGTAAGTTCTACCGTTCCGTTCTGATCCCGGCCGGGGCACGCACCTCTTAGGCAGGTTTTCAATTACTAATGTGCATATTGTTACAATTACCACGTACTTAACGCTGCTATATATATATATACATATATATATATATATATATATACCAGTTATATATATATACACAAATATATATATGTATTTATATATATATATAAGAGATTTCCAATTATGTAGAGACTCATCTCGATATCTCTGGAACCATAAGGCTTACAACAGACTTCAAATTTGGTAGACATATTCATTTTACCATATGTAGGTCATAAAATGTTACCTCTAAAAAATTTTGCGAGGGCATTACGGCCAGCAAAGCCGGCAGGAAACAGCAAATATATATCCATCGTTAAACTTCCGAAAGCTTCAGCAATAACTTATGCATTTGGAATAGTTCTCCTAACCCGTAAAGCTCCTAATATTACAAATTATACATTCGCTGGAAGAACAAGCTGTAGGTGCTAATCCGGGTGTAATAACCCGGGCTCGAGTACTAATTAACTGAAGCAGAGCTCGCGAAGTACTTCCGCGCATACAACACTCGGCTCCCTGCAGCCGGATGCGTCTAACTTAGCGCATATCCAAAGCTGCCGTTAATCGTGCAGTTACTGTGCAAACGTTTGCGCAGCAATCTGCAGCGAACGAGTCCATCGCACCTACCTCGTTACGGGTAATGTTTGCACTCTAACTGTTGCTTACCAACTCCTCGCGGACGTCGCGTGTTCAGCTCAACAGCTCACAAAGTTTCCATTTAGTCGTTTTGTTCAACGTATTACTGGACACAAGTGTCCACAGGTAACATGTAAATCAGCTCACTGGTGCATATCACCTATTTTATAATTTTGTTCTTTGAGTGGTAAGAGTTCCCTTTTTTGGTTCTGGTCAAATATTTATATCCTTAGAATTTGTATATGACAATTGAAAGTACAGGTTTTGCAGAAGTCAACTCCATAATCTATTTTTATTATAGACTATTTATTTAATATAAGAGACAGTGTTCACCAAAACATTGCACTTAAACAGCATTCGTGCAATCTGTATTTAGATCAAGGTTATTTGTGTGCCACGCTTAAGAATTCTAATAGTATTAAACATTTAGCATAATATGTTGGATAGTAAACTCAAGCGGATGCCTCACATTGAGCTAGTAACCAATAGAATAAAGAAAATTACTTGGATGTTTAAACATCTTCCACATGTAGCAGAATATGAAATTCTACGAACTATTTACTATGCACTTGCTCTACCTGTCCTGGCTTATGGGATCACGGCTTGGGGTGGTGCCTATAAGACTACCATAATTAGATTGGAAAGAGCTCAACGATCATTACTTAAACCATGACATTTAAGCCATACAGGTACCCTACTCAGACTTGTACGCTGTCAGGTGCTTACTGTGAGACAACTATATATTTTGCAAGTTACATGTCCGAAGCACCCTGTCACTCACTCCGTACGTTGGAGATGAGTCGAGGAGACGAATTGTTAACGTCATAACACCACTTCATTTTCGAACATATTTTGCTAAAAGACAGCACCGCAGTCATGTCTGTTTGTTTATACAATAAAATAAGATTTTATGTTTTTACCATCTTCCTTATCATAAATGTCGAGCAAAAATTAAGAACTGGCTTATGTTTTAGGACTATAAACAAACGGAGGACTTATTGCTGCCTCTTGTATAATTTGAATAGGATTTTTTTTTATTTTTCTTCTCATATTTCTCTTTTCAATCCATACATGTACACCGCACACACATCTAGCACACCAACACCCGCGTATATACACACACATATGCACACACACACACACACACACACACACACACACACACACACACACACACACACACACACACACACACACGCACACACACACGCACACACGATACAAAAACCACTGACACATATGTGTAACACACATACAGACAAACACACACACACACACGATACAAAAACCACTGACACATATGTGTAACACACATACAGACAAACACACACACACACACGATACAAAAACCACTGACACATATGTGTAACACACATACAGACAAACACACACACACACACGATACAAAAACCACTGACACATATGTGTAACACACATACAGACAAACACACACACACACACGATACAAAAACCACTGACACATATGTGTAACACACATACAGACAAACACACACACACACACACACGATACAAAAACCACTGACACATATGTGTAACACACATACAGACAAACACACACACACACACGATACAAAAACCACTGACACATATGTGTAACACACATACAGACAAACACACACACACACACGATACAAAAACCACTGACACATATGTGTAACACACATACAGACAAACACACACACACACACACGATACAAAAACCACTGACACATATGTGTAACACACATACAAACAAACACACACACACACGATACAAAAACCACTGACACATATGTGTAACACACATACAGACAAACACACACACACACACGATACAAAAACCACTGACACATATGTGTAACACACATACAGACAAACACACACACACACACGATACAAAAACCACTGACACATATGTGTAACACACATACAGACAAACACACACACACACACGATACAAAAACCACTGACACATATGTGTAACACACATACAGACAAACACACACACACACACGATACAAAAACCACTGACACATATGTGTAACACACATACAGACAAACACACATACACACACGATACAAAAACCACTGACACATATGTGTAACACACATACAGACAAACACACACACACACACGATACAAAAACCACTGACACATATGTGTAACACACATACAAACAAACACACACACACACACGATACAAAAACCACTGACACATATGTGTAACACACATACAGACAAACACACACACACACACGATACAAAAACCACTGACACATATGTGTAACACACATACAGACAAACACACACACACACACGATACAAAAACCACTGACACATATGTGTAACACACATACAGACAAACACACAGAACTTTATTTTGTTTCTATTCTTTTGTTCAAATTTTGTCAATATTGTAATTTCTTTATGCTTAAGAGATCGCATTTACGTAACGATGAAACTGGGAGGGGCACTGTTTCCTTAGAAACAGGTTAAATTCTTTTATCAGGAACCAGGCGCCTCAAGTATCGAAGACATGTAACATAATGCAATTAATTATCATCATTATCTTTACCTTTATCTTATCTTATAATGGTAGTAAGAGACTACTAACGTACTTTCTGTAGCTGATATGAAACTTTCGTAAATAGGTGGACAGGAGATATCAACATCATCCGATAGACGTCCACTGCTGGATGTAGGCCTAGTTTGTAGGGGTTCATATTGGGGAATTTGGACAGTTTCCCACCACATTTGCCCCATGCGGGTTGGTGGGAGCTAAAGCCTTGTTTGTTGATTAGCAGGGTGAACCACGAGCAGGTGAGGTTGGCTTGGATCTCGTGAATTGTTGTGCGAGACCCTTTACACCCTCGACAGGAGATCGAGGAAGCTAAACCTGCTCTGTATAATTTTTTTTCACAACATTTCTAGAAATGTTATATGAAACTGTCAATTATGTTATAGTTTTTGTTCAGAGTAAAAATTAAGAATAATTAGAGCGGCCGGGTAATCTCGCAAACTAGTTCCATAAAAAAGGAGGGGCTGCGACGTCTCGACAGTATTAAGCACTCCCCTAAATAACAGTTAATCCGATTCCAGAAGCGGGCCTTGAATAATAAATTACTCTGCCGGCGAGTCAGCGAAAATTTTTAAAGTTAAATAAGACATTAATGGAAGCCGAGACATGGATAGCAGCTGCGGGAGAGGAGAGGCATGGGGAAGTCTTATATAGGCCGTATGCACCATGCAGACGCGGACTAGCTGGAGATGAGAAGTATATTGAAGACAATAGGAAAAAATTTAAGAACATTTTGACAAAAAAGCGATTTATAGTAAGGTTGTACTTCAATTCAACAACGAGAGAAACAGAAAATTTCGCTGGTGGTAAACCATGCCTGCTCGTAACGGGGCAAGGCATACCATCAGTGAAGATTGATGAGTCGTTACCTCAACAACTTCTAGATGGTTAGCGTCTTTTGATCTGAAAGTATAATTTTTGTATTTTACTTATTAGCAACATTAGTAGACGCTATCGCCATGGTTTCGGAGACCAGCACAGACCTATTAAAACGGTGATCGTGATAAATTGATTACTTTTTTATAAATATACGAGTACAAGCGTAGCTGTGCACTCGAGCTGTGTTCATTAGCTAGCTGTGAACTTCCTTAACATTGAGACCGAGCTCAAGTTTAGTTACGACGTCAGTGCTCCTGCTTAAATTGTTTATATATTCAGCTCAGATTCAATTAATATTGAATGACGAAGCAGGAGGTGGCCAGGCGTGTCTGTGAAAGATGACGGCAGGTGACAACGGGTGCGGCAGCTAGCCTCGCGGGCAGCCTCTGTACCTTAAGAACGTGTAAGTTATATCAGCGTTGTGAAGTTTACGAGTAAATTACATATTTTGTATACACGCACAAATGTCTGCAAATTTGTATCACGCAGCTGACACAGCAAGTAAAAGCGTTATCTTTTGCATTACAAATTCTGCGGATCGGGTCAATCGGATCAATATGTGCATACCTACCCTGCATCATGTCCACTTGTTCGGAAAAGGTGAGATTTTTCGCATGAATGTAAACATTCCTACAATATTACGCGTTTGTATGATTCAAAAAATCATTAAAAGTCTAGTACTTAAATGCACTGAAACATGTGCTAGTGTATGGTACAAAGCGGTACAATCAAAATGCGAGTACGTCCGGTCGTAACGAAGCCTGTTTCGAAACATAACATCATTTACTATTCAATTCTGAAGAGACAACATGAATCATTTATTTCAGGTTTCTTATTTGTATTATAATTCTTCCCTACGAACGAGAGGGTGCGCAGTATCCAGTGACACCGTCTCCTTTTCAGCGATCCCGTCTGTCCAGGTCACCCACGAGGCTCTGCCAGTGAAGAAATCAAGTAATCATACCTCTACTCTGTATTTTTATATTACCTGTTTACTAATGTCCGCGACCGTGCTTTGTGGGACATATTATATTACAAGAGACCTATGTCCAGCGGTGAACATCCATCGGTTGAAATGAATGAATGAATCTTCGCGATGTCAAGTTCACTAAGAAATGTCATTTATAACTTCTTTTTATGATCTACCCATCTTATTCAGTGACGGGACGGACGCTGAACGACGATAAGGTGCTTCGTAAGGGATGGGAATAAACAGAGCTGTTCTTTCCGTATCTATGCAATTAGATTATGCCCATAAGGTTACAAAAAAATTCTAGCTTATTAATAAATTTTTAAGGTCGTTCCAAATCTGTTGTGTCTGATGCTATACGGGTACATCGGATCAGCCGTTTAGCCGGAACGAATCTTTTTTCATACTTTGTCGTGCTCCGTAACTTATCGCCTGTACAAATAAGCGGAACAGCAAACGCCTGGAAGGCTGCAAGGCAACGACTACTTCGCAAACAACAAGAACAGCGCGGCCGGCGCACGCGCAGACAAACTTCTCAACAAATATCTGAGCCTGTCCCAGCTCTTATTGCTTTATAAAGGTGTGCGTGGTCGGAAAACTGGAGTACATTTCACCGTTTTATTGTTTACGAATACTACTTGTTTCGCGATCTTAACTGTATAGCGGTTAACTTAACATTCACTTATATACAGAGAAGGTAATAAAGTAAAGGAAACCGTTTCTTTTTATTAAGACAGAGTGCCGTGATAAGTCCGACGTTCAGCGAGTAGTTAGTGAAACACTTTATGAATTATTCATCGAGGGTGAGAGCTGCGGAAGGTGGTGCTGTAGCGTGCCACGATTGTGGATTTCTATCGTGTGACAAGAGACACAAAGAACTAAAAGAAATCACTTTGTAAGTACACGAGTCGGCGATCGGAACCAACCTCACTACCTTGTCGGTGAAAGTTTTAAGGTTGTACTTCACTGAAAGTTTTCCGGAGCAAGCTGTTTGTATAAGTTTTCAAAAATTGAATGTTTACCAGTCGGAAATCGAGAATCTATATACTACTATATTTTTTTATAAAAAACGGTAAAATAACAAACTATATATATATATATGCCACAGTTCGTCTCATCGAAGCTCTAAATCCAACGTAGATTTTTGTCGCACTTTTTAAACCTTCCTTCGGCACAGAGCTTTCGCTAAACAACACAAAAAGCTTACTGTGGATGTTTACCCCAACTGATATCATCATCATCAGCCGATAGGCGTCCACTGCTGCACATCGGACTCCCCCTAAGGTCTCCACATCGACTGGGCCAGCGTTGTTCGCATCAACTGGTAGGTATACTTGATTATAAAACTGATACATTCAATAATTTTTCATTAAAAAAAAAACATTTCCTTAGCACCACTGAACTTGTATAAGCGTGCTCGAGCACTCATCTTTAGGTGTACACTCGCATGCATACCACGCAAGTATGTATGTCAGTGTATAATTAATTGTCTGCGAGTGTGTATGTATGTGTGTATGTGTGTATGTGTGTATATGTATGTTTAAGGGATGAGCTCCAGCAGTGAGGTGCACAGGTAAATATTAATTATATGTTGCTACATCTTAGAAAACTTTCTATCGCGTCATATGATGGAGTCGTGATCCAATTGGAGAGGGTAGTTTTACATTTTTTATAAGTCACTAGATATATATTAAGGACTTTGTTGATATTATTGTATAATCTAGGGCTCATGTAATAAAAATCACGAACAGCGAACGTTGTCTCGCAGCGTTCAGAGCGGCACACCTTGTCTGATGTACGTGTTTTGGCAGTGCTCCGGGTCGGACCAGGTCTGCAGAGTACCCGTGGGGCAGCGCGATGTATGAAAAGTTGTCCAATGGTCAACACGGCAGTCTCGGTAGTCAAACGCCTTGCTCAAGTCGATAAATGTGCCTAAAGTCTGCTTTGTTATGGTTTCAGTTAGATAGTATGTTAAATTTATCCATAAAATTAATTAATAGCGTTTATAATTTTTTCAAGGATTTTTGAGAATATTGGCAGTAAAGATATGGGCGTATAATTGAGCTATGGCTTGTTTAAATACTTTGGGAAAAACACACGCACACGCACACGCACACGCACACGCACACGCACACGCACACAACACGCCGCGCTGCACGTGCCCCTGTACACCACGACGCAACCTGATAAACATGGCCGTAGCGCTCCAGCAATAAATCATTACTTTGTTGTCACAGGCCGCCGCAGCAGGGCGCTGCACCGCACGTGCGTCTGCAGAGCCGCTTGTAGCGAGTATCAAGGAAATGGTGGGAGCCGAGACAAGGACACGGCTCGCTCCGGCGCGACGTTTCATTGCATTAGCAACATATCTACTGTCGTACAGCAACGTTGTGCGTGTGCGTGGGCGTGGGCGTGTGCGTGTGCGTGTGCGTGTGCTTTAACGGCAGCAGAACATCGCGCCGGATGCCGAGGGGCCATTGCTTTATAGTGTACGGTAGCTAACTAGCCTGGCGACTGCGAGAAATCTATCGGACAGTGGAACATACCTTAGCTGCTGTTTCTTCAAACCTTCAATCTCGATGAGGAGAGAACGAATATTTAAACTGTACCGTTTTAGAACATCAGTAAGAGCTCATGAAAATATTTCCTACGTCCAACTGTATCCCATGTACGCGTGTAAACGTAATTTTAATTGAAAGCGGCATCCCTGCACTGCACCGGCCACCCCGGTCACCCCGGCCACCCCGGCCACCACGGGGCGGGACAGAGCAATCATCATTAAACGGAACGACATCGTCATCAGCATTCATTGGAATCATTAATTTAATAGTAAAACAGACCCCTTAAACATAATAATATTGTTAGTTATAACTTTAAAGGGCTCGCCCTTTCACTGTAATGGTTAACAAAAGGGATGAAATTTATTAAATAATCATTTGTTAAAATGTACTGCGGAGCAGTCAGCTGTCGAACACAAACAAACGAGGCTGTCGTTCGTTATACACACTCAACGTATTATGACATAGTGTTTAGCATTTTTTATATTTTAGCATTTCAAAATTTTACTACAAAAAAGGTAAAAATGCAACGCGGGCCGCGAAAAAAATTTGCGATGTTTATAGAGCTAGCGCAATGCAGTGCAGTGCAGTGCAGTGCAGTGCAGTGTAGTGTGTGTGAGCACTGTGTAGCACAAATTTGGTTTAAGCGTTTTCAATCCGGAAATTTTGTCATGTCAAAGATGCACCTCGCTCTGGTCGCTCTGGTAGCTCTGGTCGCTCTGGTAGCTCTGGTCGCCCTGTTACGGATAAAATAGATGCCGTTTTTGAAAAAGTGGAACAAGATCGGCATATCAGTAGTTACGACGTAGCTGAAGAACTGGGAATTGACCACAAAACAGTTTTGACTCATTTGAAAAAAACTGAGTACACAAAAAAGCTCGATATTTGGGTACCTCACGAGCTCACTGAAAGAAACCTAATAATGAACCGTGTACTCGTTTGTGGTTCTTTGTTGCGACGTAATGAAACCGATCCGTTTTTGAAGAACCTGATAACTGGTGATGAAACGTGGATCACATACGACAAGAATGTGCGAAAAAGGTCATGGTCAAAGGCCGGTCAGGCTTTACAGACTGTGGCGAAACCCGGGTTAACTCGCAACAAGGTGATGCTGTGTATGTGGTGGGATTAGAAGGGCATTATTCATTACGAGCTGTTACCACCAGGCAGGAACATCTATCGTGAACTCTACTGCGAACAACTGATGAGATTTAAGCAAGAAGTTGAGAGAAAGCGGCCGGAATTAATTAACAGATGGGGTGTGGTTTTTCATGATAACGCTAGACCTCACACATCTTTAGCCACTCAGAAAAAATTAAGAGAGTTTTTCTGGGAGGTGTTAATGCATCCGCCGTATAGTCCTGACCTTGCACTTTCAGATTTCCACCTGTTTCAGTCTGTTCAGAATTCTTTAAGCAGTGTCAGGTTAACATCACGAGAGGACTGCCAAAACCACTTGCCGCGGTATTTTGATCAGAAGTCCCAAAATTTCTATATCAATGGGATCATCTCCCCGTCGCTACCTACAAGATGGCAACAAGTAATCAAACAAAATGGTACCTACGTACTTTAGTTAAATATAAATAAACTATTATATATATACTATTATATATATTATATATATATTAAAATATGTTTTGAATTTTCTTAAAAAATGCTAAGAAACTTTCCCAACCTAATACATATATATATATATATATATGAAGTAGCGCAGGGGCAGCAACGCTTTCACTTTTCTATTTGATTAATGGACAGGTAAAACTGAGGGGGATGTGTCCGGGGAAGCCTTGCTTCACTTCCTGTCTGTCGCCGATAAAGCTCTTATTATGCTTCATCTTCCTGACCCCGTCTTAAAAGAATGATTGTTGCTACAGTATTCAGTTTTTTCTTAAATTCTTTTATTACCTTAATAATTAAATTAAAATTATTTCTAAGAGGGAAAGAATATATTCTTAGAACCAAAACTAGATAGTCAGCAAACTTTAAGACTCAAGGGCGGTGAAGGTGCTACGCGCTGCTTCTATAGGTTTACACCTCGAATCGGATATTGGAAGAAAATAAACTACCCCATCCCTAACTAGATGACGAGGCCAGCAAAAATTACCTTATAGTCTTTATATTGTATATATATAAATATATATAATATATATATATATATATATATATATATATATATATATATATATATATATTATACCTTATAGTCCTTATAGTAATTATACGGCCTGAAAATAAATATACTAATTCTTATAAATCAGTTTGCTTGGTGCCGCAGAAAATTTACAGCTTTATCTTCTTATGCAGCTGTTCGTGATATTTCTGTAATCAACATTTTATAAGTTGTAATGGCAATGAAGACCCCTAATATGAGCGGACGAGCTTAACATTCCCCCAGCGCTGCTGCATCGCGCACATAGCCACGCATACACGAGTGATTAACTAAACAAACTTAATTCACGTTGCTTCCGTTGAAATCAATTCAGCGGGGGCGCATCGCCCCTACTGCATGCTCGCTGACCAGATCGCCTTAACGCCAGCTCTCATCTATATTGGAATTCCTGGCAACCTCACCTGCTCCTGTTACCCGTTCCGTGGTCCACACGGCAGTGACGTTAGCCCGTCCCGCTTTAATCGCAATGTGCTCTCTGACGGTTTTGGAAATAAAATTAAAACAAAAACCGAAATATCACGTAAATTTTTAACAACAACGCATCTCACTTTTTTCTTATTAACCGAATCTGAAATTTTGTATTACATATAATATATGACACAATTCCCACTACCCCCAATACTTCGGTTTAAACAACTTCATTGCTTACATACGAACAACTAGCGGACGGTGCGCAATGCGCTGCGCGAGCTCGCCGCGTGCTGCTTACAAGGCCGGGAATCATATTCAAAAAATAAATATAACAGTTAATAATAATATTACAAATAAGTAAATAGTAAATATGTTTAACAATTTTATATCTTATCCCTACCCCCCGATAACATTTACAACAACTTATTTAGCAGAACACATCTACTATGTAACCAATGGACACCTTATCCAAACTATAACGATTAAGTCAATGTACTCGTGTTACCTTCCACATACCTACACAATACTCAAATACCTTGTTAACACCACCGACGATATGTAAAGTATTCAATGTTTATCCACGATTCCTCATTTTCATCATGTGCACCCGCTGCGGCCGCTCCTTACCCCTCCCACCGCTTCCTGTTTATCGCTCAAAACAACTACTTCATATTTATTGTTTTGCTTCTGAAAATTGGGAACAATTATCACTTCCGAATACTGCTCCTTCAACTGCACAATTCATTTACAAATCATATTTTAATCAATACTAAATCTTTTTTATACTTGATACCCAATTTTTTTATTATATTTTCGTAAACACTTTTGCATAAGTTTGTCAACCGTCTTCATTATATCACTGAAGCTACACTATCACACTCTATCCGTAATTGAATATAACTCCAAAATGTATTGCTTTTAACAATTTTATACATTGTACAATTTAAATTCTTCTGATCTCATTTTAATACAATGATCTCGAACGCTTATATTCTCCGATCAGATTTCTCAGATCCCTTAGCGTTATAACGTTTATTTCCAACATTTTTAGATCGTCAGCTCATCTATTATATAACCTAACGTTTTATATTTAGGTGGTATCGAAACCGAGAGTGTGTCAACTTATTGATTTTGTGCTCGTAGTTCTGCTAAAAACGCTTTAGAAGTTGGGGCGGGGGTAGTTCTATGAGCTCAAAAGATAGCGTATTAACCAATAAGTTCAAAGTACGCAAACAACTGTCTCGCGCAACAAATTTCTGTTGACGAGCTATTTTTACACAAACATTATCTATGAATATGTTTTGAAGCAACAAGTATTTATTCTTTTTGTTCCCCTTCAAATACTGTTTTTAAATTGCTTTCATGCAAACACAACAGAAACATACGCGGCCCGTGCGCCGGCGCAACGCGCGCGTGCTGCAGCGGCGCGGCCTTCACTACGAGTATAACAAATTAACTCAGTCAGTTAATATAAAGTCAGTTAATTCTTGAATTGTGTAGATTTTTTTCTTTTACATACGCCTATGCAACTAACTGCTAGCGGCACTAGACCCGATGAGGAGACGGGCTAAGACGCTTGTTGATGATCTACAACTTGTCACAAGTAGACTTGACAGTGGTGAACACCGCCGCCGCGCGGCCGGTCTCGCAGTGTCCTTTAGAATACATCTTGGAGAGAGTGCGAAAGAATTATATGACATAATTCCCCCATCATCTTTTCACAACTGGACGACCAGATGCACGATTATTTTTATGTTGTGGACATCCCCAGTTTGCGAACGAACAAGTTCAACTCCTCGTTGTTCATGAAAAGAGGAAAGAAGTGGAACAACTTGCCGACGTCGGTGTTCCGGTGTGACGCGGATGTCTTCAAGAAAGGAGTGAATAGATTGTTACTATGTTAGTGCGCGTTATTACCACAGATCACTACCTAACATCAGGTGGAACTCGTGGTCAAGCACTGACCTTGTCGATTATTTATAAAAACGTACACTTACATGTAATCATCTCCGCTATCTTAAAAGTTAAAACATTTCTGCTCAAATTAAAATACTTGAATGACCACTCTCTCTCTCTCTCTTAGCTTATCTTTTTACTATTTCTTTTACCGGTTCCTACTTTAATAATAACTAATAAAATTACTACAAAATTTTAGTTGTCTTATCACTACTTCCAGGACAATCAACCTACATCTTTGCGTATAACGAGTTATATCAAATTTTACAGTTCTTCTCAAATTATTTACATCCGGATTACGAATTATTTATCCGACTACGACAAGTTTGTCCATAAGATTGTATAATACTAAGTAAAGCGATTACTCTGCTCTTTGAAGTATACCAATCGGATGCAAAGAAAAACTACAAAATCATATCACTTATAACTTCACCTTCTTTCGCATCATCATCATCAAGGCATCGTATCCCGGTGACGTCACATTCGTACACCGACGCCGCCGCAGTGTTGGCAACATACATTCGTTCTGTAAAGAAGCTGGACAGCAAAAAAGGATAGCGATACGATTGCAGAGCAACAGAGTAGAGAACGCAAGACAACTTCAATGCAAAATTCCGAAAGGAAAAATAGAAAGTGGATGATGGTGACGAAAGCCAAGGAAAATATGTATCGATGAAATTAAGGATAAAGTAAACATCAAGTAGAATCAGTATGTCAAAATGGAGTTTCGGAAAAATGCTCCATCGACGGGAGCAAAGCTTTCAAATCATATGAATAGTCCATTGTCCGGTCCAGTCGGCTGGTGGGCTCGGCCATTGTCAACCGGAGGGACTCGCGCACAACGCGACGCCCGCGCCTAGCGCACCCTCTCCCCTCCCACCACTCGTATTTCAGTGCCGGACGGCCGTCACTCGCCTTTGATGAATTTTCGTAACATCGTACGCATGGACATTTGGCAAGCGGAAAAAATCACCGGCGATGTTTCATCTGTGAGATAAACCTTCATTCCATTTGGAAACGGCTGGGACGGGCCAGGTACGCTGCCGGTTATCAAACTAAAAGGAAGCTGTTATCTAGTTTTGTAGGACCGTATTGCTTTATTCGACGAGACGCGCAGAACGTTCACCTGGTAGTAAGGTATACGCCTGCACGTAGCCGTGGCTTTGATTAGTACAATGCACACAGCGGCGCATTGTGCTCGTCACAATGGAAGATTTTAAACCTCGTTAAGTCAACAATTTCTCCAAATATATCAATACCATTCAAACCAAAACACATAATGTTTGTACATTGCTGCTTAGCGGCAGGAATAGGTTCTGCCTACCTACAAGGGTTCTGACAACAGTGACCTTTTCTTTACCTCATTACCAGGGGCGATGAGGACCCTCCTACGAGAAGCAAAGGGGCACTAATTGTCTATAGCTCGAGCTACCACTAGCCAGGGCAGGTGAGGCTACCACTATTTATTACTAAATATGAAACAATAATAATGTAAATAAAACAGCAAAAAAACATCTAAATATCATCAACCATCAGTCAACAACCAAAGTCATATCTCTGCAGCAAACTGAAATGGCTGCGCGATCTCACGAGACCGGATACAGGAAGTATGAGATTGCAGTTAGTGCTACCTCGCTTTAAGACATCCGCTTTCAGGGGTAGTTTCGAGTACAATGCTACCAAATGCTAGAACAACTTGCCCCGTCAATAACAGATATAAAGTGCTGTAATAATTTTAATGTTAAGTTGCAACGATTTCTGTTGAACTTACAAAAAGAAGATGCTACTTTTTACCTAACTCGTAATGCTTACCAATGAACTCGTAGTTTATTTTCCACGCAGCGACAGAACAACACCGCGCATGCGCCGCGCCATTGTCTGATTGTATTATGTTATATGTTTTTTTTATTTTACATTTATCTGAACTTTTTATTAACATTTTTTTTTATTTATATAGTTTTTCATTGTTATATCTGTTATTTATCATTTTTGTTACTATTATTGTTATAAGCAATAGTGATTTTAGTTATGATTAAATTTTTTGTAGAAAATCGTTTATGGGACATTGTATTGGTATACTTTTGGAGCTGTAGTGTTTTTTTTTTATTTTTTTAGGCCCCACTGAAAATCAGGGTTGCGGTCTTTGTAGGCTGTGACATTACTTGAGTGGGTTCCTTTGCCACATGATCAAACCAAAGCTTAATATTTTGTTTTATTTTAATTCTTTATATTACTGTGTATTTTTTTTTTGTTATTTTGTGGGAAAAAATGATATATTATTACTATTATTAGCACTTTGTTGTAAGAGCGGCGCTGCGAGGCCGGCGCCTGCGCATCAGTTGTATATCACACAAGTAGTCACCGCAACGACTGATTGTGGTAATCAGTTAACAGCAAACAGAATCATACTTTGCGATTTAATTATTTCCATAGACAAAGCTGGCGGTAGTCCCCGGGGCTCGTGCTCATGGAAACAGGACACGAGCTTTGTGTCCCGCTACACGCGTACTTCCGAGCGCTGGCCCGCGTTGCGCGCCACAAGTACGAATAATTACTGTTTCCGTATACTCGTACCCACCTATGTACTCGTACGCGAGTGCAGCGTCGGTAAGACGAAAAATATTCAAAACATGGAAACTAAAATAAAACTAATGGGATCTATTTTAAATAGTATTGCACAAATATAACGGGCGCAGTTTTCCGCCTCGTAAGTAAGCTGCAACAGACGGACACACGGGCGCACACACGCACAGATTAAACACTTGTGGCCCCCTTTTTGAGTCAATGGAATAATAGGTCCGTCTTATGCAATTGTATTCAAACAACTTCCAGACTGGACTCGGGATTAGAACCATCGCGAACTGTGCTTAGATAAATTGTTTAGTGCTAGTTCCACCTAGAGCTGGTTCAACCGGTCAACTGAACAGTAAACATGAGCCCAACATTAATTAACTTGGAAGGTAACTAAAGGTTGACGGCAGTAAACTTGTTTACATTATATGTTAAACTTTAGTATATTCGTTAGAGAAGGACATGTTCACGCCCTCTCACTCCTCGCATCCGGCGCAGTGTTTATTTAATTCGATGATGTCAAAACAATTACTTCTTCTGCAAGAACAATAAAACAACAAATTAATGTCAAACAATGAGTTTCTATTCTCAGAAACGCTGCTTTACTTAAATGTCAGAATATAAAAACTAACATATGAAAATTTATAAAAGAAGAATATTTCAGATGTACAGCTTCGTGATGAGGTTTGCTGCCCACCTTCAAGCAATCCACTTGTGCCTCATGCCGTCCGGGTCGACCTGCACAGGTCACAGCAGCTGTGCTCGTTGTGAAGGTCAATGAGACAATGTTAGAAAAGCTTCTACTGAGATACCGAGGTATTCTTGAAAACTTCCTGCTCCAATCCCAGAATAAGTTTTCGCATGATGCGACCAGCGGGTGCATGTTGCAATTAAAGGCAAACGCTTCTTCCGGTCACGTGATCCAGAAATATCTACTGGATGGGGGTCCTCCGCCACTCTCCTCGTAGACAGGGAAGGATTTCAAATCAACAAATTTATAATGAACAACCCTCATCAACTTTGTTTAATTTAAATTTCAGAAACGAAACCCAAGTGCTAATTTTTTTTATTACTTCGGACAATGTTTTCAGTTCAATTAACAATTCAATGAGATCAGTGGTGAGCGCACGGATAAATACATAAATCTGAAGCAACGGGTTCAAACGCCACGTAGAACATGTTCAGAGAATTACATTGGGATTTATGTATACTCTTCTTGGGTGAATGCTGTTTTAATTGGTTTAAATTTTATTCTTTATTGTATATCATAATAAAAAAATAAGGGTAGGAGTGCAAAAAAATAGCAGTTCTATGGTCCAGAGCAACCTCTTCCACACAATAAGAAAATAGACATAACTGCACCAACGTTGTATTAGATATATGTACATATATCGACATAAACATGTATAAAGTACGTACACATCTTAAATTGTTTGTTACTGTAGGGGATGCAAAAGTTTCTCTGTTAAACTTAGTGATAAAATAACAGTGTTGTTATTAACAGCGGCTACATCAGCGTCTAATACTCGTACATCCACGCCGCTCCTGTACTGTTTAGAATCTAGACTAAGTGCGTATCTAGCATCCCCCGCACGTCCGCAATTGGCTAACTGCAATATAAAAAACGCAACCTTTTACCTTTCAGCTCCTGTAATCAAGAAATACGAAGTAACCTCCGAGCACATCCGGTCATAAAATGTAACGATCTCAAGCTTTCACCCACACTGCGGATATCCGCGTGAACTTTCCAAAGTTCAGTGTTTACGTAGCTAAGGAATCGAATGTCAACTCCTTGGCTGTATTTTTATTAAATTAAATATCTTCGCGAGCTGTGTGTACTTACCTGAAGTTAAAAAACGTAATTAATCATTGCGCAATGCACGCGCCCCGTGCGCACCCCTTGCCTTGCTGCTGCCGGTGCAAAGCGGCAGCAAATTCAAACACTTTCATGAAAAACTAAGATAATTTCATTTCATAACTTTTTTTATTAAAAACTAAGTCGACTTGTTACTAAAAACTATTTTTCATCGCTTTGCCTATGAAGACTATTCTAATGCAATGCTCAGGGTTTTTGTGCGAAAACGCAAAAGGTATATTTTTGTTCATTTATTTATGTATTAATTAGTTTTGTTTAATAACTTTATGCTACATTGTTTCCGACAATATCATTCGTACTGCCGTTACTCCAGTACAGAACAAAGAACTGAATCATTGGAGCAACGGCCGCTGAAGTCTTCCGACAACCCGACAAACGATAACAGCCTCGAAGCTCGTGAACAGATCGTTGTAAGTGCCATTTACTAAATTTGGATTATTGTAAGCAATTCATTGCAGCACTAGATGAGAACACCTGCCCCAAAAAATGGTTTCACAAAATACACCGGCAGAGAGAGGCGCAGGGTACTCGCGCGCTCGACGCCCGGAACTCCAAGGATGCAACACGGATCTTCAAAAGAAATACATTCACGTTCATAAACTGATATTTGAAATGCAGAATTGTGTATATCTCTGTATCTGTATCTGTATATATCTCTGTGAAGCAATTTTAATAGATTTCATTGCGGACATGAACCCTATTCAAGAATAAACGCTTACGCGAAAATGAGGCTTAAATGGAGATGAAATTTTATTCCGGAAAGCAATGATTTCTTTTACTATAAATTTAGAAAATTTGCTGATTTACCTACTGTTTATACTTGTACCTTGACAAGAAGTTAGAAACGGTAGAGTTTATTCGGTCCAATCCCACACAGACACTCGCCGGAAACCGCGTCCGGTAAATATCTGTACAAGTCTGTCGATGAGACTTCGTTGCATCCGGCACTCGAGCTAAGTAAGGTAACTGTTCGCGGACCGCTCGCCTCCTGCTGCCTCAACTTGATTACAGACATTGTGATTATTTCGCTGTTGCCGAGTGAATATAACTCGTATGCAGCAACGAAGAAAACGGACTGAGACGGGTGTTGCGGTAATACTACACTGTTGAGCAACAAAATGATGAGACTAGAAGGAAGCTCACCTGCGCTAGGTGATACGCCTGTCCTTAACAATTTGTCGCTGGTCAGGATATTCGCACTTTATCCTGTGGTACGGGCGTGGCTTTGTCGAGAATATCCAGTGAGTATCACAGTGACCGTGAATTGTTGTTTTGGAGCAAGTTCCCTGCAACGTTGGCAGCCATTTTATTAGTAATTTTTAATTGTGTAAATTTTTATATGCTCTGAATTTCTTTTTACTATCATGTTGACATTTTTGATAAGAAATAAGTATTTCACAAAAAAAAATCCTAAAGAAAGCATGACTAAAAATGTACGAAGTATGCTTGTTCAAAAATTTTTTATAATACCAAATGGTAATGAGATAGATCGATGCCGCCGCCAATTGTTCAGCAATGCTAACACCGCGCACACCGACCACCACCACGCACCCCCACACACACACCTCTTGCACTCCAGCTTCACGCATACAAACACATATTTATCTCGCAGTCCCCTCTCTCATTATCGTAAAGCAAGTTTCCGGCGGAGCGGGGTGTGGGTGGGCTCGCCGGGGGTATCCTAACAGTTACCGGTGTGCACACCCCATTGCAATCCTAATTAATGACGAAAAGCAACGGAAAACCCCGTGGACATCTCTTAAGCGTAGATTTTTAATTATGAACCTTTATATTTACCTCATGAACCTTAATATTTCAGTATTACAAACAGACACTAGGTTCAGTTATTTGTCGGCGGACGTCGCGGCATTAATCAACTACTTCCTGTACAGGAAGGCAATTATTGTGTATTGTAATAATAAAGAATTATAACCAGATATATAAAAAAGATTATTAAACAATAACTTTAAAAAAATCTTTATTTATCAAAAAAGTAACATCATCATCAGCCGATAGACGTCCACTGCTGGACATAGGCCTCCTCCAAAGATCTCCACATCGATTGGTCCCGGGCTGCTCGCATCCAGTGGGTTCCCGCGATTCTCACCAGATCGTCGGTTCACTTTGTGGGAGGCCTCCCAACACCACGTCTACCGGTACGCGGGCGCCACTCGAGGACCTTCTGCCCTACTCAGGATTGGTCCGAGAAAAATCGATAAGGCAGAGATCGCTGTTAACTCTTCAACTAATATATTTCAGAGTACAGTTAAGTTACAGTACTTATGTACTCCGGAGCACGGGCATCTGTTATCGATTATGAGCTCGACAGGACGTCGTCATCACTGCAGTGCTGTCACAACTACTCGCCTCAACTAAGGTTATTTGGTGGAGAACATCTGCAGGAACAGCCTGCAACAGGCAGATTGTTTACGTGAATGTAAGTAGAACGCCAAGAGTTGATGCGTAACACTTAGCTGAGGTCTTTGCACACAACCACCGTGGCAACGATCTCCTGTAGTGAAACGTGTTGCTGTGTGAATGAACCAAACTTATATTTAAGGGGTGTAAACGGGTCCCGCACAACATCTCACGGGATCCAAGCCAATTTCATCTGTTCGTGTTGCACCCCGCTTACCTACAATCGAGACTGGTTGCCACCCACCCGCATTGGACCAGCGTGGTGGGAAAGGGTCCAAATCTCCCCATATTAATCTCTACCCAATCAATATGAACTGTGGACGTCTATCGGCCGATGATGATGATGATGATGATGAATTATAATGTTGACATTGTACAGAGAGTAATTATTTGTGAGAGAAATCGAAAGATTTAAAAATTCATGTCGATAAT
The DNA here is from genome assembly GCA_029030555.1 of Ornithoptera alexandrae. NCBI lineage: Eukaryota > Metazoa > Arthropoda > Insecta > Lepidoptera > Papilionidae > Ornithoptera > Ornithoptera alexandrae. The sequence goes on from JARDVY010000298.1 coordinate 10,488,999, forward strand.
TTATCCCAGGTTATGTAAATACAAATATATCTAGTTATATAAAAAAATAAAATACGTTAAATGAACACAAAAACTAAACATTGCAGCAATTCCTAGGTATTTCATTCCAGTCAGACAGACAGACGCAAAGACATTCTAGGTTTCATTAGATGCAGCAACGTGAGGCGCCTCTCAGTGCTTTGTATTGATTTGTATCTCCGCCGCAGCGGCGAAGTCTGCAAACAATCCATTGTTTGACGTGATGGTGGTAGCCGCGCTATACACTGCTATGCCGGCGACAGCGCGCACTCCACGAGCTGCGGGAGAGCTATAATTGTAAAGTATGCCACATATGCCACAATATGCCACAACATGCCACTATACGCCACTCGTCCGCACCGGGCTGGCGACTAACCAGCACAACGTACACGGTGTTGATGTTCTGCCGTGGAGGATCCACTCCACAAAGCTGTGTAAACTTGTGCACGAGATGTTGAATTTGCTCCCTACGACACCCTATTTTGTGTTCACTCAGGATGTTTAAAAAACGCAGAGTGTGTTACTTGGTCCAGGCAGCCGTCGGCGGTAACACGTAAACAATAAAGTAACATTGTTTTGTTAAGCTGCCTTAAGCTGCCTTAAGCTACAGCTCGCACTGCGGACTCACAAACTAATATATATAACTTAATTTTTGACATATCCTTTAATAATATTTTAGTTTCTAAATTAGTGATGTCTGCACACTAATGCATAACGGCAGGAATATGCACTGCGGTGGTGTACCTACATGAAGACCTTTTTTTGTTTTACGTTAGGGAAATACCTGCGCATAACTGCTCCTGAGGGAGCAAAACCAGGTCATATTGTACTTGCACTGACTAAAATCCCCACGATGTTCCACCTCGTCGCCTTACGCACACATCCGCGACCCCGCCAGCTCCGGCTGCACCATGCAGCCCTACCTCGGGAAGGAGGAAAGAACCCCCATTCTCAGTCTCTTATAGTCACCCGGGCAATGGATCCCCCTATTACGTCACCCAGAGACCAAGGAAGCCAAGAGAGAAAACTCGCCCAACTCCCTGCGGCGGATCTGATCTTGGGTTCCGCCGCCAACCGATATACGGCCGCGGAGGATAGGGAGAGCTGCGGAACCTAATACAAACAATCGTCTCTCTCCGCGATTCCACCTCAGCTGCAAAGGGTAGTACAAACCCGCCCCTGTAGCCCACCGGCACGCATCCGAGATGTGCTCACGGAGCTCTAACCTGGAGCGGCCGCCTCGGACCGGCCGAGTAAGTTCTTCTTCGCTTCATCGCGAGGGACTAAGCCACGGCTACTGAGCCCCACGGCCACGACAAGACGAGAACCTGTTCGGGTGAGGACCCACGTGAAGACCTACTCACCAGTAAATTAATAATTTAGTTAAATTTTCCCAAATTTGTACCCGCAGGGGGCTGATTAATGAAGTATATAATTTAAAATGTACTCTATATCTACTAAGTATATGTTGAAACGGCACGGTTATTGTGAACTAGTCGTTGACACACACACACACACACAATATAAAAATGTATGTTTAATTACACAACATTAATTAGTAGATGCCTTCACGTGAACACAGCGCCCGCGGCCAGCCCGGGATCATGTAGCACTCTAACTATTCAGCGAAATCGAGTCAAGATTATATTAGTGACGTTGTGAAAACTTTAGACAAGTTGCAGCGCGGCGGCGACAGCGGCAGCGACGTTATGCGCCAGGACAACCCCCTCCGCCGCGAGCTCCTGAACCCTCGGAGCGCTGTCTGGGGTTGGCTAGAGGAGCGACTTGTTCGCAGTACTAAAGTTAGTATCGGCAGCGTGGACGCAGCAGTTGAATTGACACTTTACATTCTCGTAACCGCGGCGGGAACGGCGTGGATTTAATATCAGGTGTATAAGAATCCACCACAAGGGTTCCCACTCCGGCCAGCCGAGGAGGCATTAGTGTGAGCAAAACAACAACAAAACCAAGTCTTGGACAACCTTGGTATTGGTCCTGGTCTTGCATATTCAGTTCAATAATACAGTAAATATTGTGTTTGCAGAAGAAAGGCATATCAAGTTATGGCAAATACGTTAACTGATCATTTTAACGAATTTAAATATTTTCGTTTAGTCTTGCACATTAGGTCTTGGTCTTGCTTATTAGGTCTTAGTGTTATATATTCGGTCTCGATTTTGGCCTTGCTCGTGTAAGACTGGAAGTCACTAGTGGGTATGCCGCGCAGTATCTTGGAGTGCTCCGGTACTCGGCGAGACATCCGTGTCTGTTTAGTACCTGAGCCAAACCGATTCCTGCGAACAGCTAACAACGTGTTTACTTCACATCGATCTGCCGTTGTCTCTGCTGCTCCACGAGGTACTACCAAATCTGGTGCCGTGCGTGGTGCGATGCGGACACCGCCGGTGCCTGTGTAACAAGAGGGTGTCGGGCCATGCCCCTGCTCGAGGCTTGTCCTCCAGAGAGTCGGCTCCTCCGCCGGCTGCAGACGGCTTCACACTTTTTGTGTTTAATTAAAGACTAGGCATGAAATTTCTTCGGTCCATTCATCCTGATACTCCTCCGTTTGTTTTGTGACTACATTTAATTTCATTGTTCGCTGCGAAAGGAATCCGAACGACGGAACTGCTCCAGCCTTAATTGGTCCCAACTGTTTTATTCTGTTTTATTCAATATTAAGGCTTTTGTGTTCCAAAATGAAGAACTTCGCTTTCAGCGTTCAGCCACTGATTCGGTTCGAAATAATTATAACTCAGTGTTTGTTCGGATGTTTCACTTTTGTGAAAACTATAGGGGGTTGTCGGTCGGGTGGTAGAACATCGAATAAATTAAAATAATAACCCCGTCCCGTGTGTTGCAGCTTATGAGACAAATTATATTTGAATATTTTTACTAATGCTGGTGGACACACATACATATTACTGCGTGGCAGTAGGACAATACTACACACGCTGAGAGGATGTTGTTCTACTGTTACTTCCGTTTACAAACAGATGACCTATATTGATTTTTTATTTTTTTTCTGCTTCAGATAATATTTCTATATTTAGTCGTAATTAGTTAGAGAATTTTTATTTTAATTTGAAATCAGCAATTATTTTTATTTTAATTAGCCGAAGCGACGAGACAATCGAGTGGTTCACCTGGTGGTAAGTGATACGCTTGCTCATAACCACATGGTGCCATGTTGTGCTCGTCACATTGAGATATAAGATGTAGTCTCCGCTGCTTCAGTAATTTCACTAACTACAACGCCCTTCAAACCGAACTACAAAATTTTTCCAGACTACTGGTTGTCGGCAGAAACAGGTGCTGCGGTGTACCTTCTTAGATAGTCTCCGGCAGCGCATACCAGCCACCAGTAGCCGACTACCACGAACATGGTTTCTGTTATATTATAAATAGCGACTTGTAACGTTCGCTCCGCTCGAAGCCAACAGTTGTTTACGCAAACCGCCCGCTCTGCGCCCCCTTCTATTTATTACCCTTTGTACAATACACAAAGAGCTGTCCCGCCCCCGCGGACTGGGGCGGCGGTACATATTCAGAATATTTAAATAGTACATTTGAATTGGTTCGTGGTGTGTTCCCGTTCGTGTTTTCGTAGAGATCGAAGTGACCGCCGCATTAGCATTCAGGGCCATTGTCGGCTGGGTCCACGAGCACTGCTCCCACTCACACAAATATCCATCGTTCTTATACAACAACGCGACCTGATAAGAGGCACCTCCATCCGCCGGTAAGCGAGCATTTCTGAAAACAATGACGCCCTGGTCGGTAGTTTTCCGATATTACCCAGTTCAGGTTTGAGCAGCGATGTCACTGCTGAATATACATCAGTATTGAGGTGTTCCGCGTGTAGACGGACGCTGGGCAGACTCGTGTGGCGCCTGTACCAGAGCTCAATAAAAATTCACTGAAGACTTCCCAAATACGATACTTACAAACAATTCATTCATTTAGATCTTTCTACTTTTAGTCTTACACGTATAGTAGACTGGCAGGAGTGCAACTCAGTGCATTGTTGAACCCATTGATTGCCTTTACGGGATCCGCTTTCTCTTCATCAGAAGTTCCTGCGCTAGGCGAATACTTCGTAGAACATTCAGCGAGACAAGTCAATGTCATGGGTGAAAACAATCTATTTGCGTTGTAAATTGGCACATTCCTTCTGGTCCCTCTGCTTTAGAAGCTTGATTTCGTGGAATAGACAATAGGCCCTGGAGCCGCGCGCTGGCTACTTTACAGCGGCGCTAGTAACTCTGCCATGTATGTGCACCAGGTACAAAACGCACACTTTATGGTGCTACCTTTCACCTTTAAATTAAAAACAGTATCCGCGCAACGCCCTCCGGACATCTTACATCGGAGTTATTCGAAAATAAAGTGTACAAAACTAGCACTAGCTCTGTGTAGTTGCAGGCCGCCTAGATAGGTACCACCGCTTCTCCTATCAAGCACATTGTTGTGAATTGGTACATAACTTACTACGGAAATACAAATTCACTTCGTTACTTAGATTTAAATAAATATTTTTGCAAATGCATTAAATAAAATGTTCCCGGTAAATACCGTACATCAATCTACTTATGAAAAGACTAAATTAGATCCATCTAGATCCCCGCGATCCAACCATTCCACCACTACGCCGGCTAATTACGGAGACCTTCCTGTTGCGTGCAAGGAATTTAGACTAATTTCATAGGACTCGGTCTATTTTGAATTTACTATCGTTAGGTCAGAATCCGCCGGCACCGAGCTGGTGAGTAATCTTATTCGTCGCCGTCCTGCAGCTGCTGTCACCCGATAAATTTGTACGTACAGAAATCCGCTTCGCGACGCCGATACGCATTCCGTCGCCGGTGTGCCTGCCCCGTGCACTTTCCTCCTCTTCCTCTTGTCACGACAGAAAATTAGATCCTTACTCATTAAACATAAAGCTTATCAAGGTGGCGTCACCAAGACTCTAACGGTCAGTGTCCGAGAGCGGAGTCTGAGTGGCGAAATAACGTTTTGTTTTGAAATTCTCTTTACGTTATGATTTTGTAATAATCCTAATTCCAAAGTATTCGTATTATTATAAATATATTTACAAAGTGACATGGCAACACTTTGAGACGAAAACAATGCGACGGGCCGTCACAACATCAGCTAACGAACAGTTGCTGGAGCTCAGCGCGCGGATTCTGTTGTGCGGCATCTTTCACTTACATTTACTTAATATCACTCCTTTAGACTGCCGGCCACAATGTCTACATGATGTCTCCCCCATTTTTTGCACAGGCTCCTGTGCCCTGGGACCAGGTACGGGGCAAGCTAACAATAAGAAACGGTAACTGAACTTGATAGCAACAGAAATTTATTTGCATCTTGTTCAATAATACATTCATTGTTAGACTATTTTGTTTCTTACGTAGTGCGGGAGGTCTAGGTCTAGCAGGCGAGGTGTTCAGGAGGCATGGCGCTTCGCCAGCGTCGCGTCGCGCTCCAGATTCACTCCTCGGAGCAGCCAGCCGCGGCCGGGCTGCGCCTTCTCCTCGCCGAGGGGGGAGTCGTGCGCGTCCGCCAGCTGGGCTAGCATCATGCGCCGCGGCCGGTTGGAGCTGTTGGGCGTGCTGCCGTGTACCAGCAGGTAGGAGAACACGACGATCTCGCCGCGCTTGGCGATCACGGGCGTTGCTTTCTCGATCGGGAATTTGGACTGGAAAATAATTTTGAATTCATGAGACGCAGCTTTCAAAGTGGCTGGACTCAAATGTTAAATGATATTTGAACGTTAGCGGAGTTACGAGATGTACCATCTGATGTCCTAAAAGTATCAACTGTTTAGTGCTGCGGAAGGTTTCTTGTACCGGACTCAATATCAATGGTAGCTTCCACATTCACATCTTCATAATAGGAAGCTGAAGGTATCATTTTGTTCGTTTGAAGAGAAATTTCTAGAGTGTGGCGAGGTACCATAATTATTTGTCACAATCTACTGAGCTCCACGAGACCCCGCACGGACGAGGGCATCGAGGATAAGTTGTCCAAGATAAACGTATTATACGATACATCACTTCATTGTAAAAAATTAAATGATTAGTGAACGGTTTCCACGTCGATGTACAATTGAATATTTCCACGAAACGATGGAATAGCATCGACCCTGACCTGGTCTACGTAATGAAACTGCACAGTCTCTCGCGCACCGACGTCCTCCAGGGGTCCGAGCTTGTGGGAGCGGGGGTACACGAACAGTCCTCCGTTCTCGGGCGAAGTGTCGTCCAGATGTATAAAGGCTGCTACCAAGGAGTCGTTCTTGTAAGGAAAGTACTGATAGTCCTGAAAGTAGAAATATTCGTGTGAGCTCATCATTTTATTGCTGACTGTGTAATGAAATGAAAACGATATGCACATTAATTGAAGTGTCGCTCCTCCGGGAGTTCAGCTGGACGTGGAGCATTAGATCACTGTGAAAGCTCTGTGTTCGTATACATCATTTATACATTAACCTGGTGCATAGGGTACGACGCTCCTTTCTCGGGTGGTTTAAACTGCGCCTTGGTGTGGTGTAAAATAATGTTCTCCGTTTCCATGATGTCTTCCAAGGCGTCCAACAGACTGTCGTTGTACAGCACTTTGCCAAACACGGCGTGATGGAACTGCAGGTTGTGGATTCCCTTAACCTGGAAAACATTCGTTTGACTGAAAGCTTAACAAAAGAGATTTTAAAAAATTCTGTTATTTAACCTGAATATTAACCGGATAATAATTATCTTTATTGCCGGGTTATCTGCGCGTTTATCTGTGGTATTACAACCCACCGTGTAACGGGTCAGAGGCCAGGAGTATCACTATCGCCTGTTACATCAGAGATCACAAGTTACGCAACGGAACGTCGCCCGGCACGGTCTTGGCCGGATGTACTACACAACAACTCATCAAAACAGAATTCAGGAATTATTCGGGTCGCGTTATTTCTATTTTGATTCGCAGAAGCGCGCGCAAGTCAGCAGGCAGTCAGCAGGCAGCAGGTGTATTCAGTACTCAGACTCCATAGCATGTACCGTCGAGCTAGCCCTATTCATTATTTTTTACTTCAATATTAATATTACTTAATTACTTTGCGTTCTGTTTAGATGTTACATATAAAAAACTTATTTGAAACTGAGTGCTTACGGTGTAAGGGCTGTCGGTCTGTCTGAAGTTCTCATCGCTTCCAACCCACGAGGTCTCGAGCTTCGCCTGATTTTTTCTTTTAAAAAGTTTGTCGTACTCCTCGATGATTTTCGCTAGTTCGTCTTCTGGTATGATGTTTTTTAGAATGATGTACCCATTTTCTTTGTAAAATTTCTTCTCCTCGGCTGTCAGTCTTCCCATTTTGATTGTTGGGCTATTAGTGTTTACTGGATACGTCTTCGAACACGACGCCTCCCTCGCGTCTCTCGTGGCACTGATCAGGGAGCTCCTGATCCACCGCGTTATAAAAGGCTCGATAACGAGGGTCGCAGTTATCTATGCCCAACAACATCATCAAATTCGATTATTCCATGGGACTATCTGGAAAAATTTTAACATAAACATTTGTTATCGACCGAGCCGTGGCCCTGACGCGGGCGCCGTTACGCAAGCAACGCCGCGCCGCACCACGGAGCCACGTCGCCACGGAGCCACGGAGCCACGTCGCCACGGAGCCACGGAGCCACGTCGCCACGGAGCCACGGAGCCACGTCGCCACGGAGCCACGGAGCCACGTCGCCACGGAGCCACGTCGCCACGGAGCCACGGAGCCACGGAGCCACGTCGCCACGGAGCCACGGAGCCACGTCGCCACGGAGCCACGTCGCCACGGAGCCACGGAGCCACGTCGCCACGGAGCCACGTCGCCACGGAGCCACGGAGCCACGGAGCCACGGAGGCGGCGGGCACTCGAGCACTCTTCGACTCTCGGCAGCGCCTTGTTCACTTTGTCCGCTAATCACAATAACCAGGTATTTTCCAACATATCGTTTGTAATCTTTTGCAATTTTGCAACATATCCTGAGTGAAAACTCTATGAAGCTACAAACTCTCTAACTTCGGGGCAAAGTTCCGATCTCGTGGCAATCAGCTTCACTATTTTCATGTTCATATAATATTGCCCCATCCGGGTACTCATAAAACTGTGCAATAAATATGATTGTACATTATAATCATTTCGTTTATAACAATAAACAGGTAAATCAAGGTAACGCGGTGCCGTCGTTAGAACCCGACAACAAAAGCAACTCCCAAAGCTTAAAAGCACGTGAACTTCTTCCTCTGAGCGTTTGTCCCGTCTGGTGACGGGGTCTGCATTCCTACTTCTTTCACCCCACTTTACTCTAATCTCAACATCGCTTTCTTTGAGATCTATGCTTTCCATATAATTTGTCAATACACTAAACCATCGCACCTCCGGCCTGCATCTCCGAAGTTTGCCAGGTATGTTGAGGGTGGGTGCCTTATTGCCCATGTACTTTGACAGGCCCATACCATCGCCGTCGGCTTGCCTGCGGTTTGTCGGCGATGTCGCGTACCCCGAGGCTGCCGCGCGCGCACTCATCGCAACGCGTCATCGTTTGCTCAATGATTACATCACTCATTGATCATTCAGTATTGTGCAATATTGAACAATATTGCACAATACTGACAGAACTGTATTACCACTGACCGTTGAGGGTAATAGCAGTGTAATGGTTTAATAGAGGTTGTAGGACATATTACTTGATCCTATGAGGAAAACCCTCTATCACTGCATTTCTTGGCGTAATACTTGTGAATGCCCAGACGTTCCAAGATCTGCCAAGTGGATTCCCATCCGTTTCGACGCCTAATTGTATAAACAGTCTAAGACTCAGATCCGTGGTCCACTAGTGGCGCGCACCGCGTCCACTGTTCATTCAACAAACACTTCCAGAACGTACTCGTGTTTACCCCAGCGTAGGGGCATAACGCACATAAAAAAATGTAATGCAATGCCTATATTCCTTAAATAAATACCAAAATAATGTTACTTCCGTTTAGTGAGTGCGCTAGGCAGATCTGTCTCTAGTTTTACCAACAAAACGCATTGAAACTTATCTCTTCCAGAATTGAAGAGCAGGTCTGTACACATTTTGTTCAATAATATATACAACCACCATAGAATAAGTAAATGTATAATTTTTTATGGTGCGATGGGACTAGGCATTATATTGTATTTAAAATCTCAAATTAAGTCAAGAAAGAAAAAGGCAGATATGATAACTAAGAAGCATAATGAATTCTCAGAAATTAATTAAATCCCTTTTAAAGTTGTTAACTCGAATTACAAAAAATATCAAAAGCATGTTTTATGCAAGTACTGCCGGGGCGGGTTGCGCGTGCGCACGGTCCCGGGGCTTCTTGCAAAGCACTAAGGACGACCAACGAGTGGGTCTTAATAGGCAGAAATCCCACATAACCGTGTCTTTTCCACCAGAAGTAGGGTGTATGTTATGAAGATTTCCCCCTTAGACAAAAAAAAATACGTAAGTTATAGTTTAAATTAGCTCGCTGCGTGTTGCTGTGGAGCACCGCAGCCTACGAGCAGACTGCTGTGTAGTAATAGTGCACATTGATATTGTAGCATCATGACAAAACTATTTTAACGTTTCAGAATTAGTGTTTCGCGACGCCTTTACCAATGTCACCTACATGTGCGCGGGAGCATCAACAACTCTATGAACTTTACACAAGAACAAAAAACCAATAAAATAATTATATATAACGTTTTACTTAATTTAATTTTTTCCATACATTAATCAAGCATTACAAGATCTATTATTATCAATTTTTTAATTAACAAACCAGTAAACATTACTGTCGGAACACTATAGCTAAATTACTGGAGTAACTGAACAGGATGATGCAGTCTGTCGCGGTGGCATGCACGCGTCGTTATACACATTGATACTTGTTGCTGTTCCTCTGCGTTGGAGGGTCCAGCTCGTGCGACTCCGCGGCGGTGACACCTCGCTTGCAACCGTTGCACGCTGCGCACGTCACCTTAACGTGTTAAATGTTACACCTCATTACTCCAGTAATTCCCCCAGGTAATCCCCACCGCTGGGACGCTAATCCACATGTCGGTTCGCAACGGCTGCGTCGCGGTTCAGGTTCACCCCTCGCAGCACCAGCCCGCGGCCCGGCTGCGCCCGCTCGCCGCCGGCGGGCGCGTCGTGGGCGTCCGCGTACTGGATGAGCAGCATCCGCCGCGGCTGCATCGACAGGTTTGCTGTGCTCCCGTGCACCAGGAGGTACGAGAACACAACCACGTCGCCGCGTTTCGCTATCACCGGTGTTGCCTTCTCGATCGGAAATTTGTTCTGAAAAGTGAAATCACTTTTAATAACTACAAGTACTTTTTAATTTTTCTATGATCGGACCAGGCCTGTGATGTGACTGATGCTAAGTGATGCATCGCCACTATAGCAATATACATGTATTTAAAAACAATCAGCAGCAGCTGATTCAATTCGTTACAGGATCTAACGTGTAATCGCCATGGAAACCCTTTTGAGAGCAGATTACAGAACTCCTGCTACCTTCCTTCTTTCGCCGAGCACAATCTACTTGTAAGCACAGTAAAAAACACAGAGTGATTGCTTACCTGGTCTACATAGTGGAACTGTGTGGTCTCTCTCCCGCCCACGTCGTCCAGTGGCCCCAGCCGGTGGGAGCCCGGGTACACGAACAAGCCACCGTTTTCAGGCGACGAGTCATCAAAGTTTATGAACGCGGCCACCATGGAGTCGTTCTCGTACGGGAAGTAAGGGTAATCCTGAGAATTACTAATATCTGAATAAAGGAGTTTAATGCCTGTTATGAAATGGTTTAACAATTTTTTTTAAGAATGTACAAGAATTACATCCAGGCCGCCGCTTGACACCTTTGTGTTGGAACCGTGACGGAAGAAAACGGAGACTGACACCCTCCACAGTGTTCAGCCCATTTAATAAAAATAAATTTATGAAACGAGCTGATTGCTAAGTTGTTCAGCTCGTGTGTCAACCAGTTGTAGCTCCCTCGGATGGAACTTATATGATAATATAAAAAAGAGAACCTGGTGCATCGGATACGAGGCCCCCTTCTCCGGCGGCTTGTAATGCGCCTTCGTGTGGTGGAGAATTATGTTTTTGGTTTCCATTATGTCTTCGAGAGCGTCCAAGAGTTTCTTGTGATAAAGCAACTCACCAAATACAGAGTGGTGCATCTGGACATTGTGGATGCCTTTCACCTAAAAGTATTAAATACAATTTCGTTTTAGATTGTTTCATGAATACATCCCGTGTCCGCCCCGCCCACGTCACGCGCACTTTATTGCACATTCACGTTGGAGCCGCAATAGAGTTAGCCGTGGCGGTAATATTTACGTCTGCTGCGCTGTGGACACGTTAAACAACGCATCGGCAGGATCCCGACTTACGGTGTAGGGGCTGTCACTCTCCCTGTTCGTGGCGTCGCTGCCCACCCACGAGCTTTCAGTTTTCGCTTCATTCTTCCTCCTAAACAATTCGTCGTATTGGTCGGACAATCCACTAAACTCCTCGTCGGTGAATAGATTGCTGATGAGGATGTATCCGTTGTTTTTGTAGAATTGCTTCTCCTCTTGCGTCAGTCTACCCATATTGGCAATGCTGTTCCAAAACATAATGTAACATACATTAATACAACACATACAATTTTTCGTAATTATTACTACAAGAAATGGAAAACCCTTAAAGATTCTGCTGTCAGAACTGGGAGAATAGTGTCTGCAAAGGTATTATATATAATATATATATAATAGAATATATGACAGTGGACCGACGATCTGGTGAAGGTTGCGAGAAGTCGATGGATGAGGGTAATGTTGGTAGTAAGTACTAATTACAGATTTTTTGTAATAGATGCAGGCGGAAGGGCGGAGCACTTATGTGCAGAAGAATTAGAAATAGAAGAACTGGAGACGAAACAGGATAGTTACAAGGTACAGCAAAAAAATATAATCGATTAAAAAATAAATCGATAAATTCTAACTTACAGATGTGAATCAGCTGAAACGTTATTTTGCTGATTACAAATCGCGATTCGGGCTGATGTACATGGTACATGTGCATTTGTGGCCGAGGCATGGTGGCTCTTAACATTTAAGCAGAGCTTGATATTGTAACAGGTTCCGCGGTCAGGGCGCGGTCGGACTCACCACCACCGCCGTCGCCGCCGTCGCCGCCGGACGCACCGCGTTACACGACACCCCGCTCCACACTACTTGTTTACAATTATGATTTATTATTCATTTTAAACTTACATCATACATCTGTTTATCTCGCGGTACGCACCACGACACCACACGCACCCCTCCACCCCACCCGCCCCACCGCCCCACCCCAGCACACGGTCTGGCGGAGATCTCACAAAGAATCTGTTACATTTATCTTATAAAAGTGAAATTATATTTCTTCTATTTGTTTCTTTAAGTGTAGACATGTCATGTCATCTTTATTAGCGTTAACAATCTATATTCACCTTGCTGTTTATTATATTTTAGTAGGACTCATTAATCTACTGTTCAATAGCAAATTGTCAAAACCCTGGTAAGAAAAAGCAACATTTTTAATTTACAGATGTAAGAGGGAATTTGTAAGATCACTAAACCTGAGGCGGGCCAACTTCCTTTTTAATATTCTTAATAAGCAACATCACTTAAAGTGAAGTATACAACACCTGAACAAGATTCAACGGACTTCACGTAACCTGTCCCGGCGCCAGCACACCGCCCCCCTAAATGTTTAATGAAATAAACGAGTTGCCGAATCACCGGTATCCATCGCGTTTCTGGTTAACTTAAGCCTGACAACAGGCGGAAGTAAGAAACAAGTGCCGTTATAAGTAAGTTGAATCGCCGCCATTATTTAACACCATTTCTGTTTATTAATAAAGTAATTACAAGCAACCACTGCCGCGCCGGCGGGGCTCGTGCTCCGGGGAGTGAGCCTTCAGTCGGGCCTCCCCGTGTACACTAAGCATGGAGCGTGCACCAGCTGCGGACGCTGCGACTCCACACACCAACTTTACTAGTGCTTTACCAGTGCAGACACGCGCTGCAGCAAGGAACTGTACTCCGGTAAAGGGAGGATCGAATTTAGATATGTAACCATTTGGAGAGTAAATAACTCATATGGATTATTTATTTCTGCAAAAGCTTTTCGTTATTTTCTTTTAGAACCTGGCCAGGAGCCGGGTAGCAGTGGGTGGCAGTGGGTGGCAGCGGGTAGCAGCGGGCGTCGCCGTCTGCTATTGGATTGGAGTAGTTTCGTACATCTTTTGAAATGTTTGTATAACAACATAAACATAAGTGAGGTTAACGCGAGAGATGCGCTAACCTCACTAATGTTTGCAATAATGCGCGACCTTAGCAAACAAATATAACCCGGTGGTAGACATCACCCTCCCCACGGGCCCCGCCAATGCTCGGGGACCGACGTCGAAGGGAAGCTGCTTATGCGGCGGTATATCCGGCACTTTCCTGCTGCACCACGCGCCACCACCAGTAATCACTGTTTAACTTATTTATACGTATTAAGTTCTAATTTCCTTTTTAAAGCCAAGGATATATCATTGCAGTTGCGCTTGCGTACAGCTTTCATACATTCCAATACAATTCTTTCTTCCTTCTAAATCCTTCCAATTTGAATGATTGATTATATTGAACTTGATTATATTGATTTTGATTACATTGAACTACTTGCCACTTCCGGTCGCATAACGCGATCAACAATAGGAAATACACGAGCAAAGAGTTCGTGCGTCTGATCACTCTCATCCTTCTTATTACTTGACGAGCACATTACATTACACTTGTAAGAGGTGTGATAACGACAGGAGAGTTTCATTTGAAGCTCTCCTGTCAAGTATTCACTTGGCTTTGGATTTGAAAATATCCTTATTTCAAGTTGAACGTTGAGATAAGTGACAAGTGCCACTTATCCTGAAATAGAGTTTAAATGAAACAAACCCGAGTTTCGAAATCCCCAATGGTGTCGTTCCGTGGGCCGCGCGGGCCACTGCTGATAAAGGATAAATATATGAACTATCATTATCCCGCGCTCTCGTGCGCCCGAAGATGTGTGGTCCGCTGCCAGGTCACGCCGGGTCCAGCCGGGGTCCGAGTGGGGCCCAGTAACGGTACGACATTTATCAAAAATATCCGATTACGAAAAGGTACATCCGGGAACGGTGTAGCAGGTCACAGCGCCGCGAATAAAACCTGGATAACAATGAACTTCTCCGTCCGTCGTGCCGTTCCTCATTTTGTTTATAATAATATCAGTGACCCGAGATTTTAAATTCGAAAGCATTAACATTAAGTTGTATCTTACTTTAAGGTGATCGTTAAAACTTTGTAAGTTAATAAATAAATTGTGATACTGGTGAACAACTACCTGTATTGAGAGCCATTCACTAGTAACGGTTACTGCAGCCCCGACTGAGATGTAGAAACTTGTTACGTTTGTAACTAAGGCGACCTCCCTCTGTCGGTTGTGGATCCGGCGATGTTATTACATAGAAATGTGTTTGAGTGAAGATCTCTAATGAGCACTGATAAAACAGAAATTAACAGCAACGAGAAAAAAATTGTCTGAAAGTATGTTTCCTCGGTACTAGTTTTCCCCTCCACCCCATTTCCTCGCCGAGCAACCCTTATATAATAACATAAATGAACTCCAAAAACGTGTGTACTGATTGTTCAATGTTGTTTGTTGTTTAATGTACGTCTCGCAGAGCTGAAGCCGCAGCTTCGGGTCCGCAAATCACTGTATTATATCTGTAAACGCAAAAACTTGAGTTAAAGGTTTAACAAGAATTTTACTGTAATAACAACGATAACATTTCTCTCAAAACCTACATCTCTGATGAAAATCTCACGATCCCGACCATTACATCAGATTTGTAATGGTACACAACTCCCTTCAAAAGAACACCGATTTACACCGAAGACAGTTGGCTAGGTTAGTAAAATTAACAGTATATCCCAGTAACAATGGAGCAGTACCACCACCAGCTCGGGAGTCTATTACTTATAAAATTAACTCTCTCCGTAGAGTGGCGCGTTACCATATGTCCGACCGGATCCAACCTTATCCCCCATTATTTGCATCCAAAGGATTGCCACTTCACGTGGGGGTAACCAGAACTTGAACACATCATTTCCGTGTCCACATATCAGTGGATTCTGTTCCCGAAGCAAAAACATTGTTCAAATTACGTCCCTTACACATGCAGATCCACGGAGTCGCGCGCACGCGGCTGCTGGGTTTGCTTTGGTTTTCACACCCCCGATGTAATATAGCTTTTATTCTACGAAAAAATGCTTTCGTTTTGAAATAATTCTGAGTGGTTTTGTATTCATAGGCGCATGCGCCATAACACAGCCGGATTGAAATCGGCAATTACATTGTATAATACCTGTACGAACGGCCTCGTTGTGCTGCACCAACCTTGCGTTGTCGAGATCCTACACCGGCACGGAGCGGCGCGCACGCACGCCGTAAGCGGCGGCTGTGGCGGCCTGGTATTCCGCCACGGAACCCGATAGCCTGTTGCGTGCGACGCCAAATGAAACACATAAGTATATTGTATGGCAACACTCACACAACATTACTTGCACTCCTTTTGTAACATAAGAGATGCACTCAGAAGCACGATCCATAACTACAAGTCATTAGTCGGTCTGGTCTCCCTGCTGCGCTTTACTGTATAGCAGTAAGAACAGGCGCTGCCGCAGCACCTGCCGGACCCTATCAGTATCAGTACCCGCCAATGCCACCAGTGGTATTGTATGAAATCCCTGAACTAACGCTAAGTGCTCCATCGAAATCAATCATAACATTGCGATACGTCAGCAAGAACATTACAGCGATGCGGAGGAAGCTGTTAACGGTTCTGATCTTAGAAGAATAATTATTGTTCCATACACGACTTTTAAAACGTATAAAACAATCATAAACAAACAAAATAAATTTGTTAACGTTTGACAGTAAACATTACATATGATTTGATAATATTTACTTCTCGGATGCTAGTCTTCAAAGTGCCCTGACAGGAAGACGACTTTGAAAATCTTTTCTACAGTTAACGAGATATCTCAATACATTGCAACACAGGTGCGGGGGTACTTGCATACTGGACACAGAGGGCTACAATAATTCGTGATCATAATGCTTAGAAGCCAGCGCGATCGCCTTCGGCAGTGAGATTAAGTGTGGGAACGTTTTGCGCAGCCGTATCAGTACTTGTTTCATTCCTGTCGCGCGATACGCGTGCAAGTAGGCAGCGCCGGTGTCCGGCCGGCACGACAAAGCGAACCGGAAACAACGATCATCATTAAAGATTGCTCGGCGCGTCCGACGTTTCCTTGAGTTGGCCTCCTCCGCTTCGATAAGCGAGCGTGTAGTGACGAGCGCGACCCCGACCAGACCGGACCGAACCCATGCAAATGGAAACTCACGGCGGAGGAGACACCGAACCTCGGTACACCCGACAGTCGCCGGTGGAGCGCTGCGTTGGGGAGTTTATGTCTGAGCGGCAGCAGCACCGGAGAGAAATATTCTAAGAATTTCTTCAAAGAAAAAGATAACCCACAATGGAGTCTGGATAATGGCGAGCCGCCACCACCGCCACCGCCGCCGCGCACCTGCCTCTGAATAAATGGCGCGCTTTACGAGAAACCAATTGCCTTCTATTTTGATGTATATATCTGTGCGCTTCCTCTAAAATGTTATTTACAGGATAAGGATAACAGGTTGTAATTGCTTCATCGGATATTTTACTTAACGTTGACGTGCAGAGCGGTATTTGATAATGTAATCCCGCCGACTTGGGATACCATTACTCATAAAATAAAACACCAAGCCACACCACTTCGACACGGCGAGCTTCGGCATTCTTTGCAGATCGGACTGTAAGTATAATAGTTACTGAAGAGCTGCAGGTACTCCGCGAAGACTATAAGGACAGGAAATCTGCCAGCTCAGTTCTCCCGTGACCACCACCGGTCGAAATATCAATATAATAAAATAATTAAATAAACGCGTTACGTACTTCTGTTTAGTTTTAATAAATTCTAAAATAAGATTTAATTAGGTTCAGAGATACTTCCTGTCCATTGTAGTGAAACCGCTTCGCGTGAGGCTCGCGCTCCAGCGCTGGACCTCCGCTACTAGTGCACGGTGCACATCTACGAGTACGTAGCGCCGTCCCCTACCGTTCTACAAATCTGCGCCTTTCCACCGCTCCGTTTCGTTTCATATAACCTTATCTAACGCCACCTTGTTATGGACAGACGTATCACTTACCATCAAGTGAACGTCCCGTTCGTCTTGTCGTTTCATAGAATAATAAAAAATAGGTCGAGTTGGAGAATGTAGTGCCGTTCGCAAAGTGGTTACTGTCTCTTGTTTTGTTTATGGAATGGACCGTTAGAGCGATTCCGACCATGGAGAAAAGTTTATAATTTGCCTAACATAAATGTGATCGTGAAGCAGTGCCCGCAGTGTACCGCAGCATCACTAGGGATCGCAATCGGTTAAACGTCGGATTGAAGATCAAAACGCGCTGGTATGTTGTTTAGTCGCTACGCGATATTTAGCAATGTCTACGTGTTCATAATTAAATATAAAAAAGTTACAAATATGTAAAGTATAACATATGATACGCAGAATTTGTCAAAGACTATTATATTGACTACAATATGCTGTTATATAAACTGTCTTATTTACGGGCAGCTTTCGTCACCAGGCCACCAAGTGCTGGAATAATATACCTCCGGCTATGCGTCAATGTAACTCGGTTTTAAGTTTAAAAAATATTTTAAACAGTTCTTATTGAAACATCAAAACATTAAAACCACTTGACAGTGGCTTATAATAAAAATGTATGGTCAGCACTTTTGACCATTTTCTTGGCAACATATTTATTTACATGAATCTGTTGCAATTACAATGATCAATAAAACATTTATGATTAACATTAGGAGCAATATCTCTCCTGCATCGCGACCGCACCGCGCCCGGCAGGTTTCACCTCCAGCAGGTGAATATTCCACTGAGCTACGGCCTTTTGTGTCTCAATGTATATGTATGTGTGTGTGGTACATTTTTTGACTACAATAAACTATTTATCTATCAATCTATATTAAAAGTACCATTTACCAAAGTTCTCGGCCTTTATGTGTGACCTCTCCAACCCCCCGCAGACCCCTGCGCTGCGCGGCGGGGCTGGCGCGTCGCATCTGTGGACTCCTCGAGGACCTTCCGCCGCGCTTCTCCGTGCTGCTCAGGAGACACGGCCGCCACTAAAGGGGTACTTTAAGAGATACCCGACTCACACCTCTGTAGGTTATTTTGTCCTTAAACTTTGTTCGTAAGTTGAGATTAAGTTTAGTAAAGTCGCTAATAGCTCCCAAAAACTTCAAGAAGTTTTTATGTATAGACCATATAAAAAAAAAGGAAACATATTATGTTGTTTTTTAATTATATACACTAGCGCATGACTGCGATCCCACCTGGTGGTAAGCGGTGATATAGTCGTTGGTGCTAAAGCGCACTAGTCTAAGAGAAGAATTCACTTGAAGACGTCATATCCGGACGGAAACACTGACGTCAGCAGACTGTTCCAATCCTTCGCTGTCGCGTTAAGAAGTTCGAAGCGAAACTCTTAGATCTAATGCGTGAGACTTCATCAACGAAGGCATGATTGCCTGCTGTATGTTTATACGTCTGATGGTGAAACGGCGATGGCGGAATCAAACCATACCATTATCTGTGCACTCTATCCCAAATGCATCCGGCCAAAAACCGAAAGGCTCGCTATCCTGCGCCGGTGAGGCAGACGCGCTGATGCGGTGGTTGACCCCGTTGCTCTGCGATTTACAATGTTTTCTACATTTCTATATTAAACTGTAATGTTTAATATAGAAATGTAGAAAAATATTACCAATAAGTGTTATAAAACTATTTTATATTATATAGCGAGAACATGCATATCAAATTAGAAAGAGAAAGAAAGAGAGAGAGAGACAGACAAGAAGACATGTGCATTTGAATTCACGTGTCATGTTTAAATACTTTAATGAAAAAAGTTGGCAACCGCTTCACCGAGCTGGTTGCGAGAGCTCGGGAGGAGGCCCATCGAGTTGACATGTAAGAACGAATAAAACTTATTTGTTTTAAACAAGTTTTTACAGCTAAGACATCCCCTGCATGGATTACCAACAACTAATGATCTCCTGGCGCCGCCCTCAAAGCTTTGATACATAACTCCACATTATAATGAAGCTTCTCTCCAGGAATACAATACATACATAACGACGCCTCTCCATCACGCTCTGCATCATAACGCTACTAATGAGATTGTAATAAATTCAAAATAATTACTACTTATTCATTGGGGTGCAGGCGCCGGATATTTCTCTTGCAAAGCGGCGAGTCAATGCGTGTACACGTACACACGTACACGCGTACACACGTAGACATGTAGACACGTAGACACGTACACACGTAGACATGTAGACACGTACATCACGCACAGCGCGGCGGGTCAGTGCTCATTGCCTTGACACCTAGCGCACTATCACTACGTAGTGGTAGTGCGCCAAGTGCTCAATTACAAAATTTTGTAATTTGTTTTATTTTTTTTTAATAATGGCGAATATTGCCCGCAGCTTCCTCAGCGCCGAACCGCACAACATTTAGGCTATTGACGTTTAATAATTGACGCCCTTTTACTCTTACTCCGTATCCAAACCCTCCTGTGACCTGATAGAATAAAACACAGACACACACACACACACATACTCGTATATATAAAGTACATAAATACGCGACACGAGGAAATGTTTAGAACCTCTGTTTTCTTACTCAAATGTAACTTACGACCGGCGCTCCTAGTGCGCGATAAGTAGTCCAATGTGTCAAAGCGACGCGGACAGGCGGCGGCGGTGCAGGCGTGAGCAGGCGCGAGCAGGCGTGAGCAGGCGTGGGCAGGCGCATGCAGGCGTGGACAGGCGCGGGCAGGCGTGAGCAGGCGCGGACAGGCGACAGGCAGGCGCGGGCAGCCGCTATCTACCTTCAAAATGAAAGATATCCTCCGTTCTGTAACTTAATCATATCTTAATCATAAAAGCAACTCTAATTAACATCACTTCATTCTGTGTGGTGTGACAACAATACAATGTAGTCAGCCTGCTAGTTAATGTGTACGCTGTGCATACACAGCAACACGAGAAGGGGGGAGCCACGGGTGCGCAGACACACCGGATACCAATTTGTTTTACATGGACAATAATTATAATACTTTATTTATTTAATAACTGTCCGCTTGTACCGCGTTAACATGATGTCGGCATAAGATGTACCCAGGATGCTGGATGCTGTTTTCCAGCTGCACCGGTCGTGCAACTCGTAACTGTAATCGATAACAATATTTTTTTGTCCTTTAAACGTTTGTTCACCAGCTGACGTCAGAAGGCTGAAACGGGGGTTGGTATGCTTAACTATGAGCACACGTCGTGGCGAACCTCGTCGCCGAGCTAAGCTCCGAAGACAACGCTTGAAGTGGCTAAGGCTCGCAATAGCACGCCCCGTACATATAAATAAATCGTCAAGTATTGCAAAACGTTATCCCTTTGGAATGGTAAACATTCAGTTGTCTCCTACCTTCTCCACCGCAATCTTCTAAACATTATTTCTAGAAATATCCTTTTCACCTCCGTGACGTTATATTAACGAGGCAGCGTAACAGCTCAGCTCGCTGCAGCTCGTGCTCGCCGCGCGGTGCGCCGCTGGTCGCGTCACTCGTATCTCCAAGTAATTAAACCAGAGTAACAAGTCGTGAAGTTTTTACAACATAACGTGCTGAATTATCTTCTAGCGTAACTACGCGTGCGACACTGGAGGGCTGGAGACAACAAGCCGCCCTAACGATGGCCCCGTCGCGCGACACCCTCCGACACAAAGCGGAGTGCTCCAGGTTTAGCCTACGGACAAAGCCGTTGCGCCCGCTCATTAGTCGCTCCCGTGGAACCTTATTATAGTCGCTTTATATGTTTGTTACAAAATGGCCGACCCCTGTATCAACGCGTTTATTTTGCAACCAAGCATTAACGTGAAAATGTTTTTAAATGATGCAACACTTTCATCCCTTCGTTGTATACAGGAAGATAAAATGCATTTTAACCGCATTTATTTAAATTATACAAAGAAATAGTTGACTAACAAACAGTTGCTTCAATAGTCTAAGCAAAGGACAAGAGTTTACCAGCTCAAATAAAGTTTACCATCCGACGGAAAGCGGCGGCGCGTGCGCGCGCGGACACGGAGCGACGAACGATCTGAACTACCTCATGCGACAACACATTCACATTACCGCAGGAAGCGGGGGAAGGGGTGGTCAGCTATACACAGTACCGTCTGTTACTGTATTTATTTTCTTTTGCTTACAAGTGAAATTAATTGCATTGTACGAGTACTGTCCGCAAGCATCGTGTGAAATGTAAGGCATGTAGAAATATATACCACCAGCCCAACGCGGTAACACGACCTATACTGTCATTCATTACCTTGTCTACAACCGGTAATAAATTTAGCAATAGTGAATTACCGCACCCAAAATTATTCCTAATATAAATCGTAAAAACGTGGAGTCTGTCAGGGGAAACGAGGGGTCAGGATGATGAAGAGGGTTCCATCAAACTTATCGTCTGCGGTCGGAGACCATGACTCGGGATGAAATTTAATGAGCGGTGGCAGCTGACGTTTGCATAAGAAAGAGCTTATGAGAGGAAATGTGAGAACGACAGAGTACACGCGCCCCCGCCTTGGCCCAGCTCGGCCCAGCTCGGCCCGCACGCAAACTATTTCTACGTAAGCTGACATTACACTTGCGCGACGACTACTGATTAAGTTTAATAAACCCCCACACATGAAAAAAAGTAGCTCACGTACAACGTACAGCGGCCACCACTAGAACTCCAATTCTACAAAACTGTATCAAATTGGAAATCAATGTGATTTTGTTTCGCTTAATTTATACTTGAACAAGGTGAGGCATGTTAAAATATCTGTGACTAGATGTTATATTTATCATTACAATATATTTCGACACAAATTAAGAGCAAAACAGAAGAAACAGTGGAGCCAACGGAACCAGACGAGTCACGTCTTTTCGTAACAAAACATAGTACATCCAGAGCCGAGATGTTCTTTGGACCGCGCAATGTTCTTCTTGTACTCTGTGAGGATTCATTAGTGAGGAGCGTGAAGGTCATCGGTCAGTGCCCGCAGAGCGGTGGCCGAAACTCAGCACACAGAACAGTTCGCTGGACCTGTTAACGTTTTATAATGGCGCGGAGTTTTAAAAATTTACCACCCTCTCATCAAGGTCCCCACGATGTTTATTCAACTAAATGAAACACCTCTTTAACTAAAGCCAAGCAAATTATATGTCAGTCTCATAATTCATAAAGACCAGCTAACCTGTAATAAGGTTAAAAAGAGACCCTCGAGTAACTCGAATCAAATGCAGGGTGCATCGCTGACGTGATCCTGCTCTGCATTGGTTGTCAACAACAAATGGCAAGAGATCTCGCGTCACAAGCCGCCGCAATAACAGTGGACAGGCCGGAGCCTGCCGCCACCACTTGAAACAATGTTATTTAATAAAACCTGAATGTAATCAAAAAGTCAACAAAAGATATTTTATCAGAAACATTAACACAAGTTACAGTTGGGAGTATATCGCGAGTCACGTGCCCCCCGATGCAGAGCGCGCTTAGCTCTGTGCAAGCGAGAAACTTGACTCCTCCTCGTATGGTTGTGACCATACTGCCGATAACAATTATTTAATGTAACTTTGTCGGAAAAACATTCCCTAAGTAGAAAAAAAAATACAACAAATAGAACCATCCCTTTGTTACATAACACATCTAAGATGGAGGGCATCCCTTGTACATTTCAAATGAGCCCCCCGCAAAGTATCACAAGCGGTGGAATATCATATTTAACGTGGGCAGGGACTAAATGTAGCGGACAGACCTGATCCGCCGGACCCTGGGCCCGCGCCAGGGTTCGCTTAACATTATCTCAATAAGATAATGCATTTATATGGGCAACTGCCCGGAATTATGTGAATTAAACAAAATTAGATATGACACTCGTTTGTGTGCTATAAAAAAAGACTTAACACTGGGGATTTTTCAGTGATTTCGATTGCTGTAGTGCAGAGGGTGCGGAGTGTGCGGAGGGTGCGGAGGGTGCGAGGGGCGGTCCGCCGCCCTGGATATGCAGTAATTAGGCGCATCAATTCGACTTAGGGAGCTGCTCACCGGCGATAACATTTAAAAAATTGAAAGACTGGAATTATGGCGGCCCACAAACGCGTCCGCGCAGTTAATTTATACGGAGCGGCCGGAAGAGCCGTTTGCAGATTATTTTATGTTTATGGAAATAATAAATGAACCTTGTGCTGAAATCAGTTCTAACACACGTGTACTGTAGTCGGCCGCGGCAAACGCTTTGTTTTTTAGTTGAAACAATTATCACAATGTAATAAAACACAAGAATCGTTATGCGAGTTCTTTATTTATGAATTGTGTTGGAATGTCTTAACAGTAAACCACACGGAGGTAGCAGGAACATCGCCGAGATGCAGCGTTTGCTCACAACACCTACAAAGTTAATGTAGAATAAGACGCGGGAGAAATAAATCTCTACATTCGGGGCAAGTCTGCTGCCGCAACTTCCGGTTTCCAAAGGCCGCTACGCGCCGCGTGCGCTCGGTGTGGAACATCAAACTTGTTATGCCAAATATTGTGTACCAGCTTTTGGTCTTATACCATCCATCTCCCCACAAGAGTTTGTAAAGAATATTTCGCCCGCCCATCAATCATACATCACACATTTTACTGTCTGACTGGGACGTGTAGAGGTTTCGTGGTCTTACTACTTTATTTTTTTTATCTAAACACTTAAAATAACAAATTAATTGTCTTGCGCGAATTTGAAACCACTTTATAGATTATATTTATTTATTTTCATTCCCTTTCTGGAATTTAAAAAATATTTAATTCAATGTCTACTCGATACAAAACTGTCGAAGCGGCAACAACAGCGAGCTGAGCTAGCTACGCGAGTTACCAACCAGTTCAGATTTGTTTCATTCTTCGTATAAATAATAACTTGATTGTTGAGTGGGGGGACGCTCGCACGGCAGGAATACAAGCGGGATGCAGCCATTTCCTTGTATTAGAAATGCTCGTGAACTACACCACGGCTAGCCTGCGCGCGTGCACACCGCACACGGCACGTTATCACTTACAAAGGAAGGAGGGCAGCCCGCACTCGCCTCCCGTCGTTGCACTCGGCAGGTGGCGCTAATTGTAACCCCGTTGTGACACGCGCACAGCTACTGCTGCGCTGCGTACTCGTACAACTCGTACGTATCGTAGGCACCGGCACTGAGGTGCAGTCCCACGTGCAACCGTCAGCAATTCAATATCAGGTTGCACAGGGCCAGGAGTTTCCGTTTTATTTCCCCAGACTTCTTGGATGCTTTGGCAGGGTTGCCAACTCACTGTTCTAATAAAATGGAGTACTTTTTTATAATGTATCATTAATTAGTTATTTCTACGTCTAACTCAGGTGTACATGTTAATTTTAGGAAGCTTAGTATTGAGGTGTAAGGGGTTCCACCCAACAGTTTCAGAGCCCAAGTTAATTTCACTTGTACGCGGTGCACCTTGCTGAACAACAAACGTGGCTTTGACCACTCACCAACTCGCACTGAACCATCGTGGTGGGCTAAGGTTCAATTTCTCCTCAATGAAGATCCTTGAAGGAGGCCTATGCCCAGCAGTGGGTAATATTCTGCTGATAAAAAGCTTAGTATGATTTATATTATATGTGCATATATATATATATATATATATACATGTGTGTACCTGCTCAGAAAATATAAACTTTAATAACTACACTATAACTACACTGATGCGCCAAATAGATTTATACACTTCTGGGCGTCTTATCACCCAATAGTAAAATGCATACAAGGTATCCAGTGCAATGTTGCGTCAGCAACTGCTTGTTCTCTCAATCCGATGTGAGAAATAACTGTACAAGGAGTCGTCACGTTCGACAATTTTACTAACATCGAGGCTGTGTCGACCAGCGCACGCGTACAGCGTCCAGTTAAAGTAATTCTGGTGCATCATTTCTTAAGTAGAAGTTGTCCTTCATTGATTTTACCTGCATATTCTCTTGTGTCGAATGTCGCGCAGCAACACCAGCCGCCGGCACCGGTGCTGCAGCAACAGAATTTAACTGGCCGGTGAAAGGGTCCAATAGATCACAAACGCGCGTTACCAACTCCGCTAAGACCGTTGGAGCCTCCCGTTCCATTTCATTAAAACATTTGGGGGCGGGAAACAAGCGAAATATTGCTGGCGGTACGTCTCCCTCCGTTGCCAGAGAGCGTTTGGATAAACACCAGTGCAGTGCTTATATCTGCTTGCAAACAATGGCATCCAAAAGTTACCGTCTTCCGGAATTAAGGACGCTAGTTCTTGGCTATAGCTTGTGGCATTACGGGGAGTAACAAGCACTTTACATCTTATCTCGAGGTGGCGAGCTGAACAAGGCGCAGTTTATATCGTCATAAATAGCGCCACATTGTCATAAGCGGGTGTATAACTTACCATCTAGTGACTTTCTACTCGTCTCGACTAAATTGTAAGATTCCATTGAGGTTCACGCGGCGTCTCGTGCTTTTACCATGATAGCGATGGTAGCCGACAGAACCGTAACTCCTTTTGTGTGGTTGTATATGAGTGGATATTAAGATTAATTGTTGGCAGTGGCGCGTGTGACAGACCCGGCGTGAACCAGCGCGCCCGCACTATACCGCCGCACTGCGCGTGCAATGAATGTTGCCTGTACAGTGCACGACAAACGATCTAAGATAAAAAAATATAACTTAGACTATAATAATATATCAGACTGTAACAAAGAGTGTAGAAAACAAGGGAATGTACTATTTGGAAGGTTGTCGAATTAAACGGAGCACACAATTGCAACACGGTGAATGAAAACAACTATATATTTATTATAAAAGTGTACTTATTGAGGTAAGACATTAAACAACTGTGTGCCGACAGCGGTGCGGCGAATGGCGGGCGCGTGGAGGGCGCGAGGCGGCTACGCGTGCGCATGCGTGGTCAGCGCGTGTTAACAGTGCGCTGCACGGCGGACATGCCGTCCACGAACCGCGTGCGGAAGAGCACGTTGGCGTTGTTGAACATGCCGTCCTTCAGCGACACGATTATGAACTGAAAACGGGAATACAAACACAGTAAGCATAACGTATCGCTACAAAACGACGCGCGTTCCAACGTGCGGACGGACCATCAGTAACATTAAGCACGTTATACCTGGCGCCCATCGCGCCCATCACGCCCATTCAAAATATTCTTTGCTGGCGTCCAAGTATTTCAATTGTGATGTAAATTAAGTTTCAGATCACTCCAAAAAGACCACAATATTCACAGAACGCACTCATTAATATTCGCGGAGATCTGTAGCTATCCAAAAGAATTATAGCTACTTCATGAGAAGCAATGATAAATCAAATTTACCTTAGAGCGATGATGCTCAAAAAAAAGTTCTTGATTAACTGCTGCATCTTTTCGACGTGATTGTTATTTAGTTACCATTGCAGCTCAAACACCCGTGTTGCGTACCTGCGAGTGCTTGAAGTGTTCTTTAAGCATATGTCCGATATTCTGCGTATGCGAGAGGTCGAGCGCTGCATCCACCTCGTCCAAGATATAAAGCGGCGCTGGCTTAAACAGCAGCATGGCCAGCACCAGCGACAGTGCCACTAACGAGCGCTGCCCACCCGATAGCTCGCTCAACGACTCCTTCCACTGGTTGTTGAAACCTACTTTTACCTGCCATCACACCCACCGTTAACAGCATTACATTTTTTAATATCACCATATTTAACCTAGTTTTTGACATTAAGCATACTGCACTTTATAATGATGCCAATATAACAGAAAGTTCCGCACTTTTTGTTCTGGCTCTATAAAATACTTCAAAACGTCAATAGTGGTAGCATCAGGGCATACGGATCTGCAGCGCGCGGCTGCCGGAGCGCTCTTGCATAAGGGAGCGCGCTATTTCTATCTATAAAGGCAAAACAAGTGTTAGTCACGTCACCTCGAGCCCATCGAGCACCGTGAGGCCGGACGGTGGCGCCAGGCTCGCCTGCGCGCCCGCCAGTAACGTACTGAAGATTGAGCCGAAGTCGCGGTTGACCTATGGGTGCAACAGAACTTACACTGACAACGGTTAATCTTCACATTATCGATGAAAAAATACAACATTTTAATCGTTCGCGACAGATAGTTTGTTTGCTGTGAGACAACATGGCAGCAGGCACCTCCTCTGCTATTCCCGATAAATTTTAAAGGAACTATATCTAAAAAACTTGGTGCTGGTAATTTCTGCCTGGCCACAAAAATTGCTGCGGTGATATTTACACACACAGGATATACTTAAGACATTAAGTGAAAAGCAAGCACCTGCTCGCAGGCAGTGATGAGTGTGCGTTTCTTTTTCTCATCTAACTCAGCCATCACCTGCACCAGCTTAGCGCGATCCGCCTCCACGATCTTCTTCTTGCGCATCATGTCCTGATACTACAACATGTACGTTTTTTTTATTATATTTATTTCTAATTTTCCCTGATATTATTATTCAGGGCTTTACTTTATCCTATAATTTACATCATTTACTTACAAAATATTTACTACTAATATATATAATTTTTTTCTAATTATTCATTTTTCCTTTATCTGTGCTTATGCTATCAAACTTTCTAATATACACAGAGTTACACAATATTATTGTGTAGATATGGATAAAGTAACATTTATTTGTCCTTATTTCTATTGTTTACCATTTTACATATTTTAATACAATAATTTATGAACTTACTTCTAATTTATTTTTTATCATTTTGGGTAGACTGACTGTATCTATTCTTAAACCTGTCTCCTGCTCAATGTCATACTCTAGGCATCTACATATAGGACACTCCGTCAGCAAATGAGGAACCATTTCCTCCACGGTGTCATCACATTTGCATGACGGGGTTTCCCGCACTTGAACGGTTCAAGAATTGGGAGAATCCGCCGTGACCAGTGAATATCTGGGTTAACTGTCCAGTTGGCCGAACTTTCCTTATTAACTGATATGGCTCTGCTGTATTCGGGAAAAATAACTTTGTGATGGACGCGGTGCTGCCCTCGCTGTATAGGGCGTTCCATCTCGCAACGTCTTTGCTCTCGATAGAAGCCCTCTGAAAATCCTCCCTAGCCACCACGGCAAGAAAATGGAGCCATGATTCGTAACAGTATCGAGCACGGCTTTAGAGTCACTGCACAAAACATAGCTCGCTTCCGTGCTCATAAGGACCATTTCGGTTGCCTCCCATATGGCGAGGAGTTCCGCCTGGTAGACTGTGCAGTACGCGGACAGACATAGCTTCCAGTTTTGGACCTCACCTTTCCATAAAGAAAATGAGGCTCCAACCTTCCCCTCAAGCTTACTGCCGTCAGTATATATGTTCACCGCCTGCACGTTGTGCTCATGCACAGAATTTTTGTTTACCAAACTTGTAACTCTAAACATGCGCACGCGTTCTTAAAGGCAATTAATATTATATGGAACTTGCAGGGCTTATCTGTTGTTAATAAGCATTTCCCAATACAATCGTAGCACTTCGTTGAACTGGTCGATTCCCCCAAACGAAATTTCATAGCAAATGTATTTTAGTGGAAATATATGGCGTGGTGGAATGGGCGCGCACCTGTTCCTCTTCCTTGCCGAGCAAAGTGTGCGCGCGCGCGTTTAATCCGCGCGCGAGATTGTCCTTACGCTCTTGGAGCTGCTGCATCCGTTGACCGGCCACAGCCGCATCTCGCGCGGCAAAGTCGTACAACCCACCAGCCGCGCCGAAGTACTCACGTTCTGTCGGGATCCACGGATTCTCCTGCTCCAGAATCTTTATCTGAAACCAAACAGTATAATGCGTACACATTATGAACACGGCTGCACAAGCATAACGTAATCCATCGACTATCACGACACATTATTAAAGTAATGAATGCTAAACATAATAGAATAAAAAAATGACAAATACATAACTTATGGTTATGTATTTATCTTTAGCCAATAAACTCTAATGCACTAAAATTATAGCCTTTACTGGTGGTAGTTAGTGTCTCTGTTGCTGGAGACTGTCTAGGTAGATACCACCACAACGCCCACTGCAGCCGACAAACAGTAGTGTGCCAAATTTAATGTGTCCTAGTTTGAAAGATGCTGTAGCTAGTGTAATCACTGAGGTAACGCGACTTAACATCTTATGTCTCGAGGAACGTCAAGACGACGAGTACAATGTGGTGTAGTGTATACCATTCTAACTAGCGGCACGTTGTTAGGGGCGGACGTATCACTTATTATCAGGTGTACATCCCGCCCGTCTCGTGGCTTCGTGGAATAAAAAAATAAAGAGAGAAAGTACGACTTATCGTTATGTTTAAAGCATCGCCGCTCACCCTCTTCCCGCACTCAGTTGACTCAGTCTGCAGCTCCTTGATT
The DNA here is from genome assembly GCA_029030555.1 of Ornithoptera alexandrae. NCBI lineage: Eukaryota > Metazoa > Arthropoda > Insecta > Lepidoptera > Papilionidae > Ornithoptera > Ornithoptera alexandrae. The sequence goes on from JARDVY010000298.1 coordinate 10,518,740, forward strand.
CTATAGTTCAGCTCTTTAATTTTTAACTCCAACTCTCCATTGCTCTTTAGAAGCTGCTCCTTTTTCTGCATCAATTTCGCTATGTCGCCGTTCTTACTAGCTATCTCGGCTTTCTGCCATTTTATCCGACCCTGTATTTCTGTCACCGCTGCCTGCAATGCAACACATCCATGTGACCACGAACACATGTTCAAAGCAAGTTCATATTCAATATTGCAGGTATAAATGGACCTGAATTAATAAAAGAAGTGTTAATTTGTGTTACAATGTCATTCATGTCATAAACCTTCTAATAGTTTCGATGTGATAAAGAACAAAGCTACGGATGAAAACGACGTGAAAAGTTGGCTTTCCATGTAGGCAGACATCAGTTTATATCAAAGTTTTAAGAGATCGTTCACACTAGCATATGACCACTTCAATCCCATTTATTTACATACGTAAGTCCAACTAAATCTGCGTCAAGATGGGCGTTTGTGAACTTCGCATATATGGTAATTCTTAACCACACGCGTGAGCTTCCAGGTATCCAAATTCATCAAGAATAGCTATCATATCACTCGGCGCCCACTGCACGTAGATACTATATAGTACTGTGATGTACAGTGCGGCATTGTACCACATTACTCACAGTGGCAGCTGCATGCTCGTTCCTAGCGGTATCAAACGCCTGTTGCAGCACTGCAGCCGCCTCTTCGTTACCCGCCAACTGCCGCGTACTGCTCGCAACTGTCTGCTCCAGCTCACGGACTTCCAGCTTTAGCGTTTCGAACTCCTGCTCTCGCCGCGTCCAGGCACTGCTGCACTCCTCTGCATTCTCTCTAGCCTTTTTCAACGCCTCCTCAGCTTTTTTAAACTCTCTTCAAGAGACATTAAAAAATCAAATTAGGATCTCAATTGAACAGTGGAGGTGAAATGTTTTCTATCATTATTTCCCAACAATTCTCAAAGAAAACACTGGGTGGAGAAGGTTACGTTTAAAATAATCGGAAAATAAGTCACAACATTTATTTGCCAAAATGATAACAGCAGTAATGTTAAAGACAGGGCACACACCTCTCTCGATGTCCCTTGATGTCCCGCATCTTAGCCTCAAGGTCGCGCGCGCGCGCCGTCGTCTCTCTCTGCGCTGCACGATCTCGCTCCAAGGACGCGCCCAGCTTTATAACCTGTACAGTGACAACATGCTTTACGCACTCTCATTCAGCACAAATGATTTGACCTACGTTTTACTAGTGGTAGGTCTCTAGCCAGAGACCGTCTGCTTAAGTATCACCCCAGCGCCTATTTCTGCCTCCAAACAGTAGTGTGCAAACATTATTGTGTTCCTGTTTGAAGGCCGTTGTAGCTAGGGTAACGTGACTCAATATGTTTTATCTCAGGCGATAAGCGCAATGTGATACCGTATATAGCATCCTAACCAGCGCCACGTTTTTATGGACAGTCGCATCACTTACCATCAGATGAACGCTTCGCTCGTCTCATCGCATAATTGAATAAAAAAAAAACAATAACATCCTGCATACGACTTTAAAACATTGTTTTTCCTCGTCCATCAGTTTGAACATTAATACTTTTATTAGTTACTGACATTAAACTACAAGCTATACAACCTGCAATAGAGTTGTATAGTGTTAACTCTACCACAAGTTCACTGTTGCTGCTACATATGGCAATAGCGAGCGTGAGCGTGCGTGTTCCGACACCCGACCTGTTCGCGCAGCGCCTGGATCTCCGCGTGCAGCTGCGCGTGTGCGGTGGTGGCCACGCGCGCACTTGCTAACTGCAGCTCATGCGACGACACCTCCAGCCTGCGGGAGCATAGCATAGCATAGCATATTATGCTACAAGTGTCTAGGCGAGCACTTCATAGAGTCTTCGTTGGTAAAATTAACTTTTGAGAGGTACCATAATAATGATCATCTCACATTGTATTCACAGACATATTTATTGAATTTTGACGTTTTATAGAAATCTCAAAAAGTAGATGCAACTCTTCGACCATGGTGCTACAAGCTTCACGTAAAAATACAGAAGCCGCGTACGATCTGGAACGCACGCATGTGTTCTGGAACAGCTCATCATTATCAGCCGATAAACTTTCGGCAGTGCATGTCTCCATGACAATTCATACAACCGAGAGTACTATATTCAATTTGCACTTACTTCTGCTGAAGGACAGTGTACTTTTCGGCAACCTGCTGCATGGAAACCAGCTCGCGATTACACGCATTCAATTGCTGCTCTGCTTCACACAACTCAGCTTCCAAGCGTTTGAGCTCTTGCAGCTGCATCAGCACTGACCCACTCTACAATAATACATTTACAGTAATATTTAACTTAATAACTTAATAGCAGAGTGTACACCTGCGCATAATGTACTAATACATGTTCATAACAATGAACTGCTAAGGAGAACACAATGAGTTTATCGCAAATGGGTCGTCTCATTGCTAATTTGATTAGTTATAAAATCATTGGAACCTGAACAATGGACTCACGTGGATGGTTTACGGCTAGAACACTTAGAAGTCACTTAGATTATGTGTAATTTTAGTTGTTTACATGACAGTGTGCTAGTTAGTGGGCGGTGCAAGTGCAGCGTGTTGTGATACCTTGGCGCGCGCGCCGCCAGAGAGCGTGCCCGCGGGATCGAACACGTCACCGTCGAGGGTAACGGTGCGGCACCGCACGCGCGGGTGGAAAGTGACGCGGCGCGCCGTGTCCAGGTCGCGGCACACCAGCGTGCCGCCAAAAACCCACGCCATGGCTGGCCGCACGCGCTCCTCGAAGCGCACCAAGTTTAGCGCGAGCTGCACCACCTCCGGCCCGCCGCCCTGCGCCCGCAAGCCACACGCCGCTTATACTCCACAATCACCTCGTATTACTTATATACAAGACAACACACTGTGTTTGTATGACACGTTTACTGTCTTTCAAAACATCAAAATACAACATTTTGCAAGGAAAGACTTACGATCTCCTGTGCTAGGCGTACAGTCTCGGCGTCTATAACGTGTCCGGAGATCTTATTGAGCGGGATGATAGTAGTGCGGGTCTGCAGCTGGCCGCGCTGCAGTAGAAGCTTGCTGGTCACTTCCGTGTCCACCACCACGTTGTACAGCTATACACGGCAAACAATGTCAAATCGTAAGTAAAAGTATCAACTTCAAACCCAGAAATCTTTTCTTTATTTAGTCACTGAGTGCCACACAGTTGAATATCACGACTGCAGCCAGCCGCACTGTCGTGGGGAGAGGCGTTCCTTACCTTTCACAAAGGCGGCGCGTGTCGCCGGCTCGGCTAGTAATACTTTTATGTAGAACGTACGCTGGTAGTAAAACACTGTTGCTTTTTTTTCATTGTTACTAGTTTTTGGCTAGAAATTGTGTTTTAGTTTGCTTTTTGTAGTCTATACACAACACAAACTCATGATGTTACCCGACAATATTGTGTTAAGTTACAATGAGGCTGAAAATGGTAGAGAGATCATCACTAAATACATTAATCGTTTTAGATAATAATATCCACTGCTTTTATCACTGTTAAGGGTCACAGGGAATATCCGTTTGAAATTATAACCACTTTAAATAAAAGAAGAGACGCAGTGATTTTTTTTTAGTTATTTAATAATGGTGGGAATTTACCTTCACCACCGCCACTTGCACAATATCACATCTGTTTAATAACAGTTGACGAAATATTTTAAACTTCCGGAAATAGAAGCCTTTGAGGTATACTTGGTGTAAATAAACGTTTATTTTCATCTATACATTAATACACGTGTCGTTATACATCGACATCGTGATCGTCGTCGTGAAAGTGAGACGCTACTCATGACATCTTCCCTCAGTGTTGCCACCGACCATTCCATCGGCGGGACGCCACAAAGCGAAGGAGAAGCCCACAATAGCCGCGACCGCCTGGTCATTAACAACGGAGTAACGGGACTGGGTCATATGCCACAAGACATCCTGTACCACTACCCGCTGTCTTTCAACTCAATACAAAAGCGCTGACAAAGTACTCACCCTCCCACCTGCAGCAGTTTCCAGTGCTGTACAGTACTTGGAGTCACGCACGTCTATCAGCTTGCACACCGTCCCTATGATGTAGACGATGATAAAGAACTTCAGTGCTCATAGTGAAAACTCGCAATAATTATTTAAACATGACTCCGTGATTCCCCTGATGATATATACCGTAAACCGCTTGTTTAATTTGGCAACCGACATTTTGCAATCTCTCATCAAGTGATAGCAAAGTGTTCCCAATATTTCCAAGTGTCATATCAATAGCGCGGGAAATTGAGTGGAATGCATGGAAACACGACGTCACAATTAAACAGGAGGTAGTGTTGTTGTAGTTTTGCGAGTGAGATAAATGTTAAAGAATTTTCTATTTCTTTCTCAATCTGATATATATTTATATATAGATATATATTTATATATAGATATATATTTATATATAGATATATTTATATATAGATATATTTATATATAGATTTATGTATATTTAGAGCAATGGTAGCCATAGGTCTCTGTTGCCGGAGACTGTCTAGATAGCTACTACCACAGCGCCTATATCTACCGCCAAAAAGAAGTGTGTAATCGTTACTGTGTTCCAATTTGTAAGGCGTTGGGGCTAATGAAATTACTAGGGTAACGAGACTTAACATCTTAAATCTCAAGGAGACGAGTGCAATGAGTAGCTGTGTAATACCATCCTAACTAGTGCCATGTTGTTACAGGTAGGCGAGTCATTTATCATCAAGTGAATGCCACATTGTTACAGGCGGATATATCATTAACCATTTTGTGAACGTTCCGCGTCTGGTCGTTTAGACGGACTACAGTTTGAAAAACAGTTATTGTTCCCATTTTCATAATGACCAACGACATTAGTGGGTCGAGTACGCACCAGCGACCCGGCTGCGGTCGAAGTCGCGCTGCGGCAACTGATAGCGGAAGTTGCAGCGCTGCATGCGAGCGGCCACCGTGTCCGCTGCGTCCCGCTTGACGCGCACGGCAGCCCTAAGCGCGCGCACGCTTTCCTGCAACTGCGCATGCCGTTCCTCGCTGAAGTGCATGCGCGACAACTCCGCCTGAACCGAGATACCCACATAGACGTAACGTAAAAAGCAAAATTACCCGCGCTACGGACATCGGTGCCCCAGACAGTAGTCTCTAAACTGTATCAATTGACAGTAGAGAGTCAGCCGCTACCTAACTACCTGCAGCTGATCAACTTGCGCCTGGTGTTTGGCAATGCTCTCCTGGTCGCGCTGGTATTGTGAACCGCTGGACTTGAACTCTCGCTCTGAGGTCTTTAGCCGGTCCTCGGCGTGTTTCATCTCCATCTCGCTCTGGGCGATGCGCGTCGACGCTTCTGATGCAGCCTGCTTCGCGGCTGCGGGCGTTATACCACAACTTACAGTTTTGTCAATGAAATATAATTATTTTTGCGAACGCAGCGAACATAACACGTAGCCTGCACGAATGGTGCTTTGGCAAATTTTACAGCGACATGTAATTTTTTAGCATTTTAAAAATAAATACTAAAAAAACCAAAATGTCGTGGGATACTGCTAATAAAAATAATAATAACAATAATAACTTCATTTAAAGCTCAAATTATGCTCACAATTTTGTTAGTAAACCACTTAATAACTATGTTAATAACAATACTAAAATGCAACCTACATACAATTGTCCCCCATCTGCTATTACATTTAAAACCAAATCATCAAAATCCAAAGAGAAAGTTTCACCAAAACCGTTAAAGGTAGGAGATCAATGACCCCTATGAATGGTGTTAATATACCCCCTACTCACTACAGAGTACTTTTCCGTGCTCCTTTTGTGGAACTTGCGACATATTTCGAGTAGCTGCACAGTGTAATCCATGTTCGCTCCTTACCCATGAGCTGTTCCGGCAACGACTCGGCGACCCCCTCGCGGCCGCTGCTGATCGCGAGGAAGCGTTCTTGCGCGTCCGCTAGCGCCGCCTTGCCTGCTTCGCTGGCAGACTTCAGGCTCTCGAACGTTGCTGAAACCTGCTCGGAAGTATTGTATATTGACAGTAACAGAGCGCTGTTAGAATGTTAACACAGAAATTAACTAGATGTAAAACTATTCAAGTGAAGCGTGGTACGCTTGCACACCGTCGCGTTCGGTCTTTACACGGCGGATTTTTTTTTTCTAGCAAAAGCTTTTCAGTAAAAATACTACAGCACCGCATGGGCCGAAACCTCGCGTGGCGCGGGTTAACACGTCGCACGTCACACACCTCTTCCAGCTCGGCCTGCTTAGTGTTGAGTGCGGCGCGATCGTCCGCTAGAGCGCGCTTCAGCAGGCGCGCCCTGGCCGCGTGCGCAGCGAGCGCCTCGCGCGCCGCACGCTCCCCCGCACCCGCGCTCGCCTCCGCGCGCTCCATGCCCTCCGCCTCCGCCTCCAGCAGCTGCAGCGCACTGCCGGTCTCCTACAATACACACACACACACACTCTCCTACATACACACACACACACAAACTATTTATATTTGTAACAAAATAATAAAATGTATAACTTATTAATAAATTAAAAAAAGGCTTCTAATATTGCACACTAAGGTCATTACAGATTGTGAACACTCTTTTTATATTTATATTATTATTTTACTTGGGTGGCGTGAGTAAATAGAACACGATCATTTAAATTTTCATGATTTGCAGATCTAAATAATTCTTAAAGTAGAATCAATTTAATATCAAAGGTATTTTGAAACACCGTCATCACATGTTAGTATCTTACAGTGAAATACTTTATAAATATCGCATTTTAGTGAAAATGCGAATATAACTTTTACCTCGTCCAACCTGCGGTTCAATTCAACAACTTGCTTATCTAAATCCTTTGCTTCTACTTCATTACTTAGAATGTTAGCCTTCCTGTTCTTGATCCTATGCTGCACTTCGGCCACTTTCGCTTCCGCCTCTCTAGCGCTCTTCTCACTCGTCACATATCTGTAACACAATTTTGACCCAGTCTCATAAGCTGCACTTTGACCCGCAAATAACTTTTAAATGTTTACACCTAGTACTGTACACCCAACTTTTGTTGTCTGGATGTCTCAGTGATCACTAAAAAACATTTCTAATAAGAGAAACGGAAGTCGGAAAAGCGAAAACGAGCTCACTACAACCTTGGCTGGCTCCTGATAATCACTTCCCAGAATAAAAAACTGTGCCACTTAATTCCTTGCAAAATAACCTCTACTTATAAGTCACTATTTTCACTCATAAATAAACACAAAGCTTGTGGTAACATCGCTTAGCACTTGGAAGACAGCCACTTGAGCAAAAATAATTTTAAAATTATGTCCATTAATTACACTTTCTTTAATAACATCAGCAGCCTACAAAAAGCTATTGTATCCAAGTCCAACAGATATCCTGTTTTGGTTTTCGGACCCCCTGCCAACTCCATATAGTCTTTATTTTCTATGAGATTTTTATTTAATTTTCTTTCCTTGAATGTATTGAATCTGATTAAACCAGTAAAAAATTGTACCTGTGATGCGCAAATTAAATGTGCTGGTTCTGATAATAATTTGTAGTTTGCTACAATAACTACTGACTAGTTATGACCAGTGATCTTAGTGAAAACTTACTTCCATGCCACATAGAGTCTATTTAGATTCTCCAACTCACGCACCACCTTTTGATACTCTTGATACTGAGACCTTTCATCATGCAATTTCTGCAGCTTTGGTGCTATATCTTCTTTAATAATCTACAAACATTGTAAAAAAAAAAAAGAAAGGGTTTATTTGTAAAGTGTCTACTTTTCTTCAAACCTAAAACTAAGCCATAGCCACTTCCATGTCATATAATAATATTAGTAAAACAAATGAAACTCAAACCAAAGTTACTGGATTGACAATGATTTTCTCACAGTCTTACATCATTCAACTCTCGAAGCTTTGCATCTTTCTTTTCAATCGTTTTCTGAGCAGCTTGCTTTTTAGCTTCATACATTCTAGTACCTGCTGCCTCTTCTACCATCGATAAGATCTGAAATTAGCATTGGATTACATGGTTCATTACAGCACAATATAGAAGTTGGAGGGGATAGAGAGAAATTTATTTTTACTAGCAATACAGCACTATGATTAGTTAAGATACATGAAAGAATATTAAAATATGAGGATGTGAGAAGTTTTGCTAAAATAATATTTTTTCAACAAACTTAATGAAAAAGAAAAGTAGTGAGAAAATAACAAGGTAAGTAATATATACTAATTATATGGTAAACCATGTGAGTAAATACTTGAGTGGTGTTCCGAGCTATGAAGATGTTCCCAAAAACTACAAAATGTAAATATTTGTCAAGAACTAACTTGAGTTGATGTTAGATATTCTGTGATTCATAAAGGGAAAATATTTCTACATATATGCATGATTATTTTTATCCAATCTATAGTTAGACATAATCTTAAAAAAAATTACAGCTTATACTTGTAATTTTTTTAATGACAAAACAAATTAATAATGGCCTATTCCTTTTCAATGTTTTAATGTAAGCAGAATAGTGCTTGATTTTTTTTCTTTACCTCAGGTGGTTTCATATTCAGAACTTTGGTGATGCGGCCCTGCATAATGAGGAAGTGTGGGTTATTTACATTGAGCTGCACCGAGCAGAATAAATCACTGACTCTTTTGTTCTGTACATTGATACCATTTATTAGATATTTATTTCTCCCACCCATGACAACCTGTAAATTAAGAAAGTAGGAGTTGCTAGTGTTAGATGATGGGCCATTATCCCTGCTCCGCTTTCCTCAGCCAAGTAGGGAACACAATTTATAATGCCAATGATGGCTTTTAATTATTAAATTAGACGAATAGAAAGTTAATTTGATCATTTGTACCTGTTTTATATACTGATAGAGTTACTAAATTTATTCTGATACAGTTATAAAAGTTTATTCAATGATTACATCAAATAGTAGTTACACTATGTTATGTCAGTGCACATTTTATTATGTTTATTGGTATTAAGTATAAAGAACAATATATTTTTCCAATAGCCACATGGTAGTATTTTTGTATAAAAAATTTCTATGGTTTCAAATGGAATTTTATTATATTACCTGACGTGTGACTGTGATCTCATCATGATTCTCATATCCTATGGGACACTGGTTTTTATCTCTGTTGTCAAATGTAATGCTCACTGTCGCTTTAGTGATACCTGCTTGCCCATGTTTGTAGATGAGCTCTTGCAGGCTACCTGCTCGCACCTACATTAATTTAAATGTTTTCGATATGATTTTTGTATGAAAATGAAGTCAAGGTTTTTTAAAAAAAAAATAAAAAATTAATTATTGTTAGTATTTAACTAAAATATCATTAAAGTATTAGTTTTAATGCTACAATTTTAATTCTGTATAAATAAAAGCATCAGCCATTCTGACAAACAAAATTTCTTTTAAGTTATTGCGGGAATAACGTTTATAAAACTACAACTTACGTTGGACAAATTTGTGATGCCAAGAACAAAACATATAGAATCTAATATATTGGATTTCCCAGTACCGTTGAGACCTGTGATAGCGTTAAATTCTGGATCAAAGCCGGTCACTTCCACTCGATTGCCGTAGGATTTAAATCCATCTAATACTATTGACTTAATATACATTTTGTTAAAATGTGAAGCACATATAAATACATTACCAAACTGGTTTTTAAATTTGTAATTTAACAAATTTAAACGGGTTAACAGCTATAAACCGTTGCTCGCACAGAGTGCGTTTCATTAATAGTTTTTGTCGCCATGTTGGCAGTAATGCACAACAATGTTGGCATGTTGCCCTCGTTGTGTTTGCTTAAAGATACACGGGGCACCTAATGATGATAATGATAATATTATATATTACATATTAGTAGGATAATAAAAAAGAATGGATCATTGAATAAAAAAACAAAACACGACAAAAAGATTTAAAAATAGATACTTACTTATTATTATAGCTTTTAGCAATAATTTTGTTCATGTAACATCTTCATCGTTGTTAACATCAGAGGTGTCATATTTTCTTCGAGACAACTCGTGCGCGATGTTCCAATTTTTTCGACGTTTATACTGCTACGTTACTTTGATAACTTTCCAGACGATTTTTCAGATATTCTTTAAATTAAAATCAGTATTTATTCATTGCAATCGTAGGTTTTCTTATGTGAAAGTTCTTTTTTAATTCGAACAGTAAAGTTTTACATTTTCGATTACTAGCCGTTTCCCGCTCGCTTTGCTAGCCGCAACATATAATTAGGTTTACAATTTAGACTAAAAATTTGTCAGAAATATTCCCGCTCAGCAGTATTTCGTCACCCCTCTAGTCCTGTCCCGTTATTAATTCCTAAAGTCACAATGTGGAAGAAATTTTGTAAAATCCATTCTTAGTTGACCTCTAAATCGCTGACGCAAAATCTCTGTCAAATTTTGAATCATTGCGTTTAATAATTTTGTGATAAATCAATCATTCTCTGCATAGATTCTAAAAGCTATCACACTAGCTCAACCGCAGTACTCAAGCTACGACATCGACCTCATTGCCATTTACAACGGAATCAAACGTTTCAGACCTTGTATCTAAGGAATAATCTTCAGCGCGCTGATGGACGACAAACCATTGACGTGTGCAATTTACTAGAAGCTTGAGACTGCAACACCCTTGTGTGAATTTCATCAGCCTTGATTACTTTGACTTTAGAAAGCATTTGACTTGGTCAATAATGACATATTGCTGGCGAGATTAGCGTGATTTGGGTATACGTCAAAACTGTTAAATTTTATTGCCTTCTTACATGTGTAACAGGCAACAATACGTTGAATATTGTGGTCACAAGTCAAAAACTTATTTTACTAGATCTGGAATTAGTCAGGGAAGCAATTCAGGTGCGTTAAATTTTATTTTAATGATTTGCCAGTCGTAGTCAGAAATGCTATTTGTTTGTTGTTTGTGGACGATCTGAAGTTGCTTCTTGCTATAAAGGAGAAGAGTGATATCAAACGTTTGCAGTTTAACTCACGAATACCAGACCCACGAGCCCTGAGTCCCATAAAGCTGCATTAATTGTAAATAAAACTAGCGACGCATCTTCTTAAAAAAAAAAGACGTACATAGAGTGGCGGAATGGAGCAAAATAAATAAACTGCATTTTAATATAACGAAATCCCCGTTAATTACATTTAGTAGAATGAGACGACCCTTTCACTATAAGTATGAGTTGGAAAGGTGGTAATGAAACTAGATACAATACGACATCTTCGATTGAACGTGGATAGTGAGTTGACATTTCGTAATCACATTATTAATGTTTGTAAAAAATCGTACCGGAGTCTAGGTTTTATACTAAGACGAGGAGGTTTTACAAACATAAGGACTATTAGTGTAACTATACAATGGGCTAGCAAGGAGCCAACTAAAATACAATGCCGTCATCTGTTTACCACAAAAAAATCAATACTGTCTCACGCTGGAGCGAAATCAAAACAAATTTATGCCCGTTGATGTACCCAACGTTGTTCGTGTTAGGAATGGTGGGACATGAAGAGTTAAAGTCCAGAAGAGAGTTAGCTTTAGTAACTCACGCGTTGCTCAGGATAAATCAACTTGTCGAAAAAAAATATATTTACAAGTTAACGGAAAACTTCAAGTCTGTGCAGCTTGCCCCACATAGGTTAAGTCAAGCGCCGAACTTCACAGCGAAAGATTTGAAGACTTACTATATTGAAAAAATCAAAACCAAAATTATATCCCTAACAGGATCATTACGACGCATAACTCGATGTTTACCAAGTCAAGTGAAATATACAATATATAATTGTTTAGCAAAACCCCACATAGAATATTTGATAGAAATTTGGGGCACCGCAGCAAAAAGTAATTTAAATAGTCTTAATGTATGTCAAAACAATCTAATAAAGGTCCTTTTCCACTACGATTACTTAACATCTACCGAAATGATATATAAAAATACTAAGATAATGAACATTTCTCAAACATACTACTTCCGCACTTGCATGTTAGTGCATAAAATACTAAATAAAGAAATACATACTAAAATAACCCTTCCTAAAAAAGTGACTCATTTTCCTTGTAGAAAGACTTCTAATCGAATGAATAATTTATGTTTACGGCCTCCGCGTACTAACTATGGGTAAAAAAGTCTACTATACGAAGGAGCTAAATTATACAACAGTCTACCCGATAGTATAAAAAATGCTAAATCATATCAAATTTTCAAAAAACTACTAGTAAAACATGTCTTAAATTCACCACAAAACATTTATTTAATATAACAAAACATTGTGCATGACTATTCTAGTTTGACTACGCTATGTAACCGACTTAAAAAAAATTTTAGCGACTGCCCTCCGATCTCTGCTTATTGTAAAATTCAATCACACCGACCACTGCCGCGAACTGCAGACTACCTTCCTTTGGCCGATTGTAATGTCATTTGTTCTATGCATTAAGTTTATGGAATTACTGTACGTCCTTTTTTGTACGCTCGTAATTTTAGCTTAATCTATTGCTTATTGTCTTCTCGCATAAGTGAATTGTATATATTCTTGTGAGAAATAAAGATTCTTAAACCTCATATTCTTACGGAAAATCACAACCTTGAAGCTACTGACTCCGTCCTACTCCATGTCGCAACCTTTTCTTGAGAAAAGCAAGAATACCTATTTCACCAGGCTCTTCTCTAGCGACTGAAGCCGGCACTGCAAGAACCGTGTCACATATATATGCGATGACTTCACCACCAGTGCATTTTGCTACCAGTGAAAATGCCATCTCCACAGAAGCTGGCCAACCGTCTTCGCACATTGACTTAACGAACACGTCACATCCAATTTCCAGTTCGTTTCTGTGACGCGGAACTTTAATACAATTTAGAATTGTTACTTTCAAACAGTTATACTATTTGTTTCAATTTTTTTTCTAATTTGAGAACAATTTAAAATACAACGAATTACTAATTAGAGAAGTTCGTAATCATTTTAATACGCCGTTACCATGAGTATATACGAAAATTTTATCTATTGGGCTTTGAAATGTTTAGAGCAAAATACACTAGATGGTAGAGCTGCCAGTTTTGTTTCTTCATATTGGTTATTCACGCAAGTTTCGTATTTTCATTCTTTGAAAATCTGTGCAATATTTATGTTAATCATACATCCTAAAAACTCAATAAAAATAATGAATAAAAAACTAAATGCATTATTAGAAGTAATAAATAACAATGAGCAAAATATATAAGTAGATAAAACGTCAAGCTAAACGCCTCGGGACGTTGAATTTGTCAATTGAACAATGATAATATAGGTAAAAACTCTAATAGTAGTTTACGACGGGTCACTTACTAATATCCTCAACATATCTTAACATACCTTCACAGGCACTTTAAGAAGATCATACAAGAATTAATAAAACTAACAAGTAGAAAGTAGTAGTAGGTGATTTCTTAAGATGCGTTGCCGCATAAAGGCGTAATACACTTTCACCATCCCCTTTCAAACATGAACACAGCGATTCGCAAAAAATAAAAGCAAAAGAAAATCACTTGTCACTTGTATTTGATGCTACATGTATCTTATTTGCTGCTTATCAAAATGGAAAATATTTTATTTTAGTGTTATCTATGAGTGTGTTAATATCGCTATAGCAAAACAGAAAGATATAAAAATATTAATCCTTATTGCAGTAACAGGTATAAGAACTCTGTGTTATCTCCATCCTTACTTTTAAGAATTTGTGCTAGATCTGCTTCTCTTTTCATATCTGTGCCCAATGTCACATTCTATAATTTATGATTCATAGAGAAAATAATGCTACAACTAACGTACAGTTTCGATTTGTATTATTATTTGATTTAGAAGAATTGGAAAAAATGGATTATAATAGTACAGGCGGTATGAGAAGCCCTTTCTCACCAAGAATGAAACCATCTATTGCAGGAAGAAGGCCCATGGGACTTACTTCAGCCAAAAAGCCGCAGAGGTAACTATCGTTTTCGCGTATTTAACCTAAATTATTAAAAGGTATTTTTTTAAAAAAATCGTATAATGCCTATTATTGTTACTTTATTATATATTTAATAAATTTAAAATGTAATTATCATATGTCAAAGGTTAATTAGTGCATATTTTATACTTTACGTGATAACGTTATATTTAAAATCAACTTTAATTTTGCAGTAATTACATGCAATCTCCCAGCGGGCAACAGTCGGGAGATGTGATATACAAAACTCCTTTGATTACACTAGAAACTTTTGGTTTACCGTTACCGGTAATGATAACAGAAGCACTCACATTTGGTATGTACTGTTGCATTTTGCTCATTAAAAAATAATTTTCTGTGTCGACCGGCATTAAGGTATACAACGAATATAACATTAAAAAATCATATGAATGTTCAATTTTAAAAAAGTAGTTATAAATATTATAAATACTACATGTAAATCAATACAATTTGCACTTGTGCTGTTTAGCAATTTTTTTTATAGTTTGCTATATTTAATAGATGAAGAGATATGAAAATAATTTATGAAGATTAAAAAGAATGTCTATGTTAGGTAACTAGTATTTTTCTTATGGTAGCTAGTGGTGATGTCAGTGCACGCATGTCATCCTGTGGTTGGTGCTGGGTGGTAGCTGGGAGGAGGGTGCTGACATGGCCATGCCAGCCATCTCTTGCAGCAGCAGCACGGGAGTTGACACTGCCACAATCTGATCTTGCACACAAGGCTGATCTTATTGTCTTGTTCTATGAAGATGATGCACAGGTGCACTAACTATAGTAATTTATACTGATTCATCAGATGATAGATGTCCACTGCTGGACATAGGCCTCTGCCAAAGATCTCCACATAGATCACATTTATACTGATTGGTGGTGCATATTATAAAAATACAAAACAGCACCACATTGTTATGGGCAGGTATACCACTTACCATCAGGTAAAAGGCCCTTAGTCTTGTCACTAGTGAAAAAAAAAAAAGTAATGGTACTGACTTTTAACTATTTCTTGGTCTCTGTTGCTGGGGAATTTAGATACCACTGCTGCACCTATTTGTGCTAACAAAAAGTATTGTGTAAACATTACTGTGTTCCAGTTTGATTGAAAGGTGTAGTGGTTAATGAAATTACTGGGGTAATGAGAGTTATCATTGTATGTCTGAAGTGACAAGCACATTGTGGTACAGTGTATACTACTATAACTAGCGCCACTTTGTTAAAGGCAGGTGTATCACTTATTATCAGGTAAATATCCTACTTGTCTCTTCACTTTGTTGCATAAAAAAAAAGGAATAGCGTGTTTAAGTACAACATTAGTAATCTATGTTATGTATATTGTTCTTTAACAAATGTAGACAAAAATTTTGAAAACTACTAAAATACATTTGAGCATTATTGTCCATTTCCATGGTGAACCTTACGATTTATGGAGATTCAATATTTGTCTCCAATGTAGGCTTTCTCATTCCTATGGGAATCATTGTGGTGGCAGTCTGTCTGCTTATGTATGTGTAATGTATTAAAAGAAATTGTTTTATAAATGCAACATTCTTTTTTTTAGCTGCCATCATGCATTGGTGTATCTCCAGAGGGGATTATAAGATACTGGCCTTGTGTGGGCCAAGAAGGCGTATATGTGGATGTCTCAGCTGAACTAGCTGGGCAAGAATGTGAACTGCTTGGAGAACCAACTAAGAGTGGTCTAGTGCTGGCAACCACAACTTGCACTGTTGTCCTACTTACACCAACTATGTCAGGTGTGATGTGATATGTGTGCTATAATACTTTTTGCTATTGTCAAAAGTATTATTTATTTTATGGAATGTCAGAATTGTGTGGGACATAAGATTCAGGCTGATGTGTTTTGTCAGACTGGTCACATATGTCACTGTTGCAGCATTATGTGTTTATACTGCATAGTTGAGTATTTTTAACATAGATTATAGAAGCTCGTAGATTTATTTTTGCAGTTAATATTCTTTATCAATAAATTTTTCTTTTAAAAATTTGTGGATGTATTTGTAGATGGTCGCCCTACTGTGACATGTAGGACACTGCGGCCACCCAGCGGCTGGCTGGGAGGCATCGGGCGGCGTGTTTCCCTATTGTTCTTTGGCTCTATGCCTGCGCATGCTGACACTGTGCGTAATATTGTATACTGTATAAATTATATAATTACTCTGTTTAAGTAATTGCACTACTAAATCAAGTGAGCGGTAACGAATGGAATCCGGAAAAATGTGTAAAGCTATACATATTAACAAATAATAATCACAAGCTCACCAAACTGCAAAAGAAACTTTATCATGTTTTGTTATAGTTGAAATTTAGTTAGTAAGAATGTAACGTAAATGTTTTTAACTAATTTACCGACAAAGTTACATGCGACGATTGTAGAAACTGGTGGGCGTGGTGGTGCTGGAAGGCGTGGGCATGGAAAGTGAACGTGGCGAATGTGTCGCGCTAGTGGCGGGTGGGCCCCTACTGCAGTTGTGGTGTGGGGAGGAGCTTCACGAGCACCATCTGCGGCGCCCCCTTGCAGACGCGTACGCGCGCGCACATCTCGCGCACCTGGGGCCACAACGTGCGTACAACTTGCTTTTCTCTCTGCGTGACCCGGTGTCCAGTGCGTGAAACTCGGAAGAGATATCGCTGTACATACCTGTATATTGTTCGAAATAGGATTAATTGTTTGATTAACACTTGTATGCTATATATGTTGTTTTCTTGAAAACTGCCCGTATCGTAGCGGCGCGCGGGCTGGTGCAGGCAGCGCAGTCGTTCAGGAGCGGCAGGGTCGCTAAGTTATTATAAGAGGTCGGTCGCCACTCAAAAACCTTTTTACACAATCTTGGTTTATTGCAACTAGTGCAATTTTATTTTTGAAGTGAAACTACTTTTGGCCGGTATGAATTGTATTTGTAGGGAACGATCTATAAAAATGGGTTCAGCTGCGTCTGTACTATATACAACAGTCTGAATAAACTCGAAATGTTATGGAAACAGAGAAACATTTCAATCTGTATTTCAAGTACAATCTAACCGCCATGAAATTCAAACTAGAACTTTCGTGTCGTATTTTGGTTACCACAAGAGCCACGTCACGCCACCGGCGTCACGTTTAGAAGTGATCGATAATGATGATGATGTCAATGTATATAATTGTAGGTATGCGTAAAAATATATTATAAACTGTTGTTTTTATGATAAAATGAACATGTTCTGACCTATGCTTAAAATGTTACTTTAAGTGCTTCAATTTATCGCTCTTTCTGTCTCCCTCCCTCTTTCTCTGTTTCTCTCCTCTCTCTCTATCTCTTTGCCACCTTCATTGTGTTCATCTCATCCATTACCAATTGACCATAATACAAAATTTCACTTTTATTGCGTGTAAACTGGACACACTGGACTATTTTTTACAGTGGATTTAAATAGTGTGGAAATAATGGCGCTGGACGTGCACGCAAGCGGCCCGCATAGTCTGCTGCTGCTGCTAGCTACTGTGAGCGTAGCGCGCTCACCCGAGAAGAGATATGCGATGGGTAAGCGTATGCGCATGCTCGTACACATACATACGCACCCAGCAATCATTATTGGCTGGCTGTGTTGGTGGATGTAGCATAGAAGTTCATGAAATTATTTTATTAACTAAACATTTACAAAGTAATTGTTTTCATCGACCCTTACACATTTCTCACTTCATCGTAACTGCAGGGTCACGACATACGAGAAGAGAGCAGATACTCCCCAACGAGTAGGCGGGAAAGTTCTAGATTTTTATCTACTCTAAAAACTTGTTGTACACTATCATGTGGATTTTCAAAACGTTACAATGTAATGAAGTTATGCATATCACTTGAAAGAGGTTGAACTTAGGTAATAAAATCATTTGGAACCATCTGACCATAGTGAACATCGACGTGCAGCTACCGCACAGCCCGCGTGTCGCGTCGCTGCAACCGCTGCAACCGCTGCAGCCGCTGCGCGCTCCGCGGGACGAGACAGGCGCGTCACTGCCGCCGCGCTGCCTGCCGCTGCCCGCGCGCACGCTGCTCTACGCGCCCGCGTACGTTGCGTTGATGGCGGGTAATGCACGTTCACGCCCTTACAAGCACACACACACACACACACACACACACACACACACACACACACACACACACACACACACACACACACATATACATTCTATCTTCTCTTGAAAATAATATTATATAAATATAGTAGAAACAAATGAGTACATTCGTTTGATTGCAAATGTAATGCGCGCTCATAACTTTGTGGCGTCTGCAAAGTATATCCTGCCCCTACGTCGTGGTCAACACATTTAGATTAAATACTACGTCACGTTAGCTCAGCAACATCGGCTAGTAACAATTTATTTACAACACCTTTATAACTAGAACAATGTGACGTCTATTGCGGCAAACATAACCGTTCAGCTAAACAGTCCCCACCAAAAAAAAAAAACAACCACCACACATAAAAAGTCACGGATCCGACGATTCTGCTAAGCTGACATTAAGTTGCGAGTGCATTTCAAAATCCGTAATAAATTGTCTTATTATTATTTAACAACAGATTTCTGCAAAAGCTCCAGCGTATATTTTCGTCTGTTTGGATTGTTTTCATATACGAATTACTTCTTATTGCTTCTGCTCGTAGGCAACAATTCGAGCGAGAAGGTAGAGTGCATAGACATGAGCGCGGACGGTGACCGCGTGCTGGGTGCTGCACTGTGCGCCGGTGCACCGCTCCTCTTTAGCAGGAAGCACGGCGTGTTGGCACTGCGTGCGCCGCGTGTCTCCGCCCTGTAAGTAATCGAGTGGCTGCATTGTGTTTTTTCTGACCCTATTCTTTTCTCTTTAGAGGGTTGCGGCTATCGACAGAGTATTAGTTCACTTGCCACATTTTGACATTAACGATTGCAGTGTACTACTAAAGAATGCAAAGAGATTTGCTGAACTTTTCTAGCAATTACTATCACTTCGTTCGCCTTCCATGATACGCCGAGGTTTCCTCACACATTGTCATATAGCCTTAAAGCATTCAGTTACAGAATTGCGTTGCGGACAATTGTTTGTTGCACAGGTCGGCATGCGACAGCTCGCTCAGCCCGCTCAGCCCGCTGAGCCCGCTAGGAACACCCGACGCGCTTGCCGCAGGCGTCGACGTGTACGATACAAACCTATCCATGTATGAGATCGACCCTAACGAGGTGAGCACGCGTATAATGACGCAGTTATGTCTGCAATTTAAACGTCAAACTTAAAGAATCAAAGTTAACATCCACAAAGGATCTAGACCAGATGGTTTCACCTCGTTTTAATCTCTAATTGCGCCAACATTTACTTGTTCGTATTTCTATAATTCTTAAAATGTTCATCCATTCATAGACATTGCAACAAAAAACAAGAAAAAATAAAAGTCATTAACTTTATATACATTATCAATTGGAGCCGAGTGGTTTGTTTCAACGTTTACTGCTCATGATATTCGTTCAGGTATCACTCAAGGTTTTTGTTCTATAATGATTAATCTTATGCTGATGATACCAAACTATATAGAACAGTCACTGTTATGTACCGAATATATGATAAAACACATGAATAGGTACTATGTGTACTTAGCAGCTGCGATGGCTGTGCTCTGAAGTGACATTATGTGAATATTTATCAAGTACCCACTTAGTTGATATTATTTGTCAATAACGCATACAAATCCCCACACCCAAAAATATAATAGTAACAAAAACTAAACATTGTTTAGAAATGCAGTCAGATTTAGGTGCATTTGTACGTATTGTGTATAAAATCACCTTACTCTCAATCTGGATAAGTGCTACCTTATAGCATACACGCTCAAAACTTAGCACAACTGTAAGTTGACACTTGCAACCTTACCTTTACACAACTATAAGATGACACTTGCACACCACGTATATTGCGTGATGGACTCGCCCGGGATATCGCCCGGCGAAACATGTCCATACGGTTCGCGAGTTTTGGTTGGATATGGGCAATAAGTTTACATACGTTGTATGTAAACTTATTGCCCATGTTAACAATGTTATAGCAAGAGCCTTTAGAAATTTACGGTTTATTCAGAAATTATGGAGGGGTGTAAAGGATTCCGCCCAACATTTTACGGAGCCAAAGTCAACCTCACCTGCACGCGGTGCACCCTACTAAACAACAGACCAGGCTATGACCACCCACTAACCCACAGTGGGCCAATGTGATGGGGCTAAGGTTTAATTACCCCTCAATAAGAATCCTTGAGGAAGGCCTATACTCAATAGTAAGCGTTGACCGGATGGTAAGAAGAACTAAACTAATAGCATTTTTAAAAAAATATCTCTATTCTGAAAATGCTACTACCTATAGCTATGCTGCCGTGTTAGATTTTGTGAGTACGAGGAGGGATCAAAGAGTAGTGAGAATGAGATAGAATATAATGACTATTGA
The DNA here is from genome assembly GCA_029030555.1 of Ornithoptera alexandrae. Lineage (NCBI taxonomy): Eukaryota > Metazoa > Arthropoda > Insecta > Lepidoptera > Papilionidae > Ornithoptera > Ornithoptera alexandrae. The sequence continues at coordinate 10,539,277 of JARDVY010000298.1, forward strand.
TAACTTAATAATTTATTTTTCTACATAGTCTCCGAGTCTCCCTGCCACACTGCGTCCAGCGCTAATGAAAGGCTTCAATTCCTTAAAAAAAAAATTCGTCTTGGTCCTGCAAAAAGGTCTCCACGGTATCCATCACATCGTTATCGTCTTCGTACCTGTTTCCCCTTAAGTATTCTTTCAATTTGAGGAACAGATAAAAATCTCTAGGCGCCAGATCTGGTGAATAAGGGTGGTGGTCAACCAATTCGAAGCCAGCTTGTTGAATGACAGCCATCGCAACTGCCGACCTGTGCGCGGGTGCGTTGTCGTGATGAAACAGCACGGCCCTTTGAAGTTTCCCTCTCCTTTACTCATTGATGGCATTCCTCAACTTGGGAATTAAAGCTGCCTAATATTGACCTGTAAAAGTAATTCCACGCTCCAGGTAATTAATCAACAATATCCCTTCTGACTCCCAAAATATTGAGGCTATAACCTTGCCAGCCGATGCCACGGCACGAAACTTCTTCGGGGTCGGTGATGATGGCCGTTTCCATTGCGAAGATTGCTGTTTTGTCTTGGGATCAAACTGATGGAGCCATGTTTGGTCCATTGTTACGAAACGATACAAAAAGTTTTCAGAATCATCTTGAAACTTGTCCGACAATATCTTCGAAATGTCAAATGGTCGTCGTGTTTTGTTTCTGAGTGTCGGTTAACATTCTTGCCACCCATCTTGCGGAGACTTCTCATATCTAAAGATTGTTTCAATATGGATTGAATACTTCCATATGAAATGCCTCTTTCATGAATTAAGTATCGGATGGTAACTCTTCGATCGCTCAATATTATTTTCTCGACTTTCGCAACATTTTCTTGGGTGACTGATGTCGATGGACGTGGTGACAGCCGCAACGATGTTCGTCTTCCGTGCTCGTTCTCCCTACACGAAATTGAGCAGCCCACCTTGCGACAGTGGAATACGACGGAGCAGACTCTCCTAATGTTGTCTCCAGATCGCAATGAATCTCTTGCACCGTTAACATTTTCAAAGAGAGCTATTAAATAACGGCTCGCACTTCGCTTTTCTCCATTTCCTAGAACACGTTCCGACGCGAAGCAAACAAATGACTGCATACAGAAAAAAACAAAAGAGAATTGAAGATTTATTCTTTATTAATATTACAAACATGTATCTGAGCTATGCCACTATTTTTTTTTCTTAACAAGGAGGATATATGTCGTTCTCACTACTTTTTGATCCCTCTTCGTACAATGTGAAGCCCATCTTACAGAGTCTATATAGATCGCATAGAGAAAGTATAAAGTAACATTATTAATGTTTTAAATTACCGCTGCCGCCGAGCACTGTAAGAACCTACTACGACTTCCTTATGCATCTTAATTTAACTACCCTTGAAAACCTCCCCATGTGTTTGATAGAATTACTCTTTATAAAAGATTAGACAACAAAATTTCACTCCCGTTTACTTCTCTCACAATTAAAATATATAACAAGACTGAGAGGTCCCGTGCTGTCCTCGCGTTTACCACGTATTTTAATACCACCACGATACATAAGAAACTACTGACGCAAGCCGCGGTTTAACCGCGCTCTCCATCAAAACCTATAACAACTTATCTGACAAAAATATGTGTTACTAAAGCTCAGGTTTATAATGTGTTAAGAAGACTACGTTACCAAGGGAGCTAAGATATCCCGCTAGCGATGAAAGAAAAGAACAGGTTCGCGATTTAGGAGTAATGTTAGACACTAAACTTCGGCTTAATTTTCATTACAACAACATCGCTCATAAGGGTTTCAAAATTTTGGGTTTTATTTTACGTAATTGCAAGGAATTTAAGAATTCCTCCACTATAATCACAATCTATTATGCATTGGTATTGGTACACAGCTGCCAAGGATACTGTAGCGCCGTTTAGAATCCACAATACGAAGTCCATATCAAGCGATTGGAAAGGGTTCAAAAGAAGATTTGTGGTTTATGTCATTTAAATTCAATCTGACAGACAGGCTGTTCACCTATGAAGATCGTATGCGACACTTTCGCTTGGACAGCCTTGAAAATCGCAGGAAATTTCTAGACATATTTTTATACATAGTACTTAATGGTCATTGCGACTTACCGAACCTTCTATCCATGATCACCATATCTACTCCCAGAGCACTTCTTATATGTAGGATATATCGATCGTTCTTTAATACTACATTGCGTCCAAATTTAGCTATGTATACTCCGTTAAACAGACTCTTAAGATCATGTAACAATTCCTCAACAGCTCCCGCTGACGCACCAAATGATAATGACAATGACTCGGATCGTATATTTTCTGATGAGATTAAAAATACTGCAAGGAAGATAATATACACAAATTATGTTATAACTTAATTAAAAGAAGAGGTTTTTATTTTAGTTTTAAACAACGTTTTAATTATTTTTTTTAAATACATATCTTTTTATTTTTTCCAATATTCGTTATATCCTTTGTCTTTGAGTAAGTTACGTTAGTAATTAGTATGGTATACTTTATGTTAACTTGCATGTACATTCGTCTCTAGTTATGTATTTTTACATAATATTGAATTGCCGTTTGCACCTGTATATGTGTAAGTAGAACTGAAATAACGCTCTGCAAACACTGTTCATTTTAAGCAATACATGGTGTTAGTTGACGCAACTTTAAATAAAAATAAAAATAATAAAATTTTCAGTGAGATTAGAGTCATCCATAATTCAATTCAATAAGTTTAAGAAACATAAAAATTTTGTTATAATTTCTTTTTTTATTCTTTCTGTTTTTGTACACTGCCTATTTTTTTATTCACTTTTGCAGATTCTTTATATTTTGAGTTTTTTATTTTTATCTATTGGGCATTCATTCCCTGTTTATTTATATGATATCTACTTTATTGATATGATATATAGGTGTATTAATTGTTATATGGTCTACCTGTTTTATGCCAAAATAAGAAAAAAACAATTGTAATTGTGTAAAGATTAATGCGCTGGCGTCGGACCCGAGAAGCAAATTGAAGTGCGCGTTCCTGTTCCACTTGCGGCGTGATCCGGCGGCGGCGCGGCTGCTGGCCGAGGAGTTCCCGGCGCGCGCGGGCGCCGGGGCGGGCGCGGCGGACAGCGCGCTCGATGTGGCCGTGGCGACAGCGGCGCGCGAGCTGCTGGACGACGCCCCCGCCGGGGACCCGCGCTGGCGACGCACCGCGCCGCGCTCCAGTGTTGCGCTCGGCGCCTCAGCCGCGCTGCAATTGGCTGCCCAGCTGCGCGACAAGGCGCGTGCGTACGCGCTGTTCCTTGAGTTCCTGCGCGCGCACGGACTGTGGCACCGACTCGGTCTAATCAGCAGAGGTAAACGCGCCTTCTTTTACTTGTTATGTGTTACTATTTGTGCTATTGTTATTGCGGTTGTCCAATCTAAAGGTTTACTACATTTTTGTTATTTTAGTGGTCGTTAATAATTTTTTTATTAGTTAATTATATCTGGATTTTAGAATATAGACAATTGTTACAAAACGTACCGGAATCCGTTTCAGAATGCGGTGATGGCGTCATCAGCACGCATCAACTATTGGGCGCCTATGGAGAGCGGCTGGCGGCGGCGCGCGCACTGCGCCGGTTGCAGGAGGAGGGTGCTCACCTCGTGGACGCCGCGCTGCAGCAGGTACAAACTCGTGAATTCAACGTTCACTTTTAGACATTGGAAATCTCTGAAGAACAATGAATGTTATCATGACTTTAAAGGTTTCATTTTACGTAAATCCTAGACTACATGCTTCCCTAATTTAAGACTAGAGTCGTACATCTTAGCTGTTTTTTTGTTTAGATTTTTGTGCATCGCGTGGGAAGACTTTACTTAAAGGTTGTGAATATAGGTGGCGAGCGGTTCAGAGAGCGAGGAGTGGCGCGGTGGCGGGTGGGAGGAGGGAGTAGCGCGCGGGGAGGAGGAGGAGGTCGCGGCGTTGCGTACGGGCGCGCTGTCGTGCGCAGACGTGGCATACAGGCGCGTGTCGCGCGCACACCGCCTGCTGCGGGCCGTGGCGCGCGCGCCGCCGCCCGCCGGAGACGCGCGCGCAGACGCCGCGCACGCCGCCGCCGCGCTGCAGCTGCTTATAGTTAGACATATATAAATTAATAAACTGTCCACTCTACTAATGAAGGTTTTGTGTATTCGTATAAAGTTCTGCCTGCTAGTATAATCGATATCTTTACATTCGCGGTACATACAGAATATGTATAACGTAATTAAGCATTGATAGTAATTGATTGTTAAATGTAATTAACAGCAGGACTGAAAAGATTGTAGTTGAAGACTTAATTTATTATTATAAGCTAAGTATAGGTTTACTTAGCATATTAACAGTTGTATAGAAAAGCAATTGACGCTAGTTCCGGATAACAATAGTGTTAAGTGTCAAAGAAGCCATCAATAGTTTCAAAAGTTTTTCATTGAATAATAAACGCTTGCGACCGTTCGTTTTTAATAAATAATTATTTCAGGTTCTAACGTTAATACCTTTTTTGATAGATTTTAATAGGTATGCCAACCGTTGTATCAACATTATTTGTGCGTGCGTGTGTAGGGCGTGTTGAGTGAAGTGCATGCGTGGCGCACGCAGTGGCTCGCGAGCGGCGGGCCCCCACCCCCGGCCCCGCCGATTGACCCCGCTCTGCAGCAGGCGCTGCTGCAGCTGCACACGCGCTCCACTACGTATGTCACAGCGTAAATTAAACTGTAGCAGGAGTTTCTGTCAATGCTTTAAGAGCCTTGCATTTGAATCTATTTTCCCTGTGCTTGCAGCGAGTGCGCGCGTTCTTGCCCCGACGCCGCGCTGCGCACAAGCTTGCTAGAAGCAGCAGCCGCGTTCGCTGACCTGTTGCTGGCCGACGCTTTCGCGCACTCTCATGCTCAGGACCCCGCATATCAGATGATGCGCCGTGAAATCATTAAACCCTACAGTAAGTATTCACAAGTGTTTGGCAAATGAGTACATGTCACATATCTTCATCATTATAACTAATCTGGCCATATATACTGTTATATAAAAAAAAATTCTTATTTTCCACTTTTTAATTATTTTGAATTTGGAACGCGTATATTATTTTAAAAAACCTGTTTAAATTTTGCGCCATTTGACATACATTTTCGTGTTCATTATCAAATTACAATGTGGAATGGTGTGGAGGTGCTAAATAAAATAGGATTGCAGTGATCGCCTTGCACAAAGTGGGTATGGAGCTGGTCCGGTCGCTCATATTCCAGACACTTCAAAAGTTTGTTGTCAGCCGTATGTTCGTGTATCGTACTGCTAACAAATACAACAATACTTCCTCTGTCGAAGGTCAAAAAAGATCGGTACAACCGCGTGCTGTTAGAACTACAATGACTCTTAATGCTGTTAAAACCAGAATTCGTCGAAACCCCATTAGGAAGCGAAAAACCTTATCGCGAGAAATGAAGATTCCCGCTAGGACTCCGTCGCGTATCGCGTGTTATAAACCAACACCTGAAGCTCGGTGCTTATCATCGACATACAGGACATGCTCTAAATCAATCTTTACAATTAAAGATGCATGGAGTGGGGATAGATCAAAACGAACAAACCTTCTGTCGCGATACAACAGGCAGGTGAGAGGCACAGAAATATCCTCTTTACTGATGGAAACATTTTTACTATTGAAAAACACTACAATAAGCAAAATGATAAAGTGCACGCTCACAGTTCTAAGGAACCTGCTCAAGTGGTCGGAAAGGTATAACGTGGTCATCATCCTCCGTCAGTGATGGTTTGGTGGGGCGTGTATCTTTATCAAGGAGTCACAAAACTACATTTTTGTGAAATAGGAGTGAAAATTTCAGCCAAAGTGTATCAAGATACAGTCTTGGATAATGTTGTGAAACCTCGCAGCAATACATTTTTTTAAAATATATAGTGCACTTTCCAGTAGGACTGTGCACCTGATCACAAGGCACGAACTACAAAAGCCTGGCTCAAAAAAAATGTTCCGGACTTTATAAGAGCTGAAGATTGGCCTTCACCTAGCCCAGAGCTTAACCCTATAGACTTCAAATTATGGTCAGTTTTAGAGGACATGGCCTGCTGCTGCTCCAAACCACATGGCGACATCGAGTCTCTTAGTAAACCTTTGGAGCAAGCAGCAAGCAGTGGCGGGGGTGGAAATTACCCTTGGAGACAGCGTGTAAATCCATAAATTCGTGATACGTGCCCAACAGATTAAAGGCCATTTAGAAAAAAATATTATTTTCATTGTTTGCTGAGACTATAATAAATACGTAGATATACATTTTAATAAAATTGCATTACTTCATTAAAAAACGATGCATTTTCATTTGTAACAGAACTTATAGCCGGACTAAGTATATACTGTTTATATTTTAGACATGTATAAATATATACAATTGTTGACCATTCTTCAAAATAAAATAAAAAAAAACATTAGATGTTATCAGCAGCCCATAAGACTGCATGTAATGTCAATTGCTGACAAAACTACGTAAATTTTTTGATAAGAAATAAAGAATGAAAACTATTTTCTTAAAATTTTATTTAATGCGATGCCTTTGGCCGATGCGACCGGCAGTTATCTCGTTATATGATATAGAATTATACAAACCTCTGAACCCTCGACTCTCTTCAACCCGAACGACAACTGCCAGAGGTGAACATCAAATATAGACTATAAAGACTAACGTTCAATCAAAATTAAACTGTCATTAAATATAATGACAATGATTTGATTGTACACGTGATAATTGGATACATGCACACTGTGTTACCAGTGGACGCGGGGCAAAACCGGCGCGCCGCTGTGCTAGCGGAGAAATTTCAAGACTTCGAGCTGCTGGTGCAGCTGTGCGTGGCTGACAACGACCTGGAGCGGCTGCATGCGTTTATCAACAAATATTCCGAACAGGTGAAGCAACCCTGCCGTTGCTTTTATTTCGTGTCTTCTCTATGACATGCTCACATTTCCTACGGACGACGCTCAGGGCTTGGCGGAGATCACGTTCGCGTGGCTCGCGTCGGGCGACGGCCGCAAGCGCGCACTTCTGGTGCGGAGCGTCGGCGCGCGCGTGCCAGACCGGCTGGCGCGCTGGCTGACTGCGACACCGGCACGCGCGGAGCTGCTGGCGCTGCACGAGCTCGGCTCTGGACGGCCGGCGGTGGCGGCACGCGCGCTGGCACACCTCGCCCTAGACCCGCGCGCCACCGTGCGTCGCACCGCGGTCAGTATCTCCAATGTGTCAACATTCGAATTTATAAAAATGTTCTCTTAAAAATACTTCATACGGAATAATATAATTTTTTTAAAAAAAAATTATGTAATTAAAGCAATTGATAAAAGAAATGACAATACAATTTAGGACAGCAGAGTACACGCATTGCGCGTTACGTTACCAAGAACACGACGTGGTAGTGACGAGGGGCTGCGCTCCGTCGGTCTATTGAGGTCGGAGTTGCTTGACGAGAAGGTTGCATTATTAATATCTGTACTCGTGTAGACCGCGGCCTCGCTTGCCAAGCTCTGCTTACTCACGTCGGAGGAGCCAGACGAGGAGACGTGGCGCACGGTCGAATGGCGGCTGAGCGTTTGCGAGCAGCAGTGCGCGCTGCCTGCCGCGCTGCGTGCGCGCACTGCGCCTTACGGCGACGGCGAGGGCGACGGCCCGCTGCTAAAACCCGCACAACTGCTGCAAGTGAGTGCCGCGACCAACCGAACAAAGCACGTGCAATATACCCCTTTCTTTAATTTTTTTTTACTTGTTTATTTATTATATATTTGTAATTTTAATGACTATTATTTTACTGCGGTGAAGGAAAACATCGTGAGGAATCCCACACACTGAAATTATCTCTATGTGTGTGTGGTGGCCCCAATAAAGTGACAACAGTCTCGCCCCCTGTTACGTGGGACCTAATCTGACCACATCTGGCGATATGTGGGTGTTTATTGGCCTCTGCCTACTTCTACTGGGAAAAGAGGCGTGATAATATAAAAAAAAAATATTTTACTGCAGTTGTATATCGAGGCGGAAGGCCAGCCGCTCACTGAGTACGACTACAAGAAAGCACTGGACCTCACTGAGTTCATTGAGGATCCAGAGCAGCGCGACGAGCTCAGACTACAGGTATGGATGGTAGTTGCCGACAGACATTGCTAATGGTATTTTTAGTAAATTGTAATTAAAACATAACGGACTTGTACCAGTCATTATATATGGTTCATTTTTAGTATATAAAAGTAGTCACTTAAGCTGTACTTACCTGATGACAATTAATAACTTCGCCATAAAATACAAAGCTAGCTAGTGCTGCAAAAAAATTTAAATTAGGAAAATCTTATGCATTATAATTAGGCGCGGTAGTGTCTAATACATCGCTATTCATACCGAAACAAATTTCAATATCTACTAACAACGATCGGCGCTGCCGCGGCGCGCGGCGACACGTTAGCAGCTCGATATGTGTGCGCGCAGGTGTGGTGCGCGTGCGTGCAGCGCGACGACTGGGCGCGCTTCGCGTCGGAGGCGGCGGGCGACGAGCTGCGCGCCACGCTGCTCTACCGGCTCGCCGAGCTCGTGCACCTTATGGGTACGTAATGTAGTATCCTACCCTTGCAGGGCCACTTCGTCCCCTTTTAACCTCCCATTGTGCACTTAAGCCGTTAAGTGTTTTTTTATCTGCATAAAGGTCCCGTTTATCCACTACAGACCAGTCCAGACCATTTTTTATATTTTCACAAATATCGATCGTAATAAACCCATAATATCATCATAACCTATAAAAAAAAAGGTTTTTAAAATATATCAACCTATTGAACGCCAGGACGTCAAAACTTTATAGAACAGTCTGTGAAATGTATTTCAAATTATACTTTCGAAATATTGTTGTAATTTTGTATTGTTTGTTTTACGTATAACGTTAACAGCCCGGAGGAACAGACACGTTGGTGGCGGGAGTGGGTGCCATCGGGCAAATCGACTTGCACCCGCCCACCTAAAATCACTATGAAATAATTAACTATTTCGTGTGAATGTTTTGGTACGTTGCACGTATATGTATATTTGTTTGCGCAGGTGGCGAGCTGGAGCATTGGCTGCCGCCGCTAGGCGTGCTGCTGGGTGCGCCTCGGCTCGCGTGCCGCGCCGCTGATCCGCGGTTCCACTTCGCGCTGAAGTTGGTCTACGAGTACATACACGACGCGCACGACACGCACGACGCACACGATGCGCATGACGCGCTCGCTGTCTAGCGACGCGCAGCTGTCACCGCCAAGATCACTTCTCTCGCCTGGTGCACTTGAATTTTATATTATTTGTTATCCAAACATTTTTCATAAAACATTTCCCACTCCCCCTCTTCTTCTCTATTTTGTTTATAAATACCCTTAATTTAATTGGAACAGATGTATCCGTTTATATTGGTCGGTCGTGTGGCGCGGTGCAGCACTTCCTGGTCAATAAATAACAACATAAAAACACATTGTCTGGCGTCCAAAACAACTCTGTTCTCGAATGATTTCGCTCGGAGCCAGTGCCGAACTAAATGTTTACCTCCTTTTATTTATGTTTAATGTCTTTGGCGAATTAAATATTTAAGATCTCTTTTACTCGTGCGAGATTGATTTATTCGCAGGAACTGTTTCGGGCTCGGGTACTAGTACTACTAGTTTTTAACGATACATTTTTCTTATTACGGAATGATACTCTTTAAGTTGTACTTCAATGTACGAGTGCAGTATTTTTTCTGTATAATATCTATTTATTAATATATATTTACTTCACCACCTTCACTTCGCACATACGGGGCTACTCGTGCTGCAGTGCATCGGCGAGACTGCTCGGAACAAAAAAACTCACCATTCGATTATGACCAGCCAGACTTCTATAGATATAAGTTTAGTGTACATAACTAGGTATAAGTCTGTAACTCAGTGGCCTATATCCAGCAGTAGACGACGTCTATCGGCTGATGATGATATATAACTCGGTCGCTAACGTCCAATGGACGAGTTAGGGTTGTGGGCTAGGCCTCCGCGGAGCGTGATAATTCCTCAGTCTACACATTTAGAATATGGAGAAGCTGCAGCTTGTGGCGGCGGTAGTTGCGTCAGTTCAGTCCCGCTCGAGCTGTTGCCACGTGCGAGATCTGATTATGACACATGTTATGAACGTAGTACAAAATTGTTCAAACTAAATTATATTTAAACGTCAGTTTGTAATTTAAAAGAAATAACCATTTCTTTTAATATAACATAATTATAGGCATTGGTTTATTCATGTAAAAAAATGTAAATTTGCAAATTAATTTTAATTAGTAATTGTTCCTTCCGGACTCATCTCGCTGCGGTACACTACTCAACATTAAAGTAAAAATTTTGTTGTTTCCAATAAATTGTTGATTAGTTAAAAAAGGTTTGGCATGTTGCGAACAAATGTAACATATAAAGCGATGACCTTTGCCGGTCAATTTGTTAAACATTTCATTATGTATGTAATTTGAGAAATAAATAAACTTCAAACATAACGAAACTTTGTTATTATTTATGTAAGTTGATGCAATCAATAACCGGCCCTGTTTAATCTGTGGCGCGGCGGTTTTGGCGGCACTCGCAGGCGCGCGTCGGCGCGGCGCGCGCGTCTCCGCGTCACCCCGCGCCCGCAGCCCCTTGTTTACTGTTGCACACGTCCGCGAGCCCTCGCACCCCGCGGACGTTTCACGGGGCTTCATTCAAATGATCATGTGAATGTTGTTGTTGTGGTGTGCCGACTATCCGAAAACGTTCACCATTACTAACGAGCAGTGTTCTGCGAGCGAGAAGTTACTCGGAATAAGGAACTTTTTGTAAGTACAAGTTGTAACTACTACTTTAACAATCAGTTAACGGAATCAATATCAGCGGCTGCCTGGAGATTAGTTTCTTCTAAATCTGAAGTTTTGCGTCAAGAAACTAAGCGAAGCCTGTGCGCACAAATTTGTAAAATGAAATAAGAAGTGCGTCGGAGAGCGTGTTTTTTTTTACATTCGTACGTTAATACGACAACCTCGTAATTTGAATAATCCGTACGTGCACGTGAAGTGATTAACGTTAACAAACCGTTCGCACGGCGCCGGGCGCGCTTGCGCAGGGACGAGCGGTGCTGTGCTGCTGTCGCACGGAGCGAGCTCATTTATCACCACATTCGGAAAGTGACTTCACACAAACACACATCGTGGTCAGCGATACCTTTGTATAGAAATATTGTAACACGACTACCTAATAGTAACACTGACGATAGCATTAACCGGTGTGCTCCGGTTGCAATGGCTCTGGCAATACAGGACTTTCAAACTACAAGTTGGCTTATCGATACCAGATTCACGGACACCAGCCCGGTGATGTCGACCTTTTTTTTCGTTTTATGTGGGGGAAATGCCTTAGCATACTTATCATCGTGGGGCAAAGTCAGGTTATGTCGGACTTACGCCGACTAAAACCCCTACGATATTCCACCTTCATCGCTTCACCGCAACGCCACGGGAACGTTTTCGCACACCTCCGCGACCCTGCCAGCGTCGGCTGCGCTGCGTAGGCCTATTTCAGGGGCAAGAGACCTTCATCCTTCTCATCTCTGTAAGGACACGTTGGAACATACAGCGCTCCCCCGGCCTCTCATTGTCATCTGAGCAACGTAGCTCCTGTATCCGTAACCCACAGTATACGCGAGCTAAGAGAAAAAACTCTTCAGACTCCCTACGGCAGATCTGCTCATGGGTTTCGCTGCTAACCGTTATACGGCCGCGGAAAACAGTGAGAACGGCAAAACGCAATACCAACACTCCTCTCTCCCGTGGCCCCATCGCTGCCGCTTCAGCGGTGCGGCATCACTTAGTCGCAGAGGGCAGAGAGAGCGGCGAACCACAGTATCGACACTCCTCTCCCCTAGGGCAGTACAAGCTTGCCCCCGCAGCCGACTGACACACATTCATGGTGAGCTCAAGAAGCTCACCTGGAGTGGCGCGACCTCGCCGGCTTCTGGGCCCCACTGCCACGACAAGGCGGAAACCTGTTGGAAGGCGTGCTGTCAGCCGACTGGTAGTTCCTAGGCCCACTTTGATATTAATGAACTTTTAAAAAAACAAATGTTTCTGTCTTAAATTGTAGTTTCAATTAAATGCTCGGGCGACGTTCCCCGTACTGCACGGTGGGGCGACTCAGATTTTATTCGTGATGGTTGCTACCTCCCAGCTTCGAGGGTGTCACCGATTAAATTCTTGTAAAACTGTGCTGCCTCGTCTTCTGGATAAGCGGACGGATTTGTGGGCGGTTGCATCCGTTGGTCCGTCAGAAGTCACTCGTTTGCCGCAAGTTTCTCGATGTAACAGCGATATAATTTTTAACTGAAAAGTAAATGATTAAAAATAATTCCCTCGACGAATGAGCTCGTCGCGCACCCCAAGGTTACTTCGAAGCGGAGTCGCAGTTCTGTTTGCACAAAAGCCGTCGCTCGCAGACATTTCCTAACTGTTATAGCACACGGGATAAATGTAACGTTTCATTCGTGCGCCGCCGCGCACGTTAGGGAAGGTGTTCGCCGACGCCTGCAGCGGTGCCGCCTCTCCTCCACAGCTCCGAGGTGAATCGTCTTTCTCCGTGAGGAAGTTAAAAGTTTCGCTTCCATATATTCATGTGCCATAACGCGTTCCGGTAGCTGGTTGGCCGGCGCGCCGCACGAGCTGTTCACTTTAATGAGATCGGCCTTGGCGTGCGAACTTCTCGGTAGCACTCCGTCGTGCCGGTCATCTCCTGCTCAAGCCCGCGCTGAATACAGTACGTGTGGGTAAATTGTCTTAATTGGGAGATGTAGTGAGCAATTGCGCTTCAGCGACAATTGGATAACGACACTTAGTCATGCAGTTTACTTTTAACTTTGTAATTAGCGTTCCTTGTAACATAGCGTCAAGGCGCTGGTGCACGGGTTTGTTTGATCAGAAGTTCCTCGTGCCACTCGGTAGGCGTTCTTCGGCTCGAAGCTAGATGGTTCAATTCGCGAATGTTCATTTGGTAGGTTATGCAAAGTGTCGTGTCACAATGCCAACCTGTCTTCACGCAGCGTGGCATGAAGTCTGCGGTGTCGTGCCAGAGCGGATAGTCTTTACTCTTTGGGTTTTTGTTTAAAACATGTGCCCGAGTTGTAGAAGCATAAACGACTGCCATGCCCGCGGAGCAAGCGGCTGGATGTGAGTCGACTCGGTGCTGCCCCGCGCCGCGCCGCCCCGCGCCTCACCGCCTTGCCCCGCCCCGCGCCAGTTTCCTACTAACAATGCACCACTAAGGACGGCTATACATTGTCTATGCGGCAGGTCGGCGCTGATTAGCACACAATGGCTCGCGGTAAAAAGGTTCGGTGAGGCAATCGGGTGGCGCTTTCTCACGTCGCGGAGAGGGGTGCATGGAGCGGGGGGTAGCTGCTGAAGTGGCATTAACGACTGCTGATAGTGTGCGTATTGTTCGGTGTCCTTCCAAGTCGTTACTTCTTCGGCAGACATACGCGAACGCATGCTCCATGCTGTAGGCACCTCTTTTTCTTTCTTTGTAATGTATAAGAAATCTGTATGTGCCATTTTGTTTAGCGAGTTGTCCCTGTCTTATGGGTAGTAACATGGTCCGATTCCTGTAGAAATTTTAGGACATCCAATCAAAAAATCCCCTAGTTCTCTTTCGATATTAACCTGACACTGCCTAAAAAGTTCTGAAGAGACCGAAACAGGTGGAACTCTAAAGGTGCAAGATCAGGACTACACGGCAGATGCATTAACACCTCCCAGCCAAACTGAATTACTGCCGAGTGGCCGATGTGTGGTGACCAATTCCAACCCCTTTCTCTGAACTTCTTGCTATTCACCAATTGTCTGCACGAAGGATCCTCGATCGATTGCCTGTCCGACGGTGCCCAGTTTTTTTCTAATGGAAAATCCGTTTCATGGTTATTTTTCAGTTTCTCAGCTAAGACGTACTTACTACTGCACGCTGAACCAGAGCGAGGTGCATGTCAACGCAACGCAAACAAATGTGCGCTCCAAAGCAATAGAAATAGCAATGGCGATCGGAGCGGTGCCTCTGCGGTGTACAACTTGCAACGGTGTGAAGCATCTTCGTTATATTCACTCGTTTTTACGGAATAGGGAGAGCAAAAGTAAAACAACCGCAAATCCAATTATATTCATTGGTTACTTTTTTAAATGAAATCTTTTTAATTTGATCAAAACTCGCCGCACACTATTAGCGCAATCAAAGAAACTTCATTCCAAGGCAAGACATGGTGCAGTGCACTGCGCATGCGCGGCGGCTCTCGTCACAATTAATGCAGTTGGTACATTTTTTTTAAAGAAAGTGTGGGCAAACGAGCGCACAGTTCACCCGGTGCAAAGTGATCACTAACACCCTTGGACAGCCGCAACACCAGTGAGGTCGCGGCTGCGTCGCCGACCTTTAAGGTAATAATACGTTCTTTCCTTGAACTGAAGAACTGATTCCACAAAATGGTAATGCGTGGTAAAAAGTTGCACTTGAAACGCACAGTGGCGGATCGCCAGTCATCCAGGTGGTGAAAATGGAACTTGGCGTTAGGTTGTGTACTGCGCCGGTGGAAAGTAGCCGCAGGAATAAAATTCTGAACAACTCCTCGGAACACTCCACTTGGTACATTTAGAAAGAATGCAAAGAGGTCTGCGATGTCTCTTCGCAAAGCCAGTGGGTCGAGGCTCTTGGGGAGAACTTGGTCGTCACCGACTCGAGCTCTCTCCGTGGTTGGTATGCGGTCGAATGGGAGGAGCTGGCACAGGGGTGTGATTAGTATTACAACTACATACATTTTTATTTTGACAATTCAATATTACTACTACAGTGCCGTAATACAAAATAGTAATTTCTCTTTATTTGCCGATGACCTAAAACTTTTTAAAACCATTAATCACCCATCAGACGTGCAGCTGTTACAGGCAGATTTAGACAATATAGAATTATGGTGCCGCGACAACAAAATGTCACTTAACGTAGCTAAATGTTTCTCAATCTCCTTTACTAGAAAAAGAATGCAATGGTGACGGTGTACTCTCTGAACGGAACAGCCTTATCTAAAGTTGATGAAATCCGAGACTTGGGAGTTATAATACATAGGGAACTTAAATTTCACAGTCATATTAACATAGTAGTAGAGAGAGCATCTGAAATGTTGGGGTTCCTGAAACGAAACTCTACAGATTTCAAATCACCTCAAACCCGAATGATTTTATACAACACTCTGGTACGAAGTCACTTAGAACACGTTTCTATAGTGTGGAGTCCAGTGTATAGTACATCATCACAACGATTGGAGGGTATTCAACGTGCATACACCAGATACTTAGCCTACAAGACAACCGGATTTTCATACAAAGGCACTTACGACAGTCGTTTACAATTCTTTAAAATGACTACTCTACACAATCGTCGGATAATTTCTGACCTAATGTTCCTCCACAAGGTTCTAAACGGAAAAATTAAATCACCTCCTATACTTGGAAGTATAAACATTAGAGTACCCCACAATTACCCTCGTCGTCCAACAACCAACATTTTTAGTCTTCCACAGTACAGAACAAATCTTGGAATACACCACCCGATAGCCAGAATGTGCAATGCCTATAATACATTTAATGCCAAGATACCCGAATTAGACATTTCCAGCGAATCTAGAAATGTTTTCAAAGATAAGTTGCTACATCACCTCGCTGATATTTAATGCTTATTTATTGAATGTGGTTTCTGCGAGATGTCACTGTGCTGAATGTATGCACCATGCTATACCTAACTGCTGATTGTTTGGAAACTGATATTTGTTCAAAATTCAATTGTATATTTTAATTAATTGTAGACTACAAGTTTCTTTTTCACTTTAATATTTTTAAGTCCAAACTATGGCCAAAGCTGTGTGCGCCTACAATAGGCATACATATTTAATATTGTACACTATATCTAGAACGTAAGATAGTATATGATATGTTATGCTGTTGGTGTATCAATAAATAAATAAATAAATTACTATACGTTTGCGTATTAAATAATTCGTTTGACACCGAAGAGCTTCTTGCACCAGTTCCTCGGTGTTCATCAAATTTATTTTTACCCTTTCTCCGTACCGGAAGCAAATAATAATTGAAAGTGTTATCATTCAGACATATATCAAATGGACACGTGTGGGGGGTGCGGCGCGCTGGTTTTGTCACCGTTTCCCGGAGCTGTATCCGCACGCGTGTGCGCGTGCGCCCGTGTGTAAAGCTCGTTATTTAGTGTTGTGCGTGAGCGTGGCGGCTCACGCGCAGCGCACGCGCACTCTCACGCGCACTCACACACGAGTGCGGGCAAGGGACAACTTGATGCTTGCCTTGGTTTCCCCATGGGCAGTGCCGCGGTGGCGCGCCTCTGTTTGCGCTGATAGCGTATCGGCCGCGGAGCTGAGCTACCCCACCTGCCACCCCTCCTCACCGCTCCACGATGTATTATATTCTTATATATATTTATTGAAATACTAAACGGGAGTCACAACGTGATGCTTGGCAATCACCAGTTCGTAGGTGACATTAGTGATTAATCAAATTGATTATGAAACCAACAAACATTATTTCACCTTTGTTGTAAATCAGAGTTCCCCAAACTTTTTTGTGTCGTAGACACCTTGCCATGTTTTTCCGTGTTGGGTAAACCCCCTACTTACCTGATATTGATTTCCTGTAAATTTCTAACTGTAGTGAAGTTTAGTGTTAAAAACTTAAAGTAAAAACACGTTAATTTATACATTTATTAATTGAATTTAAATTAAAACTACTCAAAATAAAATTTTGTATCTGTGATGTAAAATATATGTAACATTAAGTAAACATAAAATAATCTATAAATAAAATAACATAAGCAATAAGTCAATATTTTTAGTGCTAAGGATGAACCTGATGCTTTAATAATAAATTATCGACATTTGGCGTCAATTTTGTAAGGGTTAATCTTAAATCTCCTCGGCTAATGATGTCCAGTCTATTTCTTTTTTTCGTTAGGAGATTGGTAACAGCGCTGAACCCCCTTTCCACTAGGTATGACGATGGAAAGGAAATTAAAAATTTCCTCGCTATATTCCATAATATGGGAACTTAACGGGTATGTTGTTTTGCAGCCATAATTGCTGATATCCGTTTTTAAACTGAACCTTAAGTTCTTCGTTTGTACTTAGTTCAGTCAGTTCCTCTTGTATTATGACATTCGTTTCTTCTATGTCCACATATGGATTAATTATCCACGGTGGTATTACCATAATCAAAATATCCTCAAACCTAAATTCAAAATCTGAATAGAGGGCATTTAAATGTTGAACGTAAGTTGAAACGTCGTCTTCCGGGCAGCTTGTCTGTGACAAATTGGGGAACTGAGAAAATTCGCCCCGTCCAATATTTTGCTTCATTAGTTTAACTCTGGCAAGAAACGCTGATAAGATAGACTTTGTTTTAATCAAATTTAAACTGTCGCCTTGTAATTGCAAATTAACCATATTAAATTTTGTAAACAAATCTTTTAAATAGGCGATGTCTGTTTTCCTCTTCATTAAATTTTCTTTTAAAATTTTATCTTTAATATCCAGAAATTCTAAAATAGTCTCAAAAAGTGCAAAAATCTTGTCAAACATAAGCCTTTCGACA
Organism: Ornithoptera alexandrae; assembly: GCA_029030555.1. Lineage (NCBI taxonomy): Eukaryota > Metazoa > Arthropoda > Insecta > Lepidoptera > Papilionidae > Ornithoptera > Ornithoptera alexandrae. The sequence goes on from JARDVY010000298.1 coordinate 10,557,020, forward strand.
GCCAGCGTACTTCAGTGTGAAGGAGTAATTGATGAAAGTGTTCGTCATTTTCTTCACACAACTGCCTGCTGCGCAAATAACCGCGTATCCAACGCGTTGCTTCGGATTCGGTTTACTGCATCAATGACTAAATCAAGTGATTCATGCAATCTAACACTGTAATTTTTAGCAACTAAATGTTGTCGATGGATGACGCAATGTATCGCTAACACCCCTGACACATTTTGTTTTAAATATATATAATAACGTCCAACCATGGCAGGTACTCCATCTGTAGCTACTGATATTATATTTGATAAAGGAATTGCTTTTTCAATGAAGTAATCCTTCAAAACATGAAATATTGATTCACCTTTAGTGTCGGTTATCAAAGTTCTTGCGAAGAGCAGTTCTTCATAGATTTCTTGATTCATAATAAAACGAACATATGCCAATAATAATGCTGCATTATCAGGTAAAGTTGACTCGTCCAGTTGTATAGAGAATTGGGTCGTTTGCAAATAATTACATAAGAAGCTTTCAACATCAGAACTCATTTCATCAATACGTCTTTCAACAGTATTGTTGCTTAAGGGAATTCTTTTAATGATATCAGATGCAGGTTTGTGTAAAACAGTTTTTAAAACCTCTTCAACGACTGGCAAAATTAACTTCTCTCCGATAGTATGCGGTTTTCCGGAGTTTGCTATAAGTAACGAGATATTGTAAGACGCCCGCAAACCATCATCATTTCTTTGTGACGTCGAAGCGAACATTCTGTCCAGTGTAGGTCTCTTCTGAAGTTTATCTTTGAGTGTTTGAAAGTATTTCACATCTTTCTCTGGTTTATCAGGGTGGCATCTTCTCAGATGATCTTGCAGTTTAGATGGTTTCATAGCGTCATTGCCCAAAACTTTGTTGCATAAAAGGCACATAGGCCATTGTTTGTCCGGCAATGATGGAATGAAGCCAAATTTCAAATAATCAACACTGTACTGTCTACATTTCTTTTTAGATTCGGACATGGCATCAGTCATCTGTGGCAAAATTAAATTATTTAAATAAGACAGAAAATCCAGCAGCTGTATATTAAAAATATTTTTTGATTTTTCCGAAAACATTCCATAATTCGAACATCTTCTTGCAACAATTAGCTCGAATTACGGAGATTACACTGTAATTATAATACCGATTGCTAAAACTTTCAAAAAGAAACTATTGAGGAGTACTCGTGTAATTTTGCATGATTGGATATTAAACTACTAATAACTAAGGTCATGATGATCATGGCGTAATTTATCTATCTTTGCTAACTACGAGTACAAAACTAAAATTTAATAAAAAATAATATACTTACGTTTCTCCAGCACTCTCAAACAAAATAACACTGACTCACTATAATTTGTGTGATATACTAGCTGTTTATATTTTTTAAAATATTTTCTTAGCACTTTCCTTTTCAAGATTCCGGAAACGAATAAACGTATTTGTCCCACCTTCGTATTTATAGAGGGACGAATTGAACAAGTCAGTGCAAGGTGGCGAAGCTCTGAGCTCTGAGCTCTGAGACTGCGACTCTCAGCTTTTTACAAGTTCAAAATGTATTGCGACCACAACGCGAATACCGACAACCAACAACCAACAACCAACAACCAACATCCTACAACTTACACTATTTTATAAACATATATAATACATTTTTTACTTCATAGGTACTTTTATAAATAATGTATGTTTTAATATTATAAGATAGTATGATGTAAGTAAATAGGTACTATCAGTGTATGTGTTGAGATCCACTATCGTGGACCCTCATTTTCATTTCATGGACCCCCAAATTTTTTTTCGCTGACGTAGACCCCTTGCATGTTGTCATAGACCCCTAGGGGTCGATATAGACCACATTGGGAATCATTGTTGTAAACGAACAACACCAACGATGGTAGATGTTTTAATTTTAGCATTGTGGGCGTCTTCGCCGCCGTACTTGACGTGCAGATCCAAGACCTGACAAAACGTTAGTGAAGCTGGATCGGGGCGTGCCGTGTGAGGGTGGGCGGGGTCGCGATCGCCTCCTCCAAATATCGTGCTCGCACTTATGATAAACAAATAAGTTTTTTTTATTCCATTAAGTGACGAGACGAGCGCGACGTTCACCTGATGGTAAGTGATATGCTTGCTCATAATAACGTGGCGCTAGTTATAATAGTATACACGGCGCCACATTGCGCTCGTCGACTTGAGACGTAAGATGTTCAGTCTCGTTTCCACAGTAATTACACTAGCTACAGCGCCCATCAAACCGGAACACAGTAATGTTTGTATAGTACTAGTTGTCGACTGCAGTAGGAGCTGCGGTGGTACCTATTTAAACGGCAACAGAGACTTACCAGTATCAGTATTATTAATAACGCTCACCTCCGTCTTCGGGATAAAGATTTCTTTTTCACGACTACTTTACGGGAGCTGCAGGGTCGCGCAGCCCGTCGCAGCGCCCAGGGTCGCCGGGCGCGGCTCCCGACGACCAAGGGCCGACGACTCGCCAGCTCCGTAACGACGAACGCGTTCATTTCTAGTTATTTAAATTGATACGTTATAGAAAAGAAAAACAATCATTTTCATTTTTAAGAGATACTTGTGAGTGAAAACATTAAGCGGTCATGTTTACTTATTCACGAAGCACTTATAAAGTGTAATGAATAATATCACTACTCGATTGTAGTAATGTATGTAATGTATAATATCTTTACCGCGACGGTTTTTATTAATTTATGACTTTATTTGCATACGAAGTGGTGAGGTGCGGTGCGGTGAGGGGGCGGAGTGCCCCCAGCGCTACCTGTGTGTCTGTGTGGAACTGTATCAGATACCTGTGTCACTTTTGTAATATCATGTTCCCTGCTCATGCATTGCGTTCACAACACATTCATAATGAAGTTCAGCTCCTCGTTCTCCAAAAGAACAGCAAAGAAATAAAACAACCTGCGCACGTCGGTATTCTCGTACTAATACGTGGGCGTGTTCAAGGAATGAGTGAAAAGGTTGTTACTGGATTAATGCATTTTATTACCACTGACCATATCGACACTTAACATCAGGTGGGATCGTGGTCAAGATCTAATCATATTGATTAGAAAAAAATATTTGGTCTGGCAATAATAAAAAATATGTTGAAAGCTTAATATGTTCAACAATGTAAATAATTTGCTAACTCTGTGAGACGGTGAGCTGGTCCTTGTGAGCGCGGCACGGGCTCGGCCACGGCTGCGCCTGCGCCTGCTGGCACTGCTGCTCATCCGAACACAACGTGCTTACGAGAGCCTGTCTCATTTCACGTACGCGTAATACGAGAAAGCCTGTAAGCTCCGGATGCTGCGACGCGCCGGGGACACCCGGCCGGGGCTGGCCGGAACTGCAGCTCGCCGCTGACCCACATCGCAACAATAATACCCCTCCCGCGGCGCAAGACACGGTTAAAGTGTTCGCATTCAAAATTTACTATTATTGCCACTTGGGGAACATCCGTCGGCGGGTGTTTTATGTCCCACTCGTAACACTATTCATAGTTCTATTGCGCACACCACTCAGTGCGACGCGCTCGGGAGGGGGCCGTGGGGCCCTCGCCCCCACGGCCCCGCGTGGACATTACGTTGCTTACTTCTGAACTGTAGTTACAATTGGATATCAATCACATTTATAGTATAGTTTCATTTCGTTCCGCGAAAGTTTCGCGCGTGCAGAAGAATGTTTGAAACAAGCGTAGGGGAGCTGGAGAGGGGGCGCACCGTTACCAGGCGCGGTCACGTGCTGCACGGTGCGAGGGTCACAGCGAGTGAAAGTAACATTTGCAATTAAAACGAATTCACTCCTGGGGCGAGCTGCACCGCTCCACCGCTCCACCACTCCACCACTCCCATCCCCGCGCCGCTCGTGTACACTACTAACAAACCGGTAAACATCGTTACACTGCTATAATTTCGTATATTTACGCGAATACTACCCTTGAATTAAACTAAACTTTACTCATTACATCGCGTTTGTTTGTTGCTATATTCTTATCATTTAATAAAAGTTAATAAAATATTTAATTGATTTCACCCCGCCGCCCCCGCTTTGCACTTCACCTTAATGTCATGACTTCGGCGTCGGAACGGGAGGGCGCAGCGCGAGCCGCAAGGAAACATCCTCGCGGCAGACGGCAGCTGAAGATGCGAACCTCGCCCCTCCTTGCTTTAACAATTCCAATTCAATTGTCCGCTACGATACCTAAACATAAATAAATAAATAAATAGTTTATTCTCTGTAAGTATTACGGCCGAGCGTTGTTTTGTTAAACGGTTTTATTTAGCTCGACCCGTACGGAATTTATTTATTTGCGTCAAAATTAGAAATTGAAATTTAAGCACCTTCCCGTTGACAGATTGATCTGAAATTTAGTACACACATTTAATTTAGATGACAATACAATATAATAAAATCAATAACATTATAAATCTAAGATGGCCGCCGATACAAAATGGCGGATTACATATTTTTCCTTAACCCCCTCAATATGGGTATCAAATGAAAGGACTGCACTAGTAAAACACGATGATTATGTCAAAATTTAAAATTCAAGATGGACGCCGTTCCAATATGGCGGACTAGGTACATATTTTTCCACAACCACCACAATATGGGTATCAAATAATAAGACTACACTAGCAGAATACTGTCATTATGTCAAAATTTCAAACTCAAGATGGACGCTGTTACAAAATGGCGTATTAGGTGGGGGCATGATTAGTCGTGTCGAGAACAGTTGCGTCCAAGATTGTGAGACGTTAGAGGGGCAGATAAAAAAAATAGATAATTAGATACCTCGTTAGTAAGCGGTAGCTATACCACCCAAGTTAAGGTAATAGGTTAAAACGTGCCGAGGACTGTATGCCATTAGGGTGGATAATTACAAAAGGATTGGTAAATGGCGCTATAGGCCACATTACAGAAATTGTTTGGCCTCAGTTCCTTCGAACCCAAATGTACGAAACAGATATACCATCAGTTCAAATTGACTTTAGCAGAGACGGCATGCACGTTATTTACCCTAAAGCCATACAGTTTCCAGCAAAATTCAATTATGGTACGGCTGAAAGAAGGATGTTGCCCTTAATTTTGTCATGGGCATCCACCGTCCATAAAATGCAGGGCAGCACCGTCGACCATGCAGTAGTATATTTGGGCTCAAAATTGTTTGAGGAAGGACAAGCATACGTGGCTCTAAGTCGAGTCAAGTCTCTGGAAGGGCTATGTATTAAGGAATTAGATTGTACTAAATTATCAGGTAAGAAACCATGTCCCTCTGAAATCATACCTACATATAGCAGCATATCTGATACTTTGGTAGATCATGAGCTCGGCGTTCGCTGGTGAAGCTGCCACGGCTGGTTATTGATGGTTAAAACCTCCAGTTACGATTATAGTAAGTCGATTCAGTGGACCCTGGACTCCGTAGCTATGAGGTTTCGGATGCGACCGGGATAAACCGCTAGGATGATGATGATGACGATTATAATAAGTCGATGCAATCCACACTTAGTATAGTAGAAAGTAATACAGAAATAGTTAATGGGCCCCAAGTTTTTATTTTAGTTTAATTAATATGCCTAAAAGCTATTCTGCCTAGTACTAAAATATTTCTGAACTAGAAGGTCAAAATACCTACTTGTTATAATGTGGGCTGCTTAATTTACCTAGCAAGCAAACCCTGGTGTTAGTGTTCTTTCATGAACTGCCTTTCGGCCGCTGACATGGTTCATGTTATGACAACCACTACCATCAGAGATATTTATGACCGAGATCACCTACGTAGGTTGATAGGTAACTATTTATTTATTTTGTAGTTTTCAGTGCACAAAAAATAAAACCGTTTAACTTAAAAGTTTTTTTACCGATTTTTATTTTACAAGTATAACAATATATTTTACACGGAGCGTCAGTCCGGCTAATGCCGCCGCACACCGCGCCACACCGCGCCACCGTCGCGTGCTGATCTGCTTAGTGATGCAGAGCTACTTGCAATATTACTCAACGGATGAATGTAATGAACGGAGCTGTCAATGTCAACGATGCAATTGAACCGTTCCGGCCGACCGGGCGCGCCCCGCCCGCGCATGCGCTCGCGCCCGCGTCCCCGCCATCACGCGCTGCGGCCGGTGCACCACCCACCTGTGACAACCAACACATCACACAGCACCTGACATACTTATACTATACCTTTTAATTTGTCCATCATCATCAACAGATATAATCCACTGCTAACCATAATTAACCCTAAAGATTTCCACATCGATCGAGTAGGAATTCATACGAAGCCCTCCTCGATGCCCTTGCTTGGGTACGACAAGCACTAGACCATCTCGTACTTGTTCATTCCGGACTCAGTGAACAATGAGGGCCCCCACCTTCAAATTCCCTGAACCCGAAAACCCTTTTAGTCGCCTTCTACAACACACAGGGCTTACCTTAGTCCTGTTCTTACTACTCCGAGACTACAGGGAAAACGTCTACTATACCTAGCGACGAGACGAGCAAGAAGTTCACGTGATGGTAAGTGATACGCTTGCCCATAACTAGGTGGCGCTAATTAAGATAATATACACCCACTTGCAACTGGATCCACTCGGCCGTATATTGGTATAAAAGGTTGTTTTTAGAAAACAGCTTATCCCATATTCTTGGTTTCTTTTTTGTTTATGAGACTAATATTTTCTCTAAAAAATGCTATTCTAAGGAGAAAAAACGGTTGAATATTTATTGATGAAATTTAATTTGGACATAAATACATGAAAATTGAAGAAAAATTAAAACGACAAAATAATGAATAAAAAATGATTTTTCATAAAACTAGAGAAAGTTAGAATGATCAATACTTTGTATCGCCTCCCCTTGCTTGCCGCCTTTATAACGGCTTGCACGCGATTGTTCATGGACTAACAATTTTTTGTTTAAATCTTGAGGTATCATATTCCATTCTTCCTCTAGCGCAGCTTTCAGCTCGACGATGCTTGATGAAACCGTATCTTTAGCTCGAACCCTCCGTTTGAGCTCGTTCCATAAATGCTCAATGGGGTTCAAGTCAGGACTGAGGGCTGGCTACATCATCGTCTCAATTTCCACTTCTTCAAGAAACTGGCGAGTAACACTTGCTGTATGGCACAAAGCATTATTATGCATCAATACAAGATCTCTTATGTACCCTGCATAACGTACAACACAATCAAGGAAAATGTCTTCTACGTACTTTTAAGCCAGGCAGACCAGGCACAAAAACAACCTCGGTCTTCACTGCATCTACATCATAACTGAACCACCGCCATATGATACTGCTTCAGCGAAACAGCATTGCGAGAACCGTTCCCCTGGACGCCTGTATACTTGGCCTCTTCTGTCGTTGCCATGAAGACATATTCTGCTCTCGTCAGTGAACAAGATGGAGCTCCTTTGCTCAATAGTCCAATTGAGGTGTTCACGAGTAAATTGAAGTCGGGCTCGACGGTGAGCTGCGGTCAGTTTCGGGCATCTGGCTGGCCGCTTTGGAGTTAAATTGGCTTTCTTCAGGCGTCTTCTAATTGTCCACTGACTTACAGCCACTCCTCGAAACCTTCTGAGCTCCTGTTGCACATCAACGCCCGTGAGATGACCATTTCTCAACGAAGTTGAGACAACAATGCGGTCGTCTGTCTCAGATGTGCTGCGGTGTCTGTTGGTTTGTGGTCTCCGAATGAAGCCACCAGTCTCTTAAAACCTTCTGTAGACTCGTGAAACAGCTGATTGGCTCATGTTAAGTTCACGAGCGACTTGCCGTTGATTATGGCCCGCTTGCAACAAAGTTACAACTTGGGCCGCTGCTTCTGAGGTAGTGTCCATTGATGGATTGCGATTCAAATACTGGTAGCTTAAGGAGATGTGTTCCTGTCAATGTCTGACGAGTAACTGATAAGAAATATGGGACACGAGGTTTTATACGTGATTTAGTCTAGGAACTCGTGGGCACCGCAACGAACTATTTCTGTAACGCTTATGTTTGACCGTATTTATTTAATAAGTTTTGTCATTATTCATTTAAAAATTGCTGTATTATGAAAAAAAATGATCAGTCTTTCGAATAAAAAAATTTGTAAAAATCGGAAAAGCCTTTTTCCGAAAAATCATACTTTTATACCCATATACGGCTTGAGTCGATTCAGTTGCACGCGAGTGTATATACCAAAACCACATTGCGCTCGTCGCCTTGAGACATAATTTCACTAGCTACAGAGCCGTTCAAACCGGAACAAAGTAATGTTTGTACACCACTGTTTGCCGCGCCCGTGCCTTTGGCTTCTTTTGACCGACCACAAGAAGACGGTCGCCAGTCCGTCGCGTGCTGCTCTCAGTCGGTGAGCTCACACTTGCCCCCAATTTCACGTAACACCGTGCCATTGTAATTCTTCCAGTGAACCACAAGCACGAGCACGGTGAAGTGAAATATAATTGTTTATTTTTATCGAACTTTTGTGTTTTCAGTGATTGCCTCCTGAATTATTTTATTTGTGGACACACCCTTACGATTATAGTAAAATTCAACGTCTCTTGAAATATTATTGAAGCCAACTTCCCGATCTGTAGCAGCACCGGGCTAGACGAAACTATACCACTTGTCTGCACCCTAGACCTCCGCTGCAGCCTTACCAACCCCACTCAACTGCTGCCCTTGCTATGCCAAATATATAATTTTATTTCTCAAGTCTTCTGCATCACACGAGTTAATCTACACCCTTTTAGCCCGACCGGAACATGGCCGACCATGTCAGTTGAAACCCACTCTTGCGAACCGTGTGACGCCGCATCACCTACTTACTAGTCGGCGGTACAGTGTGTTGCCTCATTACTAATGCACCGCGCGACTTCCCCGGATGTACTGGTACGAACACGCACATGCGAGAGGCACATTGTATTAGGTTATCATTAATTTTCTTTCGCATTGAGCAGGAAGACGGTGGTCCCTGTATAAAAACGATTCGAAACTCGGTGTTGTAAAGGTGCAATGTTGAATAGCTGGGGGGCGCGTTAAGTGCATCCGCTGGTGCAGCTCCCGACGAGCAGTAAGCACACGAAGTGCCGCGCGTACAAGCAGACAAGTTGTGCGGCCCGACGGCTCGGTGGCCTAGTGGCCCGGATACCGGGACTAGCGTGACGCAGAGTGCGGTTATAAATTACGCCGCTGCCGCCGGACGCGAACTCCGATAATAGAGCACTCGAACGGAGGTGTCGACAGCCGCAAGGTCGGAGAACAAAGCGCACGGACAGCGATAACTAATAAACAAGCGTACTTCGCGGGCGTGGCGTGACGGGCGCCGGCTGGAGGGCGGTCCCTCCGTGCGGCACGCTCGGCATGCCAAGTGCCGTTTATCTGGAACACGGTGTCACGGGCACCGCCAGCGGGCCCGCAGCGCCGCACCACGCCGCACCACGCCGCACCGCGCCGCACCGCCAGCTAGTAGCGGTAACAATAGCACCTGGAGCGCCCTGGCGCGCTCCAGGTGCTATTGTTACACTCGTGACCAGGAAGGAAACTGCCTCTATGTAAAAATTGAAAGCGATAGGAAAATAACAGATGTGTGGGGAATACGATTCCGAATTATCTTTTCAGTTCAGGATATAGCATGTGGGCTCCTTAGTGCTTCGTTCATTTAATGAGCTTTTCCATCAGAAACGGTCTTCCGTTGGCAAGTTGTGCTGCAACTTGTAAACGTTTCCGGGAAATGTGTGTCTTTGTTAAATGAATGTAAGTGAGGAGTGCTTTCGTTTGTTGTCCACTTGGTTGTTGGAACTGGAGAGTGCGAGTTGGCGGGCCGGGTGCGCGGTGCATGCGGTGCGTGCGGTGAACTTGCCGAATGCATGCATTCGTTGGATGCTCCGAATCGTTCGGTTATTCAAATGCGCATGTAAATGTCCGCCGAGGCAGCGGCGCGATAACCGAGCGGGCGACGGGCGGCGGGCGGCGGGCGGCGAGCGGCGAGCGGCCGCTACAGCGTTTGCATGTTAATTACAGCGTACTTTATACTGCACCATCTACAGCTATAAAGTTTTTAATGAACAAAAATTAAAATTTTTTCAAGAAAGCAACTGTAAATACAAAAGATGAATAAAAAATGCGAGACTGTGGTCATATTGCAATCAGATCACAACAATATTCACTGAGGGTAGAGGGTGAAGGGGTTATTAGAAAGTAACTCGATTAAAATTATTTACGACGATGAAAGAAATTGCATAATAACTAAATTATTGAATTCTAACATTGAACCTTCCTTGGTAATGTGTACGTAAATAATTGGCGGCGAGATTCATAACGCAACGACAAACCTATGCGGCGCGACGCAGCGTGCAGTCAGTCGCACTGCTGCGGTACAGCAGCGCCGCCGGGGCGAGGCGCGTGCGGGGGAGCTCGCGAGGTGCGCGTGCGCTGCCGCTTGCCCGGGGCGGCGCGTGGACGTGGAAGGGGAGCATGAAGAACGCGGCAGCTAATGCAGTGCCGTATAAGAGCACAGGAATTTTAAAATATTGATCGAAAGTGATTAAACATCCCTAACGTCTGATTACTTGCACGTGAAAAAATTGCAAGTATTGAAAACTTGTTCGTAAACAAGTGCCGCGGTGCGGTCGCACCGCAGCCGCAGCCACAGCCACAGCCATCACAAACATTCATAGATTCTCTAACAAATGTAATTCCACGAATTTCTTTACAAGAACTAATGTTGAACAGTTAGTTGATCGGGACCGATTCAAGAACTTGAAGTGGAGCCGACTGAAGTTCATACCGTTCTACTCGGCAGCGAGTGACCACAATGGACCTCACACCGTTCTCTTTCCGCCGCCAAATAGCAGCGCGCGGATAGAATTAAGCTGTAGCGAGTGAAAACATTGAGTTAAGATGACTTAACATCTTACGTTTCAAGGCCACGAGCACAGCGTGGTGTGTGTGTATATCATTCCAACCAGCGCCACGTTGATGTGGGCAGGCGTGTCACTTACAAGTAGGTGAACGTAGCGGTCGTATCGTCGCTTCGTAGAACAAAAAATTCCGCGATCCGATCTGTCAGTAACTTTAACCATTATACTTCTGCTGATTCTTCGGTGGCGTGACACCGTGCAGCACGCCGGCAGGGGGGACGCAGCGCGGTGGCGGCACGGCGCGAGGGGGCGCGGCAGGCGGGGCACAGCGCCCACCTGCTTGCGCTGCTTCTGACGCTGCTGCTTCCCGCCGCCAGCGCCGACGTGGTCTTTAGGGTACCTGAAGTGCTGGTAACATACATTTAGTAACCGCTCCCATCTCCTGTTTCCCTCGTGGCTCTACTTCCGCCTCTTACAAGTCTCTCTTAACGACTGCGCACCCTCTGCAGCATCAGTTCTTGGCCACCCGGAGGCATTCTGTGAGTCGTATGCACTTTGTATTTACTGCGCGCATTTTCACATCGCTCATTTGAATTGTTTACTTTACCTTATCTACTCTAACTTGCTCTCATATTATCTTAAACTTTCCAAATTATTCATAGCTTACATAATCTTAATAACCAGCCCTCATATTGTTTAAGTTAGTCATTCAAAGCGGTTTGTGGATTGGCGCGCGGGTGCAGGTGCGGCACGCGGCGGCCGCGCGCCCGGTGGGCACGGGCTGGGCGAACGGGAGCGCGGCCAGCGCAGCTGTCGGAGCCGCAGGCGGGGGCGCATCCGGCCTCGTGGAGGTGCGCTACGAGGAGTATTTCGTGGAGCACGACGTGTCCACCGCCGACGCGCGCAAAGCTGCCATGCTGCTTGATCTCGACGAGGGTACGTTGCAATTACAACTGAATCTAATAAAACCCAGCGGGATTTTGTAACTTTCTGCACTCTCATCCGTTACACGGGGAATGTATTTAGACACCACCAGCGGCGGCCGTTGTTTCTGCGCGCGAGCTGGACTGCCGATACACAAGCACCACCGTATTGCTTTCGCAAATGTCATAGGTTGCAATTCATCTAATTAAAAGCACTTAACTTGAGAGGATCGGTGGAGACACAAACGGGACGCGAGCCAGCTGAGCGCGCTACACGACCTACCAGAACAGAAGAACTGTACGCGGAAACAGAGTAATGATATATCTATCCATTTCCTTATTAACCCCAAATTGTACTGATCAGTCTCTGTCCGTGAAACGCACCCCCTCGCTGTCAACATTGCGCTGTATACACGACTGTAGTTACAGGAGAAACACCTCAGGAGAGAGTGGAGGTGGTAAACTTGTGCTACATGACTTCAAATTATGATCGACTCCAATATAAACATATATCAACTGTGAAGATTAGCCAGCAACTATTCTTTGACGATGGCTTCCATGTTCGCTGAAGAAGAAAGAAACAATTTAAAAGCTGGAAATTCCTTCATCGTGAACAGTTGTTTGCTATAAATGCATGAGGATGCATACACAAGAGAACTTGAGACATCAATGTACCGGCGCTGACTCGCGCGTTGTGTGTTCATGGTGGTAATGGTGGTAGTGGTGGTGGTGTTGGTGTTCGCGCAGGCCGAGGGTCCGCTGACCAGCAAATATTTAACGCAGACCTTGTTGTATTTAAAATTCAACATTTGCTTATAACTTCAAATATGTTTTCTCTTCTTCTAATTACTTACCTCTTAATACATTTGTTAAAGTTAACCGTTAGCCGTTCTTTTTACTTTTTGTTCCATTAAGCGACGAGACGGGCGGGACGTTCGCCTGATGGAAAGTGATACGCCCGCCCATTACAAGGTGGCGCTTGTTAGGATGACATACACTGCACCATAATGCGCTCGTCGCCTGAGACATAAGATATTGAGTCTCGTTACTCCTGTAATTACACGAGCTACAACGTCCTTCAATCCAGTTAACTAAATAGCCATGCGGGGGTACCTACTTAGACGGTCTCCGGAAATAGGCCTACCACCAGTCGAAAATCTCTCCCGTTGTGTTTTATACCTCGCGCGTGCACTGGTTAGGTGGATGAGCAGCGCTCCTCTGCAGCGCGTACGTAAACGCATAGACTCGGAAACGTCGGTGACATCAGAAGGAACGTGACGTCATCTCCTCTCCCCGGCTACGAGGTGACTCACGAGACTCTGCGACACGCCGCGGCGGCATGCGCGGTTCAGGCCAGTCGCGCCACCGGAAGTACCCTCGGCAACAACTAACATAGACCTTTACATGAGCAGATACGAGATAAAGTTATTGTTTTCTTTTCCTTTGTTACCCCGGGCACGAGGCAGCCGCGTGTCCGTCGGCGCCATCGAAATCTACTAGGAAGAAGACGTAAGCCCCCGATAGCCTCTCTAGCTGTACTGCTAGGATAATCTCGTTTCTGCGGGGAGCTGTCCCGTTGTGTTAATTGCAATGAGACGTTTGCGAGAAAAAAGACAAAACCAAACAAATTGTGTACACAAGGGAGTGGAGGGGCGACGCTACAGCGTGGTACTTATCAGCCGTCGTAGAGGGCGCAGCGGCGAGGTCAACGGCGTCGTCCGCGCCGCCGCTGCACTACACTATACCACCCTACACTACATGCACACACACACGCACGCACACATGCACGCACGCACGCACACGAACACTCACAGACGCACACGAACACTCACAGACACACACGAACATTCACAGACACGCACACGCACACACACGCACGCACACACGCACGCACGCACACGAACACTCACAGACACACACACGCACACACACACACACGGACACACACAGACACGCACACTCACACACGCACGCACGCACACACACACGGACACACACAGACACGCACACACACACACACACATATGCACGTACACACACACACACACACACACACACACACACACACACACACACACACACACACGACACGCACACACACACACACACACACACACACACACACACACACACACACATGCACGTACACACACACACACACGCGCGCACGCACACACACGGACACACGCACACACGCACGCACACCGAGTTTCGTAAAACGAATAACTAATTGAAAATCTGCTTTCACACGTGTTTCATCTACTCCCAAAAGAAAATATCGGATCTTTATTGATTTTCCCCGAGATTATGGTTTCGGCATAAGCTCGAGCGCACGCGCTACCACTTGCAGTTCTTTTATTTGTCGTTGCCCTTTGCCCACTCCATGCTTGATACTTAAAACTCAACTCTTTCTGAAGCTCGGCTCCGATCCTCCATTAGCTGCTGATTGTCTCACTGCGGTCCCTGGCAAGTGGGTGAGGGTACTCTGCCTCACCTCTTCGCTGAAAAACCATTCACGATGCAATATCGTCCTGTAACATTAGTATTGTTTATTTTTGAAGAGTCCTCCTTGATGTTCCGGCGTGATATGTGCGTGTTCTCTGGGAGAGATTGACGGGAATGAGTTCGGAGAAAGGTCAGGATGAGTGGAAGGAATAAAGTTTAACGTCACTCGCGGCACCTGCAACCTGAATCGCGCCTACTCTTCGACCCCGAGACTCGCGCCCGAAGGCTATTCAGTCCGCGGCCGTCCTTACCACGAAGAGCTTTCATTTTCCGCATCGCTGGTCGAAGTCAAACTTGAACATACTGCACTTTAAACGTTTTTATATTATGCTATTTCGGCGAGGCAGGTTAATAGACTTTCTTAGTTACACTATGTTAGGTCCTTACATATGAAATTAGCGTTTTGTCGCACTGACCACTTTGATCTGAAATATCTCCTCTTTGGTTAAGTATTCCAAATTCAAATTTATAAATTCATTTAGCTGCTACATTTGAGTTTTGGAAACAGTCATTCATTTGTTTTTTCCTCATTATATTTTTTTTTGACGTCGCTTATTGCCGCACAAAGGAAAATATGAAATATCGGTATATTTACGAGTACGAGTTCTACCGTGGCACCAGCACCAGTGCTGCAGAAACAGCTCGAAGGATTGATGATGTGTACGGCGCTGGTGTCGCAAAAGAAAGCACGGTACGTTTTTGATTTTAACGTTTTCGTTCTGGAAATTTCGACCTTCAGAACCAACCCCGTAGACGGCCGAAGACCAAAGTGGAAAATGAAAAATTAAAGGCTATTGTGGAAGCGGATCCATCACAAAGCACTTCAGAGATAGCTGCAGGCTTCGGGGTAAGTGACAAAACTGTATTAATCCACTTGAAGCAAATAGAGAAAGTAAAAAACCTTGAACGATGGATACCTCATGAATTGAGTGAATCGAACTTGCGAACACGCGTGGACTGCTGCTGCTGTGTTACTTTGCTCAGCCGACACAATGATGAAGGGATTATAAAGCGAATCTTTACTTGTGATGAAAAGTGGATAATATACGACGATCGGAAGTGCTCGTCGCAATGGCTGAACCCTGGAGACCCAGCCAAATCCTGCCCTAAATGAAAATTGGTCAGAAAAAGTTACTTATGAGTGTTTGGTGGACTAGCGCCGGTGTCGTTCGCTGCAGCTTGCTAACATCTGGCCAAACGATTACGGCAGATATCTAATGTCATCAACTGCAGACCTCTAATGTCATCAACTGCAGACCAAGAAGGAAGAACTAGCTGCTAAACAATCGAGATTGGTCACTTGCTCTAGGTCACTGCTGCTTCATGACAACGCAACACCACCACCACCACCACCACACACTGCACAACAAGCAACCACTAAGTTAGATGAGCTACAATTGGAATGTCTACGACATCCACCGTACTCCCCGGACCTTTCCCCAACAGATTACCATTTTTTCCGGAATCTGGACAACTTCTTAGAAGGAAAAAAAAATCAAATCCTATGCTGCAGTCCAAACCGCCTTCAAAGAATTTATTGATTCTCGCCCCCATGGTTTTTTTAGTAAAAGGATCAATGAACTACCTATTCGATGCCAAAAGTGCAAGAAAAACACGTTGTTATCGATGCCAAAAGTGCATAGATAGCAACGCGGTGCATACTTTGATTAATTAAATATATTTTACAAAACAAAATTGATTTTATATCCCCCCGTACAAAACGACAACTTCATGTATATGTAAGGAGCTAATAGAAAGCTGCGTGCTGGTAGTGTAGATGGAGAGCGGCGCTGTGCGGGTGACGCTGTTGCACCGGAAGCGTCGCTGACTGACTACGTACGTACAAATATTCGCGCGCGCGCCTATTGTTCCAGTGCCGCTCGTTACGCGTAACAACCGGCGCGCCGAGCTGGCCAGGAATACCCAATGAGCTCCGCGCAATTTTATGCAATGCAGTCACCTGCTCTACCTGCCCCGGAAAAAGCCTGCAGTGTGCAGTCTAGCTCGTGATTAAAGTGTCCCTGAATCAATGTTAATAAATCAGTCCTTGTCCCGACAGGCTGAAAGTATTCCTCCCGATTCCGATTAATGTTTCCGGTTATTGTTGTGTTAATGGCCTTCGTTTGTTTTAATCTTCCATTCTTATTTTATCATCTATGCTCTATCCTAATTCCTTCTTTAGGTTCAAAGGAAGCAGCCTGTCAAGTAGGCCTACTACTAGGGCCGAGTACAGCGACGCGGTCCAATGCTTACGCGCAATTTTTTACGCGAGTCCGCGTTGCACCGCGCCGAGTTGCCTGCGGACCAGCAGCTTCTTAGCCGCCAGCGCCCACGCATTCGTTGCTTACATACCACTATATGAACATACTATTCAGCGGCGAGGTGGCAGGCAGCGGCGCACGCGCGCTGAAACGTCACGCGTATAAGTAGCGAGGAGTGGACGGATACCGCGCAGGGTCTCGTCTGGATTGTCAAGTACCTTGTACCTTTGCAGCGGATAAGAAGCAATTAGGATGCGGCGAGTGCAACAAGCGCGACATGGAGTACTGCGAAACTCGCGTGCTGGCCGACCACTGCTGCTGCGAGCGGCGCTTTCTGCGCGAGCCCTTCCCTTGGCTGCCGCACACCTGTTACATCGGGCCGCATCGCTGCCGCCCGCTCGCACACGACTGCGTGCAGTACACGCGCCTGCGCGACTGCTGCTGCCGCCGCCTGCTGGCGCAGCGCTGTAAGCGTCACACCATCGCTGTCTACTGTACACCCGCTTGCGGCGCGCGCGACGCCTCTGTTGATCAGCTGACCTACATGTTACATACCACAACAATTCCCTTAGATACGTCACGCGTTGCAGGGAAAAGCATCTTGTCGGAGTCATCGCGGCTGGGCGTCGGTGTGGGTGGCGCGTCGCTGCTGCTGCTCTCCATGCTGCTGTTCGTGGCGTACTTGTGAGTGACGGAGCTGCGCGCGCACCCCGCCTTGGTCGCGCCCGCGCCTGCGCCTGCGCACGTGTGAACACCGCACCGCAACGAGCCTCGCACGCAGTGCACGACCGGCGGTCCGCCGAGCCGGCGAGGGCAGACTCTAGCGCTCTGTTTTCTAGCGCAGCCACTATGTTTGGATCTGGTTGCTGAACACCTAATATAGGCTATCTCCCCCAAGACTACAAGCTGGTAGATCGGTACACACAACATCCGGCCACCAAACATATCTGACGCCAAGTTTACCGATATCCTAAAGCGATTTGTGTATTTAACGTGGCTGTAAGACGCAAGGTTGAACATATCAATGTGTTCACGTATCCTCGACGTCCTCGAAGTCCTCAGGAAGAGTTCCTGCGCGATGTGTCGATACGTCGGTATATTTTACTCTCATATCTGTTTTTATGAAATCAACTGGTTCAAAGATTATATTCAGTATGCACGTGTACCAAAGTTTTTAAGGTTTTACCTTTACCCTTATGTGCAGGGAATGAATGTGCTTATTTATTTTGTGTAAAGCTGTAATGAGGTCGCGACGAGGGTGGGCATGAATAAGTAAGAGAACCGCTTTGAACAGAGACGCAGGTTGATATGTCAACGTGGAACTATTACCTATCCCGACATCTTCGACAAAATCCCGCTTGCTGTGTTTAGGGGGAAACTTGCGTCGTCGATATAAATGACCATAATTTGCTCTTTAAGAGACCACCGCATCATTGCAACCTGTTTCCACGTAACCGACGCACGTGTTTCGCCGGTGATTCTTTCCTTCTAGCTTCTACGCAATGTCTTCGGCTTTCAGACCCGTCGTCCTTAATTATTAAAACTTCGATATCCTCCGGTCTTAACTTGTCCAGGTGGTGACGGATACAGCGCATTCTCGCAGGTAACTTTCGTAGCAACGAGACCGGCGTCTGTTCAAACCAGTTCTCGCGAAGATGCGACGACGTCAGCGATGAACAAATTTATTATTGTATGGCTACGTGAGTGCGCTGACAGCCCCCGACCGTCCGCTGACCGTCCGCTGGCCGCCAGCTGGCCGGCAGCGTGGTTCTCCGTGGAAAATTACTTGTTTTCGTATAGTTGTGGTTTCGTTATTACATTTTTGTTTTATTTTATTATCTGCTACATATTAGAAAAGAAAAATTATCGATGTACCTTTAATGTTAAAAAGTAAAGTACACCAGTAAGACGAACTAATTTATTTGTATAGTGAAGGTTTCTCTTATTTGAGGGTAGTGTGAAATAAATTTGTCAAGTTGAATACTTGCTACTTATATGTATGTACCGTCGGAAGTTGTTGCGAGACCCCCGGACACTGACGGCGGCGCCCCGGATGACCCCCCTGCAGAGTTTCGCACTAGACTTTTGTTATATCATAATTTCGACGAAATCGCCGGCGTTTCATAAAAATGACGTCACCATTTTTGTACGGATAAAAATTTCACTGCTGTTGTATTTAAAAAAAATCACAACCATACAACTCCAATAGATTACATCCCAGGAGTGACGCGGGACTGCGGGCACTGCAGCTTGTAGTTGGCACCCTGTCGGCGCGTTTTGCGTGGAGCAGGTGCATAGTTTGTGTAAGGAGGTGCTGTTCCTGTAAACGTTTCCAACAAACCTCCGACACTTGCTTAGCTCTTTCCGTGCGCAGTGTCTCGGGATTGTAACAACAACAATGTTTTCTGTTTCAACATAACTTTTAGCTTATAGATAGGTTGGTTTTGTGAACGCTGCATCTGTTATTGTTGAGAGTAATTCCAGAATACGAATTGTTTATAGAATGTTATAATGTTGAATGGTTGCGGCGCGCTGCGCTGCCTTCTACCTAACGAATGTTGTTTAACGCGCTCGTAGGTGGCGGGCGGCGCGCGCGCACCACCGCGTTACCACTAATAAAGCAAAGTTACCGCACGCGACGCGAGTTCATTGCACAACCACCCCAACCCCTCATACCACCACTGCCTCCCACTTTACACCCCACCTGCTGCCTCTTCCGCCCGTACCAGCTGCTAAACGACGCGGTGTCACAGCCACACATATACCTATTCATACTTCCACTTCCTGATAAACGCCAGGCGCAGCATGTGTGCCTGCTGCAACTCGCCGTGCGACAGGGCGCATCGTACGTATGAAAGCTAAGCGCAGATCGAGTTCTTACTACTTGACCCCAATGTAGTCATGGCGCTAGTGATACAGCGAGTACTGCGATCTACGGTCCACGTAATGTTGGGAAACACGGGAGGGAGAGATTCTGACTGTGATCTATATCCTAAACCAGTCTAATGCAGGGTGCAGGTAGCCGATAGCCTGTCAGACAACAGTACAAATGAATTAAATGTCGGGCAATACCCGACCTTTCATTAACCGTGTTCGACGCAGCGAAGTAACTTCCTTGCTAAAGATCGACTATACTTCTCATCAGGACAGCTTTTGACTCTATAAAGGCGCTGGTCCGGTCATGTGTAGAATACTGGTGCTGCCAAAACTCATCTAACGACACGACTGGAGGAGGAGCGGGGTAAGAGGCTTGTTTGTAATCAACTTGTCCCAACTAAGCTTGACAGTGTTGAACACAGCCGCCGTATGGCTGGTCCCGTGGTCTCCAGTAGGATACATTTTAGAGTGTACGATGGAATTACATGATATTATTCTCCCATCTTCAGCACTTAACATCAGATGGGGTCATAGTAAATCGCGAACCCTGAGGATAAAAAAAAGAATTCTAGCACCGAGCATTAGTTGAAACCTTGACTCATGTGACGTCACTAGAATACATTGAGGGTCAGGGAGCGAACTGCGATTGTAGGGCAACCAGCGGCGTAGGGCCGACACATCGTCAAGTCCTATTAAGTTTGCGTGAAGTGTTGACTAGTGAGGGGTGCTTTTATAATTTCGTTAATGACTAAACTAATGTCGCACGGTTAAGGGTGGCTTACGGCAGTAGTCGAGCGGCGCACTTGCGAGTATTGCCTTTTCCCGTGAGCGCTGAAGGTGGAACAGAACTTTAGTGTCGTTCAGCACGTTGGATGGAGCCCCAGATGGTCATGCTTTACTTAAACGGAATTGGAAGACATCGGGACGTGTATTCATAGCTACGCGGACGACGTGCCGGCTGGCTCTACCAGGGTAACCCTTCAAGCTCCCATGGCCCCACCGACCCAATGGTCACACGGGCCGAATCGCTGGAAAGCGTACGCTCTTGACTGCTTACGAATTATTAATTCTCTGTCCTTGTCCCTATTTCTCTACTCTTCGCTTTTCCGTCCTGGACATAAATTACACTTTACCAGGACAATGGATTAAGATCGCATCAACTGCTGATAGGTCTTCGGAGAGAAGGTGCCACCGCAGCGCCTATTGCAGTCGACAAACAGTTGTGTGTAAACATTACTGTGTTCCGGTTTGAGGCGCGATGCAGCTAATGTAATTACTGGGGTAACTAGAATTATCATCTTGCTTCTCAAGGCGCACAATGTGGTACAGTGGATAACGTCCTATCTAGTGCCACATTGTTATGAGCTAACGTATCACTTACTATCGAGTGACCGTCGCGCTAGTCTCGTCACTTCGTAGAATAAAAATGAACTGCCTCAGCGTACCGATGCCCATTGTCGACGGTTTCCAAAAAGCAGTTGCCTGATTGTGACAAGGCAAATATTTACTAATTCGCACGCAAGCCGTGCGTGTTGCTGACGTGTTATTTGCTGCTGTTGCAGGAGAGGCTGTCAAACATGCGATCATACAAACAATTTAAGGATCCGACAGAATACCCACACAATTATAAATATATGACGAAAAGTTATTAGAAACTAAACTACCTAACAGGCTGCACTCTAATAAAAACCAGTAAGCAGTGCCGCTTCACGCGCTACTTGCAATGTTTTTCTCATGCAAAACATGTTGCAACATCTGCATGCCCTTTATTGGGCTGTGTACGAGGTATTCATTTGCAATCACAACTTGGTTACCATGCTTAAGGCAAATAAACAAATAAGTTGCAGTTGAAATACATTGCTATTTAACAAATACAGGCGCTCCACGTTTGAAGCTCATGCCTCATGGGCGGGGTGTATATTAATTATATGAAGAATAGAGTATAGGATGAGGTAAAGTAGCGTGTAGGAGGAAGTACAGCAACGCTAACATCAGTTTAGACGCGACTACAACCACCTGTCGACGGCTTGTTGGAAGCGCCTGCGCAGCAAGTGGTGCCGCCAGCGCGCACTGCAGTGGTACAGCGGCTGCCCACGCCCACCAACGACACGCCGCTCACCGCATCGCACTGGCTGCCGAAGGCCGCTGCGCACTATGCAATTTTTCAATTTAATTTTTCAGTTCAATCACCGTTCACAGTTCGCTGCGTTATCCTCGCGCGCCCGACGCGCACGCTTATTGTTACAAAGCAGTTTCTCAGGACGGTCCTGCCTTTGCGCTCTTTGCTTTGAAAAATCCGGAGCTCGTTACTTTGCAAACTTTATTTACCAAGCTATGACAAATGATGGTGGACGCGAACGTGTCGCGACGTGGCCGGGCACGTTGCACTTATACTGTAGATAAACTTTTATTCCTTTGCCCGGGCCGGACAGGCGCGTCCGCATGCACACGCGCAGCGGGCACGCGCTAATTGTATTCTATAACCAAATTATTTACGTGTATTATTAAATTAAAAAATGTTAGCTGCGGCAGGCACCAGCTCATGGAGGCCTCGGCGAGCAGCAGCTCCAGTTCCGTGGTGGTATGAAACACGCGTACTTCTGTCAGGTTCACGAACGATATGGAACGGCTGCTGGGCAAAATAAATCAAGTCAATTCTATATCTCAAAGTGGTGTTCGCCGCGCGGCGGTGGTCACTCAGGCACACGGTAGCAATAACAACCAACGCGTCTTTATATATCCTTTGCCTTATTTTCCCGGATAATGCCGTCGGATGACAGAAATGCGCACCGCATCCCGCGCTCCACCCGCTCGCCGCCCGCCGCGCACCCGATGCGCAGGTAAAGAACAACTCTGTGAAGAGCGAACACGACGAACGCGATGCACGCGCCGGCCTAAGTGCATTGGCCGTAGGCGAGTTGCGTGCGGTGCGCGTTCACGGGCGCACGCGTATGCAAACGAAACGTGCGAGTGCACGAGCTCGGCACCGCGCACCACGCCCTCTCAAACTATCTACTTCCGCTAGTTGTGGCTAGTGCTAAGTAAAATTGGTTTTAATCTGCGTAAAAGCAAGAGCAAGACTAAGACTAATCAGAGAAGACCAAGACTAATACCAAGATTGTTTAAGTTTTGGACGGGTTTTTCTTTTATTGCACTAAGGGGTGAAACGAGAGGGACGTTCACGCAATGGTCAGTGATACGCCCACACATAACAAAGGCGCTAGTTAGGATGGTATACACTACACTGCATTGTGCTCGTCTTCTTGAGATATAATATGTTGAGCTCGTTATCCCGGTAATAACACTAACTACAGACCCTTCAATCCGGAACACAGTGATGGTACCTACGTAGACGATCAGCGGTAACAGAGACACTATCGTCATTAGTTATTGCACGCTCAGCACTAGTTGTGGTGTCGGTTATACTACAAATAAATAAACAATAAGTAACTGACCGCGATGCTTGTTGAGGCAGGCGAGGTGGTCCAAGGAGCACCTCGTGCGTGTCGTGTGTCTCTTCGATGTACAGCGCGTGGTGAGCGTGCGGCGTGCGGGAGCACAGCGTGCGCACGGCGGCCACGCGGCCACGCTGCCACGCGGGAGCGCAGCAGGCACCACGCGTAACTGTCGCGCCGCGCCTGCCGCCCGGCACCCGCGTTGCGCCGGCGCACACGTCAAGCCGCGCTCCGACACCGACTCATTAATGTAAAAGTCTTTTGAAATATTTTTTTCTATGAAGCTGCTGGTTATTTCTTCCACATACATGATTGAGAAATTAAGTGTGACGGCATCCCCATGCAGAGCAGTATATTACAAAGCAGTTTCTTTACTATGTGATCACCGCGATCCGGGCGGGGCCCGTGGTCTGTGCGGAGGGGGGATCGGCGCGGTATCGACCCGAAACTGTCAAGGTGTATGGTGGAGCGGGTGGAGCGGCTGGGTGGTGTGGCGCGGTACCTTAACGTCGTCGTCTTTGCGCTGCCGGTACGCGAAGTCATCGCTGTTCTCTCTCAGCACGAACCCGAGACCGAAGTCGCGCCCGGACAGGTCCAGCCTCCTGCGGGGGTGCTGGCGTCCATCAATCTACGGAACGTTACGCGCTATTACGTACCCCCGGTAACACGGAAATGGTCACGTGTTGCGTAGTGTTATGCTCGCTATGGGATACGGCAATGGGCCGAGAGTAATGGTCACCCGATAGTAGGTGATGCACTATTCATTAGCAGGGAGGTACTAATTAAAATACCACACGTCACTGCTTACCGCTCCGCAGGTGTGGCTGGTCTCATTGTCAAAATAACGTGTTCCACGACGCAACGCAAAAAAAGCCTGGGACGGCTGCCCGCGCCGGAGACATGCCGCACTTATTATTTATACCACTTAGATGGCAAACAGGGTTGCGGCCCGCCTTATGTTCAGCGGTAACCGCTGCCTATAACCGGCAGTAACACCAGAGGTATCACTGGACGTATCGCAGACCCTGCAGAAATCTTTCCACGCCCTTTTAAAGAACCTCAAATTGTAGCTCCTAGGGAAAACTTCGACAGGTAACTCGTTCCACAATTTGAGTGTTCTGGGGAGAAAACATCTCTGGAGCCGGGTCGTACGTGACCACTGCGGTCAAGGATATGAGGTTTTTTTTAACAGCATTCCCCTGCGTAGTTTGGGTCAGGGCTTATCTATTCAAATCACTTAACATCTACTTATTTATTACATTTTTCCCTACATACTCATCTTTCATTCTCTCTTGTCTTGCTTTCCATACTTATCGTTCATACTTTCTTTCTCAATCATGCTCCATCCCAATTCCTTCTTCCATACCTCCGCTCGTGAAGACCGCCGCCGTATTATCCTGAAACAATCATTCCTTTTTCATTTGTTGTTTTCTTCTTCTTCTTTTGTTTCTTCTCCTTCTTTTTTACTATTTTTATTTTTCAAACTTTGCGACTTCACTTTTGATTTCTTTACTTTACATTTAAATTTTTTCTGTCTATTTCTTTGTTTTCACATTTTTTCATTGGCCTATTTTTAACTTATTTATTTATTTAGTTCACTTATTTACAATTTCTATTTATAATGTCGGCTATTATGGCTTTGCAGAAGCCCAGGAATTTTTGGCGACTTTCGTCTTCACTCATCAGGGAGGCAATGGCTTCCTTGATGAGCTGCCTGTTCAGCTCCACCTCCAAATCCATCCGTGTCCTTCCATACAAGGGACAGGAAGTGACGATGTGCACCAAGGTCTGGTCCACCGCTGGGTCACAAAGGCACGCGGGACTCTCCTTGAGCTTGAACCTGTGAAGGGTATGAGGTTGAAATGTGGCCGTCGGCATCAGGTCAAATAGTTCATCAGAACACATCTCGTTATAGAGGTGGTAGAACACACATAAGGAGGCAAAATCTCTCCTAAAACCAAAAGGTTCAATACCGTTCGTTAGCAAAGGTCCCAGCTGGCATCCAAGCGCTCCCGCCCAAAGATGAAATCAATACTTCATGCGAGGCCGGACTTGCGCTTTATATAGCAAGAACCTTTGCCTCGCAGTGAAGTAGTGCTTCGCCTTGTTAATTACACCGAGCTTTTTAGATACCAGCTTTACCTTGTCTTCCAAGTCTCCTCGGTACTGCACGTCACTGGAGATTTCGGTGCCTAAATTGTAGCTCCGCGCGGGGGGAATTCCTGTGCCTACCTAACTAGACAAGCGTACGCGCATAACCCTATTGAATAAGAATGTTGATAATCTGAACTATTTACATTTTAAATAGTAGGATAATAATAATGAGTGTAGCAGCAAATAACTACCTATGTGAATTAGCGTGAACATCCAGGATGGACTGAATGAGAGATTGTACGAGTAAAATTTTTGTATTAAAACTCTGGAGACATTTTAAAGAAAGCGCGCTGTAATTATTTTTTTAACTTAAATTGGTAATATTCGCTGTCCATGACATCTTGGAATCCATAATTATGCCCAAGTTTTTAGCAGTGTCGGAGTAAGAAAGGAATTTGTTGTTAATGAACAGTGCTGGGAGAGAGGAAAAATCAAGTGAGCTGAGAAGTTGGTTACTCCCTATAATCATTGCCGGTGAATTGTGCGGATTAAGTTCTAAGCCATGCTTTCGAGACCATCTATTTATCTTACATTAATCATCCTTTAGTGTTTTAACTGCAATATGAGCTTAAAAAACAGGAAAATGGCGATATAACTGCAAATCATCTGCATATAGATTGAAATTGGATGAGATTACATTAGTAAACGAGTTTATGAAGACCGAGAAGAGCAACGGAGAAAGGACTCCACCTCCACCTTGAGGCGCGCCCGTAGCGATATCCATCCATTCAAAGAAGGAATCATCTCCGCGGAGACATTGGGAACGACCTCGAAGGTAAGAGTCAAACCATGAAATTGCAGAAGGCGATAAATTAATAGACTGAAGGACTTTGATAAGGATATCGAAATGGACTGAATTAGAAGCGCTAAATCAAGCAGCACAAGAGCGGTTACGTGTTTTTGCTCCATACCGTAACGAATGTCTTCTGTTATCTTAAGTAGAGCAGATGTCGTGCTGTGTCCGCTGCGGAAGCAGGATTGATACGGATTTAAAATATCATTGTTATTGAGAAATACTGTGAGTTGTGTGTGAACATTAAAGGAAAAAAACAGGAAGATAAAGAAAAGTTAAAGATATTTGTGAGGACTGACAAAAGAATCGGTAAAATCAACTTTATCATTCTAGAACATATATAGGATGTCTCGTGGCAGATTTAGGATTTGAAATTCGAATATTTTCTGAACGGTTGCGCGGGGGACCGAGGACCGGGGAGGTAAGAGGTTACAGTATGGCGTCGCATTTGTTGATGGACGGATTGGTCAGTCACGATGTCGTGGACGTGTCAGCGGAGTGGCGCGCACCGCGCTTTCGCAGTTGAAGCGTATTTTGAAGTTAATAAATTGTGCACTGTTGCGAGCCGGAGATTTTGGTCTCACTACAATATTCGTCGCTTACGTGAGGCACCGAGTGAAAGTTTGATTAGGACGTGGGTCCAAAAGTTCCGTGCAGCAGGTTCAACAGTTAACGAGCCAAGCCCAGGCCCTAGCCGAACGTCGAGGACAGCACAAATTGAACACACATTGAACGCGTTGCAAACAGCGTGCAAGAAAATCCCCGCGAGTCCGTGCGCAAGAGAGCGTCAAGTTTGCTGCTTCCAAAAACCACGGTGCACCGTATTTTAAGCTTGGACATTAAATTCCACCCGTTCAAGATCCAATTGGTACAGGCACTTAAACCAAATGACTGTTAAGCCGATTCCGGACTGTTAACACCATTTGGTTTAGTGATGAAGCTCATTCCCATTTGAATAGCTTGTCAATAAACAAAATTGTCGCTACTGGGCGCCAAGAAGACAAGACCCGCGATTGGAGCACCAACAAACATTGCATAGCCCAAAAGTAACTATTTGGGCAGCTCTTTCTGTCGATACAATAATTGGACCGTTTTTCTTTGAGAATTCTCGTGGAGCAACCGTAACTGTTGATGGTGATGTCTATCGCCGCATGCTTAACGAGTATGTTATACCGAAACTAAGAGAACATCCATCGAACAGCTCTCACGCGGGCTTTCAACAATATGGCGCCACGCCTCACACAGCAAGAGTCATCATGAGCCTCTTTCGCAAAGAATTCCCCGGAAAATTGATTAGCCGATTTGGGGACATCGCATGGCCACCCATATCGCCAGATCTCACCCCATTAGATTTTTTTCTATGGGGTTACTTAAAGGGAAAAGTGTACGACAGCAACTGGACAGATCTATCGGATTTAAAAGAAAATATCGTGCGAGAAGTGAATGCTATTCCTCGGTCAGTTTTGCAGCATGTCACTCAGAATACTCTCAAAAGATTCCGCGAGTGTGTACGTCGCGATGGAAAACATTTGGACGGAGTGATCTTCAAAAAATAAAATCCGCATGTCTTGTCTTTCTTTTTATGACAAATATATGTATATTATAAAATAATAACATCCTTTTATTTAATTAAGAAATCCTAAATCTGCCACGGGACACCCCGTTTATCATTACAATGTAAATTATTTAACGGAATCCCCGCTTCCCTTGTTGATTATGGGCTGCAGTTTCTGTATCTCTAACATCAGATGATAATACCTCGCGACCGCATGCGGTATGCGTGCAGCGTTACCGGTAACCAGGCGTCGGTGCCGAACGACGTTTCTCTGCTTAGAAAGGTATTATGTATACATATGTATACAATGTACATACAGATGAAGAGCGTATTCGCGCAGCGTGGCACGGCTGATCACGTAGCTGCAGCGCCACGCTGCAAGCCACCGAGCCCGCCACCTGCCAGACGCTACTCTCCACGGCTCAAGTCGCCCTTACTGCACATAAACACTGCAACTATAATCAAGCCTCAGCAAGCCGGCCCCAGTACACTTGAACTGATTCCTGATTCCGCCTGCGCCGAACAATAATTAACTGAGATATGCTTGTGTTCAAATATAGCCCCAACGCGTGCTGCGGCGCGAGCAGGGGTGCGCGTGCGCGAGCGCGCTGCCGCCGTCACGGTCACGCACGCGACTCCACTGAATCTTATTCCCAACTTCATATATTCAAATTATTTGTCGACTTCATTTCTGTGAAAGCAGCTGCGGCGGCTGCGCGCGGTGACACCTCTCAGGCCCTACGTATAGTCGCTGCGGTGCGCGCAATCATCCCGCTGTTTGCACGCGTCTGTGCGTCCATCTGTACGCGCGTCGTGTTTACTCTCACGAGGGCTGCGCCAGCCACCACCGCCGCCACCACCGTCCACTTCCCAATCGACCGTGGAATTGATGTCAGAATATTCAATGCGATCTCGAACACTCATTATTTCGTGAGTGCCGCAATTTAAGCAGCACTTGCGCCGCTGTTTAGTAGCACGCCGTCGCGGCACGCAAACACCGAGTAACGAGTGTTTTGCGTTCGTTAAACAAAGGTGTTTTCACTCAAAGCGTTTTTATTTAAAAAAATGTGTGGCGAAACCGTCGCTACGGCGGAAGTGGCCGGGAGGGCTGCGGCGAGCGGCGGTTAGGATATTCATACAGCGTCACATCACGCATACGATATTAATTTTATTCGTTAACGAAAAATTAATTGGCCAGTAATTTCACCAAGCCTGGTGTTATTTACACCAAAACGACACGATGACCATAACGATCAAGGCGCGGCAAGTAAACGCGCTAGCGGTAGTTGGGGTGCCCAGCTACCGGGGCGACCAAGGGTAGACAAGGTGATGCTGCATCTTTTTCGTCGTGTTCGTGTAAGTCGATATTGGGTCAGGTTTGCGACTCTCGTCTCTTGGTATCCACTCGGTGCGCCACTCTTACTACTCGGTAATTGTTCAATTTGTATAAAATGATCGTAATGCAAAGAAAATTGCACGGAGATTGGCTGATTACTGAAAAATGAACGTCAATAGGCAAAGGAGGTGACGCGACGCGCCCACTGCGCTCTCCGGTGGCTGGCGGGATGGCGAGCGGCACGGCTGCGTGTGTGCTGCTCATGCTGCTCGTGCTGCTCCAGTGCACGGCCCGCTGCCACGCCCGCAGCGCCCCCGGACCCGTAAGTAGCTACCTCTCTTACACTTTACATATTTTCCTTTATGATTGTGTTTATACCGTTAGCGAGGCACACATTCAAGTTCACGTGCAGGTGTCCGACGCAGCGCCAGCAAGACCTGCATGATTTGTTTCCTGCGTAAGCGAACCTAACCTTAAATTTTGTTTTAACAACACCTTTTTAATTTCTGCGGATGTTACGGTCTTCGTTCATGATCTGTTTTACATCTTGAGGTTAGCAAATCTATCATCACACAGCTGTACCGAGCAGGCGAACGGGGCCCGCTCGCGGCCGTAGGCGAGCTGCTGCCCGCACGCCTGCAGGAGCCGCGGCTGCCGCTGCCGGCGCTGCCGCCGCAAAACCTCGACACCATCAAGAAAATCGCGCAGATTCTGATCGTACTCGGCGAGCAGGTATCGGAGTGGGCCACTTGTGCAAATAAAATATCAAGTCGATGCATCCATTACATCACAATATGAATCTTCCTTGCGCGGCAAACACACTGGGCACATTTACTTTGTCGCCGACACGTTGCGCCCGCGCACGCCGACGCGACGTCTCCGCGTGCTAGCCTTACTAAATAAATAATAAAATTCATTGCATTTTATATCGGTATCATTACTTTTGTTATTTATTAAATTGGCAACATTTAAAATATGACAATACGGAAGGGACTCGGAATAAAATGGCGTAGAGCCGTTTTGAGGGATTGTACCATCAGCTAGAGGAAAGCGAGGATAGTTGATATTAAATGGTTTCAAAAGTATTGTATTAGGAGGGATCAAAAAGTAGTGAGAATGAGATAGAATATAATGACTATTGATAACTTAATCATTAATTTTTCTACATAGTCTCTGAGTCTCCCTGCACATCGAGTCCAGCGCTTTGCCAAGGCTTCAATCCCTTTCAAAAAAGAGTTTTGTCTTGGTCCTGCAAAAAGCTCTCCACGGCATCCATCACCTCGTTATCGTCTTCGTACCTATTTCCCCTTAAGTATTCTTTCAATTTGAGGAACAGATAAAAATTTCTAGGCGCCAGATCTGGTGAATAAGGGTGGTGGTCAACCAATTTGATGCCAGCTTGCTGAATGACAGCCATCGCAACTGCCGACCTGTGTAAGGGTGCGATGTCGTGATGAAACAGCACGGCCCTTTCGAAGTTTGTCTCTCCATTTCTCATTGATGGCATTCCTCAACTTGGGAACTAAAGCTGCATAATATTGACCTGTAATAGTGGTTCCACGCTCCAGGTAATCAATCGACAATATCCCTTAGGAGTCCCAAAATATTGAGGCTATAACCTTGCCAGCCGATGCCACGGCACGAAACTTCTTCGGGGTCGGTGATGATGGCCGTTTCCATTGCGAAGATTGCTGTTTTGTCTCGGGATCAAACTGATGGAGCCATGTTTCGTCCATTGTTACGAAACGAGAGAAAAAGTTTTCAGAATCATCTTGAAACTTGTCCGACAATATCTTGAAATGTCAAGTCGTCGTCGTGTTTTGGATTTTCTGAGTTGTTGTTTTGTCTGAGTGTCGGTTAACATTCTCGGCACCCATCTTGCGGAGACTGTTCTCATATCCAAAGATTGTTTCAATATGGATTGAATACTTCCATGTGAAATGCATTTTTCATGAATTAAGTATCGGATGGTAACTCTTCGATCGCTCAATATTATTTTCTCGACTTTCGCAACATTTTCTTGGGTGACTGACGTCGATGGACGTGGTGACGGCCACAACAATGTTCGTCTTCCGTGCTCGTTCTCCCTACACGAAATTGAGCAGCCCACCTTGCGACAGTGGAATACGGCGGAGCAGACTCTCCTCATGTTGTCTCCAGATCGCAATGAATCTCTTGCGCCGTTAACATTTTCAAAGAGAGCTATTAAATAACGGCTCGCACTTCGCTTTTCTCCATTTCCTAGAACACGTTCCGACGCGAAGCAAACAAATGACTGCATACAGACAAAAACAAAAGAGAATCGAAGATTTTTTCTTCATTAATGTTACAAACATTTATCTGAACTATGCCTATATTTATTTTATTTCTTACCAAGCAGTATATATGTCGTATATATATCGTATATATGTCGTTCTCACTACTTTCTGATCCCTCCTCGTATATATTTCATTGTGTATTGATTAAAAGTTGTCACTAATATCTTAGCCATCTATATTTTGTGAAACTGGAGGATAAGCTAACAAACATGTTACTAATTACAGGTAATACCCGCAGCAATAGGCGAGCCCCCGGCCCGGGCCGGCGTCGCGCCCTCGCCGGCCACACTCTCCCCCCTCACCTAACACATTACACAATTCATAAATGTTCCTTCCATTCAAGTTTGTACTACGTCATTTTATTGTTAATAAAACCAAATATAATATGTCGGAGGTGGCGGAGGTGGCGGAGGTGGCGGAGTGTGGCTCTCCATGTCCGTCGGTGGTTGCGGCGAGCGACAGGCGCGGACTTACGGCTTGTCTTCTATAAATGTTGTGTGGGCTGTGTCGGTACATAATTATTGTATTGGTGGGTATGTGGAAAACTAGCGCTGGCTGCGCCCACTGACTGTGTACGGTTTAAAATAAAAAGCATATTGATTTGATAAAGACGTTTATAAATTATTATTAAATTGTAACAATTATTCTTTAAACCAATAATCTCATCGTTATTTTCACGTTATAACTTTTAATTTAATGAACAACTTTCACTGGCAACAAGGGCAACGAAAAAATAACGGTCGGCATGGGGTCGTGTGTCAAAACCATGAGAACAAAGGAATAGGGAGACCGAAGAGCGGCGTCGCCGGGGAATCGTTACTTGGTAGCGGTGTAGTGAGATGAGTCATTTACAATTGTCCGAGAGACTGGAATAAAGTATTTGTGAACGCATTGGTGCAGCTTTATATTTGAAACCAACCCCTCTCCCTTTGGAGAACACTATTACACGTGTGACACAACGAAGACTACACGCGATTTAACTGCTCCCTATCTGCGCACGCAACAATAATGTAAATATCGAGAGCGCCGCGCACCTGATCCATTCGACGTGCAGCAGAAACAGATTCACAGAACTGATGGGCCAATCTTAACTAGTTGGAAGGGTAGAAGAAGAAGAATGTAAATGTAAATAGTGTAATGTGTGATTAGTGATTATTAAGAAAAGTACTAATTATTTCAATTCAATCGTCCGATGTGGGGTACAATCCGCGGGGACGGCACCTTCGTGTTATGCGCCCTACCACCGCACTGATGCAGAGTGCAGCGGTTTGACGTATCGGTGGCCGCTCCTGCGAACTACTCTGCAAGCCTAACCTCGCTTCCAGATTACAAACTCTAAAAGCTATCGAAGCCACCAGGGCAGGCTCCAAGGGATAAAAGTTAAATGAGAACGCAATTTAATCGGCAAAGTTATCTTATATCGCATCTAGTAAATTTATTCGCAAAATGAAAAATGGTGCGCGAGGTTCTCGGGAACACGTAAACACTTTCAGTTCAAACCGTGAAATACCTTAAATTACGTCCTAAAATTATATCACAACATTATAATGAACAATGGCGGCGGCCGGTGGGGGTCGGTGGGGGCTGGCGGTGACGTCGCGCGGAAGTATCCGGCGGTCCGCTGACGCAAGCGCGCCTCCTCGCGAATACCTCTGCGATTACATAGAGCTTGACGGGAGCCGATGACCTCCGGGGGGCCCGGGCCGGCGGCGACGTCGGCGTCGCCCGCGCACCTGACGCGGATACCACGCAGAGGGCGGCAGCCACGCGACGGCTCTGTTGGCTCATCCTCGCGGGGCCAATTGTTAAAGCTGCATCGGACATCGCAAGGTTGCCTCTTATGGAAGTACGTTCCGCCCTCGCAACCCCGCGCCCCGCGCCCCGCGCCACCGTGGCGGGGGTGCCGTGTATTCATAATCTGTATGTGATGGCGCGTTGCCGTCAATAACAATGAGCAGTTAAGTACCAACTCAGAAACTCGTGAAATTATTAATTATTTACAAAGGTGCGCGAGCGCCCTACTAAGTCAACATTTCCGGTGTCTACGAGTTGTTGTACTCTTTGGCTTTCCACATAAACACCTTCTTGTGGACATTGAGATCGTCGTTCTTCTGGTCACATCTATCTATTGGGGGGTCGCCCAGGATTCTTGGAATAACCTGAAATTTTTTTCTTAATTTTAGGTATAATCTGTTAAAATATATAACGCAGAAAAACATGATGGGATAGTTGGCGTAGCGGATACCCTCATCACCAGCAAGGATTTTCGCACCGAGCGTGCAACTCGGACACTGACTGGACACACCTCCGTTGTCATTGTAATGGAAAACCATACGACATATCCATCCTGAAACAACATGCCAAAGTACCTGCTCGCCGAGCAACAGCAAAATTTGCGCCACTTTTCTCAGCGCCTGCAGCTCGTTCTCGACAATCGCCGTCGAGGACTGGTCTCTGTAGCCAGCGGAAGTGTATTCGTTAAAGTTCCACGACTCGGTCGTAACTTTAGTTTCTGTTGTTTCCACGTAATCATCGGACGGAGTCATGTCCTCATCGAGCTGCGAACGGAAAAAATTTGGTTTTAACATATAGTATATCCGGCGCAGCCCTTGCCCCGCCCCGGCCCGCGGCGCGACTGATGTGTTGACTGAGGAGAAGCTAACCCTCGCATTCTGTGCAAAATCAGTTGGATCACTTCACTATACAGCACTATCGTTTTCGCACTGGCATGGAAGTTGTTACACGGATAAGGAGTGAGAAGTGCACCTTTCCTCTGCGCCCAAATTATATTTATATTTAAAGCGGAGTCCTAACACGATCCCTGGACTTAGCGGGCCGTGTGATCACGAGAACCCGGCGGAGTTATCGATACGTACGCAAAGGGAAAATTGGTAAAATAATAATAATCTGAAAAATAAATACCTCTTCAACACTAAGTGGAAAGCACCAGCCTCCGACCGCCGACCAGAGCAAGTACAAGTACAAGTGCAGAGCGGGCATCTCGCCGCCGCCGCGCGCCGCGCACGACTCCGCCGGGCCCGGCCGCCGCACGCGCCCGCCGCGCCCGCCGCGCCCAGCCGCCGCACGCGCCCGCTTCGCTTTACAGTGGCCAGTAGTGTCATCGGCGAAACAATGCGATGGGGTAACGCGGATTACCCCATGTCATTGTTCCACTCGCTTCCGGTGCGGTGCGGCGGTGCGGCGGTGCGGCGGTGCGGTGCGTCGCGTGGTGCTGGCGCTGGCGCTGGCGCTACCGTCTGCTCGTTCCGCGTTATTGTACCATTGTCATTGGATATCAAACGTCAAGCCGCGCGCGGTCCTCAGTACCAACCTTTTGTTTTCTGCTAAAACAAATAAAAACAATAATCAATAAATAAACAACCCATTTTAAATCCTCCTTATTGGGACTCGAGGCCTTCTCACTGGAGAACAGAGCCGTGGTCATTTAGACGACCGTCATAGGGCCCCGTTGACGGTCACCGTCTGGGACTACTCCTATTTCTGCGGCCGAAGCGCCAAAGCCGACGCTGGCGTCATCCCTTCTACTTTCCACCGTGGATATTCCACGTCGATAATCCGCGGTACGCAACGAAAGCTCACTCGCGGACTGACGCTGACCGATGTCCACAAGTCGGACGGGCCTGGCGGTGTTCCTGTGGTGCTTGAGCAAAGCGACTCGTATTGACGCGCCTTTTCCGATGTTCTTATACAAAAATAACTGGTACGACTTCGTGGGAAATCGCGAATGTGCACCCCGTGCAGACCTGGCGCCTGACCTTACAAGCCAATCGCTATAACCTGCCTTCTCTCAAAGGTGATGGAGCATAATATCAATGCACGGCGCCGAGACACCTAGAAGAACACGAACTAATTAGTGACTGTTAAGGAACTTTGTTAAGAAAAGTCGGGAAAAGCGTGTCTGAAATGGAAAGTATTCCGGCTAGTTTCCGAATGGGGACCAATGAACCTTGTTCAGTTCAATTCCAGTAAGACAAGTGTACACATCACCTCGGATAAAAGCTATTTACTTAAACTTCTTTAATCCAGAACACAGACAATCGTCTCAACAAATGTTGGAATTCGGGGGTGACACCTCCAGTGACATTCCGTACCAAAGTCATTTAGAGGACAAGGTCGGGTTAGCGTCCAAAAGTTTAGTGTGCTCACTAGAGCGAGGCGAAGCTGCTCACGGGCGTGGCGGCGCAGGGCGGCGTGCAGCCGCAGCTGTGACGTGCGCCGAGCTCGCCGCTGCTCAGCCAGCGTCCGCAAGGATCGCGCAGCGCCGCCTGTCGGCGCGCCCCGCCCGCAGCTCGGCGGCGCCTGCTTACTGCTGATCCTTATTCAACATTACATTTATCAGTTTTGCGCGGGGATTTATTATTGTAAATCTATGTCCACATTATTATGTGTAACTACTCGTCGGATATTCATGACCGCGCCACGTTTCACGTTGCACGTTGCACGTTGCACGTCACCGTCGTTGTAGTAAACAGTGCACCAGTAAGCACCTCTAAGTTAGGTGTCACGCTCACGTGCCTTGTGATAAAGTGTTATTCACTTCAATTCAAAGCTTTGATGGTAAATAAAACAAATCTTAGCTATAGATTCACTATAGATTTTTATTAGGTACTGCTACATTCCGCCGGATGGCGCTGTGCCTTGCAGGCAATTGAACTGCGCGCCGGAGGTTAACTAACCCTCCCGACCGACTGCTGCTGGGGACGAGGCGCGGCGGGGAGGGCTGACACACACTTTTTTTACCGGGTAAGTATCACACCTAAATAATAAAATTGATACACCTACTTATAACAACAACGCGTTTTTTTTTATTAACCTATGTAACAAAATGCTAACGGAACGCACAATCCGGAACCAAGAGGGCCGGCAACGGGATAGTGTAGGACTCCAACCGACTAAAAAGCTTCACAACATGTTTCACCTCAACCAATATCCACGAGGGTCACGGGATAGATACGAACGCGACCGCAACCCCCGCTGGGCACCCGGTTTGAACGGGTCCACCTCGGTAACAACGCCGCGTTAGCTAGAATGATGTACACTGCACAACGGTATGCTGGATATTTTAAACATGGGATGTTAATTGTTCGTCACCTCTAGTAACTTGACTGGTGGCCGATCTTGTGGTCGGCGCGCGCGGCGCCGTCCCCGGCGGCACTCCCATCACCGTAACGGGTGCGGTACCGTATCATCAGATCAATTGGAAGGCTTTCATTTGATCTGTCATTGTATTCCGACGCAATAGCCAGTACCCGCCACAGCCGCGACGGGTTCGATTCCGGCCGGAACGTGATACCCGTGCGACGAGCAGCCTCTTACCCAGTGTGTACCTGGAGCGGTCTACCTGCGCGTGGGAGCAGTGATTGCGACAAAGTGAACGTGTAATTAATTAAATAACGCCGCACACTAAATGGCTCCGCGCCGAGCTGGTGACTGCGGCGCGTCCCGTCGCCTCTGGGAACAGCACCCGATTAGTAACTAGAAACAACGCGAGCTGTGACCTTCCTCTCGAGCAGTTTATTCACATTATTAATATCTAAGTATTTTATAACAAAGATAAACGCACTCACAAAATGTGATAGCCGACTGCGCGCACCCCTGTGCCCTGGAAATAATTTAAACCGGCCCATACAACAATTAAAACTGCCACCACGCGACCACCACGCTGCCACTGCCGCCGAAGGCCTGTCCTCCAGCAAT
This sequence comes from Ornithoptera alexandrae, assembly GCA_029030555.1. NCBI lineage: Eukaryota > Metazoa > Arthropoda > Insecta > Lepidoptera > Papilionidae > Ornithoptera > Ornithoptera alexandrae. The sequence continues at coordinate 10,593,808 of JARDVY010000298.1, forward strand.
GTCGCTCTCCGTGGTCACTGGTCGGGATTAACATCGGGAACTACAAAGCGATCCGACCCTCCGCGTGGATGTAACAATGTACAGCCTTGTTACATCTGAAGAACAACTTGTAAAAACCGTTTTTGTTTATTTTTTGTATTGGCTCCGTAGAAATGACAAGTTCCGTGTCGTGTGGAGTACTCACATCGAATGGAGGTTTGAGATTCTGGAGATCTCTCGTCAAAGCCAGCCGCTTCATTCGTGCAAGCGGCGCATTCCCAACGGAATGTGTGTGCTGAAAAGTGCTACTGCTGTTGGCAGAGATGCGCTTCCCATCCCCACCACTCAGCGGTCACTCGGCGCACCAGAAACGAAACAATGCACTTCGATGTCATTGGGCAACTGTGCATAAAACTTCAAAGCATTGCGCTTCTAACAGTTGGGAAGCTCTGTAGCCGGCGGTCAGTCGGCTGACGTGGCCCAAACCGCAACGAATGCGGGACCCCGCCGGCCCCGCCGCGCACTCCCCGGGTCCACGGCCCGCTGAGCACCGGGCGCGCCGTGACGCCGTGACGCCGTGACGCCGCTCCGCGCGTTCTCACGTTTATAAAACCCGCGACAGCCCCGGGCGAGGCCACATGGCGCCTGCCCTTACACTGTGCGCGGATGCCCAGCTGCTGCTGCTCTCCTGCATATCCGACCCGCCGAAGGCGCATGTCATTGTTCATTTGTATATTAAGGTTATCATTATGTACGATTATCTGGACATTGCAGCGCCAGCAGGTGCTCCGCGAAACGCTTGAATATAAAGTCTCCCCTCAGCTCGCACTCTGTAGTAATAATAAAACTCGCCGTAAAATTGGGGCAGCCATAAAAGACAACTCATAACGCGAACCAGCCCCCTCGCCGTCTTCCACATTGACCGTCTCCTCTTCACCTCTACGTAACCGGCGATTGAACCCCCTCAACTGGTTCCCTCCTTTGTCGTGGCGGAGCGGCTTAGTAACCGTGGAACGACACACGGTGAAGCGAAGTGGAACTCACCCGGCCAGTCCGCGGCGAAGGACCGGGTGAAGCGGCCGCTCCAGGTTCGAGCACCGGTTTGAATAACTGGAGCTCACCAGAGCGGCCGGGGGCCGCAGGGGCGGCTTTATGCGGCTGCAGCCGAGGTGGGGTCCCGGAGGGAGTACCCTCTGCGACCAAACGCTGTCGTACCGGCGATGCGACGGCGGTGGGGCAGCGGGGGAAGAGGAGTGTCGGTATTGCGATGCGCTGTTCTGTCTATCCTCCGCGGCCGTTAACGAATAGTGGCGGGCCCAACATCTCTCCGCCGCAGGGAGCCGGGAAAGTTTTTCTCCCGTGGCTCCCATGGCCTCTGGGCGACAAGTTCAGGGGAACCCATAACCCGCGTGACTGCAAGAGGCTGAGGAGGGGACGCGCTGCATATTCCGGCGCACCGTAGAAAGAGGGTTCTTTCGTCCCTCCCGAGGTGGGGCTGCGAAAGCGGCCAGCGCCGGCAGGATCGCGGTTGCGAGCGAAAGCGTTCCCGTGACCCTGCCATCAGGCGATGAGGCGGAACATCGTGGGGGTTTTAGTCGGTGCAAGTCCGACATAATCCATCCTTGCCCACGTGAGGACGAGTATGCGTGGACATTTCCCCCACGTAAAACAAAAAAAAAAGCCCAGGCCCTAGCCGAACGTCGAGGACTGCACAAAACATTGAACGCGTTGCAAACAGCGTGCAAGAAAATCCCCGCGAGTCCGTGCGCAAGAGAGCGTCAAGTTTGCTGCTTCCAAAAACCACGGTGCACCGTATTTTAAGCTTGGACATTAAATTCCACTCGTTCAAGATCCAATTGGTACAGGCACTTAAACCAAATGACTGTTAAGCCGATTCCGGACTGTTAACACCATTTGGTTTAGTGATGAAGCTCATTCCCATTTGAATAGCTTGTCAATAAACAAAATTGTCGCTACTGGGCGCCAAGAAGACAAGACCCGCGATTGGAGCACCAACAAACATTGCATAGCCCAAAAGTAACTATTTGGGCAGCTCTTTCTGTCGATACAATAATTGGACCGTTTTTCTTTGAGAATTCTCGTGGAGCAACCGTAACTGTTGATGGTGATGTCTATCGCCGCATGCTTAACGAGTATGTTATACCGAAACTAAGAGAACATCCATCGAACAGCTCTCACGCGGGCTTTCAACAATATGGCGCCACGCCTCACACAGCAAGAGTCATCATGAGCCTCTTTCGCAAAGAATTCCCCGGAAAATTGATTAGCCGATTTGGGGACATCGCATGGCCACCCATATCGCCAGATCTCACCCCATTAGATTTTTTTCTATGGGGTTACTTAAAGGGAAAAGTGTACGACAGCAACTGGACAGATCTATCGGATTTAAAAGAAAATATCGTGCGAGAAGTGAATGCTATTCCTCGGTCAGTTTTGCAGCATGTCACTCAGAATACTCTCAAAAGATTCCGCGAGTGTGTACGTCGCGATGGAAAACATTTGGACGGAGTGATCTTCAAAAAATAAAATCCGCATGTCTTGTCTTTCTTTTTATGACAAATATATGTATATTATAAAATAATAACATCCTTTTATTTAATTAAGAAATCCTAAATCTGCCACGGGACACCTGTATTTGCAAAGCTACGTCAAGAAACAATAGTCCAGCCCTCCGCAATGGTGGTAAATTCGCAGAGGGATGGAAGTACCAGAATTGTGATTCGCCACGTAACTATAGTCGACCGTGCCCGAATACGAGGTACGCCGCAAGGATCCGTGATCCATCAATTCTTCTCAGGTGTGATACATCCCCTCTGCGTCAGGTGGATTTTGAGGTCTTATAAGCGGATAGCTCCCAAATTTAATAAAAAATTTAACTTCTACTTTGGAGCTGGAAGAGTTTCTCTGGACTCCTCCTTATCGAAGAGGCTGAGAGGAAGATGCGCTGTATATGCCGGCGCGCCCTTACACAAGTGCAAAGGTGGGTCACTCCCGGGTGTGGCAGGCCGCGGGCCGCACGCGTTACCAAGTCCACGTGATGTTGTGTGCCACTAACGCCACTTGCAGCCGCAGAGGTGCGGAGGGCGCGGGCGGGTACAATCCATTCCGCTTTTCGTTAGTGTACTGCTTGCGAGACCCTGGCGATTCATGCACCCCAACGAACACTCGCACTATTACACTTCAAGCTCGGTGCCACCGCCGCCGTCGCCGCCGCCGCCACCAGTTCGCGCTTCAAAGCAAACAGAATGACAACGAGATTGATTAAAGCGGCGCGCGAGGTGGCGCCGGCGTCGCCCCAATCAATTGTTATCGCAATATTTTAATTTCAGTTTAACTGGACACAATACGGCAGAGAAGCGGCCGCCGCGGGGCTGCGGAGCTGCGGGACGCGGGGCTGCGGCGGGCTGCGGCGGGGAGGCAGGACGGGCGGGGGAGGGGGAGGTGAGGAAGTGGTCCGGCCGGTCCCTTACCTCCACAAAGCGAATCATCGTGGAAACTGTCAGGGGCTTAGCACCGAAAAGGGTTGCAATAATCCTTTGAAAGCGATTTATAAGTGGCGTGCGGCGGGTTGAGGAGTGACGGGCTGGGACGGGTGGGACGGGGTGCAGGCGTGGTGGGGCGAGAAGCGCGCCCCACCGGGGAAACAACAATAGGCTTCGAAGCAAAGATAAATGGATCCGATGTGTTTACACTGCGCAGCGCCCCGCAGCACCAGCCGGAGTACCTCTGCACACCTTAACACTACTTTTCTCCCTTAAATTTGTTATAATTACTTCTCATTGTTGCTGTACACCCTCCGCCCCCAAAACTACAGTTCAGAATACTAACACGGGTTAGAGCATCGAGCTGCCGTTGCACAGGAACAGCAACAGACAGTTCGAGTTGACATGAAACCTACGCGCTGCTGCACTTCCGAGTGGGATTCTTCGAAACATGTGCAGCGTACGGCTTACGACTCTCAGTTGGTCGTTATTTATTCAGCTTACAGCTGAAAGATAAACACTACGAAAATCTGAGTAAGTTTTGAATACTAGTTCCTCGGCGGAAGTAACGCGGCGGAACGTCAATGGCGACCAGCTCGCAATGTCAACGCTGGGTTCGGAGAGGAGGCTGCTAATCAAACGCACCGCGCGTTTTTTGTTTAAACGCATCCGCAATAGAAACTTCGACTTCAAAAACAAACCACGCGCACCGCACGCACAGGTGAAAAACGCTGCATTGTAGAAGGTGGTGGTAACGGTGAGATACTATCCAGGAAGTAGCGGCAGGGGTTAATGTTACCTACCCTACCTACAATATTGACTCCTTTTCATCAAATCAATAAGATCAAAAATTTATTTGACTGAACTGCAGAAAGAAATTTATGTTGACCTGTTGAATCGGCACTGACCTGGAGTAATGTTGCATCCGAGCCGTGACACGTGACCAAAAGTGGGTTCTTTGCGGTAACCTTAACCGAAAATGCAGTGGCTGATGCCAGGGTAAACCCCGTAACCGGGCCCTAGAGCAAAGCGTACCAATGAAAAGTTAATGTTGTTCAGGTTTGTTTAAGCTTTAGCAGCAGAGGTTTACTGCGCCGACCTTCGAGTAGAGATGGCGGAACTGGCAGTGAAACAGCCCCGACCCGCAAAGCGATTTCCACCACTATTGCTCCATGATAACGCAACACAGACCTTCTCGGACCTTACTCCAATGGGCTATCATTTGTTTCATGATTTGAATACTTCCACGCGATAAACATTTTCTTCAGTAATAAATGCTCTACCAGTTTGTCAAATGTAGATGGCCTGTGTTGCGAGGAGGGAGCGGCGCGGAGCCCGGCTCGCACTGCGCAGGGACGTTCTCCGTTTACTGGTGGTAAGTTCTGCTGGCGGAGACCGTCTAGGTAGGTACCAGCGCAGCGCCTATTGCAGCCGACACACAGTACTGTGCGAACATTACAGTGATCCGGTTTGAAGGACCAACAGCTATCACTGGTGGTAGTTAGTGTCTCTGTTGCTGGAGACTGTCTAGGTAGGTACCACCGCAGCGCCTGTTGCAGCTGACAGACAGTACTGTGCAAACATTATAATGATCCGGTTTGAAGGACCAACAGCTATCACTGGTGGTAGTTAGTGTCTCTGTTGCTGGAGACTGTCTAGGTAGGTACCACCGCAGCGCCTGTTGCAGCTGACAGAAGTACTGTGCGAACATTACAGTGATCCGGTTTGAAGGACCAACAGCTATCACTGGTGGTAGTTAGTGTCTCTGTTGCTGGAGACTGTCTAGGTAGGTACCACCGCAGCGCCTGTTGCAGCTGACAGACAGTACTGTGCGAACATTACAGTGATCCGGTTTGAAGGACCAACAGCTATCACTGGTGGTAGTTAGTGTCTCTGTTGCTGGAGACTGTCTAGGTAGGTACCACCGCAGCGCCTGTTGCAGCTGACAGACAGTACTGTGCAAACATTATAATGATCCGGCTTGAAGGACCAACAGCTATCACTGGTGGTAGTTAGTGTCTCTGTTGCTGGAGACTGTCTAGGTAGGTACCACCGCAGCGCCTGTTGCAGCCGACAGACAGTACTGTGCAAACATTATAATGATCCGGCTTGAAGGACCAACAGCTATCACTGGTGGTAGTTAGTGTCTCTGTTGCTGGAGACTGTCTAGGTAGGTACCACCGCAGCGCCTGTTGCAGCCGACAGACAGTACTGTGCAAACATTATAATGATCCGGCTTGAAGGACCAACAGCTATCACTGGTGGTAGTTAGTGTCTCTGTTGCTGGAGACTGTCTAGGTAGGTACCACCGCAGCGCCTGTTGCAGCCGACAGACAGTACTGTGCAAACATTATAATGATCCGGCTTGAAGGACCAACAGCTATCACTGGTGGTAGTTAGTGTCTCTGTTGCTGGAGACTGTCTAGGTAGGTACCACCGCAGCGCCTGTTGCAGCCGACAGACAGTACTGTGCAAACATTATAATGATCCGGCTTGAAGGACCAACAGCTATCACTGGTGGTAGTTAGTGTCTCTGTTGCTGGAGACTGTCTAGGTAGATACCACCGCAGCGCCTGTTGCAGCCGACAGACAGTACTGTGCAAACATTATAATGATCCGGCTTGAAGGACCAACAGCTATCACTGGTGGTAGTTAGTGTCTCTGTTGCTGGAGACTGTCTAGGTAGGTACCACCGCAGCGCCTGTTGCAGCTGACAGACAGTACTGTGCAAACATTATAATGATCCGGCTTGAAGGACCAACAGCTATCACTGGTGGTAGTTAGTGTCTCTGTTGCTGGAGACTGTCTAGGTAGGTACCACCGCAGCGCCTGTTGCAGCTGACAGACAGTACTGTGCAAACATTATAATGATCCGGCTTGAAGGACCAACAGCTATCACTGGTGGTAGTTAGTGTCTCTGTTGCTGGAGACTGTCTAGGTAGGTACCACCGCAGCGCCTGTTGCAGCCGACAGACAGTACTGTGCAAACATTATAATGATCCGGCTTGAAGGACCAACAGCTATCACTGGTGGTAGTTAGTGTCTCTGTTGCTGGAGACTGTCTAGGTAGATACCACCGCAGCGCCTGTTGCAGCCGACAGACAGTACTGTGCAAACATTATAATGATCCGGCTTGAAGGACCAACAGCTATCACTGGTGGTAGTTAGTGTCTCTGTTGCTGGAGACTGTCTAGGTAGGTACCACCGCAGCGCCTGTTGCAGCTGACAGACAGTACTGTGCAAACATTATAATGATCCGGCTTGAAGGACCAACAGCTATCACTGGTGGTAGTTAGTGTCTCTGTTGCTGGAGACTGTCTAGGTAGGTACCACCGCAGCGCCTGTTGCAGCCGACAGACAGTACTGTGCAAACATTATAATGATCCGGCTTGAAGGACCAACAGCTATCACTGGTGGTAGTTAGTGTCTCTGTTGCTGGAGACTGTCTAGGTAGGTACCACCGCAGCGCCTGTTGCAGCCGACAGACAGTACTGTGCAAACATTATAATGATCCGGCTTGAAGGACCAACAGCTATCACTGGTGGTAGTTAGTGTCTCTGTTGCTGGAGACTGTCTAGGTAGGTACCACCGCAGCGCCTGTTGCAGCCGACAGACAGTACTGTGCAAACATTATAATGATCCGGCTTGAAGGACCAACAGCTATCACTGGTGGTAGTTAGTGTCTCTGTTGCTGGAGACTGTCTAGGTAGGTACCAGCGCAGCGCCTGTTGCAGCCGACAAACAGTACTGTACAAACATTATAATGATCCGGCTTGAAGGACCAACAGCTATCACTGGTGGTAGTTAGTGTCTCTGTTGCTGGAGACTGTCTAGGTAAGTACCACCGCAGCGCCTGTTGCAGCCGACAGACAGTACTGTGCAAACATTATAATGATCCGGCTTGAAGGACCAACAGCTATCACTGGTGGTAGTTAGTGTCTCTGTTGCTGGAGACTGTCTAGGTAGGTACCACCGCAGCGCCTGTTGCAGCCGACAGACAGTACTGTGCAAACATTATAATGATCCGGCTTGAAGGACCAACAGCTATCACTGGTGGTAGTTAGTGTCTCTGTTGCTGGAGACTGTCTAGGTAGGTACCACCGCAGCGCCTGTTGCAGCCGACAGACAGTACTGTGCAAACATTATAATGATCCGGCTTGAAGGACCAACAGCTATCACTGGTGGTAGTTAGTGTCTCTGTTGCTGGAGACTGTCTAGGTAGATACCACCGCAGCACCTATTTCTTGCCGACAACCAGTAATTTGCAAATATTACTGTGTTACGGTTTCAAGTGCGTTCTTGCTAATGTAATTACTGCGGTAACGAGACTAAACATATTTTATTAAGGCAGTATATACCATCTTAATCAACGTAGCGACACTTACCATTAAGTGAACTTCCCGCTCATCTCGTCCCTTTTTAATTAAAAAAAAAACCCGGGTTGGTGGATCTAGTCTAGTGTAAGTATATTAATGGATCAGAGTTAGTAGAGTCTAGACGACCTACGCCGCATTAAACCCGTTTCATGCAGTCGAACGGCGACCACCAATTACCACCTACCCGCAAATAATTCGGCACGACTTATTTGCCTTACCAATAAACAAGTGTCCGAGTGAGCGCGCGCTCGAGGCGCTGGAATTTTCCATTTCAGCTGGACCTGGCCCCGGGTCTCTCGCGGGACCACCACGCGCTGCAAGTGAATGTTATGTGAATTTACAGTTCCTACCGCAACGCTGTTTATTCACTTCAACACCTAAGCAAACAGGCGCCGGCCGGGGCCGGGGCCGGGGCCGGGGCCAGAGCCGGGGTCGGGGCGGGGATGCGCCCGGGGTGCGGCGTCCCGCTTCCGACCGAATCGGCCGCGACACAAGACTCGCTTTGCGGTGCGAGCCGGCCCGCTCCGGGTGTGGTCCTGCGGGAACGGCGCCGAATCTACCTGCGTGCCGGGGTGCCGGGGTGCCGGGGTGCCAGGGTTGCGGGGTACCGGGCGGAAGGACACAAGCCGCTTCCAAAAATTGGTGCGTTTGATTGCGAGCGGACTTTCTCCGAAACGCCGGCAGTGCTTTGAAATATTGAGGTTCCGGGAAGTGATGGTCCGAGAAGGCGCCGGAACCAGTTCGCGCGAGGAGTTGCGCGGCTACGCACAACCCGGCGGCCCCTGCCAATTTTCGAGGTTATTTAGCTTTTATTGAAATAAATTTATTCACCGTAAAAAAATATTTTGAATGATTTATGATTCCATAAATTGCCAGCCAAGAAACTGTTTTGTAAAGAAAGGAATATGTACCGCACTGCACGCACACGTACGCGCACGCTCGCGCGCACACGCACGCGTACCGTGCGGCGGTGCGCGTGCGCGTGCGCTCCTCCTACAACACAGGAACGACATCTACGCAATACATCTTTTTATACAAGCAGCGGCGCGGTGGCGTGCGATCAGGTCGCACGGCGTACTTACATCCCTTGGGGATGAGAAATCCTTTTTTTGATCCAATTAAAAGCCAAAACAAGCACGACGTTCACCTGGTGGTAAGTGATAAGCCCGCCCATAACAATGAGGCGCTAGTTAGGAAGATATACACAACACCACATGGAGCGCGTCGTCTGAGACATAATATGTGAAGTTCCGTGTGACGAAATCCAACCACAAACCACTCGCGTAGTGTCTGGTTATAATATATTAATTCAGCCAATACAACACTTTGTACACACTTACTCTTACTCTTACCCCTCGCCAGCCGAACCACAACCCTCCCCTCTCCTGTCTCCGAGTGATACCGACCGCTTTACCGGAAACCAATTCCTCTACTTCACAATTGACAAAATCATTGGACTAGCAATATTTACATTAAATTTTATTTTTATATTCTGAAAGTGTACAATGATGTTTATGTATGTATGTGTGTATGTATGTATGTATGTGTGTATGTATGTATGTATGTATGTATGTATGTATGTATGTCTGTATGTATGTATGTATGTATGTATGTCTGTATGTATGTATGTGTGTATGTATGTGTATATATGTATGTGTATATGTATGTATGTGTGTGTGTATGTATGTATGTATGTATGTATGTGTGTATGTATGTATGTATGTATGTGTGTATGTATGTCTGTATATATGTATGTGTGTATGTATGTGTGTATGTATGTGTTTTTGTTTACCCGTGCTGCTGTTTTGTTATATTCGGAAGGAGCAATAAATAAAATGTTTTTATATCACCACAACAGTGTGGTGTATCGCTTATTTCGGCGGTTTCTTTTTTATGGGTTTCATATAGTTTGTGTGCTTCGATGGCTCGGCTCGGTGGTATTAAATGTATCCAGACAGGATCGAACCCAGGTTATGTCGGACTTGCACCAACTAAAACCTCCACGATGATTCACCTCTTCGTCTGATGGCAGGGTCACATGAACGCGGTCCCTGTAAGGGCACGACGGAACACACAGCGCGCCCTCCTCTCGGCCTCTCACAATCCTCAGGCAACGGACTCCTCTGAATCCGTCACCCAATGGCCATGGGAGCCAAGAGAGAAAAAACTCTCTGCGGCGCATCTGGTCTTGTATTCTGCCGCCAACAGTTATATGACCTCGGAGGATAGGGAGAACGGCGGAACGCAATACCGACACTTCTCTTCTTCCGCGGCCCCAAGGCTGCTGCATCAGCGGTGCAGCACTGCTTAGTCGCGGAGGGTAGGGAGAACATGGAATCGCAATACCGACACTTCTGTCTCTCCGCGACTCCGCCTCGACTGCGAAGGGCAGTATGATCCTGCCTCTGCTGCCCACCGACACACATCCGAGGTGAGGTCACAGAGCTCACCTGGATCGGCCACCTGAGACCGGCCCGAGTTGTAGGGCCGGCCGGGTAGGTTGCTCTTAGCTTCACCGTGGGTGACCTAGCCACGGCTACTAAGCCCCACCGCCACGACAAGGCGGGAAGCTGTTCGGGGGAGGGTCCACTACCTAGCCGATCAGATACGCCCGGCGGAAGGCTTTTGAAGGGTTCGAGCATTGTTGACTCACATTCAGCAGCGGAGTCTGACGGTTCACCAGCGCCCATCAGTTGGTTGCCAGATTTACTTCGGTTTGGCGGTGATTTAGACCAGTGGGTAGCCTTTAATAATTTATGCGAGAGTATTGTCCATTGCGATACCTTTGTATAGAAATATTGTAACACGACTACCTAATAGTAACACTGACGATAGCATTAACCGGTGTGCTCCGGTTGCAATGGCTCTGGCAATACAGGACTTTCAGACTACAAGTTGGCTTATCGATACCAGATTCACCGACACCAGCCCGGTGATGTGGACCTTTTTTTTCGTTTTACGTGCGGGAAATGCCTTAGCATACTTACCCTCGTGGGGCAAAGGCACGTTATGTCGGACTTGCACCGACTAAAACTCCCACGATGTTTCATCTTCTTCGTTTTACAATGGAGCCACGGGAACGCTTTCGCACAGGAAAGTGGATTCAGGCTTAGACAAAACCAAAGTTGACTTTGAGAAAGTAACAATGAAGGGATGTATTGTATAAATGTAAAGTATAATATTTTGAGTAGCCATGAGTGGGGGGCGCTATCGAATCTATGTTTGAGATGAGAAGGTTTTTATTATGATTATTGGCATGTTTTAAAATGATTTAATCTAATTTTAATTGTTCTTTACATCCTTTATGGTTCTGCCTACACCCTTTTTGTTCTTCTGCCAATATATTGTTTTGTAATAAATGTTAAGTTATTTGATGTGTTATGCAAGCAGCAATAAGTTTATAAACAGTTGGTATGTACGCAATGGACCTGTATCGTGAAGGATTTTTAGTATCACTACTCTTAGGAAGCATGTAGGTTATTCCTTTTGTAGCAACTTTTGATAATTCTTGCTTTCCTTTAATGATATCAGATATTATATTAGCTAAAACGTAAAGCGCAAAAAATATTTAACCAGAAGTTATGTACGCCATCTGCACCTGCTGCGTTCCAGTTCTTCAAATGCCTAGTTACTATTTCAATATCGACATTAGTAAACCAACTAATTCCATACCTGAGATATCTTTCCAACTATTCTTCTCTGCTTTCAACAATTTAACATGCTCATTATGATTTTCTGGTTTATTGAATAAATTAGTCCACTAGTTTGTAAATACTTCCTTTTTTTTGAGGAACTCGTCTCCACAATGTTTCTCTTATTGTTTAAGACTTCTATAAAATCCCTGCTCGTTGTTATTAAATAGAATACTGTTTTGATTTCTGTAGCGCTTCAATGTACCTGAATCTATCTCATGACGAGAATGTGCAACTACCTTATCAAAAATATCAACTTAACATATACCAACATAACAAGTTTGGCCAAGGATGCGGCCCTGAATGATAAAAGAAGACCGGTGTACGAGGATTGCCCCGTTTCCTTCGTCAAGCATCAGCTCAGGCTGAGGACGCTTGACGAATGGAACAGGAGGTACGTGCAAGGTATGACGGCTTCGACAACGAGGATTTTCATCCCAGACGTCGCCGTCAGCATACCGGACCCTTCGCCGATTGGAGCTCGACACGGTCTTGGTCCAGATGTTCACTGGGCACGGGGGATTCTTCGAGTACCTTCACAAGTTCAAGCTCAAGGAGAGTCCCGCGTGCCTCTGTGACCCAGCGGTGGACCAGACCGTGGAACACGTTGTCACTTTCTGTCCCTTGTATAGAAGGAGACGAATGGATTTGGAGGTGGAGCAGAACAGGCAGCTCACCAAGGAAGCCATTGCCTCCCTGATGAGTGAAGACGTAAGTCGCCAAAAATTCCTGGAGTTATGTAAAATAATAGTAAGTGATGTTATAAAAAGGAATGGTAAAATAAATTAAATAAAAGAGTTCAAAACGGCTATTAGATGATATTCAAAGAGAAAAATGTATAAAATCTAGAAGTAAATGTGAAATAAAGTAATGTAATAAAAGAAAAGAAATAGTTAAATTGTAAAAACAAAAAAGAAGAAGACGAGGAAGAAGGAGAAAGAAAAGAATATATGATAAAGGGATGCTTGTTCCAGGATACAACGGCGACGGTCTTCATGAGCGGGAGGTATGGCAGAAGGAATTGGGATGGAGTATGAATGAGAGCAATAGTAAGAAAGATAAGTATGGTAAGACAGATAAGAAAGAATGTAAGCTGATATGATGATATGATGTTAGATGATAAGTGATTTGTACAGATAGGGCTGACCCTAAGCACGCAGGAGCAATACTTAAAAAAAAAACAACAAGTTTAGTAGATCTATTATTATTTAGATACTGGTTTAACTTCCTATATCGGTTCTTAATTGTTTCATATCTATTTCAAGTCTAATTTGGCAAGCAGGTTTTTGATAATTGTGACTTCCAACTTGTGAGTTTAATTGTTTTGGACGAATATTGCACCCTAAGTTTTCAGATATTACTAGTGCCCTACAGTAGATTACTGTGTATATGGTTTAAATTAGAATCTATGGAATAAAAACGTTTAACATTTTTTTGGTTAAATATATTAACGTATTCGTACAATCTCTTACTTTCCTTTAGCTTCTGTAATTTAGGCCGAGCCGTGGGACCGATTTGCTATGAGCACAAAAGTATTACACGATCATTTATTACTCTAGAAGCTTTACACTAAAGGGATTCTCCATAGTTTACCAGACGACCAGAAGCGCATTCGCGTCGTCTAGTATCACGAAATGCCTCAATAAATATATGATGAAAGCTGGATATTGCTACGAGCCCGAAGCCAAAAGAGAATCTGCTCAGTGCGTGTTTCCATTTGAAGATTCGCTAACATAAGTAAAGAAAGAATGCTTCGTTGTTTGGTCGAGAAGGTGATTTCACGACAACTGTGCTGGAAGACGGAAGGATAGTTACTGCAGACTAGTACGTTGACTGTTGGTTGTCTGTTATCTTGGAAAATGTTTATTAACAGCACCCTCGAATCAGAATCTTCCTTCACCACGATAACGTTCTAGCGGAATCCGTAAAATGAACGATCAAATATTTAATTATGCCAATTATGCGCCATAGTCTCAACCAGATGCCCTGCCACTCTAATCTATGCCTAAGCATCAATGAGAAACTTCTCCGTATTCGTTTTACGAGGCCTTCCAAGAATGCCATAGAACATACCTCTGAGAGAGCGGCGCCCACTGCTTTTCTCCGTGGGTCCATCGGATGCGACGAGGTATAGAGAAGAACGACGACTACCTGAAAAAGCAATGACTACTGTGTAAATTGAGACTTCTTTTTATTTTGTAACGGCGTATTTCCGTTGTGGTTAAAAGTTTATGCTTCAATTCGAGATGGAAGGTGTTCTAAGCACACTTTGCCGATGGAGTTTACCTGCAGCGCCCCCTGGCGCCAAACTTTTAAATTTTCATTACCTTTTAGATGAAGGTCTCGGTTACAAGGAGAACAACGCGGCGACTGCTCTGTCACAGAGAAAATGTGGTGCGCCAGCGAGCGGTGGCGACGCCACAGGCCACGTTTATTTATTATTTTGTTTCCCAAAGTCGGTGTCGTTCAGAGCACTTTTAAACAAAAAGACGCCGCACGGACGCGGCCGACCCGCCCACCGCGCCCACCGCGCCCACCGTGGCAGAGTTCGATTTAATGTACTACTTAAGACAACAGCGCGGGTCGAAGCGCACGCCGAGGCCGCCGCGGCCCAGCCCCAGCGCTGGGAGTTCGCAGCCGGCGCGAGGCATGGCCAGCCGTGCTCTCTACTTGTTAGTGACCAATTGTTATTCATCGCGTTGGGGGCGCGAGCCGTTCTCTCGTTAGAAGCTGCTCAAACCGTGTCGTTGTCTGCCTGTGGACCAGCTATTGTTATTTTGGCAACCGCGTGACCCACACAACACCGCCTCGCAGTGTTATAGCGTCTAGTGTTACCGTCGTTGTGATACAATGATTCATGTCGTCTCGCCTATTCATGTCTTCGGCGTGTTTTCAGTGCCACGTCCGTCTGAAGCGTCGTCCCCGGTCGGGAAGGATCACAACGGAACCACTATAAAAGCAATATACCGGGCGACACCGACCCAGCAACGGTTCCATGTTTTTAGAGATCTGTTACAACACGTGTGATAAGAAATGTCACAGAATACGTTGGGGTCGCGAAACCAGGAGAACTGATCTCGCTGCAGGCGGGGCCGCGTGGCACCGCCGTAGCTGCAGCAACGAAAACGTAACGCATCGGGGCCGCAGCGGTCCGCAGCGGGCCCGGCGCGCGCACGCCTGAGCGGTCACGAACTGGTCACGCCACGCTTCAGTAGTACTCATTTATGTAGCGTGCTCACCGCGTGCACACGCGCACGCGCACGCTCACGCACACACGCACGCACACCTACGCGCACGCGCACGCGCACGCGGGTGCGGCTGGCGACGAATTGAACGGACAATTCAAACGGTGCATACAAGCGACCTGCTGCTGGTGTGCGCATGTGTATGTATGAAACGGTCCTGTGTGTGCGCAGACGCTGGTGTTGGCCATGAGATTCAGTATTCCCATGTCCTGTGACGTTTCATGACGTACGAGAATCGTTTATGATTTATTTCCAGCTTAATAGATTTTTTTTCTCAAAAATACATCTATTGTCTGTTGATGTTGAGCGTTTGGTAGTCATTTTAACTCTTTTAGCTCATCTGATACTGAACTCGTGGAGCTGGATCCACGATCTGTTTTTAATCTAGTGCAAACTAGTACTGGAGTAGTATACTCCCTCCAGTACAACCACCAGTGTACACTGTACTGCTCGGAGTGTAGTTATCCAAAGGCGTATTTTCACTTTATTTGTCTGGATTTTTGTTTCTGGCGAATCTACTCAGTCGTCGAAGATGGACTCGGGTCCATTGTCAGATCCACTTCGCCTCTGTCGGAAACTCTGGGCGGTGAAAACAGCCCCTGATCGCAGGTGTACCTCGTGTACGCGGCGTGAGTTGATAAAGCGCCGGGTTCTAAAGGGTGAATCGGTTCTGGGGAACCTGCAGGCGTTTAAGGTAAGCTCCGGATGAGCGGGCAAAGATTACTCTGGCGAACGATGATATCATTGGTCTAACACATACATTGTGTTTCAGAGAAAGCTTGCTGTTCTTGAACAATAAGGGGTAAAGCCTGCCCAACACTTGGGCCGCTTTGTTCCTTGCACAAAACATGTCCATGCAGATGTACAATTCTATAGACCTGTCCTTGATTGTGTAAAAAAAATACAATTGTTTTTTTCCTTTTCCTTTGCACGTAGACTGGTGGTAACTGGTTAGAGCAAGGATAATAGCCAAATAGTGCACTTTTAGTCCAATTATCTAAAATTCTAACCGAACTGCAAACAAAAAGCAGAGCCGATAGTTTTTATGAGCGCCCCGCACCACCCCGCGTCAGCCTCGCGTCAGCCCCGCGTCAGCCCCGCGCCAGCCGCGCGCCGCCGCCCCGCGCCAACCCCGCGCCGCGCCGGCCCCGCGCCGCCCCGCATTAGAATTCACGACGCATAGCGAACGTATTAAGGCCAAGATAAATTCTCGGAGCCCGTGACTACGGGCTCGCCGTGCGGCTCCATGCCGCTTCGTGCCGCTACGTGCCGAGCTGCTAACAAAGATTCGCTTACATTTCAAAGTACATCGCAGATGTATTACTCAATACCCGTCCGGGCCCGGAGCAATCACAGCGCAACGCATCGAGACTCCTTCGTAGTGATGCGATGTGATGCGATACGATGCGCCGATGACGAGCTGCCCCCTGGAGGACAAGCTTTAGAACGGACGACGTGAGCGGAGCATGCGGAGCTGCGTCGCCACAGATTTGCTGCCCATTGACATGCACATTGCCGCAGCATCTATACTTACATTAACACAGGAATGTGGAGGAACGAACAGAAAAATAGCATTGAAAGCTTTGCAATGGTCGTACTCGAGCGGCCTCAGCACTCCACTCTCTCTCTATAGGAAGATGTTCATGAATCGTTTCGAACGTTCAGTTCGCTACAGGGCAGCGCGCGAAGCTAATTGTACTCGAGCTGGCTCGGACGCCGTGGGCATGTGGAGCGGCGGCGGTGGCGGCGGCGGTGGCGGAGGCGGCGGCGGCGACCAGCCCGCGGCTCTCGTTGGGTGGGTTCAGGCGCGCTGGCGTGCGTGTTCCAAGCCCGCAGCCGGCGCCCGCGCGGGAGTGAGGAGGGGAGGGGTGCGGGCACGAATTTGGGCTGCTTTTTCTGATTACAAAGTTATAGAATCGATAGATAACTAGAAATGGATGCCAAAATCAATAATAACACAAACGAAACCGCTGGTAAGAGGTAATTTGTATGGCGCGGGGCGGGGCGCAGGGCCCGGAGCGGGGTTTTGGAAGTTTCGTCGGAGTGAATTCTCGCGAACGCGTCCCGCCGCTGCTGCTCGCCGAGCCGTTACCTCCTGGTAACGAAGCAATTAGGGACGCTCAGATTCAAGTGACGCTTTGTGCTGGGGCGCGGCGGGGCGGCGGTGCGGCGGGGCGGCGGGGGCTTCTGTTCGAGCCCTTTTCACTGTGCAAGTAATGAAATGACACCACCAGAAGATGATTTGCTTCCCAGCTAGGAAAGAAGTAATCTTCCATCCTGAAAAATTACCTCCGCGCAGCACTGGCGTCGGCGTCGCTGGCGAGCATTGCGGCTGTGGACGTGTATCCTTAACCAAGTTAGAACTCCAGTTTGCGATAGAAGTTGCTATGGTCACCAGCTCTAATTCGTCACTAGTAACCGGTGCGGAGCGAACCGCTCCACCACGCACTCGCACAACACGCAGCGGCAGGGCAAAGGTTCAGCACAGCACAGATGCTCCGCTACTAGGTCACTGAATCCGGTGCGCTCGGTTCGACGCCCTCGCTGATTAGCAGAGATCGCGCCAGTATTTAGTCGCAGTTGTCAGCCAGTTGGATTTCGGTAAAGCTGCTACCATGACCGGTATCCTCTGACGTCTGCTAACAGCGCAGGTTTAAATTCACATGTAATCACTCGGACAATGCAACACATTCAGTGCACTCGCGCGCAGACGCCCGCACACGCAGACGCACGCGCGCGCACACATGCGCACACACGCGCACACACGCGCAGAGGCACGCGCGTGCCTCTGCGCGCGTGTGGTCGCGGCGCGTATCGTGTGACCAGACGCGGCCAGCGGCTCGCCAACCGGCGGTGCCGCCCGCAGGGAACCCGACACCGCACGGGAAGCGTTCGCCGGCACGCCGCGACTCCATTGCATGTGCTGGCGCGGTGCGGTGTCCCCGAGTGAGAGGCGGCTGCAGCCTGCGCAGCGGTGCGACTGACGGAGCACTACAACCGGCGTGCGGCCGGCCAGCTGATGCAGACGTCTACCGATAAAATTATTAACAGGACTGCGCGCGGGTGTTAGTCGGGATCGAAGGACTCCATCGCTATGTACTTACGTAGCGACGGGACGAGCGAGACATTCACCTAATGGTAAGCGATACTCATGCTTCATCGTCATCATCATCATCATCATTAGGTGTCCTCTTCAAACTGAACTTTGGCGATCAGATTTAGAAAACCAACTCCAACCTCAACTATTCTTTCTAGCCGCTGGTATTTAAACCCGCTCCATTCATTTATGTCAACAAACCGTTTCTTGTGCTACCTATCAGGTGCACGTTTTCCAGGAATTTTGCCCTTCAGGATCAACCCTAGGAACTCATAAAGGGATCCTCTTTGAAGGTGTCCGAAAAATGCAATCTTTCTTTGCATGACGGTTATCATCAGCCTGCGTTTGCCGGTCGCTCTCTCAAGGACTTGAGCATTGGAGACAAACTGCTTATACCTCTACTCACAAAAAGGTTGCGCCAGTTGGAATGATATACACTACACCACGTTGTGCTCATCGACTAGAAATATAGGATGTTAAGTCTCATTATCCCTGTAATTTCACTAGCCACAACGCTCTTCCATCCGGAACGCAGTAATGGTCACACAGTAGTGTTTGTCCGCTGCAACAGCCACTGCGGTGATACCTACCTAGACGGTCTCCGGTGACAGAGTCCTACCAGCAGATAATATTCCATTGTCTTGAGCACGTCCTATTTCTGCTGCCGACAGTGAGCTTGCACACATTACTGTACAACAGTTTAAAGGGCGCTGCGTGTAACGAAATTACTGGGGTGCAGTCGTCAGGTAACGCGCCCGCGTAACAACGCCCGACTGATCAACTTTACAAGGAAATCTCGCAACTGACGCGTATCCTGGCAATGGAAAGCTGGGTGGTGTTTCCTCAAATTGTTCTCTTATTTATTTTTATTGATTGCTTTTGTTGCTCGCGACGTACTCTCCGAAACGCATCGTATCTCGTTTACAGCGCTCGGCTAAACCCAAACCTAAAGCTGTCTTTGTAAGTGCTCTCCAGTTTGGTTTTTTTTTGTTTTCCGTAGGGGAAATGTGTACGCATACTGTCCTCGCAGGGGCAAGGACGGGTTATGTCGGACTTGCACCGACTAAAATCCCCACGATGTTCCGCCTTATCGCCTGATGACAGAGTCCTGGGAACGTTTTCGCTCGCAACCGCGACCTTGCCGGCGCTGACCGCTTTCGCAGTCCCACCTCAGGAGGGACGGATGAACCCTCCCTTTCCAGGGCGCGCCGGAACATGCAGCGCGCCCCCTCCTCGACCTCCTGCAGTCGCGCGGACGACGTGTTCCCTCGAACCTGTCGCCCAAAGGCCGTGGGAGCCACGGGAGAAAACCTCTCCCGACTCCCCGCGGCGAAGAGATGTTGGGCTGGCCGTTACCCGTTAACGGCCGCGGAGGATAGGGAGAACGACGCATCGCAATACCGACACTTCTCTTCCCCCGCGGCCCCACCGCCGCCGCATCGCCGGTGCCACATCGTTTGGTCGCAGAGGGTACTCTCTCCGCGACTCCACCTCGGCTGCAAGAGGCAGTATGAACCGCCCCTGCAACCTGGCCGCAAAAGCAACATAAAGCCTCCTCTGCAGCTCCCGGCCGCTCCGGTGAGCTCCAGTTATTTAACCAGTGCTCGAACCTGGAGCGGCCGCTTCAGCCGATCCTTCGCCGCGGGCCCGCCGAGTGGGTTCCACTTCGCTTCGCCTTGTGTCGGTCCACGGTTACTAAGTCTCTCCGCCACGACAAAGCGGGATCCCGTTGGGGGCTCTCCAGTTTAGTTAACAAATTGGAAAACAACGTTGCGGTCTCGTGCGGGCGGAGCACGGGGCGCGCCGACGGACAGGCAGACGAGCTATCAGGCAGACGAGCTGACAGGCAGACGAGCTGACAGGCAGACGAGCTGACAGGCAGACGGGCGTGACAGAGCGCACACACACACGGCCGGTGCGGACACGCTCCGGGTGTTCCTTTCACGAGTGCTCATCCCGTGGAGCTGTATCCGCCGCAGCGAGGACGCTTCCATACAGGAGTTACGGCTCATTGAGCAGCGCCGACTCATCTGCATGGCTCCATCGGACGGAAACTGCGGGGGGCGGGGCGGAATGTGCGTGCCGCGTCGTCATTTATCTTGTCGAGACTGCGGCGCCGGGAACACAGCCTGTGACGTGTAATCAGTCACAAGGAGATTATACAGATCTCGCCCCACCCCCCAGCGCCTCATCGTCTTCCTCGTCTTCATTCCTCGGCTGCTTTGCCCGATTTCTCGAGAAATATCCTTAAGCCTCGCGCCAAATGTTTTAGCCCTGCAGCATTATTAGACGATGCGGCGACGAGCCCGCCTGGCAGCCTGGCAACCCGACAACGAAGCTGCCGAGAGCCTGGTCACTATAGTATTTACAAAGAGTTCGTTTTTATAAAAGGCAACATAACGTGCGGCCCAGTTACTCATCAGACGTTCCGTCCCGTTCAAAGAAATAACGCTACGGTGCCTTTACAGCATCCATTAAAAAGATAATAGTCGCTTGTGTTCCCGCGGCCGCGCCGGATCTTCCTTTGTATAGAGTGATTATCGACCTTATCGCACACCGCCAAGGTTCACTTTCGTGTGCGACTCGTGGGGAATGGGGCACACTGCCTCTCAAACACAAACGGCGCGGCGGAGCCGGCTTGTGACCGTAATTTCGCGCGGGTGTTCCTAATTATTGAGATAACGTGTGTGATTACATTTAATGGGGCTCGTAATCAGGGCAGCCCGTGCAGCCCATGCCGCCCGTGCCGCACGTGCCACTGCGCGGAGTTGGCAGGTCGTTGGTGATGTCCATAGCGCTGCCGGTCCGACCACTCTCCTCTAGTGTCGTCTTGTTCCGTTTTTCCGTTCTCTCACAAATACCTCTTCATCCTATAACTGACCCTCCACCGAATGCCCCTGTTCTGATAATGTTGCGCTTAGTATCTCTTTTTCGCTTGGTTCAGGCAAAATCTGGACTGGCGAAAATAACTTGACTCCTACCTTCGCTATTCAATTTCAAAAAATGCTAGTGATGATTAACGGACTCCTAGCCAGTGCCCGACTTGCGCCCCAGTACCACGCCAATTTACATTTATCAACGGCCAAGTAACTTGTGCGGCGTCAGGATCCGGCTTCTCGGTGTTTATTTCAAATAGCCGTTCACATCACGAACAATGGGGCAGGAATTTATTCAAAACCTGGAAAAAAAATCCTCCACAACTTAACCCAAAGCTCGCAAACAAAACCTAGAGTTTAAGTTATGTGTGGGATAGAGAAGCCATTCCGGGATGTTAACGAGATTACACGATAAGTGGAGATTTTTGCTTTACTGCGCACATGCAATCCACGCAATCAATGCACGCGTTGTATGCGTGTGCGTGTGTTCGTGTGAATGCGTGTATGTGCGTGTGTGTGTGTGTGCGTGCTTTTGTGTCGCAGTTAAGGCACCGCCGCCGACGCCGCGTTGCGCGCATTATCTTCGCACTCAGTCAACTGAACAAACACAGGTTCGAATCCTCGGCGCCGTTTGTTTGTGTTACGAAATGCTCGCTGTAACTGCGCGTGCGCGCGCAGGCGGAACGATCGCGGCGCCAACGGACGGAATTTTTCCGCGCGGTGCCGTGTTACCACTCTCATCCAGTAAACCTGAAACCAGAACAGCATCGCTATGGTAATTCGCGTGACACACGTACATCTCATTATTTATAATATTTGTCATTCTGCCTTCAATAGACACACACAGCTGACGTCTAATTTTAACGAAATGTTTACAGAAACGCAGCCGGGGACCGACTGACTATTAAACGTTAACTTTCATTATATTTAAACAAAAAAAACTATGGAATTGGCACTAATTTTGTTACTTATCCCTCAATAGAAAGAAAGCGTAGGAAGAGTTCGAGAGGAGCCCGATCGCGTACCTGCTTGAGATATGTAATCTTAAGAAAAACTATAATTGGATCGAATTACAATAACGACTGCTCAGTCACTGTACTGTAATGACTAAGCGACCGTGGGATCTTGTGCACCGTACCTGTGATGCTGCACGGCGGACGCGTTATGCAGCGGGCTTGAGTCGTGATGCTGCGCGCCCGACACGCGACGCCGCGCTTCGGGCACATGATTCTACATAGGCGATATACCATACGTCGAAATTATCATCCTACGGACTTCCCAAGGGTTTATGCGAATGGATCACCAGTTTTTTGGCCGGCAGATGCATAAGAAACGTAGTTGACGGCAGTTGCTCAGACAGCAAGAACATTAATGCTGGAGTTCCACAAGGCTGTGTTATTACCAACGCTGTTTCTACTGCTTCTCAAGGATGCAAATGCAACATTAGCCACAGTGTCAAAGAAATGCGGCAAAAACTTGTATCCGAAATCACTTACTCTCAATAGTGTTTCGGATTGAGGTCAACTAAATCTTGTCGAATTTAATGCCAACGAGACACACGTTTGAGCTTTCACCATAAAAAAAACCCCATTCGCTCTGGCTCCTTTGTTCCAGAACACACTTTTAACCATCTCAAAAAGCATTGAGATACAAGCAAAAAGTTTTTTTGTTGTCGTGTGTAACAAAATGCTAACGGCACACCCAAGAGCCACGGGATCGGCAACGGGGTAGTATTGGACTCCAACCGAATACAAATCTTCACACGGGTTTCCCATCACGTTCGACAGTATGCACGAGGGTCACGGGATAACATCGAGCAGTTCTTTCGCAACCCCGATCGGCGCCCGGATCAAACGGGCCGGCGTCGAGGAGAGATATCAGACACCCCTCCCGACAGACAATCCCCAAGTGGCGACGCGTCGGAATACGAGAACCGCCGCCAAATTCATCCCGGGAACCCTCTCCAAGGGGGCGCCAGCCCGACGGCCCATGTCGGTCGCGACGCCAAGTTCCTCTGCCTAAGGAGGCAATCAGCGGTGGTGCGCTCGGCCCCGCTTGTTGGCGGTGAGCTCTCTTCACCGTTCGGTCTCCTGTTACTGCGTCATAACGGAGTTGCAGAATCGGAATACCGCATCCCATGACGCCCCACTTCCGACCATGGAACGAACCACTGTCGGCAGCGAGAGGTCAGTCCCTGTTGCCGCAACGAGCGCGGCCAATCGGGAGCAATCGTCCAAGCTGTGCGACGATGTGTCCATCGGGTGTTCATTGTATAATGAGATGTGTCATGAAGAACTCTTCGATCTTATGCCCACCACTACATTTTACCATTGTCAGAGAATTCGTTCCATAGTCTTTAATCGCTGTTATCACAAACAGTCCAGTTTGAAAAGAATTTTCTTCCAAAAACCATCAAGTTATGGAATCTAATACCAGCGGAGGTTTTACCTATTAGCTACAAAATGGGGCGTTTCAAACCGAAGAATATCGCTCCGGAGTCAACAATGCGCCTGTGATGCTTCTGGTTTTTTGTTTATTAACATGGGGTAAATTCCTGCACATACCCATCCTCGCGGAGGCAAGGACAAGTAATGTCGGACTTGCACCGACTAAACGCCCACGATGTTCCTCCTCGTCGCTTGATGGCGGGGTTACGGGAACGCTTACGGACCATCCGCGACCCTGCCGGCGCTGGCCGCTTACGCAGCTCCACCTTGAGAGGGAGTAATGAACCCTCCCTTTCCACCTCCGTAGGGGCACGCCGGAACATGCAGCGCGCCTTATCGGCCTGCTGCAGTCTCGCACGGGCGACAGATTCCCCTGAACCCGTCGCCCAGAGGCCATGGGAGCCAAGAGAGAATTCTCTCCCGGCTCCCTGCGGCAGATCCGATGTTGGGCCCGCCGCCACCCGTTGTTAGTCACAGAGGGTACTTCCTCTACGACTCCACCTCGGCCGCAAGGGGCAGTATAAAAACGGCCCTGCAGACTGGCCGTAAAAGGCACCATAAAGCCGCCCATGCAACCTCCGGTCGTTTCGGTGAGGTCCAGTTATCCAACCGGTGCTCTCACCTAGAGCGGCCGCCTCGGGCCGGCCGGGTAGATTCCCCTTCGCTTCACCGTGGGCAACCCCGCCACGGTTACTGAACCCCTCCGCCACGACAAGGCAGGAACCTGTTGGAGGGGTGATGCTTCCGATATTACAGGTGTCCATAGGCCACGGTAACTGCTTACTACCAGGCAGCTCGTGCGCTTGCTTGCCACCTTAATAGTATAAATAAAATAAAATTCTCTCAGCTAGTAGGAAGTCCCAAAGGAATGATAACAAACATATTTGTATTTATAATCGAGAGATGCTTGTAATCGTTTGTTTAATTTGGTTTCCTCAGGCGGCGAGTCGCATCCGATCCCTGCTGCTGGGCGTCGGCCGCTGCGCACGGAACAGGTTATTTCGAAGCGCATGGCATATTCGGATCCAGCATCAATAAATTGATTATTACAGAATTACTTTTTATTGTTGGATATTATCCGAATAACTTATACGAAACAATCATTAGGTTCAGTCCCCTCCCGCCTCCCGCGCCCCTTCTCTCTCTGTAGTTCCGGGCGGGCCGCAGCCGCGCGGAAGCCGCTATCAGCCATTGCCCTTACAATCGACACTTCCTACGGTGGAGTGCCGGCCCCCGGACACCGCGCCCTAAATTTTTGACAGTAGATTAATTCCAAGATGACCGCGCGACGCCAACTTTGAACGGAACTATATGCACAGATGCACAGGACCTTGTCGTGTGCAGACTGCAAATGTTACATCTCCTCTCACCGCGGCCCTTCTTTCTATACCTAAAGCCGGAGTCTATGCATATCTAAGAGGATAGCTGCTAAATACGCCTCGGCAATCTTGAAGGTACGGATCTGATGCGGGGCGTGCCGTTATAGGTCCCGTGATGGCAAAACTGACACGGACCGAAACATCGATCAAGTCCAAAAATTATGTGCTCAAGACGGAGAGCGCTTCTCCCTCAGCAGAAATCTTCTTACTTCATGACTCGAACGCTCATTTGGTTTGATTCACGCGTTACCCACCGTGCAGGGAAACCAGTTTATAACTTTGCTATGGCGTATTATGGCGTTTAGGCGTATCATTTGACACACCTTGGATATAGTTAGTGAACTTACGGCTCAAGGATTTATATCAGCCTGCAAGTGGTTTGTCTCCCGGTGAGGTCATTGAGCTGACTTATGCAGCTACTACGTCACAAGTTTCATAGGAGCAGCACGAAAAATAAAATGTTTATTCGGAGAAAAGAAATCTAACTTATTTCCCAAAGTAGTGGAATGTCTCTTAAACCACGTAACTCAGAGACACTTTATTCCACTATAGTAGCCAAATTTTGTTGGAAGCGCCGGAGTTGAATCTATTAAATATCATTTAAGCAGACTAACAGGCTTTTGTAAGCCAACGTTGGAGGAGATGAGTGCTTGACTTGCGCAAATCGAAACATCGCAGCAATTCGCGGCTTACATCTTACTCTGATGACAAAGGTCCACATACCGTTGACTCCAAGTCATTTTGCAGTTGAGGAACCCATTGTTTTAACACCTTAGAGAAACTGAGAATCCATCGCAATTACTTCTTTACAGAGATCACAGTTGAGTCAACGAACGCTTTAACATATTTGGAGAAGGTGGTTCCAAGATATTTGTCACTCTTTCTTCATAGGCACAAATGGTCACATAGGATTGCTGAGCGAAAAACCGGCGAGATTTTTCTTTTAAAAGAAGAAAGCTTACTTCCGGCGAAATGGTTGTTAGGTCGAATCACAGAAAAACAACCAGGGCCAGAAAATATTGCGCCGGTTGTTGCTTCACGAGGTCGCAATGCAAACGTTGAACGTTTTTCGAAACCTGTTTTTGTTTTTCGTTATGGCGCCACCCCCAGGGGTGTGCATTGCCCGGGACAGAATATTTCTGTTATTTCCTTTCTTTCTTTCTAATTTTTTACTTTTTATTTTTCTCTACATTACATTTTTGTTTGTCTTTTTTTATGCTTTCCATCTTTACGTTTTCTGATTTTTTTCTTTCACGCATCACCTCTCAGACTTTGATCGCCGTTTGTTATATTAGGTCCTTACATATTGTAACCCTCTCCCCCCTTTTTATATAATATGAAATATAAATAAACCCTTAAAAATATTTAGGATCTCAAATAATCATATTTTACGTGACCATTCCTTTTAGTATTATTGATGTTTATGTTTTGGCCATTAATTAATTATTATCATTTGTGATCGTCTCGATTAGGAGCTTGTTCTACGTTGTGTTTATAGTAGTATTCAGTTCTTTTTTGTTTTTTATAGAGGGATTTTTATTTGTTAAGATAGTCTGATGCCGTTTTTGTGGTGTATTTTATTATTTATAATCCCTTCACGCGTGTAAAGGATGAACACACCTTGTTACGGGTTTACAATATTTATTAATTCTTAAGACCCCGATACACGTGTTTAAGTTCGCATCCTTACATTTTTTTAAAAAAATGTGGGGATGGCTAGCATATGGCTCCAGTAAACAGACCCCGCCGTATGCGGTGAGCGCCAACGAAATACTGCGCCGTCCTCCGAAACAAGGAGAGTTTATTTGGCCTCGGACCGTAGTCCACAGCAAGGTTTACTGGCGAACCAGTAGAAGAGCACTCGGCTCATTGTTAGTGCGTAAGCACAAACTGTGATCAAATTGCGCATGGCAATGTGAGTAGGCACCTCACAAGATACAACCGTAACCAGATACACAGTGCATGGTCAGCGCACATTCCAGGAAACGTAATAGATATAAAGGGCACTCTGACCCTGAGATTAGTCCTTGTACGAGCCACCACCTTTACCAGCCAGGTGCAATTGCAGACGCATTGTAAGGTATTGGAATTGACATCACCAACTACGTAGTCAGCGCGGATCGCAATCCGCCGAGTGCATTGGAGAGCTCATAGCTCACCTCATAGGATGGCAAAGCGATTACATCGCAGCCTTGAGAGATCGTACTGCCACCACCAACACCATACATGAAGTAAATGCATATCTCCGCCAACCACTAGTGGATGTAGCTAATAAATATCAATTTTATTATGAGCCACCAGGCATAGTCTTTGTCTTTGAGTAAAATGTTTTGATCAAGTTTGTCTCGCCCGGGAGCTATTGAGGCCCTCATTTGCAATATTCACAAAATAGGGAGGGCAGATTGTCTGCAGCCTCGTCATCAAGGGACCCGACTTGGAAAAATCTAATAAGATCGAGTGTCAAACCATAATGCGAGGCGCAACTTCCAAAGGCGACATTTAACCAAGTGACCGTCGAAGACGTCGTATCACTGAACTGCGACAGACATGCAATCGACTATCATCGGCGCGCATCATCGTGAAAGGCGCACAAGACATCACAGCAGACATCAATATCTTGCAAAGGTCCTCAAACAAACGAATCCGTAAGATGCATCTGTTCAGTAACGGTGCAAACGTTACGCTACGACAAGACGCAATATCAATATTTGATAAGCATCGAGGCAGCAGCTCGCATCCGCTTCCGCTACCTCATAATGCATGGGATAAGGACTGAGGACTCCTCAATTTCCTCCTGGTGCAGATACTCACGGGGCACAGTTGCTTCGGGAGATATTTGCACTTGCGTAATTGTAGCGGTAGGACGGACGAGGCGTGCGACCAGTGTGGACACCCGGTGGACACATCGTCGCACACCCTGGACGATTGCCCGCGATTCGGGGAGGATAGGGCCGCGCTCGTAGCGGCGATAGAGAGTGACCTCTCGCCGCCGGCAGTAGTGCGTGCCATGGTCGGAAGCAAGGCGTCATGGTATGCGGTATCCCGATTCTGCGACTCCGTTATGAAGCAGAAACGAAAGACCGAACGTCTCAGGGAGCGGGCGCTGAGAGGCACGACGCGGTCGCAGCGCGGAGACAGCTCGCCGCCAACGGGCGGGGCCGAGCGCGCAAGACTGCCGATTACCTCCTTAGGCAGAGGAACCTGGCATCACAATTGACGTGGGCCGTCGGGCCGAAGCCCCCCTTGGAGAGGGTTCTCAGGGTGTATCTGGCGGCGCGTCTCGTATTCCGACGCGACGCCACATTTTCTGTCGGGAGGGGCGCTTCATATCTCTCCCCGAGGCGGGCCCGTTCTATCCGAGCACCTATCTGGGGTTGCTGGAGAACTGCTCAATGTTATCCCGTGACCCTCGTGTATATTTTCGGAAGTGATTGGAATACCGTGTGAAGCTTTTTAGTCGGTTGGAGTCCGACACTACCCCGTTACCGGCCCTTGGTTCCGGAGTGTGCGTCCGTTAGCATTTTGTTACATAGGTTAATAAAAAAAAAACTCAATGCATCGACACAGTTCGAGTCGACTTTGGAATAAACAAATGTTATTAAACACGACGTGTCATAGCGGCAAGCCACTAACACGCGGAGCACCCATGTATCATAGTGCGGAAGCCCTAAGACATGGTTCCGAGTATTTCGATATCACCGAAGTGCTATCTAACACTCTTCCCTAACCGGAGTATAATCAAGTAGTTACTTAAATAACCATTAACTACACCCGGCTGGTATCTCACCTTGTTCACCAACTTGATGTTATATGTTAATTTCGCCATGCACCATTTCACACGTTTTCGAACCCGTATACTTTATAAATTTAATTTTTTAAAAACCTTCATATTCTTACTTTGTCATATTGTATCATTATATAGGGTGGCGCAAAAATAACCTTATAAAAAGTACCTTATTACCTGTGTTATAAGGTACTTTTTAAAAGGTTATATTTGTGCCACCCTATACATATACATTATTATTTGCATTTCCTATTTTTTCGGGATTCGAACCGATATATCCTTTATAACTCATCATTAGAGACTTTCACACTTATATTTTCATAATTTTTCACCATACTATCACATTTGTATTTTTTTTGTTTTTAGGATATCAATCGATATACTATACATCTTTTCAGTATATATTAGAAGTCAATAATAATCTCCAACCCATTTGCATGAAGTAAATTTTTACATTCGCCACGTGCGCAGTATATGTCATGCCCATATGTACGTAGAAGCGCGAGTATGCATCTGCGCCGTTTTTTTTTTTTTTTTTTTTGTTTTACGTGGGGGAAATGCCTACGCATACTCGTCCTCGCGGGGGCAAGGACGAGTTATGTCGGACTTGCACCTACTAAAACCCCCACGATGTTCCGCCTCATCGCCATGATGGCAGGGTCACGGGAACGCATGCACTCAACCGCGACCCTGCCGGCGCTGGCCGCTTGCGCAGCCCCACCTCGGGAGGGAGGGATGAATCCTCCCTTTCCAGGGCGCGCCAGAACATGCAGCGCGCCCCCTCCTCGACCTCATGCGTGTGCGGGCGACCGGTTCCCCCGAACCTGTCGCCCAGAGGCCATGGGAGCCACTGGAGAAAACTTCTCCCGGCTCCCCGCGGCGGAGAGATGTTAGGCCCGCCGCTACCTGTCAACGGCCGCGGAGGATAGGGAGAGCGGCGCATCTCAATACCGGCACTCCTCTTCCCCCGCGGCCCCACCGCCGCCGCATCGGCGGTGCGACACCGGTTGGCCGCAGAGGGTACTCCCTCCGCGACCCCACCTCGGCTGCGAAGGGCGGTATGAAACCGCTCCTGCAGCCGGCCGCTAGGGCAGCACACAGCCGCCCCTGCGGCCTCCGGCCGCTCCGGTGAGCTCCAGTTACCCCAACCGGTGCTCGAACCTGGAGCGGCCGCTTCGGCCAGCCCTTCGCCGCGGGCCGGCCGGGTGGGTTCCACTTGGCTTCACCGTGTACCGGACCACGGTTACTAAGCCCCTCCGCCACGACAAGGCGAGAACCCGTTGGAGGGGGCGTCTGCGCCGTTCATACAGCCCTCGATACACGGACAATTGCTTATTACGTCCTTAGGGCGTCTCGCGAACACCCAAATGTTGGCCTTTAATTTTTTAACTTATTATGATGAATCTTTTTCAAATTTAACTTCATTATATATTTTCGTATTTTAGAATAGTTTGTTAAGCATATTTTTAAATACTTTTAAATATTTATGTATTTTAGAAACACATTTATTTATTTATTTAACTTTATATACCTTGTATAAAGACAGACTTAATGCCATTGGCATTATCTTCCAGTCTACCTTGGGTAATGCAGAGATGATGAGGTAGATGCATCAAATAATTACAATATAATATACGAATATACATATATTAAAACGCATATAAATAGATACACTTACATATACATATATATAAATATATACATATACATGTTGGAGACTTCTCGACATTGTCATCAGCATTAACCGGATCTTGTGGGCATCATAAGGGTGAAGTGCGAGCACAGAACAATACACAAATCACTTTCCCATATAGTTTTAATTAAGTGGGTAAATTCTTAATAACTTTATTTTAAAGAAACGTAGATTTAACTAGGTAGGTAACAATTAAACATGAGCAGCGGGTTCAAGGCACCGATGTAACTCTTCAATACGAAACACTATGCGATTCACCTCGACCGACCGCTCTCCAAGGAATGCCCCGCGCCCGCCGCGTGCGCCGTGTGCGCCGTGCGCGCCACGCAAGGGACAAGATGGCGCCTCTACCCCACTCGGGGCCATGCTCCGCTCTCATTCATTCCTTCATTCATTCATTCCATTTATTCTTTACTTTTAAGGAAATTAATAACATACTGCAAGGTACCAAATAACAAAAATAAATTAAATAAAATAAAATAAGATTTCGCAATGTATTTTGGGTGTAAACAATTGACACCTCGCTTTATACAATCATCAGTTGACCCAACCCGTCACTTCCTCTGACATACATAAATACATCACATCAAATAAACACATCTATTTCACTGTTTTAACTTTTGCTAAATTGTTTTTCTAATTTTAATAGTTATTTTTTGGACCATTTAAACGCTCTTGTTTAATATTTTTTTTTTATAGAATCATTAATTTGTTTTTTTAAATTAATGTATTTCATTACAATATGAAATTGGCGTTTTGTACGGTAAGAATATAAAGTCAATTATTTTTTTGTAAAATATATTTATTTAATCAAAGTATGCACTGCGCTGTTATCTATGCACTTTAGTTATCTCATAGGTAGTTCATTCATCCCTCTACTAAAATAACTATATTGGCGAGAATGAATAAACTCTTTGAAGGCGGTTTGGACTGCCGCATCGGAGTTGATATTTTTTTCCTTGTATGAAGTTGCCCAAATTCCGGAAAAAATGGTAATCTGTTGGGGCAAGGTCTGGAGAGTACGGTGGATGTCGCAGACGTTTCAATTGTAGCTCATCTAATTTAGTGGTTGTTTGTTGTGCAGTGTGTGGTGGTGGTGGTGTTGCGTTGTCGTGAAGCAGCAGTTTTTTTTGTTTTACGGGGGGAAATGCCAACGCATACTCGTCCTCGCTGGGGCAAGGACGGGTTATGTCGAACTTACACCGACTAAAACCCACACGATGTTCCGCCTCATCGCCTGATAGCAGGGTCACGGGAACGCTTTCGCTCGCAACCGCGACCCTGCCGGCGCTGGCCGCTTTCCCACCCCTACCTCGGGAGGAACGGATGAATCGTCTCTTTCCTGGGCGCGCTGAAATATGCAGCGCGCCCCCTCCTTGGTCTCCTACAGTCGCCCAGAGGCTATGAGAGCCACGGGAGAAAACTCCCGGCGCCCTGCGGCGGAGAGACATTGGGCCCGCCGTTACCCGTTAACGGCCGCGAAGGATTGGGAAAGCAGCGTATCGCAATACCGACACTCCTCTTCCCCCGCGGCCCCACCGCCGCCACATCCACGGTGCAACACCATTTGGTCGCAGAGGGTACTCCCTCCGCGACCCCACCTCGGCTACAGAGGGCAGTATGAAACCGCCCCTGCAGCCGGCCGCAAAGTGCAGAATAAAGCGGCCCCTGTGGCTCCCGACCGCTTCGGTGAGCTCCAGTTATTCAACCGGCGCCCCAACCTGGAGCGGCTGCTTCGGCCAGCCCTTCGCCGCGGGCCGGTCGGGTGGGTTCCACTTCGCTTCACCTGTATCGGTCCATAGTTACTATGCCCCTCCGCCACGACAAGGAGGAACCCGTTGGGGGAATGAAGTAGCAGTGGATTAGAGCGATTGACCAATCTCGGTTGTTTAGCAGCTAGTTCTTCCTTCATGCAGCAGGTCTGCAGTTGCTGACAATAGATATATGCCGTAATCGTTTGCCCAAATGTTAGAAAGCTGTAGTGAACGACACCGGCGCTAGTCCACCAAACACTCGCAAGTAACTTTTTCTAAGTCAATTTTCGTTTAGGGCAAGATTTGGCTGGGTCTCCAGGGTTCAGCCATTGCGACGAGCGCTTCCGATCATCGTACATTATCCACTTTTCATCACAAGTAAAGATTCGCTTTATAATCCCTTCATCATTGTGTCGGCTGAGCAAAGTAACATAGCAGCAGCAGTCCACGCGTGTGCGCAAGTTCGATTCATTCAATTCATAAGCTACCCATCGTTCAAGTTTCTTTACTTTCCCGATTTGCTTCAAGTGGATTAATACAGTTTTGTCACTTACCCCGAAGCCTGCAGCTATCTCTGAAGTGCTTTGTGATGGATCCTCTTCCACGATAACCTTTTATTCTTCATTTTCCACTTTGGTCTTCGGCCGTCCACGGGGTTGGTTCTGAAGGTCGAAATTTCCTGAATGAAAACATTGAAATCAAAAAAGTACCGTGCTTTCTTTTGCGACACCAGCGCCGTGCACATAATTAATCCTTCGAGCTGTTTTTGCAGCACTGGTGCTGGTGCGGTGGTAGAACTCGTACTCATAAATATACCGATATTTCATGTTTTCCATTGTGAGGTAATAAACGGCGCCAAAAAAAAAAGGAAAAAACAAATGAATGGGATGTTTTCAAAACTCAAATGTAGCATCTGAATCAGAGTTCCCCAAACTTTTTTGTGTCGTAGACCCCTTGCCATGTTTTTCCGTGTTGGGTAAACCCCCTACTTACCTGATATTGATTTCCTGTAAATTTCTAACTGTAGTGAAGTTTAGTGTTAAAAACTTAAAGTAAAAACACGTTAATTTATACATTTATTAATTGAATTTAAATTAAAACTACTCAAAATAAAATTTTGTATCTGTGATGTAAAATATATGTAACATTAAGTAAACATAAAATAAACTATAAATAAAATAACATAAGCAATAAGTCAATATTTTTAGTGCGAAGGATGAACCTGATGCTTTAATAATAAATTATCGACATTTGGCGTCAATTTTGTAAGGGTTAATCTTAAATCTCCTCGGCTAATGATGTCCAGTCTATTTCTTTTTTTCGTTAGGAGATTGGTAACAGCGCTGAACCCCCTTTCACTAGGTATGACGATGGAAAGGAAATTAAAAATTTCCTCGCTATATTCCATAATACCAGAGATCCACTATCGTGGACACACTTTTTAATTTCATGGACCCCCAAATTTTTTTTCGCTGACGTAGACCCCTTGCAAGTTGTCATAGACCACTAGGGGTCGATGTAGACCACTTTGGGAATCACTGATCTAAATGAATTTATAAATTTGAATTTGGAATACTTAACCAAAGAGGAGATATTTCAGATCAAAGTGATCTGTGCGACAAAATGCTAATTACATATATAAGGACCTGATATTTTATATTCTTGTTAGTTTTTTATATATCCTTTCACTTTCTTAATTTACACGCTCTTTTTTTCTCTTTTATTTCTTATTTGTCTATCTAGTTATTACTACTGTTTATCCTAAATTTCTTAGTATCAATCATCTGCTTCTATTCTGTCTAGTCCACCTACGGTACGGTCTGGTCCACCTCGGGGTCTCAGAGGCACGAGGTACTCTCTTTGAGCTTAAACCTGTGAAGGCACTCAAAGAATTCCCATGCCCCGTGAACATTTGAGTAGGTGTCTGTTGCCGAAGACTGTGTAGGTAGGTACCACCGCAGCGCCGGTTGCAGCCGACAGACAGTACTGTGCAAACATTACTTTATTCCGGTCTGAAGGAAACGTCCTTTTACAACGGTAACAAGTGAAATTACAAGTGTTCGGTATAGGGTAGGCTAGACAAAAATGCGAGGGATGGGCCGGTGCGGGGAGTGCGAGAGTGGAGTGCCAGTCGTCGGCTGACCGTCGCGCGGTCGCTGGCTGCGTCGTAGGAGCTACCACGTACGGGCGCGCCGCGGCGCCTTTGCTGTGCTCACAGCGAGTGAGCTGCGTTACACGTACGGGGTGCAGCTGGAATGGGACATCGCTCACGCGCCGGGATTCTAACTTGACTTTACTGACTCGACTTAGA
The DNA here is from genome assembly GCA_029030555.1 of Ornithoptera alexandrae. Lineage (NCBI taxonomy): Eukaryota > Metazoa > Arthropoda > Insecta > Lepidoptera > Papilionidae > Ornithoptera > Ornithoptera alexandrae. Next base: position 10,627,944 of record JARDVY010000298.1, read on the forward strand.
CCTTTGACTCGACGACAGATCAAGAAGTCCTGTAAGCGGCGGCCCCACAGCGAGCGGTAAGTACACACACACGTAGGGTAGGGTGAGCACTGTGCCGCGGGCTCCCTAACCCGTTTGTACGGCACAACGAGCCTAACGATATCTAATGTAGGAGACAAGCACAACGTGGTGCAGTACATATCATCCGAACTAGCGCCACGTTGTTAGAGGCTGTATCACTTACCATGAGATAAACTTCCTGCCCGTCTCCTCGTTTCATAGAATGAAAAAATCAAGGCTGAGTTAAATGACTTCGTCTTTGGTGTGCAGAATTTTTTTTTTAATTTAATGAAGCAACGAGATAAGCGGGACATTCACCTGATGCTAAGTGATACGAGTGCCCATACCAACGTGACGTTAATTAGTTGGGTATACACTGACCACATTGCGCTCGTCGCGTAAAACACGATGTTGAGCCTCACAGCCCCAGTAATTATATTACCTGCAGCGCAGTGCCCTTTAAACAACCGGAACACAGTAATGTTTGAACACTACGATCTGTCGGCTGCAATAGGAGCTGCGGTGGTACCTACCTGGACTGTCTCCGGCAACAGAGACCAATCGCCAATTAAAATGTACCATTATAAATCCAAGTATTTTAGTTTAAAGAATGTTTAATAGACGGCACCGCTAATAAGATAATTCGCGGTGTCGACATCGACAGCATCCAGCGCACTCGCTGAAGTGGAACACATCACGGTACACGCGCAAGCCTGCACAGAACAGTGGTTTTATTATATTAGTCTTTCGGAGTACATGGCCAGTCTACGCGATGCAACTGATGCAGTCGCGATAGACAATGTCATATCACATCAACACGAATATAAGAAACAATACATTGTAAAGAAGTTTTAAAAGTTATAAAGAAGAGATGACGTGAAAAACAATTATGAAGCGAACCAAACAGAAGTGAAACATGCCACCATACAGGAAATGTTTGTGAGCGCGGCGAGAAGGAGCAGGCGTCGGCGCGACCTCGGCCGAGCTTCTTAATAAAAACTACGCATTAAAAAATGCGCAGGCCACCCAGCATGCCAACACCACGCAGGACGACTGATCGTGCCGGCAGCGGACAAGTGCCGCTGGATGATTTCATCCGCCGCAGCCGCAGTCCAGCCCGATGGACGAGATTGTACCGTAAATATTTAATGACGCTGTAGAATTAACGTAAGGTTTCCCTCGTCGGGAGCAACGGAGCTACTCTGGGCCCGCACAGCGATCCCGACCGAAACCGCGCGTGAGCCGCGCCTGTGGGGCTTCGGCACCGTCTCCCATCCCGTCGGCACCGCCGCAGCACCGCCGCAGCTCCTCACGAAGGACTCGCTCGGCGTCTCTGTACAAGCTTTTGAATTAGAAATAAACTCGGCTTGTCACCGCAATAATAAGGCGACCTCCGACAACTTCACAAGACTAACGTTTTTGTATCTGCTCGTGAGCGCGTCGGAGCGGGTTTCATCGGAGGTGTCGTGTGGAACCAACTACGCGGGCTGCAGGAGCGCTTCCATTGGCGTCATGATAAACCAACTTCGCAGATAACTTTAAACTATCCACTAAAGTGTTAGACCATCGAATAGTTCAGATCCTGTACTCTACAAAAGCAACTTGCGACAGCGGAGCCCCGCCGGTGCGCCTCACGCGGCCGCCCACCGTTCACCGCCCCCAGCTCCGGGTCCTGGCCAGGATTGAGAGCAACTGCACCGCACCAGTGCTAAAACTATTATAGTAAAGAATCCAATTAAAGTGCGCGGGCGGCGCGGTGCAGTGGGGTTGGCGCGGGGCACAATGTAGTCCTCGGGCTGCGACTGTCCGCCGCCGCGCGTTTAATCTTAACGCGCGTTATCGAAAACGTCTTGTAAAAAGATAATAAAGCGCCGCCGCCGCCGCAGCGCGGCCCCAAGTGCTGACGGAGGGGTGCACGCGACGGGCGAAATTATTTCCTGCGTTAGTTTTGGATAAATTTTATATAAATGCAACGGGATAAAATTTGGTAGTGATACGTGAAGTTTCACACCGCCTCAAGCGGCGGCATGGGAGAGCGTGCGTTTACGTCGCTCGCAGGCGGACGCCGACATTAGCCAGCGCGCAGTGAACATAATCTCTGGTCGGCGGGCGGCGGTGGCGCGCGCTTACGTCGCTCGCAGGCGGACGCCGACATTAGCCAGCGCGCAGTGAACATAATCTCTCGTCGGCGGGCGGCGGTGGCGCGCGCTTACGTCGCTCGCAGGCGGACGCCGACATTAGCCAGCGCGCAGTGAACATAATCTCTCGTCGGCGGGCGGCAGTGGTGCGCGCTTACGTCGCTCGCAGGCGGACGCCGACATTAGCCAGCGCGCAGTGAACATAATCTCTCGTCGGCGGGCGGCGGTGGCGTGCGCTTACGTCGCTCGCAGACGGACGCCGACATTAGCCAGCGCGTAGTGAACATAATCTCTGGTCGGCGGGCGGCGGTGGCGCGCGCTTACGTCGCTCGCAGGCGGACGCCGACATTAGCCAGCGCGCAGTGAACATAATCTCTCGTCGGCGGGCGGCGGTGGCGCGCGCTTACGTCGCTCGCAGGCGGACGCCGACATTAGCCAGCGCGCAGTGAACATAATCTCTCGTCGGCGGGCGGCGGTGGCGTGCGCTTACGTCGCTCGCAGACGGACGCCGACATTAGCCAGCGCGTAGTGAACATAATCTCTCGTCGGCGGGCGGCGGTGGCGCGCGCTTACGTCGCTCGCAGGCGGACGCCGACATTAGCCAGCGCGCAGTGAACATAATCTCTCGTCGGCGGGCGGCGGTGGCGCGCGCTTACGTCGCTCGCAGGCGGACGCCGACATTAGCCAGCGCGCAGTGAACATAATCTCTCGTCGGCGGGCGGCAGTGGTGCGCGCTTACGTCGCTCGCAGGCGGACGCCGACATTAGCCAGCGCGCAGTGAACATAATCTCTCGTCGGCGGGCGGCGGTGGCGTGCGCTTACGTCGCTCGCAGACGGACGCCGACATTAGCCAGCGCGTAGTGAACATAATCTCTCGTCGGCGGGCGGCGGTGGCGCGCGCTTACGTCGCTCGCAGGCGGACGCCGACATTAGCCAGCGCGCAGTGAACATAATCTCTCGTCGGCGGGCGGCGGTGGCGCGCGCTTACGTCGCTCGCAGGCGGACGCCGACATTAGCCAGCGCGCAGTGAACATAATCTCTCGTCGGCGGGCGGCGGTGGCGTGCGCTTACGTCGCTCGCAGACGGACGCCGACATTAGCCAGCGCGTAGTGAACATAATCTCTCGTCGGCGGGCGGCGGTGGCGCGCGCTTACGTCGCTCGCAGGCGGACGCCGACATTAGCCAGCGCGCAGTGAACATAATCTCTCGTCGGCGGGCGGCGGTGGCGCGCGCTTACGTCGCTCGCAGGCGGACGCCGACATTAGCCAGCGCGCAGTGAACATAATCTCTCGTCGGCGGGCGGCGGGGGTGCGCGGGGCGTGGGCGAGTAACGTATGAATTCACTCCGTTTTTCTATCGGGTACTAAGGGGTGCGGGGAACCGGGAGCAGAGGGAACGGTGGAGCTCTTCGAGTTTCAGTTTTCAAATGGCAATGACAGATATTTTCTGACTTTTAGTATATGTTGTGTTGTAGTATTTATATAGCGCTGGACTGCCGGGGGTGCTGAGCGGTCGGTGTGGGGGTGCGGATGGAGGGGCTCGTTCGCAGGACTCGCCGCGCTGTTTACCTACCTCATCTTTTGATAAATCGGTGACGTTCCGATCAGTGACCGTGTGCAGGAAGGGCGTGGTGGGTGACAGGGTTCATAGTAAATAAACGTTTTCTGCGCAAAGTAAACGTTGGTTGTGCTTTGGATGAGCGCCTATCCTGGCCTGCGAGTGTCTGCCGTGCACGTAAGAGAACTGGAATTGGCGAAAGTAATTCACAAATTGTATACCGAATTAACTGACAGGAAACAAACGTAGACATGTTGGTAAAACAAAACTCATCGACGGTAGGAGCCGAGTCCGTTTGACCGGAAATGATAACGAAAATAGCGAAATTGTTTTTGTAGTTGAAGCAAAGGGGTGCGGAGAGGAGCGGTCCACGCGCTCGTGCAGTCAGCTTGGTAACCGTTCAGGTACACGCGGGGTCGGCAGTCACTCCTTCCGCGACTTACTAAATGTACACAAATATATTGCATCCGTACAACTGCTGCGTCCTCGCCAGAGAGTATCACGGAAACTAGAGCAACGCGCGTGCGCACCCCGCCAATACGAACAAAGGTTATGCAACACCCAGGAGTGGAACGTGACGAAAACCTCTTGTTAAAGTTTCTTACACACCACACTTCAAAGTCGCATGAGTTTGCAGGTGAAGCGCGGCCGGCCATGCGCTGCTGGCGTCGCAACGAAACCGGCAGGCGCCGGCAGCGGGCGTGGGCGTCAACACTTTATCGATTTTATAAGTCGTCGTTAGAGATGCAAAAAGTTTATGTGATGAGCTCCGAACATGCTCCTGAAACTTTAAATTTTCGTCAACAAAAAGACCTCTTCTCCAATGATTAAACTGCATAAACTAGACAAAACATTAATACGAATACAACTTCAAGCATTCACCAAGGAGCGGAATCGTTTAAAGAAATCACTTAGCGCACTGGACATTTCGCTTAGGAGATAATTTGTTAAGTTAATTTTATATTTATATGTAGGCAATGTTTTTAGTTCGTCAAGCACAGCAGAGTGGAGTGCGATGGTCATGACGCGAGCATAGTGTCTCTCTCTCCACATTTCTGCAAATGATCCCATTTTGGGTACATGAGTTTATTGGGGTACCAAGGTGGCTTTGTTTTGCCTTCTGCACTCGACCTCAAACGTGAAGGATATTTTTTACGAATAGGCTTGTTTCTCGAATGTACAACGTGCCGTACAAACGGGTTAGGGAGCCCGCGGCACAGTGCTCACCCTACCCTACGTGTGTGTGTACTTACCGCTCGCTGTGGGGCCGCCGCTTACAGGACTTCTTGATCTGTCGTCGAGTCAAAGGTCTAAGTCGAGTCAGTAAAGTCAAGTTAGAATCCCGGCGCGTGAGCGATGTCCCATTCCAGCTGCACCCCGTACGTGTAACGCAGCTCACTCGCTGTGAGCACAGCAAAGGCGCCGCGGCGCGCCCGTACGTGGTAGCTCCTACGACGCAGCCAGCGACCGCGCGACGGTCAGCCGACGACTGGCACTTCACTCTCGCACTCCCCGCACCGGCCCATCCCTCGCGCAACCCTCCGACGACGCGAGGGCTTATCGAGATACCCACCGATGCAACGTGCAAATAAAATTTTGTCTAGTCTAGCCGAACCTCAAATCTATTTACCCATACCGAACATACAATGAAGGTAGCGGTAATATATTCAATATTTTAAATATCGATCGACAACTAACAAATGGCCTCGCGCCACAACCACCACGAGTGTATTATTTTCGTATTTTAAAAACTTTAGAGATCTATGGGGCTGCCCCAAATCGCACGTCGCACGCCCAGCCGGAGCCGCCGCGCGCACTCCTCCAGTTTAGCCCGCAGCGTGTCCATGTGCGCCTTCCAGTTACAAGTTTGATCATAAATAATAATAAAATAAAAATATCTTTATTTACTTTCGCGCAGTGTTTCCTATAACGTAAGGGCGCGTGATTTCTTGTAACAACACCAAGAAACTTTACATTCGGTACTTCTTCAGCCGTTTCTTGTTAGTAATCTATGTTTAAGTTATTAACTCTTCTTGCATAAGTTTTAAATATAATGAGTTCAGTTGTTTCAAGCTTGTCGTGCTACAACTTATGCACGACTCGCACTGTTTGCATCTGTTCTCATTTCATCATATCCCACAGATCATGTATTATTTAATGAAGTAAATATTTTGAAAATTTCATGGGCACTGGTAGGTTAAAATAATTTGAATTGGCGCGTTTTTCATTTAGAGTTACGGTACAGCATCGTAACTCTCACACTTCATTCTATCAAGACCATTAACAATTTAGAATTTCGTCACCGCCCGGTTCTTATGTAGCTAGGCCGGCTCACTGGTGAGGTCACTCTAACTAAAACCATCGTAAACTGGCGTAGCCTTGAGATCAAAGTCAAAGCCGTGGATACCCGGCACCTGGATAAAATCCCTTGCACGAGCGACTCGCTCGATAGGGCAAACCGAGTCATCGACTCATTAACCCGTCACATCTTAGCCGTCGAAGAATTGTCGGTACCTGACTCGGACTACTTTTTCAAGTTACCCCTGGCGGAGATTCGACGTCTAATTAGAGTAAAAATATTCCACAATGAAACATTACACTTGCTACAGATCAGAGGAAAAATGGATAAAACTGCGATGTCTTCAAAGGCAAATAGAGGCAAGAACGCATATCAGAAGTATGACTTGAAGCCTTCGTACGTCACCTTATGGCATCTGGCTCACAGTCTGAAAGCAGAGAACACGGCCCATATGCATCCCCTCGTAAAGAACAGTGGTTCCTCCTTAGCCTTGGAGGATGCCGAAAAAGCCGATTTTCTTGTCGACAGTATACAGAGCCCATGCGCTCCCTCAACTACACCAGCGATCCCCGCTCATTTTAAATTAGTCGCGGGCCGTCTGTATCCTCCCTTAAAACCAGTTTCCCCCAGTGAGATCGTCGATATCATTAAAGGACTCAAAATTAAGTCCGCGCGGGCTTCGAAAAAATCTCCAAGAAAGTGATGCAAAGTCTCCCGTCTGGAAAGACGTCGTAGTGATAGGCATACCAAAGCTCAGAAAGCCGAGGAATCTACCTAATAGCTATCGCCTGATGAGCCTATTGAACATCTTGGGCTAAAACTAAGCCCCCTCTTTGCTTCTTCTCTTCGGCCAACCCATCCTATGGAAGGCCTTGATCAAATACTTCACTGTTACGCTCGACACTAAATTAACTTTAACGCCCACAAGCGAAGCAAGGAACAAAGCGGCCCAAGTGTTGTGCAAACTTTACCCATTGCTATGCAAAATAGAAAGCTCTCTCTGAGACACAAACTTCACCTCCAGAAGATATGCGTTAGACCAATAATGTCGTAAGCCAGCGTAATTTTCCCGCTCATCCGAAGCAGGCCTAAAACCCCTGCAGGTTCAAACGGTACCAACGAAACATGAACTTCGACAACGACCACAAACACCAAGTCATAGCAGAGTACTTCAAAGAGTGCACCAAGTCGTACTTCAACAAAGTGTCATAGCAGCCCACCTTCTGATGTCCAACGCGACCGTCTATGAGCCGTCACTGAATCTCAAGACCAATGCAGATCACGCCATGCGCTAATCTCGACATCCCAAGGTGTCCCGCACACCACGCACAAGCCCACCGTCACCAACAACACCAATGACACAACGCACACTTTGGATACAACAATCTACATGTCGTGACCACGCCGCCCTTGCTTTAGATAGTGGCGCTCCAGCAACGCACACACTGCATACACGAGGTAAACCCGAGATCAGGGGCTGTTCTCACTGCTCATAGTATTCAATACAGGCGAAGGTGGTCGGAGAAATGATTTGCTAGTAATCCAGACACACACAAAGTGAAAATGCGCTATCGGATAATTACACTCCCAATGGTACACTAGATTATAAACAAGCCATGGATCCGGGTCCTGATGAGCTGTAAGAGTCAAAATGACAATCAAGCGCTCAACATCAACAGAGAATAGACATTTTTTGTTTTAATGTGTGTAGCTAGCTAGTGTAGGAAATGTTTGTTCCTTCGGAGACGCACGCGACAGCTGTGCGCGCAGGCAAATTGGAAATGTTAGTCTCCGGTTTTCCTGAGTGATGTTGCGACTAGGAAGACTTACATTTTTGGAGACCTTTTCAACACTTCACGGTTCGAAGAAAAGTGTTTTTCTTATTATAATAATTGAATTTTACGATAACTAGTCGTGGTTGATAATTGCCTTTCTGGTTTTAAATATCCAACCGTCCAATCAACTATCATCTGAAATTCCGATTTAGAGACATGGATCGCGAGGGTGTCTGCAATTCGAAGCACGATAGTCGTTAGTTGATCGTGCCGCATCCGGCAATAGCGTAAAGATCCAAATTAACTTATTCGGATTGTTTTCCATAGTTATTGCGTTCATTGATTCCAAGTTCTTAACAAATCCGTAACGAAGTCTTACTGTCGCTTCCCCTATTTGAATTCTTTATTCCAACCACATATCGGTGGCAGGTGTACTCTTTTTTAATCAAGCCGAGCTCTTTCCTAAATTATTTGATGTTACTTGAAATATCTCCTTTTTAAGGTTTCGGCGGGGAGGAGTCTTCAAACTTTGGCGGTGTACCCGCAACTCGTCGCAACTCCTCACCTCCCCCGAACAGGTTCTCGCCTTGTCGTGGCGGTCGGGCTTAGTAGCCGTAGCTTGGTCACCCATGGTGAAGCGAAGAGAAACCTACCCAGCCGGCTCAAGATGTGAGCTCACCTCGGATGTGTGCCGATGTTCTCCTTATCCTCCACGGCCGTATAGCAGTTGGCGGCAGAACCCACGTTCTAATCCGCCGCTGGGAGTCGGGAGAGTTTTCTCTCTTGGCTCCCATGGCCCCTGGGTGACGCATTCGGGGGAATCTGTTCGGGGAAGGTTAATATCTGCCCAAGTGACTGTAAGAGGCCGAGGAGAGGGCGCAATGTGTGTTCCGGCGTCCCTTTACGGAGGTGGAAAGGGGAGATTCTTCCCTCCTTCCCGAGGTGGGGCTGCATGGTGCAGCCGGCGCTGGCGGGGTCGCGGAGGTAAGCCAAATCGTTCCCATGACCCTGCCATAACGCGATGAGGTGGAACATAGTGGCAGATTTACACCTTCTTTGGTCGAGGATCTCGAGTGCTGCGTCGTTCTGCCCCTGTGCCGTATATTATACAGAAGCAGCCACGTCGCCCTGGACGTTTTAGTTCAGTGCTCCGCCAAGACCTTGTCAGCGTACTCGCGTCCACGTCTCCTTGTTCCCATTTTCATCTCACAGAGAAACACTCGCGCGCAACCTTTCCGTAAGTTCAGCTCACGAAACCCGTTGACCATCTTACCATTCCGTAACTTGTCACGGGAAGACCGCGCCGCCCCGCCGCGTCCCCCGGCGGCCCTACCCTGTGCCGCCGCGGCTATCAAATCCCATTGATCCTTTTCATTTCCGCACGCATTTACTTTTATTTAATAAGGATGCTTCAACGGTGCGAACGGGCGCGGGAGCGGGAGCGGGCGCGGATATTCTTAAGCCGTATCACTGAAGTACTGAGTATTGAGTATACTTTGAATGCGGCGAAATGTTTTCATGACGGCGCGAGTGTCGGTGGGGACAAGAGGTATTTGTTGCCACAATGGCATCTCTAGTTTTCTATTACTTCGGTCGATTCTTGAAAATAAATCGCCGTGCACTAATACACAAAAAAAAAGTTCATATCGCCGAGCGGTCGGCACGAGATTTCTCGGCATGGAGCGGGATGAGAGAGCTGCACGCACCGGGGTAGGTGTGCCCGCGTTCGGAATTCGCCACTTGCTTTTGAAATATTATCCAGTTGTACGCGGGGCCGATGGAAGCACCGAATCCAGGTAATGGCGCAGTTGCAGTTGCAGTGTCGAAGTTGTACTCTCGGTGTTCGTCCGTCTGTAGCCGGGGACTGCCCGCCCTGGTGGAACTGAGCGGCGTACACACGCCCGCCCGGGCCGAGGTATTGAGACGGCGCTCTGCATGAGTTCGATAAGATTTTTTTTTATTCTACGAAATGACGAGAAAAGAGGTACGTTCGCTTGATTGTAACATTGAATACAGAAAGAATAAAAGCACAAATAGAATGCTCGGGTTCGTTTTATAAAAAACTGACAAGGTCTTCAAAAGGAGTGGCACAAAAATAATGCTACGTGACAGCTCAACGAGGTTGTCCCGAAATACTGCGGTTCGGTCTACCAGTGCCGCCTTGTGTCGCATGCACTGCGACTAGAAAGGGTCCAGAAGCGATGCTTGCGGCATCTAGCATACTCAAAAGTGCCAGAGCATCCAGCTCTCCACCGCCGACCCTTCTCTATAATATTTTAAGTTCGTTACGTTGTTCGTGTTCATGTTGCAGATTACGTGAATGTAAAATATCGTTAGTTTTATAAAGAACAAAAATTAAATTAAAATTCGCCGCTCTCTCTAACCTCCGCACCAAAGCCATGTCACACCGTTCATGCGGCTGCGATGACCTCAAGACCAGATTCGCTGCAGGAAGAGCTTTTCCCTTTGGCTCGCTTGGTCTCTGGGCGACGGATTAAAGGGGATCCGTTGTCCGTGCGAATTTAAGAGGCTGAAGAGAAAGCGCGCTGTAAGCTCCTGCGCGTGCTACTAATAGAGTAAAGTATGCGCGGCTTGCACCTCCCAGGAACAGAGCTCACAATATAAAACATTCACATTCCTTTGATTCCAATTATGTTTTGACTTCTTTAACCTTAATAGCATTGTGTAGTTCCAAGGAAGCCGCGCCGCGCGTATGTTTGCGCGTGCGCGTGCGTGCATGCGTGTGTGTGTTTGCTTTTACGTGCGCGTATTAAGCGCCAGCACGTCGCCACGTCAGCACGTCGGCTCCGTCAGTTTCGACACGTCCGTGGACTTGCAACGTGTCGCCTAAGACGACAAGCCCGAGTTAAAAATGTGGGTAAAAATAAGGAAATGAATATGTCCACGACGCGCTTTAGACATTGATGGAATTTTTTCCTTTGTATCGCAAGCACCCTTACAACATTATTATTCAATAACAGCCTATTCACTCTTGTCGGGAAGACACCCGCGCCGTGTTGTACGGGAACACGGACGGCGGCGAGTTGCCGCGCCTGGTCCCCGGGGATGGACAGGAGCTGGTCATTCTATAATGTTACTTACTCTCTACTACTACTACTACTACTACTACTCTCTGTAAAGATGAGCGCGTTATATTGGAAAGGTATAACATAAGGTAACCGGTCGTGCATTTTTTTTTTTATTCAACGACGCGATAAGAGGGGCGGGCTGTACACCCTGATAATAGGTGATACACCTTCCCAATAAAACGTAGCGCTGGTTAGGAGACACATACAGCACCACATTTTGCTCGTCACTACAATACATAACATGTTGAGATTCATTATCTCAGTAATTTCACTAATTACAACGCCTTTCAAACCGGAAACTATTTGCTTGCTACTGTTTGGCGGCAAACACAAGACCTGCAGTGGTATCTACCTAGATTGTTTCTGGCAACAGGAACCTACCAGCAGCAGAACACGGAGAGAGCGGACATGTGCGAATGGAGATCGCGGTGAGAAGGCGCAGAACGAATTCCAGAGATATTTTCGTAGATTAAATTGACCCTCAGCGTGGTCACTAACCGCTTGAGTATTGTATGTATAGTAAGCCGTTACGGCCTCACTGTGCTGGTACCGCGATGCACTGTCCCATGTACGAAGGAGGAACATTTTCTGATGATGTTAAGGACCCGAATAAAAATACGACATCACAGTACCATGTAATTTTATTTACTTGCATAACCGACACCGAAAATACCGGTATACCAGGTAGTATGTTTTTGCAAAGGAACAATGTATTATTGAAAGTTTCATGCATTAAAACATCTTGGAGCGTCTCGTTTAATGACAAAAACATAGCGTTTATAGTTAGTCGATGTTAACTATGGAGAAGGTCGAAATTTACACAAAAACACCGGCAACCACGTGGCGCGCTTGCGCAACTGACGCGCACCGGCCGAGGCTCACTTAAATATCGAACAAGCCGTTTATCCGGAGTAAATCGGAGCAAAGATGGCCGCCGGCGGCGCGCAGCTCGGCGGCACACCCCGCCCCGCACCGCCGCCGCGCCGCCGCCCGGCACATAGACAAACGGCACAACTGTTGTTTATCAATAAGGGCACCGGTGCGTCTTGTGCGTCCCTGCTTACAGGGGCGACCCGCTGCTTGCTTTTGGAGAAAACATGGAACACTACAACGCAACTACATAACGGAAATTAAGGAAAAACCTTTACAAAAGACCAAAAGATTAGTTTAATTCACCATGATGTCTCGTTGTCCGCCGGTATCGACTGATTAACTAAAACGTAAATATCTAAATCTTATTTTCAAATATTAAACGCTTAAACAAATGATGTCAACAATAGATTTTTCTAGCGAGTTGCACTTGAAACAATAGAACGGCTAAGTAATGCGAGCCTTTTGTGTAAATGCATTCATTACCCTTTGCTCTGCCACTCGGTGGCGGGCGCAATCGGAGTTTCATCGCTGTATGTAATGTGAACTTACCTTTGTCCATATATATATATATATATATATATATAATGTTTACCAGACTCGCTAAGCCATTTAAATTACGGTGTTCCTTAAAAGAGATATGAATTAGTACAACGACTGTAATTTGTACACTCCGGTTTTATTTTCAATCCAGTAAATCGAACATCTTTCTTAGTTTCCGGTGCCCGGTCGCACCGTGCCGTACTGATGCGATAACCGCGCGCCGCCCTCAGCATTTGCAGTCAGCTGTTTGACATTCGCGTCAGAGCGCCCGCCCCTCCCGCACCGCGCCAACCGCGACCTCCTGCCGCTGGGACACGCGCATGCGTGCCCTGCGCGCCGCCATCTTTATCGACCGGGCCCCGCGCGCCGCCGGGCCGGCGCTGCCACCGCCCGCCACCCGCTACCCGCCGGATGCGATCCATGAGCGGCAGCGGGGGTGAGTGGGACGCGGGAGGTGCTCGCCGCGGAGAGCACCGCGCAAGCGCCCGCGCTCTCCGCCGTAGTCTCGCGACAGCCGCCGTCACGTGCGCACGTTGGTGCGCCCAAGCCCGCACAATCAGCTGATCGGCGCGCGCCCCGCGGCGCACATGCCGTGAGGCCGCGCCCGCCGCGATGACGGGCTACGCCCGCGGCGAGGCGGACTTCGCCGCCGCCGACCGCTTCCGGCGGGACGCCCGCCCGACCTCGCTCGCTCCCAAGGATTACTCGGTGCCTTTACACGTAGACTGCAGTATCGAATACGAGCTTCCCGATTGTGCCAAGCCGCCGCAGGGCGTGAAGATCGAGCCGCTGCTCATGATCCACCCGTCGCATTTCCGGAGGCTCGAGAGCCTGCGGCGCGTGCCTTTCGTGAACAACTTGCCGCGCGAAAGCGGCGCGTGCGAGCGGCGGCGGCGCCGCTGCTGCCGCCCGCCGCCGCCGCCGCCGGAGCCCGAGCTGGCCAAGCTTGCGCGCGCGCGGCTCAAGCCGCACCCGTACCTGCCGCCCGAGGCGCTTGACTGTGATATAGCGCGGGCGCTGCCGCCGGCCGCGCACTACGAGCGCTTCGACAAGAGGACGCTGCAGCAGCTGCCCATCTACATGTAGCCGCCGCGCGCCGCCCCTGTGATGTTTCGTCGTAATTGTTAGTGTTAAACGCGGCCTCCGTACGGCGGACACCGGACACTGGCCGCCGGACGGTACCGGACAGTGCTGCGCGCCTCGCGTGTGACTCGTTGTGTCGTTGTGCGGACGAGGCCGCCGGACCTCTGTGTACGGGCTGCGCCGCAGCGCCCGCAGTGCCGCCGCAGTACCCCGCTGCTTTGTCGTCGTAACTTATTGTACCGTGGCTATACGTTGCGTATTCTGTATGAGATATCATATCGGTCATTATTATATGTTCATGAATTGTATTATAATGAATATGTACCTATAGATTAAAAATGAAAGTGAGAAATATATTACGAATAAAACTAGTTATAGTTATGTTTTGGATTAGATGGTGATCTCCGGAGCAGCCCGGGCGGCGGGCGGCCGGTGGAGGGCGGCGCCGTCTCCCCGCCCGCGCTTGGGACGGTTACGTTTGTTGAAATTATATATGAAGAGTCCTCTGATGATAGTCTGATTAACGAATATTCGGCATGTAAAAGTCTTTATAAAACGCTTACTTAGCATATCATAGTATTATATTGTGTCATAGTCCAATGCCAAAAATATAACTATCTTTTTACAAAAATTCCAAAACATAGTTTCATTTACCACCGACGCGCGCGGCCCGTTTCCGTCCTGTGCTGTGTCGAGCTGTGTGGAGCTGTGTAGTGCGTGCGGTGCGTGTGTGTGCGGCGGGCGGCGGTTCCCGGCACCCGACGGCGACGCAGCGGCCGCCGAGCGCGTCGGCTGGGTCGTCGGGAACGCGGAGACACTCGGTGGCACCGTCGGCGACTGCGAGGAGTGAGGTTGTTGCAATGACCGGCATACTATTGATCGCAGCAGACGTCCAAAGGGCGCGTGCCGCCGCCGTCCCCGCACCGCTCGCCGGCGCGGGCGCGGGCGCGGTTGGGACGGGGCAGGGTGCTCAATGTGCGTGCTGTGCTCGTTGAGCTCATTGTGCTCGTTGAGCTGCACCAGGCGCTTCGACCCGAAGCGTTTCTCTCCGCGCTCGAGGCCTGCGAACCCGACCAGGCGGACGTCGCGGATTTTTCATACTTCAATTAGCATGTTACATTTTCAAAGAAAGACTATTGCATTAAAACAATTGTGCAGCACAAGCCTGAAATAAACGAATTGGAATTATTATTTAAATTGGTTATAAATCATGGTGAGCGTCTGCTAAAAGTAAATAAGTTTTATTACCAGGTAACTAACATAATATGTCTGTCTGCTTTCCATATCAGTGCAGTGCAGTGCATCTGAGGATGTGCGGAATATTATTTCAAAATATGTGTTATTATTGTTTGATTCACGTAAGGAGGTGCAACTCTTTATTGTTTAAAAATTATTTTTGCTAGTTTTGAAAGTGTCATAGATTATTTTTTGTTACTGATAATAATTTTTTAGCGTTTACGCGTTACGGTACACGTTTACGTACAAAGCGGGAGGCGCGCGCGTGCGTTTGTGTGAGTGTGTGTGCGCGCGCGTGCGTGTGTGTGACTCGTCAGCGGGCGACTTATTGAAACGCAAAATTTTCAATACCGCATTGTTTTATTACAAAGCGAATTATAATTGTGCAAGATCATTCTCATAACACTGACTCAACACTCGGCCCGCGGGAGCGTCGCGCCCCGCGAGAAGCGGTTAATAAAAGATTACATTCAACCCTATTCTCTACACAGGCCATGGAGCCAGGTCCCCGACCTCAGTAGTAGATAAGCTGTAAGAGTCGCTGTGGCTTGCAAGTGCTTACATCATCAGAATTTAGTAATCTCTATTCAACTTATTTAACTGGTTTGCGACGATTGCCGTACGCAGACAGAATAATTATGGAGACTGTTGGTTGACATCTGTGCTGCTCGACCTTATATTAACTGGAGGGCTCACACGTACGTGTGTTAGTGTCAGTCGCGGGTGTCGCGAACCGTAAAAAGAACAAATAAACGAATTTAGGTAATGGTTTCTTGTTATGTGGTCTCGAGCTATTAATAATGGGACTTAGGCAAACCATGCCTGTCGTAGAAAACAACTTATAGGGCTTTCGGGTTAGCGAACCCTGAAGGTGGTGGTCCTATGAGGTGAGGTGTGGTGTTTGTCTTAGCAAAAAGGTGCTGGAGATAGTCACGACGTACAAAAGCATCCAAAAAAAACTTAGTGTCCCAAATAGGGTATTGATCGTGCAAGTGCTTTCAGAACCTTGTTAGTTGCATTAAAGCTGGCATGATGGCAACAAAATCATATGGCAGAATTCAACACACCACCACCAACACGTTTCCGTCGCTCAATATATTTGTTTAGTGAAAACGAATTATTTCTTTCTGATCATTTGAAGATAATAGAAGTGTAAACAAATTGCCGACACCTACAGATTGAAACGAAAACGGAATTAGTCACGAACTCACGAAGACCATCACAGGTGGCCAGTCTGCACTTACAACACCGAAGCCCGATCTCGTGCAACGTATATGTGGTCAGCATAACCAGCGGATTTGAAAGTTTTACATGAAATATAACGAGCTCTGTCGCTGAACACTTGTTGCAGTTCGGAGCGTCTCGTGTGCTTGCCCGCATTAAGTGATGAAGATTTAAAAAACAGCTTCATTCGTTGGTAAATGTGGTCGAACAAAGATCTGGAGCCACGAAGTTCTTTAAGTCCCCGAGATAAGCCATGAATATTAAAGGTCTGAATGAAAAATTAATGATATATTTGCTGTTTGTTTGAAAGCCATGACCTTGGATGAGTACTCCGTTGCTCTGGAATTTAAAGATACTACGGATACCTCCAAAAGTATATGGAATTCTGCAGTGGGTACTACACGCCTTCAGCTGGACATAAGTAGATGGTGCATGGCTCCGATGTCATCGCCAGTGACGCAACAGTACGGATTGATCGTTTACCAGAAGCATCGGAGGCTATCTATAAGGTAAAAGGCTGAAGTGAAGGACATTGATTTAGAGAACACAAATCTCGAAAATTGTGCAGGAAGAGAAATAGCGAGGATATTTTAAACATGCTTTTACTCTCTTCCTTCCTCCATCCTCATGTTTCGATAACCAGACCCGTAATGGCAAAATAAAATAGAAAAGTCTGCGACTTGAATTTGTAGTGAAGAGAGCCGCGACGGGGACAATGCGGACGTGGAATTTTGTGACGTCCTTAATCAGACGCGGATCCCGGATCACATTCAGACCTCGACGATAGGCTTTTTTTTTTTGTTTTACGTGAGGGAAATGCCTACGCGTACTCGTTCTCGCGGGGCAAGGACGGGTTATGTCGGATTTGCACCGACTAAAACCCCCACGATGTTCCGCCTCATCGCCTGATGGCAGGGTCACGAGAACGCTTTCGCTTGCAACCGCGACCCTGCCGGCGCTGGCCGCTTTCGCAGCCCCACTTCGGGAGGGAGGGACGAACCCTCCCTTTCCAGGACGCGCCGGAACATGCAGCGTGCCCCCTTTTCGGCATTCTGCAGTCGCTCGGGCGACGGATTCCCCCAAATCCGTCGCCCAGAGGCCATGGGAGCCACGGGAGAAAACCTCTCCCGGCTTCCTGCGGCGGAGAGATGTTGGGCCTGCCGCTACCCGGTAAACGGCGGCAGAGGAGGGGAGAAGAGGAGTGTCGGTACGGCGGATCGCAATACCGACACTTCTCTTCCCCCGCGGCCGCACCGCCGCCGCATCCACATTGCGACACCGTTTAGTCGCAGAGGGCAGTATGAAACCGCCCCTGCGGCCCCCGGCCACTCCGGTGAGCTCGTTATCCAACCGGTGCTCCAACCTGGAGCGGCCGCTTCGGCTCGGGCCGGACCGATGGGTTTTCCCCTTTCGCTTCACCGTGTGTCGGTCCACGGTTACTAAGCCGCTCCGCCACGACAAGGCGGCATTTAGTAGGTTCAGAATTTGCTAATAAATTTGCAATAAAAAGTTATAGCCAATGTAATTGTTGATATTTAAATTTTTTTCAGTAACCGCATATTCGCAAGCGCGCTGTAATGTATTAAAAATCAAAGAAAAATTTATTGAAAAAAATTAACCCTCACACACACACGCGCGCGCGCCGCAACGCAGATAGAGCTTGTTTTGTTTCAATAAATCTCCAATAAGATATTACTTTGAAATGAGTGAAGTGACTTGTATTTGTACAAAACGTCGCGTCGCGTTGGGTTGCGTCGCGTCGCGTTGGGTTGCGTCGCATCGCGTCGCGTTGCCTTGCGTCGCGTTGAGGGAGCGCGCTTGCGACGGGGGCGAGCGCCGCGTTGGGTTGCGTCGCGTTGAGTGAGCGCGCTTGCGGCGGGGGCGAGCGCCGCGTTGGGTTGCGTCGCATCGCGTCGCGTTGCCTTGCGTCGCGTTGAGGGAGCGCGCTTGCGACGGGGGCGAGCGCCGCGTTGCGTTGCGTCGCATCGCGTAAAGGGAACGCGCTTGCAGCGGGGGCGAGCGCCGCGTTGGGTTGCGTCGCGTCGCGTTGGGTTGCGTCGCATCGCGTTGAGGGAGTGCGCTTGCAGCGGGGGCGAGCGCCGCGTTGGGTTGCGTCGCGTCGCGTTGGGTTGCGTCGCATCGCGTTGAGGGAGTGCGCTTGCAGCGGGGGCGAGCGCCGCGTTGGGTTGCGTCGCGTCGCGTTGGGTTGCGTCGCATCGCGTTAAGGGAGTGCGCTTGCAGCGGGGGCGAGCGCCGCGTTGGGTTGCGTCGCGTCGCGTTGGGTTGCGTCGCATCGCGTTGAGGGAGCGCGCTTGCGACGGGGGCGAGCGCCGCGTTGCGTTGCGTCGCATCGCGTAAAGGGAGCGCGCTTGCAGCGGGGGCGAGCGCCGCGTTGGGTTGCGTCGCGTCGCGTTGAGGGAGCGCGCTTGCGACGGGGGCGAGCGCCGCGTTGCGTTGCGTCGCATCGCGTAAAGGGAGCACGCTTGCAGCGGGGGCGAGCGCTGCGTTGGGTTGCGTCGCGTCGCGTTGGGTTGCGTCGCGTTGCCTTGCGTCGCGTCGCGTTGAGGGAGCGCGCTTGCGACGGGGGCGAGCGCTGCGTTGGGTTGCGTCGCGTCGCGTTGGGTTGCGTCGCATCGCGTCGCGTTGCCTTGCGTCGCGTCGCGTTGAGGGAGCGCGCTTGCAGCGGGGGCGAGCGCTGCGTTGGGTTGCGTCGCGTCGCGTTGGGTTGCGTCGCATCGCGTCGCTTTGCCTTGCGTCGCATCGCGTAAAGGGAGCGCGCTTGCAGCGGGGGCGAGCGCTGCGTTGGGTTGCGTCGCGTCGCGTTGCCTTGCGTCGCGTCGCGTTGAGGGAGCGCGCTTGCGACGGGGGCGAGCGCCGCCTTAAATTAGTATCCGCGTAATAAACACGAAATAAACATCGAGACTAATGGATGATTGCCGCGGGGCCGCGCAGTCGTGCCCCGAGAACGAATTAAAGCCGTACTTATTTTATGTTCTTCGTGATAAAAAGTTTATTGCCGCTTTTTACTGCTTTCATATTGTGTGCACTCGAGACGCGCACTCCTCTCGCGACTGGCACTCCGCACTCCTCATTCCGCACTCGGCACGTCGCTATTGCCAGAGATATGATGCTTAACTTGAAACAGCAACATTAGAAATGCAAATTGAAAATACCAATTTAGGTTTTTTTTTCAACGTTTTTTTATTATTAAAAATGGTTTTACACCGTTCGTTGTTTGCATAACGCGCGGCTCCCGGCGCATGCGCCGAGAAGCGTAATGGTGCGGGCCGGGCGCGCTACTCGCTCATCGGTATAGCATTGAAAATTCAAATCGTAAAAACTGATATTTTAACAAAAATTAACACCTGACACAAAATAAATTTCCTTACTTGCGGGTTTTTTGTTAATTTCCGTGACTAATATTTTGTTTTATCCAACAAATAGAAATTCTTAAAGATGTGCCGCTTCATGAGAAACCAGAAGCGAAACTGGAAATAAGATCTGCGTGGAACAGCCGCGCCGCCGCCGGATTCCAGTTGCATGAATTGAAAAACCTATAGAAACAACGACGCTGGAGCTGGAGACGCAGCGCTGGGACCTTCGAAATGCAAAGGAACGACACAAAAGATAGCAATTTGAAGACTTGCGATAAACAGATAGAAATACAACAAGAAGAAAAAGATATTGAATTTTATTTATTGAACTGTTGCTGCTGTTGGCTCACGGCGCGAACCCTTCCATCAGGTCGACGGCCGCAACCGGAGACAACTTATTTGGTGTAGACGCAGTGATGAGGAGTCGAATGGTGCATCTACTGCAGTCCAGCGCGGGGCCCGACGACGTTCCATATTTTTTACGTAAAATTGACGCTGAAAGTTCTCTGCTCTGACAAAGTAATCGTGTACCTCGTGGCTGTGGGACGCCGATGCATTCAGCGGGTTCCGCCGGCCGCAGGCATGCCACGGAATGTTTACACAACATTCGCCCGTGTTAGTTTACACGGAGCGAGCCCGCGGCGCGGCCACCGCTTGACCACCGCCTCACCACCGCATTCTCTATCTCCCGTGAAACGAAACCAAAACTCAATTTGTGTACGATCGCCACCACCCACCGCCTCCGCCCCGCCGCCGTAAAACAACATTATCGATGTGGCCCGCTCCCTGGGCGATCACGAAACTAAGCACCGGCCATTTCAAGTACCGAACTTGACGTACCCCCCACGGCCGCGCGCCCCGAGCGCCCGCCGCCTCCCCGTCTAGCGCGCACCACCCCGCACCGACCCGCGCCGCACCCAACCGCGCTGCGCCTTCCGCAACCAGCCCACCCTACCGAGGGGTGGCGCGGCGCGGGAACGGCCGCTCCTCGCGAGCGGTTGCGAGCGCGTTATGCTTCATTTCGATTGTTGTAAATAAATAACGCACGCACACGCACACGTGTGGTGCGCGTGTGTCTGCGGGAACCTATGCGTTCACCCCATTGCAATATCAATATCTAATCCATCCAACACCTTAGGATGGGTTCACTGCTGCTCGACATGAACCCTCTGCGTTCCAACAAAGCTGTGCTAGTTAGCGGCTGTGCCTGCGCCTGCGCCTGCGTCTGCGCGCGCACACGGGCCCCGCGCCGCCCGCCGCCCGCCGCCACACTCGGAAAGCTGACGGAATATATCGTACATTTACTGCACCGCAGTTATAGTTGTTTATACATAGATAGGTATTATTGGTATATTGATTGCGTTCTATATAAAACGATGAATTGTAGTTTTTGTTTAATTGTAATCGACTGCAAATGAATTGCAATTCTCCTTTCATACGTTGCATTGCGTCGCGAGCGCAGTTGGGAGGCATGACTCGCCCTCCCGCGTCACCCTCGCTCGCCTCACTCCGCATTCTTTAAATTCTATTCTCATTTTTCTGTTCTTGTGCTATTAAATCTTCACATGAAATAATTGAAACAAGGTGTTTTGTTGGAACTTGAATGATATGATATTTCAACATGTATTTTTTTCATTGATCCTAATGTACTTAAGTCGAAATTTGTTAAGTGATAAAGACGACCAGCAACCCTCCGCCGTCGCGCGCAGACGACTGCTACGGCTTTGTCTCGCGCAGTCGCACCCCGCACGCCCGCACCGCCGCACGCCCGCAACGCCGCACACAGTCGCACCCCGCGACGCGGACGGGACTCGCACGCGATCCGATCCGTGACGGCGGATGCAAAAACTAGGGGCTCTTTTCTTTGCATGATCCGCGTGTAAGGGGCGCGGGCGGGGGCTGCGGTGCCGGTGCCGGTACCTGACCTAGAGCGTGGCGCCCCGCCCGCTCCGCGCGGCCAGGCTCCACCCCGCCCCGCCCCGCCGCGCCGCCGATCAGCTGACGCGCGCGGGCGGCCGGCGGGTGGCCGCGCGTCAGCTGGCCGCCGAGCCGGCGGAGCGGTGCGCCCTCCGTCCGCACCGCGCCGCGGGGGCTTCATTGTTATTGTTCTCAATTAAGTCACACAATTTATCGCTTACTTTTCTGGTTGCAGTGGCGTTGAACAGTCGTCGAAGGTCCCCTTAACTCACGCATAGCGGTTATTCCACGTGTGCTTCATGCGGTCCACGGCTGGGCCGCCCCCGCCCCGTGCCTGCGCGAGGCTTGCTGTCATTTAATTTCTTTCTGAATGTGCAATTGGGCGCGCGCGGTGCTCGCAGGTACGCGCGGGTACGCGCCGGCGGTGGGGTGGCGCCGGCGGAGCTGGCCGGAGTGCTCGTAAGTTGTTTAGTGCAGCGGTTCTCTTGCATCGGTGATACCTAGGGGTCTGTTCACTTGTCGGATGCGTACGTGTTTACCGCCTGAACCGCATGAGACACATTTAACGGTGTACTTGATTAATTCATTCCATAAATTCTGACAAATCATACACGTTCAACTATTGAAATTCCGGTAGGGTGCCCGGCCAGCGGCGTGTTCCTCTGTCGTGTCGCTGCTCAGTGGAAGCGATGCTTTGCGCTTCCCCCACCACCATCTCCGCACTGCGACTGCAGCACGGCGAGCCGCTTCCCCCAGCGCAGTGGTAACGTTTGATGTCGGTGCGTCCGCGTCGTATTGTACCTGATATTTATATATATATATATATATATATATATATATACATACATATACATACACTAGTATTCAAATCCTTGGCGTCAACATATCGAGTAGCGTCTAATTCCACGCTCATCTAAAAAAAAAAGCCAAAATGGCTGCAAATAAGCTGGATGTAGTCTACGCAGCGGGGCAGTGTTTTACTCCTGAACGCCGCTTACTTCTTTACAAGGCGCAAGTTCGGCCTCACATGGAATACTGTTCACATCTCTGGGCAAGCGCACATCAGTACCAGCTTCTTCCAGTTGACCGCATACATCGGAGAGCGGCTGAACATGCACTTTCCCAAAACTGATTTCCAGTGCGACGGCGTGATGCACTCGCAGCCGACGATTTCTCTGCAGCGGGATTGGCTCGTGAGCTCCGCACACCAATACGTGGTCTCCTCTGAGTCAACCTCTTGTCTCCACGTCCGTACGACCTTTAGGCTGTGGCCTGTTCGATGCGGTTTATTCGGCCGATGTCACGAGCCTCATTATCATCGACCGCGCCGAGCACACCGAGAGCAGTCTGCTCCAGGTACCGCCGTGCCCGCTTCCCCAATGATTGCTGCAAAATTAAAATTTGATGAAAAAATAAAAGTTCCTTCTGAAAGTAATGCACGTCGCGTCCGACAGCACGGAGTGCATCGGAGCCAGATCCCTTATGGGTTGTTCTCCTTAACAAATTGAAATATTTCATTCTACATTCAATTCATAACAATCTCAAGTGTGACTCATAAATGAAGGGGTGTCCTCGTTCAGCTCGAGGAGCGGTCGCCGGCGCCGGCGCCGCGTTCTTTGCGATGATACGGATCAGCTCCGGTGCCTATTCTTTAAGGAATTTACCATTTCATTTTTCTCTTGACACGCGCTGGTCGCGCACCGCGGGCTCGCCATTTCCGGCAGGATGTGCACAGCAAATGCTAAATAATTGCGATCGTGTACTGAACAGTAATTTAATCGGAAATTTTGAAAACGGATGCGGAATGAGTACTTACTGAATAACCTTTTAATTACGTCAATTAAATACTAATTAATACACAAAGCGCGCGGCGTGCGGCGTGCAATGTGCGGCGTGTAGTGTGCGTCGCGGGCCGTGCACTGTGCGGCGTCCAGTGTGCGGCGTGCAGTGTGCGGCGTGCAATGTGCGGCGTGTAGTGTTCGGCGTGCAGTGTGCGGCGTGCGGCGTGCAATGTGCGGCGTCCAGTGTGCGGCGTGCGGCGTGCAATGTGCGGCGTGTAGTGTGCGTCGCGGGCCGTGCACTGTGCGGCGTCCAGTGTGCGGCGTGCAGTGTGCGGCGTGCGGCGTGCAATGTGCGGCGTGTAGTGTGCGGCGTGCAGTGTGCGGCGTGCGGCGTGCAATGTGCGGCGTCCAGTGTGCGGCGTGCGGCGTGCAATGTGCGGCGTGTAGTGTGCGTCGCGGGCCGTGCAATGTGCGGCGTCCAGTGTGCGGCGTGCAGTGTGCGGCGTGCGGCGTGCAATGTGCGGCGTGTAGTGTGCGGCGTGCGGCGTACGGCGTGCAATGTGCGGCGTCCAGTGTGCGGCGTGCAGTGTGCGGCGTGCGGCGTGCAATGTGCGGCGTGTAGTGTGCGGCGTGCAGTGTGCGGCGTGCGGCGTGCAATGTGCGGCGTCCAGTGTGCGGCGTGCGGCGTGCAATGTGCGGCGTGTGGTGTGCGTCGCGGGCCGTGCAATGTGCGGCGTCCAGTGTGCGGCGTGCAGTGTGCGGCGTGCGGCGTGCAATGTGCGGCGTGTAGTGTGCGGCGTGCAGTGTGCGGCGTACGGCGTCCAGTGTGCGGCGTGCAGTGTGCGGCGTGCGGCGTGCAATGTGCGGCGTGCAGTGTGCGTCGCGGGCCGTGCAATGTGCGGCGTGCAGCGTGCAATGTGCGGCGTGCAGTGTGCGGCGTGCCGCGTGCAATGTGCGGCGTGCAGTGTGCGGCGTGCCGCGTGCAATGTGCGGCGTGCAGTGTGCGTCGCGGGCCGTGCAATGTGCGGCGTGCAGCGTGCAATGTGCGGCGTGCAGTGTGCGGCGTGCCACGTGCAATGTGCGGCGTGCAGTGTGCGTCGCGGGCCGTGCAATGTGCGGCGTGCAGCGTGCAATGTGCGGCGTGCAGTGTGCGTCGTGCGGCGTGCAGTGTGCGGCGTGCAGTGTTCGGCGTGCAGTGTGCGTCGTGCGGTGTGCCACGTGCGGCGCGCACCGGCGGGCCTACCGGTGCGCGCCGCGAATGCGATACCTGACCGTGTTCGTGCACAGTCCGTACATCACGTTTACCTTACCGCGCTTGTAAGCTAACATGCAAGTTCCGGTGAGCTGGAAAGGTAGAGCTACGAGGAATATGTAACATGTTAAGTATGTTAGTATGTAGACAAACAACGCGTACGCACACGCGCACGCGCGCGCACTCGTGTACACAAGTCCACACATGCACATGCACACACATATACATATACGCGCACGTGTCGGCCGCTTACGTGAAATGAATGAAACGGGCGTTTTGTCGCACTGCCCGTTTTGGTCTCGATCACTGTGGCGTTTGGTTGCGAGTTCCAAATTCAAAAGTATTTCGGCGATTGCGCACGCGTCCGTTCTGCTTCGAATTCAGTCTTGCGCCGCCTCCCGCCCCGCGCGCGCGGCCTGCTCGTCAGCTGCACAGCAGAGCTGAGCGTTGCTTGTTGCTGAAGGATTTGCATGTCCACGCCCACTCTATTATTTGAGAGACTGTGGTCCTGACAAGGGATTATGGAGACCACAGACACTTCCTTCGATAACTCCGTTAACTCGCCGTTTTCCGCCCGTCGCCAATTGTTTCTTTCCGATGATAAGCACAAACACTACGTTACAACAAAAAAATCGTTTGTGTAATTGCTGAAGCTAAAACTGCATTGTGTGCCCCTTCCCTCCCCACCCCGCCCGGACCCGTCCCGCCCCGCTACGTAGCGCTCGTGTGCGCGTGCGTGCGAGCGAGCGCGTTCTTGTGCGTGTGCTTGTGTTCGTGTACACGCAACTGCATCGGTGTGCGCGGGCGCACTGCGGGCACGCAGTTCCGGCGCGATACCCGTTCTAAGTATTTAGGATATAGTTCCATCAGGACCGAGCCAACATTTCGCACGTGTGCTTTAAGAAAACTATGAACGGAATATTCATTGCGTGTGTGCAGTGGATGCGCAAGTATAAACATGCAACTCCGTGACGCGCGTACGCGGAGCCTGGAACAGGTGCTCATCCACCACTGAAGACACTTGTAACGAACCAAGTCGACGGGCAGCGCCCATAACGATGTTAATAGACAAACCTTGCCACACGACAACAATGGAACAAATCATTTAGAAGCTTACAATATTCCTTACGCGTGATTTTCTTAAACTGGGCTGGGGCCCACTTCAGTTGCGGGGGTGCGCGGGGACG
This sequence comes from Ornithoptera alexandrae, assembly GCA_029030555.1. NCBI lineage: Eukaryota > Metazoa > Arthropoda > Insecta > Lepidoptera > Papilionidae > Ornithoptera > Ornithoptera alexandrae. Next base: position 10,653,308 of record JARDVY010000298.1, read on the forward strand.
GTGCTTACTTGAATTCTTTTTCTTTTGCTGTTCCTTCAGTATGTACTGTTTAGTATCTACAAATCAACTTCTTTATTTTTCTTTTGTTGGTCGCCTGCTGCGCGCAGCGGCCGACCCACTATCCAACGTCGAGTAAGTATTATCAAGCTCTATAATCCTCAATTTATTTGGTTGTAATTATATTACGGAAAGTAAAGGAACTGTTTGTAGCAGTGGTCGGCTGTTTCCTATGGGGTGACACCGCGGCTCGACGCAGAGCCACGGCGCACTGAACAGTGTAACGGCACTACAACGGGCGCACGGCGTGCCCGTGGGTGCGTGTGCGCGCGCATGCGCAGCGGGGGCGCCGCTGGATGAACGTGCGGCGTTCTGTGACCTATTGTGCGGTCGCCGGCAAGGATACTGCCATACGCGCGCTCGCAGTGACTATATACACATATATATCTATAAATGTATGTATATAAAAGAAAAAAAAAGTTTATTTCGACATATAGTACACACCTAAAGACAAAACTAAAAAACATCAAATTTAACAAGAATAGCTAAAGTAAGTATCTTAGGCCCCAGCTGAGCATGAGGCTGGGTTGGCAGCCTCACGGCGCTGGTGTTCCGCTGTCGCCTGTAATGGTGCCGAAAGTGTCGCCAGAGTCAAGTGGTTTATGTAATAAATACAAAGAATGAAACAAATAAATTGATTAAATATGTGTAACATATATATAAATATAAGGGACTATGAAATTGTATACTGTGTGTTAGGAGACCGTTTCCGAAAACGAAGACAGACGATAGTACTAATGACACCTTTGACGATAGGACGAACAAAAAATCAATCCTGATAAAAAAAGAACATATTTTTAAAATGTTTTATTAGCATTATTTAAAATTCATCATGTTAGTACAGTTAAATGAAACAATAGTTTTATAAAAAATACATTTGTTTACTAAAAGCAAAAACCAGCAATGAAACAGTCGAAAGCAGCTGATGGTCGGATCGACGGACGCATGCGCGCGCGCGCCGCGGGAGCCGACATGCGTTCGGTTTCGATTTGAACCTTACCTCATAGCGCCGCGCAGCGTTTAGATCAGTAAGATGTGTTATACCAAATTTTTAAGTAATGTATTTTTTATGAAACTATCGTTCTATTTAGCTGTACTAACACGATGGAGCGTAAGTAATGCTAACAAAACGTTTCAAAAACATTTGTATTTAATCAGGATCGATATTTTTTCCATCCCATCATCAAAGGTGTCATTAGTAATATCGTCTGTCTTCGTTTTCGGAAGCGGTCTCCTAACACCCAGTATATATGTGACCATAATTATGAGTGGTCTAAGTAAAAATTAAAAAAAAAATGACTATTATTTCACACCACATTATTTTAAACTAAATTTATTGAATGCAAATTTTACGATATCATCGAAAATAAACCTTTACATAGTGGTTGTAACTTTTATGTTATCCGGAATTGATAGATTTTATTTCAACGAAATCGCTAGAAGCATCAACAACAAGAAGATAAAATACCAAATTCAATGGATGACACATTCTTGAAAAATGAACCTTATAAAATGTTCTGTAAAACTTCTTTAGATAATTCTGAATTCCACGTTTTGGATGTTTTACCTAAAAGAGGAAGACCAAAAATATACGGAAATATTACTTCACTTCCATTCTACACCACCATTAGACCAGTAACTGTGGGAAAACAAAGATACTGTGTGTTTACCAGCATTCATCCCTCAGTTTTTCAAGAACATTTTATAAACTTTAAAGCCTAGAAATGATAAAAATGGATTATTTTTAAAAAATAATTAATAAATGTTCATAAATTATGTCATTAAAATTGTTTCAAATAAAACTCAGAAATCTTTATCACTTAAGTCATTTATAGAACATTCAGTTAATTTTGAAAATGGTCTAAGTCAATTCTAGTAAATCCACTGATAATAGATAAATACATCCACCTACATACAAAACTTGTTTTACTGAATCAGCATCAGCCGATAGACATCCATTGTTGGACATGCCTCCTCCAAAGATTCCCACACGATGGGGTAGGGATTCCTGTGGAGGGACTAGGACCATTTCTCACCACGCTGGTCCAATGGGGCGGGTTGGTGGGAGCCAGAGCCTCGTTTGTTGATTAGCAGGGTGCACCACGAGCAGCTGAGGTTGGCTTGGATTCCGTGAGTTGTTATGCAGAAACCCTTACACCCCCTGCTTACATGCTTGCATTGAAGAAAATACAAATAAAAACGGTTATGTACTTCATTTTAAAATTTTCGTTTGTTTCTATATATTAGGTCCTTACATATGAAATTAACGTTTTGTCGTATTGACCTGAACTGACTTTGACCTGAAATATCTCCTCTTTGGTTAAGTATTCCAAATTCAAATTTATAAATTCATTTAGCTGATACATTTGAGTTTTGGAAACAGTCATTCATTTGTTTTTTCCTCATTATTTTTTTCTTTGGCGTCGCTTATTACCGCACAAAGGAAAATATGAAATATCGGTATATTTACGAGTACGAGTTCTACCGTGGCACCAGCACCAGTGCTGCAGGAACAGCTCGAAGGATTAATGATGTGTACGGCGCTGGTGTCGCAAAAGGAAGCACGGTACGTTTTTGGTTTCAACGTTTGCGTTCAGGGAATTTCGACCTTCAGAACCAACCCCGTGGACGGCCGAAGACAAAAGTGGAAAATGAAAAATTAAAGGCTATCGTGGAAGCGGATCCATCACAAAGCACTTCAGATATAGCGGCAGGCTTCGGGGTAAGTGACAAAACTGTATTAATCCACTTGAAGCAAATCGGAAAAGTAAACAAACTTGAACGATGAGTACCTCATGCATCGAGTGAATCGAACTTGCGAACACGCGTGGACTGCTGCTGCTATGTTACTTTGCTCAGCCGACACAATGATGAAGGGATTCTAAAGTGGATCTTTACTTGTGATGAAAAGTGGATACTGTACGATGATCGGAAGCGCTCGTCGCAATGGTTGAACCCTGGAGACCCAACCAAATCACCTAACTGCGGCAGTCACTGCTGCTTCACGACAACGCAACACCACCACCACCACCACACACTGCACAATAAACAATCATTAAGTTAGATGAGCTACAATTGGAATGTCTGCGACATCCACCGTACTCCACGGACCTTGCCCCAACAGATTACCATTTTTTCCGGAATTTGGGCAACTTCTGACAAGGAAAAAAATTCAACTTCGATGCGGCAGTCTAAACCGCCTTCAAAGAGTTTATTGATTCTCGCCCCCATGGTTTTTTAGTAAAAGGATCAATGAACTACCTATTCGATGACAAAAGTGCATAGATAACAACGCGGTGCATACTTAGATTGATTAAATATAATTTATAAAAAAATAATTGACTATGTTTCTCTCGTACTAAACGCTAATTTCATATATAAGTACCCAATATCTTACATAATAGTTGATAAGCGCCTCGCTTTACATAAATGGAAAAAAAAACTAATAATTAAAATAAATATAAAGTTAAAATATACATAAAGTCCCGGAGATCCAATTTTGTAACTGAAGCGCACGTCGAGTTGAAAACGATGCTGTTGGTGCTGCTGGCTCCTTTATGACACCACATCAGATTTGCATATTAACCTTATTAGTCGTTTTACTTCAAAAACCTGTAATGGCAAATCATATTTTTGTTATTACTTTTTGGATACAGCGGCATCTAGTTATGACCGAGTTCTCCAGGTGTACTGAAGTAAACGTCACTGGCTCTTATACATACACTGCAATGGAACAGAGCTTTATTACCATTAGTGTAGTACCTCGTGTTTCATGTCTCTTTCTCAAAAAATTAAATCCTTATAGAGGTACATGTAAAGAGGCAACACGTGACATCTTTTAACCTCCATATCGAAGCCTATCTCCGTACATATAAAAGAGCTCAAAAGATCTTGGTTTAGAAGGAGATTTGATTCAAAGAGTATCCAGTGAAGAAAAAAGTGTTCCTTAGATTTCTAATTCAGATATCCACGTGCCAAGGTTATGATATCTGACTATATTAGAAGCTCCTTGATAGTCTGAGCCATTATTAAAAATTATAAATTTTTCGCGAGCTGCAATTAAATACGTATCAAAAAGGTATATCAAATGCACAAACTTTCCACCCGAACAATGATTTGCCACTTTGTAGTACAGCGCCCTCTATTTGGTGCGCCCTGGTTCTTCAATCCTCGCCCACATTTTTATATAAAACATCAACGTCTCGTGAGTTTTTTATTAACAATCATTAATTTTTTTTACTCTTTTCACCTAATAATTTTTTTTAAATTTATTAATGCTAAGTACGAAAACATTAAAAGAGCCGTGTTAAAAAAAAATTTATACCTGTTAATGATGCCGCCAAAGATTGTTTATCAAGTTCGTGATAAGAATTTTAAGGTACGAGTTTAGATTAATATAATTAAACTATCGTTGTTAGATGGTTGCTAAACCTAATCGTATCTATGTGACGGTGGCGCCTCCCTACTGCTATCGCATTTGTAATGTCAATATATGTTAACCTAAAAGGTGTTTGTGGCTTTTTGTTTTTAAGTAATAATAGGTGGTAAATACAAAGTAAAACAACATATTCACATCTTAATTATTACAACAAAAAATATTGTCTTAAAATTACTCATGTGATGAGTGCTCAATATTTTTATTTGGAATTGGAAACCGAACTGTAAGTATTTTATTTTCATAATCTACAAATAAATAAAGAATAAGAGTTTGTTTTTAATTTAACAATAACAGTCTTTCTCATTTCATATTAATGTTTATGCGATACATTTACCAAAGAAAACGTGTGGAATTGTTTCGAATAATCTCTAAATTTAGATATAATGTTCACTAGCCTCTAATTAAAGAAATAATATCTCATCTTTTTAAAAATCAGTTACTTTTAAACAAAAAAAAAAAGATTTTCCTTGCGAATAATATAAAACTCATACAATTATGAACAAATTCCTTCATTCTGATTAATGATTTTTAGCCATAAGTATTTAAATTTTAGAGAAACTAAAGCTATTTCTGCCACCAAATTACTGGAGTAACAAGACTCAAAATCTTAAGTCTCAAGGCGATGAGCACAATCTAGTACTGTGTCATCTGAATCAACACCATTTTGGTATGGGTGGGCATATCGCTTACCATCAGGTATTACACATTGTACATTCCACATCCCCCATCTTGTTGCTTAATTGAAATAAAAAAACAAGATTTGTTTTCTGTTAGAAGAACTTTTGATATTGAACATACTTAATCTGCTTTTTGAGACTTATTGGAGAAAGTAGTATTTTAAGATTTAATCAAGATTTGATAAGAATTTAAGTCACAATATATACATGTCTCAATAAGGAGCCCCTATGAGCATAAGCCCCGTAACTTCATTTATATTTGAAAGGTTTAATGTATGTAGGCTTTGGTATCTTAAAAGAAATCTTAAGTTACTTATATAGCCTTTGTTTTGTAGTAAGGTTCGAAATAGTTGCATTATTCTTTTATTATGGGCAACTAATACACTGTTCCGAATGACATCACAGGTAACTCTGATGTGCACTACCACCCATACAACTGGAGCTGGAGAAGCTTGAGTTTTACGTAAACCTAAAAGTAAGTATGATATTTAAACTGAATAATAGATTCCAAAACAGGAGTGGAGTGTTGCGGCCGGAGCTGGAGCTACAGCAATTGTTGTCTGAAGTGGGGCGGCAGCTCTTCGGTGAGTGCGGAGCGCCGTGCGCGGACGTGCTGCTGGTGAGCGGGTGTGGCAGACGCGCGCTGCTGCGGGTGGACGCGGGGCAGCTCCGGCGGCTGCGCGCCGCGCTAGCGCTGAGCGGCGCGGCGGTGCGCGTGCGCGTGCGCGCCGAGGCGCCGTCCTTGCAAGCTCTCGTTTAATTTGGTCGCAGGTTTTGTACATACACATATCTTATATTGAAATTGTTTTCAAAAAATAACAAAGGGTTTTTAACTCACAACTGGTCATAATTAATTGTGAAAGATAGTCTTCTCACTTAATATTATCTAAAGGAATTGTAATTAACATAATTACAAAAAAATATTCACACACCGCATTCACAAAACCAACCAAATCAATAGTCACAACCAAAAAAAATAGACAACAGAAAAAAAGGTGTCCAGCTATTGGGGCGTTGGCCTAATGGAGACAAAAAAACTATAATAAAAATTTAACCATAACAGCCAGTTTACGTCCCCACTGTTGGGGGACAGGCCTACCCTCAATATGAGCGCGATGGGCTATGGTCACCACGAGGGCCAGCGAGCTACTCTAAACATTGAACATAAACGTTAACTCACGTAATTATGTATTAAGTAGACGGGCGCGTATATCATACGGGGGTAGGTCACCCTCGCAATGTAGTTTTTTTATTTTTCACCACATTAAGCACATCTCCGTTGTGTCTTGATTGATACAACCGAGTGCCTTGGACCACCAAATCGGACCTTCAAACTCACTCTTCCATTTTGTGCTTAGGAAGTTTGTGGTCCCGGTACTTTTGGAGCAGAAGTAGTTTTGTAAAGATAGACCAATACTAATTTGCTGCGTACATCCAGATGAGATGAATTTCCCTAGGATATGTATTATTGTACCTTGTCTAGGTCAGTTGGCACCACGCATATGAATTATGTAAATAGAGAGCATCAACATTTTGTAGAACGAAATCGATTTCTGCAGCGTGAAACTTGCTCATCAAGTCATGAGTGGAATGGATGATGATGATTACTTTTCGAATGGGAATTTGATTTTGTTTTTTTTTCTTTGCGGGCGTATCTTTCGTAGGCCCCGGTGTATCTATACTACTGTAGTTAGTCGCAAGTGCTACTGGTTTATTATCATACCATTGTATCAGAAGAATATCGGATTTCTGGTCCATTCTAAATGCACAATAGCTTCTGATAATAAAACCTAGATGAATAATTGCAACATCATTATCGTCAGCATCACTAAATACTTTTAAAATTCCAAGATTATATAAAATTTCCTCGTAACTGCTTTGTTGTTATATACTTTTTTGTGCTTATAACTTTGTTACACAGTATTTTTACTAAGTTAAAGTAGAAAAAAATTCATAAGACTTGACTTGTTCATTGATGACGTTTTCACCCTATGTCCCAGTACTGGGACAAAAAAGCTAATGCCATATTTTCATCTAATAAAAAACTATTGGCTTGCCTCGTTACCGGAATCTCAAGATGCAACTGTTATACAATATTCTTACAGATTTCGTTTAATATTTGACAAAACGGGAACTCTTTTATACACAAATCAACTGCCCGAATCACGCGCTTAACTGACTTAACTTTAACTTTGCCAAGGCAACACAACCCCAACATCGTGGAATTGGTGCCGCATGACCATGAATATCGCGTTATGCCATAAGTTTGACTCTGATACAGATTTTACAAGTAAATAAATATTGTGAGCGATAGAAGTTGCGCCCATAAAAGGGACAATGGTGATGAGTTAAATAATCATCACCTTATCATTGGTTCAGGAAGCTCATATCCACCAGCGAGACGTACGCGGAGGTGCACGGCTTAAAATACAACAGCGCTAAAAGCAACCCAGAGCCGTGTGGCTCAAAATGGTACTCCGCTGGAGAGTTGATAAGGTTATATAACTGGGTCATATCGTTACCAGCGAGCTGACGCGACGGTGATAATATTGAACGGAGGTGAAGAGCAACATGCTCACGCGCAGGTTCGCCCGCTTCTATGAAGTTGCTTCCGACGGAGCCCCCACCAGCATTTTGATGATGATACCCTATCTTAAGTCATTGGACACAAGTTCTTTTAGGGATTACTTAAAAAACAAATGATTATGCACACGTTCTATGCTTTAACTAACGTCACCAACCCAGTGTATAAGCAGCCTATGTGTCGTCACTCACTCACTCTCACTAATGTGGACTCGATTGTCTGAAACACAGATCTATTTATTTCTCACATTTCTCGGATATGTCGATATTGTTTTTTTTTTATTAGATTAGACGCAAATCTGGCTGAAGCATGGCATCGCGGACGGAAATGGCGATGGGGCCGGGAGGCAAAGATCTGGTGGTGATTGCTTCGCGCGCCGAGCTCGTGGCTCCGGGGCTCACTTCGCTGCCGGAGCCAGAGCCGGCGCCCGGGCTCATCCTCGCGGATGGTTCCATCAATTGGGGCTGCCCGTGTCTCGGAGGCATGGCCACCGGCCCTTGCGGCTCGCAATTTCGCGACGCGTTCTCTTGCTTCCACTACAGGTGACGCCAGTGACGACTTCTTCGCGCGACTAAATTTATTAATAATTTTTTAAAATGCTTGTAGTGTCTTTAGTTTTAAGCCCTCGGTCGAATGGAGCTTGATATTTTCAATTGTCGGTTGCAGTGAGGCGGAACCCAAGGGCAGTGACTGCTACGAGAAGTTCAGCGTAATGCAAGAGTGTATGGCGCAATTCCCCGAGCTGTACGGCAACGACGACGAGGAGGACGAGCGGGCTGTCGAGGCGGAAGCGGAGGCGGAGGGCGGTGCTGGTGACGGCGCGGGGGAGGCGAGTCGCGCTGCTGCCTCGCCTGTGCTGTATCACGCCGTCAGCGAGAGCGCCGCCGGGCACTAGCCGCCGCGCGTCGGCAGCCCTGGCGTGCTCGCTGCGCAGCGACCACTGTCGTAGAGAGTAGAGAGCCTGCCGCCGTTGCCTTGTCTTTGCTCACGTTCAAAGCACAGAGGGGGACAGCAGCCGCGTTCTCTCCTCTCATTTGCAACGATTACACGGCGGCGGTTCCTTAGTATTTAATAAATTGCGTTTGTTTTGAGCATCGTTGGTTCATTTCAATGCATCGTCCCGATACCGTTGCATTCATTGTTTTTTTTTGTTAAATATAACTTTCTCGGGAGTGAAATGACCGGAAGCACGCCACTATGTTATAGGCGTCACATACTATATTTGAAGTTACACATTTTTTAATCGCTAACAATATCGGAAATATTTACTCGTTCGCAAGGCACGTGATGGGACTACGCCCGACTATGATCACGGGAACTCGCTGGATGCAGACAGCGTAGCACCAATCGCACCACCGACTGATGATGAAATACCGTCACAAAGACCTTCATTAAATCATAAATTGATGGAATATATTTATACTAACCAGATAAATTCACTAACGTTAATTGTACAGTATCAAACGAATAAACATATATGACAGAGATCACGTCAACTCTCGCTCGTATGTCCGACACGTTCGGGTGCGGGTTCCAGCGGGTGAGTCACGTCGCGAGATTCGCTCGTCAGCCGACGGAACCGGTATCCCTCCGAACGACCTTCGAACGGAAATCGATGTTGAATGCGCACAGACGACGATCGGCAAATCGATAAAGAAACGAATTGTAAAATGAGCACCGTAAAAGCAGTTTACGATACATTTGACCTATATGTAAGCTATTCAGATCAGGGTCGAGCAGCACGCGGCACGCTTCTTAAACTGAATTTATCCATGTTCTCGTTACATTGTTATAAGGCGAATTATAATAAACTGGCAGAACATTCTAAATCGAAACATTTTTTTTGTGACGAGTTACTCACTTTGATCGGTGACTTGTTTCCACGTGCAACGTGAACGCGCCGCGCATGCGCCCGCTCGTGTTCGCGTCTGTCACGCATCAGTTCAGACCGTTGATTGTTGAGCGATTTTAGCTATTCTTGTGTTTATTGAAAGGCACGAGTGCTCTGTTTTTGTCAAAAAGTAATAGTTTTTTTTTATTTAAAATTAAGTTTTCTTACAATTATTTTTAATTTCCAAATTTTTTTTAAACAATAGTATGAAAAATTTGTAAAAACAGCAGGCTATGTTTAAAAATCAAGCTATTTTATAAAAAGCGGCAGTAAAAACCAGTTTCGTCCGTCAATTATTGGCAAAAAAAATTAAACCCTTTGCGGATGGAGAGATGGTAAAAGAATGTCTGACTGCTGTTGCAGAAATAGCATTTCCTGATAAAATAAATATTTATTTATTTATTCTTTATTGTGCACCAATTACAATGTATGGAATACATTATATATAAACATAAATGTACAATGGGTGGTCTTCTTGCTCTGTTAGGGATTTCTACCAGACGACCCAATGGAAAAGAAGACGAACTGGGAGCAGAGAAAAGATAGTGGTGCAATTAACAATTAGAAATTAAAGAATTTGATGAAAGAAACAAGCAATAGCTCAAATAGAAAGAGTTTAGTATTTAAATTTTATGATAGCAGTTAGTAAAGTGTCTTTTGAAAAAAAATAGGAATTTGGAGATACGAATATGGTTCGGTGAACGGAGATATGTTAGAAGAAAACAAAATACTTACCATGACATCAAAGTAGTGTTAAATGCATTTATTAAAATTAACGTAAAAACTGTTAATTTTTGATTTTTCATTCCATGACGAATGTCGTCGCTGATTTTTAGTAATGCAGTAGCAGTACTATGGCCAGAACGAAAACCGGATTGTAGGGGATTGAAAAGGTATTTCAAGAGATATGGACCAAGTTGGTTAGATATTAATCTTTTTAGAACCTTGGACAGAAACGGTAGTATAGCAATAGGGCTATAATCAGGCAAACAAGAAAGAATTTTCTTTGTCAGGCTTTTTTCCAAAGGGAAGGAAGGAATGAAGTATTAACAGATTTGTTAAGATGCATCTGGAATGGGAATGATCATTTTACGACTAATGCATTCAACACCGACGGCTTTCGAGTGGATAGATAAAATTGCTTTCTTAGTATCACAGTTATTCAATTGACTAAAATTAAAAAAGGATGTGTCAGGAGTTTGTTTACCTGGAAGAATTTTTAGCGTTGTTTGCTTAACTTGCTGATCAATACAAGAAGAGGAGAAATACTGATTTAATAGATTGGAATGGACATTTGATGGTAGGTTTGTGTTTGATTTTCAAACTCCCAATGGCTTAAGAAATTTCAAAATCTTGGAAGGGTCGGAATCTTGCATAGATTCATGGTTATGGCGTCGTGCATTTCTACACACATTGTTCCAACGATCCCAATTAACCTGTATCACCCGTACCTGTCTCTTTATTGATATCACAGGGATCCGTTTTGTATTTCGGTTTTAAATGGTTTTTCTTTTTAATATTTATTTTTAATACTATCATCCAAGGGGAAGGAAGATGACGGACTGTAGGTCTGATAACTGTATTAAATTACAGTTAAATAGACTTACGTGTTCATCCACGGTAGGTGCGTCTAAGACAACGAACCAGTTAATTTGTTCTGCATCGTTTAAAAGACGCTCAAATAATAAGCCACTAAAGTTATATTCTTGTAATATTTTTGATTTAGCCTTAGGAGGTTTTATTTTGTAAGACAGATAAATAAGGTTGTGATAAGAGAAAGAATCAGCAGCTAGTTGACCATATGTTGGAATATGGTCAAGGGAGGACACAAACATTAAATCAAGAAGAGAAGGAGCACAATTAGAAAAACGAAGAAGGGTGTAAATTTACGATTTGTACATGGATCGAAAAAAAATTTGTTCTCAGAGTGGTGAAAAATGAGTGGGGGGGTCGACGGGGTGCTAAAGCCTATCGAATAAAGAAGAAGGACCAAAAGGAAAACGTGATTTAACCAAAGTTTTGAAGAAATCACTACTGCGAAAGTTACGATTTGTACGGGGGATCGAAAAAAAAATTTCTTCACAGAGTGGTGAAAAACGAGTGGGAGGGTCGACGGGGTGCTAAAACTTATCGAATAAAGAAGGACCAAAAGAAAAACGTGATTTAACCAAATTTTTGAAGAAATCACTATTGCGAAAGTTACGATTTGTACGGGGGATCGAAAAAAAAATTTCTTCACAGAGTGGTGAAAAACGAGTGGGGGGGTCGACGGGGTGCTAAAGCCTATCGAATAAAGAGGAAGTACCAAAAGAAAAACATGATTTAACTAAATTTTTGAAGAAATCACTATTGCGAAATTTACGATTTGTACGGGGGATCGAAAATATAATTTCTTCACAGAGTGGTGTAAAACGAGTGGATGGGGTCGACGGGGTGCTAAAACCTATCGAATAAAGAAGAAGGACCAAACGAAAAACGTGATTTAACCAAATTTTTGAAGAAATTACTATTGCGAAATTTACGATTTGTACGGGGATCGAAAAAAAAATTTCTTCTCAGAGTGGTGAAAAACGAGTGGGGGGGTCGACGGGGTGCTAAAGCCTATCGAATAAAAAAGAAGGACCAAAAGAAAAACGTGATTTAACCAAATTTTTGAAGAAATCACTATTGCGAAAGTTACGATTTGTACGGGGATCGAAAATAAAATTTCTTCACAGAGTGGTGAAAAACGAGTGGAAGGGTCGACGGGGTGCTAAAACTTATCGAATAAAGAAGAAGGACTAAAAGAAAAACGTGATTTAACCAAATTTTTGAAGAAATCACTATTGCGAAAGTTACGATTTGTACGGGGGACCGAAAAAAAAATTTCTTCACAGAGTGGTGAAAAACGAGTGGGAGGGTCGACGGGGTGCTAAAACTTATCGAATAAAGAAGAAGGACCAAAAGAAAAACGTGATTTAACCAAATTTTTGAAGAAATCACTACTGCGAAAGTTACGATTTGTACGGGGGATCGAAAATAAAATTTCTTCACAGAGTGGTGAAAAACGAGTGGATGGGGTCGACGGGGTGCTAAAGCCTATCGAATAAAGAAGAAAGACCAAAAGAAAAACGTGATTTAACCAAATTTTTGAAAAAATCACTACTGCGAAAGTTACGATTTGTACGGGGGATCGAAAAAAAAATTTCTTCACAGAGTGGTGAAAAACGAGTGGGGGGGTCGACGGGGTGCTAAAGCCTATCGAATAAAGAGGAAGTACCAAAAGAAAAACATGATTTAACTAAATTTTTGAAGAAATCACTATTGCGAAATTTACGATTTGTACGGGGGATCGAAAATATAATTTCTTCACAGAGTGGTGTAAAACGAGTGGGGGGGTCGACGGGGTGCTAAAACCTATCGAATAAAGAAGAAGGACCAAACGAAAAACGTGATTTAACCAAATTTTTGAAGAAATTACTATTGCGAAATTTACGATTTGTACGGGGATCGAAAAAAAAATTTCTTCTCAGAGTGGTGAAAAACGAGTGGGGGGGTCGACGGGGTGCTAAAGCCTATCGAATAAAAAAGAAGGACCAAAAGAAAAACGTGATTTAACCAAATTTTTGAAGAAATCACTATTGCGAAAGTTACGATTTGTACGGGGATCGAAAATAAAATTTCTTCACAGAGTGGTGAAAAACGAGTGGAAGGGTCGACGGGGTGCTAAAACTTATCGAATAAAGAAGAAGGACTAAAAGAAAAACGTGATTTAACCAAATTTTTGAAGAAATCACTATTGCGAAAGTTACAATTTGTACGGGGGACCGAAAAAAAAATTTCTTCACAGAGTGGTGAAAAACGAGTGGGAGGGTCGACGGGGTGCTAAAACTTATCGAATAAAGAAGAAGGACCAAAAGAAAAACGTGATTTAACCAAATTTTTGAAGAAATCACTATTGCAAAAGTTACGATTTGTACGGGGGATCGAAAATAAAATTTCTTCACAGAGTGGTGAAAAACGAGTGGATGGGGTCGACGGGGTGCTAAAACTTATCGAATAAAGAAGAAGGACCAAAAGAAAAACGTGATTTAACCAAATTTTTGAAGAAATCACTACTGCGAAAGTTACGATTTGTACGGGGGATCGAAAATAAAATTTCTTCACAGAGTGGTGAAAAACGAGTGGATGGGGTCGACGGGGTGCTAAAGCCTATCGAATAAAGAAGAAAGACCAAAAGAAAAACGTGATTTAACCAAATTTTTGAAAAAATCACTACTGCGAAAGTTACGATTTGTACGGGGGATCGAAAAAAAAATTTCTTCACAGAGTGGTGAAAAACGAGTGGGGGGGTCGACGGGGTGCTAAAGCCTATCGAATAAAGAGGAAGTACCAAAAGAAAAACATGATTTAACTAAATTTTTGAAGAAATCACTATTGCGAAATTTACGATTTGTACGGGGGATCGAAAATATAATTTCTTCACAGAGTGGTGTAAAACGAGTGGGGGGGTCGACGGGGTGCTAAAACCTATCGAATAAAGAAGAAGGACCAAACGAAAAACGTGATTTAACCAAATTTTTGAAGAAATTACTATTGCGAAATTTACGATTTGTACGGGGATCGAAAAAAAAATTTCTTCTCAGAGTGGTGAAAAACGAGTGGGGGGGTCGACGGGGTGCTAAAGCCTATCGAATAAAAAAGAAGGACCAAAAGAAAAACGTGATTTAACCAAATTTTTGAAGAAATCACTATTGCGAAAGTTACGATTTGTACGGGGATCGAAAATAAAATTTCTTCACAGAGTGGTGAAAAACGAGTGGAAGGGGTCGACGGGGTGCTAAAGCCTATCGAATAAAGAAGAAAGACCAAAAGAAAAACGTGATTTAACCAAATTTTTGAAAAAATCACTACTGCGAAAGTTACGATTTGTACGGGGGATCGAAAAAAAAATTTCTTCACAGAGTGGTGAAAAACGAGTGGGGGGGTCGACGGGGTGCTAAAGCCTATCGAATAAAGAGGAAGTACCAAAAGAAAAACATGATTTAACTAAATTTTTGAAGAAATCACTATTGCGAAATTTACGATTTGTACGGGGGATCGAAAATATAATTTCTTCACAGAGTGGTGTAAAACGAGTGGGGGGGTCGACGGGGTGCTAAAACCTATCGAATAAAGAAGAAGGACCAAACGAAAAACGTGATTTAACCAAATTTTTGAAGAAATTACTATTGCGAAATTTACGATTTGTACGGGGATCGAAAAAAAAATTTCTTCTCAGAGTGGTGAAAAACGAGTGGGGGGGTCGACGGGGTGCTAAAGCCTATCGAATAAAAAAGAAGGACCAAAAGAAAAACGTGATTTAACCAAATTTTTGAAGAAATCACTATTGCGAAAGTTACGATTTGTACGGGGATCGAAAATAAAATTTCTTCACAGAGTGGTGAAAAACGAGTGGAAGGGTCGACGGGGTGCTAAAACTTATCGAATAAAGAAGAAGGACTAAAAGAAAAACGTGATTTAACCAAATTTTTGAAGAAATCACTATTGCGAAAGTTACAATTTGTACGGGGGACCGAAAAAAAAATTTCTTCACAGAGTGGTGAAAAACGAGTGGGAGGGTCGACGGGGTGCTAAAACTTATCGAATAAAGAAGAAGGACCAAAAGAAAAACGTGATTTAACCAAATTTTTGAAGAAATCACTATTGCAAAAGTTACGATTTGTACGGGGGATCGAAAATAAAATTTCTTCACAGAGTGGTGAAAAACGAGTGGATGGGGTCGACGGGGTGCTAAAACTTATCGAATAAAGAAGAAGGACCAAAAGAAAAACGTGATTTAACCAAATTTTTGAAGAAATCACTACTGCGAAAGTTACGATTTGTACGGGGGATCGAAAATAAAATTTCTTCACAGAGTGGTGAAAAACGAGTGGATGGGGTCGACGGGGTGCTAAAGCCTATCGAATAAAGAAGAAAGACCAAAAGAAAAACGTGATTTAACCAAATTTTTGAAAAAATCACTACTGCGAAAGTTACGATTTGTACGGGGGATCGAAAAAAAAATTTCTTCACAGAGTGGTGAAAAACGAGTGGGAGGGTCGACGGGGTGCTAAAGCCTATCGAATAAAGAGGAAGTACCAAAAGAAAAACATGATTTAACTAAATTTTTGAAGAAATCACTATTGCGAAATTTACGATTTGTACGGGGGATCGAAAATATAATTTCTTCACAGAGTGGTGTAAAACGAGTGGGGGGGTCGACGGGGTGCTAAAACCTATCGAATAAAGAAGAAGGACCAAACGAAAAACGTGATTTAACCAAATTTTTGAAGAAATTACTATTGCGAAATTTACGATTTGTACGGGGATCGAAAAAAAAATTTCTTCTCAGAGTGGTGAAAAACGAGTGGGGGGGTCGACGGGGTGCTAAAGCCTATCGAATAAAAAAGAAGGACCAAAAGAAAAACGTGATTTAACCAAATTTTTGAAGAAATCACTATTGCGAAAGTTACGATTTGTACGGGGATCGAAAATAAAATTTCTTCACAGAGTGGTGAAAAACGAGTGGAAGGGTCGACGGGGTGCTAAAACTTATCGAATAAAGAAGAAGGACTAAAAGAAAAACGTGATTTAACCAAATTTTTGAAGAAATCACTATTGCGAAAGTTACAATTTGTACGGGGGACCGAAAAAAAAATTTCTTCACAGAGTGGTGAAAAACGAGTGGGAGGGTCGACGGGGTGCTAAAACTTATCGAATAAAGAAGAAGGACCAAAAGAAAAACGTGATTTAACCAAATTTTTGAAGAAATCACTATTGCAAAAGTTACGATTTGTACGGGGGATCGAAAATAAAATTTCTTCACAGAGTGGTGAAAAACGAGTGGATGGGGTCGACGGGGTGCTAAAACTTATCGAATAAAGAAGAAGGACCAAAAGAAAAACGTGATTTAACCAAATTTTTGAAGAAATCACTATTGCGAAAGTTACGATTTGTACGGGGATCGAAAATAAAATTTCTTCACAGAGTGGTGAAAAACGAGTGGAAGGGTCGACGGGGTGCTAAAACTTATCGAATAAAGAAGAAGGACTAAAAGAAAAACGTGATTTAACCAAATTTTTGAAGAAATCACTACTGCGAAAGTTACGATTTGTACGGGGGATCGAAAATAAAATTTCTTCACAGAGTGGTGAAAAACGAGTGGATGGGGTCGACGGGGTGCTAAAACTTATCGAATAAAGAAGAAGGACCAAAAGAAAAACGTGATTTAACCAAATTTTTGAAGAAATCACTATTGCGAAAGTTACGATTTGTACGGGGATCGAAAATAAAATTTCTTCACAGAGTGGTGAAAAACGAGTGGAAGGGTCGACGGGGTGCTAAAACTTATCGAATAAAGAAGAAGGACTAAAAGAAAAACGTGATTTAACCAAATTTTTGAAGAAATCACTACTGCGAAAGTTACGATTTGTACGGAGGATCGAAAATAAAATTTCTTCACAGAGTGGTGAAAAACGAGTGGATGGGGTCGACGGGGTGCTAAAGCCTATCGAATAAAGAAGAAAGACCAAAAGAAAAACGTGATTTAACCAAATTTTTGAAGAAATCACTACTGCGAAAGTTACGATTTGTACGGGGGATCGAAAATAAAATTTCTTCACAGAGTGGTGAAAAACGAGTGGATGGGGTCGACGGGGTGCTAAAGCCTATCGAATAAAGAAGAAGGACCAAACGAAAAACGTGATTTAACCAAATTTTTGAAGAAATTACTATTGCGAAATTTACGATTTGTACGGGGATCGAAAAAAAAATTTCTTCTCAGAGTGGTGAAAAACGAGTGGGGGGGTCGACGGGGTGCTAAAGCCTATCGAATAAAAAAGAAGGACCAAAAGAAAAACGTGATTTAACCAAATTTTTGAAGAAATCACTATTGCGAAAGTTACGATTTGTACGGGGATCGAAAATAAAATTTCTTCACAGAGTGGTGAAAAACGAGTGGAAGGGTCGACGGGGTGCTAAAACTTATCGAATAAAGAAGAAGGACTAAAAGAAAAACGTGATTTAACCAAATTTTTGAAGAAATCACTATTGCGAAAGTTACAATTTGTACGGGGGACCGAAAAAAAAATTTCTTCACAGAGTGGTGAAAAACGAGTGGGAGGGTCGACGGGGTGCTAAAACTTATCGAATAAAGAAGAAGGACCAAAAGAAAAACGTGATTTAACCAAATTTTTGAAGAAATCACTATTGCAAAAGTTACGATTTGTACGGGGGATCGAAAATAAAATTTCTTCACAGAGTGGTGAAAAACGAGTGGATGGGGTCGACGGGGTGCTAAAGCTTATCGAATAAAGAAGAAGGACCAAAAGAAAAACGTGATTTAACCAAATTATTGAAAAAATCACTATTGCGAAATTTACGATTTGTACGGGGATCGAAAAAAAAATTTCTTTACAGAGTGGTGAAAAACGAGTGGATGGGGTCGACGGGGTGCTAAAGCCTATCGAATAAAGAAGAAAGACCAAAAGAAAAACGTGATTTAACCAAATTTTTGAAGAAATCACTATTGCGAAATTAACGATTTGTACGGGGATCGAAAAAAAATTTCTTTACAGAGTGGTGAAAAACGAGTGGATGGGGTCGACGGGGTGCTAAAGCTTATCGAATAAAGAAGAAGGACCAAAAGAAAAACGTGATTTAACCAAATTATTGAAAAAATCACTATTGCGAAATTTACGATTTGTACGGGGATCGAAAAAAAAATTTCTTTACAGAGTGGTGAAAAACGAGTGGAAGGGGTCGACGGGGTGCTAAAGCCTATCGAATAAAGAAGAAAGACCAAAAGAAAAACGTGATTTAACCAAATTTTTGAAGAAATCACTATTGCGAAATTAACGATTTGTACGGGGATCGAAAAAAAAATTTCTTCACAGAGTGGTGAAAAACGAGTGGGAGGGTCGACGGGGTGCTAAAACTTATCGAATAAAAAAGAAGGACCAAAAGAAAAACGTGATTTAACCAAATTTTTGAAGAAATCACTACTGCGAAAGTTACGATTTGTACGGGGGATCGAAAATAAAATTTCTTCACAGAGTGGTGAAAAACGAGTGGATGGGGTCGACGGGGTGCTAAAGCCTATCGAATAAAGAAGAAGGACCAAACGAAAAACGTGATTTAACCAAATTTTTGAAGAAATTACTATTGCGAAATTTACGATTTGTACGGGGATCGAAAAAAAAATTTCTTCTCAGAGTGGTGAAAAACGAGTGGGGGGGTCGACGGGGTGCTAAAGCCTATCGAATAAAAAAGAAGGACCAAAAGAAAAACGTGATTTAACCAAATTTTTGAAGAAATCACTATTGCGAAAGTTACGATTTGTACGGGGATCGAAAATAAAATTTCTTCACAGAGTGGTGAAAAACGAGTGGAAGGGTCGACGGGGTGCTAAAACTTATCGAATAAAGAAGAAGGACTAAAAGAAAAACGTGATTTAACCAAATTTTTGAAGAAATCACTATTGCGAAAGTTACAATTTGTACGGGGGACCGAAAAAAAAATTTCTTCACAGAGTGGTGAAAAACGAGTGGGAGGGTCGACGGGGTGCTAAAACTTATCGAATAAAGAAGAAGGACCAAAAGAAAAACGTGATTTAACCAAATTTTTGAAGAAATCACTATTGCAAAAGTTACGATTTGTACGGGGGATCGAAAATAAAATTTCTTCACAGAGTGGTGAAAAACGAGTGGATGGGGTCGACGGGGTGCTAAAACTTATCGAATAAAGAAGAAGGACCAAAAGAAAAACGTGATTTAACCAAATTTTTGAAGAAATCACTATTGCGAAAGTTACGATTTGTACGGGGATCGAAAATAAAATTTCTTCACAGAGTGGTGAAAAACGAGTGGAAGGGTCGACGGGGTGCTAAAACTTATCGAATAAAGAAGAAGGACTAAAAGAAAAACGTGATTTAACCAAATTTTTGAAGAAATCACTACTGCGAAAGTTACGATTTGTACGGAGGATCGAAAATAAAATTTCTTCACAGAGTGGTGAAAAACGAGTGGATGGGGTCGACGGGGTGCTAAAGCCTATCGAATAAAGAAGAAAGACCAAAAGAAAAACGTGATTTAACCAAATTTTTGAAAAAATCACTACTGCGAAAGTTACGATTTGTACGGGGGATCGAAAATATAATTTCTTCACAGAGTGGTGTAAAACGAGTGGGGGGGTCGACGGGGTGCTAAAACCTATCGAATAAAGAAGAAGGACCAAACGAAAAACGTGATTTAACCAAATTTTTGAAGAAATTACTATTGCGAAATTTACGATTTGTACGGGGATCGAAAAAAAAATTTCTTCTCAGAGTGGTGAAAAACGAGTGGGGGGGTCGACGGGGTGCTAAAGCCTATCGAATAAAAAAGAAGGACCAAAAGAAAAACGTGATTTAACCAAATTTTTGAAGAAATCACTATTGCGAAAGTTACAATTTGTACGGGGGACCGAAAAAAAAATTTCTTCACAGAGTGGTGAAAAACGAGTGGGAGGGTCGACGGGGTGCTAAAACTTATCGAATAAAGAAGAAGGACCAAAAGAAAAACGTGATTTAACCAAATTTTTGAAGAAATCACTATTGCAAAAGTTACGATTTGTACGGGGGATCGAAAATAAAATTTCTTCACAGAGTGGTGAAAAACGAGTGGATGGGGTCGACGGGGTGCTAAAACTTATCGAATAAAGAAGAAGGACCAAAAGAAAAACGTGATTTAACCAAATTTTTGAAGAAATCACTACTGCGAAAGTTACGATTTGTACGGGGGATCGAAAATAAAATTTCTTCACAGAGTGGTGAAAAACGAGTGGATGGGGTCGACGGGGTGCTAAAGCCTATCGAATAAAGAAGAAAGACCAAAAGAAAAACGTGATTTAACCAAATTTTTGAAAAAATCACTACTGCGAAAGTTACGATTTGTACGGGGGATCGAAAAAAAAATTTCTTCACAGAGTGGTGAAAAACGAGTGGGGGGGTCGACGGGGTGCTAAAGCCTATCGAATAAAGAGGAAGTACCAAAAGAAAAACATGATTTAACTAAATTTTTGAAGAAATCACTATTGCGAAATTTACGATTTGTACGGGGGATCGAAAATATAATTTCTTCACAGAGTGGTGTAAAACGAGTGGGGGGGTCGACGGGGTGCTAAAACCTATCGAATAAAGAAGAAGGACCAAACGAAAAACGTGATTTAACCAAATTTTTGAAGAAATTACTATTGCGAAATTTACGATTTGTACGGGGATCGAAAAAAAAATTTCTTCTCAGAGTGGTGAAAAACGAGTGGGGGGGTCGACGGGGTGCTAAAGCCTATCGAATAAAAAAGAAGGACCAAAAGAAAAACGTGATTTAACCAAATTTTTGAAGAAATCACTATTGCGAAAGTTACGATTTGTACGGGGATCGAAAATAAAATTTCTTCACAGAGTGGTGAAAAACGAGTGGAAGGGTCGACGGGGTGCTAAAACTTATCGAATAAAGAAGAAGGACTAAAAGAAAAACGTGATTTAACCAAATTTTTGAAGAAATCACTATTGCGAAAGTTACAATTTGTACGGGGGACCGAAAAAAAAATTTCTTCACAGAGTGGTGAAAAACGAGTGGGAGGGTCGACGGGGTGCTAAAACTTATCGAATAAAGAAGAAGGACCAAAAGAAAAACGTGATTTAACCAAATTTTTGAAGAAATCACTATTGCAAAAGTTACGATTTGTACGGGGGATCGAAAATAAAATTTCTTCACAGAGTGGTGAAAAACGAGTGGATGGGGTCGACGGGGTGCTAAAACTTATCGAATAAAGAAGAAGGACCAAAAGAAAAACGTGATTTAACCAAATTTTTGAAGAAATCACTACTGCGAAAGTTACGATTTGTACGGGGGATCGAAAATAAAATTTCTTCACAGAGTGGTGAAAAACGAGTGGATGGGGTCGACGGGGTGCTAAAGCCTATCGAATAAAGAAGAAAGACCAAAAGAAAAACGTGATTTAACCAAATTTTTGAAAAAATCACTACTGCGAAAGTTACGATTTGTACGGGGGATCGAAAAAAAAATTTCTTCACAGAGTGGTGAAAAACGAGTGGGGGGGTCGACGGGGTGCTAAAGCCTATCGAATAAAGAGGAAGTACCAAAAGAAAAACATGATTTAACTAAATTTTTGAAGAAATCACTATTGCGAAATTTACGATTTGTACGGGGGATCGAAAATATAATTTCTTCACAGAGTGGTGTAAAACGAGTGGGGGGGTCGACGGGGTGCTAAAACCTATCGAATAAAGAAGAAGGACCAAACGAAAAACGTGATTTAACCAAATTTTTGAAGAAATTACTATTGCGAAATTTACGATTTGTACGGGGATCGAAAAAAAAATTTCTTCTCAGAGTGGTGAAAAACGAGTGGGGGGGTCGACGGGGTGCTAAAGCCTATCGAATAAAAAAGAAGGACCAAAAGAAAAACGTGATTTAACCAAATTTTTGAAGAAATCACTATTGCGAAAGTTACGATTTGTACGGGGATCGAAAATAAAATTTCTTCACAGAGTGGTGAAAAACGAGTGGAAGGGGTCGACGGGGTGCTAAAGCCTATCGAATAAAGAAGAAAGACCAAAAGAAAAACGTGATTTAACCAAATTTTTGAAAAAATCACTACTGCGAAAGTTACGATTTGTACGGGGGATCGAAAAAAAAATTTCTTCACAGAGTGGTGAAAAACGAGTGGGGGGGTCGACGGGGTGCTAAAGCCTATCGAATAAAGAGGAAGTACCAAAAGAAAAACATGATTTAACTAAATTTTTGAAGAAATCACTATTGCGAAATTTACGATTTGTACGGGGGATCGAAAATATAATTTCTTCACAGAGTGGTGTAAAACGAGTGGGGGGGTCGACGGGGTGCTAAAACCTATCGAATAAAGAAGAAGGACCAAACGAAAAACGTGATTTAACCAAATTTTTGAAGAAATTACTATTGCGAAATTTACGATTTGTACGGGGATCGAAAAAAAAATTTCTTCTCAGAGTGGTGAAAAACGAGTGGGGGGGTCGACGGGGTGCTAAAGCCTATCGAATAAAAAAGAAGGACCAAAAGAAAAACGTGATTTAACCAAATTTTTGAAGAAATCACTATTGCGAAAGTTACGATTTGTACGGGGATCGAAAATAAAATTTCTTCACAGAGTGGTGAAAAACGAGTGGAAGGGTCGACGGGGTGCTAAAACTTATCGAATAAAGAAGAAGGACTAAAAGAAAAACGTGATTTAACCAAATTTTTGAAGAAATCACTATTGCGAAAGTTACAATTTGTACGGGGGACCGAAAAAAAAATTTCTTCACAGAGTGGTGAAAAACGAGTGGGAGGGTCGACGGGGTGCTAAAACTTATCGAATAAAGAAGAAGGACCAAAAGAAAAACGTGATTTAACCAAATTTTTGAAGAAATCACTATTGCAAAAGTTACGATTTGTACGGGGGATCGAAAATAAAATTTCTTCACAGAGTGGTGAAAAACGAGTGGATGGGGTCGACGGGGTGCTAAAACTTATCGAATAAAGAAGAAGGACCAAAAGAAAAACGTGATTTAACCAAATTTTTGAAGAAATCACTACTGCGAAAGTTACGATTTGTACGGGGGATCGAAAATAAAATTTCTTCACAGAGTGGTGAAAAACGAGTGGATGGGGTCGACGGGGTGCTAAAGCCTATCGAATAAAGAAGAAAGACCAAAAGAAAAACGTGATTTAACCAAATTTTTGAAAAAATCACTACTGCGAAAGTTACGATTTGTACGGGGGATCGAAAAAAAAATTTCTTCACAGAGTGGTGAAAAACGAGTGGGAGGGTCGACGGGGTGCTAAAGCCTATCGAATAAAGAGGAAGTACCAAAAGAAAAACATGATTTAACTAAATTTTTGAAGAAATCACTATTGCGAAATTTACGATTTGTACGGGGGATCGAAAATATAATTTCTTCACAGAGTGGTGTAAAACGAGTGGGGGGGTCGACGGGGTGCTAAAACCTATCGAATAAAGAAGAAGGACCAAACGAAAAACGTGATTTAACCAAATTTTTGAAGAAATTACTATTGCGAAATTTACGATTTGTACGGGGATCGAAAAAAAAATTTCTTCTCAGAGTGGTGAAAAACGAGTGGGGGGGTCGACGGGGTGCTAAAGCCTATCGAATAAAAAAGAAGGACCAAAAGAAAAACGTGATTTAACCAAATTTTTGAAGAAATCACTATTGCGAAAGTTACGATTTGTACGGGGATCGAAAATAAAATTTCTTCACAGAGTGGTGAAAAACGAGTGGAAGGGTCGACGGGGTGCTAAAACTTATCGAATAAAGAAGAAGGACTAAAAGAAAAACGTGATTTAACCAAATTTTTGAAGAAATCACTATTGCGAAAGTTACAATTTGTACGGGGGACCGAAAAAAAAATTTCTTCACAGAGTGGTGAAAAACGAGTGGGAGGGTCGACGGGGTGCTAAAACTTATCGAATAAAGAAGAAGGACCAAAAGAAAAACGTGATTTAACCAAATTTTTGAAGAAATCACTATTGCAAAAGTTACGATTTGTACGGGGGATCGAAAATAAAATTTCTTCACAGAGTGGTGAAAAACGAGTGGATGGGGTCGACGGGGTGCTAAAACTTATCGAATAAAGAAGAAGGACCAAAAGAAAAACGTGATTTAACCAAATTTTTGAAGAAATCACTATTGCGAAAGTTACGATTTGTACGGGGATCGAAAATAAAATTTCTTCACAGAGTGGTGAAAAACGAGTGGAAGGGTCGACGGGGTGCTAAAACTTATCGAATAAAGAAGAAGGACTAAAAGAAAAACGTGATTTAACCAAATTTTTGAAGAAATCACTACTGCGAAAGTTACGATTTGTACGGGGGATCGAAAATAAAATTTCTTCACAGAGTGGTGAAAAACGAGTGGATGGGGTCGACGGGGTGCTAAAACTTATCGAATAAAGAAGAAGGACCAAAAGAAAAACGTGATTTAACCAAATTTTTGAAGAAATCACTATTGCGAAAGTTACGATTTGTACGGGGATCGAAAATAAAATTTCTTCACAGAGTGGTGAAAAACGAGTGGAAGGGTCGACGGGGTGCTAAAACTTATCGAATAAAGAAGAAGGACTAAAAGAAAAACGTGATTTAACCAAATTTTTGAAGAAATCACTACTGCGAAAGTTACGATTTGTACGGAGGATCGAAAATAAAATTTCTTCACAGAGTGGTGAAAAACGAGTGGATGGGGTCGACGGGGTGCTAAAGCCTATCGAATAAAGAAGAAAGACCAAAAGAAAAACGTGATTTAACCAAATTTTTGAAGAAATCACTACTGCGAAAGTTACGATTTGTACGGGGGATCGAAAATAAAATTTCTTCACAGAGTGGTGAAAAACGAGTGGATGGGGTCGACGGGGTGCTAAAGCCTATCGAATAAAGAAGAAGGACCAAACGAAAAACGTGATTTAACCAAATTTTTGAAGAAATTACTATTGCGAAATTTACGATTTGTACGGGGATCGAAAAAAAAATTTCTTCTCAGAGTGGTGAAAAACGAGTGGGGGGGTCGACGGGGTGCTAAAGCCTATCGAATAAAAAAGAAGGACCAAAAGAAAAACGTGATTTAACCAAATTTTTGAAGAAATCACTATTGCGAAAGTTACGATTTGTACGGGGATCGAAAATAAAATTTCTTCACAGAGTGGTGAAAAACGAGTGGAAGGGTCGACGGGGTGCTAAAACTTATCGAATAAAGAAGAAGGACTAAAAGAAAAACGTGATTTAACCAAATTTTTGAAGAAATCACTATTGCGAAAGTTACAATTTGTACGGGGGACCGAAAAAAAAATTTCTTCACAGAGTGGTGAAAAACGAGTGGGAGGGTCGACGGGGTGCTAAAACTTATCGAATAAAGAAGAAGGACCAAAAGAAAAACGTGATTTAACCAAATTTTTGAAGAAATCACTATTGCAAAAGTTACGATTTGTACGGGGGATCGAAAATAAAATTTCTTCACAGAGTGGTGAAAAACGAGTGGATGGGGTCGACGGGGTGCTAAAGCTTATCGAATAAAGAAGAAGGACCAAAAGAAAAACGTGATTTAACCAAATTATTGAAAAAATCACTATTGCGAAATTTACGATTTGTACGGGGATCGAAAAAAAAATTTCTTTACAGAGTGGTGAAAAACGAGTGGATGGGGTCGACGGGGTGCTAAAGCCTATCGAATAAAGAAGAAAGACCAAAAGAAAAACGTGATTTAACCAAATTTTTGAAGAAATCACTATTGCGAAATTAACGATTTGTACGGGGATCGAAAAAAAAATTTCTTTACAGAGTGGTGAAAAACGAGTGGATGGGGTCGACGGGGTGCTAAAGCTTATCGAATAAAGAAGAAGGACCAAAAGAAAAACGTGATTTAACCAAATTATTGAAAAAATCACTATTGCGAAATTTACGATTTGTACGGGGATCGAAAAAAAAATTTCTTTACAGAGTGGTGAAAAACGAGTGGAAGGGGTCGACGGGGTGCTAAAGCCTATCGAATAAAGAAGAAAGACCAAAAGAAAAACGTGATTTAACCAAATTTTTGAAGAAATCACTATTGCGAAATTAACGATTTGTACGGGGATCGAAAAAAAAATTTCTTCACAGAGTGGTGAAAAACGAGTGGGGGGGTCGACGGGGTGCTAAAACTTATCGAATAAAGAAGAAGGACCAAAAGAAAAACGTGATTTAACCAAATTTTTGAAAAAATCACTACTGCGAAAGTTACGATTTGTACGGGGGATCGAAAAAAAAATTTCTTCACAGAGTGGTGAAAAACGAGTGGATGGGGTCGACGGGGTGCTAAAGCTTATCGAATAAAGAAGAAGGACCAAAAGAAAAACGTGATTTAACCAAATTTTTGAAGAAATTACTATTGCGAAATTTACGATTTGTACGGGGATCGAAAAAAAAATTTCTTCTCAGAGTGGTGAAAAACGAGTGGGGGGGTCGACGGGGTGCTAAAGCCTATCGAATAAAAAAGAAGGACCAAAAGAAAAACGTGATTTAACCAAATTTTTGAAGAAATCACTATTGCGAAAGTTACGATTTGTACGGGGATCGAAAATAAAATTTCTTCACAGAGTGGTGAAAAACGAGTGGAAGGGTCGACGGGGTGCTAAAACTTATCGAATAAAGAAGAAGGACTAAAAGAAAAACGTGATTTAACCAAATTTTTGAAGAAATCACTATTGCGAAAGTTACAATTTGTACGGGGGACCGAAAAAAAAATTTCTTCACAGAGTGGTGAAAAACGAGTGGGAGGGTCGACGGGGTGCTAAAACTTATCGAATAAAGAAGAAGGACCAAAAGAAAAACGTGATTTAACCAAATTTTTGAAGAAATCACTATTGCAAAAGTTACGATTTGTACGGGGGATCGAAAATAAAATTTCTTCACAGAGTGGTGAAAAACGAGTGGATGGGGTCGACGGGGTGCTAAAGCTTATCGAATAAAGAAGAAGGACCAAAAGAAAAACGTGATTTAACCAAATTATTGAAAAAATCACTATTGCGAAATTTACGATTTGTACGGGGATCGAAAAAAAATTTCTTTACAGAGTGGTGAAAAACGAGTGGATGGGGTCGACGGGGTGCTAAAGCCTATCGAATAAAGAAGAAAGACCAAAAGAAAAACGTGATTTAACCAAATTTTTGAAGAAATCACTATTGCGAAATTAACGATTTGTACGGGGATCGAAAAAAAATTTCTTTACAGAGTGGTGAAAAACGAGTGGATGGGGTCGACGGGGTGCTAAAGCTTATCGAATAAAGAAGAAGGACCAAAAGAAAAACGTGATTTAACCAAATTATTGAAAAAATCACTATTGCGAAATTTACGATTTGTACGGGGATCGAAAAAAAAATTTCTTTACAGAGTGGTGAAAAACGAGTGGATGGGGTCGACGGGGTGCTAAAGCCTATCGAATAAAGAAGAAAGACCAAAAGAAAAACGTGATTTAACCAAATTTTTGAAGAAATCACTATTGCGAAATTAACGATTTGTACGGGGATCGAAAAAAAAATTTCTTCACAGAGTGGTGAAAAACGAGTGGGAGGGTCGACGGGGTGCTAAAACTTATCGAATAAAAAAGAAGGACCAAAAGAAAAACGTGATTTAACCAAATTTTTGAAGAAATCACTACTGCGAAAGTTACGATTTGTACGGGGGATCGAAAATAAAATTTCTTCACAGAGTGGTGAAAAACGAGTGGATGGGGTCGACGGGGTGCTAAAGCCTATCGAATAAAGAAGAAAGACCAAAAGAAAAACGTGATTTAACCAAATTTTTGAAAAAATCACTACTGCGAAAGTTACGATTTGTACGGGGGATCGAAAAAAAAATTTCTTCACAGAGTGGTGAAAAACGAGTGGGGGGGTCGACGGGGTGCTAAAGCCTATCGAATAAAGAGGAAGTACCAAAAGAAAAACATGATTTAACTAAATTTTTGAAGAAATCACTATTGCGAAATTTACGATTTGTACGGGGGATCGAAAATATAATTTCTTCACAGAGTGGTGTAA